>CM026262.1:4096875-5462500 GCA_014851425.1 Senna tora | reverse complement strand
TTGAAGCCATGCAAAATCTTGTTTTGGTGGGCATCCCTTCTCAGGGAGACTCCTTGGCACTCAAGGACTAATTGAGTAGCTGCGACTGAGTAAAACTGCTTACAATTTACGCGTATACAATGATACCACATTTAATTATGTATAATGTATGATACTAATTAATTACTAAGAATTTGCAGAAATTAAAGTCAAGTGAGTGGTCAAGGCAGGATAGCACGTGCCGAAGCTTCTAAGAGACACAGTCCTCACCATTGACCAAGGAGGATTTTACCAAAATGCCATTCATTTCATATTCAAAGGTATTTTATGGGTGTAGGCTTCGTATGTTAGTTGGAATGAGAAATGAGTTATGGGAAGCCTCAATGTTTGAATTTGAGGGCTATTGTATTCACACTAGTTAACTAGTTAATTAGCTAATTATAATGCCCATTATATTGACACATTTAATTTGTCAATTAAGCTAGCTGTACTTGTTCATATATATCAAATTGGGAAAATTGTTGATATTAATGTTATTAGCTTAAAATGATTCAATGATGGCTTTATATTACTTGTAGTTCATTTTCCATGTTGAGTATAAAAACAGCTTAGCTGAATAATTTGTTTGATTACATATTAATTAGCATCATTATCATATCATATATATCAAAAGAGGACTACTTTTTGACTTGAAGTGCATGCGCATTTAAATCCCTCGATCGTTTGAGTTAGCCTTACTGACACTGACTCCTATTGTTCAGATTAAGTGCAACTTGATCATATATATATATATATATAATGAAATTAATTACTATTTTTTTGTAAGTCAAGTTGTAAAATTACGTACGTAGCGTTTACTTGATACTTAAAGACAAATCAACAATGCAGATCAGAGTGGCACTGTATATATAATTAATTAGAATTGAATTAAAATGAAATATATAGTTGGGGGGCCGGGAGTATTGGAATATAATTTTTGAGTGATGAGTATTGATTGATAGTATGTAAAGGAAATAATGGGTCCACGAGAGGGAAAGCAATGAAAACCCTAAATATCCAAATATAATGCATGCAGCAACTTTAATTTGGTATAATTGATGGATGTGATGAAGCAACTTTTTCACCATTTTCCATTTACTTACTTAATTGAATTTGCTTCCATATATATATGCATGGTTGTGTGCAACACCTTTTAACATTTATAAAAAATCCAATTTGCGGTTAATTAGGTATTATAAAGAAAAAAAGAAAAAAAGAAAAACAAGAATGGAAGATGTAAAATAAGATAGGGAGGAAAAGTTTAAGAAAGGGTGTGCCGCGTAAAGTTAATGGAAGACAATGAGGGTGGAAAGAAAGGCAGGGGTGGTCACGTGCAGACGAGCCGAGGCTTCGCTTTGGCCTTTGGAGTTTGGAGGAACCCACGTGCCACACCCTCAGAAACAGAAGGGGCCTTGTTCACACATACACAACCGGTTTCCGGTGAAATTTGCGCGTAGAGGCGAAGTGTGGGTCCCACCAGCTGTCCTGGTTGCAATTAATGCATTGCGGAATCACCGTCGCGCGTACGCTTCGGTGGGCATTGACAAGTGTCGGTCATCCTCCAAGGTGGGAAACCTCCCTTACCCGAGCTGTTGTCCAAATTCCCAACCCTTCAAATGAAAACTCCTTTCACACACACACATACACCCAATTCCAAACAAATCAAATCATATCATATGATATATTTAAATATAAAATATTAGTAATCACAAGTAAATATAGAGATAGAGTTAGATCTTGGCTTTTTCTCCGTGTTAATATATAATTATAACACTAAAATTAAACGAAATAGAAAAAGAATTTGTTTTCTATTTTTTTTTTTAAAAAAAGAAAGAAATTAAAAAGGAATATGTGCTTGGTAGCTAGGTAAGAGAGAGAGGTTATATTAGGAATGAGGAATGAATAAAAATCAATGGAGGAGAAGAAAAAGGAACAAGAGAGGAAGAGGATGGCAAATTCCCTAGCATTTTCCGATGAGATGAGCTTTGGCGCACCACCTCCTCCTGCTGCTGTGTTTTCAAGCATCTTTGACATGATGCCTCCATCTGATGATGACATTATTGACGGTTACAACAACAAGCCCAATACTTGCTTTGCCTTCATGGACTTGCTCGATAATTACACCCCCTCTTTCTTCGACTGGCTCCCCTCCACCACCCTCAACCACCCGATTCCGTCGCCGGCCAGCTCCAATGTGCCGGAGTCGTCGGAGGTGTTGAACACGGCGCCGGCCTCACCCAATTCCTCCTCCATCTCCTCTTCCTCCAATGAAGCGGGGCTTAACAGTACTAGTATTGTAATGGAGGAACCGCAGAGTAGTAGTAGTAAACACCAACCGCAACCGGACGATGAAGACAACGGATCCCATGCACCCACACGAGACCACCGTCAACACAACAACACTACTAACAAGCAGTAATCACCTCTTCCTTTCTTAATTTCTTTTAAATTTCTCTTGGCACATATCAATATATATGATACAGCTAGTAATTACTAGTGATGGATAAATTGAATATTGTATAATATTCATTTCTTGTTTTACAAAAGTGGATAATTAAAGTGATGCATGATGATGATGAGGCGGTTTGTGTTTTAATTTGTTGAGTTTATAATGAATGTATATATATATATATATAGGGAGATCAAGGAGAAGGAGAAGCCTGAAAAGAAGAAGCAAAAGAAGGAAAGAGTAGCGAGATTTGCGTTCATGACAAAGAGCGAAGTGGATCATCTAGACGATGGCTATAGGTGGCGCAAGTATGGCCAAAAAGCTGTCAAGAACAGCCCCTACCCCAGGTCGTTCCTATGCCTATATCTTCAATTCAATTATTTTCTTACTTCAAGTTGAAGCTATATATAACTAACATTGACTGTACAGGAGCTATTACCGTTGCACCACAGCGGGTTGCGGCGTAAAGAAGAGGGTGGAGCGGTCGTCAGAGGACCCCTCCATCGTGGTTACCACGTATGAAGGGCAGCACACGCACCCGAGTCCGGTGACTTCGCGGGGGTTGGGAGGGGTTGGGGTTGGGGTTGGGTCGCCTAATTTCTCACATCATCATCATCACTTAATGATGGCACAGAATTTGCAAGAAGCGAGTGGGGGTGCAGCTGCTTTAAATTTGTTGTATACCTCAGGGTCAGGGTCAGGGTCAATACTACCTTGTTCAAGCACTAGTATTAGTTATGAGACGTCGTCGTTGAAACGGTTGGTTGAAGAGCAGAATGGAGGAGGAGCATTAACATCATCATCGTGCACCACTAGTAGTAGGTCGTCGGCTCAAGAGTTGTTAAGGGATAATGGGCTTCTTCAGGACATTATTCTCCCCACCCACATCAACAACAATACCTAGCTCATCATCATATGCAACATTATATTTTATTTATATATATATATATATATGTATGTGTATGTTGTTTAATTATGTGATGTAATATGGATCTGATCTGACACTTGTTTTGGGGGGGGATTAATTAAGCAGACCATCAGCATTACATATATGTGAATGTCATGATGATTATTAACCCTTCTGCTCTGCTTAATTTGTTTGTTCTACCTTAATTATTAATTGTGGTCTTATGGAGCTAGGGGACTACTGTAAGCTTACATTATTCTTATTTCTTCAATTCCTACTTTTATTAATTAATTATTTATTTATTTTTCTTGATTATTCTTTCTAATTACTAGAAAACCTTTTATTATATATATTATACTACTGTGTGTATGCATGATCAGCCATTTATTTACCTCCTCCATCGGTCGCTTTAACTACTGTTACATGAATATAATGTTATGCCTTCCATCTTCCCCAATTCGATCTACATATCAAATTCAAAGGGTATATATATATATATATATAAGTGGGATAAGAAAATATTTAGGGTTAGGGTTTTCCGAGTGAGTGAGTGGTGGTCACCAAATTAAATCTTGTGCACCTCTTTTTACTCACACACTATATGGGAAAAGGTAGAAAGTGAAGCTACTCACAAGTCACAACCCAAACTGAAATTTAACTTTACAAACAATAAGCCATATATTACTGTTCAATCACAATAATAATCATATATATAAAGTTAATGTCGGGCGACATGAAAGAGTACAAGGGTATGGAGCAAGTGGGAGGGTATAGCTAGGTAGCAATATTATTGGATGTGCAGAAGCAGAAAGAGGTTTATGAATGATGGCTTTATTTGTGTGATATATATGCAAACTATTCTCCTATATATATATATGAGAGGCAAAAGAGTATACAGAGATGGGCTTCAATGATGGAGTGTGTTTCCTGAGAAGGAAATATAAATAGCTAGCTTTTAGAGCTTTTTTTTTTTGTTGATGATAGCCTACGTGGTTGGTGCAGGTAAGTATGTACGTATAAAATACATATGTATGGGTGTCGTCGTCAGGGAGAGTGGGTGACAAGTGGGACACATTTATGTGTCACTCTTTCTCCTTGTTTTTCTATGTTGAGCAGCATATGATCCAATCTCGTCGTCAGGAGAACCAAACCCAAAACATATATATATTTATGGCCTTCCATCATGCCATGCCCCTTTATTATTCGTTGGAGTTGTAAAACCCATTTCTTCTTCCCTTTCCCAGCTTCTCAAATTAATTTATTCTAATTAACGCCCTCACTACGTACTTACACACACTTCATGGATTATATATATATATATATATATAGGCATAATCAAATTAAGTGGCTAATTAATCATTGTGGAATCAAATTCAATTTCATTGTATGATCATTGTGTTGAATTAAACGCCATATTCCATAGGTTATAACTATTACTATATATTAGTTACACATAAGGTCTACTTTTTTTTTTATTGTATATACCTATATTTTTGTCTACTTTTTTTAGTAAATTCTTTAACATGTGACGGATCTATATATGTATATATAATAATATATAAAGTATAGTCGATTATAACAAAAAATTAAGCTTCTTAGTATAGTTCTAACGTCCTTGGCCATGAAAGAGAAGAAAGTGGAGTTTTCTCAAGTTCATCAGGTATAACTAGATTCACATAATACAGATTTTGGCGTTGTGTATATATATACCACAAAGTTACACAGTATCAAATTAGGAGCGCATATATATATATATATATATATATATATATATATATATATATATATATGTTGCAAAAAGTAATATATTTAATGACAAGCTGGAAAATGAGAAGGAAGAAGATGTGGGTTTGAAATTTGTGAGCAAAGGATAAGATTTTGTGGAAAGCTATCAAATCTTCTTTTAATTTCTCTTTCTTGCCCCTTAATCATACTAAAAAGTTGCCTTGACAAGAGATTTGATGGCAATACATTTGCTATAAAAAAAATAAAAAATGCTAGATTATTTTCTTCTAGTTACTTAATGTGAGAATACAGTAAAATAAATAAATTCAAGTGTATATATATATATATATATATATATATAAAGTAAAACCATGAATTCAACAATAAAGTTTTATTCTCTTAACATTTATAAAATTAGTTTAATTAAAATTTTAACATAAAATAATGGGTGACTATTAAGTATATATAATGAGTAAATCACAGGTATTTTAAATTATGCCTTTTTGAATTTAAATCACCAAAATGTTAACTAAATAACAAAAGGACGTATGAGAATTGACAAACTCTAATCCACTAGGGAGAATTTTTTTTTTTTAAAAAAAACGATTCACAAGAAGCTAGCTATCACTACAGTTCTACAAATGAAATAAATTTACTTTTAGAGTGAGTTATTAATCGTTATTTATTAATAATTGACGTTATAGACAATAATAATATTTGTTAATTAAATTTTTATAATTAAGTTAAAATGTATTAATTAATATAATCTTTAGCGCGTTGATTATAAAAGTGATGTTATTTCTTTTAGTGTCAGTTAAAACTGACACTATAGATAGTTTATTGCTGTGCATAACTTTGAATCATCAGTTAAATTGCTTCACATTTAATTTTGGGTGCAATATGTGGCAGAATGAAATAAACATAATCAGAATAGGAAGAAGATGATAAGAAATATGATTAGAAAGCTAAAAAAAAGATTGAGATAAATATAAAGTATAATAGATATAAAACCAGAACATTAAATTCGATTTGATGAAGTAGCTTTACGTGTTTTTTCCCCACCATATATATATGCTATATAGCTGCAGGTGAATATTCTCTGCTAGAAGTGATGAGAGGAAAGTTTTCTTTTTCCATTAAAGAAAATTAAAAGGAAGGCATAGGAGTGTAGGCTTTTTCTTGTGGTATTCTCAAACTTTACAGCCATTAAACTAGCTATGAACTAAATTTACATATTTTTTTTTTCTAAAAAAATCTTTATGATAAGTTTTTTTTAATAAAAATATGACATGCAAAAAATAATTTTTAAAAGGTATAATCATATATTACTGAATTATAAAAAATCGATATTACATTTTTATTAAATGGTTTAATAATAAAAACATAAAACAGTATGTTGATATATGTAATATCTAATTATATTATTGTTGAAGTGCGAATTGAGTAGATGCTTCAAAAAGCCAAAACCAATGAGAATTAAAGAGGCAGAGGAGGTTTAGTCATTTGCAAAGAACCCACAAATGATTCTTTAGAGGCATCTGAATCCTAATTGCGTGGGGAAAATAATATTCACTTTTCATGATTCAATTTGAATGATATTGGGATAATTGTGATAATTAAAATATTTTTATATAATAAGTGTATGATTGAATGTATATCTTTTTTATTAAATGTGACACCATTATTTTTTTTTGGTTGCCCGTCCGGTATCCGAGGCTTCGCCCCGACTAATCCGGATCGACCCGTGTCGCGCACCTGGCTATAGTGGGAGAGTCTCCCAACGGAGATAGCTGCATTCACAAGGCCTCGAACCCAGGACCTTACTTAAGCGATACCAAGCCGCTTACCACTTTGATCAACCCCTCGTTGGTAATGTGACACCATTATGATAAGCTTCAAATCGGTGTTTAGTTTTCTTCTTCAAATTTAATTGCTTTATTCTTTTCTTGCTTCACAAGTTTAAGATTATGTCTGACAAGATTATGAATGTGTCATAAATGTGGCAAACTAGCATATTCTTTGATGAAAACATTTAAATATAAAATTAACAAGTATCAAGTTGCATGAATTAAACATAAACATTTAGAAATCAATAAGAACTAATTAAATTTAATATATAGGAGCTTATAATATTCCACAATGCGGTGAAAAAAATTCAATTTATATTTAAGGTTCCAAGGGAAAACATAAATAAAATAATGAAATATGGCAGTTGGAGTATCATTTAGAAATTAGAACTCATATTAATTTTAACCATTTTGGGCAGAATTATCTAAACAATTTAAGGAAGAGGAGGGTAAAAAAAGATAAAGAAAAACCCCTCTTTATATCTAATTCTTTTTTTTTTCTTGTTACTTTTATTTGATCTGAACATTTAGATATGGAGAAGGTAACTTGGTGCCAATGTTGGCTTGAAGGGCCGGTCTTTATCAACAATTATGCTATGCTTGCTTGAAGCATATAATTCTATCATACCATTGCAACATTTTTTTTTCTTTTAATAAAAGAGGTAGAAGGTCTAAAAAATTAAGAATTAAAAAAAAAAACAGAACAGATATCAAACAACACAACACATACACACACAAATATAACTACTTATTGAACTTAGAATATATACTAAAGGAATTGAATTTAGACAAAGAAGTAAGTGTCCAATAATATCTCAAATATGATTGGGGAAACTTATCTATATACACACTAAAATTGAAGATTGAGTTTTGCCGAAATAGCTTAGTTGAATAGGCTATTTTACTGTTTTTTTTTTGGTTTATGCCCTCCAAATACTATTCATGAATCATGTGAGTCGTGGCCTAACATTGGACTTCATATTTTTTTCCCCATCTCTCTCATTTTGAATTTATTTGTACATATATAAGCATGAGCATGAGTGATACCCTAATTTATTAGAAGAGAAAAGGAGTAGTGCCTTTAGTGCCACTTGAAATAAAGAACCAAAAAAGCAATGGCATTGGCAGATGCTACTATATTACTGTTTGGTGATCATACACTCACCTCTTCACATGCTTGCTTGATTCTGTCTTCTAACTATACCATCACCTTTTTCTCCTTTAAATTCCCCAATTTTAAGCATGTTGAACAATGTCTAAGATACACTTGCTTTAACTGACCAATCACCAATAATAATAAATACAGTTTTTAGTCTCAAACTTACATATTTCACCATTTGCTTTGCTACCACCTTCAAAGAAGCCTATGATGTAGCACCCAATTTACTTATACGGTCCGAACTCTGAAGTAGCCAAGTAGGAGCTGTTCAAAATTGTAATACCTTCTCAGATTCCTTTTCTGTATGTGCCTACACAAACTAGCATAAAAGATACCAGAGAATGCAAAATATTATATTAGTAAAATTGTAAAACCATAAACTTTTGCTCGTTAAAATTCGAGTTGGAATATATTTCAAGATTGGTATTTGATTGTGCTTGATTATATAATCCTTAGAAAAGAAATATGGACACAATCAGATTTGAGCGGCATTTCTACTAGTGTTTATTTACTGTTTCTGCCATACGAAACATTTTATTTCCTAGGAAGCGTGAACGAAATTGGAATCGGGATAGATTTTCAGGCCTAAATTACGCACATTTTAAATTTGTAGGTAATTAACAATGATAAAAAAAATTAATGTCATGAACAGAATGCAAATCTCGCTGTCACATTCAGCAATATTATGAAAATTGCTAGACTATTAGGCTGTATTTAATAAATAAAATCTGATTTTTATAAGCATTTAAAATCCATATATATATATATATAAACTTTTAGCTCATATCATATGACTTGTAAGAAAATTTTCAGGTTTAAAAAGTTGAGCACCAATTGGCACCTTAGGCCCTGTTTGGTTATTGCCAATCTTATCCATCCAGCGTAAAACATTATGATTGAAGCATGTTGAAACAGGGTTTAGAGAAGCATCATCACTTGAAAAGACTAGAGAGAAAGGTTTATGAATTCCCTCTCCTCTGTTCACAGGACAAGAAATGGGCGTAAACTGTTCCCAAGCTGGAGGTATAGTAAACGCATTAACGATAGAGATTATATTCTATGAAAAGCTAAAATAAGAACTATTCTCTAGATTAGATTTTATGTACATAGCCCATGCCCATGCTATTATAATATAGACTATTAGATGAACAGATTTAGATCTGCACTATTACACTGGACTCACTCTCCCTTCTCTCATCTACTGGACCCGGTCCAAATGAAGACTTTATCCTTACTACGTAGCAAGAGCTACTTATAATTGGGTTATATGGGTATGTTAAATATATAAATTATGGATGAACTTAGGCTATACGAGAAGATCTGTTATTCGGCTGCCGGTAGGGCACTTCATTGCCTTATGTATCGATCCATAGGCTTTAGTAAGTGATAGATTAATAGTGAAGCCTCAATACTTTGGATAAAACAACTCATGATTGCACATTAACTGTTACACCATGTTTACTTGTGAATGATCAAATGGTCATCAGCCCTACCTTTGCCTATCAGCATCGTCCCTATTTGCCACCTCCCATAAGCCAAGTCCATAAGAGTTCAATTTCCTGCAGGCAAATGACAGCAGAAATGTTATTACTGGAATTGTTGTAATCACAAGCCATCCTCTCCTTCCAACCCCCATCCTGGGAGGAACCTATCAAAAAGAAAAATCATGACTATTTGATGGATTCGATCCCTTTTGACCCTTTTTTGGAGGGCATCCTGTGGCAGGTTGGGCAAGGGGGTTTGACAGTTGCCGGTAACTCTCAGATGTAGCATGCAAAATCCTACCCTAGCAAATCATCAAAACACCAAACAACTAGGAAGTTAAGTCAAATTGACTGAAACCTGCTTGCTTATTTTTTCCACATCCACTCTTGTGTAGCATGAATCCCCTGCAACAGATTCAGGAATCTAGAATTAGACTAGAAGAAGAATATACAATAGATAAAAGTGAGAAGAGTGAAGTCCATACCTGTGGGAAGCGTGCAGGATCACCAACAGATATACTTGATGTCTGTAACTGTGCATTACCAACTTCCTGAAAAGCCAAGCAATTTCCAATATTTAGATAAGTAATATTATTATGTACCCTACTGTGCAGCATTTGGCTTCTTTTGTTTTTCATTTTTTCTAGAACAGCATATGGCATACAGAGGCCACTAAACAAATCTAGACCAAAAAAAAGTTACCTGAACATTTTGATGACCTGTAGCTCCGGATGCCTGATACTAGAAATGCAGAAACTAAGTCAGCATAATAAAATCAACTTTCAACGCCACAACAAAGGAATTCATAGAGACTTACTGAAGAAGACAAAGGCTGCTGTACTTGTTGCTGGTGGAGAATATGTAATTGACCTTGAGGCAGCAACTGTTGCAATTGTGGAGCTGGCTGGTTAGATGAAATTGGTGGTGGTTGAGTTTGAGACTGTTGAATTAATGGCATTTGCTGTTGCTTTTGCCTTTCAAATAATATCAACTCCTCAGGTTTCTCCCACTATAGGTTCATTAAAGGAAAGAGTAATTACATGAGTAAAGTGAAAAAAGGAAACATGCAGGAAGCTCCAGTATATTCTCACCCGACTTTCACAAGTGACACTATTGTAGTAATACTTGAAGCCCTCAGGAGATGTATGTTCTGTCCAATTGCATTTTCCGAGGGCAATGCTCTGGTTTATTGCGGGTATAACAGAAGCGGCAGATGAGGATGAAGGCACATCTGCAACTGGTGCAGCAACCCGGGTGCTCCTCTCTGCCAACATTACAGTCCCAGCCCATTGAGACTGCAGGATCCAAATACACCCAGCACATGAATGTTAGAATGAGGAAAAAAATCAAAGATACAGGCAATGTCCCCAATATATACAAGAGGGTTAAAAACAATGCAACATAACATAGTAAAACAGCTAGCAAGCAGTCACGTTATGCTGAATTGTAAAATATGTTCATAATGTGGTGTTTAAAATCTACACCTATGACCTAACTTTAAATCATTTTCTTTTCCTTTCTAATTTTCACTCAGGTGAGCATGTCTATAGTGCCTCCCACGTCAAGGCATTAGAGGGGTCTAGCGCCTTAAGGATGCCTTTCTCCTTTGACTCTTTGCACAAACCATAAAACGCTGCACATACAACAAAACCTTTGGGTTGTGCAAATTATAAAGCATCTTTTGAATTAAACTCTAAATATCATTCCACTCACCATATTAAGCAAGACCACTGAATTTTATTCATGAAACATGTACACCCAAAAGAGACTTTGACCTAAAATACCTGCTTCTTAGCAGCTTCTGCATTTTGCTGCAATGCTAAATCTTGAATAGGCGGTTGCATCGTCTGTACTTGCTGTTGAAGTTGGGAAAAGGCCGCCTGGGATGAATGGAAGCTGGCTTGCAATGTCTGAGTTTGTTGTGATAACATTTGGGCCAACTGTGATGGAGACTGCTGAAGTGGCTGCTGCCGCACAGTGACAGGAAGTTGCTGCTGATTTGCAGTATTTAATGCCATACTGGATTGCAAGTTGGCATCAAAAGAGCTCGGAGACATTGCAACAAACAAAGCATTCTGCTGAGCTTGATTCTGGGACTCAGGTAACTGCTGTGAAGGAATAGGATCCCCAGATGAAGGAAGTTGTGGCTGGCCAACCTGCCTAATTGATGAAAGGAACATTGGTGTTTGTAAGTGGGGCATTGGAGCCTGAGGATACAACTGGAGGGAAGGTGGCAAATCCTGATGTGACTGCATAGGTTTCTTCAATGATGATATTTGTTGGCCGACTAGTGGAATTTGTGGGATTGTCTGGCTGAAATTCTGAGAGCAAATATAGTGTTAAGAATATGTTTAATGCTGGCAGAGAGGGAATGAAGTCGTAAAAAATCTTCACAAACCTGTTGTGACATTGATGGAAAAGCCTGCCCTTGGAAAGGACCATCTATTGGGCCTCCAAAGCCAGTCATAGGACCACCCTAATTTTTTTAAAAAGCACTTTAAGGAACAGGTTTCATGAACAAAATAGCTCTAAAAAAATACAACAATCAAAGCCTTTTGCCGTCAGGTGGGGTGAAATAACACTAAAAAAATGAATTTTAAAAAAATCCTTGAGAACCCATTAAAAAAAATCCTTGAGAAAAATAAATACATTATCAATGACTAAGGGCCTGCTTGAAGGTTGTTCTGTTTTTTTTATTCTTTAAAATTGTTTTTAAAACTAGTTTTGGGAATTCATATATTGTTTTAATGTATTTATATATATATATATATATATATGCTATTAATAAAAGACTTGTTTTCTGCATATTCTTTGTTTAAAAAACTGGAGTTTCAAAACATCTTTTAGATGTTCTATGTTTTCTATTCCCGAAACACATTCTATTTTTTTTCAGTAACTCAAACAAGTTTTTATTTTTCTGATTTTATAAATCAAAAACAGTTTTTAAAAATCACATCAAAGATGCCCTAGTGAATATTTTTTAGTAGGAAAAATTCTTCTATTCAAACTTAATTCGATTACACCTATGGACCCTGAATTTATAGAGAGGGTTCTTAATCTAATTAGGAAACAATAATAAATTGAATAAAAACTTACCCTAATAAATAAAACTTCTTAAAGATAAATAAAACTTCCTAAAGATATTCTAATAAATTCAAAATATAATAATCCTGATCTTATTCAACACCTATATAATGGCTTCCCACCCAATGACTTGTATACTTCGAAGATTGAAGAACAGATCCTCATACTTCAGTTTCAGTAAGCAAGCATGGGCCTAACTCCACTACAATTTTAGTCCTCCTCCATTACATAATTGCAACTACGCAATGTCAATCAAGAGTATCTTGCAAACTATAAGTAATAACAGAGTAGACTTTGGTAACAAATTACCGGAAGTGATATGTGTTGCACTTAAATTTCAAGGCTTTGACTAACTGCTTATAACTTTGCAAGAACTCAGAAGGCATCCATGGACATTTTCCATAAAGAACTCAATTCCATTAAATTTACATGTATATGAGTGTTTGCAAGAGCACATGTATTTCTACGGATAAAAGCAACTGTTTCACTTCCACTGTTCTCATCAAATTAGTTAAAAAGAATAATAATTTTGTTTGTGTTCTGATTAGCCAAGGTGCCCAGTCGTCTGCTAACAAAAAGCAGCACAAAATATATACTGAGGGACGAAGGTAACCATTAGAAATATCATATTTCACTATATATATAAAGGACACATCATCTATTGTAAAAATTTGCTGTATCATCAAGTATATATACTTACTGTGTTAATAGGCATTGCTGGGCCAGCAGATCTTGGAAGCAATAGAGGCTCCATGCCACGAGGACCAGCATTAGAGGAAGGTCCCACATTTGGCATATGCATTGGACGCCAAGCATTTGGAAGAGGGAAATGATCACCCATCGGATCATTAAAATTGGATGGAGGACTGCAAATATTATTTACAGAATAATGCATTGCACTAAATTCTAACATAGTGATAAAGGAAACATTCAAAAAGCACCAGGAAAAAAAGAAAAGGGGGCAGTTGCAGGATACCATAGGACAGATGCTTCAAGTCTAGGATCAAATGCTGGACGGGGAAATGAAGAACCCCTGAAGAATCAAGAGAGATAAAAATTTAAGAAACCACAAATAGAGATGAAAACATAACATGCATTCAAAACATAAATAGAACATGTTAACTAGAAAGAGAGAAAAATGGAGAGGAATTCTATGTATTATTCACATGCTGAACACATGTATATATACAAGAAAGAATTCATCAAAATAGGAAACTAAATCCCTTAAGATCAGCTATTCTGATTCCTAGGATTCTGCTTATCTAATCCCTAAGATTAAGCTCAAGTCAACTATACAAAATATACAGCACATAACAGAACACTTTTAAAAGATACCAAGAAGCACTGAATTCAAAACAGTAAGAAACACGAATACTGATATAGATACAAGCCATTGCATGATACAGATATTGTGACACAACAAAATATGGGGTGTCCTAGTACAATTAGATGCCATGTCAAAAGTGTATCAAGGACTGACTTATATTTCATGGACATAATGCCGGGGAAATTTTTGTCAGAATAACTGAACAACACACCTTAGCCCTAAAGGAAAAAATATTAATTGAAAAAAAGATTTGTTAAGGCTGCAAGAGGCCAAAGTCAAGACAAGTATCAAGGAGTTTAAATCAATGATTATCTGGAAAGTCTCAAATTGTATCAGTATTTGGAAGAAGAGATGCTTTTTCATCAGGTTCTTGTGACCAGACTTGTATTAATTTATTTCTTGTCCCTATACCCTACTTCTGCCAGAGCTGGGCCTGCTTATTAGTGGGTTAGCCATCCCAATAAACCAAACGTAATGGAAGTTGAATTAAGATTGTCATTGAGAACAAATTTGAAAAAAAAGAAGAAAGAACGAATGATCTGAGTCTGACATCATATTCATATCAGCGAGTACAAGCCAACATAGAGCCAAGTCTGAGTCTGCACTTTGTTCGATCTATTAGCATTCTAATGGATTTGTGTACTCTAAGATAATGCTTAGAATTAGATAACATACCTTGAGTCTCCCTGCCGAGGTCTCTTTGGATCAGCAAACCGAACAGTTAATGGTTGATCACAACCCTAAGTAGAAAAATACAGGATGATAAGAATAATGCTTTCACAACAAAATTTCAACAGATAAGTGAAAAACTGTCTTACTCTCATTGTATAAATTCCATTAAGTGCATGTATAGCAGCCAGTGCCGTATCTCTCTGAGAGTATTTAACAAAACCGCATCCTTCAATCAAAAGGGGAGAAAAAAAAAATTATCTACTGATATTTAATATTACCAATAAACACCACACAGGAAAAATCAAAATATAAACAGACTCCCAAATTGTCATGTGAGGAAAAATGTTTCCCAAAAAAAAATTCAAGAGCATCAATCTTCAAATTTCCCCCTAAAAAATTAACACCAGGATTTACAAACACAACCCCAACCCAAACCTAGAAGAAATAGAAATCAAAATGTTGGAAATATTTCACAGGTTTCATCCTAAAATCCCATAATGCTAGGGGACACACCACGGCTTTGCCTCATCTCATCACGCATAAGATAAACATCTTCAACACGCCCATATTTTGAGAAAATCTGATGCAAGAGACATAATTGTTAGTTTCATGTTCTCAAATTACCAGTAAAAGCGTAACAAGATATTTAAGAGAAATTAAATATACAGTATTTATGTTTAATAACATCATAAAGACATAACAATGCCCCTGGGCCGAATCTTCCATGTTGTTAGACAAGACAAATAATTGTCTCACTGAAAATTTAGTATGCCAAGAGTGGAAACAAGTTTGTAATGTAAAGCATCAGTGCATTTAACATACTTCCTCAACTTCAGATACTGTAGCCTGTTTGTTCAGAGAGCCCACAAATAATTTGTACTCAACTGCACCTATCATATAAAAAGTTTACAGCAACATGAAACAATCAGTACGAACAATCAGAAGACTCAGATTAAAAGTATGTTCTGATGAGTGTATTACTGCAACTTATTTCGTTTCAGGCTAATTAGTTGTTCCAACTTCAACCTGATAAGGAAATTTTACTAGAGAAATAATTTATCTACTACAATAGGCAGCAGATTAAATGCACAAAAAGCAAAATCATTAAAGAGAAAATTTCAAGTCTCTGCACTCTGCAGTTCAACAAATAAAGTGATAACAGTTCACACGAAACATATGTTTAATGCCAGTAATTATTATGACAGCATACTGCTACGTTCTTACACCAAATGCTAGCTACAGATTTTTCTAGGATTTCATAAGATTCCTTTTTTAATAAGATTGAATGTTATACCAGAGATTTCTAAATGAGGCATTCCAAATTTGCGTAAGCGACAAAAAAGTATAACTTCGATTATTAAACCTCACAGTATCAACCATTTAAGAATGCAGATACTATACGGATGACGGTTAGAATTTTCATAAGTATCAAACATCAATAGGTATAAAAACTTACCAAGGCGTTCCCGTTCTCCATCAGCATATCTCACTTGGATTGGACCTACGCCCTAAAAAGGTAATAGTTTTATAAAACCAGTAAACATGTATAAACATAGAATTTAACATCAAAAGTAAAAAGCTCACTCCAGGAAGGGTATATTGATTATGCAACGCTCTAATTGCTTGCTCAGCTTCTTCAGGAGTAGCATACTTAATAAAACAACAACCTGCACAAGCAAGAACTTTTATGTTGATTCGATCAATTTTCTACCATCCCTCCTACTACATATAGATGTCAAATTTGTACATCCATACATGAAAATGAACCATTTTGACCAGAAACTCAAGCAACTGTAGAAAATTAAGCGTCTTATCATTGTTAAACAAATCAGTTTAATTCATTATAGGTCTAATTTGTAACAACTATTTGGGTAAGTACTATCAGAGAGAATTCATATATGGTTACTGTTATAGATATACATATATTTGGATATATGTATATTTGAATTGATGTGGATATACATATAAATATATGTATATTTGAATTAATTCAAATATACATATATCCAAATATATGTATATCTATAACAGTTACAATAGCAACCAAAGACACATTGAAACAACAGTAAACAATGTAACCACTACCCTAGAGTTTCCAATCAGGCATGAGAATAAGAAACAAAGCAGAGAGATGTATAGCTCTATCTTTGCTGAACGTATTATTAAAAATTTAAAAGCACTAAGCCAACTAGCCAAGTCTTCAAATACAACAACAACAATAACAACAATCAAAGCTTTTTCCCACTAGGTGGGGTCGGCAATATGGATCAAGCGAGACCAACATAATCTGTCTTTCCAAGTCTTCAAATACAACTATAAATAAAATGCTTCAACATAAATAAGTAATGGTCAATTTAAACCTCTAGACTCAGGAGACATTTCATCATTTTTAGCATTTGCCATGTCTAAACAGTCTTTATAAGGAACAAATAGCTAACTTTACCAAGTTGCTTGCCAACCATAATAACTTGAAAGGTAATGGTAATAACTAATAACAAAATAATATATCCTCTTTAAAAGCCAGCAAAGGCTTTAATAAACTATCCTATTAGTCATGATCACTGTAAAGCACATCTGATTGTATATTTGTTATCAATGTTTTCCCACATTCGTTACACTCACAAATATCCAAAGAAAACTGTTAAGTATGAATTTCTTCATCGAGACACCTGCTGAATGCAAACCAAACAGCTTTACCCACTCTTACTAACTGAAACTAAATAAAACGCCAAAAAACTTAAAGGTGCTGACATTTAGCTTGCAGCCACCATACAAGGTACATGCACACTCTTATCCTATGAAGGATAAGAGGATAGCCCACATACAATGGCCAGAATGCATACAAAGTAAAGCCCAGTATCCAATAGACTAAAGAGTGAAGGCATTGAGAAACAAAGGACCACTATGATCCCCAGTGTACAAGGTTGTGCAATTTAGCCATGCAAACAAGAAAAATGGCATACATCCAAAGCAGCTAGATTCGTTTTAAGTAGTACATGGTAGCTCACAAGTTACTAAGGCTGCCCTGCAATTATCAATTATTACTAGCAAATGATAAATAATTGCTTTAATCATAAAACTCGCATTGCTCTGTTAGCCTCATCAACTATTATCAGAGTCTAAAATCATAAACTCTTGGCCATTGCTAAGGTGATATTACACTTCAAATAAAGAAAACCCTGAAATAGATTAATTGTGGGAATACTGGAGAGTGGTGCAATCTTAATTGACACAATTCAAAAAAATAAAACATGTATATCTTTCTGCATATTAGTAAAACTACTCTCAAACTTATTTAAGGGAGAAATATCTACAACCAAACCCTGGAAAAACAAAACCAAGATACCCTTTAGTCAAGCTTAGTATCACAAGCATGCACAAAGTTATTAGTGCAAAACAGCGCCATCCAACACTTCAAACTTGAAATATAACTCCATGTTGATCCTAAGCCCACTAACGATGAGGACTGGCTAGCAGCAGATCCAACCAAATACCAATCCAATACCTGTCATAACTCCACGTTGAAATATAAATAAACAAAAGCTGAGTTATCCCAAACCATAGAACAAATGATTTCATACAACCATATGGCTGAAATAACTCATGCAGAAATGCGCTTCTAACGAATCTCCATATGAAATCATAGACCTCTGATCAAAAGGGCAAAATTCTTGCTCCAAAATCCTAACTAGAAACATTCTGAAACCACATAGCAATGGAACAATAAATTAACGACCAAGATGAACATCCATCACATGACCAAAAGGTCTGCCATTCATGAACTAGCTATTGAATTGTAAGTTTCCAACAAACACATCACTTGCTAACATCAATTACCATCCATATGACCATATCCAGTCAACCCAACTTCAGACCCATGAAATTTATTAAATCAAAACTGATATGAAAATCCAAACCATTCAAGAAACTCTCACGTTCACCAAAATATGGGAACATGTTCCAAATTACATTTCGATTAATGCCATTCAAATGTAATAATCCAAGTTTTTTCTCTGTTTCTTCTGTACAAACGTTGACTTCTATATTTTTACATGAACAAGCTACAGTCACGGCAATAGACACTCTCATTACAATTAGTTGTTAGGTAATGACCCCACCGCTGCAGCCACAATTGCAAGCACAGGATCTATTGGTCCTCCAATATCTCATCTGCTATACAAAGAGAGGTTTTTACAGCAGGTTTACATGTCTTGCCTCCTTCTGCTATGACAGGATGAGGACAAAAAAGGGGTGGCAACCAAAACCAACAAGCCTCGACTTGTTGCAAAAATAAACTGAGATGATGAGCTTAGTCTCTTCCATCAGCCTCTCAATGGACCTGAAATAAGAGTTGTATGAATTAAAATAGTCTTGGAACATAAAGATCACAAATACCTTGTTGTTGTCCAGTTTTTTTATCTGTGATCAAAGCAACCTCGATCACATTCCCATGTTCCTCAAACAAAGGGCGAATCTGACATCAAACAATTACAACAACATAATAGTTCATCAGAAACATAAGATTAAAAGTGCAACAAGAGAACCAGTGACGACAATATCTGAACCAACAACTATTAGGCACCTCAAGAAAGAAAGCACTTAAAAAACTTTGAAAGCTTTATCCTTGATGAGGTGTGTCCTAAAAAGTATCATAACAAAGTTTATGTTTTCATAAAGTTGGTTTTTCAAGGAAGTACCTATACTGTTACTGTAAACTTTCCTTTTAGATGAATAGCTTAACTAAAATCAGATGCCAATGCAAATTTTGTTTCTCATCACAGACACTCCCCCGCCCCAAACACATATATAATATATAATAATAATAATAATAAAAGAGTGGAGCCTGAATGCAACTCAAATACAAATAGTTGCAATATTTCAAGAGCATTAAAGCCTTTATGAAAGTAAACGTAAAATTTTTTTTGGGGCGGGGGAATAAGAAGCAAATGTGAAACTATTAAACATAAAGAACTTAAGTTCCTACACACAGAAATGAAAGAACAAAAACAAGGGTTAGATGTGACTTACATCTTCTTCAGTGGCTGTCCGGGGAACAGATCCAACAAAAAGTTTCGCAAAACTTCTACCATCAAAATGATCTAAAAATGAAATATGCATCAATCACTTAGTCACTTCCTTTGTTACACTTGATGGAGGTCATCCAATCAATAACTTACAGGAGGTAGAAATACACCAAGAACTGAAACAAGAGTGAAGGTTACAGGCTATTGCACCTCATATACCTAATTCCCTACAAGTGGACCAAGACACTGCGGTCTGCACACATAATATAGCCACTATAACTTATTCTATTGACATTAAATATTTAAGATTTTAAATAAATTATCATGAATATTGCCAAGCCAAAGTGCATCTAAAAACTGTTGCTACAGACTAAAAATCAAGTAATTACCACTATCAACTTACACTCAATGAATTCCCAGGTTCCCCACTGCCGCTGAAGCAAAACTAAAAAATCAGAGCAGTTGTTTTCACATAACAATGAGCAAAGGTAGTTACAAATTACGCAAGCAGAAGCATAAAAGATAAATTTCAGCACTACACTTGTGTAGAGAAAAGCGTGCATGCCATTTCAAGTTCCTATAGAAAACTACATGACGCTAAATACAGAGCCAGTAAACAGCACCCTAAATAACAGAGTTAAGCAAACGTTAAAAACTCACCTGGCAACCCTCCACGCCCAGGAAAGGAAAAGCCTCGCTTCTGCCCGGACAGTGGTGGCACCGAATGACTGTTAAACCCAAATCCACCGGGAGCAGCCAGTGGGCGGAAGCTTCCACCTCTGCCAGGAGACCGACGCGGCGGAGTGTCCAGTGGACGGTGGTTGGCTCCGGCGCCAGCAGAGCGGGAGTTACTAGGGCTGCGCGTGGCGTTGTTA
Source organism: Senna tora (assembly GCA_014851425.1). Taxonomy (NCBI): domain Eukaryota; kingdom Viridiplantae; phylum Streptophyta; class Magnoliopsida; order Fabales; family Fabaceae; genus Senna; species Senna tora. Next base: position 5,441,929 of record CM026262.1, on the reverse strand, counting down.
TAGGTGAAGGGATCATCGGAGAAACGAGAGGGACCCCTGGAGTGACGAGATTGATGAGAGGCAGAGCTGCCATAGCGGTCTCTTCTGTCCCTATCCAGGTTGACCGGCAGAGTGAAACCCTAACCCTAGACTTTGGAAGATCAGGTAGAGAGAAGAAAGAAGAGAGAGAGCAGTTCTGTGAGTAAATTGGGAGAAGAATGCTGTTTGCTGTAGGAGAAGAAGACTGAGAGAGACTTGTCCTGTGTTAACTTAACTTCGCCAATATATAGCGGCCACTTCTCCTTCTTCATTCTTGACTCTTGACTCTTCTCTTTAGTCTTGACTCTTGAGTACTATGTACGACGTCGTTTCATCTTCTTTAACTTATGCAATACTTCAATAGCCTATAGAAGATGCGCATTGTCGTCTAATCCGGAGGGAACATGAACAACAACACCTTATTGAAACGCGAAATACGAACTCCACATTTTCATTTTTTGTTAGAAATCAAAACGAATTTAATCGTGATGTCGTCTCAGTAAGTACAACCAACAATTTTTTAGCACCTAATTAAACAAGTCGAGCTTTATCACAATTTTTTGTTTGTTTAGAAATTTGGATTCAAGTTCAAATTCACTTTATTTTAAATGAGTCAAACTTAAATATTTACATTTCGGCTCGGCTCAAAAACTTATTAATACATGAGAAAGAGCTTCAGTCGTATCTTCTCTTCTCTAACAGTAAGAGAGTCTATCTCTCTTTTCAAGAGAGAGAGGAGACAAAATATTTGTGAAATCATAAGCCAATGAGAAAAAAGCAAAAGTGAGGACAAAGACAAATAAATAGGCCAAAAGTGAGGTGTATATTATGACAGTGCATTAACAATATAGATGTTAAATAGCATAAAAATTATACTGATGTTGAGGCTAATTTCGAATCTAATGATGTTGTCAAAAGGAAGCAGTTGGGATTTTCATATGTTTATATTGAGGTTGTGTTGATACGATAGAATGTTTTTTTTTATTGTAGCAATAAAATAAAACTTGTCATAAAATAAATTTTTATGTTTGGCATGTAAGAATTTTCGAGTAAAATGAAAGTAATGTTTAAAATACTTTTAATAATTAAAGTGGGTGACTGTGGCGGTTTAGGAAACAATAATTTTGTCCACAAAATTACAATTTCATAAATTTGTCAACTTTTCATAATTTGAATGAGAGTCCGGATTTTACTGTGAACAATTATATTATCCAAATATTTGGCAATATCAAACAATAGAATGCAACTCAAATTTCAATTTCCACACTCCAATTATATCATATCAAACAATGTCTTCTAAAAAAATTACATAACATCCAACTAAATGGACCTCTATTCACCATTTTCCATGTATTTGTATCCTTATGATAGATGGATGAGTGTATGGGTGGGTCTATGATACAACTTGTTGCATGCATGCAATGTAATTTCGGTCAATAAGATTGTGGCATGTGGAAAATTGCATTGCATCTTAAGTCATCTTACTCACATGTCACAATCCTATCGGCCGAAATTACATTGCATGCATGCAACAAATTGCATCATAGACTCACCCGTAGTGTATATGTCATTTGCTCCTTTCTATAAATGGCCCCAACACGTGGCCGACAACAAAATATTGCCATGTCTTCTACCGCTATTGACCAAGTGTTGAAGTCCCACATTGCTTAGTTAAATAGCTTATAAGCTTTATATATAGACTAAGGTATTCATCTCCCCTTGAAAGCTCTTTTGGGGTGAGTTAGGCCTCTTAAGATGGTATCAGAGCGAGGTTGAGTATGTGTGGATGGATGAGCCTTACTATGGACTGCCCTGGGGATAACCCGTTGGCTTCACGCTCCTATGTCGGGCGTGTTGAAGTCCCACATTGATTAGTTAAAATGGCTTATAAGCTTTATATATAGACTAAGGTAATCCTCTCCCCTTGAGAGCTCTTTTGGAGTGAGTTAGGCCTCTTAAGACTAAGTTTACTGAAATATAACAAGGAAGGTGAGAATCAATTATCCAAATAACAAAACAAATGTCCAAAACTTTGATTTTCATCTAAATTTCTATAACATAGCGCGTGTGTATATATATCCACATGATAAATAAATTTTTTTTTTGGGTTTGATTTTCGAAGTATTGTCTCGACTAATCTGGACTCGGCATGTGTTGCGTACCTGGCTAGTGGAAGAGTCTTCCAAAAAAAGATAGTTGCATTCATAACTCATAAGGTCTTGAATCCGAAACTTTACCTAAGTAATACCAAGTCACTTACTACTTAGATCAACTCCTCGTTAGTATAAATAAATTTTTTAAGTATCTCGGAGTTTATGTTGAGAATCAGACTTGGTTAGTGAATTTATTTTGAGAAATTTGGAATGTAAATGAGAATAAGAATAGGAATATAAATGATATGGTTATATTTGATATAAGATAAAAGAGCTAAACTAAAATAACGTTATTTAGGTGCTTGCTATGAAGTTCACCAATGTAATTAAAACACGTGATAAAAAATTTTTGTATAACCAATCATGGTAGAGACAGAAAATAAAAAATAGTAAATTACATAGCCAATCAAATAGGAGAGAGAATATAAATAATATTTATGATTGATGAACTTCATAACAAGCACATAAGTAACTTTACCTTTGTTTTTTTCTAAGATAAAATGGATGGTAAAAAATGAATGGAACTAATTTTACGCTCCACTCAAAAATTGTTAATTAATTTTGGTCAAAAAAATTATTAAATTGGAGGTATGCAAAAAATAAGGCTAAAGTGGAGATTTTAACAAACATTCCCACGAGTGAGAAGCAAAACCTTATTTTGAAAGTTTTGTCTAAACTCTTATGGGAGGGAATGTAGCAAATTTTGACATGTTATAAACCTCTAGTAAACATAAGTTACATACTCAGGCAAAAAAAAAAAAAAGTTGTATACAAACTCATGTTCCTTCTCATCTCATATTGTACTAAACATGGCCTATCTTTCTATTTAGATCATAAGATAAGAAATGTACTATATGAAATATTAAATCATGAAAGTCATAATTATCGTGTGGACTATACATAAGCTTATACTTTAATTTTCAGTAGTGTTAATCCACCTCTTGTATAAAAGGATAATGTTATGTTTCGGTTAGAGTATAACTTTGACATTAGAATTTAGAAAGTGGAAGAATGAGAAGATAGTGGGGAACAATGGGGTTAAATTATAATTGAAACAAATCTAAAATAGTTTTTTAGGCCCCACATGAAAATTGTTAGAAGATGACAAAATAGAGTGATGTAATAATTGTATCGGTCATTACTCATTATCATCCACAATATAGTATGTGTAACTCTATGGCTCCACTCCACGTCAATTATTTATATTCATTTTGTTTGTTTCTTATTTTAAATTTTCATCTTGTATATATTAATTAATTTCTGGCCAGAGACAAAAACCAGAATTGATTAAAATAATAGTATATTATATTGTTAATTAATTAATAAATTGATAAGCTAGGTGATCCGGGAGTTAAGCATGTGATCCAATAATCAATCAGGGATTTCTATCCTAAAATAATATTTTGGCTATAATTATGCGGTAAAAACTAAAAAGTGTGGGAATAGGAGAAAAGAAAGAAAAGTGAAAATTGAATTTAGAAAGCGGACTTGAACTCACATCAGCCATGTCAGTGCCACGTGTCAATTTATCCAAAAGCACTCACACTATCATCGCAATAAGTTGAAATCGTCACTGAAGTAGAATTAATTGATTATTATTGTAATTACTAAAAAATGAATTATTTATATTTTAGGAGTTCCGTTCGGTGATGCAAAAGCAAAAAAGGTTGGAGAGTGTGTGTAGCTATAGGAGCGTGAAGCGAAGAAAGAAATCCCGAGACAACAATGGCGAAACACGAAGACCTTCCCATCCCGATTTTCAATTCACTGGAGCCTGTTTATGGCGGAGGCTCTCTTCTCGAAGAAGCGAAGCTTCGTTTTGAAAATTTGAAGTCCAAGTTCCAAAAAGTCTTCGGTCACCCTCCTCATGTCTTCGCTCGCTCTCCTGGTAATCCTTCCCTCTCTATCTTTTTTTCTCTCCGTGCTTTATCCAACAATCTGTTTCGACGGTGAGAAAACGGCTAAAACTAATATTTGAGAATATATATGTATATTATACATATATATTCCCCCCCCCCCCCCCCCCTTTTCTCGTTTCCCGTAGAATTGAACGTATGGGTGAATTCATTGGTTTGTATATATATATTTTTTATTACGGAAGCTTATTGTGTTTTTTTGAGTTGAGTTGCAGGGAGAGTGAACTTAATCGGGGAGCATATTGACTATGAGGGATATTCAGTGTTGCCTATGGCAATTCGACAGGATACGATCGTGGCAATTCGGACAAACGAAGCCGAAAATACTGTTAAAATTGCTAATGTGAATGATGCAAAACACACCATGTGTACTTATCCGGCTGATCCTGACCAGGTGGATCTTTACGCCCTTCCGTGTGTTCTTTTTACACTCAGATTTTTGTAATGATTACACCTCTGACCCACTTTTTTATGATTCGTCTCGAGAAGGAGATTGTTCTGATAATCAAAATTTCCGGTCAAATTTATTTGTTAATTAATTTACTGTGGCTCCGCTTTTCACGTAGGCACTCGACTTGAAGGATCACAAATGGGGCCATTATTTTATATGCGGGTGAGTCGGGAGATTTCATATTTCTCTTGCAATTCCCTTTTATATGGTAAATAAACGTTATCTGCTTTGTTCCTTTCAGGACCTGGTCTAACAGAAATTATTTGATTTGAGCTGTGTTAGGTTTATAGTAACAAATATTTAACGGGCTTACACTTTACATTCAAAGAAAAAGTGTTTACAAGTTGTTCATGTAATATTTAATTGTGTACTGTTTGGGGATTGGAAAGCAAAACGATCTGCTATAGCTAATCTATGAATGAAGAATATTATGGATAGTTGGTATTTGTTTTTACTTTTTAGTGTAATTGTTCTTTGACTGAATGAAGAGATACCTGATTTATATTGTTTAATTTACTGTAAATTAAAATTGACAATATGGTTTGTGTAGGTACAAAGGTTACTATGAATATGCAAAATCAAAAGGTGTGGATGTTAGTAAAAAAGTTGGACTGGAAGTTCTTGTTGATGGAACAGTTCCACAAGGTGTGTGCATTTTAGTAAATTAGAATGGTGTTGCTGAATACATCTAAATTAATCTAATTGGCTTAGGTTTCATCACCTTAAATACTCTATTAGAGGGTGTTTTGTTTGTGAGTCAAATTCAGTGAATAATAAAATGTTTACACAGGTTCTGGACTATCAAGCTCTGCAGCATTTGTTTGTTCTTCTACAATTGCCATTATGGCTGCTTTTGGAGTAAACTTCCCAAAGGTATGTCACTGATTCGCATTTGTATTTTGAGGGGTTTCACTATCATCACCTATATATCATATGAATGTAGAGTGGAGACAACGCGACTGCTCTTGCTAAATTCTTGCAAGCTGAACTATATGGTAGCGTCTAAATATTTCCTACAGTAATGATTCAAGTCTCTGGTTACGTTATGTTTGATTTTGATCAGGAACAATTATATAGCTGAATATTTAGAGTGTAGGTAAACCAATGGCATGCCTTAACATGATATCAGTATCATCTCTGGTACAAAGATGTTACTGGAATTTCACTTGTTTTGTCTATCTAGTTCCTAGTTTTTATGATAATTGAAATTAATTTCATATAAACCTTGATTTCTTCATGTATTATTAATATTATATCTTTTTTCTGACATATATATAAAAGCATGCCTTTGCTCTAGAATATATTTGGTTTTCTGTTTAGTCAAACTATTTATATTTTGTGAGTTCTAACACTCTCATATTGTTCACAGAAAGAAATTGCACAAGTTACTTGTGAATGTGAAAGACACGTTGGAACACAATCTGGTGGAATGGATCAGGTTAGCCAAGCATGGTCTTTTTCTTCTAGTCACTATCTACTATAGGCTTCATTTTTATCTACTTTTCTATTGTGTGCTTTTTGAAACATGGTGGCTATATAGTATCAAATATTCAACTTTTGAAAATTGATATGTTGACAGTAGCAGATTGAAATGTATTTTATATGGGAAGTGACGTGGTTTGAGACTAATTAGTAATTACTAATAAGTTGATGTGTTTGAGATATAAAAATTTTAATATTAAAACAAGTCTGTTGCATTACATCGATTCCAACTAGCTCTGAACTCTCATCACAGACATTTTCATGATATATATAATTTTATCCCTGATCTAGTCAGGATAACCCTCCATGGTCTATTGGTCTTCTGATCTTGTTTTCAAGACATTCTAACATTTTACTAAGGCATATCGTTTTCTTATTTTATTTGACAGGCAATCTCTGTCATGGCTAAATCTGGGTTTGCAGAGCTGATTGATTTTAACCCCATCCGTGCTACAGATGTGGAGCTTCCTGCTGGTGGGACTTTTGTAATAGCTCATTCTTTGGCAGAGTCTCAAAAGGCTGTAACTGCTGCTATAAACTATAATAATAGGGTTGTTGAATGTCGCTTAGCTTCTGTAAGTACTTTTTGTCACAATATTGTTTTCATTTCATTCTTGTTTGTTATTTACAGTCTTGAATGTAATATGGAGTAAGGACTATGTCAAAGCTAGGGTTGCCATCAGTCCTCCTGTCCCCTTGCCCTTCTTGCGTTTCTTTGTTGTCCCTCTTTCCATATGATTTGTATTAGGTGTTTTGTCTTTTCTCTGTCAAAGTGTGTGGAAACTTATGGAAAGCTAGTTGTGTAGGTAGATCTGTAACTTGGGAGATCCTTCTTATTTTCATTTATATTTTGAAACTCACAATGTGCTATTTGGTACTTCTCTAGATTGTGCTAGGCATAAAGCTGGGAATGAAGCCCCAAGAGGCAATATCAAAAGTGAATACCCTATCTGATGTTGAAGGGTTATGTGTAACATTTGCTGGTAAAAAGAATTCATCTGATCCTGTCCTTGCTGTCAAGGTAATTTTACACTGCATTATGATATCCTTGATTGTTTGAAATTTTTAATCCTTGAAAGTCCTGTGATCTTAACATATAGAACATGCTATTTCAATCAAAATATTCGTGGTGTTTATATCGATTGTCACGTTTAAGTAATGATAAAACTATTCTATTTGATACAGGAATTTTTGAAGGAAGAGCCATATACAGTTGAAGAGATTGAGAAAATTACTGAGGAAAAGGTTACCTCATTTTTGGGCAATAATGCAGCTTATTTAGATGTCCTAAAAATTGCTAAGCACTACAAGTTACATCAGGTATTTCTTATAAGCCCCTCTAGCAAAGTTAGTTCCACATGTTGAGAGCTTCATACACTCCCTTCTCTTTTTACTTTAAAGTTTAAACAGTTTGCTTCAAAATATTGTTGCTAGTTATCTATGTTTGTTCTGGATTTCTATAATAATCTTTAACTACTGCTTGGATATTTTTACTTATTTGAAGGCGTTCATGCATGATTCCAATAGAAAAATATCTACAGTTTTCTTGTGGCTTTTATGTTGCATGGTGCAATGAGCCTTATGCTCTATGATGTACTTTCTTAACACTATATTTATTGGGATATAATTTTGATTCATGCACATTTAGAGAGCTGCCCATGTGTACTCAGAAGCCAAGAGGGTACATGCATTCAAGGATATTGTATCATCAAAATTAAGGTAAGTCTTTTGGATTCTGGATTCTGATAAGAGCTTTACCTTTCATTGATGCCCTTTAATTTTTGTAAAATTCATGCTACTTTCTTTATTGCCTTGGCATGCAGACATTGAGATGTTTCTGTACCTCATTTTGCTAAAATGCTGGCTAGCTTCTATTCATGCACAGAATTTAGATGAGGATCATTTTAATGCCGAAACTTGGATAATAGGATAATAGTTACATTTTGCCTATCTGTCTTAATTAAAATGTCCCGATTTATCTCATTTTTGAATTGAACCTTTTTTAGTCCTTTTTCTTTCAATTTTCTTGGAATTCTAATTGTTGTTCACTTTCAGTGAGGAGGAAACACTTAAAAAGCTTGGTGATCTTATGAATGAGAGTCATTATAGCTGCAGCGTATTATATGAATGCAGGTACATTGACTTAGATTACTAGCCCCTGCCTCTTGTTGTGTTATTTATCTGATAAAAGTGCGTATGCCTTGTACTCTTGTTCCGTTCCATACATTCACTTTGGTCGTGTCTGTCTAGTTCTATCTGTTGTTTAAATGCATGATGTGGGTTACATAAGATTTTCAAATTAAATGATCATTTCATTAGACGAAGAATGATTCCTCAACAAAGCAATCTTCGCTTTTTCTCACCACATAAGATTGATATTTTTTCTCCCCTCTTGTTCTTGCACTCAGCTGTCCTGAGTTGGAAGAACTTGTAGGCATCTGTCGTCAGCATGGTGCCCTTGGGGCAAGGCTTACTGGGGCTGGATGGGGTGGGTGTGCAGTTGCTTTGGTGAAAGAGAGCATTGTCCCACAATTTATTCTGAATTTGAAGGTTTGCTATCAAATAATAGTCAGAGAGTCTCCCACTAATTAGGGACTAAACAAGTTGCTAATGATTGATTCTATATATCTACTTTTCAGGAAAGTTATTACCAGTCTAGGATTGACAAAGGCACCATCAGCAAGAGTGAGCTTGGCCTTTATGTATTTGCTTCCAAGCCATCAAGTGGGGCCGCCATTTTCAAGTTTTAAGTCAAGTTTTAATCCTGAGACCACCCTTTCAAATTTGATGGCTGATAAAATGTTTGGCTTTTGCCAAGGATCTGAACAAACTACCATATACAATCTTATGGTAGAATAAAAATTGGGTAATTAATGATATGGAGACTCGAAGCTTTTCATCTTAAATCTTTTCAAGATCTATGCAAAGTTTTGTTTTAATGATCATAAATACAGATCTTGAAGTAATAATATAAGGACTAAACTGAGGTAAAGTTATATAGGTGCTTGCTATAAAGTTCACCAATATAATTAAAACACGTGGCAAAAAATTTTTATATAACCAATCATGGAAGAGAGAGAAAATGAAAAGCAATAAATTACATAACCAATCAAATAGGAGAGAGAATATAAATAAGGTTTATGATTGGTGAACTTTATAGCAAGCACATAAGCAACTTGACCTTAGTTTTTTCCTAATATAATGGTGAAGATTTTAATCTTTTCATATCAAAATCCATGAAAAAAAAAAATAGTAGCAGGACAATCTTGTCTTTTACTTTTGACATCTTTGTCTATCATTAACTAGAAAGTGAGTCTGAATGGTACGACCCCTTGTCCTTTTCTCCCTTAAATAAGTCGTGAACTATTTAAATTTTCATTTGTAACAAATTGCTCTTTAAAATATATAATTTTTTTTTAAAGAAACTGTTAAGTTATTATTAATTTAATGGACTTCAATATTTAATATTGCGAATTTTATGTGAGATTACAAAAAGTTAAGTTCATGACTTTCAAGTATCACGTAACTAGCATTGATTAGCCAGATCTAAAACTATAATGACGAAAGAAAAAAAAAAGAAGGACAAAATTTGTAAATGGACAGACATAATATGATAATTTTTACATTAGTTAAATATTAAGGCACTCTCACTTAATAGGTTTGATTTCTAAGATTAATTTAGATATCATAATTCAAATCATAATAAAACATTTTATTACGATCTTGAGTGTATCAACATATATAATTGCTGAGATTGCGAAATATGAGGCTGAATAGCATCCTCACAGTGATATTATCCCGATAATTTCGGGACCCAAAAAACATGGTGCTAATTAATGCTTTTTGGTTTTTATTGATGATTTGGTTAAAATGGTTAAACAAAATTGAATGTATAATTGATTAAGTTTGACTTGATTAATTAAAAAGTTGGATCCTGGATGAATGATTATTGATATTAGATATCTTGTGGTATCTGCGTGCACGTGCGTTTGCATCTTAGTCATTAAATGTGAGTACAAACCCACCATGTGATTATGCAAACAGCCTTAATGTTATGTTATGACTTCAGGACCCACTTCGCTAACCATTTTTAACTAACAACTTCTATGTTTATTCACTCTTCAAACTTGTCGCTTCAAATATTTGTATTTTCTTTCTTATCTACTATTTTTTTTCCCTTTCCGGGTCTTCAAAGCCTTGTTTGTTTCGGTTAATATAAATTTGATTTGTATTGTACACTTTATTATAGTAAGAAATCAGAGTCTCTCAATAAAAATAGTTGCATTTACAAAATTTTGAACTTAAAATATTACTCAAGTCATACCTAATTATTTACCACTCAAATTTATCTTCCCCTCATATTTCACCTTAGTTAGCTTATTGTTTTGTTCTACTTTTGCAAATTTATCTTTTTCTTTACACCCTTAAATTACAGAGTATATTGTCTTTGAAAAAATTAACTCATCTCTAAATTATAAACAAAAAATAAATGTAGTCTCTAAAAAATTTCAATTTAATCTCAAAAAGATATTTTATGTTACAATTTTGTCTCATCTAAAAAAAATAATAAATATGAAATATAGGAATAAAATTGTGAAGTATCTTTTTAAAATTAAATTTGATATTTTTATTAAATTAAAAGAAATTAAATATTTTAATAACTAAATTTAACATTGTATTATTTTAAATTTTAGGGATTAAATTGAAAATAATAAAATTTTGTAATGACAAAAATAGTAATTTACTTTAGATTAAAAGGAAGAATCAAGAGTGAAATTGACTTAACTAAAATAATCTATTTGGCACATTCCCCCAACCTCATTCACCACTCAATCAGTACACTATATTTCTTTCTGATAATAATGTTTCTGTCGGTGCTTTCTGGGCTTTCCCCGAAGTTACTTAGTAAACAGTATTAAGGATATATTACTTTTATACTTTTAAAATTTTTGCTCTTACACTATTTAGTATAAATCAAACACTGATTAGTCAAATGAAATATTATGTCTTCTTTTATTAACATGGAAAAGTAAGGAATAAAAGTTTATTTATGGTTTCAAAAGACCACAAAATTAGAGTTAGAAAGTTGAGTGATACAGAGACAAATACATCAAGTTTTTTTAAACATTTAAATTAACAAAATTGTTACTTTAATCAAAACTCTTAAATACATGAAAATTTGTTAACTTGAATATTGGGACACTTTATTAGTATAAAATGAAAGTATATTAATTGGGACAGAATTGATATTTCTAGGCTTTTTTGTGAGGGTCCTTAATGTCCCAAAATTAGAGGGTATGGTGTCCCCACACACATAGCAAGAAAAAGAAGTGCATTGCATTGAATATCGGGAAGTGGATGCATGAGGAATTGCCTTGTGAGATCCTTCACAAATCAATCATAATATCTTGAATGAGTTGGTGGGCTACCCCACCTATCTTGAGAAGATGTTAAGTAATATGTAATATTGAATTTTAGTATTTTTTTTAATTAATTATTTTTTAAATTATTTAAGGTGAATTATTATTAATGTAAATTTATATTAATATTAATAAATGATTTTACATGATTGTAGGAATGTATTAAACTTTAATAGTACGGTACCACTGATTTGTTATCCCTCCCATTTTTCATGTGTTCATCAAGTGCAAATTAATCTCTTTCAATTTATTTCTGAATTAATAGATAAATAAAATTAATTAGTTTCACCTTCAAATTTACAATAGATTTTTAATTCAGAGTGCACTTTATTAAAAAAAAAAAGTCTTTATTGTAAATTTAATTTTGAAAATTAAACATTTTATTTTTTAAATTCGTTATTTTTATGTTGTTAAATTTCTAAAATTAATCATTTTGTAGATGCTTTGGTCAAACTAAATATGTTTAATTAATTTGTAATTTATCTTTTATCTTCAAAAGTGGGATCAATAAAATAACCTGCCTCTGGTCAAGCTCTGAATAAGTAAATTAATTCAAATAAATGAGCACAAGCTTCTTGTTCACACTCCAACTCTGATCCATTATTGTAATAAAATTCATTTTATAGTCTATATATGGGAATCACACATTTAAGTGTTACATTAAACTCGTTTACCTTGTGAGAAAAATGTCTGATTAGAAGTGTACAATCATTTCCACCTTTACACTAAAACCCATAATTATTGTCATTGACACCAAATAAGATTTGAATAAATGAACTTCCACTACATACACACATACATACCCCTTTGTATATAATTGCAGAATAACATACCCATCTGTATATAATTGCAGAATATATATTACATACATACATACATACATGTCATAACAATATTTACATATATATAAATTAGATGGCATTATTTCATTGATGAGAGTGAGATAGAGACATTGACATATCCTTCTACAAAGTACAAGGATGGTATTTATCAGTTTCTGGAGCACCCATTCTTTTCCAGCTAGACTCTAATTATGTCATATTATTTATTACAAGCTCACATTTACATACATATCATTCATATTAGTTATTCATTCATACATTGATATATATATACACACACACATTATGCTTTAAGAAGTTTTATGTCATATTGACATATATCATAAGAAAATTGTTTAAACTATTGAAAAAGAGAGGGCTAATTTTAATATATTGATGCATGCTTATTTTAAAATAAACTCTAGCACTTCATCAAAACAAACTCTTTTAGTTAGTTATATTTATATTAATATGGCCGTTAAGTTTTTAGTCAGTAATTTTTTAAAATAATCATTAAAGTAATTTTAAAAAATGATGTGAAAAGATAATAAAATTTTATTTATATGATATTTAACAATTAAAAAAATGACATACACATATACGTAAAACTTCTAATAATTAGTAAAGAATATATAGTTTGAGGAATATGCATGATTTGTGAATGCAAGCCGGACAAACAAACCATTAGTTGAGTTACAATTAATTAAATCCCATTACCAAACAGAAAAAAACGTGATCAGATTTCTTTCACAATACATTTGTGATTTGTACAACTTTTTTTAGAAGAAAGTATCAACTTTTTTTTGTTGGATCTTCATATTGTTTCGTTAACCAATAACAAATCTTTATTATTATAATTATTATTATTTTGGAAAAGGGAACTAATTCTTAAGAAAAACAAGGTAGAAATAAAAGTAGAGGCCATGGAAATGGAAGGAATGAGAAATAAAAAATGAAAATGAAAATTCCAAGTTGGCAAGTGTCGGCGAGGCTTGTTCGGTCCGTTCCTCAGAATGATTTGGGTTATAAATATGGCGTTTTGAAAATTGAGCAAATGGGAAACAAAAAAGAAAATCCCAAATTAAAAATAAATTTCAGTACTTTCCCGGTTATCCCCTGAACCCCTCGTGTCCGTCCCTTATCTCTCGCTTTCTTCACCTCTCGAATTTCCATTCACGCCGTCGCCCACCTTCTCTCTTCCTCGTCGGATCTGGGGTTCCTTCGTTTTCTCTCAAAGGTATCTACTTTTCTTCTCTGCTTCGTCTTTCTTTGTTGTTACGGCCAAATATGAAGCCAGTTCCAAGTTGCTGGGCATTTGGATTTTTCTGGGTTTTGATTCATCTGCGTTTAATTGGTCCTATTTGGGCGAAATGTGACTTAATATGATGTGGGTAGTGAGTGGTTTTAGTTCGCTACATATTTGTGGGGTTGATTGATTGTATATTTGTCTTATCTGGGATGCATTTTCTTGTTCCTTTGATAGGCCCATACACGTTTTTGGGGTTGTTCTGTACTTTGCTTTTTTCTCAAGGATTTCCCGCTTTTAGCTTTCTTTCAGTTTCATGATTTCCCATGTAATTGATTGAATTTTATCATTGTTGTAATACAGGGCCGGTTCATTATTGGAATAACTTCAATTTTTTTTAAAAAAAAATCTGTAGTTTCTCGAGGAGTGCTTGGTAACTGGAGGAATCAAAGCTGAGATTGTGGTAATAGAGCTGCAAAAGGAAGAGAAGAAGAGGAGCTTGCAGTTAACATTGAGAGGCATATATTTTCTGAAACGTGGCTACTGTGTAATTAATTATCCAAGTTATCTTAGTTGTGATCGTGAGTGTAATAGAAAACTGTTTCCTTATGATTTTGGTCATTGTTGCTTTTATTGTATAGTTTAAGTCAGAAAGGCTATTAAGGGTTGCATTTAGAAGACATTTCTGGGATTTTCTAGATTTTTAGTGTGACAAGAGAAGAAAGATTGGATTAGCTTTGGGGCTTTGAGATGGATCAAATAAATGCAAGAGATAAGGACACTGAACTTGATCTTGAAAGAGGGTTGGCAGTAACTGAAGACATTTCAATGAAAGAATCTAGTCTTGGTACTCCAAACCAACAAAATCCATTATTTGCTAATCTTTCTGGTGGGTCTATTGGAGGTTTTTTAACAAAAGAAGATAGGCCTAATTTTAACTGTAATGAGTCAAATGTAGTGGATGTGACAAACAAATTGTCGGCTGTGCAAGACACAGTTGATGTGGAGAAGCCCTTGGTGAAGGAGAAACGTAAGAAGGCTAGTAGTAAAAAGGCTAGCAAGCCTCCAAGGCCTCCAAGAGTCCAACCATTAGATGCAGCTGACCAGAAGTTAATCAGGGAGCTATCTGAGCTTGCCTTGTTGAAGCGTGCTAGAATAGAGCGCATGAAAGCCTTGAAGAAGATGAGGGCTTCTAAACCATCATCTTCCAATAGCAGCATATTTGCCATGGTTTTCACTATTGTCTTCTGTATCGTGATAATAGTCCAAGGTAATATTTGTAATACAAGTAATTTTTTTTATTGCTTATGGAATTTTATTACTGATCTTTAGTGAAAACTGAATGGGGATTTTCATTGAGCTAACAAATGATATTAACAATAGAGGTGTTGCCAATTATTGAGTTCAAATGCCATGTTCTGCATTCCTATTTTCAAGTTTAGTAATAGTTACCATTCACTAGATCTTCTTCTAATGGTTCTTTATTCAACCCTTATTTGGGATTGTAAAGCTATGGTAAAATATTATTAGAGGCACAAAAAGGAACCCATAGAGCTATCATTTTAAATCGGTCCAAACTCATTAACTTGTCCATATATTTGGTGTACTTTAATATTTATCAGATGTTAAGACATATTTTGAAGGAATTTTTGAAGAGTTGAAGTTTTTCAAAATATCATTTTTTTCCTTATCTGTGTTCTAATGCATGCATAGTGTTTCGATTTTGGTGAAGGCTAATCAGATTAGGTTTTATGTTACTTGTACCTAGCCCCTGGAATTTGCGTGTTTTCCTACTGTTTCATCTCCAGCAACTGAAGATTATCTATGATCAATTGTTTCTACTT
Organism: Senna tora; assembly: GCA_014851425.1. Taxonomy (NCBI): domain Eukaryota; kingdom Viridiplantae; phylum Streptophyta; class Magnoliopsida; order Fabales; family Fabaceae; genus Senna; species Senna tora. The sequence continues at coordinate 5,426,578 of CM026262.1, read as the reverse complement.
TTCTTTTCTCCTTTCATACAATTCTAGAACTTATGGTGATATAGCCAACACGTTTTTGGCATAAGCTTACATAGAATGCAGGATGGGAAATTAAATTGAGAGTATTCTAGCTTCCTTCTTTCTTATGGTTCAGACATTTCCTTTGCAGGCCTGTCATCTGGAAAAAGTTCAGTGGAAAACTTCCAGGGATCTCCTTTACCAACAAAAGTAATAGAGGGCGGTCCAATCTCAGTTCATTACAACCTCAACCCATCTGCAAGTAACCCAAATGCTCCTAGTTCGGAGTCTAACAACAAGTAAGTTAAACTGCATACATGCTTATTGAACTTCTCTCCTCTGGCAGCAGATTTTTCTCTCTCTTTTTCTATGACTTTCATATAGGAGTACAACGCCAGTTTTGCAACCTTGTAATATCAATTTTTCTTTTTGATGTTGTCTTGCAGTTTTGTAAAGCAGGTCACAGGTTCATATTTGTCAGGAAATCAGAAGAAGAGCAGATTAATGTAGTTTTGCTGAGAATATAAGTGGTACTGCTTGTATTTAGCGAAGAAATGATGGTTTATAGTTGTTTTTCTTCTCACAGAAGCCCTTTTACTTTTTCTTTTCTGTATTATTCTTTTGTTTATGAGAGTGGGATATTAAAATATGTTGGGTAACTTTTTTCCCCTTTATGTATATTAATAAATGTTTTGGGGGTGAGTTAAATTACCATAGCAGCCATGCTTGTAGTGTCCTCCATTGGCTTGCCAAACTCTAGTTTTTTGCCTCCTTAGCAACTTCCTGTTGCTTTAAGTCTTTCAGTGATTGTAACTTGTAAGTTGTATAATATATTCCAACTTCTGAGTTGTATAATATTCTGAAGTGTTCAATAAATTTTTGCTTTGGAAGCTTAAGGAGCATATCTCTATCATTAATCAGAAATTTAAGTACAATCCATCTATATAAAGTTGAAAGATCAAAGCAATCACTAATAGATAATCAAACCAAAAAAAGTAACGTGTGTTTTTTTCCTGTGGGGAAAGATTTATTTTTGGCATATCTTTATTGGTTTAAGAGTTCCATACACAGTCTTCCGAAGTTTAAATCTCTCTTATTTGTTAGTTGCAATAGCACCTAGTGATATTGATGTAAAAAAGTACAAACAAAACACCCCATAAAGCAAAAAGAAAAGCAATAGTCGCATAAGCAATCCTACAATGTTGAAATTCATGGTTGATTCTCGTTTCTCATTTCCCTCTTATGAAGGGAAAAAGAAAGGAAAAAAAAAAAGCCTTCATTATGATTTTTTGTTTTGTGCAGCTTTTCTTTACTGTGTATATGTGTCCCATTCTGATACTTCCTCTTTTCCCTTTCAAAAACCTATCTGGACACAACTGTAAAACGTTCAAATTTAGTAGGCTGAAAAAGAAAGCAATCATAAGGTTCTTCTATTTTGAATTCTTTCTTTTTTACAGTAATCATTTTATCTCTCGATAAAAAGGTAAAAACACATTTTCTAGGAAGGAGACCTGTTAACTTTCCCAGCAAGAAAAACAAAAATTCTGATTCAGGCAATATGGTTATCTCTAAATTTCCATTTCAGTTCGTTTGGCTCTTGTAAGTGTCAAATAAAGGGAGTGCCAGATTGGACTGTTTTATTGTGCATGTTGAGGAATAGTGAAAACATGTGATCTCACATGTGACATCTCCATTTGTGAACCAAAAAAAGAAAAACTAAGGAAAAGTTGACTCACAAAGCTTCCTCAACTTATAGAAATTGGACACCTGTAACAGCTCACGTTTATCAGTAAAAAGAAAATTCTAGAAACTGAATTTGTTGTTTACACATCTTGATCAAATATTCTTCCTCAAATCCCACTATGATCCATAGAGCTATTACACTATCTTATCCTGTGGTAACAACTAGAGGCTAAGAATTGCAGAGAATGAAACCTATCCGGATAAAAGTTCAATGGTACCGTACCACTGAACTTCTGTGCATCCCTCCAATTATGTAGTGCCACTTGTTAATATTAATAATAACTCACATTAATTAGGGCCCACCTTGAATGGTTTAGGGACCAACTGATTGAAGGGATGTACTGAAGTTCAGTACTACCGTACCACTGAACATCTACTCAATCTATCCATGTGAGACAAACTTGCCCTGTATTAGGTACCTTAGGTTGACTTATTTGGTAACTAGCACCACACAACACAATGGAAGGCTTATTTTGCCCTATTTGTTGGCTGTTTCAATATAAGTAAAATAATCTAAGGAAATTAATCCAAATATAACATTTATTCTTGTTGATCAGGGTTAATTTTTCCAAGAAGCATTAATAAATTGAATGAGTCACATTAGACAAGATACTGATGTATTGAAAAATACTCTGTATTATTAATATAATCTCAAGTCTTAACAATCTTCTATGCAAGCCCTTTCATTATACAATGACCAGAAAACTAAGGAGTACCTTTCAAAGTACATAGAATAGAATCATCAGAATCTGTACAGACCCAACAACAAGCACCATCTAAAGCATTTATTCAATACAAAATGCAAGTAATGGCTACAGAAGGAGGAGGGGCAAAAGGGTAAAATCAACCCTTGATTAGCAACTTGAGTATAGCAGCAGCCACACCCAGAAGCTTCTGCAGAATGCCATTTCTGTCACCCAGGAGAGACTGATCCTGAGGAGAGGCAGAGGCAGAGAATTTCTTATCACAATTAGTGATTTCCTTGAGAGCATCAGATATGCAGTAAGTAGCAAAACCAAATCTGGCTTGGGAGATGGCATCAGCAGCTTGAGGGAGAGTGTATTTGACAAGAGGGATATAGGACTCAGCACAGAAAGCCAAGGCTTCCTCTAAATTCTGATCTGAGGTTTGCTTGATTAGGGCTTCAATGTAATTGAGAGTGTCAGTGGTATTAGCCAGAAGGTTATTCACCATTATAAGGGCAATCCCTTTGAGATCAGTGTTTGGGGTGAGAGGGTTTGAATGGAGGGTGGAGATGCAGAGATCATAAAAGGGTGTCTTTCTGCATATTTGGTCTATCAAGTCTCCATTGTCAAGGGCAGAGGAGTGATGGGTGGGTGTCAAGAGAAGAAGAGAAGCAGCAAGAAGAACAAGTGCAAAGGAAGAAGAGGAAGAAGAAAGTATCATCATTTTTTCTGTCTTGTGAATGGAAATGGAGGATGATGATGATGATGGGTTGAGGGAGAATGTCTCTTAGGAGGCTTATGCCTGCCTACCCAAGTGCCTCCTTTTTATGGTTAGTTTGGCCGTTTGATGTGTTAAAAAATTGGAAGTTTGTTTGTTATTTTTGAATTTTTTTTATTAGACAAAGGGTGCTAATATTAAATTATTTCTTTTATATCATAAATATATTATCTTTATCGATGGATATGGCACAAATGATAAAAAGTCTTTGTTTTTTTATTTATCGTCTCCTGGATTCAATCTCTAGAAAGACGAAAATAAAGCATTATTCTCACCTCTAACAATGGCCCGACAATACTCAATAAATTACTCAATAAATATGTTCTAATAGATATCCTAATCAAAACAAAAGAGAAATATATTATCTTTCAATTGAAACTCATGTACAAAAAATGAATAAATTAAGCTAAAAATATTTTCTTTGGCAAAGAACTAATAGCACTTAAAATTCATTAAGTTTCGATTAATTTAATTTAAGTTAGCAAAAGTTTTATGACAAAATACAAGTTTTTTAATAAGATTTTTTATACACTAAATTTAAATTTGAAATCATATTTTTTTAAAAAAATATATCTATTACTCTAATCAATCATCTAATAGTTAAATAAAAAAATATTTAACTTGCAATAAAAAATGTGATGTGATTAACAATCTCTCAAATAATTGAAGTAAGCAATGATTTGAAATCCTTTGATATGTATTATTTGAAGTCTTTTCACACACATATATAGAGATAGAAAATGAAAAAGAAATAGTGAGAAGAATAATGAAGTTTTGTTGAGGATGGGCTAAAAAGAAGAAAGGGATATACACATTGTTTAAGGTTGAATAGCCTTATATCACGGAATGCCATTGTTGGTGTTCCCTCTAAGATGCCAATTTTGAGATCCTTCCACACAATCCTTTCTTCATTATACTTTCTCTCTCTTCACTTTTGGACAAAAAAAAAAATTAACTATATTTTATAAATTCAGACACAAATATAGATACAAGACATAGCACATATATAATAGTAATACTAATTTCAAACATATTATTATATCAATGCACACATGTCAATTACGTGTTATCAATGTGTTGTGGCAATTTTGTTATTTGACATGTGTCTATCATATTGACGGATAAAAATTCAATGGTATTTTACCATTGAATTTCAGTGCATCCCTCCAATCATGTAGCGCTATTTGTTAATATTAATAAAAACTCACATTAATTAGGACTCACCTTGAATGGTTTAGGGACCAACTTATTGGAGGGATGTACTGAAGTTCAGTACTACCATACCACTGAACATCTACATCTCACAACACAAATATGAAATATGTCATCAACCAAGTGATTTATTAATCGTTATTAGATGCAAGGTTGTCAAAGTCTAGATTTTAAGTAAAATCGTAGAGGGGGGTGTAAAATCGTATCGTAGAATCGTAAGATTCTACCTATGATAAAATCATAAGAATTTTTTATGTTTTATATATATATATATATATATATATATATATATATATATATATAACATAAGTACCTAATTAATATAGTAAATCACATACAAAATTAAATATGAAATATAGTGCTGCCGCCATGTAATACTCCTTGTTCATTTGCAACATATATATGCATGTTAGTTAAAACTTAAAACAATTCATTTATTGTAGAATGAATAAATTAAATTAGTAGTATAATGTAAGTAATTAATATACTTGAGCAACAATAGTAACGTCTAGAGTGGAATTCTCAAAGGGCAAAAAGCTGATACTTTGACGTAATGACATCCAATTGTTATGGTAATGATATCAAAAAATGGGTAGGGTTTGTGATTGGGCTGGGGCATGGGCTGTAGATTATTTTTTTTTAACATCAAACAGGCTTTTTTTTTTGCTGAGGTAAAATCGTTGATTCCACCGATTTCACCCGATTCCACCACGATTTTACCTACGATTCAACTCGATTTTAGTAAGTAGAATCGTAAAATCGTACGATTTTACGATTTAAATCGCGATTTTGACAACCTTGATTAGATGCACTATTAATTAATTATAACTTACAATTGCAATTTCTGTTTCTAATTTTATCAATTGTATAACAAACTTTCTTGTGAAATATGTTGTGGAAAAGATAAACTACTTTAGCATCCATAATTTTTTATTTGGTTATAAGAACTTTACATTAAAAATAAATTTTATTTGATATATTATTGAATGTGAGTATTCTTTTTTATAAAAGCTTGAACATTAATTTGTTATGTTATTTGGAATTAAACTTTTCTATTAGATTTAATCCCATTTGGTTGAGTATTTATGTTTAATCCAAGTGGACTTATTTATAGTGAGATTTTCTAAGAGGTTTTTTAAATTATATAAAATAACCTTTTTATTGTCATGCATAAATCCCAAAATGATTTTTAAGAGAATCCAAATTCAGAAAATCATTTTACTTAATTGCAATACTAAAAAATTATATAAAACAGTCCCGCTTTTTCAAAATGTGGGACAGAACATCAACCAATAATAAAATAAAAGACGGCATAACTAACCAGCTTCATTTTTCAAAGGCTAAGGTGTCGGAGGTTAAAACTTAATTAGATTTATATGAATAATTACACCATGTGCTCATTAATTAACATTATAATCCAATAAATATACTTATATACAATAAACCACTAAACCTAACAATAATACGAACCATATGAATATGATCCCGTAAGTCGAAATAGTAACCGTTTAAGTGAATGAGTTAGTTCTAATTTATGGTTTACGTGACGCGTTTGTATTGGTCTAATTACAAAAATATTTTTTTAAAAAAATTATATTTTTACAACTAGACCAATACTATGAGTTTGTACCATAAACAATTTGTACATTAGAAAAGTCTACTTCCAATTATTCATCCAGATTATTAGTCAAATCAATCATAGAAATAACTCAAATAAGAGTTCAGTATTATCGTATTACTGAACTTTGGTACATCCCTCCAATTATGTAGTGTCATTCGTTAATATTAATAAAAACTCACATTAATAATGATCCATCTCAAATAAATTAGAGACCAACTGATTCAAAAAATATACTAAAATTCAGTACTATCATATCAATTAACATCTCCTTCAAAACGGCCCAATAGTAACCTGGATCCTATCCAAAAAAGAGAAACCAACCAGGTCACTACAATAAGGCAACTAGTTTTTTCTTTTTGGTCAAAATGTCCATTAGTTTTAAAGCACAATTATTAAAAGCAAAGCCCAACAGTTCACCCTAATATATTCTTAGGGTAAAGTATCCTTGCCGCTCCCAAACTTTGCTGCAATGTTCATTCCTGTCCTCAAACTTTTTTTTGTTCATGCCTACCCCTAAACTTTCAATTTTGTTCATGCCTACCCCCAAACTTTCAATTTTGTTCATGCCTGCCCTTTTTGCTAACACCGTTAACTTACTTGACGGAATTTGTTGACGTGGACGATGAATGTGCATCTCTTTTGCCACGTCATTGTCTACCTCACACTTAACTTTTTACTTTAATTAAAAAAATTAACCTAATTCAAATAAAAAAACCAAACTTTTAGCCTAAAATGTTTTTTTATTTGGATTAGGTTAATTTTTTTTAATAAAAGTAAAAATTTAAATGTGAGGTCGGCAATGACGTGGCAAAAGAAATACACATTCATCGTCCACGTCAGCAAATTCTGTCAAACAAGTTAACGATGTTAACAAAAAGAGTAGGCATGAACAAAATTGAAAGTTTAGGGGTAGGCATGAACAAAAAAAAAGTTTAGGGGCAGGAATGAACATTGCAGCAAAATTTGGGGGCGGCAAAGGTACTTTACCCTATATTCTTATTTGTTGATTATAATTAAAGTATTCTAATGTTAGTTGTAATGTAGATTTGAAATTTTTAAGTTTGATATGTTTTTTGGCTATATGATCTGATTATTAAAATTCATCTTATTTTCGTACATATAATTAGTTCGCATCAAATATATATTTTATTTAAAATTATAAATAAAACTATATTTTTTTGATAAAATAATATATATTATTAATATTATATATATATATTTATGATGTCATCTATTATAACTGATTCAACCGAGCTGTACTTAATTACTTGACAAGTTTTTCCACTCAATGATTAGTCAAGTTTTTAAAAGATCCTCAGTGATTATTTTTTAACTTTTTTTTATAACCTTTTTTTTTAAAGATCCTCAGTGAGAATTAAGAATCTATTTGGAATTATCCCGAATTTCGTGTTAGATTAGAACGCCAATAATATGATAATAAGGGATTGTTCTAGAAGTGAAACCAAGTATGAAATTCACGTTTAAGCGTATTGCAGTAGCCAGTTATTGTTTTTATCTTCAAAATATACCATTTATTTTAATTTATTCAGTATTCAGAAAGAAAATATAGGCTAAAATGCACATACACCTCCTGAGTTTTGGGGCAGAGGTACATACACCCCCTGAGTTTTAAAATGTTGCACATAGACCCCCTGAGTTTTCACTTTGGGGCAGAGACACCCCTTCTGTTAGGGTTCCGTAAAAATTAGGGGTTAAGTGCCACGTCAGCAAACATGTGTGAGGGCACATACACCCCCTGGGTTTTCACTTAGGGGCACATACACCCCCTAAGTTTTCACTTTAGGGGTACATACACCCCCTGAGTTTTCACTTTGGGGCAAAGACACCCCTCACACATGTTTGCTGACGTGGCACTTAACCTCTAATTTTCACGGAACCCTAATAGAACCCCAAAGTGGGTCTATGTACAACATTTAAAAACTCAGTGGGTGTATGTGCCCTGCCCCAAAACTCAGGGGGTGTATACGCATTTTAGCCAAAAATATATATTACAAGATTCAATTTCATTCTCACAATAATAGATTTACGTAATTTAATCTCGGTTTTAATTACAACAAGCTAAATTAATAATTAGTAGGATTATGATAATCTAAAACTGTAAGTAGTATGTCTAACAAAACACCATAAAATTAACGTGAATACTAAATTATCTAAAGAAAGTTCTTCAAAAAATAACATTGAAATGGAATTGAAACAAAAAGAAAAATTTACTTTAATTTTGTTGTCTTTAATCTTCTTAGTTTAGACTTTATAGAACTAGTTGAAAATTAATATGGTTGGGTCTACTAGAATGAATTAGACTCTCACAATATGATAAATTTAAATTCAAATCTTCATGGTCACATTTAATATTCGACATTATTTCAACAAAATTACCTCTAATAAAAAAATACTTGTAAAAAAATTGAGACCTAGTGCAAAAAATTGTAATAAGCATGTGTAGAAAACTAGTATAAAATTTCTTTGGTGGTCCCTGACAATCATCATTACTTTGCAAATAATAGTTCATTCATTAAATAGATATAATCTCATCATTAAATGTAATCAACAACAGAAACCATAGTTAACACTTACGAAGGATCACCCCCCAAATAAATACCCATAGTTTTCAAAAACTGGTATAGAATTAATAACTCTTTATAAAATTGTTAAAGGTGATTTATCCAAAACTTTAAAAATAAAAACTTTGTTATTTTTTAACATAACTCCGAGTGTAGTGGACTGGTGGTTAAACTTAAACTTAGTGGAAGTTCAACTTACTAATAAAAAAGCTTAAAGTTAGCCTATATTTGATAAGCTAGTTAGGTAAAGTAAAATGTCTTCAAAAGAAAAAAAATTATATGCTGTTGCTTATATGTTTTTTTTAAAGTTAACCAATTAAAAAAAGACATGTGTCAATTTTGAGAAGATAACATAAGAAAAATTGACACGTCTTTTTTAAATTGGTTAACCTTAGAAAAAAGCATGTAAGCAACAACATATAAGTTTTGTCCGTCTTCAAATTGGTTGAAGTAATATGTATTTAATTTCCTTTAAATAAAATCTTAATTAGAGTCTTGTGTATGAAAAATTCTTATTATAAAAATTTTACTCTTATTATAGAATCTCAGTTAATTCGAAGATGAGAACTCAATGATGCTTTCAAAAAAAGAAAAAAAAAATGTCTTTGAAGCACAACCAGGAGGGGAACATCAGAAAAGTGAGAAGCCTATCTAGAAATTGTTTTGGTCTGCTCAACCTTATCATTTTAGCCTCACATTTAATAAAGATGAATAAGACAGTCTATATTATTCACATACATAGTGTGAACAACAAAAAAAAGAAGCAATCATACATCTATCAGCTTCTAACAATTTCCTTTAATTGAACCCAAGGTTTTAAATTGCGGTTGCGGTCGCGGTCGCGTTGTAATTATTGTAGTTGCAAGTACAGCGGTCGTTACAATACGGGTTGTGGCCACTGCGGACGTGAATTTTTTTAAAGTTGTAACATATATTATAACATTAAATATATCAAATACATGCTATTCCCTTCTATTTTTTTCTCTTTTTCTTTCATAGACATACACTCACTACATCCACGTTTCAACTTCTTAAACGGTCATAAAGTCACACAATTAGCAAGATTTCTAGGTAAAACCGCATCACACCACAATTGCGGTGTGATGCGGTTGCGGCAAATCAGCAATATTGCAGCCGCAATACGCATTGCGGACCGCAATTTAAAACCTTGATTGAACCCACCCAAAAAAAAAATCACACAAGAAATTGCTCAGTTTAGAACAATATGACCCAATTAAACTAGGAAATAAGCCATATATTATTGTTGAGTTGAAGTGACCATTCACATGAGATGATATTTCACAACACAAAACTTGGTTTAGAATTATAATTCTAAAGCAAGTTTGTGACAATAGCTGATGCAATTTGTGCAACATCATGCACGGCATTATTGTGGTGTGTGAGTGGGGATTTTCCAGAAGAGAATGAAGTCTCACATGAAGTAGCTTCCAAAGCAGCATCATTAGCTCCTTGTTCTGCAAACTTGGGATCCCCTTTTTGCAGAGCTTCAATGGCTTCTGGAACATCACCTTCTACGACTGCTCTGTATCGCTCTGCACACGAATTCAGGGCCTTCTTTTGACTGCCATGGCCCTTGAGCTCTTGCTGGATTTTGGTTTGGGCCTGTTGGGCCGTGGCTTTAATGGCGTTTACCATTATTAGAGCAAGGCCTGTCATGTCGGAGTGAGAGCTTCGAGGGTCGGATTTTAAGAATTGGAGGCAGAGGGATTGGTGGGGTGTGTTCTTGCAGGTTTGTTCGATGAGAGTTGCAGAAGAAAGAGATTCAATGGAGAAGAAGAAGAAGAAGATGAAGATGAAGAAGAGAGGAAGGGACTTGGAATTAGTCATGTTGATTGAGAAGGGAATAGTGGGTTGTGAATTGTGATGAGAATCAAATTAGTGTGAAAGCTTTATATACAGTGAGGATTTGGGAAAGTTTAGATTTTTTTTTCTGAGACATTGTCTCGACTAATTTGGAGTTGATCATGTCTTGGACTTGATTACAGTGAGAGACTCTCCTCATGAAAATAATTGTAGTTACAAAGTCTTGAATCCTATACTTATTAAATAATATTAAATCGTTTATCAGTTAGACCAATCATAAACCAATGTAAAAAGTTTAGATTGTGGCGCATGGGAGGATTTTTTTTCCCCCCTTTTATTGTTGGCAATGATTACAATTCACAAGTATTACTTTATTTATTAGTTGGAAGACACAAGATAGACATGCCATTGCAATGCTAGAGAAAATCCCTTCTTTTATTAAGGCCATGCCTTAATTGTTTAATAGAATATATAATTTAACCTTTCTTTATTAAGGCCATGCCTTAACGTACTTGTTTTGGCGCACGGTGAGATTGTATAATATAAATACGTGTTTAAATAAATATGTTAATATGTTAATATATGATTCGGCCAAAATAGTTTTTGAAGTTTGAACTCATAAAACCCCATTAGGGAAAAGCTTTGGATACGCCCACTGTACTTGGTGCAAAAATGGATTACTCTTGAACAAGCCCAATAACCTTATGGCCCAACCCTTACTTTGAATTTAGAGTTTAAAATATTAAAAGAAATTAAATAGAATGAATTCCCTCCCCCATTTTTTAGTGTAGATGCTCAGTAATACAATGGTATTGAACTTCAGTGGATCCCTTTCAATTGTTTCTTAAATCATTCAAAGTGGATCCTTATTAATGTGAATTTATATTAATATTAACAAATGGTTCTACATGATTAAAGGGATGTACCAGACTTCAATAATATGATAGTACTGAACTTTTATCCAATGTTATGGGGCACTTGAGAAATCTTTAAGATGTGTTCAAATTTCAATCGTTCTCTCCATCACTCTATGTAATAAATTGACATTAAAAAGTAAATAAATCATGATTGACAAAAGTACATTTCTTGCCCCCAACGTTTGGGGGTCCTGTCAGTTTTGCCCCTAACGTCTTTTCGCTGTCAATTGTACCCCTAACGTTTTACGTTTCTGCCAATGTCACCCTTTTCACTAACACCGTCAAATATTTAACATTTTGTGCTGACTTGGCACCCTATGTGGCAACACAATTTAGTATAAACAATAAAACTATCAAATATCCCATATATTATACTTTCATAATTAATACATTATTGAGTTGAAGTGACCATTCACATGATGATACCAAATTAATACCATCAATCTCATAAGACTTCACTATATATTATTGATGACTTAATTATGACAAGATAATTATAAAGATGAACTAAAAAGCATGAGAGAAATAAATCCAAATTCTAAAGCAAGTTTGTGACAATAGCTGCAGCAACTTGTGCAACATCATGCACAGCATTGTTCTGCTGTGTGAGAGGCGATTTTCCAGAAGAGAATGAAGTCTCACATGAAGTAGCCTCCAAAGCAGCATCATTAGCTCCTTGTTCTGCAAACTTGGGATCCCCTTTTTGCAGAGCTTCAATGGCTTCTGGAACATCACCTTCTACAACTGCTCTGTATCGCTCTGCACACGAATTCAAGGCTCTCTTTTCAGTTTCACTGCCATGACCCTTTTCAAGCTCTTGTTGGATCTTGGTTTGGGCCTGTTGGGCCGTGGCCTTAATGGCGTCCACCATTATTAGAGCAAGGCCCGTCACATCAGCCTGAGAGCTTCCAGGGTCTGATTTCATGTATTGAAGGCATAGTGATTCGTGTGGTGTGTTCTTGCAGGTTTGTTCGATGAGAGATTCAGAGGCATGAGATTGAATGGAGAAGAAGAAGATGATGGAAAATATGAGGAGAGGAAGGAACTTCAAATTTGCCATTTTGATTTGGGATGAGACAGAAATTAGTGTGAAGCTTATATATATATATATAGTGAGAAGATAGGAGGAGGGTGAGATTGTGTGACGCGGATGAGCTCATTTCAGTTGCAATCATAACTATTAATTCAAAAATGTTAAATTTTTTTTTGGTGGATCAAAAATGTTAAATGAATATATTAAAAGTTACCATTTTGAATATTAAATATTTTAATATAATGTATTAGATTAGATGTGCTTTAATTACACCTTATGACTTCACTTTATATATATATATATATATATATATATATATATATATATATTGGGATGATGGTAGGTAGGAATAGGATTTGGGTAGAATAGGACCCGTTCGCTTGCTCTTTTGAGTAAGGGAATGGAGTCCAAAAAGTGGGTGGGCCTCACCTACTTTTGCTTTTTAGCAAAAGTACCTTTCCTAACTCCCAACGTTTGGGGGTCCTGTCAGTTTCGCTCCTAATGTTTTTTCGCTGTCAATTGTATTCCTAACGTTTTACGTTTCTGTCAATGTCACCCTTTTCACTAACACCGTCAAATATTTAACGGTTTTTGCTGACGTGGCATTCTATGTGGCAAAACATTTTTTTTCCTGTCAATTGTACCCCTAACGTTTTACATATTTTTAGTTATAGAGAAAATTAATGACTATTTGTAATTATAGAAACCAAGAATAAATTCATGTGCAGCCTTTAGAATTTTCTAATTTCTATGATGACCCTTGTCTTGATTTTGAGTCTCTTTATTAGATATATTAAATTTATTCGCAAGCAATTTATTATAATGTATTCATATTTTTTTTGCCTTCTTAAATATTAATAGGTGCAAAACTGAAAATTTGAAGAGGAAGCACAAGAATTGGAGACTTGAAGATTTGTAGAAAAGCTCAATCTCAATAAACATTTTACCTAATATTTATATTTCATGTGTATTTGTTTTTTGCATATATTGGAAATAAAGTGGAATGGATAGTTGTAATTACAAAACTTGAATTTATTCTTATAATAAATAGATTTGGAAGTTTGCAATATAAATGTTGATACATTCTTTTTTTTTTTGGTAAACTACAGTTTGTCCCCTTGTGGTTTTGTCTAAATCCAGTTTGCCCCCCTGTGGTTTAAAATGCGACATTTAACTACCCTGTGGTTTGACTTAAAATTAATGTGCCCCTGTGGTTTAGAGTGTGACACTTGACCCCCCTGTGGTTTGTTATGTTATCACTTAACTACCTTCACCTATCTTCTATCCAAATTTTAGTCAAATTAATCATCATTTAATACTTTTAAAATTTAAAATTTGTCATTCAACACTCTAGAATTATAAAATGATTCAAAAAAATTATAATTAATATAAAAATAAAATTATAATTTTAAAAAATCAATAAAATAATTTAATATTTATTGTTTACTCCATTGATTATTTATATTTAGTTATTTATTCATTTTATTGTTTTTTTATCTTTAATGTTTTAGAATTATTAAATCAATCAAAACTAAATTTAAGTTTTTTTCTTTATTGTTCAAGTTCAGAACATACATACCTGGATTGAATGTTAACTTTATTGAGCTAACTTTAAACAATAGTTTTCTTAGAAAAGTATCTTTAGATTAGGAGCATAACAGTACTCTTGGATATAGTGGAGAGATTAGAGGAAAGAAAGAGTTTAAGAAACGCTAAAAGAGTTGAAAGTAGAAGATTAGAGTTTATTATTATTATTTTAGAGATAAAATAAATATTTAATAAAATAAATAAATAATTAAATTATTTGTAGGTAATTTCTTTTATAAGTTATATTAACTATTAAATTTTGAGAAAAAAATAATATAGGGTAGTTAAGTGATAACATAACAAACCACAGGGGGGTCAAGTGTCACACTCTAAACCACAGGGGGCACATTAATTTTAAGCCAAACCACAGGGTAGTTAAGTGTCGCATTTTAAACCACAGGAGGGCAAACTGAATTTAGGCTAAACCACCTTTTTTTTTGCTTACTTACAATCTCATTATATTTGTATTTGTATTTGTATTTATTGTAATTATTAGAATATTTGTATCTTATTATATTTATAAGATAGTAGCAGTTTTTTTGGGTTTATAGCAGCAATTTTTTTGGGGTTTATAGTAGCAATTTTTTCTTAAAATTTATACCAGCAATTTTTTTTTTGTTACTATAAATTTCTTTTATAGTAACAATTATATTGACTCTATAGCAGCAGTTTTGCCATTTTCTGATATAAAATAAATTTATACCAACAATTGATATAACTGTTGGTATAACTCTATAGTGATAGAGAAATAGCAACAGTTTTGCAATTGTTGGTACAAATGTTAGTAACAGTTTTTAGTACTTCTAGCGACAGTTTAAGCTGCTGCTAAAACCCTTTTTTCTTGTAGTGGCTCCACCTATAGATAAGGCTCAATTCAATTGGTTGTAGCAAATTAATTTCATAATATTATATATATATATATATATATATAGGCATTTGGTTAGATTAACACCATCAATAATCAATATCAAGTGAGTTTACTATATATATTATTGATGAATTAATTATTACAAGATGAAGAAGGATTAAAAAAACATTTGAGAAAAATTTCTAAAGCAAGTTTCTGATAATAGCTGCAGCAACTTGTGCAACATCACGCACAAGATTATTCTGCTGTGTGATGGGCGATTTCCCAGAAGGGAATGCAGCCTCACATGAATTAACCTCCATTACTGTATCATTAGCTCCATCTTCTGCAAACTTAGGATCCCCTTTTTTCAGAGCCTCAATGGCCACCGTAACATCATATTCTAAAACTGTTTTATATGTGCCTGCACAAGCATTCAAGGCTTCTGTTTCACCATGGCCCTTTTTAAGCTCTTGCTGGACTTTGGCTTGGGCCTGTTGGGTCGTGGTCTTCATGGCGTCCACCATTATTAGTGCAAGGCCCGTTATATCAGCCTGAGAGCTTCCGGGGTCTGATTTCAGGTATTGAAGGCAGAGTGCTTCATGTGGTGTGTTCTTGCAGGTTTGCTCAATGAGAGATGCACAAGAAGCACGATGGGATTGAATGGAGAGGAAGATGACGAAGAAGATGATGGGAGGGAGGAGCTTCAAATTTGCCATTTTGATTTTGATTGAGAAGGGAATAGTGGTGAGAAAGAGATTAGTGTGTGAAGCTTTATATATAGTGACAAGTTAAGAAAGTGAGATTGTGGGATGCGGTTAAGTTGACTTCAGCTTTAATAGTAACATTTGATTGATAAATTTGTCGGTTTGTCTTTTTCAATCAACCGTTCAAATTTCAAGTGATATAAATATATGAGATTGTGGCATGCAGAAAAGTTTTTTTTCTCCATTGATTGTTGGTTCTAGAAAGAATGAATGATTACAATTTACAATTATTACTTTATTAATGGCTAGAAGGCATAAGAGCTATACATGCCATTGCCATGCCAGAGAAAATCCCTTTTATCTTAGTAAGGGCCATGCCTTGATTATTTAATAGAAATCTATCATTTAACCTTTCTTTTATAATTTTATCCATTTTCATGAGTTTTTAAAGCATGCTTATATATATATATATATACATATATTTGTTTTGAGGCAAGGTGATAGTGAATAAATACAAATATGTTAATATACAATAATATTATATTTTAAAACAACATTTCTTATATGTAGAATTGGAAATGTGCTTTAACTACACTTTCTGGCTTTACTTTATATATATATAATTAATTAAGGAGAAAATAGAATTGAAAATAATAATATAAAAATAGTACAATGACCAATTTACTCCTATAATTAAATTTTATTTGTGTGCTGATGAGAGTACAAAATGAGAAAAAGCCAAAAAGGCTATCACAAAACCACCATATAAAGAAAGTTTCTATAGCCATCATTTAATGACTGTGTAAACTAAGGTTTATTAAAAACTTCAACCAAACATAACATTCATTAACCTCAAACCCATTTCCTATCCACAAAATCATTAACCAAACATATCATGCCTAAGAAAAAACAGCTTTGTGAACTAAAGCACTTGCTCATTGAATTTGAGGGATATATATTTTGGCCCATAGGATGGTATTATTAGTATAAACAATGAAGATACAAAAAAGAAAGTGCAAAATGAAAAAGATTTGAACCCGACGTGAATCGAACACGCAACCTTCTGATCTGGAGTCAGACGCGCTACCATTGCGCCACGGATCCACGATGTTATGCTGTAGGTCATTTGTTTTAATATAGTTTAGAAAACTCGTTTTGGCCAAAGTGGAATCAAGACTCGACCCGTCTTTTTCTGTAATGTATATATGTTTTTTGTTTTAGTTCTAAATTTTAAATTTCATAGAACGCTTATAATCTTTAGAATTAAAATGCATAATAGTTAATACAATGTTGTTATTGTAATTATTTATTTGTTTATCATATAACAGACATATACAACCAATTTATTTATGAAAATTAAAAATTTAAATTACTTGGATGAAGAACACTTTCTAAATATAATAAAACAAACCAATATGAGATATTATACAGTAATCAAGATATCTTAACATATAGGATCAAATCTTCAATACTTTTCAATTAATATACGAAATACAAAATACTTGATTAATTAGTTGGCAGTTGGCACCATGATGATTAAGTAGCAAACAATTTCAGTCTCCGAGTACATAGTATTAATGTTGACTTTTTATTTACTTGACATACAGTAAATTAACAAAGTAACTCCCATATATTCATTCATTCCTCCTTTGGCTAAACACAAACATTTGAAAGGTGAAATGAACTTTATTGTATTTATTTATACATTTTCTTCGTTTCCAATATCATCTCCTAAGCCCTCCTAATTTGATTTCCAAAACTTTTCTTCTTTCTTCTACTGTGTGTGTCACTATAAGAAAAAAAAAAAGACCTACTCATGACGTATTGTGTCTAATCCTGTGTAACGCTATGCAACTAGTGAAGCCAGAATACACACAAAAAAAATTACAGGATTTGAAGTACATACACAAATCTTGAGAAATCATATAAATTAGTTTTATCCCCCAGAACCCACACACTCGGCCTCAGCACCATTAGATGCCACGTAATTAGCAATGCCACGTGGAAGATGCTGTTGTGAATACCCTCCTTGATGGCTCCTTTTCTCATCATAATCAGCTACCTTCTTCCAACATGTTTTTGTAGGTTTTGCACTTTCTTCATCAATCTGAGCATTCTTGGGTAGCTCAGAAGCCGGCACAATGGACAATTCCATCCTCCCAGGAGAAACATCATAGCAAGTGCTAATGTTACTCATGAACTCCTCCTCTACTGATTCTATCTCCTCCGCCATATTATACTTTGTATCTTGTAAGCCCCAGTAGAAAACCACATTTGGCTCACTTTTCTCTGTATCAACATATTCTGTTGGGTTGGGATCACAAAAACCTTGGATATCCTCCAGCTACACCAAACAAAACAAGAAGAGGAGGAAATAAGGATAAGACAAATGAAGATTATATTATTGACAACAATTATTCCTATCATCAGAGCTGAAACTCTCAAATGTGAAAACTAAGTGCTTATGGGCTATAATAGCAGCCTGTACATATATCTATATTCCAACATATTTAAAAGGGAGAACTTTACTTACTAGTGATTCCTTAAGAAAAGCTAACACTATATCCTTACGATTATGAAACAACCTGAGTTACACTTGAAGATAAATTTTATTGAAAAATAAAGATAAAAGCATATGTTCAATGCTGACCAGTCAGCGGAGACCACTCATATAATTTCATTGAACTCCAAGACCGTTTTTTTAGGTGATGATAAAAACAATTTAGAGTAGACACATTCTACTCAACAGTCTGATTTTGAAGGTCTAAAATGTAACACAACTTACGTTGTCCAAGCAAACTACTTACCATGACAAGAAGACCACGAAAGCGTGACTTGACCCAACCTACCCAATCTCCAAGATCAGCTTTATCAGGACTAGAGAGGTAAATCTTGACAAATTGGGAATATCTTTTTGAGTACGGAAAAGGCTCCAAAACACTATCCCATTTGAAGTCTGGCTTTAAAAGATCCTTCAATGCAAGTAAATAAAGAAATAAGACTTGAAGCATATCTAAAGCACAAGTGTTTTTTCATTCATGGCATCGGGTTATCAGGCAAAATCATAATGGCAGCACAATATAGATCATTATGATTAAGTGGGGCTATAAATAAAATTTTTAACAAAAGCAGCAATGTGAGATGTCAAAAAGCATATCTATAAAAAACAACACACATACCCTTGTCATATTATGTCCACGTAGAAACTCAGCCCTGATCCGGCAGAATGTGCTCTTAGTAATATTTGTATGGCAATACTTAAAAGGACTAGATGGCAGCTGGATAGGCATGAAGGATCGTATCTCTATAGCATCTACAACTGTTGGAAACATTCCTTCCTGCAGCATCACTGGTGTAGGCCAGGGCCAAAAGGCAAATGTTTGAAAAAAATGCATAATTAGAGCATTTAAAGAGGCCTCAGGAAGTCTTCGACAAACAAAAGTTGCAAGAACAGCCAAATGAACTCCTCCCAAATAACCAAGTAACTACAAACAAAAATTTTGTTTAACATAAGCCACAAAAGTTAGTTCATGCTTGAAGCAAACAACATAAGTGAACAGTAAAGAGTACATATGCACTTACATTTCCATATACTCCTCGCCTTTTTGCCCATAATTTTAGAAATCGTAGCATAGATTGGAAATTCTGAAATTTCACAATTTTTGCACATGTAAGGAATCATAAAATCAAAATGCTGAAGAGTAATGAAGCAAAACAAGATCAAGGTCCCTGTCATTATTTCCCACACTAATCTACAAGACATTCTAATAATTTTATATTTTTTGCATAATCCATTTAATTGTACCAACAGATTAAAAGGATAAAGTTCAAGAGAAAATAAGATAGCATGCATTTTACCTCTAAATTTGGTACAAGCTGAAGAATGCGTTTGTTTGCACGAACTCCAGACAAGCTTTTCCAGCTTGTATCATCAATATTCCTCATGAAGAATGGGTTTAGTATGTCAACATTCTGTAGATCATATGTTCAGAAATCCAATATATCCATGTCATTGACATTAGTGAAGGAAATGATTATTATACAAAGTAAGGTCAAAAGAATATCAAAAGTAGAATAATGTTGTGGTGCTAAAACAAAACATAATGGACTACTAAAATAGCTAATGACATATTCATGAAAAAATGTCGAGTGTGGATGTTCAAAAATCCATTAAATCTTCCCATACGCAGTAACTCAAAAAATTGTCAACAAAATTTCATACTTAACAACTACAACACAATCATTGTACTCACCTCAGGAACATATAAAACTTTAAGTCGGGCGAATGGTAGATCAACGGAAATTCCATCAAATTTAAATCGCATAAGAGGGACTTTTGCACTCTTGACGCAGTGTATATTGGAAACTTCATGTCTCCTTTTAAGCATCTCATGCAAACCAACAAAAAAGTCCTCCTGCACAAGTCATTTTCCATGGAAATTAAAACAATTGTTCCACTGCACCGAATAGAAAATGATAAATAAGTAGAGAAATATAATAAACTTACAGCCATTGAAGTAAAGAAAGGAGCAACACATAAAGCATCAATGTCAGATTCTGGACTGTGAACCTGAACATATTCAAAAGTTTTTAGACTTGTGAACAAGTTGTGGCAAATGCTAATAAATTAAAAAATAAATTTCAGTTGAAGATGAGAAAGAGAGAGTAGTGAAAAATGAACCCAACAAAAAGGCTCAGATATCATAAGATCAAGTAAATTAAGTAGTATAGTCAAGATGCATAAGCATAGTGTACAACTTAAGAAGACAAGACAAAGCAATTCATCATTCAAATATTAGAAGATCAAGTAAATCAAGTAGTATAGTCAAGATGCATAAGCACAGTGTACAACTTAAGAAGACAAGACAAAGCAATTCATCATTCAAATATTAGTAGTGGGTTACAGGTCACTTTAAGTAATATATGCAAGGATAGACTTGACACATGTAATGTTATTATGTTAATAAAGCTCCTATCAGGTGAGTTGTGAGCTTGCATGGTTAGTTTACTTTGTTCTATGCCTTGCATTTACTTTAAGTGAAAGCTAGCAAATTTGTGCCAATTATAAAAGTCACATAACTAGAGAGTGAGCTTTTTATAAAAATGCAAGGCTATGATCCAATTAAGATCATGAAGATGACAAGGAAGCTATGGTTAATAGATGCTAGCTATTACAAGTCTTTTTTACACAACACGGGGATAGGTTTTATCGTCATGTTAATCACATTCAGATATGAGATTTTCTTAGATCTTTAAGCTCACTCTGTTTCCACTAGAACTTTCTTAGCTAAATATTTACTATTCTGATTAGAATACCTACCACATCTATGGCGCCCAACATATCCATAAATAAAATCATGTTCACCTTGAATTCCAATATCTCTATTTCTGGATCAATATTGTCTCTGCCTTCACCTCAAATGGCCTATATATTCATCACTAAATAAGGAAACTATAGGTAGCATCTCTTCTTGCAACAAGAATTTTAGACACAATCTCTTAATTGATTCAGCACATGTATTGTTTTAATAGCAAATTGGTGCAACAATATGTACCATTAATTACTCTAATGACATTCACTAAGGAAACCATACATCAAACAGTTGTTTCCAATCCATACTTCTGCAACGAAACTAGAACATAAAATATAAATAATCACCAGTGAAATTATATGATCGATACTGAAATTGGAAGGACTTACTCCAAGGCCATAAGATCCAAATGTCAGTATGGTGGCTGAAGTAACAGAAATCTGGTGTTTTGGAAGTCGACGATTCCATGCAACCTTCTTAATCCATGATGAAACAATCTGCACAGTTGTGTGCAACATCAAATAAATAGTGTGAAACAATAAGGTGATACAATAGAAGTGCAGGATTTCTAATGAATACCAATACCATCAAGGTAGTACTACATAGTTCTTTTAAAAAAATCCCAGTACAAGTAGGAAACCATTTAAGATTAACAGATAAATATTGGGAAAGCTGACTAGGACCTCCACGCTAATTATGTTAGAATCTAAATAGGTCCGGTTCAATGGAGTGTTGGTTCATAATATTGTTGGTCTTGACTATGAGTTTGAGTATGTAGGATGCCTTATGTCCAAAATGCCTAAGCCAATTCAGTCTAGCATACTGACTTATTTCCTAAAGTGTCTAAAATGCCTTGTGTTCAAATACCCTACATGGAGATTGCTAACATCCACGTAACTATTGTAGTAGAGGTTGGCATATACTTAACATACCAAAGCAACATATTTTGCACAAGCCTAGTTGACCTCAATAGAATATTATCACACAATGTACCAACACCTTTGGTACATGTGACATACATGAGTTCATGGAACTGGAATTTTGATGTATCTATATATTTTTTTAAGTAAACAGATTGAAATCATAAATGATTAAATTCTTTGTATTAATTTTTTTTTTGGACATATTGTATTACGTTATATATGTAAAAAAAACACATTTCATATGATAACAGTAACGAGGAAGTATAATTTCACGGTGCAAAAAAAACAATGCACTTTATTTTCTTCAACGAAACATATTAGAATCATGAACTCAAGATTTTACATAGTAGCATTTATGCCAAAGGTTCCGTTAAAACTCAATACGACACTAAAAGGAAAGATAATGTTGGTAGAAAACCACACACAAATCAATATGGAACACAATTAGATAAGACAAGGAGATATTGCCATCTTTCTTATCGAAGCAATTGAGATGCCACAATCATATACTGCAAAAGAGTGCAATATTCAATGCAGAAAAAACAAGCCAATGACGAAAAAGTAGAATGCGTACAAGAAGGAAACCAAGTATAATAATGCTAGGTCGTGCAAGAAAACCTGTTTGAGCTTCTGAATGGCAAGTTTCCTTCTCATCTCCTCTTCAGGAGAAGGAACAAGTCCTTCATCAACCATCAGCTACAAATAGTAGAACCACAGAATCATAAACCCAGAATCCCAAAAACCACAAGAAAACAAAAGAAATTGTATTGCACCTGATGCAAAGCCATTGATCTTTCCTCGTGTATCTGGATGAGAAGGGCAGGGTTAATAGGGTACAAAACAGGAGCTGGTAAGTTAGGATTGAAGGGAACCAACACCCCGGAGGGTGGTGGTGGCGGCGGTGGCGGCACGGAGGGGTCAATGAGCAAAAATGGAGGACGAAGAAAGGGAATGTTGGGGGGGTTCACCGCTCCAGAATCAACGAAGTGGTTATGGTAAGCGGGAAGGAAGACGATGCTTCTTCGAATTGGATGGTGGTAATCATGCGCTTCCATACAAAATCACACACTCCACGATTTTCAAAAACCCACCAAAAAATTAACGGCCCTGGAAAAGGACAATTCAAGAAGATACCCAAAATAAAATCAATAAACAAAATCGATTCCAGTGGCTATCTTTCGTTCCCCGGAATCCTAAAAGCAAAAAGAACACCACCTTTCTTGCTCCCAAGCCCCCCAAATAAGAATTTACTCCACCCTAAATATAGAACAACGCCACCTCTCTCTTAGTTTTTAGTCTTCCTCTTTTCTATTCCTCCTCAACCTCCATGCTCTGCTATGCCTGTACACTCTCAGCTTGTAACGAGGGCAAAAGAGTCAAAAGAAAATTGTAGACGTGGCATCGGTTACTGGTGCCACGTGTTGGGATTCCAAGATTTGCCAAGATGCCGCGGAAGACAGAACCCGATTTTATTGGACGCGTCGAATCTTGGGATTTTATTTCTTTCTTTTTTTAGCTAAATTTATTAATTGTAATTAGATCTTCCATGTTTCCCAGCAAATTATAATAGTGTTTTTAGTAAGTAATGGTAAAAGTTTTTGGTTTTCGATGGTTTGAAACCAATAATTTGAGGGTGAATTGGTTGGAACAGGTGGAAGGTTGAATTGAAATAATCAAAACATCTAGAACATGCTAAGTAAAAATGTAAGGTGGCTTGGACTACTTAAATAAAAAACTTATATATTGATTAATATGAATATGGCAATACAAATTTTGCTATAAAAATAATTAAATAACTAATACTCAAAAAATATTATATTGATTAGAGTTCAGAATTTTCACGAATTTAAGTAATAACTTATTAATTTAAAAAATTAGACCAAAGTTTTATTTAATTTATAAGTTATAGGTGAAAAGTAATGTATCTTTCAATTTATTTTATTGTTTAATTTGTTGAAAATCAGTTTACTGGCACCGTGGCACGCCTATCTACTAACGTAGGAAAGGAAAGTTAAGCACGTCACTTGATACTTGATAGACGATAATTAGGAATAATGTGAGATGGAAAAAAAATATATATACATGAATTTAATTTTAAAATTTAAAATTATAAAAATCTAAACAGAAAAATCTATCCGAACAATTATGAGGAAAAGAGGACGAAGAAGAGATTGGATTGGAAACTATGTATGATATTGTGGTATGAACTGTAATATGTAATATACACAAAGTTAGGTTTATGAAAGGGAAGATGAGATCAGAGAGTACAGCCACAGAAGATGAAGAAGTAGCAAAGCATGGTGAGTAAGGCGATGGACTCCAGTACGGTGACTAATGCCCAAACGACGTCGTCCACTATGGAGAAATTGAAATTTAGCCACCGGCTATCGAGGTTCCAAGCGGCGGTCCACCCGAACACCGACGACGGCAGCGAGAACTCGAACTCCGGCCACCGGAAGATCGCCGAGTACCACCACCCACACATCCTCCAGCTCATGCTTTTCGTTGCGTCTTCCTCATCCAACAAACAACCTCAGCTTTTAATTTTTTGACAATTGTTGGAATCTGAGTCAATTGGAATTTGCCGATTCTCTCGGGCTTTTTGTAATTTTACAATTAGATAGATAGATTGGTGATGAAGATGATTGAAATGAGAATATGAGAGGGCGTAGCTCAAATAAATAGGTGAGAATTAGGGTGGGGTTACTTTTTGTGATATTTTCTTGTTAATTCTTATTATTTTATTGACACTAAGTCATGTTCTTTTGTTAGAAATGATAATGAAAAGGGGAGGAATTTTTTTTGTAACAAACAAATCTCACTTTTTATAGAAATTGGATCATCTGCGTTACAAAGTGAAGTGATAGAGAGAAAAAAAATTGTAGATCCCACCTTATCAAATCTTTTCTCTTAATTTTTCTATCTCATAATTGTTTTTTTCTGTTTCTCTCTTTACTCCACTGAACACTTCACTTTGTAATGCAGAGGATCCAATTTCCTTTTTATATTCTGATGAAATTATATTTTTGTCCTTATCTTTTTAACCACTTTTATTCCATTCCTACTTTTAATGAAAGGACAAAATATCACTTTACACACTTTTGTTCCATTCACATCATATCACATTACATTGACATGATATTTCCATTCTCTCATCTTTTCTTATTAACATTCTCATTCCCTCCTCTTTTCCATCTAAATAACATACCCTAAGGATATGTTCTTTTGCAAGAAACACAATTGGAATTGGAAATGGTGGGGCCCACTAGGCCCCACTTACTTTTTCATTTTTTTTATTTCCATCAACTTTAAAAAAAATACAAAATATCTATTATACCCCTCTGATTTGACATGATTTGACACAATTATAACTTTCTTTTCTTTTTATTATTTTAATATAAGGGGTAAAATGGTCATTTTAATACATTCACTTTTCCATTTCCATTACCAAACTTTTACTACTAAACACAGGAAACGCATTCTGTTTCCGTTTTCGATTTTGTTTCTATTTCCATTTCTGCGTAAAGAACGTGCCCTAAGAGAATGTGAGGTTAATTTTTGTTATTCTCTTTTTTTATGTTGGTAATTTTTTAGAATATTTTAATTTGGAGTATTTTGAATTTGTGAAAGATTAATTGTTCATGATTTTTTCTCTCAATTTTCAAGATACGAGCTCAAGTCGTTAGAAGAATCACATTTTAAAAACTAGCGGTTGGAGTTCGAATTGAGAAATCCAAAGCCTTATAAGATAATTTTTTAAGTCAACCTCTCCAATATAAAATTTGTATCAATAATTCTTTAAATTGTGTCTCTATTAGTTTTTTTATTGTTACTGGCACCTTACTCCATAGTAATTGACCGTATCTTCCGATCCCTAACTATCATTTTATGTTTTTTTTAAAATCTTGCTAACAAACCTCAAAAAATTCCTTTCAAACAGCTACTTTAAAGTAGTTATCAAATAAACTCATATATAAAACTTAGAATATACTCAAGTCACATCATATTTAAAACTGATTTAAAAATAGTGACAATGATATAGTTTGCACTTAACTAACATTTGGTTAGATAAATTAGTAGGCAATTTTTTTTGAACTAAGTATTAAATTTAAGGTTCGTATAAGAAAAAATTCTTAGTGAAAGAGCTTTACCCTTATCATAATAAAGATTCCAATAAACTCTTTGAATATTTGTGGTTTTCATGTAAAAGAAAGGCAAAACCATTTTGTATTTCAATAATTTTTACACTATTTTTTATATGATTTACACTAATTTGTAAGTCTATCTCTAAATTTTTTTTAGTTAATTTTATTTCAAAAATTTTGAATTACAGTCAATTTTTTCTTAACCTATAAAGTCATCCTAATTATTAATTAATGTCAAATGATGATATGGACATTTAACATTAATGACTTATTGTTGCTCAATCTCTATGAGGAGTAGATGTTTGGTGGTACAGTAGTACTGAATTTCGGTACATTCCTCCAATCAGTTAGTCCCTAAATCATTCAAGGTGGGCCCTAATTAATGTGAGTTTTTATTAATATTAACAAATGGCACTACATGATTGGAGGGATGCACTGAAATTCAGTGGTACGGTACCATTAAACTTTTATCCCTCTATGAGACCGTGAGACACCAAATAAATTTTCTTCTTCTTCTTCTTAATATAAAAAAAATGAAATATTAATGATAAGTTTAATATTAATATTATATATATAATATCAATATGTTACATTATTGTTTGTCATTACTTATTAGAAATTTGAATGATATTGGGTCTTAGGTCATAATCTATTGAAATAAAAAGAAAAAAGAAGAAGAAGAGACAATTAGTAAGGACATTGTTAAAAATGTATTTCAACTAATAAAAAAGTTGTGAAATTATTTTGTTAATTTTTTTTCAAATTAAAAAGTTAAATACTGTCTAGATCAATAAAAAAAACCTTCGGATAAAACCTTAATAAAAGTATATTTATTTTGTTCACACTTTGCACAAAGCACAATATATGCGACTAGAAACTTCGCATGCACGTACCGTGCATGTAATTTATTTTTTTAATTTTTAAAAAATATATTATAAAATTATGATTATTATACTTTAGATTAATAAAAAAATGTAATATTGAATTATTTCAAAATTTTAAAATATAAAATAAAATAATTATTATATTTAAAATAATAAATAGAATCTTGGAAAGTTATCACTATTTTTATTTTCTCTCACTCATGATATTCTTATATCATATTTTTATTTTCTTTTTTAATTAACTAATTGACTATTTTAGAATACCGTTGACGGAAAGTTCCCACAGCCATTTTAATATACTAGAGACTTCGCATGCACGTACCGTGCATGTAATTTATTTTTTAAATTTTTTAAAAAATATATTATAAAATTATGATTATTATATTTTAAATTAATAAAAAATTAAATATTAAATTATTTCAAAATTTTAAAATATAAAATAAAATATTTATTATATTTAAAATAATAAATAAAATTTTGAGAAGTTATCACTATTCTTATTTTCTCTCACCCATGATCTTCTCACATCATATTTTTATTTTCTTTTTTAATTAACTAATTGACTATTTTAGGAAACTGTTGACAAAAAGACCCCACAACCATATTAATATAAATAGATATGTCAATCATCTATTGCATCTCTTTAATAAGGTAACCCCAAAATGTGTATATAAGCTTAGTGAAATGGACCACCACAACTATAAATAGTAAACGGAGTCCTTGAGTGTCGGTGATACCAATATCACACGCTAACGGCTAATCAAAATCTAATGACAAAAATTGAAGGGAGTAATCAGCGGATAAAAGTTTAATAGTATCGTATCACTGAATTTTAGTGTATCTCTCCAATTATGTAGTGCTATTTGTTAATATTAATAAAAACTTATATTAATTAGGGCCCACCTTGAATGATTTAGAGACCAACTGATTGAAATGATGTACTAAAATTTAGTACGACCGTACCACTGAACATCTAGTCGTAATCAACAGTAATATCTAGGCAATCAATTATAAAAACATATCTTTCAATTAATTTTTTTAATTATTTGCAGATCCTTATTAATAAATATTACGATACAAAGTCGAACGGACAGATTTGACCAATTAATTAATAATAAAAAATAAAATTATACTTGGAATTTGACAATCATATAGAATTGAATTACATTTGCTTTAATTCGAACGCTATGTGGTTTTTCATTTTTGTTTCAAGATTGGTGTGAAGTGGGGGTAACGTGGGCCATGGATAATGAAAGAAAGCCCCTTCTCACCATAATACATCTGTCATATTATATCTCTCGTTTCCGAAAGAAACATTATTTATATCGTATATTTCAACATAGCTATTTACATCTAAGTTGAATATAAATATTAAATAGAGAAATTGTCGTATACCTCAATTATCGAGGATTATATTTATTTGGATCAAAATTTACAATTTTCAAAATTGATACAGTGACAAGTGAGCTGGAAGGGCATACCTAAAGTGGGCATTTAAATGTCCACATTTGGAATGGCCTGGATTTTGAATTTGGTCAATTTCCATTTATAGCGCTCAATGGAAAACAGAGTTTAATTTGACGATAATTGAAAAAAACTGATTTTTTCATAAACGCGGTTATATTATTTGTTTATACAAGCAACTAGCAAGCAATAAATAAATAAACAAACGTGAGATGTATATGCGATTACAATGCATGTACAACGCTATCTATTACTATACTAGATATTCAGTAGTATGATAATATTGAATTTTAGTATATTTTTTTATCAGTTAGTTTATAATCTATTTAAAGTTGATTGTTATTAATATTAACAAATAATACTATATATAATTAAAAAAAATTACTAAAATTCAATAATATTATAATACTGAAATTTTATCCTTATTATTGAATAGGGATACAAAACAACCGAGTTATTGTAGGCATGAAATCGTGGATCTAAACAAAAGTCCAAATACATTCGGAATATTGAAATTTAGGCGTAGTTTAGTTGCCCGAATCTTAGTTATAATATTGGCTATAATTCAATGTTTTTTTAACTTTTTTTATACCAAACATACATTATTTTTTACAATATAATAAAATTATACTTTTGTCTTTACCTTTTTATCTATATTTATTTCATTCATATCAGAGTCACATCACATTCTTATTACCTCCAATATTTTCATTTTTATTTTCATTCTCTCAAATATTATTGTAACTGTCTAAATACTCTCTATTTATTATTTGTCATTATTTATTAAAATTAATAAAAAATTAATCACAAATCTATTTAATATACATTGTTATTAATATAATAATATAGTTTTGTTCTCAATGTAGCCAGAAAAAAAAACATTGATTGGATTAGATGCACTAAGAAAGTGAATTCTCTAAAGTAATTATCTACATTGTTGGTAGAGTTATGAGAGAGATAGAAAGAAAGAAAATCAAGAAAGAGAACATATTCATTTTCTCCGTATCTCTCATAACTCTACCAAAAAATATAAAGAATTAATGTAAAGAATCCATTTCCATGTAGCAACGCCTCACCAGATTTGAGTGAAGCGAATAATTGCGTGAGTAACTACAAAAGTGAACAAATTGCTTCTTGACATCATACCACGTGTCAACAATAGAAAATCAGTGTTTTATCAAGAGCTCAAATTCACTATCTGTTAGTCGTTGGATATGTTTGAAGATCTGTACCAAAATATTTTTCTTTTTAAAATACAAGATAGTACATATATCAAGATATATCCAATGAATTACAACTGATAAGCTTGAGCTCTTAATAGCTCTAAATACTCACACTTCAAGATATGGGAAGCTAATCATGGAGCTGATCTTATGGCAAAGTTGAGTCACTCTCTTCCTGAGGGCTTGCAATCTTTTGATGCCCCACATGCTGAGTTAGGGTCAATTTTATCTTCTGACTTGAGTGGTCTGTTGTTACCTCGCCTATGCGTTTGCTAGTCTTTTTGGACTGTCCAGTTTAATAATAAAAAAAAAGATATGGGAGCTTTGGTTCATTATTGTTTGCTATAAAAATCTTTAGATAAATTCAATTGCTAGTGGCCACTTTAAATAAATTGGCATTAATACAAAGAGATGCATTATTTAATGATAAATTATTATTAATATTATATTATTATATTATCATTGGTCGATAGTAATTTGAATAATGCCAAAAGTTAGAACAAAATTAAAAAATTTAAGAAAAAAATTGATAGTAATATAAAATTTTAGAATAAAATTAACTGTAAAATAATTTAATAACAAAATTAAAAATTACTGCAAAATTTGAAAATTAAAAATCACTTTGGCATATTGATAATTTTGCCAAAAAAATATTAATCTTAATATATTTAAATGGTATATTACATTTTTGTCTCTTCTCTCAATTTTCAGTATTATTTTATTATTGTATATAACTTGGTGGTTTATAATATTTTTGTATTTGAGTTAAATTTTTTTTTTAAAAAAAATATGTAAGAAATAATGAGTAATTATTTAAATTTTGTGCTTTTATATAATTACTTTTTTTATTTAAAGTATTTGAAAATTATTAAAAATGATGACATGTATAATAGATAATTTTAAATGATCTTGTTATCATCTTTTAAAATTTTAAAAACTCAGCCACAAACTATTTTTTTTTTAAAAAAAGGCAAAATTGTACTTTTGGTCAGCTAATTTTACCTCAGATTTCAGTTTAATCCATTAAATTTAATTGGTGTTGCTTTAATACTAATATTCATCCCTTAAAATTTATAAAATGAATAACAAATTTTCTAACCATCACTACCTCACAGTTCATTTTTACAAATACTTTTTATTAGTTTTTAAGCATAATTTAACATGAATTTTGAATTATCATTTCTTTGTCAAATAAATTGATGGTATTAATGATTGAATTTTTTTTTTATTAATTTTATGTCAAATGAATTATAGGAATACTGATGAAATTTAAGAGACTAAATTAAACTGAGGTAAAATTAATGTATCAAAAATCAAAATTACCATTTTCATTAAAAAAAAAAATGAATATATTTTGAGTGAGTCTATATTGCATAATACAATTTCAACTTATAAGATTGTGACATTTATTATTTTATTATATTATACATGTATAACCATACGAAAAAGTTACATAGTAGATTGAGCCAAATATTTTAATCAAC
Organism: Senna tora; assembly: GCA_014851425.1. Classification (NCBI taxonomy): domain Eukaryota; kingdom Viridiplantae; phylum Streptophyta; class Magnoliopsida; order Fabales; family Fabaceae; genus Senna; species Senna tora. The sequence goes on along the minus strand of CM026262.1, from coordinate 5,395,609 downwards.
ACAGGGGAAAGTGACGAATGCGGGGGATGGCATCGCACTCAACGACTATCGAAGTAGGACATCACATTAATTAGAGAAAAAAAGAAAAGAAAAACACGTCGGTGACGGTGTGTGCTTCTCACTCGTTTATTCGTTCATTGCATCTTCTCCGACACTTTATCACACTGTGCTCTTCTCTCTACCCAACCAAACCAATTCCTTCTTCCTTCTTCCTTCTTATCCTTCTCAACCAGATCAGATCTGCTCTTCGATCTTCTTCGCATTCAAATGCTCCTTCACTTCCTCTGATTACAGACTCCTGATTCTCCTGCCTCCTCACTCTTCCCCCGACATGGTAACCGTTAGTCCTGTAACTCCGGGTCAGGTACGTCTTCCTGCTTCTTCTTCTCCCAGATCTCGCTCTATTTAATTCTCAATGTTAGTTACTTAAATGCAGCACCGCTTTGAATTTCGATGTGTTTGTGGTTTGGTTACTGTAATGAGTAATGAACTAGTTTTCAGTCGCTGTTATTGGTTTTCTAATTACTTCCGTATTTATTATTGCCCGCAGGTTTCGTGCTTGCTTGGAATTATTCCTATTGTCGCGGCATGGATATATTCCGAGATATTGGAGTATCGGAAGAATTCATTCACTTCCAAAGTGTGAGTTTGATTGCTTGTTCGACTTTAGTTGCGTGTGCTGGTGCAATATTTCCATTTTACCGGGGAATGTACCGTATCTTTAATTTTGTGTTGTCTGATATATCCAGTGGGAAATTTGAGCATTTGGCCTCTGTAGGATTGACGAGTCTATATTTTACAATATTTGATTCTCTTGTCATGTCTGCCGTTATGCTTTTTTATGTGTGGATGCATATGCTATTTATTTCTCATATAAACGAAATTTCAGAACTCAAGATTTTTAACTTATAATTACGTGCTAAGTAGTAGCTTTGTTCCAAATTGTCTGAAATTTCTTCTGTTTTTATTCACTAAATAAGTCTTGGAAGAGAAAAAAGTGTTTGATGGTCATCCCATACTTTATTATAAACAGTACGTAGGGACTAGGAATAAAATTAAGGATTAGTCACTAGAATATCTAATCATATATATATATTTTTAATTTGATGCTATTAGTAGGACTTCGGATGTGAATTTGGTTGAAATGAGCAGTGGTGCTGTTAAAGATGAAGATACAGCAGTTTTGTTAGAGGGTGGAGCTTTACAGACAGCCTCTCCAAAAGCTCGAAGTTTAACTGCCTCATCGCCAATTTTTCGGTCTCTAAAAGCATGCCTCTTGTTTTATTTACTTACTTAAATAATAGTTCTATTTTTTTTCTTAAGATAAGACTTACGTATTTTGGCTTATATATATATTTTCAGATTCCTATTGATGGACGAACATTTTCTGATTGAAAACCGTTTGACTCTTCGAGCAATGTAAGTGGAATATATGATTTAGGAGATATGCTTTGTTAAGTGGATTAAAATGCTGACTTCTGTTTGGTTCATTCTTTCTCTGTTCCAGATCTGAATTTGGTCTTCTTTTGGCTTACTTTTACTTGTGTGATCGCACAGATTTCTTTGGCTCATCAAAAAAGGTTATTAACTCTATCATGCTGCTTCATTTGTATAGTTCACTTAGTATTGTTGAGATCTTTCTTATTTTGTAATGGGATATGCTATTCGGCATGCACAATACTGCAGCATGTGTTCTGTGGCTTCTTAGGTGATCCCAACCAAGATATTCAGTTTTTCACTACAATTATGTCTTTTTATAAAGGTCATGCTACTTTATATGTGTCATAATTGCATAAACCATTTTTATTTCTTAGGTAGTCAAACAGTTATGTAGATAAAAAATTGAAACCTTTATTAGAAGTTTGTTCATGATAATTAATTTTGGAAATTCTAATCTACGAGAAAATGCATGATCATGGCAGTTCATTATGAATTTATTACTTCAGTTTTGCAAATTGAAGACCAAACAAAAGTAGCTCAAATGTGGATATTTGTAAAATGAAAGTTAGGAAGCACGGAAACTGACATAAACACTGGACATTGACCATAGACTAGCATAAGTGACTGATCCAAATCAAATCTTATTATATCTATGAAATGATTGGTATGATATAAGAGGTTATGCCCCTTATTGTGTTTATGTGTATTTTATTATACATACAAGATGGATACAATATTCTTTTCTTGCTACTATGTTGATTATTGATTTATTGAACATGTACAATTTGCAACCAACAATGAAATCCATATTTTCAGAAGTTGCTCGGTGATAAATTGGTATCACTTGGGTATTTATTATTGTTTTCTTTGTTATAGTACTACTGGTGTGCATTACTGATATGATTTTCTAGTAACAACCGGCAATCATCTTTCCTGCAGAATTACAACAGGGATCTCTTCATATTTCTATATTTTCTTCTCATCATAGTTTCAGCAATTACTTCTTTTAAAGTACATCATGACAAGTCACCATTCTCTGGAAAGTCCATACTTTATTTGAATAGGCACCAAACTGAAGAATGGAAGGGCTGGATGCAGGTTGGTCACTATTTCATTATGACATATCTTAGCATTCTCCTGTCATATTGTGATGGAAAAACCTTAGACTGAAACTGCCAGATTAGTAAAATTCAAAATCAGTATGAATAGTCTTAGTATAAAGGAAGAACAATTTAATTTTGGTTTGGACTTTTTGGTCAGATCTCTTGATTATTCAAACTCCTCTGGTGCAATTGTAAAAATGTTGGTGTTCTGCTTTGGTTTTACTACCATTTGACGTCTGGTGGCTTTCTTGTGATCTGACACTTTCTCTGCTGCAGGTTTTGTTTTTGATGTACCATTACTTTGCTGCTTCAGAGATCTACAATGCTATTCGTATATTCATTGCTGCGTATGTCTGGATGACTGGATTTGGGAATTTTTCATATTATTATGTCCGTAAAGACTTTAGTCTGGCAAGGTTTGCTCAGGTATGGCAATTCATTGGATTATAAGTTTGCTTTGTTAATATGGTAACTGACCACCTATGACTGTAATGTCTTCCTCACCCCATTTTTCTGGCTGAGCAGATGATGTGGCGGCTTAATTTCTTGGTATTGTTCTGCTGTATTGTCCTTAACAACAGTTACATGTTATACTACATTTGTCCCATGCATACCCTTTTCACTCTTATGGTTTATGGGGCACTTGGTATTCTGAACAAGTACAATGAGATCGGGTCAGTTATTGCTGCAAAAATCATTTCTTGCTTCTTGGTTGTCATACTAGTATGGGAGATACCTGGAGTTTTTGAATGGGTCTGGAGCCCATTTTCTTTCTTGCTCGGTTAGTGACCTTTGGGATGTTTATTTTGCACCTAAAAGCACTGTCGTCATGCTGATTGGGGTTTCTTTGAACATGTAGGTTATACTGATCCTGATCCATCAAAATCACATTTGTCCCGCTTGCATGAATGGCATTTCCGCTCGGGGCTTGATCGCTACATATGGATAGTTGGAATGATTTATGCTTATTATCATCCAACTGTAAGTTTCTGATTCAATGTTCTTGACTTAATTGAAAAATCTCAACTGATCACCTCCTCCCCCTCCGTGACCTATTGATGAATCTGAAGTAGGAATATACCTTTTTTGTTTTGTTCTTTTTGAATTGAACACCTTAGTGACTGTCACAAAATATCGTAGGTTGAAAGATGGATGGAGAAATTGGAAGAATTGGAAATCAAGCGCAGAATATCAATCAAAGCTGTTGTTGTGCTAATATCTTCACTGGTATTATAGTTAATGGCACTACCCAGTAAACCTTTAATATTTTGATTCGTTTGTGGCTCTGATGAATTGAGTTAACTTCTAGGGAGGTTATTTTTGGTTCGAGTACATATACAAGCTGGATAAGATTACTTACAACAAATATCATCCATACACTTCATGGATTCCTATAACGTATGTCCATATTTTCATATATCTTCTGTTTTGTTGAATTATTCAAAGACTTTCTCTAGTTATTTATTTGTCATTTTATTGTTTGACCCTTGACAGTGTTTACATATGCTTGCGAAATGTTACTCAAAGTTTCCGTGGCTACACTTTGACCCTTTTTGCGTAAGTTTGACCTTTATATTACTTCAGTCATTAATTTAACTCTCTCTCTCTCTCTCTCACACACACACACATTCTCTCTCATGCGCACATACATGCATAAACACATGATAAGTCAAATTATTGCTGAATGCTTTCAAATTATGGCAGCTTCATTTAATTTCTTTCAGAATACTAATTTGTGAATTACTTTGGTGATGCTTTTATTTTCTGCTAGATGGCTTGGAAAGGTCACACTGGAAACCTACATCTCCCAGATTCATATCTGGTTAAGGTATACAGAAGCTAGTATCTCATGGATGTCCGCTTGCTTACAGCATTTACTGCTGCAGAAAGAATTTTTTAAACACTTATGCATACAGAAGCACGCCTTTTTTAAACAGCAATTATTGATGTACTACCTACCTGATAATATACCTGGTTGCTCACACCCACACACGTGTACATGCATGTTGTGGCTTTAATATTGACGCAGATAAACATAGTAATAGACTAATAGTAGGATTGGCACCTTGAAATGTTAATTGAAGTATTTTGTGTGTATGCTCTTGCTTTGTGTCTCACATGGTGTGATATATCATCTTACTAGAGGTGACACCAAACTCTGTGCGTAAATGTCTTAGCAATTAACTGAAGACATATCCAATTTAGTTGAATTTTATACTTCTTCAGAATTATGCTAATGAAACTTTAAGCTGTTGGAAGTTGGATGATTACCTTAGGGGTGGAAGAGATTTTGAGTAGCTTTCCAGTTTAAAAAACTATTTTATGTATTCCTAATAAAATTTGGTTATAATTACCTCTTAGTGAACATGTAAAGGGGGACAAACCTTTCATGCATACATTAATAAGTTACTTTTGCTTTATAATATTCATCATAATAGACTCTTCTTTACCATGTCTTTGATTGATTTCAGGTCTGGAGTTCCGGATGGTCAACCCAAATTGTTGCTTTCTTTGATCCCAGGCTACCCAATGTTGAATTTTATGCTCACTACTTCCATATATATCGCAGTAAGTAAATGATTATGACATATTGAAATCTCACTAGAGATGTTTTGCCCTGATTCAACATTCTGTTTCCCTGCAGATTTCTTATAGGCTCTTTGAACTGACAAATATCCTAAAAATGGCCTTTGTTCCAAGTAAAGATGACAAGCGTCTTGTATACAACATAGTTGCGGCAACAACAATCTCAGTTGTGTTATATTCCTTGTCCTTTTTCTTCCTAAGGTTACCTCAGATGTGGGTAAGTGTGAATGTGTTATTCATCTCAACTTTTCTGGTCTGATTTAGCTTTAAACCCTTACATGGAACCCATGGCAAGCGACTATTTGAGTTCATATTGGGTTCATGTATGCATCCGTACACAACAACTAGATACATGCTTGTCAAAACACATTTTGTTAATGGTAAAGGAAATGATACTGATGGGAAGAAATCTGCCTGAATTCTTTAAGTGTCAATAAAAATAAACTCTATTGATTTTGATGTATTGGAAAAAGTTTTAGCACCGTTGTATTATGTAACTGTTGTCTGAAAATTGTTTTTTGTGCTTCTGAGAACGAAATGCATGTTTAAGTTCTATTGTGTAATAGTTATACATTCCTGCATATTTCTAATAGCCATAAAATCCGCAGGTTTGAGAATTGAAACATGTATAGTACGGATTGCTGCTAGCTCCTATGCCAGTTTCGTACCGGCGCAGGGAAGAATACTGTACAACAGTCACGATTTGCTTGTCAAACCAAATCTTTAATGAAAGATGCCCCTGTCTTGGTCCTTTTATTGAGACTTGGGAGAAGTGAATCGATCTAATAGGCTTCTAGCTATAGGTTTCGGAATTTGGAAGTTGTATAGTCGGGGAAGGACAGTTGATGATGTGTCTGGTTTTTGTCATGTAATCCCATTTTGTTTGTGTTGTACTATAAAGCATCTTGTTAGGTAGAGATCTATTTTATTAAGTGTTGATTTTATGGGATTGAGTTCATGTAAATCATACATGACCTGTTACATGTTATAAGTTTAGTTAAAAAAATAGAGAAACAGTTCAAATTGACGATTATAAAAATTCAATTATATTAAATTATTTTTTAAAATTATATGATTCCCTGTTTTATTTGTATTAAATGTCATAATAAATTCAGTTGAAATGTTTATTGAGATGTTTATATGTTCATTCATTTTTAGTTTCATACATATCTTTAAAAAAACAAGTCTATTAAGTTTTTCCATACGAAATTGTGAAGGAAGTGTGATTTTATCTAATAAACTGTATTTTACTATTTTTAATTCCAAAAGCTTACACGATTTCGTAAAAAGAACTTATTTATGTTATGGAAAACAATTTCTTCGGGCAGGTCTTTAGGCTGAAATAAAAAGAGAATGGGAATGAGAATGTATTTGTTATGTTTGGTAGTAGAAATTGGAAATAAAATGGGAATGTATTAAAATTACTATTTTGTCCCTTATATTAAAATAATAAAAAGAAAAGAAAGTTATGATTGTGTCAAATTAAAGGGTATAATAAATATTTTATATTTTTTTAAATTAATAAAAATAAAAAAATAAAAATGTAGGTGCCCATTCTTTCTTTATCTCCTCCGTCATAACTTTCTTTATCTCCTTTGTGATATTATCCTAAAGAACATCCCGAGATTTGACTAAATTAAGAGAGTGAATAGACAATAAGAAATTTGTCATAGCCTCACTCAACCCCTGTTATTTGTGTTTTCATTAAAATATTTCGTCTGCCGGTTCTCAAAAAAAATAAAAAAATCATCTCCCGCTTTTATACTTAACTACCTTTCGTATTCAATATAATTTCTTCTTATGATATAAGATCACAATTCACAAGTCTAGATGCTTCGTATCTGAACCAATATTGTAAGAATCGAATCGGATAAAGATTCAGAGAAGTGTTCGGTTCATGGTCTGATCGATTTAACCGATCGAACCGTCGGTCGAACCGGATGACGCAATAAATAATAAATAATAATAATTAATATATAAAATGACATCACTCAAATTTTAGGTTTCAATATACATAATTTTAAAGTTTTAAATTACATGATTTCTTAAAGTTTTAATTTTCAAGACTTGTCAAATTCTGAAAGAACTTAATCAAACAAAATATGAAATTCTTGATAATCATTATTTTTAAATTTTAATTTTCAAGACTTTTTTAATTTTAATTTTTAAGATTTCTCTAATTTCTTTTTTTATGTTATTTTTTTTTTCAATTTTTTATTTTTTATTTTAAATAAAATTGGACCAGTTGGACCACCGGTTAGACGGTCCAACCCAGTTGACCGGTTAGACCCCGGTTAAATCTGGTCCAACTAGGGAAATGGTTTTTTTGGTCCAATCGACTCGCCTTTGTATTCGGTTGGCGGTTGAACCGGTTGGACCGTTCGATCCGATACAACATTGATCTGAACAACATTCTTAATTATATTATAAACTTCAATTTTTTTCATACAAAATGAAAATATATATCACTATACCACACTACCACATATCAAAGTTGTATTTGTATATAATATATTCTAAACTCGTACTTATTTGTGGTTCAACAAGTTTATCAATAGGTTTTTTTTTGAGAATATCAATAGGGCTTTTGGACTAATTTAAAAGAGCAACTTCTCAAAATTGTTTGCAAAAAAATAAAAATAAAAATCATACATGAAATTAGAAATACTCATAATCATAAGGCTCCTAGGCCATAGCTTGTGCGTTAGATTGATGGAATTTGAACCACAAGCTTCATCGTCGTCACTACATCATCATGAATGTAGCTTTCATTTCTGAAACAGAGGGATAAGACTCTTTTAGTCATGACAATGACCCCTTAATTTCTTCCTTCCTATAAGTTATCCAAAAAAAAAAAAAAAGCTTCCTTCCTATAATCATATATATCGCCAATTTGCCATGCAAAAACCAAACAAGCCAAGCCGCATCTATACATACATACACATTTCTATCTTTCAAGAAAGAATATTACGTGAAGAATTTGCCATGAGAGGGAATAAACTATAAAACACCTTGATTCATAGAAAGCATATTCTTGATCATTACAACAAACAACCAAACCAATCTCTAATAAGCATATTCTTCTCTTCTACCTGATCTTCAATTATTCCCACAGCATTCCATTAAACCAATAAAATCATTTAACACTAGACAAATCCATCATCAGCCTTTCTCTTTTTCCTAATTAATTAAGGCTAAAATATACACAAGGTCCTTAAATTTTAAGTCTTAACTAACATAATTTTAAAATCTTTCACTGAACTCTCATGACTTCTTAACTTTAAATACTCAACCTTCTTTCTTCAGGTTCTGCCTATTATTTAACATTTTTCAAACACCTCAACATTTTTATTTAGGCGAAGGGCATTTTGTTTATTTTATTTAAAACCTTACATATAAATATTGACATGATTGAAAAATGTTAAAAAATAGACCACAACTTAATAGAAGAGGTTGAGTGCCCCAAATTCACTAGCTTTGCATTTTAGCCTTAATTAATTAAGTAATCAGTTAATTACAATTTGATCATTTTCCACCGTTTTCCCACCATCTTTACTTCCCCTTGATCCGCCACTTGCTCTTCCTTATCTGACTTGAAGAGCGACACAGGAAAAGACATGGACAACCCAACCAGAGACTTGAAGGTAATAACAGAGGCCTTCGGAGGAGGAGGGTCTCTCACATAAATCTCATTCAGAGTAAACCAAACAAGGAAATCTCTCGCCTTCACGCCTCTCAGATTCTTTATCTTGTTTGGCTCCAAGAATGCAGTAACCTCGGTGTCCAAGCAAACCTGGATATTCTCGAACCTATGCTCCTTCTTCTTCTGAAGCTTCAGCCATACAAACCCTATCTCCTTCACGAACCCACATTCCTCTATCATGTTCTCCTCCTCCTGCTGAAACGTCGTCGTTAGAAGCCCATCCGGAAGCCCTATCTCTGCCAGCAAAAATGAGAACTTCTCCTTGCAAACTTGGTCACCATAGAACACCTCTGCTTTCGCCTTCAGCTCCTCTGTTATTAAAGACATGGTGGTTTTTTATATTTTTCTGTGTCTTGAGCTTCTGGGTAGAGCAGGAAAATTTATGGGGTGTGATGATGTTGGAAAAAGATTGAATTTTTGAATCAATACTGAAGTGGGTAATAATGGCGTATTATGTGTAATTTGTGTATGGTGGTGTTTTATAGAAAGCTTCCCATCGATTAATGGTGTACTTTATAAGAGCTTTTGTGCAAGGGCGGTGTGGGGGTGTATGGATAATATATAGTTTTTTAATTTTAGGATTAAAATTTTTATTTTGATATTTAGAGAAATTTTGTATTAATTTTGTGCTATAGAATAGAATCTTCTGAGAATAAGAATTTTATGAAGTTATAACAAAAAGCATACTTTCCGATAAAAAATAGTGTGAGAAACAAATTGATAACGGTATAGACGTATAGTCTTTCAAAAACCAACGTAAATATTTTGAGAATTTGTTAATGAAGAAAGGGTAAATTCTAAATTCTTTCACTGTAAAGAGTATATTCGTCCACATTAAATATTTAATCAGCATAATCTTGTGGAGTTACATTAAAATATTGGTTAATCATATTTTAGGAAGCTTAACGTTCTTCTTTTCTAGCCAAACAATCTATTCTGATCCTTGCAATAAATAGTAGCAATTGACAACATTTTGTAAAAGAAGAAGAAGAAGAAGAAGGGTCTATTTGAAAATAGTGTTTGATTTTCAAAACAAAATAATTTGCTTTCAGCTGACAAAAAAAAAGTGTTTTGAGAATAATAATACTTTTGGGGAAAAAAAATACAGAATAACTTAAACATGAATTTATTTATTTTAAAATATATAGCATGTATATAAATATATGAAAGTTGTACTAATATGAATTCTAAAAACAAAAAAAAAATTTTATAGATAGCTTTTTTAAAATAGAAAAAAAAATTATGCTAAAAAAATATTTTAAAAACAAAAAAATTATTTGATCGTACAAGTTTTAACTGAAAACAAAAAGAAATTGAAAAAGAAAAATTCACAAAAAATGATTAAACGATGCAGAAAAAAAATAATTTCATTAATAACATGTATAAAAATACATGAAAATAATATTAAATTCTCAAAATTAATTTTAAAAAATAGAATCAAACAAGTGGGAAGTTTCTTTTTTACCGTCTTTTGAGAAATTGAGTTTTTAGGTTTTTTTCGGTTAATAAATTTGGGGTTAACTTTAAACCCAATCCATGCCAAATAAGCCCAATCCATCTCTCTGCTTTGTTTAAGCCCAAGCGTCCTACGATTACGAGTAACGAAGAACCGTTTCGTTGTAAACTCGGTCATTCTCATCACTTGCTTATTTCCCGTTTACGTGTCTCCGATGATCCTTCGATCCCCTTCTATCTCACTCTTTTATTCGCCTCTTTCATCCTCTCAGTAGTTACCACTGTTGATTTATTCTCAGAAATTTCCATTCTTTCTCAATCATCCACAATTCTAGTTCTTCGGGGTGTTTCTTTCATTATTTAATATTCTTGTTGCTAAAATGAAGAATAAATTCCATTATCTCCTATTAATTTGTTAACAAGTGAAGGATAAATGCAAATCTATTCTCCCTTTTCCTGCACAAGAAACCTTCGACTTACAGGCTAAATCCTTTCTGTCTCCATTTCTTCAGGTGGGTTTCATCAGATGCCCCTCCTCAAACTTTTTACGGTAAGAAAAGCTCGTAAACTTACTCCTTTTTCTTTTTTTCTTCAGAAATTCCAACTTTGTTTGGGTATTTGAGGTTTCAATTATGAATATGCGAGGAGATGGGGTTTTCCCAGAAGAAGTTGTTATCCAGATTCTTGCAAGATTACCCGTCAAGTCTCTTTTTAGGAGCAAAACCGTGTGTAAACGCTGGTATAGGTTGGCCTCGGACAAGTACTTCATTCAACTCTATAATGAAATATCTAGTAAGAACCCCATGATCCTTGTGGACATTTCAGAGGCGTCAGAGTCGAAATCTAGCTTAATCTGTGTTGATAATGTAAGGGGTGTCTCTGAATTTTCATTGGCATTCTTGAATGATAGGGTTAGGGTTAGAGCATCTTGTAACGGCTTATTATGTTGCTCCAGCATTCCTGATAAGGGTGTCTACTATGTTTGTAATCCTATGACTCGTGATTTTAAGTTGCTTCCCAAGAGCAGGGAAAGGCCTGTGACTCGGTTTCATCCTGATGATGAGGCAACCCTGGTTGGTTTGGCCTGTGATTTGACATATCAGAAGTTTAAAGTTGTCCTAGCGGGCTACCACCGCAATTTTGGTCATCGTTCAGATGGAAGTTTTGTATGTTTAGTGTTTGATTCAGAGTTGAATAAGTGGAGGAAGTTCATTACGTTCCAAGATGACCATTTCTCCCATATGAACAAGAATCAAGTTGTTTTTGTCAATAATGCACTTCATTGGTTGACTGTTAATTCTTATATGCTCGTGCTTGATTTAAGTTGTGACATCTGGAGAAAGATGCAATTGCCATATGATGTGATTCATGGAATGGGATACAGAATATATCTCCTAGAGTTCAATGGTCGGTTGTCCATTATTCAGATTTCGGAAGCATGGATGAATATATGGGTGCTAAGTGATTACTGGAAAGAAGAATGGTCTATGGTGGATAAGGTGAGTCTGAGGTGTATCAGAGGAATGGTGCCGGGCATTTTCCCAATAAGTCAGACTGATGAGTATATCTTCCTAGCTACTCATAAGCAAGTTTTGGTTTATCATCGCAAGAGCCGAGTTTGGAAAGAAATGTACTCTGTGAAGTTTAGTTCAACATTTCCTTTATGGTTTTCTGCACATGCATACCGCAGCTCAATGTTCTCATGTAATTAACATATGGTGTTAATTGGCATATGGTACCTATTGTACATATTTTTCTAATTGCAGTATATTCTAGTCATTTGACAATTGTTATTTGTTACTTGTTGAAGATTTTGTAAATTTCTGGTACATTATATTTTAAAACTATAAAATTTGCTTTGCCTGGGCTGGTCCATTCTATAGTAGCTAAATTGATGTCTATGCTATTAATGAATTAGTGAGTTATTATTCATTAATTCCGGGCTTACTGATGATCTTCCTAAATTGAAACAAAACAGTCTAAATAATCCGTCATGATTGGCCTGTATCTTCAGTGTTGGGTTTTAGTTTTAATTTGTTGTTTGCCTCCTTGATATCCAATTTTTTAGTTACCTGTATATATATATCTTTTCTCATGTGTTCACACCTGCTAGGAATGAGTAAAATTTCTTGTTGGTAAAGTTCCATAGCCTCCAGTTATTACCCTGGAAGAATTGGTGTTTTTGCTTTTCAACAGATTATGTATTTATGAATAGAATACATAAATCATAGTATCATACACTATGTTTTAACTATTTTTAGTTATTCAGCATCCATTTAAACAGCTTGTTGCATGAAAAATCATCGCATTCGTCATGTTAACTTTCCAGGATATCCTTATTCTCTTTTGCAAGCACCATTAAAGGGCATTTTCTTTCAGAGTACCCAGGTCTAGAACTAATAATCTTAGATAAGTTTCTGGTATATACTAGTAAGTGCTGTTAGGGGTTTATTTATGATCCCGCATAGACACCGACACAAACGTAAGACGTGGGTATGGACATTGAGACATGATAATATATATATATATATATATATATATATATATATATATATGGTTCATATGTAATTTGAAGAATTGCCTATGTTATGACTGTCAAACTGTATTGGTTTTTGGAGTTTTTGGTACACTGTCTCTCTATAATCCATCAGTGTGGTTTTCTACAAATGTTGTGATTCCATCAGCTTGCTTTTGTAGCAGAGGCTTTAAACTTTATGCAGTCTCCAAGTTCATACAAATTTTATTCTTTTTACATGAACATGAAAACATTAGACCAACCTAAAGGTTTGTTTGGCAATTAAGAGGAGGAGGAGAGAATGGAATGGAAGGGAAGGGGAGATTAATCTTCTCTTACTCTCTCCTTTGTTTGGATGTTGATAGCTCCTCCAAAATATTCCAATTTGTAGTATCTTGAATTTGTGAAGGAAAAGGATAATGGAAGATTGAGAATTAATCTTCTATTATCTTTTCCTCTAATTCTAAACTTTTCAAACATGGGGAAGATATATTACTTCTCTTTCCTTCTCCTCCTTAATTTCCAACCCAAACATACTCCAAGTGTCACACTAAGTATCACTTAAGATTTATTCTTATTATAAGTAATCAACTGGTTACATGAAGTGAAGAATATTTCTCATTCATTCACACCCTTTATTGGTAAATCTTGAAAATTGTATAGTGTGAGCTGTGAAGCAGGCCTGAAACAAAATGTAAATGTTGGTGTTTAAAATGAAGAGTGAGAATATTTGAAAAAGTGAAAAATGGGTGAGGATAGTAGGTAAAGAGGAGAGGATATGATTGGACAATGAAGAATGAGAATCCATGAAGGGGTTGTTGAGGAGTGTGCTGTGTGGTAAGCAGGTACTAATACCAAATCTTTGCATTATCCATAGATAGTTTGGACTTTTAAAAACTCGTGCGATATAAAATTATACAACTACCTTTATTTTTTTTTTGTCTTCATCCAATGCAACAACTGGTCGTGAGAATGACTGATATTGCTTCACAAGCAAGCAGTTTGAAGTTTATAGAGAGATAATGTTATGTGCAAAAATTAAAAATTTTATTTGGTATTATTGAGAGTTGATACAATATTATGTATTTTTTTTTTAATTTTCTATTAATAAAGTTAGTATTTTATACAAAATATATTTAATTTAGAATAATAAAATTGCTTAATTTTCTATTAACCTGCATAAGCCATAAAAGAATAACTAACTTATTTATCAAATATGTTTAACTAATAAAGTGAATCTACCCTTTTTTTTTTTTTAATTTTGGTTCTAAGTGAATAAAGCGAATTCTATGACATGTCACCGTCGCTATTATTTTGGGTGTCTGCATTTTTCTTTGTTCTTTCATGATAATAATAATAATAATAATAATTCATGGGCATATGATTTTCCACCTCCCAATAAATTTCAACAAAGAAAAAAGGGAATTTAATTTAAAAGGTTAGTCTACAATATTTATGGGGCATGCATACAAATCAATAGTTCACCTCCTAACTAGTAACTACTAGGTGGGTGCCTCGCTAATATAATATGTATATGATTAAGAATCATTAATAGTTAATACATTAATATCATCTTTTTAAAATTGATATATAAGATAGTCATAGTATTCAACATTGTTAAGATTGTAAAGGGTATGCTCTCTCATTATCATTCACTTTTGTAAGGTATTTATACATAAAAATAAGAAATCCTAATCAAATTCCTAGAGTTATCCTTGAACGTAGATAACAACCTTATCTACCAAAATTCAAAATATAATATTCCTAAAATCTTATCCAAAAATAATCTTTCGTAATCCTAACTATAAAATATTTCAATTCAAATATACATATATCCAAATATATGTATATCCACATCAATTCAAATATACATATATCCAAATATATGTACATCCACAACACCCCCTCAAGTTGGAGCATTAAGATCTCGAATGCCCAACTTGCGAAGAAGGAAATCTAGTTGTTGTTTCCTAATCGAATAAGGAAATCAGGTCTTCAATTCAATTTCCTCCAACCAATCTAGTTGGAGTATCCAAACAATCAATCTAGTTGTCTGTTGTTGTTTCCCAATCGAAGAAGGAAATCAGGTCTTTAATTCAATTTCTTCCAACCAATCTAGTTGGAATATCCACACAACCAATCTAGTTGTCCAAGCTCGAAATCTCTGCTTCAATCCATACAAAGATTTTCGAGGTTCACACACTTTCGTAGAATACGAAGTCTTCAATCAAACTTCTCCTGAAAGTTGGAGTATCCATACAACCTCACTGGTTGTCCAAGCCCGAGGGCTTCTCTTCAATCCATATAAGGATTTTCAAAGTTCACATAGCTTTCCACACTCCTCTTGAGGTAGAAAACAACGATCGAAGTACTAGATCGCGATTAATAACCCAGTACCAAAATCACCAGAAACCAGCATCAAACTCGGCATCTGACTTGTCGATGTCCTCTGAAGCCTATCTAGATGGCCAGAAAACTTTCAAAGTTTGATCTTTCAAACCTCCAAACGTGCACTCGTTGCACTCTGAATGAAATAAATAGTAGATCTCTCAAATCATAAGAGAAAATATGGTCTAGGGTCCTAGACCCTAAACAAAATTACTTTCAATAAAGGTTTATGCTTTAAAGAAACCAGGCTCTGATACCATGTTAAGATTGTAAAGGGAGAAGGTATTGGGAATAACAAACCAAATATTCTACTTAATGAAAAACGTAAAATTTAAGGTATATATAGAGATATAAATATTTCAAATTTGTAATCGAAATATGAATAAAATTTAAAAAAAAACTCGGATTTGTCTTAAATGCTAACTAAAGAGAACATAAAAGAACTCTACAAGAAACCGAAATATATGATAGGAATTAGGAACATTGCAAAATCTATACTGAAAGCAACATGGATGAAAAAAATTATTATTTGTGATAACATTTTAACAAGGAATAATTTAAGATGTTCTAGCTAGGATTTCACAATAAGAACAAATTAAAGCAACGTTCAAAATATTAAAAATAAAATGGCACTAAAATATAATTAGAGTATATATACAATTTCGTCCCTGAAAAATTTGGAAGTTGATAATTTAGTCCCTAAAAGATCATAAGTGTACATTTTGGTCCCTAAAAGATTGCACCATTACACAAATTGGTCCTTCCGTCATCTTCAGTTAAATTCTCTTAACGAACTTGCTGACTTGGCATGTTAATTATAGATGAGGACCATTAATTGCTTAGTAAGACATGGTTACATGGCACAAGCTAATATTCACCTCCAACTCAGCACAAAACGCAGCGGTTTGAAGCTTCAATTTGCACACTTACACTAAGTTAGAAGTGGATTTTAGCTTGTGCTGCGTTTTGTCACAAGCCAAAATCCACCTTCATCAACTTAGTGTAAGTGTGCAAATTAAAGCTTCACAACACTGCATTTTGTACTGAGTTGGAAGTGGATTTTAGCTTGTGCCATGTAAGCATGTCCTACTGAGCAACTAATAGCCCCCATGTACAATTAACGTGCCACGTCAGCAAGTCCATTAAGAGAATCTAACTGAAGATGATGGAAGGACCAATTTGTGTAACGGTGCAATCTTTCAGGGACCAAATTGTACACTTATGATCTTTTAAGGACCAAATTGACCACTTCCAAATCTTTTAAGGACGAAATTATCTATATACTCTTATAATTATATAGTTTTATACTAGCATTACGATGTGACATAGACCATAAAAAAGTTATATTTTTTCAATTATTAATTCTCGAATCTAATCTTAAAAAGTATAAAAAAAATATCATTCGGTAAAAATATTGCTCTTAACAATAAAATTTACAGTATCAAGAAATTAGACAATTGTCCGTTAATATTGATATCATGGTCTAAAAAAACAATTTCATACTATTTAGAATTATTGATAATAAAAATTTAAGCAATTTACCAATATAGACTTGAGAAATTTTTGTGAGGTCCCACGGTAGGTTTGTAGATTTGGGCTCCGTTTGCTAGTTTTACATGACCGTATCCTAATAAATTTTATATCATATTTTTTTATATATCAAACACATTTTTATTATTATTTTTGTATTATTAATATTTTTTTATAATTCTTTAATACTTTACATTCAAATTTCTAACAATCATAAGTTCATAACTTTTACGTTGTAATGTATAATGATTAATGTATTGTACGGGGGAATTGACTATGCCACTCTTCCGTGTTTGGAATAAATTATCGGTGAGCCAAACAGTCCCTTATTCAGCAGCATCTTTATTCTTTAGTGGTGGATGAGAGAGAGAGAGAGAGCAAGTTCTCGGTCAAGAAACAGGCTTTCCATCCCACAGCTTCGTGAGTGTCTCCTTCTATGTGCAGCCTAAGCCTACACGCATAGGTTTTGCCATTTCTCTCATTTCTACCTTCCCAATCCAATTCCCTCAAACATGAAACTATGCCAACCACAAATCATCTTTTGGGGTTTTTGATGCCCAACAATCCTCTGCTTTTAGGGCTTTCTCTCTTCATCGGGCCTCTCTTCTCTATCGTCGTGGGGTAGCTCAAGCCTCAAGGTATGTTCTGGCCGATGATCTTCGGCGGTTAACTTGTATTGTGTGTAATATTGATTAACTCGGTATTGTTCAACTTCTTGTGATATACGTTGAATTTCATGTTGGGCTGTATCCAAGAAAGCGGGTTCTTGCAACATCTAGGATTCTTCTTTTGTTTCACTTAAATGGGTTCTTAAGTATCAGTTCTCTTACCGTGGAAACTTTGCTTACAAGCTATGGACTGTGTATTACGAGATGGAAATGGGAGGTATTAAGTGTTTAGGACTAGACGACTAGAATTTGCAGTCTGATAATAATACTTAATCATAATCTCTGCAGTCACATGCTCTCTCTCTCTCTCTCACACACACACACACACACACACCCACTATCTTTTATTCTTTACAATTAGCATACATCATTACATCATACACAAATCCCATATTTTAATAAAAAGCAAGTTGACCTCATTTATCAGATTTTTATTCATGGTTAATCTTGCATTCACGCACACATGCTTGCACATTGATGACTACTTATGACTTAGAAGCATGAAATAGTTTGATTAGCCTACACAAGCGCTTGTTCTGATCTGTTCAGTGGTGACTCACTTCTATATGACACTATATTGCTGTACTGTTACTCAATTGGAAACTGCAACCAGGGGAGAGAAGATTGACGACCATTAGGGCGAAGTTTTCCATATATAGAATATTAAAATTATCTGTAAAAATCTCTTACAATTGGATGAAAACTATAGTCATTTTATATTTGTTGTCATGCCCTTTAATTTGTAGGTGCAATTCTTTAGTTAAGATAATTCCTAAATAATACTTAGCATGCCGCCTCTAATTACTGATTGAAACGTTTCTATTCCTTCAGTTCAGGTGTTAAATACTACTCTTGCAGCATGCTTCTTTTGGTGAAGTTAGAAATGGTATAACTTGAGATCCCCTTTTAACTGTTCCTCGAGGTTTTAAAGATTTATGGCTCGGAAGGGTAATCAGCAGAAGAATGGAGTGGACCATAATGGTTTAAACCACAAAAAAGGGGCTTCTGGGTCTGTGCTTCCAGGTGTGAAAGGACATACTAAAGGTGTTCAGGTTAAGGTTTTTCCTGGAGAGGAGCTCCCAAATGGAAGCCATCTAAGCAGTCTTTCACAGAATGCCAACGAAACTATTACTGGAGAAGCTAATAGCAATGAGCAGAAACGTGAGAAAATTTCAAGGAAAGAGAAGCAAGGGATGGTTACTAAGAATGACCTGGTGGAACCGTTGTCTTTTAGGAGTAATTCAGAAGAAGGCAATCAGAATACCCAAGTTCCTATACGAGAAGAAAATGGGATGTCACCTAGAAGTAATCAAGGTCAACAAAATATGAAAAGTAGATTGAGCCTTTTTCTGGATGTTTTTCACATAAAAAGTGTAGTAGAAAAAGTAGGTCTTGCTAACAATACAAATTTTTCGAGTTTGAGGTTGTTGGCATCTTCCATCTTCACAGCAGTTACTGGATGGCTAATCAGACAGAAGCCATTCTTTGTATCTCTAACAGACAGCATATTTAGAGCTTGTGATCATTTTAAAATGAAAATACAGAGGTCATATCCCATTGTTCTGAAATGGCTCTTACATTTTGGGAACATATTGCTTCTTTTATTCGTGTTTTGGTTGGACTGTGCTCTTAGGGGTATTGATTCCTTTGTACGTATGGGGACTGCATCCTTCTTCTCTGTTATATGGTGTAGCATATTCTCAGTGATTGCTATGATAGGGATGCTCAAGTTTCTTGTGATCTTGGTAAGCCCTAGTTATAGGTGTTGTTACTGTCAGTTTATTGGATTTAATTCCCTGAAAATTCCTTGTTAATGATTATTATGATTGAGTTGATATATCTTGTGATTTATTTTTAACCCTTATATATTTATAATTTTCCCTTCTCTGTAATTGGCCTTTACATTCATGTATCTTCGGCTGTTTAGGTCTTTAGTGATTATTTTACGTTATTGGTTGTGTTGTTTTAACTCTGCATTCCCTTGTCCCAATTTAAACATGTAGAAGATGAATTGTGAAACCCTATTTTAGAAGATTGCCAAAGGTATTACTATACCTATCCCTGAATTCAGTTTATTCATTTGAATGGTTATTCATGAGTTTGTATGAAATCAGAATAATGGTTGTGTATTTTTATACTCAACTTAAAGAACTGTGGGCCTAATTAATTTTCATGAGCTAATTGTCAAACTATATCCTCTAGTATCTTTAAGGATGTGTAAGATGTTCTAAATGTTAAAGTAATAAGCAATACAAATTTTGAATGGCTTGTCTGGCTTTTTTTCTTTTGTTATTGAGTGCACTGTGTAAATTGAGTATGAATATTGTGAACTTCAACGGAATGTCTGCTTTGGATTGTGAGTATTTTACTGCCTCTTGTCTCATTTATATGTAGCTCAATAGGTTTAGATTTTTAATTGATACCGCTAATTTGCTACTGCTACTCCAAATATTGGAAATGGACATAACCCGTTACAAAACATTTTGTTTTTGCATATGGAGTTGATTTTTGCAAAGCTTGAATCAGCTAGAGTTACAGTCGTCCTGAACTTAGTTTTAAGCACCATGTGTAGCAAGGATATATTTATATTTTTCTATATACACTGACTGGTTGTTGTAATTGATCAGGGTCTGGGTGCCTTCTTTGGATTTTTCATTGGGCTTACCCTTGCAATTTTGGTGGTTGCAATCCTTGGAATTGTTTTCTTATGGATTTATGGAAGCTTTTGGACAACTGCAACTTTCATCTTCCTTGGAGGTGATTTGTTAGCCCTTTATGTTTTGCTTGGATCATTTGCTGTTTCTCTCATTCCTTGTGTGTCTGCACATCTTACAAGCACATAGATATATGTTCTAATACAAAACACTGATATATCCTGTTCTTGTGCATTTTCCTGGAAAACTTGCTAATGCTGGGCAATATTTAAAATTCAGGATTGGCATATAAGTTGAGCCATGAACGTGTTGCACTACTTATCACCACTGTGTATTCTGTCTATTGTGCTTGGATGTACGTTGGCTGGCTTGGCTTGCTATTGGCATTAAATTTGTCTTTTGTTTCAAGTGATGTGCTGGTATACTTCCTCAAGAAAAGAATAAATCAGCAAAGCAGATCCAGTGCGTCTCCTGAACATGGAGCTGGGATGCAAGGTCAACCAGGTTTCTTCAATGATGAGCCAATGCAGGCTTCTTACTCTGAAAATGGGCCAGGACCTTCTGCAGATCGAAGTGCAGGAGTCCCTTCAACTAGTGGGGCTGACTCTGATTTATCTTCTGAAGATGAAGTTGTCCGTTTGTTGAACTGCTCTGACCATTACTCAGTGTTGGGCTTGATGCGATATCAGAGCATAGATGCATCACTACTGAAACGAGAATATAGGAAAAAGGTTATTGCCATTCTCTGAAGCTAATACTGCCTCAATCATTGGTTATATTTTTTATTAATCTTTCTGATATGTTGTACTCTTAGGTCTTACAGGACTGTTAATGATCCTTTGATTGACTATCAAGTGGTTATGGAGTGAAAATTGACTTTTCTTCTATAACTTCACTACAAACTCTTAGCAGCTTGCTACTTTTCCTTATGATTTTCCACATTTCTGAATTAGCTGTTTGTATTGATTATTAGGCTATGTTAGTGCATCCTGATAAAAATATGGGTGATGAAAAGGCAGCAGAAGCTTTTAAGAAACTTCAAAATGCATACGAAGTAAGTTTGATGTTTGTGCTCATTCTGAAAGTCAAAAGAGAAAATTCCACTCTAAAGTTCTTTGGTTTGATTATAATGATTTCCCCAGGTTCTAATGGATTCCTTGAAGCGGAAAGCATATGATGATGAATTGAGGAGGGAGGAGCTCTTGAGCATATTTCGCAGGTTTCAAACTGCTTCCCATAAGGTATGATGTTTGCAATTTATATAGTGATCAGGATTCATGTTTACGAATGTGGGTGATGGCACTAGCTATGGATATGTAGAAGACTCGGGAAGGGAGAGCAAGTAACCATTGTTCTTGAATCATAATAGAAATGAAGCATTCCTTCTCCTATCTTGAATATAGAAAAAAAATTCCATATTATTTGTTCATTTTTCCTATCAAAAGAATGTAGACGGCAAGCAATGGCTCAGCAAAAACTGGAGAACTAGAAACAATAAATCGTCATCATGTAATGGCAATCACGGTGCAAATTACTCTCACCTATAATTGAACATTTGATTTGTACTCGAGCATTTATTTTTACTTTACTGGAAGGTTCAGTTTTTTTTTTTTACATTCATTATTCCAGTGCTCTCTGAAGTTTCCAAAGAATTTATTCATTTATTTATTTTAGATAATAAGTTTCCAAAAATTTAAAAGACCTCTATTTCAGTTTTTTTTTTTTTTGGTGTTAATCTCTGATCTAACTTTAGCTTTGGATACAACTGATTGGCCAGAATGGTAGGCATGGATTCTTTCCTTCCGGATTTGCACGATCAGATGCAGACAGTGATGACCTATTTGGTGATTCAAGGCGGATAGCCTGCAAAAAGTGTGGCAGCTTTCATATCTGGATACACACCAAGAAACAGAAATCTCGAGCAAGATGGTGCCAGGTTTGTCCTTTGTCTTTGTTCTCTAAATGGAGCCTAAGAGTAGCTTGATGTAAATGAAAGTTGGGTGAGCAATATCACATTTTTGCATGATATTTGGCTATTTGCTTGCATACTGTAAGCATGCTTTCTCTAATGAAAAGCTTTTTCCTCCCTTGGCATGACACTTATGTTTTCCACTATGTTGCTTAATTTGAAGGATTGCCAAGATTTTCATCAAGCCAAAGATGGTGATGGATGGGTTGAACAATCGTCCCAACCATTTCTTTTTGGATTGTTACAGAAGGTAAGGGTCAAAATAACATGTTGGAATTTGGAAAGCCCTGCTATTGAAGAGCACCTTGTACCCATTTATTTCTGCTTAACATTTTAAACCGATTATTTGTTGCATGTGATATGACATCAGAATACGATTTTGCTAACTAACTTCTAATGATTTTATCTTTAGGTGGATGCTCCTTCTGCCTATGTATGTGCTGATAGCAGGATATATGATGCCACTGAATGGTATATCTGTCAGGTAATGTAATCTAATTATTTATATCCTTTCTCTCTATCTTTATATCATTTGAGGGACTGAAACAGAACTTTGATAGGCAATTGGGATGCTTCTTGCAAAAAATTGTTTGATGAAACTTTTTGAGTAATCAGCTAAGTTTCACATAAGATACCAATGGTGTCTATTTAAAGCTATCTCTCTTCCCTGTCTGAATAAGTCTAAAGTTAAGTTCTTATCAAGTGCATTTGAGGATTTACGTCACTGAAAATTTGCTTATGGTGTCTTGCTTTAATAGGCCACCAACTTTGTGGTGTGGTGTGAATGAGGACCGTGTCTTTCCTTTAGAGCTTCCATGTGAAAAAGTGATCTGAAATTTCTTTTAATGTCCATAGAAAAATGAACCAGATAACTGTTTAATATTCAGAGGTCAGAGATGCGGTTTGTCTTTTCGTGAAAGAGTTGGTTGTTTTGTTTACTCTGCATCCAAGCGTTCACCTTGAGATTTGTATGGAGATGAAAAGATTCATTAGTCATTAATTCTGAACTTATTATTGCAGGGAATGAGATGTCCTCCAAATACTCATAAGCCGAGTTTTCACGTGAACACTAGTTTAACTTCGAAGCATAGTTCAGGTAAAGGATCAAACTCAAGTCAAAGAGGTGGTCGGATGCCGACAGCTAACATGGAGGAAACCATGACAGAGGAGGAATTTTTCGAGTGGTTACAGAACGCAGCACAGTCAGGCATGTTTGACAATTTTGGTGGCCATTCTGCCCCAGAGAGCCCATCTGCTGCTAAATCTGGGAATGGGATGAAAAACACTACTGGCAATAGTAGTGGCAGTGGAAGCAGCAAGAGAAAGAAAAAGGGAAAGAAGCAACGGTGAGAGAATAAAATCATATTCTATATCATCAAGGGGCAGGATTTCTGTGAGCCCTTGTGAAGCTTTGAAAAGTTTGAATTAAAGAAAGGCTCAAGGAAAGTTGGAACCCATTGTAAAGTGTTATTTTTCCCATTAAACTTTGGGTATTATTCTTCTATATGTGGCAAAGATCCTTTTGCGCTAATATGCTTAAACCCAAAGAGTTGAACAATGGAAGAGATAGGTGAGCCAAGGATGGATGATAAAGAGCAAACCCTAAGCATCATTCATATATAAATCACTCGTGTTCAGAGGAAATGTGTTGTGACTGTGATTACTATGTCTTGATACAGATATGCAAGAAACAGAATATAATAAACGAAAATCAGCCTCAGATTTTACCTACTCGTTTCCTCGTAAAAATTATATTCTTCCAAGCTTTGAATTTTAATAATACATGTCAAAAGACTATGGGGAGGTTAACTTTTAAAATGTTAATTTTTTTTAGTTTAGTTAATAATTATTTTTATTCGATCATAAATATTAGATTAAAATTAAAAATTTTTAATTTGTAATTATGAATAATAAAAGTGAGTACTAGATAATTAAATTACAGAAGTGTACCAAATCAATCATATAATAAATATAGTATTTTAAATAAAAAAATTTCAACACTTTATAATCTGATTTTAAAATATATTAATTAATTATATATTTGAAAAATTATCAAGAATAGTTTATTAAATTGAATTAATTTTTTTAGGGTTATTCTTATTCTTGCAATTTAAAATTGGAATTTGAAATTTTTTATTTAGGCGTTAGATATTCAAACATTGTTTTATAAAAGTGAAGCAATTTTTTTATTTTTGTTATTATTATTATATTATCTGGGTTTTGAAACAAGTTAAATTGAGAGTAAGATATTAAGAAAAAGAATAATCACGTAATTAAAGAAAGTATAGAAATAAAATGTGATTAAACTCTCAAATATTTTGATTTAGTGAATCACTAATCTCCGGGGATTGGCTAAAGAAAAAAATGGAAGTGAGCTGATAAAATGTAAAGATGTATCTGCTATCTACAGCTCTTGTATAAAAGTATAAGGCGACTCGACTCGTATAAGACTGCGTCTTCCTTCTCTGGCAAT
Organism: Senna tora; assembly: GCA_014851425.1. Classification (NCBI taxonomy): domain Eukaryota; kingdom Viridiplantae; phylum Streptophyta; class Magnoliopsida; order Fabales; family Fabaceae; genus Senna; species Senna tora. The sequence goes on along the minus strand of CM026262.1, from coordinate 5,371,125 downwards.
AGAGAATAGAGAATCAATCATTCCTGATGGAGGCAGTTCTACCCACTGCTTATCTTTCGCTCAGCACTCCCAAGATGATGATAGGCAACGTAATTACACTCAATTATACTCCTCCTTCAATCTTCGCCTCTTCTTCTTCTTCTTCTTCTTCATTTCCATTCTTTGCTCACAATCTCTGCGTTGGACCAAAGAAATCACTATCACTCATTCTGGGCGCTAGCAAGAAACACAACAAGGAAGATACCCACAGTTTTGTACCCAAACCGGACGAGGCCACTGCCTTTTTCCCTGAAGCTGTTCTGTTCAAAGAGGTTATTTTCGCACTATCCTTTGTTTTCATATAGCTCACTACCCATGTGTTTCAACACTTTTTCTTTCTCTTGCGACTTCTTATAGTTATTTGCCTTCTATTAATTTGACGACAAATTCTTCACAAACGAGAGTAGGAGTACGGTATGGCAATTTTTGCCCATTTTGATAATATACCTTCTTAGAATTAAACTACAACCAAAGTATGTATTATATTATGATTAGAGTGGTATTTTCATTCTTAGATTGTTAGGCCTATTTAGCTTTTGCCCTCAAAACTTTATGTAAAAGTTGATTCTTCAACATAACAAATTTGTTGCATGTCATTTTTTTTTTTCGTCAAGTGGCCTAGGGATGTTGGAAGGATTTTAGATACTAAAGCCAAATAGGGTTATAGGGCCGATAATTCGGGGATGATATTGTTAGTTTAGTACACTAGTGTCCTTTTCTAGGGTTAATTGTGCACTCACTAATATTTAGACACTAAAGCTAAATAGGGCCAATAATTCAGGGATGATATCGTTAGTTTACTAGTTAGATAACACTAGTCCTTTTCTACTTAATATGTTTCTGTAAAATTTTACTTTATATTTACTGTCTTTCTTCATTATGAGTTTAATTTTTTTGGATGATTTAAGTGAAGTTTTATTTCAAATTTCAGAAGAAAGTTGAGGAAGATGGTAGGGTTCTCCCGGAGTTTGCAGATGCTGAAGAAAGTGAGTGGTCATAGTTTGGTTTAGTTTATTCAATACCTCCTAGTTGCTTGCATCTATACTAGAAAGATTATATTAGTAATGGAATCTGTACTGAGCTTCTTTTCAATTTACAATATCCCTTTTTGTTTCACAGAACAACTCTACGAATCACTTGTGCTTGAGCTGGAAAGTGATAAGAATGTAGAACAAAGTAAGTAGCCTGTATAATTAGTTCTTGTTTCTGACAGTGAAAAAGGAAAAGAATGTTGTTATACTTCCTTTCCTTTCGTTCTGGCAAATGAAGTCATATATGTATGTACTGTACTAGTGTACTACTTAAATAGCAACCTGTTTCCTATTACATGCAGTCAAGAGAGTTCTTTATCACTTTTTCTCTAAATCTCATGAAACTTGTTGAGTGATCTCTCTTACAATGTTTTGCTTCTTTGATCATGCAGGGCGCCACTATGAGGCTATGTACTTAATTCATGAGAAGTATGTTGATGAGGTTGTTGCTGTCAATGAGAAAATTCAGGGTAATTTTTCACTTTACATCTTTTTCTTTTTTCCCCCATCTTTTCGTTCTTTTTCCCATATTCTGTTGATGGTATGTAGAATTAGTTCATTGGGTTCCCAGATATTTTAGAGATTCATTTTCTGGCCTAAGATTCATGTCTCTACATGGTTATGACATGACTGGATTAGATTGGGGAGAACCAGTAGGTTTGTAAGACTAGCAAAATATTTATAATAGGCTAACTGCACTTATCTGCATTCTCAAGATTTTGATGCTTAATACCTTTTAAAGAACTGGATACTTCTAACAATGAATCATTTTATCATATTAATAAGTAATAACTAACCAGAGCAAGTTGAATGACACATTTTAAACTGTAGGGGGCTAGGGGCATATTGATTTGTATGGCTTTGAGTTCTAACTGAACTTTTAAATGCTTTCTTTAGCATTCATTGACCTTGACATAACAATTGCTTGCTGCTATAATGATTAATATAAAATTGTGTTGTCTCAATAATGAAATTTAATTTGATCTGGTCATCTTTCTGACATTTATGCAAACACAATTTGCAGACTTTATAAGGGAGAAGAAAGGCAGGTTGTGGAGGCTGAATGATTGGGGAATGAGACAACTGGCTTTCAAAATACAGAAAGCTGATTATGCAAACTATGTTTTGGTTAACTTCGAGTTTGATGCCAAATACATTAATGAGTTCAAGGCTCTGTTGGACCAAGATGAAAGAATCATCCGGCATCTGGTGATAAAGACAGATGAGGCATTCACAGAAGATTACCCTCCTCCTCCTGAATATCAAGCTCTGCGTGGTGCTGCTGATGATTATGATGATGATGAATTTGATGATGAATATGATGATGATGATGATGATGATTTGGATGATGGCGTTATCATTATAGATGACGAAGAAGATGATGAAGTTATCATGAAGGGTGGCGGAGGTGGTGTTGGTAGAAAACTTGAGTATACAACATCGATGAAAAAACCCACACAAGACAGCTAGAAATAAGAAAATTCAGGTACGAGAAAGTAAATAGGTTGGTAGGTAGGTAGTTATCCTTTATCATGTTGTTTCTATAGGAATGCAGAGCAGTTCTACATATTTTTGGCTTCGTAAATGTAATGATTCAAACAATTAAGATGATTACATAGCATTGTTTTTTATTTATATTTTTCTTTCCCAATTCTACTCGATTGAGAGGTTTTCTTACGTTCACAATTTCGCTAAAAAAAAGTCTTCATTTTTTTTTTGTGTAAGACAAATATTGAGAGAGATATTTTAATTTTATAGCATTACATCAATTTAATATTTGAGAGCTAAAATTAAAATGTTATAAATTAACTAAAAAGTAAGAAATTTTAAATTCTTTGCTCTATCCAAAAAAAGAAATTCTAGATGCTAGAAATTTAAATTGTATTATTTCAAAGAAATTTTAAATTTTATTATCCAAACAAACCTTAAGATTTAAAATAATGCTTAACTCAAATTCTAGAAAAGATAAAAGTCATAATCCATGGAGTTGAACTCAATTGGGCTTCAGAACAATTAGTTCCCCAATGTTTCTAAAGTGGATAGTAAAAGTAAAAAAAGAAGCATAACACAAAGTGAGCTAAAATAGTAAAAAAAGTTGATAGTAGTAGCATAAGGTAATAAAAGATTCCTACTAAACAACTCTTGACTCCATAATAATTGATTAAGATTGCTTGCATAAACTGTGCACGGCAAGCTGATCGTGAAAGGAAGCTATAATATCTGTACACAGTACTCTCAAATTAAGCTCAATATATATATATATATATATATATATATATATATATATATATATATATATATATATATCAATGAAGAAGAAATAAAGCTTATTTTAATTTAGTCTTCAATTTCCAGAGAAGTCACATTTGAAGTCTCAACCTTAACGTTCCAAGTTAAATGCTATTGCCACGTGGCGTTTTCCTTGTGCATCTGCGTGAAGAACCAGACATTTCTTTTAATACAAGATTTCAAATGGTCATGCCCTTTTAAGTCATGGTTTAATAATGAATCCCAAGCTATATGTTCACTTCATCACTCTTGTGTGTCTCTTTAGTTGACATTTTCCACCTTCGAGAGCCTGCATGCAAGTATGCTTTCAAGATTTTAACAAGAAAGAAAGACAGTTCAAATTAAGTTTTAAAAAGGTCGTTGTTAGAGTAACAAGTACTCTGCTTCTTTTTAATAAGTTCTCAATTAAAAAACCTCATATCAAACTCTCAATACTCTAAGAGAAAAGAAAATAAATAAATATATGAAACAAGTGATTGATAAATGTTTAAAATTTTGAACGTGTCAAAGACGATCTTGGCTTGCATCTCCAAGATTGGTTCTGGAAAACGTAAAGTCATGCTAACAGATATATACAAAAAAAATGTCCTGATACATGCGACCGTTCCAAATTGATCAAAAGAAATGAGTGGAGTATATAAGTAAATACTAAATACCAAATAGGATGAGAAGTAGCATAGATGGTATGGGGTCTATGTTCTTTTAACTATTGCCTCTCTCGGATTTGATCCTTAGAAGAATAAAAATAGAGTGTCATCATTGGGAGAGTCGCCCTCATAAATGGGTTCCGCAGTATTCGTGGAATTAGTCATCAAATATGTTCTCGTGGATACCTAGGTGATAGACTAAAAAAATACTAAATACCCAAATTTGTTCACAAAAAGAACACGTAACAACCTACCCATAACCCAAAGTGTAGTGAGAAAACAAATGACACAAGCAAGAGTCAAAGGAATTAAAGGTTGTTCATATATATATATAGTGGGAACAACAATGGCGATTACGGAGAGGAGAAAGAGAGGGTGAAAAGATGGGTTCTGAAGTTGATAAAAAGTGGAGTGGAAAAGCATGCATTGTGGTTTTGCTAAGCTGCCTCTTGTTCTTCTTCGCAGAGGTAATTGGAAGCCAAGAAACATCAGATGCAGATCTTCTAGAATTCCCTCTGAATTTGGAGTACTTGGAAGCAGAGTTCTTCTTGTTTGGGTCTGTGGGATATGGATTGGATTCAATTGCTTCTGAATTGGCCGACGGTGGACCCTCACCCATCGGTGCAAGAATGGCTCATCTTGACCCTTTGATCAGAGACGTCATCTTCCAGTTTGCTTTGCAGGAAGTTGGACATTTGAGGTTTTCTCTACTACTCTCTCTAATCATCTCTCTCTCATAACTTTGACTTGATGAATCTATCAACAAACACTTCATAGAAATCACATGTCAACATATTCAATTCCACATGCATATTTTATATTTTCTTGTTTTACTTTGCTATATGGTTTAGGCACACAACCCTACCACTGCACGTATTGATAGAAAGAGTAATTTATTATTTTGATCCCGAAAGATGCAATTGATTTCAAATTAGTTACTAAAATATGAAAATATCCAATTTAATTTTTAAATAGTACAATTTGTTTCTATTTAATACATAAAAGATGAAAATGCCAAATTTAATTCTTGAAATATATAATTTAGGACCTAAGAAATTTTTAGTCAGTTATAGGCTCTTGATTTTGATTTTTATGAGCTAAATTGAGACAAATTAAATCTTTCACATATTAAGTTTGATATTTATATCTCTTAAGGACTAAATTGTGACAAATTCCCTTTTTCAAAGATTTTAAATTTGAGATTTATATTTTTTAGGGACTAAATTAAGACAAATTACATCTTACAGGAATCAAATTTGATATTTTTATCTCCTAAAGACTAAATTGAAACAAATTACATCTTTAAAGGATTAAATTTAATATTACTATGTTTTGAGGGACTAAATTGAAACAAATTACATTTTTTTATGAATTAAATTCGATATCTCTATTTTAAGGACTAAATTGAGACTAATTATATCTTTTAAGAACCAAAATAATTTATTCTATTAAAAACAATTCATTTGGCAACCGAAAGATTAATAGAGGTTGCAAAGATATGATACGTTGATTTTGTTTTGATCCATATGCCACACTTCACCTAACATGAAAAGAATTTGTTGTTGTAAGAGATTGATAATGGAGGCTGAATATTGATTGCATTGCAGGGCTATAAAAAGCACAGTAAAAGGGTTCCCAAGACCATTACTGAACTTGAGCCGAGAATCATTTGGTGAAGTGATGAACAGTGCATTTGGGAGGCCTCTAATCCCTCCTTTTGATCCTTATGCCAATGAGATCAACTACCTACTTGCATCTTACGTCATTCCTTATGTTGGTCTCACTGGCTATGTTGGAGCAAATCCACTGCTCCAAAACGCCACTTCTAGGAGGGTAAGCCTCAAACTCAATTGCATTAACCTTTTGCGTTTACTTCGTACAGAGGAAAATACAAGGACAGTTTAAACTTGAACACATCTTATATATCACAATCACAATCACAATCTTTCAAAGATGGAAAATTTTGCAGTATAGTATAGCCAGACTGACCTGATACTGTGTGGCGATTCATATATGTTACATACAGCTTGTTGCAGGGCTTTTGGGAGTAGAGTCAGGGCAAGATGCAGTTATTCGAGCATTGCTTTACGAACGAAGGGCATCGATGGTGGCGCCGTATAGAGTGAGTGTTGCTGAGTTCACGAATCGCATCTCAGCGCTTAGGAACAATCTAGGAAACGGAGGTTTGAAAGATGAAGGGCTTGTGGTGTCCAGAGATTTAGGTGCTGAGGGCAGAGTGATAGGGAATGTGCTTGCTGGTGACAATAACTCACTTGCATATGCAAGAACACCAGAGGAAATACTGAGGATAGTGTATGGAGGAGGTGATGAACATTTGCCTGGTGGTTTCTACCCACGTGGTGCAGATGGTAGTATAGCCAGATCTTACTTACAAAATGCATGAAACTAGGCTTAATAATAATGCAGTATCTTGATATGTTTAGCCTTTTACGGGCAGCAGAACATTACAGTCAGTATGCTATGATTAGAGAGTTGTCTTATGTTACATTATAGTTAAATGACAGATTCAGAGTCTGCAGTGAAATTTGTCTACTAAAAATAAAGAGGATTTAAATATAGTATTTATTATAAACTTTTCTTGTTTCTGCTTTACCATAAGGGCTAAAATAACTTACATTTGTGATTTGTCGCTTCAACTTTCTACCTAGTCCTCGCTTGGTATGCCACTTCAACTTCCTTCTCATGTTTTATTAACACATCATTTATACAATGTGAAGGTAAGCACTTTTCATTCCTTTCTCTTCCTTTCCCTTTTCCTTGTTAACTCCTCATAAGGGAGAACCATATTCAAGTGCTGATAAGAAAGGAAATGTAACTTCCTTGATTTTCTATTTTCATTCCAAAACATAGCAATTTCAGCTGGTCAAAAGGTTTTCTTCCCTCCCAGATTAATTCCCCCCGCTTTCTCCTGTTCGTAAGTCAGGCAGGTAATATGAGCATCCATTACACTTGGTTGATGATTGCATCAATCTTCACTAAGACAAAGCTAAAAATTGATGTTACCCATTTCCCAAGATGTCATCCAGAATGCGAATTGGTCCCATATGGCCCAAGCTGTCAAAGAAACAGCGAACCAAGACATTCCACATAGCAATATTGGGAATGATTCCTTCAGTTTCTATTTTATGAAGATACACAATGGCCTCTTCAATTCCTAACCAATTACAAATGCCCCACAGAAGACTGGTATATCCTATTATGTCTGGACGCCATTCCTTTCGTGCTCTGAGGTTATCCAAAACTTGCATGGCAGTTCTAACCTTACCCCATTTACTGTATGCATGAATTATTATATTAAATGTGATGGTATCTGGTTTTACTCCATTTACCAGCATTTTCCCAAACAGCTGCACAACTTGTTCTTGCATTCCAGTACGAGAAAATCCATCCATTATAGTATTATAAGTAATACAATTTAGCTCCAACTTCCTTTCTTCCAACTCCTTAATAAGACTACAAGCTTCGTTAAATCTGTTAACCTTAAACAAAGCATCCAATAACTCATTATATGTTGTGATATTAGGCAAGCACTCAAATTTCTCCATCTGATCAAGCAGACACATAGCCCATTGTACTCTTCCACTGGAACACAAACCCTTAATAAATGCATTGAATGTAGCTACAGTTGGAGGACAGCCATCAAAAGTCATACTTTCTATAAGACGATGAGCTTGGTTAAACATATTATTCTGACAAAGTACATCCACCATGCAGGTATATACGACAACATTAGGATGGCAACCACAAGTTATCATTTTGTTCCATGTCTTAGAAGCACCTAGCAAATTGCCAGCTTTTGCAAAACCATAAATAAGAGAGCTATATGTGGTAACATTTGGAAGGCAGCGATTTTTTTCCATATGATTACAAATAGATATAGCCTCTGCCATATTCCCATTGGAGCAGAGACCATATATTATAGTGTTATATGCAACAACATTAGGCTTAACTCCCTCTCGAATCATACAACTCCACAAGTCAAGAGCCTCACCCAGTCTCCCACCTGAGAAATGACCTTTTATTAAAGAAGCAAATGTATGAATATTGGGGCTGCATCCTCTCATAAGCATTTGGGCAAAAACTGCAAGAGACAAGTCAACACTCCCCATATCGGAAAGACAACTAATTATTGTAGAGTAAGTGACAACATTTGGATCAATACCCTTATCCAGCATCTCATTTAACAAATCTAAGGCCTCCTTAATTTTGTTATCTTTGCAGACTCCATGTATCAAAGAATTATAAACAGGCACCACAGGTGGAAATTCCGTAGCTAACTTCTTTGCTTCCTCTACCTGACCAAACTTACACATAGAAGATATTATAGTTGTGTAGCTCACTGCATCTGGAGGGCAACCCTTATTTGACATTTCTACAAGCAACTTGCAAGCCCCCTCCACCTTTCCATTTTTACACAGAGCCTTGAGAAGAATGTTATATGTAAACACATTTGGCTCCAAACCTTCCCCCTTCATGTTGTTATAGACAGGATTGATCATCTGAAACCTATTTTCACCCAGCAATGCATCCAATAGGTGATTGTATATCCTGACCGTGGGTTCGCACCCAAATTCCCTTATTCTATATAACATCTTCAATGCTTGATCAGCCAACCCAGCTCGCCGATAAGAATTTATAACACAGATGAATAACTCTTCAGAGCAAGCGATACCTTCCAACTTCATGTGTTGCAAAAGATACTGAACTCCATCAATTTCGCAATGTCTTCCTAGTTTCTCAATCATAGTTTGGTATGTCAGATGGGTGTGTTTGAAATCTCTAGAATTGGCCAAGGACTTGAAGTATTCAAGTGCCAACACAATATCTCGCTCACCTCTCAATCTTTTCACAACTTCCCATTCTTTAAGAACAGGCACACCAGCGGATTCAACTTGGGGTTTATCAAGATTGAAAATTGGGTTTGTGTTTAGTACAAATGGAATTGAAGGCTTGCGCACTTTTAACAATAAGGAACACCCATCTCTCAAATACATTGCTGAAAACCCAATAGAAAATAGACAAAGAAATTCGTTCCTCAAACCGAACTAAACCATTATAATGCCTATAAATCTTCACATGGGAAGTCTAAGAACCTTTATTTACCTCAGAAACCTATGCAGAAGAAACAAGGGGCAGCCTTCAATCCGTTGCTGACTACATTCTTCCACAAGGACTAGCCATGCTCAATGCTTCAATACTTAGCAGATGAAAATTTTGAGTACAGCCGGTGTCGTTGGGCATGACGGCGGAGGGCGACACGGTGGTAGGTGCGCGATGCAACAGCTCGACACTAGGGAGGGGGAATCCTCTTATTGAAAGAAAAAATGCGGCAGGACTATAGTATATACTATATAGTAATAGTATTGTGAATTTTTAGCTATTTTTAAGTAGATTTTATTTTTACACAGAGCCTCAAGTATTTTTGCCTTATTATAATTTTAAATAACAATTTTCATTTTCTTATTCTTTTTTTCATATTAAACGAGGAACATGATATTGACTTAAAAATCTCAGTAAAATTTATAGGAAAAATATCTTTTTCTTTTTTAACTTTACATCATTTAGCCTATCAAAAAAAAACTTTACATCATTTATCAATTTCTTTCTTAAATATTTTATCGTCAATTTTGTCTCAAAAATTCTAAATCGCAATTGATTTTGTCTTTTAAAATTTTGAATTTTATTCCAATAATTAAAATTGTCCAAATTATTAAATTACATGATATCTCACATGTAACATTAACTCTAACATATCCCTAAAAACGACATGATTTCTTCGTATTCTTTTCTAAATATGAAAAAGTAATATTTTAAATGATGAATTGACATTAATATGAAGAAATGACATTATTTTAAATGACGTGTTAGCATATAATGTCATGTCATAATTTTTCGTTAATCATTTCAATGATATTAGGTGTATAGGATGAAATTTAAAACTTTGGGTGAGAAAATAATTGTAATTTGAAACTTTTAGAATAAAATAAACAGCAAATAAAGTTCAAAGACGAAATTGAAAATTAACATAAAATTTAAAGATAGCACATATCTCAAAATAAATTCAACAGCTGAAAGATAATAAGCTTGAACAGTTGATTTCATCGCCTCTCCATAGTATTACCTTTATTAATTATTAAGTTATCCTATCATATATATTTTTAAAACTTTTAAATTATGTATTATCAAAAAAACTTTTAAATTATTAATTCTCAAATCACATATTAACACATAAATAAAAAATAATAAAAAAGTTATGAGAGTAAAAAAAAATTAATTACACTTTTATATGCTAAAAGTCACTAATAAATATTTAAAGTAGTTTAACTTTTACAATGATTCAGCACGAGAAGAGGATACTTAAAAGCAATAAATTAAGGGTTTGGTTGAGATTTTTAAGAGAGTCAGGTGGAGTGATTAGTAATAGAGTGGTGCGTGCGGAGTAGGATGGGTGAAATGGTTCAAACAAACTATTCTATTGATTGTGAGTTTTAAAAAAATAAAGTTAGTAGTTGACAATATTATCCTTATAATGAATGAACAAAAGTAGAATAAAAGAGAGTTAATAATAGAATTAAATTTTATAAACAACACAAACCATCATAAATCCCCACAATTTGGATGAGTTTAAAAATTGAGGTGTTGGATGGTTTAGAAAGATTCTCAAACTATCCTAAACCATTCCATTCCATTGTACACTTAAACTTCCAACCAAAGATTTATAAATCCAAACCACTCCACACCACTCTCAAACCATCCTCCCTATCAAGTCCTAAGCTTAAGATTTTTCTTGTTCAAAGACGGGTAAATCATGAACTAATAATAGCAATACTTTGTTGAGTTAGCGCCTTATCCTTGATCAGGAATCTTTTATCTGTTAACCATAATCGTCTAATTAAACAACTACTAAGAACATGTACATCAATAATCTTAAAAAAGATTTAATTATAACTAAACACCACCAATTTTATCAGCTCGTAATGTTCATATTGTATTCTATTTTTGTATCAATATGCATAATTCTTAACTGCTTTCTAGTAGATTCGGAAACAGTGGTTGGAGCCATAAAACTCGACAAGTAGTCCAAACGACACGCAAAGGAAAACCAAAGTTGCCAAGTGATCATGTAACGCATTATTATTGTAGCATTATAAGATACGGTATTGACATGGCTATCACAGACAGAGACCAACACTACTTAAAAATCACTACGAGGTTACTATGGTATATACATTTATGCATCATATAAAAATATCTTAATAATAAACCAAACTAGAAGACAATCTTTGAGATTGTGACAATTTATCAAAATAAAATATACTATCAGCCACGATTCCTTTGATTTCAAGAGAAGCGAGAAATTCAAATTCCCGTCTAGATCCAAATTACAGTAGATTATCCTTCTATCGTGATTTGTGAAGGTTCATCTATTAGAAAGTTGAGTCATCTGGCTGCACAAATGAAAATACATTACAATTAACCAAAGAAATAAGAGATAAAAAAGAACTTGAGCATTACAGAGATAAGATTCTGATGGATGGGACCCCTAATTAGGAAGGAAGGGGATGAACATATAGGCATGATTGATGTGAGTTCTAGAAGGAAGGGTCATTAAAAAAGGGGGACTGAAAGAGGCATGGCCATGGATAAATTCTAGTATGGTTTTGGTAAGAGATAGATATTTAGCTACGATAAAATATTGAGAAAAGAGATATTCCATAAATTGTAATTGGCTGGAAATGGAATTAGGAATGCTTAGGACTTAATACCTGGCTACTGAATTAAGAGAAAATCCAGGATCTGCATCAGTTTGTAAAGTGAAGTAGGCACTTAAATTAAGCAGTAAATGACTTCCTTCTTATGCATGTGTTGAGTTTGATGTAAGACATCATAATTATCGGAGTAATAGATTAAATACAACCCCCAAAAAAAATCCAGATAGAATCGTGGACTTTAGATTGGTGTACCTTCCCTTGAATATTGAAAGTTCTCGTTGCAAGATACTAAAATCTACCTTCAAGAGGCTGAAGAACTAATGGGACACTCTCCTTTTGAATTTTCTTTTTTCTTTTGAGGGAAAATGGTCGGATAATAAATCTTGAGAAGCGGCTTAAAGGATCCTGTAGACCATCCATCTGATAGTGACCAAACCGCCAATCTCGCTCGATATAAGGTCGCTGTATAGGTTCATCAAGTCCACCTGTGATGAGAAACAAGAACTGTAAATTACTTTTTTACCCAAATGTTACCACTAACATAGTATTATTCAGACAGCCTTCAATCAGGTGTCACGTTGAATTCTAGATTTATCAATTAGTTTCATGGAATGAATAAAATTTGTTGATCTAACTTCTCAAACTCAACGTAGCCCACAAATTGCACCACTGGTTCATAAAAAAATGTGAATTTGTGAGGCAAAAAGTCATGGTAATTTAAGATACAAGTAGTTAGAGCTCAAAGAGGAGCTAGAGATATGCATCCCAAATTTTGCACATTGGTATATTAAATAACCATAAATTACACAGATAAAGTTATTGGTTTGAAGTGCCATAGGCCAAATGTGACTGAATGAATTGATGAACAAGTTGTTAAACTGAGAGAAAGGGCACACTAAAATCCAAAAGATGCATGCAGGCACACATACACACCCAGAGACAAAGTATGAGCTGAAAGTAAAGAATGAAAATGATACCTGCGTACATCAAACCATGCTTGTCTACAGCCCGATAAAATGGTCTAGTTTTCTTCTCATTGGCAGCTCTCTGGAGTTCATTCCATGCTCCATCACGGTCTTCACTTGTAACTTTACCTGTGTTTACAATCTGAAATTAAAACCCAATTGAATGTGTCAGTAATATTAGAGGAAGGTAATATCATGTTAAAACACAGACACAGAGTTCTAACTTTGGAAAAGAGGTGGTAAGAAGGACGTGGTATCCGTGCAAGATTATTTTCCCGGTCAACTGCTACAAGTCCAAACTTGGGACCATATCCATCAGCCCATTCCCAGTTATCTGAAATAGTCCAGAACAGGTAACCAAGCACAGGCACACCCTGTAAAACCATAACAGGAAGGCCTGAAGTTAAATCAGTGATTATGAAGAACATCTAAATTAAAAGCTAATCAACTTTGAATTCAGAGTCAAAACCATGGTCATGGCTGCATATATAGCAAGCAAATGTTCCAACAGATATGGCCGACGGATTAGATCTGTCTCATCAGATACCCCATTTTCAGTAATGATAAAGGGAACATTTAAGTGTTTGTATCTCTCATGGAACTGAAGCAGCATGCGATATAAGCCATCTGGATAAACACCACGGCCAGATTCACTGTACTCATCTGCTTCTACAAGTTTCAGTCCAGCACCAGAAACCACTTCCTTTAAATGTCAGAATTTCCGTGTAAGTATAAGCCTGATGCACATGGTTCATTTATCAAGGTTGACAAAGCAAACCTGCTTACCTGCCCATAGTAGTTTATGCCTATAAAATCCAGCTTGCCAGAAATACTATCGATATACGGGAAGAGAGTCAAGGAATTAGCCAGTGTAACCGCAGCAACATCAAACAGACCATAGGGTCGCATGAATGACACATGGTGTGCTACGCCCACTATGGGCTTCAACAAATTACTGCCAAAAAGTTATAAAAAATCAGCAAATTATAATTACATAATTAGGAAAGTAGTCAATCATGGTCATAAACTGAATGTGTAACCTATAGAGTATTTACTGTGAAAGAATGTGGAGGAATAAAAGTCATAAAACATTGTTCAATGTTTCAATAAACTTGCTACACATTCTGACGTTTCTTTGAGAAAGATAACCTCTGTTCATGGATATAATCATATGCTTTTGAGTGTGCAATAGCTATCCAATGCATGGCTTGATGGAAAACACCAGTTGGAAGAGCAGAAGTAGCAGCCTCCAGCATATCAGGATGACCACCGGGCCAAGCTCCAGCACAATAAGTAAGCATACAGAAGACATGAGGTTCATTAAATGTAACCCAATAGTCTACTAGATCAGATACATGGTTTACAACAAGCCTGCATGGAATGGGGAGAAATGAGAAGGAGCTACATTTTATATATTATCACAAGATGAGTGACTCAATGAAATTGGATTATACATGATCATGAAAGGAAAAAAGGGCATACATAGAAGTATAAGTTCCATTGCTTGGTACCAGTCTCAGAACTTACCCCTACATGTTTTCGTAAATGAAACAAATGGGATCTAGAGATTATCAGCAAACAGATGCTATCATAAGTCAAGATGGAGAGAGGACAAAGGACGGTATTTGATCTTTATTCTTTAGTCATTCTCAATCATTTGTAATACATTTTTAAGTGATATTTGTAACACAGGTAATAGAAACAATAACTTTTGTAACTTCAAAGAGTAATGGTGGACTCTGGACAGTTATATATAAATCAACAAGGAGATAACTTACTTTCTTTAGAATGAAGCACAACATCATTTTGTCCCTATCCCCCCCCCCCCCTTTAAATCACCCTTCCTCACCAAACTCTAATCACCTCTCATTTTCTCTCATTCCCTCTCTTCTCTACCCCAACATTGGCGTCCCCACCTCCACTCCACGTATTTATAGTAAAAAAAACTTAGCCAAATGGAAACAAGTTTATGCCAAGTCTGTGAACTGCTCCCATATCATCATGGACTTCTGATTTGGCAAAACTCTAATAAAAGATCCAGATACAAAGTTCAGTCAAGTTTGATATATTAACTGCTATATGTTAAGGGATAAATCATAATTCATATAAATATACAGAACAGTTATCATATGCATTGAGATGTTAATATGCACTAGATTCACAAACAAGCAAAGATATTCACGTAGAGGGCAGTAGTTGATAATGATATACCTTGAACATCATCAAAAACAGGTAAAGAATTAAGGTGTATAGACAACTATCATTGAAGGGAAGACGAACCTGGTAAAGTCCAAGAAATAATCAACGGTCTTTTCCAGCTTCCAACCACCATATTCACCAGCCCAGGGTGGCAATGAGTGATGAAAAAGAGTGAGCATGACCTTCATTCCATATGACCGAACTCGATTGATAATCCACTTATAACGTTCCAAAGCAGCATAATTAACCTAAGAAAAAAGATTGAGTGACATACTCATAAAAAGCAAAATCTCTGGAGTTGAACTCACTGAAATGGTTCTTGATGAAACAAAATTAGAAAACACTTGACTAAATCCATAAGATGCTAGTTAGTAATATAATTTATCAGTTAGCACACTTGCCAAGTAGTGATAAATGGCAATTGGCATCATCATAATACTTAATTGGTATAAAGGTCATTGTACTTACAGATTCTTTAAGCCCATTTACTGGCTCCTCTGGCATGATTCTTGACCAATCTATACCCATGCGAAAGACAGTAACGCCAGTATCTTTGGCCAGTTTTAGTTCCGTATCAGGATCAGACCAAAATCTTAACCTCTCCTCCCTGAAAATCAGGCATTATTTTCTATTCAGCATGAAGATACCCACTGTTACGAAATCAAGATACTCCAAAAGTGCACAAGATCCTTCTCTTCTAGCAATCAACATTGGAAAATGAAAACTCGTGACAACAACATTAATTCTAGGCTTACGGGCGTGGAACATTATGCCAAGCAGTCACGTTATGGTGGTGTTCTTCTTTTGGCATAGCAGCCGCTGCTTCTTCTTCTTCATCTATGTACTTCTCAAATCCTCTAATCATGGCCTCCATAGCAACCTTTAGAGGCTTTTTATTCCTTTTAACTGCTTTATCATCATGTTGTTGAGATGATGCAGCTTGGTGAGACCCACCATCAGCTGCAGCAGAGCCAATCAAAGCATCTGCTGGTTGTTTGACCTCTTGTGAATCATCATCAGGTTTTTCTTCTTCTGCAAACTGGATCCAAGCATCATTAAGCCTGTCCTCAACATGTGCTGGTGCTGTAGCTAGGCCAAAGAAAAACCCATTTTCCCCTTCTGCAGGTAGTCTCGGAAAAAAAAACAGACAGAAAAAGTGTGAACCAGGTTTGCAAATACACAAACACACACAACCGAATAAGCAAAGTAGCAGCAGTGCAGCACCATGTAAATAAACATATTATATTATCAAGCACATGCCAAAAATTAAAAAGGTTGTTGCCTCTCCCAAACTTAATGGCAAATATTGCTCATAGAAGCAATTACAACACGATAGCTCCTTTTTTGATAGGTGTAAAATTCTCACTTCTTCTTTGGGTATGTAAAGGGCCAAAGCCAAGTAACTACAGCGGAGTCACAATTCTGGGTACAAGTACCCCTCAAACAACATCACAGATCAGCGTCCCACAGCCTGGAGGTGAGTAATCAAGCTCCCGAGTTGCAACATGCAATCCGTGTGAAAAAATTTACTAATCAACCAACCACTCTCTATCACCTGCCCTTTAAGTGTGTAATTCTTACTTCTAATTCCATGCATATAAACCTAAAAGGCTGAAACCAATTCCACTTGGAGTAAGCAGTAAGCACTTAAACTTAATTTCATCCCATTCAAAATCGTATTCGAGCATCGGACTTCACACTATAGATGTATATGATCAGAAATAGGACACAAACAATTAACAATGCTCAAGTCGCAGATTATGCTGAAACGGTCTGAAAATGGAGCGTTGGTTTCGAGTTAGTTACCGTTAACATTGAAGACGGCGAGTTCGTCGGAGGACTCGTCGATAGGGGAGCGGAATGGGCGAAGATTCTTGTTCCGGAAACGGGAGAATGAGAAGGCATTAGCGGCGACGGTGAGCGTTACAAGTGCTCCAGCGAGCTTCGTAGCGGAAACGAAGAGAGCCACAAACGTCATATCAGAGGCAAACACGAGAGTGAAGGTGGTTGTCCACGTGTCTCAGTGCTAACGAACTCATATATATATATATATATATATATATATATATAAGCGGAATTGCCCATGCTTCGATGGCCACGGGCCCGCCCAGAGCGTTATTTACACGTAACTTCCACTTCGCGGTGGCTTAGCTTAATACGGCAACCTCCATCGGCGTTTACTGGTTAGTGCCTTAGTGGTGATAATGAAGTTTTCACCGGCACGTGTATATCTTTGTGGTCCTTCTCCTACACATTTGCGCTTAACTGCTTTTTTTATTCAACTTGTATCTTTGTCTTTAAATTTTATTTATATAAAAATATTTTTTGTTATTGTAAATTTTTTTATATTTTTTATAAGTATTTTTTTAATTAAAAACAATGATGTATTGATGTTTTAAGTCATTATACTAAAGCATTATTTTAGTCCTCATTATTTGCAGGAAGTTTAATATTGATCCTCAATGTTTTAAAAATTTAATGTTGGTCCTCAAAGTTTTTATTTTTGGTCGATTTTGTTCATCGAGCGTAACACCGTTAACTTTTTGCCGTTAAATGATGACGTGACATGCTTATATAGCACATCATCTCTCCTACATATCATATTTTAATGACGTGGCATGACACATCACTGCCACGTCACCCCCGATAATGATGATAATGATGCTGATGAAGGAGAGAAGATGATGATGTGGCAATCTGGGGTGACGTGGCACTGATGTGTCATGCCACTTCATTAAAATATGATATGTAGGAAAGAGAGTGTGTCATATAAACATGCCACGTCATCATTTAACGGCAAAAAGTTAACAGTGTTATGCTCGAGGACCAAAATCGACCAAAAACAAAAACTTTTTTTGAAACATTAAAGACCAACATTAAACTTCATACAAACATTGAGGACCAAAATAGAACTGTCGGACTAGAAAATATCACCTAGTTTTTGTTTGTTTGTTTTTTGCCTAAATCACCCTAGTTCATTTCACTTGTAGTCTTGTACGCGCAAATATTACTTGTTATTTAAATTTTAAAATTATAAATTAAATATTAAGAAATTATTTAACTCATATTATCATGTTCTAATTTTTCAATATCTATATTTTTTCTTTTTTTATATTTAAAAAATGATATTAGATATAATATATATATATAAAGAAAGTTATCTTTTGTTTTTAAAAATACATTTTTTTTTTTTGCCAGTTAAATACATTTTTATTCTTTAATCATTAAATGTTGGTAATATATTATTTAATTTTTAAAAATATATATTTTAATTTTATAAGTTTTTGATTTCCTATAATAAAAAAGTTTTTGATTACTAATATTTGAAAATTGAAAGACACATGCTCTACAGCACTAGAAATTAGTGAATGGAAAATTTAAGTACAGCAATTAAATTGTGTGTTTTTAATTTGAGAATCAAATAGGTTAAACTGACAAGGATTTTTAGAGTTTGACTTACATGTTTATTTTGAAAAAAAACTTACATAAAGAAAAGGAGATAAGTTTTTTTTTTCATTTATAAAATATAAAAATTAAATAACTAAAACATATATGTCTGGAGACAAAAATAGGTTAAGAGTAAGACCGACTTCTAATTCTAATTAATTACTACTGGCACACTAAATTCATGACATATCCACCCACGTCGTCTTGTGAATTCAGGTATCTCATCTTTCTTCCCAACTAATAAGAGCTACGAACTTTTTCGTCATCTTATGAACTCCTCTTTGAGCTTCCTTGTTCAATTACCTTCGCTTTCTTTCATCCATTCTGTGAGTTTACTAAATCCCCTAATAAATTTCCCTTTTCTCTTTCATATTCCACTTTTTAGTCGTCAAATTATAATCTTCCCCTTCCAGATTGATTTCTTTTCCCCTCTCTTTTAATCCTCACATGAATGAGTAAATTGTTCGTCGGGGCTTTAGTTAGTTGATTATACAAACGACTACTAGTAGCTGATTTAGAATCTCCACCATGAAGCCTTGGTGTAGATTTCTAAGGAGCTATAGAAGGTCGTCAATTTTTGGGGTTTATCCAACCAAGTTCAATGATTCAATCAAGGACATCTTGTCCAATTTATATACCAAACCAATACATCACCATAGATACCATACTTGTAGAAATCAAATTGCGGGTAATAGACGTTTGATCAATCCGAATTGGAGAGATTTTAACATTTCTGGTTCAAATTGGGGTCAATCTAGGATTTTTAGGACTAGTGGGTTTGTCAATATATCTGGTGGTAGGGATATTTCATTGATACTGAACGTAGTTTCCCATCTTAGAAATTATTCTACGTCTGTTGATTCTCATGTTAATGAGTCAAGCTTCGAGAAAATTCACATTCAAGGTGGATTGAATGTGAAGCCCTTGGTGAATGAAAGAATTGAGACTGGTCAAAGTAAGTTGGAAGAAGCCTATGAAGTTGAGACTAATGGTAATGGATCTACTGTAAATCTAGATAATGTGAAGGATTTGGATGAGAGAAAGGTTGAGAGGGAGGTGTCTGAGATTGAAAAGGAAGCTTGGAAGTTGCTTCAAGGTGCTGTTGTCACATACTGTGGGAATCCAGTTGGGACTGTTGCAGCTAATGATCCTGCTGACAAACAACCACTAAACTATGACCAAGTCTTCATTCGTGATTTTGTTCCATCAGCACTTGCCTTTCTGCTCAATGGTCAAGGGGAAATTGTCAAGAATTTTCTACTTCACACATTACAATTGCAGGTATCTTGTGTTCTTACTAGTTTCATCAGCTTGTCATTACTTTCCTTTGTTCACTGTACTTTCATTCAAGAGGTTGTCCTTTCTAATGTAAAAAGCTTACCAAGCATTATGCTCCAATTTTGAATTTAGAACTTGTAAATGGGCTTCTTCTTCTTTTTTTCCGAAAGAACCGTTTTAAATTATAAACTGTTTAGGTGGTGCAGTTTAACTTTCTTGCCAGTTGCCAAATTTAGGCTCTGCATATATGATGAGAGAAAAGTGATGCCTTCTATGTCTTAGTAGTTATTATCTTTCCTTCTGTTCTCATGTAATGTTAACATCTTTCTTTCTACATGTAATACCATCATTTTATTGGGAAAAATATGGTAGAGTTATTCAAAAGGGCCAGTAATCCTTATTCAATGGATAGTCTATTATGAATGTAATTATTCAAATAACCATAAAGTTCCTTCTCAGTAAACATCTGCTTCATAAGTTTCTCCCTTTAATTCTCCCAGTTTTAAAATTTCCTACACAAAGTTTTTCCACTTCCTTATATAGTGGCAAAATGTCCATCTTTAAATAAAATTTTGTTCTCTAAAATACGTTTAGTTAATAAGTGACAAATGAATTGGACAAAGGAATTGCTGTTAGTAGTTGTGTCATTAAAGAATGTCATAACGCTTTTATGGAATTTCAATAATTGAGTATTTATGCTTGTTCCTTATTCAATAATTGATTTAAAATCAATCGTTTACATCTGCCAGAGTTGGGAGAGGACTGTGGACTGCTACAGCCCTGGGCAAGGGTTGATGCCAGCAAGTTTCAAAGTTACGACTGTGCCGCTTGATGGAAGCAATGAAGCATTTGAGGAAGTTTTAGATCCTGATTTTGGTGAATCAGCCATTGGCCGTGTTGCCCCTGTTGATTCTGGTATATTAACTTTTACTGTGGTAGCTTGGACGCTATGGTTTTGCTGCATGAAATGTTGCAGCACTATCATCAGTGTTAGTTTTCCTTTTTGCAAGTTCAACCTTATTATTATTGTGGCAAGACAAAGATATTCATAATTTTGATTTTACCTTTTCTAGATCCTCTCTGCGTATCTATTGTTCATATAGGGATATTTGTTTCTTGACGAGTTCTTTCAAAAAATTCATCTACCTAATTTATCAGTCATAAGATATTTCATGGCTTTTAGGCTTCAAATTTTAAAGCCATATGTTGAATACTCTGTTGACAGGATTGTGGTGGATTATCTTGTTGAGAGCTTATGTGAAGCTCACGGGTGACTATGCATTGCAAGAAAGAGTGGATGTCCAGACAGGAATAAGACTGATCCTTAAGCTGTGTCTAACTGATGGATTTGATATGTTTCCTTCTCTTTTAGTTACGGATGGTTCCTGCATGATTGATAGGCGGATGGGCATTCATGGGCACCCTCTTGAGATCCAAGTAAGCTAAGAGTGTTCATTTTCATAATATTTAATGTTTTGGTATAAGATGTGTACTAATGTTGTGATGATATGTAACTGTTCCCTCTCTTAGAAAATAGCATTTGCATTGAACAAATGTTTAAATTCATTCAAGAAAACTGGATTTATGCCCCATTTTCCTGTCTCGCATATTAAATATTGTCTCTTTGCTTAAAAGTTTCTCTTTCTGTGGTCTTGAATTTCAATTTTTCAGGCATTATTTTACTCAGCCCTGCGTTGCTCTCGTGAGATCCTGACAGTCAATGATTCAACCAAGAATCTTGTTTCTGCCGTTAATAACCGCCTAAGTGCTCTCTCTTTTCACATAAGAGAGTACTATTGGGTCGATATGAAAAAGATTAATGAGATTTATCGCTATAAGACAGAAGAGTATTCTACAGATGCTGTCAACAAGTTTAACATCTATCCAGAGCAAATTCCTTCTTGGCTAGTAGACTGGATCTCTGAGGAAGGCGGCTACTTCATTGGGAATTTGCAACCTGCTCATATGGATTTTAGGTTTTTCACGCTTGGAAACCTCTGGTCCATTGTTTCTTCTTTGGGCACCAAAAAACAGAACAGGGGAATATTGAATCTAGTAGAGGCCAAATGGAATGACCTTGTAGCTCAAATGCCTTTCAAGATATGTTATCCTGCACTTGAGCACGAGGAATGGCGTATAATCACTGGCAGCGACCCCAAGAACACGTAAGGTTTTTTTTGGTTTATTTACATTTTTTTGTTCTATTCTAATTTGGAGGTGAAGTCACATATAAATACTAATTATCTGTAACTGCTTGCAGTCCTTGGTCATACCACAACGGTGGTTCTTGGCCAACACTTCTCTGGCAGGTGAGCTTGATATTTGTTCAGATAAAATCATCTGTGAGATTATTTGTTTGTATATGAGCTTAAATTTTATCCTTGCCTGAAAGAGGAAACAAGTTGAACAGTTTGTCTTCTTCTTGCCTATTTGCTAGTCAATACAAGTCCTTTTGTTTCATGACCTCACACTTAATATCTTCTAATCTTTCAGTTCACTTTAGCCTGCATCAAGATGGAAAGGCCTGATCTGGCACAGAAGGCTATTAACTTGGCAGAGAAAAGGCTTTCAGTGGATAGGTGGCCAGAGTATTATGATACACGAAATGGAAGGTTTATCGGCAAGCAGTCTCGGCTGCTGCAAACATGGACCATTGCTGGTTTCCTTACCTCAAAGCTGCTTTTACAGTACCCAGAGAAGGCGTCATTGTTGTTTTGGGAAGAAGATTTTGAACTCCTTGAGTCTTGTGCCTGCATGCTTAGCAAAGCTGCTAGAAAAAAGTGCTCACGTTTTGCAGCAAGAGCACAGATTCTTGTTTAAAAGAGAGGCATTCAAAGTTTTACTATCTTCTTTAGTTTTCTGGTGGCTCAGTGGTGACGATGGGAATACAATGAAGGGCAATCCTAGATAGAAGTCATCGTTTGAAGGCTACCTCATTAATACCAAAACTGAATCTGTGGAAACTGCATATTATATGACAATGCAGAAATACTTATTACCCATAATGTGTCAGCTTGTTGTATAATAGATCAAAGAAAAATATTAGAGTGAGTGCTACATATAGTAGAGAAAATAATCAATATACCAACACGCCCCTTTTACTAAATTCTTCTGAGCTCCTTGAACTACTTAGTTGTGTAATTGTACCTTAGAATTTTTTGACAATGCATGCACACACACCTCATTTCCAAAGTGAATCATATATAAACAATAACCATATTAATTCTTCCAATTATCAGTGAATTTACTCTTGGCCTCTTAAAACCCAGAAAAAAGCTGATCAGAACAATGAAAACCCAAAACAGATATTTGATTGATGATAAGTGAGCAACTACAGAAACAGAAGGCCATAAGCAGTAACTTTGATTTCCCTTATCTAGTCATTCATCATCTCTCACACTGCAAAATTTGCTTTTGAACACAAACTTGGTCTGAAATACACAATGATTTGGGGTATGTATCTAAGTGGAGCTCCTAAAATGGTGAATTCGGTTGTCACCAAGCCTGAGAGAGTAGGCAGCTTGCTTGTATTCAGCCCAGGTGAAAGGCCTATAGAGAGAAGGCCTCTCAGGGGTCACCATTTCTGGAGGAGCAACTATGCAGGCATTAAGAGGTGGACCACCAAAATATGCCATTGACATTCTTGACTTGTGTGAGTTTGTCACTGCTCTATGCCTCACGCTTACAAATCTTCCATTTGTCATCACCTTCAAATTCCAATCAAAACCTACATGTATCAGTTTCAAGAAGAGAACAACTAAATCCCATTTTTTCTTTACATTACATGTGTTCATTCTATCTTCAATGTTGTACACTTTCAGTCATTTTTTATATAACATTCAGTCTTATAATTATGTGTCATTCATCATACATTGAACTGACTGGTTCAGAACAGACCTGTGGAACCCACAGTAATTTGAACACTGAAACTGCATTCAAGTTGCAGTGATTCCCAAGTCCTTTCCAGAACCATTTGAAGTAAACTTTTTTGTACAATATATTAACTGTAAATCATTACTTAATTTGCATTATCTTTCTAGGTCACTTATTCATCATAAATAAGTGATTATTAAAAAGTCACGTTATCTTTCACTTTTATCTTTTTTTGTTAGCCTCAAAATTTTTCATAATTCCGCCCCATCACTTGCTGTCAACTCAGGCATTTTATATAAAAGTAGAATACGAAATGGAGGAAGGAAGGAAGAGAGAGATACCTGTAGTACATCACCCACATTAACAAAGAAGGCAGAGGGGTCAGGGGAGACAGGGAGCCAGAGGCCCTTATCTGGGAGGGAAATTTGGAGGCCATGAACATCGTTGGATCTGAGGATGGTGATGATCTGAGGGTCAGAATGCTCTCCAAAGCCAAGGTTGTAGGAATTAGAAGGAGAAGAGTGAGAAGGAAGAAGAGGAGGATAGTGATTGAGCCTTAGGAGAGAGTCACTATCATGGTCCCTAAGGAGTGCACTGAAAGCCCAAGTATTAGGGACCCCCACACCCTCTGCCATCATCTCCAATATCTCACATGCCACCTCTCTCACTGCCTTTATGTATTCATTCACACTCGACCTGTCATCATATTCATATGTACAACAATCACATATATCTGTCACACCCTCACACCTCACAATCACATTCCTCTTATTTATATATCCATTTATCTAACATGTATTCCAGAAGAATTACTGTATAACACTAAAAAAATAAGGAAAGAAATAGAAACCACGATAAATCTCATATGTAGATGTAGAGTCCATCTTGTGTCTATCTCTTTCATATACTTTTCAGAGTATTGAATCTTTTTTTTAATATAATTCATGTTAAAATTTTATCTGGTTAATTGATGAAGTTTTTAAATATTAAAATTTATTCAGATTATGAAACCTTAACAATCACGACACATATTAGATAAATTCTTATATATTATATGGGTTTTGTTAATAAGAGAGTTTATAAAATTATTTTAATTAATTTCTCATCAAATTTAACATAATATATTCTTTATTAACCAATCAAAAATCTCTTAAAAAATATTTTAAAACACTTATTAAATAAACTCATATTATATAAATGCGTCTCCAACTACCTCTATGCTTTTTCTTCTTCCTCCTCCTCATATTATAATATATATATATACACACACATACGTATACATGCAAATTCTATTACTGACATACATGCAAATTGTAATACAGTTCCAAGACGCCAACACTAAAAAATATGTGAAGGTAATATGATTTGTTAATTATTATAAATATTGAGAAAAAAGAAAAAGAAGGTGATAAAGGTTGAGAGGGAGGAAATATTTTAATTTTGTAACTATTTATGATATAACTTTTTGGATTTGGGGGTTTGATTTGATTGGACGTAGTTGATATATGTATGTGAGATGTCATTCTCTGGGTATTGAATTGAAATGGTACTTGAGCTGCCCCCCACCCCTGCCTCTCTGTGAATTTTATTTTATTAAGAAATATGAATTAAGTATATATATATATATATGGGGATGATGAATGATGAATAATGGTTTGGTTGGTTCGAAGCAGTATGCAGGTGCAAGTGTGGTTGACATGACAGAAAATGTGAGTAAAAGCAGGTAACTTGTCTCTGACATAATACTATATATCCTACCTCCTACGACAACTTCCCTACCCATACTCCCATGTGCATCCTTTTATTGTTATTCTTTCAAATTACATGCCACGTGCACCCTCTCCTTTTCACACATTTATTCTATTCTTCATTTCTTAACTAGTTCAATTTCAACAAAATCTATCTTAATTCATCAAATTACTTTTCCTATCTATCTTAACGAATGCAAATTTTTATATGATGCAAGTATCACTGTCCAATGAACTATATATTTATTAGTTTGTAGTTGTATGGAGTAGCATCCGATCCCATTGACTGTGAGTGTGAGTTGTAATTGTCACCAACAACTCAATTAAATTAGAAAGAAGAGAGAGAGAGAGAGATTGAAATTTGAAAGAGGTAGCTAGGTATGTGTGTGTGTGTGTGTGAGTGTGATAGTATAATATTCCCTTCCTTTTCTCTTTTCTATGAGTAATGATGAACTGTCTTTAAGTGTTGTCTATATTACCAACACTATTTCCTACTACTGCTGGTGGTCCATTCCCATTTCTCTCTATTCTAATAACTATATAGCCACACCATTAATATATAGCAATAGTAACTATTCATATATATATATATATATGAATGGATGGATTGGATGAAGATGAAGATGAAAGAGAGGGAGAGAGAGAGTTTAATCTAGGTGTAATGTAATGCTTCACTTTTACTTTATAGCTAGCTTGCCTCTTCTGGTAATTGTATATATATGAGGTTATTTATATTCCTAATCTTTTTTCCTTTTATCTGCTCACTGCTAGCTAGCCTTGTGCTTCTTTTGGTAGAGCATTGGAAGTGGAACATCCATCTTCCTATATATGGGAATCTATATATATATCATTATAAATTAACAATATATATAAAATTATGCACACATTTTTACTTACCAACTTCATTTTTTCTTACACAATGCAATTAACATAATGTTACCAATATATATAATTAATGTTTTATCTAATAAGCTAAGTCATTTTTAAGATCTTTTTTATCATTTGAAAAAAAGAAAAAACCACCTTCCCAATACTACACTACGAGGCGAAGGAATTAGTCACTGTTATCAGCAATAAATATTCTTTCTTATGAAAAAATAATCAACAAGAATAATTTTATAAACTTTCTCTTGATTGAATGAATTAATCCTTAAATAGAACACTAGTTAAAAAGAAAAAGAAAAAATTAGGGTAACGTTCATTAGGTATTTGTTATGAAGTTCATCAATCATAAATTGTATTTTTATTCTCTCTCTTCTTTGATTGGTTGTGTAATTTATTGTCTTTAATATTCCCTCTCTATAATGATTGGTTATACAAAATTTTTTGGCCACATGTATAATTTTTATTGAAAAACTTAATAGCAAGCACCTAACAAACTTTTTTAATCCTTAAAAAAACTCCATAGATATGGTTCACTTGTATATTGCACTATAATTATATATATTCTTCAATAAAATTAAATTTCAGTGTATGTATATATATATAGGCATAGCCAGAGAATTGGACAACACTTACTGAAATAAGTAAGAAATATATTGAAGATTAAATTAAAAGGCAGAAAGAAATAGAATGAATATATATATATATATATGTGTGTGTGTGTGTGACGTAGTAGCTAGCTAGGTAGGTGAGGATGTAGTGGTGTGAAAAATGAAATGAAAGACACATGCAAATGCAATATATAGATATTAATTAGAGATGTATAGTAGTAGGGAGTGTATATACCTGAAGTTGGAAGGGTAATGAAAAAGAGAGGAATAATGGGTGGGATGAAGGATAAGGTACTCGAGGTGACCAAGATCGCCAGAGAAGCCAATGTTGTTGGAGCCATAGGTAGGAAAAGCAGTCTTGGAAGGAAAAGGCTGTGAGAAGAAGGAGAAGGCAGCTTCTTCCATATTGGAAATGATATGAGGAGACACGCCGTGGTTCACTACTTTGAAGAATCCGTACTCCTCACTCGCTCTCACTATCTCCTCCACCACCAACTTCCTCTCCTTCCTCATGTCCACTCCACCACCTATTCTAATTACTTCTTCCTGATCTCCTTCTACTACACATCTTCCACAACCACCACCCACCATTCTTAATTAATTAATTTTCTCTCTATGTCTCTCTCTATATCTCTCACACACACACCCCAACACCACTATGTCTATATATATATATAAATTGATTTTTCATGAGGACTAATATAATTTATTATTATTATAATATCGCAATTCTCCATTTAGCTCTTCGCCTTCAACTTGGACTGTCTTGATATCTTTGCATTTTAAGGGGAGCAATGTAATTTCATTATTCTTAATAAATTTTATATCATATTTTTTATATATCAAACATATTTCTTATCATATTTTTTATATTCTCAATACTTTTCTCTACAATACGTACTTTATTCTACGATCCTTTACATTATATTCATGTCTTTTTCATCCGTACATTTCTATTTTTTTTTATTTCTCAAGGTATCTCAACTCGACAGGTCCAGGACTAATCCTCCGCGGATCTGAGTTCCATTTAAGGGTTTGTCGCTGGCCAATTGGTTGTTGCATGCACAAGATAAAATTCGAACCCCCAACATTTACTTAAATGACCTAATAAACTAACCACTAGACCAACCAAACTTAATTCCGTATATTTCTATTCTACCAAACATAAACTTGGTGGTCGAGTTGGTCTACTAGGAGAGAGAGACTAGAAATAGAGAGAAAATTTTATGTGCTAGTTGTGCTTAATTTATTTGTATACTCAAAATAAATAATTTTATTGATATATGTGCATGAATAACTTTGTGTATACTTGGGTAGCCAATCTTAAGTCTAATTAAAAGAAGATAGTTATATTAGATAGTTGATAATTAATATAAAATTTTATGAAATTTTTATAAATATACACCACCTAATAATGAAAAAAAATTTAATTATTATTACACATAAATAACATAACACATAGATCTCTAATAAAAAAGCTTCTGGGAGTAAGGTACATGTGGGCTCCATTTCAAGTGGGGTCATGTCACATTCACTTCTTCTTCTTCATGCACTCTCTCTTATCCCAGCTCTCTGTCACACTCAGTAGTCACAGGATCTAATCCAACAAAATTAGAGCCAGCCAGAGAGAGAGAGAGAGAGAATCTGAATTGTGAGAAAAAGCAACCATTTTTTTTAATTATTCATCTAATTGTGTAATAATATTCGGATTTTAATTTAAATAGTAATTAAAAAATTTTTGTTGATTAATAAAATTTTAAAAATAATAAGGAATTAATAAAACCAATAATTGTAAGTATATAAAAGCTTGAACAGGTATTGTAAGTATAGTTATGAATTAATTAAGAGCAGAGTGGAGAGTGAGGGTAAATTAAATAATAAATCTTACCCAAAAAAAAAAATTAAATAATAAATAGGAAAGAGGTACAGATATAGCTTTAAGTGGGGGAGGGGCTGTGGTGGGCAGTGAAAGGACATTTCATCACATGAGAAGAGAGGACCAAGGTTTGCTGCTTATGGGGTGACCCATATATTAACACAATTTTGTTCAACACTATCTTTTTAAGTTATCAATAGGAGGATACTTCTTCATTTAAATTTTAATTATTACAATCTCATATATATATATATATATGTGTGTGTGTGTGGTCATTAATTAATTGAGAGTTTTTTTTTTTTTAAGTTCAATCCAAAATAGATGAGAATGGTAAATTAAGTATCATCTGGTTCCCAGCAATCGGTACAACTAGTGATCATTGGATATATACTTCGCTTTAGTTTGATAAAAATAATATTTTGTTTATATTTAAAAAGTTTATCAATCAAGTAAACTATATTAATCAGCATGTATGATACAGATAGTTAAAGTTACTGTTATCTTATCTATACTTTTTTAGATCAATTCTTAAAAGAATGAGAATAAAGCACCATTCGTTAGAAGGATCGTGCTCAAAAAAGTAATTATTAAACTTGCTCTGATTAATACTCTAATCATATAAAAGAAATTGAACTTCATTAACCATCTTAGACCACCTACTAGCAAATTAATATTAGCCAATCCAGCACTGCAAGTTGCATTTTTAATTTCAACGCATTCAAAACAACTGCATCTAGAATTGAATTAACGTATCACTCTGGCCACATTTGGTTTATCTGCCAATTCAACCAAACTCTGACAAAAGAGTATTTCTACGTAAGTTTTATATTACAGTGTAGATATATGTACAAGTGATATTTAATTACCTAAGTTAATAAATTGTGTAAGTTATAAAAGATGAACGATAAGGAAAAAATGTCTATATATATACTCCTTTTTTAAAAAAAAAAAAAACCCACATATATACTCCCTTTGAACTATGTAACTTGGTTGCAAATTAAATACTACTCTAAACTATTTAATATGTAATAAATATATATCATCTTTAATTATATGACTGGGTCGAAAAACATCTCTAAAACTATCAATTATGTTTATTAGACTATATATCTCACAAGTGTCCTCTTCAACTATTCTTATTATTCTTTAATGGTTAAGATTAATATAAATATATATACACAAGAAACATATACCTATCTTATGCAAGAGATACATATGTGATAAGTTATTTTTAATGGCTTAGATTGAATTGAAGAGTTAGAAATTAAAAGCTCAAAATCCGAAATTGGTCCTTTATGTTTGTACGAAGTTTCATATTGGTCCTTTACGTTTTAAAAAGTTTAAATTTATCATTTATGTTTGCAATAAGTTCCAAATTGGTCCTTCCGTCCACTTCCGTCAATTTTTTAAGTTAAGTGATGACGTGACGTGCTGACGTGTCCATCTAAGCTGACATGTCATTGCCACATCAGTGCCACGTCATCACATATGATATTAGATGATGACGTGGCATGACACACGTCAGCTTAAAATGGACACGTATGAGAGATGTTATGTCCACGTCAACAATTAACGGAAAAAATAAACGGACTTGGACAGAAGGACCAATTTGAAACTTCTTACAAACAAAAATGACCAATTTAAACTTTTTGAAACATAAAGGACCAATTTAAAGTTTTGACCGAAATTAAAATATATATCATCTATCAGTTCAACCAATCGCATGTGTTAATATTTAATTAATTAATTAATGAGATCAAACAAGGTGGTAATATATATATATATATAATGCATGTGATTATGTAAGAGATGATGAATAATAGAGAAAGAAGGGAAAAAAAGTGAGAGTTGATATAAATATAATTGGGTCCCATACGATGGAGAGCCAAGTTGTTATGTATACGAGATTATATTGTCAGAGCTCAAAATTGTTGAAACAAAGGCCTTTCTCATTGTTTCAATGTGTCAACAATTTCCACTGTTAGCCCAAACAATCACAACGATTTTGAAACCACACATCACCATTCTCATTTACCATTTTCCTTCTATATACATATATATATTGCACTTGTGTTTTCCAGTTAGGCTACCTCATCCCTTAATTAATACCCCACAATTCATTATTCACCCACCTTTTTCCTTTCAATTCTTTATTCTCTCGTCATTATCTTTCAAACTAATTATTTTCTAAATATATAAATATCTCTTACCAAAAATATATGAACCTCATTTATTTTATTTTATTAAAATTTTACACACCCTACCATGTGAGTTAGGCTTTTCGTGACTATAATTGGTTGTTTTAATAATAGAACTATAGACGCGTTTGGTATATATTGTTTTCTTATATATCAGTTTTTCTATATATATAATTATATTTATTTATGAGTCATATATAATTGACGTTAAAACTGATTTATAAGAGATGCCAACTAAAATCATATTTATTTATTACTTTATTTGCAATAATGGAGGGCTTGATTTGCATTTTTTTAATATAATTTATGGTGGACAATCTGAATTGAATGCCAAAAAGGTAATTTTCACCAAAGACAAAAAGGCAAAATCCACTATTCCACCAACATTGGAAAACTATATATGTGAGAATTAATCAGAAAGCTCCTAAGCTTTATTCTTTGACCTTAGCTTCCTCTCCCACGATATGTATGGATGATTAATTAATTTACAATATTGTATTCGTGTGATTAATTTAGAAATTGTTTATCTCGAGTAGATGTTCAGTGGTACATTAGTACTGAATTTCAGTACATCCCTCCAATCAGTTGGTCCCTAAATCATTCAAGGTGGGCCCTAATTAATGTGATTTTTTTATTAATATTAACAAATGACACTACATGAATGGAGGGATGCACTGAAGTTCAGTGGTACGGTACTATTAAATTTTTATCCGTTTATCCCCATATCCTCTCACCAATAAACTAGCTTACATTATATATTTCATTTATCTGCATTAAGTTACTTCAAGAACAATATGCTAATTATTTATGCAATTAATTATATATATAAATAAATTAACTAAAGTAGGCATCCACACTATATGTGATCTTTCACAAGACATATGATGACTCATTTTTTGGTACTCATTTATATATTTTCAAAGAGTTAGGGACTTGTGAAATTGGATCCAGTGAAGTACAGAAAAGTATAAAGTGTATGGAATGCATCATTTAGACCGTTAAATAAAAATTAAGATTCGTGTCCATATTGTAACAATTTCATCCAACGACCTTTAAGTGTACAATTTACACACTTTATTTGGTCTGCACTTTAGCATATCCAGATCGACTTGCATCCCCTACATATATAAAATAATTTTATTTCAAATTTTTGAATTTCAGACTAATCAAAAGCTAAAGTTGAATAAATGTTATAAAGTTTAGGAAATTGTAGCAAAAATTAAATAGTGAAATGAACTTTCGTCATTAATATTTTCTTTATTTTTTTTATGGAAGTTGTTAATTGGAAATATTGGAGAAGATATATTGATGTTTGGTACTTTGGTTTGGAGGGGGTCCAGAGTGGAGAGTACAATTAATTTATTGAGCATCAATTATTAAATACATTAGACGCAGATGCCATTATTATTTATCCCACAATAATTGCCTACGTACCCACCACTCTCTCTCTCACACACACACACAAATATATATATATATATATATATATATATATATATATATATATATATATATATATTCATCTATACACTTCACTCTCACACACACATATTTAATATTATTAGAAAACTAATTTGATGAGATATGTAATTGATTAATCTAGTTTATTATTTTTTTTCATATATTCTTTTATTGGAATCAATTATGTTTGAGCTAATTAAGATCTCATAATGAGAATAAAGCTCTCCTAATAAATTATTTTTCATATATAAATTTCAAACTTGAGACTTTACTTAAAAAAAATAAAATACTTACCACTCCGACCAGATTCTAATTCATTATCTTTAAAGACATGTCTTTCTATAATGATTTATTTAAGAGAAAAGAATGTAGAATATACGTATGTATCTCATCTAAGTTTAAGTTTTGGATCAACATATATTCTTTTTAAAAATTACACACACAGTCTGAAGCTGTATAGCACCCCTAAGAATGGCCCATTAATTATTTGAATTGAGTTCCGATCATGACTTTTCTTTTCATGTCATAATAACATATTACTCTTCCAGTCTTTCTCTCTCTTTTTAAAATAATAATAATAAGAAAGTCAATTACATATAAGTCTGAAAATTTATTGATTTTTTTATGAAGTACGAATGTCACTTAACAGTCGATGAGATGTATTAATGTAATGCCAAACAATATCAATAATACAATACTAAATGCTTGCCATATGTTAACTTTTTTTTTTCTTTTAATTTAAATATATATATATATATATATATATATATATATATAAAATTCTTATGAATATATTTAAAAAATAATAAATAATAAAATTATCTACTTCATGATTATTATTATAATTACCTTATCTCGTCTTCTTATCACATTATATATATTCTATTTTATTTTTAAGTTTTGAAGTAAGTAAGTATTTTCTGATAAAAAAAAGTGTTACATTAAACAAGTAATAATTATATTAATATAGATAATTAGAATATTCAAATATTTTTTAATCAGAATTATAATATTTTATATTATATATTAGATTACATTAAAAGGATAGAACTAGCTACTGCGAGACTTATAAAAGCATACAATACGTTTATAATTGTTTGGTTCCAATTTGAGATTAAAAGTTTAAATAATAAATTACGTTAACATGATAATTGCGCTTTTTAAATCATCCAAAAATAAACGATTGGATCAAATTTAATAGACCATATTATTCTTTTGGTCCTTAACGTTTGCACAAAGTTTAATATTGGTCCTCAACGTTTCAAAAAATTATTTTAGGTTCTCAACGTTTTATTTTTTGTCAAAAAATTGGTCCTCCAGCGTTAACTCCGTCTGATTTTTTTGTTAAATGCTAACGTGAAAGTCTTATGTGGCACACCCTCTCTCCTGCATGTCATATTTGAATGACATGACACTCTCTCTCACTCCAATTCAGCAAAACGACGTCGTTTTGTTGAGTTAGAGTGAGAGAGAAGTGATGTAAAACGGCGTCGTTTTGCTGAGTTGGAGTGAGAGAGGGTGCTATGTCATTTAAATATGACATGTAAGAGAGAGGGTATGCCACATAAGCTTTTTACGTCAGCATTTAACAAAAAAAATCAGACGGAGTTATGCTGGACGACTAATTTTGACAACAAATAAAACGTTGAGGACCTAAAATAACTTTTTGAAACGTTGAGAACCAATGTTAAACTTCGTACAAACGTTGAGAACCAAAAGAATAATTTGATCAATTTAATAATAACAAGTGCTTTTACTCATAAATAAAGTTCGTAAATATCTACATTATTATTAAAAAAACATGAAAAGATAAATAATGTTGAAGAAACGTACGGACACACACGTCATTTGTGGGATCAACATTTTTTATCATCAATTTTATAATTAAAATGGAAATATTGGACCCCAAAAAAAAAAGACATAGCAATGTATTGAAAGACATATGCTTCTGACATCTATTATATATGTGGGTCTCAATACTATGTGATTTCTTTTCTCTATACTGTTACAGGGACAAGTACTCGTATCGAACACACATGTACAAATGAAATATATTTATATATCACTTGCTAATTTTGTAAAATTCTAATTTCGTGTGATTTTATATTTCTGTACTAATTGAAAAATCTTGCTATAAAGTAAAGGGGTTCGATTAATGGAAAAGCCGCGGTGATATAATTTAATATTTTATTTAATATAATAAAGTTATATTTTTATCTTTATTTTTTACGTATTTTTATTTTATTTTTACTTTTAATATAAGAATAAATTTTTTTTTTACGTTTATTTTATTCACATCACATAGACATAACATCCTCATTATCAACTTTCCTATCTTCTAATTCTAAAGTGAGCATTCGTTCTCTTTTTCTCTTTAAAATAACATGTCAAAATGATGAGATTTGGTCCCCTTTCTTTCTCTTCAGCATATCAAACATGTTTTAATTAAGTGAAATTTATATATGAGATCCACTCTTCGTATCTATTTCTCTCATTTATTATCTAGTAGTGTTGTATTATACTGAATTCAAAGACCTTTTAAAGTACATATATTATAAAATATTGAAGCATACTTATTTTTTTTATACAATTAAGTGGATATGAATCTCATGGAACGAATAGTTCCATAAACAATACATATCATTACGTTAGGTTGTTAGTATTAAAATCTATCTTAAAATAATCTATGAGTAGGATAAAAGTTCATTTAGTATTATATGAATATTGAACTTTAATATATTCTTTCAATTATTAAGTATTATTTTTTAATATTAATAGAGATATACCTTAAATTGATTAAGTACCAAATATATAAAGATATACTGAAATTTAGTATTAAACTACATATGAAAATGACCGAAGTTGTCTTTATCACGTCTTAATTCTAATATTAATTTTATTTTCATCATTACCTAACTACGCTTTTTTTCATTATTTAAATGGTGGGTCTATGATGCAACTTGTTGCTTGCATGTAATGCAATTCTGGCCAATAGGATTATGACATGTGAAAAATATAATTGCTTTGCATCTCAAGCCATCCTATCTACATGTCACAATCCTATCGTTCGAATGTATGCATGCAACAAATTACATCAAAGACTCACCCTTATTTAAATATCAGTATGTCACCAATTATCTGTGTGTAGAGTTTAAGAAGAATCACTCTAAGGTGCCGTTTGGTAGCCGGTGAGTATTTAGTGGGAAGTGGAAGTGGATGTGGAAGTGGAAATTTTTTATATGTGTTTGGTATGTAGGGAAAGGGAAATAAAAATAAAAATTAAGATTGTTTGGTATGATAGGAATGAGGGAGGGAAGTGGAAGTTAAAATATACAAAATACTATTTTACCTTTACCCTTACCCTTACCCTTTACCCTAGTCTCACTCTCACGCACGGCTCTCTCTCTCTCACGTCTCGCACGGCTCACTCCCTCTCACATCTCGCACGGCTCTCTCTCTCTCACGCCTGATACATACCCATCAGCCGGTTGATATATACATACCTAGACCTTATCAGCCGGTTGATACATAACCATCAGCCGGCTGATAAGGTCTAGGTATGTATCAGCCGGCTGATAAGGCTCTGGACCTCCATGGATGAGGTGTAGAATATATGTGGAGATAAGGGCAAAGTAGTCCTTTCACAAAGCTTATCCTTCTCTCCACCTCACCTTCCCTCCACTTCCTTCCACTTCCCTCCAATTTACATGGAAGCAAGCTTCCCACCTAGCAAGGAAGCATAAACTCACCTCACCACTTCCAAAATTATACCAAACACACTTTCCACTCACCTTTCCTCTAACCTTACTTGAGGAAGTCATACCAAACGGGGTGTAAGTATAATAAAATTGAAGTTTTGATGAAGCCTATATTTTTGTTAACATTATTCATTTAGATAGTTAAAATATAATTATTAAAAAAGTCTAGACATATTTGAAATTGTTCTACTTACTCGTCTTTTTTTTGGGGGTGGGGGTGGGTGGGGGAATTTTGCCAGTTCTACTTACTCATCTACATATGCTTTGATAAGAGTAGTTTTTCAAGAATTTCATATATAATTATACTTTTAGCGGTATAAACAAATGATGCTCGGATCAGAAAATAAATTGCATTAATTATTAAAAAAATTTATATAAAGTTAAGACAGTAGTAGTTTAATTATATATGATCCTTTTTTGTCAATAAATAAAATTTTATTCATGAATAAATAGAGAGGACGACCTCCTCTCCTCTCTATTTTCCTCTCACCTTTTTCAAAGGTTTTCAGAGGACAAAGAAAAAAAGGTACAATAAATTTTTTTAAAAAAATTAAGGCCAAATGACTCTTTTGGTCCTCAACGTTTGCACCAAGTTTAATATTGATCCTCAACGTTTCAAAAAGTTATTTTAAGTCCTCAACGTTTTTATTTTGGTCAAAATTGGTCCTCCAGCATAACTACGTCTGATTTTTTTTGTTAAATGCTGACGTGGAAGGCTTATGTGGCACACCCTCTCTCATACGTGTCATATTTGGATGATATGACACCCTCTCTCACTCCAACTCAGCAAAACGATGCCGTTTAACTGAGTTGGAGTGAGAGAGAAGTGATGCAAAACGGCGTCGTTTTGCTGAATTGGAGTGAGAGATGGTGTCATATCATCCAAATATGACACGTAGGAGAGATGGTATGTCACATAAGTCTTCTACGTCAACATTTAACAAAAAAAACCAGACGGAGTTATGCTGGAGGACCAATTTTGACCAAAATAAAAATGTTGAGAACCAAAAATAACTTTTTGAACGTTGAGGACCAATATTAAACTTGGTGCAAACGTTGAGGACCAAAAAAATCATTTGACCAAAAATTAAAGTCACCAATGGGAAGCTCAAAATAAAATTTCTTTTTGGAAAAAGGTCAAAATAATTTAAAAAAATTGCATAAACTCAAACGAGGCCCATGATGTGTCATTTTTGTTTTCAAAAATTTTAAATTTGTATATTCCATGAAGGCACTCAGGCCCAGTTTACACATTCCAATTGGAGTATTTTATTCCATCCATTTGATACCAGACCATTTAATTTGGTTCTAGGAACATTTTGATCGGCCAGGTAGAAAGACCCCCTATTTTAAAATCTATTGCATTCTAATTAATTTGCTTTTAACTAAATGAAATTTTATGATGGAACGAAGTTATTCTAGCGAGACTACTTTATAATATGTTATACTTGAATTTCAAACTTTGTTTAAAGAAAAAATAATATTCTTGATGCCTAATTTATGGTAATATTAAGATCAATTCACTAATTACCACAGAGAATAAATCTTTAAAATAAGAAAGGAGAAGTCAAGTCTATAAAAAGAACATAGAAAAGAAAAATGATACATTTCAAAGAGAGAGAAAAAAAAAGGAAATTTGTCCTAATTCATCTTAGTCCTAATTCTCTAAATTTATCGTATTGATAGTTATATAGTATTATCCTTTCTCAAATTTAAAGGATTTTTCACAAATTTTCCATTCTATTTTTTATATACCAAATATACTTTTTATTTGAGAAATTCATTTTAATTCCATTCCCAATAATTCCTATTCTTTTTTTTTTGAACATACCAAACATAACCAGGAATTAAGAGGGGATGGGAAGGAGAATGATCAGAGGAAAAGTGAGGGGAGAGCAAAGGAAGGTTAACATTCTATATGTCTTTTCTTTGTTTGGGTGTTAGTACCTTCTCCAAAATACTCCAATTTGGGATATCTTGAATTTATAAAGGGAAAAGACAATGAATAATTAATCTTCCATTAAAAATTTATGAAGGGAAAGGACAATGAAGGATTAAGGATTAAGAAAAATATCTTAAAAGTTTTCTCTTCCCTTTCTTTCTCCTCCTCAATCCTCAATTCAAACATACTAAAAATCTAATCTATTTTTTTTATAGGTATCATTCTATTAAAAATAATTTTGTTCAAAAAAGACTAAGGTGGTGTTTGGTAGGATGAGTGTTTTTGTGGAAAGTGGAAATGGAAGATAAAAAGTGTGTTTGGTATGCAGGAAAATATGAATAGAATGTTAGATAAAGAAATGAAAGATAAAATTATAAAAAGATATTTTTACCCTTGTTTATTTTATGTGACACTTCGTAAATTAGTTTGAGAGCATAATAGTAGTAAGAATAAATTGTTAAGGGTAAATTAGTCTTCTTACCATCACTTCCTAAGCAAAAAATACAACTTCCCACCCTCTTGAGATGGAATTAAAGTCACATAATATGATGCAATTAAACTTACCATAAAACATCTCTCACTTAATATCAAACAAAAATAAAGAGGTAAACTCACATTTTCACTTCTTCCCTCCTAGCAAATGACCTTTAGGGTATGTTTGAATTGGGGATTAAAGAGGAGAAGGGGAGGGAAGGGGAGACTTTCAAGATATCTTTTCCCCTTATTTGGAAAGATGAAAATTGGAGGAGAAGATAATAGAGGATCAAGCCTTAATCCTCCATTATCCTTCTCCTTCACAAATTCAAGATACACAAAATTAGAGTATTTTGGAGGAGGTATCAACACCCAAACAAAAAGAGGACATATAGAAGGTTAATCTTCCCTTCCCCTTCCCTCCCTTCTCCTCTAATCTCTCCCCTTTCTTTCCCCTCTTAATTCTCAGACCCTTAAATATGAGGACGGGGATGGCTGATCTAAGATCATCATTGCCTTCCAAGCTGCAACTTGTAAAGCCAGTTTACGTTTTGTTTTTTGGGAGTTTACGTTATTTGATGGTAATAGTTCTGGAACCGGGCTTCATTTATCCAGCCCACCCTTGACCCAAGTGGTATATTTATTGAAACAATAAAGCCCAAGGCCAACCCACACAATTTCATCTTAAAAACAGAAAGAAAATTGAAGCTTGTTGGATTTTACTTCATAACCCACATCTTCCCCAATAAAGGGAAGTAGGTGCGATTAGGCTTCATGCTCATGGGCTCAAATACTTCAAATGAGATGTTAGAAATGAGGAAAATTAATTTAAAATCACAAAATGTTATTTTATTCTTGACCTCAGGGTTTAGAGAGGTGCTTGACAAAAATCTGTTATAAATTTGTGTTGCCTTAAAATTTGAAGGCCTAATATATATCTTAAAATGGTTTTCAAACCCATGAGTTGTTCTGAAATTTGCATGTGAAGTTAAGGAAATAAATATTAAATGTTAAGACTATAGTATAGAGTGAAGTAAATGCAAGTTTGGCATGAAAACTGAAAAGCAAAGGAAGAATTGAAAAATTGTGGATGAGAGCATTATTGAGACGTCATGAGGGTGAGGTTTTAATTTAATTGTAAAATGTAATGTAATGGTAAGGTGTTGAATGGAATAGAATGATTTAGAGAAAAAGTAAAAGAAGGTAATGAAAGAGCCATGTTCGCATGTATCCTAAAGATGGAAAAAGTTTTGACCATAATGGGGCCCCATGCTGGTACTACCCTCTTACAATATCACATCTAAAGCTACCTCAACCATTTCATCATTCCATCCATCTCTATTTCTATTTCTAGTTTTTTTACCCAATTTCACTTTATTTTTATTTTATTTCTCTTTTTTTCTTTATTATTTTAGTTCAAACTTTGTTCTACACTAAAATTTCCCAAAATTCTCAAGCTCAAAGAAAAAATTAATTGTGTATATATATATATGATAATTAATTGAAATTAAAAAAGAAAATGGAAGGAGAGGGGGTAAAAATAAAATAGTGGGTAAAGGCATTTAACTTTTCAATGTCCAATAGTAGACATCATCATTTTGTGCAAGAAGTCATCTTCCTCTCACTTCTTTTGGTAACCTAAAATAATTTTGGTAACCTTCTCTCTTCCTCATGATGCCTTGATGAGTTCCCAATTTTGCCTTCATCTTATAATTACATTCTTCTTCTCCTTTTTTTCTAACTGCATATATATATATATATATATACATATATATATATATATATATATACATATATATATATATATATATATTCCACTTTTAATTAATTAAACTAAAATCCCATGTACATCACAATTCAAAACATGTGAGAAATTTCCTCTACTCTCATTTGTGCATCACCCAAAGAGCAAAAGTAAATTTCCTTGGACCAAATTGCTCCAAAAGCCATGGCCACTTTGATCCTTTCTTTATTGCCTTTGAGTAGAAAGTTAGTGCATTCAGTCAACACACAGTGGTATGACTAAGAGTTCTTTTCCACAATGAGGTTTCAAACATGTACACATATATATATATAACATAGGAATATTGTGAGTCAAATGCAATTCAATCTTATGAATTGAATTAACTTTTTTATTGTTCATAAAAGACTTCAATATATTTATTTACCTTTGACTAAATGTCCGGGACTTGATCATTAATTTTGGGTATGAAACAACTTTTACTCTTCAAGCTAGTTGTCACATTTCAAGTTCAAGATGCATACAAATCAGTGAGTAGTTTAGTCATTATATTCGATGGTAGATACCTAGTTTCAACAATATATATATATATATATTATCCCAAGGATGAGAGGCGTTGATGTTTTTACACTAAATCATAGGCATCCATTGAGGAATTTGAAGCTTTTGGACTGTAGAAAAGATCATTGTCTGCACATGTCATCTTGATAAGTAGGGCTACCATATTAGATGGCTGATTGAAACAACTTTGGCACCTTGAATAATTCATAATTCATATATATATACTTATGGTTCACAGCCAAACAAGTATTCCTCTTCTTTTGTGTCCTGATGCCGACATTTTTTTGCCTTTTAAATCTACTAAACCAATAATGTATATATTACATTACATGTTTTTTTTTTCCCTTATGGACCTATAAATAACAAATTGTTGTCAATTAAAATTGGACTTAATTAATGATTGACTTAAGCTTTGAGGTGAAGTAATATAATTAATATTTGACATGATGGATGTAGGAAGGAAGATTAAGTGAGTAATTAGAATTGGAATATTGATTAATTAATTTTGAAATTGGATATGGGAGGGTCAGTGTCAGAAGAAGGCCATAAAACAATAAATGAGAGTGTGATATTATTCCCTTGGTCGTCTCAGGTTGTATTCTATCCCAAATTGCTCGTCCTTCCCACACAGGAATGCCTCAACCCATTCATCCAAATCAAGAAAAAGGATTTATACATAACATAATTGAGTTTTCAAGATTGAATTTTTTACACACATGGTTTTGATTTTTTAAAAATGATTATATTTAAAGAACAATTTTAGGTATAAAAATTTGTGTTAAAAAGCCTTGACTTCACATACATAGGCAGGGAGCCAGGCTGTGAGTGAGTGAGAGATGATGGGGTATTCTACCCTACAGTTTAGGACCACACATGTAATTCCAAACAGAGCTTCATCATGACTTATACCTTACTTGTCTTGTATTAAACAAGAAAAACAAATCAATGAGATAGGGAAAGAACACACACAATTATTTCTCTCTCTCTCATTCTGGGTTTTTGTTTTCTTCTTCCATTTTTTTCTTTTAAATTTTCATATATACATGCATGTATGTTAAAGAAAAGGAGAAAAAAGCAGAATTGGGGGGGTAAAACTTAAAAGAAAAAAGGGGAGATTATGTGATATGATATGGCTCCAATAATACAGTGGATATTTGTACACTCACGAGAGAAAGAAGAGATCTAAGAGAATATATACACACTTTCTCAGCCAAACAACATATAAAACAACGAAACTGAGATGCCTGCAGAAGCAGAAGCAGAAGCAGAAGCATAAATATTCTGCACACACAATGATACAAAGCCAAAATTGATTGCCTTAACAGAGTATATAACATCACACACTTGCCTTTTCAACTCTGAATCAATACAACCACAACACACACTCCCATCTTTCCTAATTATTAATACTCTGCAAATCTCCCTTTACTCTCTTACAACTCCAGGACCACCTAAATTTTACACCTCACAATCAAAATAAACCCCAAAAACTATACTTCAACTCAAGGTTCTGCAATCTGCATTGCTCAAACCTTTCTTCTACATACACAAATTATTCCAAACCCTTCTTTTTTTTTTTTTTTAATGTTAACATTGTTGCATGGGTAGGCCAAAATCTGAAACAGCTCAGGAGGGATAGACAAGGAAGGAGAAGATGAGTTGGGCGGTAAAGGGGAAAGACATGGATCGAACTCTACATCAGTAGATTCCGAAGTAGAGTCCTTCACCGGGGCGAGAACAAGGATAACAGACGTGGCGTGGGGTCTTACAAGGTCAAGAAAAGGTCTTACAAGGTCAAGAAGACTCAAATAAGAAACGAAACAAAGGAAGAAGTAGAAATTAGATGAAGAAGAGAGTCGCGGGTAAAAAAGCTCAGGTAGGATAGCACCCCCATCAGACTAATGAACTTGATGACACATCATCATCATCACCATCATCATCAGCTTGCTTTTGGATATGCCAATTCTTCCCAATTCTCAAAGGCCTACACACATGCATGCCAAACCAGCCCTTACAGCTACAGAAGAACCTGTATATGTAATCAAGAATCATCATCTTAGTGTACAGAAATGGAAGCAACAGGGAAAAAAAAAGAAAGAAATTAACCATTAAAACAACACACACACACACATATATATATATATATATATCTTCTTCTTGCATTATATAATTTTAATTACCATGAATTACACTTAAATATGTCACTGAAGTTGTATATATATATATAGAAGTGAAGAAGTAGAATGAATAGCAAGTAATTAGTAAGTGATACCTTGAAGAAGAATGAGGGCAAGTTTTGGTTTCATGTTTCATGAGACCTTTTTTTCACTAGTGTGTGTGTGTGTGTAGCTATATTATTATTGTGCTGGAGTAATGGTGATGATACAAAGAGAAGAGGAAGAGGGAGGAAGGAGGAAAGAGGCTTATAAGGAGATGAAAGGGAAGGGAAGGTGGTTGAGGCGGCCAGTGGGCTTTCCTGATGGACCTGACAATGACAGGTCCAAGGCCCAGAAAGAATATAAACCGGACCTGCTTACGTCATCAGGGCGGGCCTGCCCGTGATTGCTTGACCAACCTGCCCGGCCGTCCGGGGGCCCCCCTGCCCGAGGGACAGACAGTAAAATTAAATAAATAAACAAGATAGAAAGTAGAATAATTGTTGACCAACATAAAATGTAATAAATAGAAAAAAAAATATTGGTACGTGGGTGGATGGCCCATTGAGTATTAAATATATGAGCAGAAATATATTTTCTTCTGTCATTTATATTTATAAGAAATTTTAATTTAATTTCTTGAGTTTAATAAGAATGGACATGACAAATTTTGAATTATAATGTTCAGAGAAGCATTTAATTTAATGTCAGTAAAAAAAAAAAAGCATACACGTGCAGCGGAATCTTCCGCCTC
Source organism: Senna tora (assembly GCA_014851425.1). NCBI lineage: Eukaryota > Viridiplantae > Streptophyta > Magnoliopsida > Fabales > Fabaceae > Senna > Senna tora. The sequence goes on along the minus strand of CM026262.1, from coordinate 5,327,462 downwards.
TATTACATACGTACATACAATAACTCTATATATGATATTCTTTAATCTATTTGCTGGTTCCTAAAAGATGATTTTTTTTACATATAAAAAGATGAAGCTCGAAACTTGTTTTATGATAAAATCTATGTGGGGAGGATTAAACAATTATGTATGATGTTAGTGATGTATGATTAAGAATTGAACTATATGAATATTAACATATATACAAATTTCAAAATATGACCCATGTGGTAGACAATGTACGTGTGGAATATTAATCAGGTGGGTCAATTGTACTATTTGGTAAGATAAAGACATGAGAATTGAGAGTACTCTACAAATTTTTTTACATTTGCTTTTAGGTTTTTTGAACGTTGTTTGTAGTTTTCCCTGGAAGGCATAGCTTGGATTATGCACTTAATTAAATTAAACAAAAAAAATGGTTTCAAACTCAAGTTGTGCCAACGAGTAACCCCTAAAAGAGGGGACAAATGAAGAATATAAAAAGATGTAATCTATTGGTAAAATGAAAAAGAGGGAACATGGAATCTAATAAGCAACACAAACAAAAAATAAATTACACTCTTATCCTTGGAAGATTGTAAATTACACTCATATATGATTCTCTCTTTTATTTTGAAAATATTAAATACTCATTTTAGTCCTTTATGTTTCACCCAAGTTTTAAATTGGTCCTTTATCTTTCAAAAGTTTTATATTGGTCTTTTATGTTTTCCAAAAGTTTTATATTTGTCCTTCAGGTTTCATGAAAGTTCTATATTGGTCCTTTATGTTTCATTCAAGTTCTATATTGGTCCTTTATGTTTTATTGAAGTTTTATATTAGTCCTTTATGTTTCATTAGAGTTTCATATTGGTCATCTCAGCATGGTTTTATTTTTGGCTTAAACGACGTCATTTGGGTGTTTTTTGTGTGTCTAAGGCCGCGTCAGCTATCTGATACACGTAGGAGAGATTATGTGTCTACCTCGGCACGGCATGTTAGCAGTTAACTTAAGAAATTGACGGATTTGGACGGAAGGACCAATTTAGAACTTCTGGGAAACATAAAGGACTAATTTAAAACTTCTGAAACATAAATGACTAATTTAAAACTTGAGTGAAACATAGAGGACCAAAATGAACCTTTGACCTTTTAAAAATTACACTCTCTCTTTTTGAAAAATAAAAAATATACAATTTTATTTATTTTGATCAAAATACTTATGTTTAATATTTATATAATTAAATATGCATTTGATTAATACAAAAAATATTTTTTTTAAAAAATAATAATAATACAACTAACGGCATTTTAGTCTAAAAGGTTGAAACCCTAATTTTTTATTTTTTTTTAAATTTTTCAAAGAAAAGAAGTAAAAATTATCAAAATGTTAAAGAGAAGAGTATACATTACTCAAAGATAATAATATATAGTCAAGAGTGTTACGACCTCTAGATGCTCCAAGGAAACAATTTAAGAACAAAGAAAAAATAAATAGAAGTTGAGTATTTAGGATTGATTAATTGAAGGGGCAATATTGTGTAGTAGCATCACAGTCTCCAAAACGAAAAAATGGTCAAACAAGTTAGAAAGTCGCACCTTCCCCAATTCCTTGGCCTGCGTTCTCTATATAATTTTAAAATCTGATTTTGCATTGTTTGACTTGTACTCTCACTACTCCCACATACATGTTTTGCAGTAGTAACAAAACTTGAACACATTAGCAGAATGACATTAACAAATTCATCTAACCCTCTATTATTTGTACCCTATGTTTGTCCCCACTTCTTCCCTTTTTCACTCTCTCTTTCTTTGATTTTCAAACACCTTTGGTACCACTTCCTGATCCTCATCTGAGCCAGTAGTGAATAATATAGCAGCAATGGCTTTAAAGTCCTTCTTTTTTTTGTTTCCTGTTCTACCACATTAATCAGAAGGAATTCATTCTGATCATATCCTATATACCCTTTTATTCCATTGCGTGACCATACCAAATAGTTTGCCTTTCTGATTTCCAGTTTCCCTCCAGCGATTGGATTAAAATATAGGACTATTACTACTACCCAAAAATTTTTACTGTCAGTGCACGTATCCTGTAAGTTTGGATTAAAGGTCAGAGACCAGAATAATCCTGCAGCAACAGGACAACATTGTTGGAAATGTCATTCATGCACAAACACATATGTGTGTGTGTGTGACAAACAGGGCCTCAAGTTTTAAAGCTATAATTAAGGTTTTGGTATCTTGTAGCTATATATACAAGGGGTTGGACAGTTGACTCATTTGGTAGTAATTAAAACTGAGATATGTTGACTAAAGAGGTTTTGATTACCAACTGAGGTTGGGTTTAGTAGAAGAAACTAATCCCAAGTTCATTCGAATCTCCACTAAGAAAGATGCCAATATTTAATGCCCGACAGTACTTAGGATTGCCTCCAATAAAAAGAGGTTCTTACTTTTACAGTTCCCAGCCTGGCATATGTATGTAGGAAAAGTGTGCCTAAAAGGAGAGGGCCTTGTTGGACAAACAGTCAAGTTCTATAAACAATGCTTTTGGCCGCAATTATAGATGTGTCAGTCTTTGGTAACATGATCTAAAATTAATCTATTGGTTGAATATATGTATGATCCAGCTAAGTCAGTTATGCAATAGCTATAAAAAGGGACACGAGGCTCCAGGTCACATGAGTTATATGCTATAGCTATAGAGTGGCAAAATGTTGCTAAGGTTAATTGTTTGGCTCTATATATATCTGGTGGCATTTGAAATTGGACCACTAGCTAGTTCTCCATTTTGTCCTTGATTCTCTTCTCATTGGACATCCCAGAAACTTCAGCCAGAAAAACATTGCAAAAGCCAAAGATTAATGCGCTACATTATATGTATAGTAGTGGTAGATACATTATTATTCTTAATCTGCAATTTTCACCCTTTTCTCCCTTCCCAGTTGTTAGTTAGAGTAGTGTTTGGTAAATAAGAATGGTGCATTTTAATTGGTAGGTAGTTAGTTCACAATATCTTTGTGATAAACAAACAGCGCAATGGCGGAGTAGTTTTATATATTCATGCCATTGATCATTGAAAGAGAGAAGAGGAAGGGATTTGATGATGAGATTGAATTCTGTGTGCATGAAGTGAGTCCAAAGAAGAAGTAGGCAGAACCAAATCAGGAAAGCAATAATGCAAAAGAGAAGGATAAAGGGTAGTGTGAAAGGTGTATAGCAACCCGTACATGAATTGGGATATGGACAAAGTGGAGCTGTTCCGGCATTAATTCTGTAGCTCACAGACCCCATTTGGGAGAACAACCCAACAAAACAAAAAACCTGCAAAGATTCTCTCTCACAATTTTTCTTTTTCCTTTTGAACTTTGGCAATACATTACAATTTTCATACGATTATCAATTTGATCCTTAAAGATACAGATTGTTCCAATTTAATTCTAAAATGTGTTTTTCTTTTTTAGTATCAATTTGATCTTTTTAAGGACTAAATTAACAATTTTTATCTTTTAAAAATTAAATTAATATATTTTATATTTTCATATATCAAATTAATAATTCTCTCTACAATTTATTTACGTGAATGAATGAACATATATACATGAGGGTGGTGGTGGGGTCCACCTGGTCACCATCAATTTCCGGGTAAAAGTGTGACACCCACATTCATGAGATCAGAATGAATTAATCGTTGCTCTCTGAATCTCTGAACCATATTCTTTGTATACAGCAATGCAATTCCTAAATTCAACCCTACACAACACACATTAGCTTTTTTTTTTTTTTTAATCATCTATAGTGGGCACTGAGTACCATAATAAAAGCCCTCTTGTGACCCCAGATTCTAGAATGTATACACATTCATCAGTTCTTCTGAAACTATAACAAGCCCAGGAATAAAATAATGGTTCTTTTGTGGATTTTGTTTTAGCGAAATTGGGCTTTTGAGGCCCAAACATATTGATATGTCCAGGACCAAAAAGAAATTGTGAAGTTATGATGAGACCAATGAGATGGAATGGGAAAGGAAAAAACAAAAGGTCAGTCCCATGTTTGAGTGTCTCATTTGATAAAGAGACTTGGGGTAATGGAATGGTACTCTCCTTCTAATGAAAGATTAAAATTTTGGATGGAAAAAGAACTTTTCACAAAAAATTATTTTCTTGGATAAAAATTTCTCCAAATACATCGTAAAGGCGTATTTTGGAGAGTTTGTTTAAATTGGTATTTCAGTCATTTTATAGGCTAAAGTACTATTTTGGTCCTCAATGTTTACATGAAGTTTAATGTTGGTCCTCAATGTTTCAAAAGTTTAATGATGGTCCTCAAAGTTTTTTTTTTTTGGTCGATTTTGGTCCTCAAGCGCAACACCGTTAACTTTTTGCCGTTAAATGATGACGTGGCATGCTTATATGGCATGCTCTCTCTCCTACGTGTCATATTTTAATGATGTGGCATGACAGATCACTGCCACGTCACCTCAGATGATGATGATAATGATGATGATGATGACGAAGGAGAAGATGATGATGCGGCAATATGGGGTGACGTGGCAGCGATCTGTCATGCCACGTCATTAAAATATGACACGTAGGAGAGAGTGTGTGCCACAGAAGCATGCCACGTCATCATTTAACGACAAAAAGTTAACGGTGTTACGCTTGAGGACCAAAATCGACCAAAAAAAAAACTTTGAGGACCAACATTAAACTTTTGAAATATTGAGGACCAACATTAAACTTCATGTAAACATTGAGGACCAAAATAGTACTTTAGCCCATTTTATATTATTACATCTATTTTTTCATAAAGGTAATATTTTGCATTAATTTTCATAGCTAATCAAACATGTAATGACACTTTTCATAATACTTTATAGGTTCATTCTCATTTATTTTCTCATTTCTTCAAATTTATTTCTGCAATTGTATTATTATATGTTAAAAATAAATTTAAGTAAGGTTCTTTTGTATGGTTGCTATAAGATTTCTCTAATTATAGATTTTATTTATTTATTTTCTATGATTGATTATACTAAAATAGTCATTTATATTCTCCCTTAACTATAATTGGTTATATATAAATTTTTATTATATGTCTTAATTTTATTGAAAAATCTTTTAAGTTATAACAAAAATATAAGTATCTTTCTTTGTATTATATATATAAGTTTAGACTTTAGATGATATATCACACACAACTTTTCTTCTAAAATATTCTCTTGTAATGATGTTGGTTAAGGCTTAAGTTCAACCATAATGTAATTAAATTGACTTTGCAAATTAGTACTATAGTCAAATGAAGTCTATGGCGTGGACTTGAGTTCTCGCTCAGTCATAAAATTCACCACCTTTTAGGTAGCAAAATTCATGGGAGTCACTCTTTCAACTTTTCTGGTTTATATCCAAAACCATATGTTTGCAAAATAAATCCTCTCAATTTAATTATAGAGAGAAAAGTGCATATATAAAGATAAAAATAAGAGGTGGAGTTCACTTGTAAGTTTCACTTAGTATAAGCCCCACTCCTTTATCTTTTTTTTTTTCTTCTAAGTGCACATCTTTAAATGGAAATAATTCAATTACAAACTTGTTACTAAAAATAATAAGCATTATAATCAATTCTTTAGAATTGGCAATTTTTTTAATTTTTCAAAAATATCTTTGTTTCTTGTTTAAGACATTATGGAGTATCAAATACTAAATTTAAACAACTTTCTAACAAGATTTTAAATATTAATTTGTAGAATTCACAATATTTAATAACTAGAAGAATTTTACGAAGAGAAATTAAGGAGACAGAAAGGTAGAAATGTTTAGTAATACAATAATGTTTAATATATTTTTTTATTCAGATGATCCTATATATCATTCAAAGTGAGTATTTATTAATATAAATTTTTATTAATAAATGAGATGTATCAAAATTTAATAGCATCGTAATACTAAATTTTTTTCCAAAATAATATAGATAGAATGATAAAAAGCTGAATGTAGTTAGTGCCAATGTTGTTGCGATAGTTGAAGCTGAATTAGCGGCTTTTATTTCTCAACTGATCATTTCAGTTATTACATAATTTCTTCCTCCAGTATTATATATTATAGTGTCAAAAGCATCTTTATTGTACAATATTTTTTAATTCGACATTGTGATCCATAGCGATGGCTTGGTTAGTGAAATGCCGGTGAGAATGTGTTGTGATTGTGATGTGAATGAAAAAAAAAATAAGTACAAAAATATAATTTAATCACATTAAAAAAAGTAAGGTATCTTTAATAAAAAAATGTTTAAAAAAAAGATTGGATTAATATCAAATTAGGAAAATAAGAGCTTATTTTATTATTATTATTATTTTTGAATTGATAATATGTAGTCTTTGACGTTATTAATTAACAGATCCTCTTAATAGAAGTTTCTATATATATGGGTAATGGGATAGTGGGCTACCGTCTAAGACATTTGAAAAATAGATGGGTCCGTTTGTTATCTTATGGTATAAGTAAAAAGTCTCACACACACACAAAAATATATATATTAATTCATATATTGTTTTACAGTTGCATGTTATTAATGAATTAATTCAGTGCACAAATTGTAAGTTTAATTAGAAAAGTTTTATTTTATGTCGAGATAAGAAAAAAAATTATGTCATTTTTTAAAGTTGGGAGAATATATTTAATTTACACATGAGTCATCATGACCTATATAGTTGAGAAGGTCAAGTGTATTTTACCCTTTAATTAATAATAATTAATATTAGATGAGAATGTTTAAATTAAACTGAGAGTTATATATCCAGATGGGATATACCGAACAAGAAAAGCATGATGATAAAAAGAAAAATGATAGCCTAAAAATTATTATTAGTTAGAAATTGTGTTGTATGGCGTAAGCAGTGATATAACATATATATCACATCCACATTATCAATGCAATAATATAGAACATGATTTTTAAAACATAAATGTACAGGATGCTTGACCCGTGTTTTATGCCTTAACTAAGGTGTATATATTAGTCTATATTTATCATCCAACGTAATGATTAATTTCTTTTATTAGTTTGTAATATTAGAGCAGTTGTCCAAAAGTTTAATAATATTTCATATATACTTAGAGAAAGATAGGGTAAAGTACCATTGCTGTCCCCAAACTTTGCTGCAATGTTCATTCCTGTTCCTAAACTTTTTTTGGTTCATGCTTACCATTTTTGCTAACACCGTTAACTTATTTGATGAAATTTGCTGATGTGGACAATGGATGTATATTTCTTTTGCTACGTTATTGTTCACCTCACATTTAACTTTTTACTTTTATTAAAAAGAAATTAACTTAATTCAAATAAAAAAACATTTTAGGGTAAAAAATTTCTTGATTTGGATTAGGTTAATTTTTTTTAATAAAGGTAAAAAATTAAATGTGAGGTAGAAAATGAAGTGGACAATGAGGTGGCAAAAGAAATGCACATTCATCGTCCACGTCAGCAAATTCCGTCAAACAAGTTAACAATGTTAGTAAAAAGGGCAAGTATGAACAAAATTAAAAGTTTGAGTAGACATGAACCAAAAAAAAATTGGGAACAACTGAAGGACTTTACCCTAGAAAGATATTGAACTTTTGACATTTAGCTATTGATAGATGAGTCTATATCACCGCACCCATGTTAATATATATATCTGGGTTTAATGTTATGGTATTTGTTTATACTTTATAGTCAAAGCACTTAACTGTATTAATCTCATCGCTAATGATTTGGTTTAGTGAGCAAGAAGTCTTTATTCGTCACAGGGAAACAAATTTAAAACATGTTGCATCAATATGTTGCGGGGAAAAAGGAAAATTAAACTATATCAGTCTCCAGAAAACTTTGCAACTATATATTGAATTTTTAATCAAAGGGTTCCCATCAAACGTGACTTCAAAACTTCATCTCAATTAAAAAGTAAAAATAAAATTAAACCAATTTATATTTCATTGCGGAAAATTTATAATTATTTCAGCCCATTCTTTATTTAAAGCCCTATAATCCTATATTAGTAATTTAGAGCGTACATATATATTTAGTTTCATTATTTGCCTAACATACGTACTAGCTAGTTGGATCCCTAAAGTTGAGATTTTCTAAAATTTGTGAAGGATTCGGGTTTTGCCAAAAGTGGAGTTGGTTGAGGTTTCTTGTGTTTTTTCTCTTGTTTTGTCTTTCCTGTTTTGCTGTTGTTTGGTGTTGTTTGTTCTTGTTTTTGTTGCTCTATGAAATGCATATTCAGGCCAAAAAAAAAAAAAATTGGCATATCATATAGATAAATCAGTTCCTTGCATTTATATATATAAATATGTAACTCAAACCCTAAACCCTCTTAAGATTTCAATCTCAGAACCGCCAAAGTTTAGGAATGGAGTTATATGTACGATACAAGAAGGCCTTAAAGAGGTTGGGTGCTATATATCTTGATTCTTGGCAGTGGATGCTGGTTTTGGTGTTTGTGATGGAATTGGTTAATTTTGTCTGTTTTGTTTTTCCAATTGTCTTGTTTCTGTTTTGTTGTTGTCAAAAAAAAAAAAAAAGAGGATCGGATCATATAACTTGGCGTAGTGATGATGGATAATTGGATGGGATATGGATGAGAAATAAAAGAAAGACAAATTAAGGTCATTGGAAATGAATTAAAACGTGATTAAATTTAGGTTAAAGTGGAAGGGGAACACAAGCATGCACTTTGTTTGTTACGCCTTGGAAACGCCCTCTCTACATTTCTAGGGCAGTGACCTACACACATAATATATTCAACTTGTGGTTCTGAGAGACTGCCTCGATCTCATGAAACAAACCAAACAAAACTTGCCTTCAAACTTTCATTTTCATTTTAAGTTGCAAAATATTATTTAGTCTATGAATTGTTGGTCAAATAACTATTTAGTCCTTGAATTTGACAAAAATACTATTTAGTCCCCGAATTTAATTTACAACTCTGTCAACTATTCAGTCCTGAATTTGGCAAAAATACTATTTAGTACCTGAATTTGTAACCCTGACTGTTACCCGTTAGACAAGTAGCTGACGTGACCGTTAAATGCTGATGTGGCATGTGAGGTGACATGTGTCCAGGCACTTAATAGCTAGTGCCACATCAGTTGGTGCTTGATTAACTAATTGGTAACGGTCAAGAGACTAAATAGTTGACAGAGTTACAAATTCGATGAGTAAATATTATTTTTGCCAAATTTGGTGACTAAATAATTGACAAAGTTGCAAATTCGGGAACTAAATAGTATTTTTGCCAAATTCGGGGACTAAAGAGTTGACAGAATTGTAAATTCGGAGACTAAATAGCATTTTTGCGAAATTCAATGACTAAATAGTAATTGAACCGACAATTTAGGGACTAAATAGTATTTTACCTATAATTTTAATTAAGTATTAATTTGTCATATATTAAAACCCTCCAAACCTTAATTATTATCGTATGAAATAAGAAATTTGATAATTAATTTAAAGAGAGTTTCTGTACAAATTCAAGTCTTCTTTTGCATTTATTGACTTTTGTTCTTCATCGTGCATATATGTATCACCACCTAAATAATGAATGTTTTAGAGAATTCTTGAAAAAGTTGATAATAATGAAATACTTAAAAAGAGCAATTTCATCCAAATATATATATATATATATAATCGGGTGATTGACGAAAACCCTTACTTAACTTGAAGTAGCCATAGTTGTTTATATTTCATATTCACAAAGCCTTCACGGAACTGCTTAAATGATACTGAAAAGGATGTGTCAATGTGGAAACAGTTATACAATGTCAATGCACTACAAAATTGGTCCAAAACAACACAAACAAACTATATCTATATATTAATCAATATCTTTTGTGTAAACAGTACTTTCCAATTTCTATTTTTGACCATTTTGGTGGTCCTCTGTGTTTCCCAATCTTTACAGATTTCGCATAGTTCTAAGGTTTTCTTTTCTTTTTTCTTTGAAACTTCGACCCTTCTTAAAATACAACATAAATATATACACACACACACACACACACACACATATATATATATATATATATATATATTTGACCAACCATATAATTAATGAGGAAGTCTATGATGATGCAATGTAATTTCAGTCGATAGGATTGTGACATATGAAAAATTGTATTTCATCTCAAGTCATCTTACTCACATGTCACAATCCTATCAGCCAAAATTACATTGCATGCATGCATCAATTTACATTATAGACCTACCTTAATAGTTTGATTGAGAGTTTTAAAAAGAGTAAAATAAAATGATTATTAAATAAGTAGCGTCTACATGCAGTAGGATGTGATGGAATGTTTTAAACAAATTATTCTCCTGATCGATTGAAAATTTTAAAAAAATAAAAAAGAGTGGGGGATTGAAATTTATTCTTATAATGAATAAATATAAAAAAAACAGAAGATTACAAATGAAACTAAATAATAATACGTTTCACCAATTTGAAGAGTTTGGAATTTGCAGTGTCGACAATATTTGCTCGTTAAGTAGAGTGTGAATAGACTATAAAACGTTGAAGATATCACAAAGTGCACCTTTTTTTTGTGTGAAAATTGGATGGAATTTTATATCATTGCCTTTTTAAAATTGTAATTAAAATTTTTTTAATTGTACAATTCTTCATGCATTAATTTTTTTTTTGTTTTTTATAACTACAAATTTTTTTGTTTAGATCAACATATTCATTATTAAATATAATGATTAATTCTCACGTTGAATTATAATTGTCTTAAAAAATAAAATAATACAAATCTCACATTAAAAATGTTACCTTTAAAAAAAAATTTATAATAGATCTTTAGTTATCTTACTTTAATAACTAACTAATTCTTTGAAGTTCTTGTGTGCTCATATATTTTAAAGGTATTAGAAGACCAAATTAATTTACTAGGAGAAAAAAAAGAAGGAGCTTAAAATTATAAGACGCTTGCCACGCCCACGATGAAGGTCACACGAGTCGTAACTCGTAATGTATTCGGACACTGTTTCAAGATTTGCGGCTGTCAATGCTTTCAAAGTTTTATAGTTCATAGCTAGGAAGCCCAACCAAAACATTCTTAATCTTACTTTTTTTTCCCCCCAATATTAAGGAATTTTAAATATATTGTTTTTGAGAAAATTCTAAATAATATTTGTAATAAGCAGTTTCTATCAATTTTTTGAAGATGAAATAACAATATTTTTTTTCTAAAATTTAAATAAAACAGATATTTTATTTTTTAATAAAATTAATATTTTATAAAATATGTAGTTAATTCTAAATAATAAAATTAATGAATTATTTTTTATTATTACATTATAAATTTTGCGCATCCATAATTTTCATAAAAGATTATTTTTATTGATGAAAATAAGATTAAAGAGAGTTAATTTATTAAAGGAAAAAATTAGGATAAATTTTCTTAAATATGTGTTAATAAAGGTTTCCCAATTACATGTTTATTTATACTCTCTTTTGTGATTGATAATGTAAAATATGATATATTTTTGTTCTCTTTCTAGTCATTGCTTGGTTATGTATTTTGTGATTTTTATTATTATAATTGGTCATTCATAAAATTTTTGTTATGTATGTTCTCTGTAAAAAATCTTAATTACATGAAACGTGTGATTTGATAAAAAGAAACAAATAAAGTAAAGTTTGTTATGAAGTTGTATAATCATAAATTTTATTTTTGAGATATTCTCATTCTAGCCTAATTAATTATAAAAGAAATTGTAACGTGTATTTAATTGATGAAACTGAATTGAGTAAACAAAGGGAGGAGTAAGAACACGTGGGAGGTTGTAAACACGTTGGTGACTGGACCACTGGCACTTGGGTTGTTCTATAAGCACGCACGCGCCTACAAAGATTCCCCGCCGCCATACCCATCTCTCTCTCTCTCATCAAAAAGTCTACAACTCTTCCACCCAAAATTAATAAAATAATCTTTAACTCTTCCTTCACGTTTCCCTCCCCCTTTAACTTTTAACACTCCATCGCTGCAATTAATTACCCACCTCCCACGCACAACCATCAAATTATCAATTACATATTCTAACTTGCTTTTTAATTATTACTTTTAACAATGTCCGTACAAAATTAAAAGCTTCTCTCATGATTAACGTTTATATATATATATATATATATATATATATATATATATATATATATATAAACTTTATAAAAAAAAAAAGAGGGGTTTAATTTGTATGTGTTTAAACTTTTGCAAGTGTTTTTCGTCCTTAGCTAGCTTAATGGGCCAAGTTGAAGATTGAAGCTAGCTTAATTGCCACGTCTATACTAATAATTATTGCTTTTTGCATCATTCATCTCCTTTCATTTCTAGAAACACTTGGGGGGACTCCTTTGGTTCAGGTCCCGTGGACAGGGTTTCAAAAGTGGGATTATTAATTATTATTATACACAGTTTATTTCAATAGCAGCTTTGAAAATGAAATTACCTTCTCCTAAAACTAAACAAATTAAAGGCCTGCCTTTCATCTGCTTGTGGGAACCAATTTTTTATATATATATATATATATATATATATGCTCATCTTTAATAATTTTCTTCCATATCATCGATCTTTCAATTATGCACTCACTATACCTAGCTATATATAGGCTTTAGCTAGGGTTTGAAATATACCTATATATATATATATCATTTGTTCGTTGAACAAAATAAATAATTTAAATGAATTAATGATCATGTTGGAGGAAGTTTAAATTACAAATATCCCTATATATATATATATCTACCTCCAATAATAAATAAAATAGGTAGGAAAATGAAAGAAATTAAGAAGAAAAGCTGAAAGTAGAACTAATTAACGCGGTGATAAATATTAGAATGGACAAATTATAATAATGGTTTGTGTTAATTATATATAATTGACATATTCAATTTTATTTTAATGTATTGGCTATATAGCTAGCTAAGGTAGGTAGGGTAGGGTGTTTGTAGTTTTGATTTTGAAGTGTATGAAATTCGAAAATAACCCCGTCGCTGAAATTGTTGAGTGTGGAATTGGTGTTGCGTATGTGGAGGTAATGAAGGTTTTACATGTTGTGAGTGAGGTGGTGGTGTAAAAACAACATGTTTTCAAGATTCCAGAAATTGTCCTCGGCAGCAGATTGAGGGGAATAGGGGTTGTTTGGGTCCCAGTGGGATTGGTCGTCCACATGGGGTGTTTGGGAGTAGTAGTGATGGGGAGGATTAGGATTAGGATTATTATGTGGGAGGGGAAGAGTAGTGTGAGCGGAACAAGAATCAGAAAAGTTGGAGATAGGCGAAAGGTGAGAGTGAGATGTAGATGCAATAATTCCAAAGGAAGAATGCGAGGGCGTGGCGGGATTAATATTGTGAATCTCGGGGGTTTGGGGAAAGTGATTGATGGAGGAGGAGGCTTGAATGCGCTCTCGAAGCCTAGGCATCCAGAGGTAGCGCATGGTGTCCTTGAATTGCTTGCTGTTGACGTCACATTTGAGCTGCTTGGCGTGCTTTTGTACACGGGTCCTCCAGTAGTTCTTTATCTCGTTGTCGGTTCTCCCCGGCAAGTACTGGGCTATTTTGGACCACCTGTTTCCCCACCGAGAATGAAGGTCCAGAATCAGAAGCTGTTCTTGGAGGGTGATGTTGCCGCGTCGAACATCGGGTCGAAGATAGTTCAGCCACCTCAATCTGCAGCTCTTTCCAGTTCGTTTCAGCCCTAATTAACCCAGTATTCAATTCAATTAATTAAAGATATATATATGGAATTAATTAAACAATGAAACAATGATCATAGGTAGCGTACCAGCAGAGCGAGCGAGGGAGTTCCAGCGGCCTTCGCCATGAGTGGCAATGTAATTGATGAGAGTGAGATCCTCATCCACAGTCCAAGGCCCTCGTCGAACCTCCACATCTTCCTCCTTTTGATTGCTGCTTCCTTCTATCATTCCCATATTAATTAATAGATCATAGATAGAGAGGCGTATGTAGCTTCCCTCACGAACTAGCCACAGGGTGGGTATATTACTGATCTCCACTAGAGCACACACAGAGATGTATCATATATTAATGTTACGGGGGATGATAAACAAGGGTGGCCCTTTTTATAGGATACACACACCCACATCTTCCCTTTTCTTTCACATCACTACCCTCTATTTCCATTTTCCAAAATCAAATTACAAACAAACGTGTTTGGAATGACACACAGCTACCAAACCACCAACACTACTCATTCTTCAAATACCTACCTTTTTCTTATATTATTATTACTTAATGAATCGCTCGCTCCCCTAATTTTAACTTCTTTTTTTTTTTTTTTTGTCTGTGAAATCATTTTAATAATTCTACTCAAATCTCCTACACTTTTTTTTTAAAAAAATAATTTATCTGAAAATAAATAAGCCATTTAATTAATTAGGGTTATTAATTGTAAAGTAAGAGAGGGTACCAAATAAGAGTTTTAATTTGGATGGTGCTTTAATTTGTTGTCGGGTTGTGTGACCTTATCCCTTTCTCTTCTTTCCCACGTTACAATATATAAACTTTCACGACTTTCGCATATGCTTTTTTGGTTATTCCTATTTATGTACGATTTTTTTTTTGTTATACTATTTTTCAATATGAAAATAACACGTATTGTAATTCAATATTTTCTTCTAAACATATTTTACATTCCCATTCACATTCCCTCCAACATTTTTATTGCTATTCACATTCCCTCCAATATTCCAGTAACCAAATGAGCCATTGTTTATCTGTAACTAATTAGGGGGTGTTTGGTAAGGAGAAAAAAGGAGGGAATGTTTGAGAGAATGAAAATGTCATGTCAATATGATATGATGTGATGTGAATGAAATAAAAATAATAAAATAACTATTTTATCTTTACATTAAAAGTAGAAATTGAATAAAAGTAAGTAAAAAATAAGAGTAGAAATATATTCTCATCACATTGCAAAAAAATGAAGTTTATTTGATAGGAAGAAAAGAGGAAGAAAAAATCTTCTTCCATACTTTTTATATATCTCTTTCTTGTTTTCAAACATAGCCTAAGTATCAAGAATTCAGTGCTTGACTATTTAAAATTATCCAACCTATTGTCCTTTTGAAGTGTCACGCTGTCTACAAATTAATTTTAATCAAATCCACTTTGTATAGTATCACCCAATTTATTCTTAACTTTATATATATATATATATATATATATATATCTTATTATCAAGTTTTTTTATTAGAATAAAAATATAAAAACATTAAAAACAACTAATCATGAAAAGAAATGAGTAACATGTACTTAATAATTATATTGGTGGTTTAACATGTACTAGCTAGAGTTTGTGATAATTTTTCTTTAATTTTTGTATATTAATTCGATGTAAAATGACTTACGGTAGTTTTTAAATTATAATATTTATATTATGTTCATTATCTATATTAGTTAACATATGTAGGGGTGTTCGGCGGGCGGTTTGGGCGGTTTTTATTGAAAATTTAGTGCACATATCGATTTAAGTTGATAGCATCAAACCAAACCATAAACGAGCTGTTTTTGAGCGGTTCAGTTTGACGGTTTAGGACTTTTATGTCATCAAACTTACATATTTAAGTTTATTAATAAAAAATATAATTTTATTCAATATAAATAATAAAAAAGTATAGTAATATTTCATTTATTTACAATATACAATCAACTAGTTATAAAATTAAATTTTTAGATTGACTAAATTTAACCTAACCTTCTAAAAACAAAATTTAAATTTTATTATTTAAAAATTTTAACATAATATATATGTACATATATATACATGTATGTGTATGCGGTTTGGTTCGATTTTTCGACATACCAAACCGAAACAAACATTGATCGGTTTGTGCTAATTCGGTTCGGTTTGGTTTGGTTCAAGTGCGTCGGTTTTATTCAGTTATGAACACCCCTAAACATATGACATGTACGTAGTTTAATTTTCCATTTTGTCACGTGTAGTTATATATGTGTGTGTGTGTTTTTTTTATAATGTGTATGTGTGTTCTTGGTGGCAATAAAAATGACATATTTTGTCCTTGTGGTTTCATGATCATGCTTTTTTATTGAAAATACATTAATTTGGAAAAAGCTTATTTTTTGGATAAAGGTGACAAAGCCAAGTTGTACTATAGGTGGAATCTAAAACTTGGATATGTAAGCAAGTTGTTTCATTAAGTAATACTATTATAATGAACATATCTATATAGTCTACTTGTTTTTAATATATGCTTCCCTATGTATATATTTATGCACATATAAACTTATGTGCGATCGTAATAAGGCAAAAATTTTAAAAACGTAACTTTAATTTTGTATCCAATTAATATTGTGTTATGAGGATTGACTATAACAAAAATGAGTATTTTTAATAATTTATATTTTGATGGACACTTAATTGTTAGAAACATTAAATTTTAAATATACAAAATGTTGAATATATATATATTTGTATTTTTGACAGTCAATAATTGTTGATAATATTTTTTTAATAATATTTTTTAATATATATTTTTCTACAGTTGTCATTACTAAAGATATTGTCAAAAATAATTTTAGTGAAAAGTATTAGCCGTAAGGCCAAAAAAATATTGACTGTAAAAAATATTATTATTTACTTTTTTTAACAATTTATTTTGTGGTCAAAAGTTATTTGTTAAAAGGAAAATAATTTATCCGAGAATATATATATATATGATCATTCATTAGTAGTAGTACTCTCCAGTATCCACAAGAAATACTTTATAATAGTTTTCAATGCTTTTAATTCGTCTCATTTAGTTAATAGGGGATCGGAAAATACTTCATTTATTTAATTTAGTAAACTTTATGTTTTCTTTTGTTACTATATATATATCTGTGTGTGTGTGTGCAGTGGTCATGGAAAAAAAAAACAATTATTAAAGCTATTAGGACGGTGCATGTATATATGATGCTACACTACACTTGAATGAGTATCAACTGAAAAGCCACTATATATTAATAGCTTTGCGTCTTGCAAAGCAGTATGAACCACCAAAAGAAAAGAATAAAAATTGAATTATATATTAAGTGTGTGACAAGTGACAACAAAGTAATTAATATACATCGTCCATGCTTTTCATGTTCTCAATTATATTTATATTTATAACATATAAATCATGCTTAATTAGAGGATCAAATTAAAAGAGAAGCAGCTTAATTAAGGCCAACTATATATATATAATAAAACACATTATTGTGTTATAATTCATTTTGATATTGAGAATATTCAAACTAATGCTATGTGCTTTGATAAGATTAAATGTTTAAAATGGACTACTTAAATAATTTGGCTCTTCATTTTTAATGGATATAGCTTTTCAAAAAAGATTCCTTAAACTATTTGAGTGATCAACATAATTAATTAGGGTATATATATGGTGAGAAATATAATTGGAGATGCAATATATATATATACACACACACACTTGATCGTTAATTAATATATATCATTTAATTTTATTCCGATGAGTGATGCTGCATGAATATATTAATAATATTATTCCAGGTCAACATAAATTAAGCTATATATAGCCAAAATCTTCATAATTATTGGTTCATTAATGTTATATCTATTTAATCTGTGGAGACAATTTTTTATGCTTAATTTTCACCAAACCCAGAATTGTTAAGCAAAGATATTTTGTACTAGCTAGTTGAGCTGACCCTTTTAGTACTGCTCTCCATTATTTGGAATGAAATTAAATTATATATAACACAATGGATAACCCATTATCAATCTCAATTATTAATGTGTGAAGAGAATTTTTATTTGATTAGTATAAGTAGAGAGCAAGGGTAATTATTTTGTCTTTTTGTTCACAGAGTGGTAATTGTACAATTAGCACTAATGATTCTGGGACAGAAAAATAAATTAATAATTCTTCCATTCCATCAACAAATTAAATTTAGGTTAATTAGTTATAAATTAAACAAAGCAAACTCATCAGACATTTCCAGTGATGCTGTGTGAAAAGGGATTTGCTACTCCTAGCTACTCCCCACAAAGAAAACAATAAAACTGGATCAATTTTATCTCTGACACGTGGCTCCCCCACTATGTATCACTATAATTCTTTCTTGGAAATTAGAAATGTACTTAATTAATTTTTTAAAATCCACCCACACATCTCGCTTCTTCAGATCATCCATGACCATGATGATCAATAATTTATATAAATGTGTGTGTTCTAAATTTCCGTCATCATAATTATCTTGCAATATTGGTTTATGGATAAAAACGACAAAAGTGATTAGGAACAGGATGGGAGTAATTAATAATTACATGGAAATTAAGGAATGAACAACAAAAAGAAGCAAGCAATTGCCAGAAAAGTGATTCAGGTTCAGGATTACAAGGAAAATAAAACAGGCCAGAAAAAGTAAAATTGATTAAAATGATCATTTATATTAAAAAGTAGGAATTGAATAAAAATAGGTAAAAAAATAAGAACAAAAACATAATTTCATTATATTACAAAAAGTAAGGTATATGTTTGGTAGGAAAAATGTTGAAAGGAACGCTGAATTACATCAAAGATTAAGATTTTTTTTCTTCAAGAAACTAAATGGGCCGGGCCTAATTAAATTGATCAAATGCATTTCCTTTAATTAATTTCTTGATGCAATTTTTCTCGTACTTAGGTTTCTTGTTCTTAATTACTGTCGAAACAATTTGACTTTTGCCAAATATACTTATTATTTAAGAATAAGTGGTAAATGAAGAAAAACACACACACACACACACACACATATATATATATATATATATATATATATATATATATATATATATATATATATATATATATAATTAAATAAATGACGATTACGTCACTGTTGGTTTTCGTTCACAACAATTGTATAACTAATTATATTTGATTTTAATTAGGCGATTTCTTATTTAGTTGATTTTCTATATAAAATAGAAAATTGTAAGTGTTCTCTAAATTCTAGAGCCTCTCATGATCCTTAATTATATTGAGACATTATCCTTTCATTTAAAGTTTTTAACTAGAAAAAAATTGTCTTGATTTTTTTACATGATTAGAGTATTCATCAGAATAGACTTAATGATTAATCTTTTGTATATTGTGGGATTCATTACTAAAAATAACTTTTATAACATGTAGCATTCTATTCTTATCCTATCAAAAATCGAATCTAAAAGGCCATAGTTACATTAATTTTAAAAATAAGTACATGTGTATCAAGCATATCTGACTAGTCTTAATTAAGTGAGAAAAATCCGTCCGTCATATTACAACATTATTGTTCATTGCATTGATTAATATTTAAGTAAAACAAATAGTAATTACAACAAATTTTGATTCCATACTTAATGTGGTGATGATCAGTTATTGGGATCCATGTCACTTTGGAATATTTTGGGCTCAATGAGAGTGACACCGTCCTTTCCATAGAATTCAATTTCTTGGTTTTTTTCCCCTAAAGATATGGCCAAGTTTTCAAGATTAATTACATGTCGTTGATTGGAATAATCATACACATGTATTATTTTATGTTGGAATTTAAAGTTATTTTGGTTTCTACGTGTATAATTTTTTTTATTAAATTAAAAATAATTATGCTCAACTTATTTTTATTATATTTTATATTTTAATTTTTTTTAAATAATATTATAGAGAGCCGATGAACTTTAATCCATCCCTTAAAAAATGCATCACTCTCTGTGTTCGTGTGTACTTCACAATGACAAGACAGAAAAAAAACGATCATTTTTATGAGATTGACTAAAACTTAATCTGAAGTGTCTTTGGCCCAAATATGTCCCTGTTAGTACATACCAGTTTTTTTTCCCCAATTTTGACAATTTATTTAATTTATAATATTAGATTTTTCCTACAACGAAAGACTTTTTCCTTCCCATTTGATAACAGATTTGAAGCTAAGAGATTTAACATTGCTATCAGTTGAGGAAATATATATATATACATAAATATATCTTCAATATAATATATGTTAACCAAATTAGAGAAATATCCTTTCTCTCCCCCCTCTTCTTTTTTTTTTTTGAGTATGATAGCTTAGGTTAGGTCTAGAAAGAGTAGAAAGCTAGCTAGGTGTGTCTTTTGAAATTTTAATACAATTAATGTATTCACTTTTAACTTTAATTTATATTTTACTTTACCTAAATAATAATGCATTATATATATATACATGTTGATGATACATATCTATAAAGTTGACTACATACAATTAAAATTTTAAATATCAGGTTATTACTAATAAGGATTGATTTAAATGATAAACGATATAGCTGAGTGCACAATGGATCGAGTCCGAATTAATTAGGATAAAACCTCATAGGCTGGCTGGCTAGGGAACCAAAAAAAAATCATGTTATCTTGATTCTTGATCATAGCTGCATTCATATGTACGTATTTTGTCTTCAATAATTATATTTAACTAATGTTCATTAACTAAAATGCATGTTTACCGCTATATATATATTTTGTTTAAATTTGGTAGTAAGGGGAATCACTCCCAAATATTATTGGACAGGGTGCCAGTGGCATGTTGGGGAGATCAACAGAAACTCAACCCAAAAGATTACTGCACAGGTCTAAATCGCAGGTAATTTTACACAATTACAGAGAGAACTTTCCTCCGAATCCTTGACCATGCCAACAAAAAAAATATATACTAATTATAATTACAGTTTATGAGTTCTTATTGCAATGTCAAAACATTCAAGCTCATAAAAAACTCGTAATTGAAGGAACAACCTCGGTATTTCGAGTAAACATTAATTGATGCCCTGTCCAACAAATAATTAATGTGTGAATCCTGATATAATATGAAAATCTCAACCAAAAGAAAAAATCGTGGAGTTTCTGGCAATTTTTTATTAAGATGTCGGCTAGCTGCAATGGATCTATAGGTGTAAAAATGAGTTTAATTAGGCATATGTGGGGATCTGATCTCACATTCCTAATTATAAGATATGAATCATAATATAAATAACTTAGTTAATGATTCTCACATATCTGTATTTAATTAAAAATGATGCATTCAAGATTCCCAAGAATTTGGTATTAATGCCTATGTTACATTATAAAATTTAGATTCAGTTACTTACGAATGTATCTTTTATATATTTTTATTTGATATTCACGATTTTCTTTAGTCTGGGCACGCATGCTTTTATTTATTTATTTATTTTGAGAATGCTTTTATTTATTTATTGAAAGAGCATATGATGCCTAAAAAATTAAAGTATAGAGAATGTTCACTACTATAGTAGATTAATAGTACTAAACTTGGATATATCATTTCAATTAATATATAATAGTACTTCAAGTATGATCCTGTCTAATAATAAGGAAAATAAATAATACATAAACAAATTAAAGTAAACTAGTGTTTGTATACTCTTATTTAATTTGTTATTAATTAAAAGAATTAGCACTTGAAGAACGACTATTTTTCTAAAGGAAAAAACCACTCTCATCATCTAAGCTCCTTTTCTATGCTCATCGATCTCCATGAACACGCCTAGGTTTTCAATATTATGTTCTATCAAAATAGATTGAAAATGCCCTTCTTATTTTACAAAATATATAGAATATGATTTTTTTAAAAGGAGGCTAAAGTGTAGATATAGTTAAAAGAGCATTAGAGTCTTAATAGGGGTTTCCCATTAGAGGGGGAAATATATATATATATATATATATATATATATATATATATATATATATATATATATAGATAGATAGAGAGAGAGAGAGAGAGAGAGAGAGAGAGAGAGAGAGAGAGAGAGAGAGAGAGATTTAGTGTTTGGTTGGGTTAGATTGTTTTAGTGTATATTAGATTAGCCCCTACCTAACAAATACAGTGACTAATAAGAAATATATAATCATGATAACTAAGTTATTTTACCAATATTCCAATAAAAAAAGAAGAAGTTATTTTACCAATAATATATAGCCTCTTTTTTTTTTTAATTTAAAAATTGTATCGAACCAACATAATTTATTTATATATAACTATTATATTTTTATAAAGCAATGTGAATAGTGTTCATTAAGTTCAATATTCTTGTGGAAAATTAATGCAAGTTTAATTTCTCTTATCTTCTCTCCATTGTGCGTGCATTATATTGCATCCTTTCCTCTGGTCCCTTTTTTAAAAAAACAATTAAGAAGTGATCGAGAATAATTCCATGAATTACATATTTAAATGAAAATGTAAAGTAGAGTTGATTATATATATATATATATATATATATATATATATATATATTAAGTCGTCTAATTTTGATGATCAATTTACAACGAATATCTAAGTTTTAAATTGGATATATATATATATATATATATATTATAAAAAGAAAATAAAAAATTCGACCAAAAGAGTATACTAAAATTAACTAATGCAATACAATATTTAGGTTGTAAAATGTAGCTAGACATAGCCTTGTTTATTATGATTTAAGTAAATAAAGAAAATGAAAGTAAAAAGGTGGAAGAAAAAGAAGAAGTAGCCGCCGCCAAAAAGCTCAGAAAAAGACGACCACCATCACTGTCTGTCTTGTCGCATGGACGCACGCCTATCCACACCCAACCCAACGTAACTAGAACTGCCCATAAGACTACTCAAGTCTAAGTTCATGGGTCAACTACTTAACATTAAGAATTGGATATGGGTAGTACTTGGGTCTTACCTATCAAATACCCATTTTATTAAAAATACTTGGACTAAAACTTGGGTAGTACCTGGGCCCTACCCATCACTTACCACCATTCATTACCGACCAACACTACTCGTATTGGCCCGCAGACCACTTTTTTTTATTTTTTTTCTAAATATATATTTTCTTAAAAATAATTATAAAATTATATATTTACATAAAAATGAGTATTTTTAAAGCCTGAAAAAATACGAGCCGGGCTCGGACAATTTTTTTATAAGCCCGGCCCGAAAGTCCGCAAAATATAGGCCGGGCTCGGGCATTTTTTAAAGCCTGACCCAAAAGCCCAAAAAATACGGGTCGGGCTCGGGCATTTTAAAGCCTGGCCCAAAAGCCCAGAAAAATACGGGCTGGGCTCGGACAATTTTTTGTAAGCCCGGAAAAATACAGGTCGGACTCGAGCATTTTTAAAGCCCGGCCCAAAAGCCCGAAAAAATACGGGCCGAGCTCGGGCAATTTTATGTAAGCCCGCAAAATATGGGTCGTGCTCGGACATTTTTTTAAGGCCCAACCCGAAAGCCCGAAAAAATACGGGTCAGGCTCGAATAATATTTTTGTAAGCCCGGCCCGAAAGCCTCAAATTTATGTAACCTTTCATTAAACTAATCCAATTTAACAAACCCTAAGCCAGTCCTCTCTCTTTATTTCTTTAATTACCCCCATAATACTAATTAATACTCGCATTTTCAATGTTAGTTTAAGTGGTAAGCAGCTTGATATCACTTAAGTAAAATCTCGTGTTTGAAATATTATTGTGAATACATATTTTTTTGTTAAGAGAATTTCTCACAGTAACCAGGTACGTGACACAGATCGAGTCCGGAGTTTACCTTAATAATTAACATAAAATGAACAAAAATAAAAGTAGTAATTAAGGGTATATGTTTGATAACAATTTTAAAAAAACTGATGATGTTTCTAAAAACAAAACATTACGATACTTGATTATAATTTGTTGGCTAAAGTACTATTTTGGTCCTTAATGTTTGCATGAAGTTTAATGTTGGTCCTCAAAGTTTTTTTTGATCGATTTTGGTCCTCGATCGAACTTAACACCGTTAACTTTTGCCGATAAATAATGACGTAGCATACTTATATATATGGTACACCCTCTCTCATAAGTATCATATTTTAATGACGTAGCATGACACATTACTGTCACGTTACCCCACGTTACAACATCATCATCTTCTCTCCTTCATCATCGTTATATCATCTTCATCTCATGATCTCATCCCCTCTCTCTCTTTACATCATCATCTTCATCTCATCCCCTCTTTCTCTTTACATCATCATCCTCTATGTCATTTATTAAGGTTATTTTATTGGTTGAGTTTTTTTTTTGATATTCTTGGTTGAGTTTATTGTTTTAAATTTGTTGAAAAATCAACAATAATAGTTTTATAAACTCTCCTATTAGTTAAAAGGAATTCTTAATCAAAAATAGTGATTAATTAGTAAAACCCTACATAATTTTACTTTTTTTTTCTCTCCTTCATTTTAAGATAATTAATTTTCGAAACAATTAATAAAAAAAGTAACTTTTTAAATTTTATTATTTCAAAACCTGTGTTATAAACAACATTTTTCAAAATTATTTTAAAAAAATATAAAACAAAAGCAATTGCTTGCAGGGTGGTGTAGGTGTATCTTACTGGTCCAACTGAGGCTCTTGTTTCATTGTACCCACCTCAGAAATTAAAAAGGTCGTCCACCATAACAACAAAATAATAACCTTACTTAACTTTTCTTCTCCTCAAATCGGAGGCTCTGCCATTATCTACTTCCCTTTCACACCACCGCCCCGGAGGTGGCACCCATGGAGGTCAGGAGATCCGATACGATGATGACGTGGCTTGCTACGTGTTTAGTGGGCCCGTCCCTAGATGACACGTGTATGCAGATATAGCTAGGGACGGGGTGGGGGACCATATATATATATATATATGCATCGTCAACTTTCGATCATCAATAATCCCTATCAGTAAAACTAAAGGGCCACTTTTGGGGATGGTGACCTTTCATTACAAGACATTAATTAATTAGACATTAGTTGTGTATATAGATATATATATATATATATGAGGGATCATTGAATGAATTCAAAGTTGGTGTTTAACTGGATATGGTTTAAACTTTTAATAGCCAAATCTAGCAAGCTACCTAGCTTAATTTGACACATCTTGAACTCCAATTTCGAAACAAGAAGAAATTAATATGATGATGATGAGGATGTAGTATATGTGTGTAGGGGAATGTCAAGATGGGATTGGTCCACGTATGCAGAGCGTGATAGATTCGTCGTAGGTTGGATCAAATTAAAGAGGAGAGCTAGAATCACAATAGTGCGATACGATGATTGAGTAGTTAAACATCATATATTATATATAGGGCAGGGGTTACGTTCTCAGTTAAGAAATTGACCAAAACAGTGGTTATATGATGATCAGGTTAATTTGTCATCATATATATATAGCCACCTCACCATAAAATCCCACAATATTCCCACTAAACCATCATGCATGCGAGCTAATTAATATTATTATAATGAACCTATTTTTAGAATTTCATTCTAAAATTGTCTTCTCTACCTAGCTTGATCGATGGTGACATATGTCGCAAATTTAAAAGTTGTTGCTTCTTCTATATACCTATAAAAAGTAGTTTGATAGAGATCCTCAATTTAGTTATCATGCACTAATTAACAATTTGCTCAATGGTAAATTCTAGGTGAAAAATTATATGAAAATGATTATATACTTCTATATATATCCCCTACATGGATAATGCTCGCTGACACTACTACTGCTCTCTTTCTACTTAACTTAATTATTACCAACAGCAGTTTATTTTAGTAACTATACCAATCTAGTAGCTAATCATCACTAGTAGTGTAGTGACCTAATATATATATATATATATATATATGAATATACACTTGCATATATATAATCATTTTATATATATACACACACTTATATCTCGTCAGTGCGTAGTTCTATTGCATTCTTGTATATTAAGCATGTTGCGGGATTTCTTTTACTTGAATCTTTTAAATTTGAAAAATGATATATTTATTTATATTTAAAATGAAATAAAAAAAATCCCTTTTTAAATATTTATTATTTAAGAGTCTAATTCGTTTTTATTTCCTATACTTTCTAACGTACAGAAATATATACAGGGATACAAATCATTTCAATATTGATTATATTTATATATCTCTGGACAATCTAATTTCTTGTAATTAATATAATAATTCTCTCCTTCTTCAGCCTCCTATAGCTATAGGATAAAAGTTCAGTGGTACTATATCACTAAATGTACATCCCTCCAATCATGTAGAGTCATTTGTTAAAATTAATATAAATTCACATTAATAAGGATCCACTTTGAATGGTTTAGGAACTAACTGATTGGAGGAATGTACTAAGTTCAGTACTACCGTACCACTAAACATCTTCTCCTATGTTGAAATCCCACAATGCTGAGTTAAATGGCTAATAAGCTGTATATATAAGCTAAGGTAATCCTCTCCTATTGAGAACTCTTTTGAGGTGAGTTAGACCTCTTAAGATCCTAACTATATATATATATATATATATATATTAATGCTTTCGTGCAAGAAGTGAGAAATAAGAAAAGATAAGTATAGAGTAGTTTAATTTGGATCAAACCATTATGGAAATGACACCAAATGTGAGCATAAAGTTTAGGAATTTGGATATATTTAAAAAAAAATAGTTAGTGATAAGAGAAAGATTGAGAAAAGGATGTATCATGTATGAGACATAAATTTTAAATTTTATGGGAGAAGATTTGAAGAAAGTTTAATTTCTTTTAATTAATTCATTTGTCCAGATTCACTGGCATATATGCACCTCTTATCTATTCCACCATATAAATGTAAAAACGACTTGTCTTTTGGAATTATTTCAATTTTCCACTTATGCCTTTATTGATCAATCTCTTATTGGGATAAAAGTTCAATGGTACCGTACCACTGAACTTCAGTGCATCCCTCCAATCATGTAGTGCCATTTGTTAATATTAATAATAACTCACATTAATTAGGGACCAACTGATTGGAGGGATGTACTGAAGTTCAGTACTACCGTACCACTGAACATCTACTCCTCTTATTGTTTGCTTTCTTATAATGTTAATCTATTTCCTCCAATGTTGTGCCATCATTACCCAACCTTTTCTGATCACTTCTTGGCTATAGGCGGAAAATTACTTAAAAAAAAAAAATCAAATTAGTTTATTATCTGCTGCTACTTTTTGTCCAAACCTCAAACATCCATTTCCTATTATAGAATATAATTCCAACTCAAATTCTAACAAAGACATCACTAAGTGCTTCCTAGATATATAATGCATATATATGAAATTACCATTTTGGCTTGTATATGGTTTGAAAAGCTTATGGTTTTTAGTATTCATATATATATATATATGGCCAGAATTAATCACACATGTGTGAACACCAAATAATATAAAAGAAAATATCGCATGCAGTTCTAAATTAAAGTAGTGTTCTAGAAGCACTTTTCATTGGACAATGTTTTCTTAAATGTTCAATCTAGCTCTTAATTATGTGTAAGTATATGTATTATATTCAATGTCATTTGTCAATATTAATTGAAACCTACATTAAATAGGGGATTTACTAGACTAGGGACACATTTTTATTAATATTGAAAAATTTCAATACACATGCTAGATAGATTTTATTAATTTAAAATAAATTAGATATGGCTTTATTCTCTTTCTTTTTTTTGGCCATGGATAGGGCTTTACTCTCATTTTCTTCAAATAGACATGAATACTGTTTAAATTCATTTTATACAACAAACAAATTAATGTGAATATATATATATACTCATTTACCTTTTGATCGATGATATAAGTTTCTAATATATATATATATGTGTGTGTGTGAATAGTTATATATGCTGACTAATACTATTTTGAAAAAGTTAAGAGCTAGCTAAAATATCTATGATATATATTTTCAAAATAATAATAATAAAAAGAATATATATCTACATAGGTTCACCGAATATGAAGCATTATGAGGAGTAGTACGGCCTTCAATATTTTCTCCGAAGTGGAGGGCAGAGGAAAAAAAAGCACTTTGCTGAGTATAAGGTGCAGAAGTAAAGAATTGAGGAAACACAGAACCTTGCTCATATTTTAGACTTAAAAAATGATCAGAATTTGAACTCATCACCCTATCCCCTCCAAAGTGGAAAATCCAAATGAAAGCACTTGAAACTAATTAACTTTGATTTCTGCTGGAAACCCCAAGCTTAGGAGACATAAGGTTGGGTTAAACCCCAACATCATCATTAATAACTCCAATTAAACTAACCTTGCTCGTCCTGCCCTTAATTATTAAATTATTAACTACAAAACCCATGTTTGGTTTCAAAATAATAAAACCTTATCACACTGTCTGTTTGTCTGAGTTTATTTATTGATATGCATGACTAAGTTGAGCACTTACATAGGATTTCCTTTATTTATAGTTTTTTTTTAAACTTTTTTTTTTCATTGGAATCATTAGTGATGTTTTTATATACAATTCTTGAAAAAGAATTGAATATTTACTACTCTAATTAACTACTCATTGATATATTTTTTTTCTTGGTCAACAAATTTTCTTTATACTAGTTAATTAGTGTGTACTCAGCCACTCAGGCCAAGCTTTTTAAGTATTTATTGTTAGTTAGCTAATAAAGACCCAATCCAATTAACTGGATCATATTGAAGTCCACTGGGCCTATCAAATGTTTTTTAAAATCCATTAAGAAGCTTAGCTTCTTAAAAAAATTGGCTTTTTGACTAGAGGGTGATGTCAGGACCTGCAAATTTTGCAATTAGGACATTAGATCCTCAAATTCCCGCCACCGTAACACCTGACAATACAATCATTTTTTAAAATGCCTCGCATTGGCCATATACGAGTCTTGAAACAGGACTCGCATATGGCCAATGCGAGTCTTCAATAACAACTGAATTAGTTGTATATATATTAGTCCTTCTAGCGTCTTTCACTTTCAATCTTCTAACTGATATATTTTTTTCGTACATATTACATTTCAGATTTTTCTTATCCTGAATTCAGATTCAATCTAACATGTAGTATAGCTTTTCCATGTTTTGAATATAAAAGATGTATTTTATCGTTATTAATTACTAAATGTTTTTTTTTTAAAAAATATTTTTTTGTTATTGACGCGCAATATATCATCTCATTTTCATTCGAAGCACAGCCACAAGCTTGGTCATTAAGAAAATGATCAATAAAACCAAGATTTCTTAAGAAAAGAGAAACATACTAATTAGTCAACCTTTATTCCAAGTTTGCAACGCATATATATAATATGTTATTTATGCATGTTTTGGGGGTTGAATGACATTGCAGTCAGGATGCTGTAAGCCACCGACCAAATGCGGATACACCTTTGTGAACCCAACATATTGGATAAGTCCGATCAGTACAGGAGCTGATAAGGATTGTTTGGACACTTAGTTAATGAGGACTCGCATTGGCCATATGCGAGTCCTGTTTCAGGACTCGCATATGGCCAATGCGAGGCATTTTAAAAAATAATTGTATTGTCAGGTGTCACGGCGGCGGGAATTTGAGGACCTAATGTACTAATTGTAAAATTTGCAGGTCTTGACGTCACCCTCTGGTCAAAAAGCCAAAAAAATTGAAATATTTTGACAGAATTGAAAAAAAAAATAGTTAAGCACAAATGTCCAATTTATTGTATTTGTATATGTAAATAAATGTACGTTTTAATGAAAATAATAATAAAAAGAGAGTTGAGTAACTCACAAAAGGAAATTGATAAATCGAATCATAATTACACTTGTTCATGGGTCGAATAGTTCATGAGAATATTTAAGTTCAAACTTATGGGTCAACTATTCAATATTTTTTTTTGGTCAAAGCTCAAATCCAACATAGCATTACAATGGAAAAGGCACTAATGGCCTAATGGGTACACAAACTGGGAGCTAAACAAGGCACTACACAACATCATCAAAACATAAAACTCACGCCTGCACTCCCAGGAGAAACTACTAACAATTCAAAGCAACACACTTTGAAAAAACCTAGAACAATTTAGGATACTTATCCTTTAGGAGTAGAGCCCGCAATCTCACAGGGGGGCACCACACCCAAGTACAGCAAAGAGTATTCTTGATAGCTTCCCTGGCCAAGAAATCAGCAACCATATTCTTTTTTCTTGAAATCCAATTCACTTTAATGCCATTGTTAGATCTCAGCAACTCATTTGTGCCTTCAAGAATGGTCTCCAATTGCCAACTCTTATACCTATCATTGCAAAAATCAACTACCAGTTTACAATCAGATTCAATGATGGCTTCTTTAATGTCTAAAGCTGAACACATCATGACAGCTTCTTTAACCGCCAAGCCTTCTGCCTGCAAGACTGAAACACAGGGGAATCTTTTGACAGAACCAGTTAGCACCTCACCTTTATGGTCCCTAACAACAACGCTTAAGGCACCCCTACATTTATCTATTTCCATAGCAGCATCAACATTAATTTTTACAACTCCGACACTTGGAGGAGACCATACATCAGAGTTAATATCAGTCACAGAAGAATTGCTATCTCTATTGGAGTTAG
This sequence comes from Senna tora, assembly GCA_014851425.1. Taxonomy (NCBI): domain Eukaryota; kingdom Viridiplantae; phylum Streptophyta; class Magnoliopsida; order Fabales; family Fabaceae; genus Senna; species Senna tora. The sequence goes on along the minus strand of CM026262.1, from coordinate 5,297,029 downwards.
CATTATGGCAAGCAAGAAATTCATTTGTTAGCACCTCGACTCTTGCTAGAATATTAATGGGATCTTCTTTATTACCTTCAAAGCAGAATTCATTTCTTGACTTCCACAAAGCCCATAATAGGTTGAAAAAATAAGCACAAAATCTCTCCGCATCTTCTGTAGCATTACTCAGGAAAAGAATTCTGTCTTCAATCCAGTCCACTATTGAAAGATTAGCTTCATTAGGATTTGCCCACTGAAATAATGACCCGAACCAAATTGCTTTAGCTTTCTCACAGAAAATGAAACAATGTTCAGTGGTCTCAATTTCTTTAAGACAAATTGGGCATTGATTGTCCACTTTCATCTTCCTCCTAGCTAGATTGTCTCTGACTGGTATTGCATTTTTGCACAGTTTCCAGATAAAGTTTCTAACTTTTGGTTGCACTTTAGCTTTCCATATTGAATTCCACAGCTTTGAATCCTGCTCCCTTGACCTGCTTGTGCCCTCTTCTTGACTTAGGCAATCTTTGATAGCACAATGATACCCTGACTTAACTGAATAATTACCGTCGATCGCATAAGGCCAGATCACCTTGTCAGGACCTGTTTCATTAATTTGAGTTGCCAAGATGTAGCGAGCAGTGTTCAGATCCACCAAGTGACGAATTTTTTCCTCGTCCCACTTCCTCTCTCCATCTTTGAGTAAGTTTTTGACTTTTAAATCCAACTGGACATTGTTCAACGGCCAAATCTTCTCATTACTGCACAACCATCTATCAAACCACATGTTTATGTTTTCACCATTACCAACTTGCCAAGCTGATGTCTTTTGATGAAGTCTCTGCCTTCAATAATGCTTCTCCACATCCATGAGCAACCCCTTTTTAATTTTGCATTCCAGAAATCAGAGTTGGGATAGTAGATACTTTTTAGAGTTTGAACCCACATAGCATTCGGGTTTTTGTGAGCTCTCCATGCCTGCTTTGCTAACATAGCAGTATTGAAACAAGTAAAATCTCTAAAGCCAAGGCCTCCATTTTTCTTGCTTTTTGCCATCTCCTTCCACTTGATCCAGTGTATTCCTTTCTGCTTAGTTCCTTTGCTCCACCAAAATCGCGCTATCATAGAAGAAATAGAATCACAAAAAGATTTAGGCAATTTAATCACTGACATCACATATGAGGGAATTGCTTGAATAACTGCTTTTATAAGAGTTTCCTTGCCTGCGTCGGAGAGAAGCTTTTCCTTCCATCCCTGTAACTTATGCCAAACTTTCTCCTTTATCCATGCAAGAGTATGTGTTTTTGATCTACCCCAATCACTTGGCAAGCCTAAATATTTACCAGTAGAATTCCATATTGTCATTCTCAGAATACTAGCAATTCTGTTTTGATTTCTTACATCCATACCTTTTGAGAAGACTATACCTGACTTCATAGTGTTGATCATTTGTCCCGAAGCTTCAGTATAGTGGTTTAAGATCTGTTGAATAACATAAGCTTCATCCACACCAGCTTTAGAAAATATTATAGTGTCATCTGCAAAAAATAAATGTGATAGCCCAGGATGACTTTGATTAAATTTCAATCCTGTGATCCTTCCCTCATTTTTTGCCTTATTAATCATTCTAGATAGAACTTCAGCTGCTAAAATGAAAATATATGGAGAAAGTGGATCACCTTGTCGCAAGCCTCTTGAAGGGGAGATATCACTGCTCAGCAAACCATTCATTTTTACTTTGTAGGAGACAGAAGTTATACAACCCATAACAAGGCTTATCCACTTTTCATGGAAGCCAAAAGCCTTTAACACTTCTTCAACAAAGTCCCACTCCAGCCGGTCATACGCCTTGTTCATGTCAATTTTTAAGATCATATCTTTTTTGGTTTTACACTTCTTAGTCTTCACGAAATGGAAAGCTTCATGCGCCATCACTATATTGTCTTGAATCTGTCTTCCTGCAACAAACGCACTTTGATTTTCGGAAACAAGACAGTTCATAATTGGCTGCAGTCTATTTGTTAAGATTTTTGCTATAACTTTATAAATGAAATTGCAGCAGCTGATGGGCCTAAATTGAGTGATACTCTCGGCCTCTGGGACTTTAGGGATTAAGCTTATATAAGTGGAATTGATTTCTTTAGGAATTTTAGCATTAGAAAAGAAATCTTTTACTAATTCTAAAATTCCATCTTTTAATCCTTCCCAATTTTTCTGATAGAAATTACCGTTCAAACCATCAGGCCCAGGAGCTTTAGAAGCACCAAGGCCAAACACAGCAGCTTCAACTTCTTGCATTGACACATTCTTAATTAGCTCATTATTCATTGTTGTAGAGACTAGAGGCGTAATGACTTCTATAGCATTAGTTAAGTTTCGGTTACCTGCTGAAGTGAACAGATTTTGGAAGTACTCCTGGAAACATTTCAAAATCTCCTCCTCTTGATCAATCCAATTTTCATCAGCATTTTTTATTCTAGTGATTCTGTTCTAAGCTCTCCTCTGCAAAGTAACTGCATGGAAAAACTTCGAGTTTCTGTCTCCCTCTTTTAGCCATTTAATTCTCGCTCTTGACTTCCAAAACATTTCTTCTTGTTTCCACAAGTCTTCAATCTTCTTTTTACATTCATCTATCTCCTTTTGATTCTGTATTGAATGGCGGGAATTACTCAAATCTTGCACACGATTCAGCCTTTTTGAAAGTCTTCTTACTCCATTCAGAAACTTGTGACTTAAAATTATTATAATTCTCGCTCCACTGCTCCCATATGTTCTGCCCTTGGTTATTCTTCCACTGTTGTTGCACCAGTTTCCTGAAATCTTCATGCTCCATCCAGAAGTCTTCCACCTTGAACATTCTTCTTCTATGTACAAATATCGGATTAAGCATAACTACTAGCGGAGAATGATATGAACCGATTGCTGGTAAGCATTAATCACAACATTAGGAAACATGTTTAACCACTTTCTATTGGCAAGCACCCGATCTATCTTCTCCTTGACACAGCCTTGTTCTCTGTTGTTAGACCAGGTGAATCTACAACCCTTTAGAGGAAGATCAATAAGACAGTTTTGATCAATGAAGCTTCTAAAGACATCAATCTGATTTTGACTATGCAGGCGAACTCCCTCCTTCTCACTTTGACTCAATATCTCATTGAAGTCTCCAACGCAACACCAAGGAGCGTTACGAGGATGATATAAACGAGATATCTGGTTCCATAATCTTTTATGCTGTTGAAAATTCGGATTACCATAAACCCTAGTAAAAATCCATTCGTGACAGGCTTGGACATCTTTAACTTTAGCATGAATGTAATTCTTGCTGCTATGAATCACATTTACCTGTATCTCCTTCTTCCATAAGATAGCTAATCCTCCTGATCTTCCTTCAGCTTCAACAACAAAAACATCGTCAAAACACAATTTCCTTTTTAAATTCTCCACCTTCCTTTTTCTTGTCTTGGTTTCAATCAAGAACATAATTTGGGGTTTTTTCTGGGAATTTAACTCCCTGAGTGCGCAAACTGTCGAGGCGACCCTTATTCCTCGGCAGTTCCAGCTTATTATTGAACTCATGGCGCCTGTGGGGGGCATGATTAGGCCCGCCTCCTCGGCCTTTTGTCTCTTCATTGTTGTGATTCGGCAATCATCGTCCTCCATCTCCAAGCTATCCTCATTTACTTCTACCCCGTCGTCTTCATTCTTCTCCTCTTTTCTTGGTCTCTTAAGTGACAGGCGGTTTGTAATTTCAGTGATTACTATGGCTTCCATATCATTCTCTTTCTTTTGTTCCTTTCTTTCTTCTTCACCTTCGTTATCATCTTCCGGTGGTAGCTCCACAGTATAGTATTCCCCTTCATCATTTTTTGGTTTCTCTCTTGGCTCCCATACACACAACGCAAGGTTTCTACCATTTTCTTCTTCAAACATTTCATTGCGCCGCCCTGTAGTATTTTCCTTCGTAGGAACTTCTCTGCATCTTCTTATTTCTTCTTGAGATAATGGGTAATTCAGTTTTATTGGGCCTTCATTAGTCCTCTGCTCGTTGCTAGCTGCACATGTTGAACTTATTGATTCAGTTATAATCATTGGTATTTTTAAACCAATGTCTTTCGGTTCTAAATCCAGTTGGTCCAAATGTTTTGGGCCAAGACCAGCTCTTATTCTTTCCTCCCTCAAATCAATTCTTGTTAAGATTTGGGCTTTGGTGTCAAAATGGGCCTCTGCTATTTTAATTCTTGCTTTATCTCCTCTAAACCCACTTAGCTTTTCTTCTGCAGCTTTTTCACTTTGAATATCTTTTCCAATGTCATTTTGATGTCTTATCTCCGCCGCCTGCTCCAGCTCCATTTGCTCTGTCATTTCGCCTCTCCTTACCTTCCACTGTAGTTTTTCAATCATTTCCATATCTTTTTCCTTCACTTTCCAATACTCTGAGACTCCAATTTTTGGTGAAACTCTACTCTTGTCTTTTTCCATTGCCACGTGTTCACCTTTTTCCTTTTCTCTGCTACTTTCTCCCTTCTGTACTTGCTTCATTTCTGCTATCACCGATGCTAATGTCTTCGCCGGCGGCACCCCTAATCCTGGACCATACCGACACTACAAGAAAAAACAGGATTAGCTAGGGAAAAATCCGTAGCTAATCCCTAGCGATTAGCTAGGGATTAGCTACGGATTTTTCCCTAGCTAATATTTGGACGCTAATTGCTAGGGATTTTTTTAATCCTTAGCTAATCCCTAGCTAAATTCCCTAGCTAAAATTCCCTAGCTAATCCGTAGCTAAGCCCTAGCTAATCCCTAGCTAAATTCCCTAGCTAAGCCGTAGCTAACTCACCCCCTCCAAAAATTGTCGCCGGCAACCTCCTCCACCGGCCTCCGGTGGCCCCTCCGACGACGGCCGCCGGCGACCCCCTCCGACGACGGCCACCGGTGACCTCCTCCACCGCCGGCCGGCGGCCCCCTCCGGCGACCACTTTATATTTTTGAAAAATGGTCCTAGGAGGCCTCGAAGACGGATGGTCATGGATGGTAACATTTAGACCAACCACTAGGCCATTTATCACTTTTTGATTTATTAATGTAAAATATTTTATATATACACATATAATAAATTAGCTAGAGATTTTTTCCCTAGCTAATTAGCTAGGGATTAGCTTGGAAAAATCCGTAGCTAATTTCCTTAGCTAATTAGCTAGGGAAATTCGTAGCAAATCCCTAGCTAATTAGCTACGGATTAGCTTGGGATTTTTTTCCCTAGCTAATTAGCTAGGGATTAGCTTGGAAAAATCCGTAGCTAATCCGTAGCAAATCCCTAGCTAAATTTTCCCGCCTTTTCGCGCCAATTTTTTTTACCAAATTAGCTAGGGATTTTATCCCTAGCTAATTCCTAGCTAAATTAGCTACGGATTAGCTAGGGATTTTTTTCCCTAGCTAATCCGTAGCTAATTAGCTAGGGAAATTTTCCCTAGCTAATTTCCGTAGCTAACTCAGTTTTTTTTTGTAGTGCGAGGAACACTTGGATCCCAATGCGCCATTGCTTTCTCCTCTTTACATTCCTTTTGTTCATGCCCAATTCTGCCGCAATTATAACAATAATCCTGTAATTTTTCATAATATAAAGCCACCCAAGTTTTCGGAAGATTTCCACGTGGGACCCAGAAACTGGTGATGAGTGGTTCCTTTATATTGATGAGGACACGAACGCGCAAAAAGCCTCGAATTATTTTGTTATCTACTAGAGGATTTTCTACATTCAGCACTTCTCCTATTTTCTTTGCTATTTTTATTGCATTCTCCTCTGAATATCCTTGAAGGGGAACACCATGTATTTGAATCCAGAACGGTGAATATTCATAACTCACCTCGTGTATTGTTACTTCTGGCACCCACCTCTGCAAGCTTATGAGATAACCCATCACGTTCCATGGCGCCTCTTCCATGATCCTTCTTGGGGTATTGGCTTCATTGAAATTGAATAAAAAAGTATTAGTAGATAAATCCACAATGTGTATTCCTTTTGGATAACCCCAACTTTTAATTAACATTGTTCTGACTGTCCTTCTATTGAGTGGCTTCGGCGCGATTACTCTCCCCACTAGTGCATGCTTTGTAACTTCTATAGTTTTATCTCTTTCTTCACCTAGTTCTATTGTTTCTCCTTCCAGCGTCGTCTTCTCCATTCTATCTTCTCCTGTATCCATCCTTTCTTCTCTCGCCATCTTGCTTTTCCTTACTGCCTGGTAGACTTCTATTTGCTTCCTTGCCACTTGAGTTTGTCCTTCTTCTAAAGGATTCAGGATCTTACCTTCAGAAGAATGAAAAACTCTTCACACCTAATTTCCGCCTTCTTGAGCTTATGAGTTTGACTATCTTCTACAGGATATCAATGCTGAAATCTCTTCCCACAGAAGAGAGGAAAACTCTTCCCACAGAATTATAGTATTAAAACTATTGGGCCAAAATTATAGTATTTGAACTTTATCCATCAATATCCAAGTATCCAACTACTATAGTAGTAGTACTATACCCTATCCATCAAATATGGCGGGGTTGTTTACACTTCACATATATATGCCACAAATTCTTACTAATTCATCTTCACATTTATTACCTTCAACAGAAACAAGAATTCAATTGACCAACTATGTGCGTGTACAAAACTGAATAAGCAAAGCATTAATTGATGAGAAAGATGGATGAATTTAAGGGTTTTTGTTTTTAATTTCCTTTTAGTTACTTTCTTTTCCCAGACCAAGTAAGTACTTTCAATTTTTTACCCCCACCGATGTGAAGCTTTCACAAGTAAGTGCAATATTTTAATTTGAATTAGTTTATTCATAGACAGATAGATAGATTTGTTATGTTAGCATACAATTTCAATGGTGCCTCAAATCTGCTGTTCATACGCATTCATGCACTCTATGCCTATTCTGCTTTTTATACTTAAAGCATATAAGTATCCTTGTATTCCACACTTGTTTTTCGAATGAAATCCACATCTAAGGTCTTTATTCTTAAAAAGGTTCTAATTTTATCACCATGTCCAGAGAAAGTGAGCAATTTTCCACAGAGATTGTGAAGAGAGGCGTTGAGGACTCTGGTCCTAATGCTGGCTCTGTTTCTTTCTCTGTGAGAGTGAGGCCAACCCTCCCTGACTTCCTTAGTTCTGTCAACTTGAAATATGTGAAGCTTGGTTATGGCTACCTCATCACCCATCGCTCTTATTTCTTCTTCCTCGCACCCCCACTTGTTGCAATTTCAATGGGTACTCTTAACTTCACTTGGAATTGGAAACATCTTTCTCACATCTATGACCTCACTGGCCTTCTCTTTGTGTTGGGACTTTCTTGCCTTTTATATCTCTATCTTTATTTCACACCACGTACTACCTATTTGCTTGATTTTGCTTGCTTTCGTCCTCCAACTGAATTCAAGGTACACACACAAGCGAACCCATTTGGATATATGATCTTATTTTCACATCATTGTTGTATGTGGCCTAGGTGTTTGTATTAATGCCTGACTGAATATTGCAGATTTCCAAGGCAGAGTTCATAGAGCTAGCTAGAAAATCTGGGAATTTCAACGATGCAGCCATAGAGTTTCAAGAGAGAGTGCTTAAGAAATCTGGGATTGGTGATGAGAGCTACCTCCCAAGGACAGTTTTTCGTCAAGGTTACAAAACCTCCCTAAACGAGGCCCGAGAAGAGGTGTCCATGGTGATGTTTGGGGCAGTGAAGGAAGTTCTTGCAGCCACAAAGGTGAAACCGAAGAACATAAGAATCTTGGTAGTGAACAGTGGGATAATGAACACCACCCCATCACTAGCTTCCATGATCATAAACCGTTTCAAGCTGAGGCATGACATCCATAGCTTCAATCTTGGAGGTATGGGCTGTGCTGCTGGAATCATAGCCGTTGATCTGGCTAGAGACCTTCTCGATGCATACCCAGGGTCTTATGCTCTTGTGGTGAGCACAGAGTCTGTGAACTCTGCTTGGTATGCTGGTAATGACACTCAAATGCTGCTTCCAAATTGCTTCTTCAGAATGGGGGGTTCTGCTATTATGCTCTCAAATTGTCCCCTACATAGATGGCATGCCAAATATGAACTCAAACAGGTATGGCACATAAAAAATCGGTAGGAAAACTCTCGTTTTACTCATGTGTGAGGTTCGAAATTCCCTAAAGCCATCCAAAATACCACTTGGTGGGCCTCCCTAGGGAGATCCCCAATTTAAGCATAGACATTAATCTTCGACATGCCAATGCATTCCCTTGCTACCACTTTTTGCACAATGTATATATATACTAAACATTTTGGCTAGTAATGCATGTCTCTTACTGCTATGACAGCTGGTTCGAACTCACAAAGGCATGGATAATAAAAGCTTCAATGGCATACATTTTAAGGAAGACAATGAAGGAAGGAGAGGGCTTTATGTAAGCAAAGACGTGATAGAGGTAGGGGGTCATGCCCTCAAAGCCAACATCACCACTTTGGGCCCTCTGGTTCTCCCTGTGTCAGAGCAGCTTCACTTCTTCACCAACCTTCTCTTCAAGAGATCAAAGAAGACAAAGCCTTATATACCAGACTTCAAGCTAGCCTTCGAGCACCTGTGCATTCTGGCATCAAGCAAGAAGGTGCTTGATGAAATCCAGAAGAACTTGGGGCTCACACACGAGTACATGGAGGCATCAAGGAAGACTCTGGAGCGTTTTGGGAATACTTCTAGCAGCAGCATATGGTACGAGTTGGCTCACCTTGAGGCTAACTTGAGGATCAAGAAAGGTGATAGGGTTTGCCAGATTGCCATTGGGTCTGGAATCAAGTGCAATAGTGTTGTTTGGAAGGCCCTTAGGAGTGTTGGTACGCCCAAGAAGAGTCCTTGGATTGAGGATTAAGTGCTTCCTTTGCCTTATAAACTATAGTCATATATAGATAGACTTTATAGAAAATTCTTATCTTCATGTATTAGAAGTTTTCTTTTCTCAATTAATTACGGCATATATATGATGATGATGCCTTGCTTTTAGAATCATGCATTTTGTGTGTATATTGTTTTTTAGTGTAGTTACTAATGTGTTATTTTATTGAATAATGCGTTTTTTACTCCAAGACTCTTGAAATGAGGCCATATATAAAAGTTTAGTATTTCAGTATTATTGAACTTCTTCGATACATCTAATCATACAGTGCTATTTGTTAATATTAATAAAAACTCATATTAATATGAACACACCTTGAATGAATTAAGGACTAACTGATTGGAGGTACGTATTGAAATTCAATACAATCGTACTATTGAATATCTACTCATATTTACTTTGTGTAAAATCAATCATTTAACTTTAACTTTATATTTGTATTATGTGTATTATAAAATGATATTAATGCAACAACCTGTCTCTCAACAATATAGTAGATATGACATTTTAGAATACAATAACAATTGAAAAAAAAAATCAATTCTATACCAAACAAATTTAAGAGTGAAATAGAATCTTTACTACTCTAACCAATCATTTTTTAGGTAATCATAAATTTTATTTATTCTATGTTTTCAAAAATCAATATTTTATATTAGTAAAAAGCATCTCCAATATTTATTATATTACATAAATAAAAATTATATCTAATATTTTATAATTTGCATTTTTATGCAGAAAAATCAGTGTAATACTGATAAGTTTTTTTTTTTCATCATAAAAATGCGTGAATAGAAATAAAATTTTCATAATAAAAAATATATTTATTATAATTTACTCCAAAATTATTATAACGGGCCGGCCCGGTTTGCCTAGCCCATAATGTACAACGGATCGTCTACGAGCGACGTCTCCGTTGCTCGTTGGGGTCTCTGTGACTCTGTCCAAGAGATTTTCGTTTTCTACGGTACCTTCCAGGTTAAACTGAAGAAGAATGCCGGTATTCTTAATTCTCTGATTCTTTCAGCTCAATATTCATCATCAAGCATTCAAGAACAGCTTCTATCCAGAGGCAAAACCCTAAGACCTTCCTCAGCATACACACACAGATAGAAAGAGATGGTGAAGGTGCGCATGAACACGGCCGATGTGGCCGCAGAGGTGAAATGTCTTCGTAGGTTGATCGGAATGCGATGTTCTAATGTCTATGACCTCTCTCCCAAGGTTTGTTGCTTCTGACTTCATCTCGTTCGAATTAAGATTGAACTGAACAATTGCAATTACGAGCTGAATCATATATATTTTTTGGTGGTATTCCGTTTTGATACTTGTAGACATACGTATTTAAGCTAATGAATAGCAGTGGAGTTACGGAGTCTGGTGAGAGCGAGAAGGTGTTGTTATTGATGGAAAGTGGTGTCAGATTACATACTACTGTATATATGCGGTATGGATAATTTCTACAAATTAATGTTATTTTGATTCTATGAAATGCGGAAGTGGTACTTCCCCCCCCCCCCCCCCCCCCCCATCTTTGAACTTTTCCTAGCAGCTAATTGGAGTTGTAAAAGTTAATGGTTGCCTTTGTTCCATATATAGAAAAAATGGACGGATGATATGACGATAACCCGAAATTGTTTTTGTTGTTTATAGTGACAAAAGCAATACTCCTTCTGGTTTTACTCTCAAATTGAGGAAGCATATTCGGACCAGAAGGCTTGAGGATGTGCGGCAACTTGGGTATGATCGGGTATAGGTTTGCAGACGTCTTTCATTTGTATGCGCCTCACAGTATCATAAAATTTTCGGTTTATGTGATTCTTAGTAATTTCAAATTTGTTTCAGATTATTCTCTTTCAGTTTGGGATGGGTGAGAATGCAAATTATGTTATATTGGAGCTATATGCCCAGGGGAACATCCTCCTCACAGATTCTAATTTTACTGTCTTGACTCTACTTCGATCTCACAGGTTGGCGATTTATGTTTTGCTTTCTAATCTCTGTGTTGTCAGTTTGCAGTATAAATTCTAGGAAGGTTTGCATGCTGGCAGTATTGTGGATTTATTTTTCTTGTAGAACTGCTGATATAATTTACTTTTACTCATTTAAAATCTTGGGGCTTGAATTATATGATTATTTAACTATTGAAGATTTGAAAAGATTCTAATATTAGTTGGGTGGATAATGGATATCAATTTATCAATAACAGGGATGACGATAAAGGGGTTGCAATCATGTCACGCCATCGTTACCCTACTGAAATTTGTCGAGTTTTTGAGCGAACTACTGCTGCAAAGTTGCAGACAGCTCTGATGTCTTCTAAGGATGCTGATAATGAAGAGGCAGTTGCAGTCAATGGAAATGAAAATGATATTTCCAATGTCGCAAAAGAGAAGCAGGGAAGCCGCAAGGGTGGAAAGTCATCTAAGACATTGAAAGTTATACTTGGAGAGGCTCTGGGTTATGGACCTGCCCTTTCTGAACATATGATATTAGATGCTGGCCTAATCCCCAATTCGAAAGTTCCAAAAGATAACAAGTGGGATGATGCTACCATTCAGACTTTGGTCCAAGCTGTCGAAAAGTTTGAGGATTGGATGCAAGATATTATTTCAGGTGATAGAATTCCTGAAGGATACATTCTGATGCAAAACAAAGTTTTGGGGAAGGACTCTACCCTCTCTGAACCAGGAAGTTTTAGCCAGGTTACTACTCCAGTTCTATAATTTTAATAGCTATTTTGACTTGACTAGAATTTCTTATTGGTGCCGGACACAATTATGAAATAAAAAAAGGTGGGGTGGGGGATGATTACTCTTTTTGTTTTTAAATGCCTATGTCTTTTCCTGCAGTTGTATGATGAGTTCTGCCCACTATTGCTAAATCAGTTTAAGTCAAGGGATTACACAAAGTTTGAGACATTCGATGCAGCTTTAGACGAATTCTACAGCAAAATTGAGAGTCAAAGGGCTGAACAGCAGCAAAAATCCAAAGAAAACTCAGCTGTTCAGAAACTCAATAAAATCCGGCAGGATCAGGTTAGTGCCCACTCCCCAGTGCCCAGATTGCAGCACTTATAGGTATAGATGTTATTATGACTTGAATATCAACTGAAACAAGCATGTGCTCTATATAACATAATCAAGTTCATATGTGGCTCTTTATTTTAAGCTGTTGTTGCTGGTAGTTTGGGCAGTTGGAGAGTAGCATGCAGGAATGAAATATTTCCCTCTAAAGAACATATTATTTTCAGATTACTGCTAGAGAAGTAAAGATGCATGAGCCAAATGAGTTTCTGTTTAAGTCATAAACTATTCAGATCTAAATTTCAAAGCTGATTGGCAGTCAAACTGGTAAAAACAGCTTATATATCACTGTTCTGATCTGGACTAGATTCTTGATACATTTTGTGTTGAATCCCAAATTCACTGCATAACATGTGGACATAAAGTGGATGTCGGCATGCATACATAATATCTGCAACTTCTAGACTTCATTACTTGATAATTCAATGTATTAACATGCTACACACATAAATCATAAACTTTAAAGTCATTGTTGGATTGTATGACACTTTACATAATTTATAGTCTGCATTTATGTAAGGTCCAAGTTTTATTTTGGGGAGGAGGAGGGGGATGAGGTGAAATGTCCAGACTGAAAGTGGCTCTGCATAAAGTGAAATAGATCTTCCTCAAATTGTATTCATAATATTTCTCTTCCATTTTGTATAAATACTTAATAATTGTGGTTATTAGGATCTTGCAGCACTTACCAACTCTTAAGCATTCGTAGGTTGGTGAGTAAACATTTTGTTTATTCCAGTACTCTTGGGCTTGGTGCTGAATGGTGTCAAAATTGATTTATCCCAAATCTCAATTATGTGATGTAGGAAAACCGAGTGCACAGTTTGAGGAAAGAAGTTGATCACTCTGTTAAAATGGCAGAATTGATAGAATATAACTTAGACGATGTTGATTCTGCTATATTAGCTGTTCGTGTAGCTCTTGCAAAGGGTATGAACTGGGATGATCTTGCTCGGATGGTGAAGGAAGAAAAGAAAGCTGGTAACCCAGTAGCTGGTCTCATTGACAAGCTCCATCTCGAGAGAAACTGCATGACTTTACTGTTGGGCAACAATCTTGATGAAATGGATGATGATGAAAAGACACTTCCAGTGGATAAGGTTTAAGTTCACAACTTACTTTTGTTCTTACAGTATGTGACATAGAACATGTATAAAGCGCTCTGTTCTTTATATTTGATCAATTTCTGTCTTTGGATGCATTTGGGAAGTTCATTTGTTCTTGAAGGAGTCTAGGTTGTAGTTCATAATGAAGCCTGCACATAGTTTCCTTAAATTTGTGGCACCAGTAACCATAACATGTTTACCTTTCAGGTTGAAGTTGATTTAGCTCTCTCAGCACATGCCAATGCTCGAAGGTGGTATGAACTGAAGAAAAAGCAGGAAAGCAAACAGGAAAAAACTGTAACTGCACATGAAAAGGCATTCAAAGCTGCAGAGAGAAAGACTCGTCAACAGCTTTCTCAGGTAAAGACATTGTATTTACTGTTCTTCATCTTACATCAAATTGCTACTTATTGGATAGAGTGGGTCATATACATAGAATGTGAAGCAGAAACTTGGGGAAGAAAAGAGAATCTTCATTGAGTATGGAAACAAGAGTCAAGCTTAATAGAGTTATCTTATAATTTTTAGATCAGAGGAGCTTTCCAATCCCTTTTTAACTCCACAAGGGATGCTCCTCTAGAAAAGCAATTAGCTGAAACCCACAGGGGGGAGAAAAATAATCCTCTCTAAAAGATGTGATGGAAGATATCTCTGGTAATGATTCTTTCATTTTGTTCTGACTGAAGACACTACAATCCTGCAAAAACATTATATAGCCAAAGTACTTTCTGCTCCTTTTTCTCTCATAGCCGATAAGCTTTGTTGCTAGAAAAACTTGTAGATTAGCTAGACATATCCATCTCTCATTGGAGATGGAAAACAGCCTATTCCAGATTTGCCAAGCCACTTCACAGTGCAAATACAAATGACTTCTTGTCTATGAACTTCTTAAGTATATACACTGACATTAAATGACATAGCTGTATTAGGCCTTTGAGTATGAAGCAGATCAATTGTGTTGAAAATGTTCTTTCTTCTGGATAAAAGGCATCACATGCCATTGTTTTGGGATGAAGTTGTCCTTTTAGCCTTGTTGTTTGGCCAATGGTTATCTCAAGGGCTTCCTCTGTGTCTTCCTTTTTTTGATTTTATATTATCTTTAGAGGATACCATATCCTCAACCTTAATATTTTCTTCTCCAGAAAAAAAATTGTTCTTAATGCTGAATGTATAAATGTGAAGCAGTGTTCTTAAAAGCTGTCAAGACTGGTTTTACATCCTTGATTTTCTTATATGGATCAGCCAATTTGTTTTAGCTTTTATGTAATTCATTCATTTTCTTTACGTAATATTATATTCAGGAAAAAACTGTTGCCACAATTTCACATATGCGCAAAGTTCACTGGTTTGAGAAGTTTAATTGGTTCATTAGCAGCGAGAACTATTTAGTTATCAGTGGACGTGATGCCCAACAGAATGAGATGATAGTCAAGCGATATATGTCCAAAGGAGATCTGTGAGTTTTTCTTGCTTGTTACTATTCTTCTTATCCATCCTAAGTCCCAAAGCTCAAGCATTGATTTTTTTTTTTCAAAAATGAAGGTAGTTCTGTAAGAAAGTAAAGTAATTAGGCTACAATCTACATATGAATGAGTGCTAATTCAACAATTTTATGTCTCCCAAGTCCTGATCATTATATATTAGATATCTCTGTAAGATTAATTTGTATTTTCATTAAACTATTGCTGCATACATGGGTTTTTGTCCATCAGTTTGCAAGACTAAACTGCTTTAGGATTTGTAAAATGCATCACGTTCTTGTATGTAATGTTTTTTTCCTATTAATGCTTCACTGTGGGAGTTGTCCCCACTTTCGACCAACAAAATGTGATGGTTTTGTTCATTTACACCTTATGCACTGTCTTCATTTTTCCCCTTGTTCTCTAGAATCATTTTTCTCCATTGGTTAGTCTTGTGTTCCAAGTATCAACAACTACACTACTAGTTCTTGTATGCTATGTTCATTTTTGACAGTTCCTTTGTTTGTAAAGAAACTATATTATTTGTTCTTGGCTGGTCTAAAGTGCATAAAACATCTTAGTAAAAATAACTGCAACATTTTGAAATCTGTAAACTTAGTTTATTCTGAAGCATGATGCGATATAAATTTTATTGATTTCATTATAGTTATGTGCATGCTGATCTGCATGGAGCTTCTAGTACTGTTATTAAGAATCACAAGCCTGAGCAACCAGTTCCACCTCTGACCCTCAACCAAGCTGGATGTTTTACAGTATGTTATCACCTACCCATGCTATGTTTTGCTTAAATTTACTTAAATTGGTTCATTTGTTCAAGATTATCAAATATTAGCACATTATCACCTCTATATTGTGTTTGTAATGTAGGTCTGCCATAGCCAGGCATGGGATTCAAAAATTGTTACTAGTGCCTGGTGGGTTTATCCTCATCAAGTCAGTAAAACTGCTCCTACAGGGGAATATCTTACAGTGGGAAGTTTCATGATTCGGGGGAAGAAGAACTTTCTTCCACCTCACCCTCTTATTATGGGTTTTGGCCTGCTATTTCGCTTGGATGAGAGTTCCTTGGGATCACATTTAAATGAAAGGAGAGTGAGAGGAGAGGAGGAAGCAATAGATGATCATGAAGAAAATGGCCTTCCTGAAGAAAAATCTGATTCTGAGTCTGAGAATGATGTCGCAGATGAAAAATCTGTGGCAGAAAAGAATGGTAATGTATCTGCAGATTCACATAAATCACTGCCAGAAAACTTTCCTGCAAATAGGGTGGCTACCATTGATGCTGAAACTACAGTTTCATGTGATATTCCTATGGAAGAAAAGGGTATGTTGAATATGGCTGGTAGGGAGAATTCATCTGATATTAGTGATGGTATTGCATCTGTGAACCCACAACTTGAGGAACTTCTTGATCGGGCTCTAGGACTTGGATCTGCTGCTAAATCAGGTAAGAGTTATGGAGCTGAAAGCTCTCAGGTTGATTTAGGTGATGAGCCTCCTGTTGGAGAGAGCAAAGTTGCAGTAAGAGACAAACCTTATGTATCAAAAGCTGAAAGAAGAAAGCATAAGAAAGAACAGAAACAAGGTTTGGCAGATTCAAATGTTGAACATGGAAAGGGTGAATCAAAATTGACTGAAATTTCTGCTAGGCAACCTGCAAAAGAAGTTCAAAATTCAAAGATAGGTGGTCAAAAACCCAGCCGTGGGCAGAGGGGCAAACTTAAGAAGATTAAAGAGAAATATGCTGATCAAGATGAGGAAGAAAGGAGCATTCGAATGGCTTTATTAGCTGTGTGTTCCAGTAACTTGCACTTTGATTTACTTATTTTTATTCTGAGAAAAGTTAATATATTTCCATCAGCGCATATATGCATGCGTGATTTTGTTTTTAAACTGTACTTGAATACATCTGTCACCTTTTATGATGAAACTATTAAGTTGAACTATGGTGTGATATTCTCTCAATTTAAACGAAGCAGAATGGAAAAAAGTTTGTACATTATTAAGTGCATAGTAGTAAAATTTTACATTTTTCTGATTAACTGTTATTAAATTCCCATAAAACTAATAGGGGTTCTATGTGTGTATTTGTAGTCTGCTGGAAAATCAAACAAGAATGAAGATACACATGATGGAAAGGAAGCATCCGACAGAGAGAAAAAACCTGGTCGCGGTAAGCCTTTATATATTATTCGATGTAATGGTGGACACTTGGTGTATACTACGAGATTTCACTACCTCAATCCGTCAGCAGATTTTAGTCATATATTCTGGGAATCTTTAATTTGTTTTTATTTTATTGTATTAAATTCCAGTTCTGGAAGGTTCTACAGAAGCTCCAAAAATATGTTATAAATGCAAGAAGGCAGGTCACCTATCTCGGGATTGTAAAGAGCATCCAGATGAGTCGTTACATACGCATGCTAGTGGGGGAACTGAAGAAAATTTGAGCACGAATATTAGTAACGCTTCTGAAGCTGACAGGGTGACAATGGAAGAGGATGATATTAATGAGATAGGCGAAGAAGAGAAAGAGAAACTAAACGACGTGGATTACTTGACAGGGAGTCCACTCCCTAACGACATCCTCTTATATGCTGTGCCTGTCTGTGGTCCATACACCGCAGTTCAGTCATATAAATATCGGGTGAAGATAATTCCTGGAACTGCGAAGAAAGGAAAAGGTTCTATTTAATTTTCATTTTATATAGCACTACCATTACTGTGTTTTCTCAATATATTTAAAAAATGCTCAAAATTTATGAGTATTTCAAGTTGAAGTAATTTTTTTTGTTGTTCTTTAATAGCTGCAAAAACTGCAATGAATCTGTTCAGCCACATGCCAGAATCAACAAGCCGAGAAAAGGAATTGATGAAAGCCTGTACAGATCCTGAGCTAGTTGCTGCAATTGTTGGTAATGTGAAGATATCGGCCGCTGGTCTTACTCAATTGAAGCAGAAGCAGAAGAAAGGCAAGAAAAGTAGTAAACAAGGAAGTTAGCTAATCACGTGCAGAATTAATGCATAAAGAGAAGGTCCTTTTTTCAAGTGCTGAAAAAAAATTGTATGTTGTGTTGTGTATCTTTCTATGTCACAATAGAGAAGAAGTTTTGCTTCCTGTAATTCACCTGTATAAGAGCTGCAATTTAGCGTCCATGTAAAGTTCATGCTTCTTTTACTGAAATATTAATAGATGTAATGAGTAACATATCTCCGTTTTTTTTTCAGAATACGAATAAGAAATTATCTTTAAAAAGTTAAGAATAAGAATTGGTAGCCATCCCCACATGAAAACGATGAGTGAAACCTTTAAATATAAGTTTAGTCATATATCAGAAAATGATTTTTTTAATTAAGTTGATTTTTTTTTTGGTTTAGGATAACCTTGTTTTAAAGATTTTATTTTTTAAGTTTGAAAACTTTTAAAATTATTTTATTTTTGAAGGAGTTAGAATTCACCAAATATTTGTTTGTGTAATATATTTTTATTTTTGAAAGAATTAAGTTTATTTGAAGGTGATATTTGTCAGCGTTTTCTTTGATATACTTTATTTTTCAGAAGAGTTAGGATTTATCATAAGTCAACACTTGTTACCGTTGTATAATTTTGGAGTTGTAATTCACTTAGAAAAAAAACACCTGTTGGTCTCTTCAACATGTCACTGGCGTCCTGTTCGGTAGTACTTGGGAGTGCTTCTCTTACTATCATTTTTATTAAAAAAAAGAAAAAAGAAAAAAAACAGGTGTTAGTCTAGCTCTCTCTCTCTCTATATATATATAGATTTGATTTGAAGGACATAATTGATAAGAAACCTTCACTATTTTCATATTTTGCTAGATACAATGTATAACGCAATAAACATTTATCAAATTAAAAAAATGTAAGTATATTTTGTAGCGAGTGTTATATATTTTGCTTAATATGTCTCTCAATTTGGTCATAATGTGACCTGGATTCTTCATCTGAATGGCGAAATATGTTTCCAGGAGTAATTTTAGGTTTAATTTGTAAATGCGCTATTCTCTCTACTTTTCAAGACCAAGAAAAAAAAAATCCAACTGTATTCATTAATAAAAACAAACCTTAATTCAGTAAAGGAAAAAACTTACAAGTTACTTATATCTTTACCGTAAAATTTCATCAATTATATGTTTTATTTATACTCTCTTTCTTTTACGATTAGTCATATAAAAAGTAGACTTGTGATTGATCATTTAAATATTTTTAGCGTAATGATTAACCTCAAATAAAGATCTGGACAGAGTAGAGAAGATTTCCATTTGCCTTAACTAGCATTGAATAAATAAAAATTAGATAAGGAGAATGTGAAATATATGTCAAAATCAAAGGAGTCTTCGCATAATTTGCCGTAGTAGTTACAAAATACTTAATTTATTATATGCAAAGAATAAATAAGGTTAGAAACAGGGTTTAATGACAAAATTCATAATTATGATTCTATCTATTAAACTACAATAATACAATGACAGGAAAACCTTGTGCAACAATACATTGTAGTTACCATTTCTCAAGCCATAAGATATAAAGCGTAAAAACGAAAATGGCTGTGAAACTCACAATCACTATTCTTCAGCTGGGGGCACCTCACTTAGATCCAGTCCCTCTGCAGGCAAGTCTGAAGTAAGTGGTCCCAATATTCCATCACTGTTGAGAGTTAATCCACTCTGCCAATTGAAGGAAAAGGGGTGAAATAGGTCCATCAGATGAACAAATATCATCCTCTCTCAAAAAGTTAATATGCATGAATGTTATAATAAGGTGATCAAATTTGACATACTATGACCATGCCCCAAGACATGTCGGTCTAAAGTTCCACAGATATTACTTAAAATCAATATGGACCATTATTCAATCCAAATAGTTAATGATGTTGGCTTCACATGAAATATTTGATTATAAAACAAAAAACTATTATTTTGTTAGAAGACAAATTGACCTATGTAAGATATTTACATACACAATATGTAAATGAATAATCAGGAGTTCAGGACAGGGATGCATGTGAATATGTGATGCATTCCCCTATCTGGACTTAAAAATGAACACTTCTTTTTTTGATAGAAAAAGAAAGAGTATTAATGAGAAAAGAGAATAAAAAGAAAGAGGAGAATGAACACTTGATTGCCACCAACTATATCATCTGACTCAAGAAATGATCTGAAATTACGTCAGGAAAATGAGTAAGATATCTAAAATATCCTAATCCATTTACTTTTCTACCAGGCATAGGGTGACTAAAAGTTAAGCTTTTTAGTTTGAAATGTCTAGGCAAATAAATAAAATACCGTTACACTGTGAATTGCCTATTACTCAAGTAAAGAAACTCTAGCATAATCATTATAGAAGTTTTAATACTATTTCTTCAGCAGCAAGACTTGTCTTTTTGAGTTCAGGTTCTTTGCATTTTAGTCCTCTTTAATTCCTTACTGTGGCTCCTTTATCACAGAGTTCAGAATGTCATGCAAAACAATAAAGATTAAGTACCTCAGGCTGGAACCTAAGCATGTCAGCACGAGCCATAGCTTCTGCTTGGGCTATTCTCTGTCTAAATGTCTGAGCCATTTCCTCAGCCTTTCAGGACAGAAACAGAAATATAAGTGTATATTCTCTTTCAAAAATGCAAATGCTAATAATGAAAACGATTGAAGTAAAAGATCTATCATAAAGAGGAAGATAAGATAAAAATACAATATTAAACAAAAAACTTATTTTAGCTTCTTCCAGGATATCAAACCATGAGATTGGATGATGGCCTGGAAATAAAAAAGACTACTAAGGAGTAACTAGGGTAAAAAAAGCATGAAGCAAAAATAAGCATAGTTAACAAAGCTACTGATATTCTACAATTGTAGTTTACATGTGTTCCAAGCAACAGACTTTGGATCCTTATACCTTCTCAAAGACAAGCTTTGGATTGCGAATCATGTCTCCTGGTGTGGGTTCTAACTTCTTTGTGGAAAGGCTTACCCGACCTCTCTCGCGATCATGACTTAAGATCATCACCTGAACAAGAATATGTATGATAAAGTCATGACCATACCATGGCTGTAATACTAAGTAAATATCCACATAGCATACAATGGGTTTACCTTGAGAGTATCACCAGGTTGAAGAACTGTTGAAATATCAGCTACACGATCATGACTGATCTGACTGACATGAAGAAGACCATTAATTCCACCAATGTCAATAAAGGCACCATATGGCTTTAGACTTTGAACAGAGCCAGTGACCACTGATCCAATTCCTAGCTGTGCCTGACTGTCAGCCATGGCCTTCCGGTTACTGAGGATAAGTCTAGACTGTTCCTCATCCACCTCCACAAACTTTAGAGGAAGCTCCTTCTCAAGAAGCTCTTCAGCAGTTGATTTCTGAGAGGAAAATATGCAAAAAGTAGAGTTTGAACTGTCTGTTTGAATTATAGAAGTTTAACTTTTCTGTATAAGGAAGCTACATGGAAGACTTGTTTAATACTTGCTGAAGTATACAAGTTTTATTTATGATATTTCATGTCTCATTTGCTATACTGATAAGAATAGAGACATTTCTAAACTTTACAAGCATCAAACTTGTAACAACTACTACTCTACTAGAGCTTTGTTGTTCACCATATTGTTGCCTGGTATGGTGCATTAGAGCTTTTGAGGCTCAGCATTCTTCAATTCAATACACAATCTGGCATAGCCATCTGAATATGACTCCCATTATAAGCGCTTCTAGTTTTTTACTAGCCATAATTTGAATTGAAAGATAACAGACCACAAGTTTGAATCTGAATTCTGAACAAAATCCTTAAAGTTAGTAATTAGTATAGGTCAAGAACTAACCGATGATACCATTGGCCAAAAAAGAAAAAAAAGAACTAACCGATGATATCTGTGAGAAGGGAACAAACCCTCTAAGGCCTTCCACCACAGCCACCACTCCACCTTTGTTTGCACCAACAATCTGCCACCCAAAGTGTGTAAGGGAAAGTGAGGAAGAGAAGATAAGAAGAGAGGGAAGTAAAGATAAACCAAGTTAATGTGATGATAGATCAGATTAACCTATTTGCAAAAGTTATAGACTTGTAGGAATAGGCTATTCATGCTTCACTTAGGAATTTTTATATAACAGAGAAATGAAAGTCATGAGCAATATGAACTCATCTCAGATTATGTTAAAAGTTGACACGGAAATTTGTTGGTATGCTAAACCCACCTTACCCTTGACAACTACATCTTCTGCTTGAAGTTGTCTACAGCGTTCCCATGCAAGGTCATACTGGACAGTCCTTAAACTCAAGATCAAGCTATCATCAGCTTCATTTTCACCAATGATTACAAACTCCTCTCTCAAACCAGGAACTATGCCGGCATCTTCTACATGTTTAATTCTGTGGACACATGCCTCTTGGAGAGGCAAGTATGCTGATGACTTTGCTGTAATATCAACAAGCGCTCCATTGGAATCTGTGCAGAACACAGTGCCTTTAACCTGAAAAATCAACCAGCGCAAAAACCTATTCAACTTTCCTTAAATAGGTTCACAAAAAATATTACTGAAACGTACTTGACTCCAAGCACATTCTTTTGTACTATGAACCATACGCAATTTAAATAGGCAATCAAGGAAAAATTAATCATCCAGATAAACAGAGACAAACTTAATGCCATCTGCCCATCTCTAAGAAAGGAAGATAAATGCATAAAAAAAATGAATCAACTGTTATGCATTATCGTTTTTCATATCCTTAAAACTTTCAAGAAAAAAACCAAGTTACTAAGCTCATCCTCACAAAACAAACTTTGCCATTGTTGTTGAAAAACACTCATTCCATAAAAATTATCCTAGATAGCTTCCAGCCTAAATTTCACACTATCACCACACTGGTGCTCAATTTCCTGCTTTTAAGAAATTCCGAATAAATTTGCGTCAAGATGAGCCAGAAAGCACACACCCCACTCTCAGCTTCACAGAATTTAGATATAATTTTCCATTCACTTTCATGATGTAAACAAATTCAATTGGGAAAAGGAGGAGGGAACACAAAGGATAAGAAGATAATGCGAATATTAGAAAAACTGACCTTGGTCCCAATTTCAGAATCAAAGTCATACTTATCCAAAGCGGAGTTGAAGTCTTCGACGGTGAAGGAAACACCTTCCATGGGAGCAGTGCGACAGCGCTCGTAGGCTTCTTCAAAGAGCTCTTTGAGCTTGAGCCTCTCTTTGGTCTGCGCATTGGAGATAGCGACAGAAGCGACAATGGGAAGCAAAGTGCGCTTGTGGGTTTGCCTGGGAGCGAAGGGTTTGGAAAGACGCGAAGAAGAAAGCGGAGAGCAAGATCGAAGGGCGGTTAATTGCTGAGCCAGAGACATGGTGGCCATGTCTGATGTCTCGTCTTCCTCACGCACTCTGGGATGGATGGCGCTTACTGCTTAGCCTTAGCCAATGCAGTTTTATTATCGCTATGGCCTTTTGTTTCGTTGGGTCAGATCAGATAAGGCTACCTCCACACTATTACTATTAGCAGTCACTACGATTCATAAAATGTTCATAAATATTTCATGAGCCCGTTTTTTGTTTGTTTGACAATTAACACAAAATAATGATTAAATTAATGTTTTTATTTATAAAAAATAAAAGGATAAATTATCTTTAGTATCCTCAATATTTGAGCTTTTCGCTAAATATTCTTATTAGGTTTGATTGCAGTCAATTATGCTTCTTATGTTTTATTTTTTGAATAATTTTACCCTATTCACTAACATTGTTAGAATAAATAATAGTTGTGACTTACGTGGCATGATAAAACTTCTTCCGTTGTTGAATATATGTTGATTTGCTAAGTTTCAGAACAAAATAATGATAAAAAGGCGGGTCTAAAGTGATTTTCTACAAAATTTGAAAGATGAAGAGTTAGGCGCCTATTTTTACTATCGTTTTATTTTGCAACTTGGTGAATCGACGTATCTTTAATAACGGAAAAGTTTCTCTCTAATAATGAAAAAAGTTTCTCTCTAATAGTGTCATGTCACTAAGTTGCAATCGTGATCTATTTTAACAGTATTAGTAAAAAAGATAAGATTGTTCGAAAAATAAAACGTTGGAGACATAATTGACCGCAATTAGACGTTAGGAAAGTGTTGGGGGTACCAAAAATACGGTGGGCGCCAATATTAAACCATTTTTGGTTCACAATAAGTATAGTGGAATTAACAAGTCGTTGAAAGACCGCACGGAGTTGTGTCCACGGGGGACTTGCCCCTTAGATGTGACTTAAGGTGCCTACGTACCCTATTAAAGGATCAAGGGCGGCGAGATTTCGTGAAGGCGATGCTCCTTAGGGTTTAGAGAGTCATGGAGATAATGTTGCTAGGATTGCAACGTGCGTGCCTAGAGTTTAGATAAGGAGGAGATATATTTATAAGCATCTTGAGCTATGGGCCTGGTACGAGGTGAGCAAAGAATTTTAAAGAGTAAAACAATGTTTTGGTCCTCCACAGATACATTCTTTGTCAATTTGATCCCCCATAGATCGGTGTTATCAATTTGGTCCCCCACAGATCAAACTATTAGCAATTTGGTCTTTCCGTTAATTAACTTGATGACATGTCAAGTTAAGTTGTGACTCATCAATTTTTTTATCTGACTAGGCATTAATTAATTTAGAGTAATTTATTTTTTATTTAAAAAACTTTTTAAATTAAAAAAAAATTTAAAGAAAAAACCTTTGACATACCTAGAACACAAATATGATTCTTTGCGTTAAAAGGAGGTATGTCAAAGGTTTTCTTTTTACTTTTTTTTTTAATTTAAAAGGTTTTTTAAATAAAAAATAAATGATTCTAAATTAATTAATGCCTAGTCAGATAAAAAAATTGCTGAGTCACAACTTAACTTGATATGTCATTTTTAATTAACGGAAGGACCAAATTGCTAACAGTTTGACCTGTGGGAGACCAAATTGACAAAGGAAGTATCTGTGGAGGACCAAAACAGTATTTTACTCGAATTTTAAATATGTGTTCTAATTTACTAGTGCCATATTTGGGCGTAATATTACCCAAAAATAAAATGTCTCTCAATTTAATATTTAAAAGATTAATTTTAACTTACTTTAAAAAAAATTAATTCTGACGTGAGATTTAGGATACCTATTTGAGTTTTTTAAGTATTTTTTATTTAATATATATATATATATATATTAAATAAAAGATTATGTAACACGAATATCCAAGACTTGTGGCCATAAAAAAATATATCGAAGACTGTGTGTGAACTGTGAAGCAAAGAAGCAGAGATGGAGGAAGCAAAAGGAGTTGTGAAACACGTATTGGTCGCCAAGTTCAAAGACGACGTTTCGCCTGACAAGATCCAAGAGCTCATCAAAGGCTATGCCAGTCTCGTCCCTCTCGTCCCATCCATGAAGTCCTTCCATTGGTACCCTTCCTTCCATTAATTTCCAGAATTTTCAATTTTCTCATCCCAATTCCCAATTAGATCACGACACGCCAAAATGTTTAATTGATTCACTTCAAGGGCAAAACAAAAGGGACTCAAGGAGAGGAATAGCTTACAGGCACACCTCACTTTCTCAATTCCTTGATGCCAATATCAGATAGAAACATATTTAATGGCTTTATATAATATTGTTCTAAATTCCTTGAAAGATAAACGACTCCATTTAGTTCTTGGCCAAGAATGTTGGCAAAATTTAGTAGTTCTAATAGCTCTGCTAGGGGCTAATGAAGCTTGGATTTTGTTATGCTGGGAAAAAAGATTGAATCTAATTAGGTGCTTGAGAAATCTTGAGTTCCCGAACTTTTGTTTAGAAACACTTCCCAATGGTTTGAGTGTGTGAGAAAATCTTAGATTAATCAAGCTAATCATGAATACATGTTAGAAGTGCACTTACAAATATTTATATCTTCATGAATAATTGGTTTGATCTACCTATCATTTGTAGACCTATTGTCCTATTCTACTTCAGAAAAAAACTTCATGAATAAATAACGTAATAGCAATAATTGTATTCTCCTATGTCTGTTTATCTTTCTTGTGTTGTTTTTGTGTATACTAGGGGCAACGATGTGAGTGCTGAAAACATGCATCAAGGCTTTACTCATGTCTTTGAATCAACCTTTGAGAGTACAGAAGGGATTGCAGAGTATGTAGTTCATCCTGCACATGTTGAATTTGCAAACAAGTTCCTTCCCAACTTGGACAAAGTGATTGTGGTGGATTACAAGCCTACCATAGTTCAACTTTAATATAAAAGATGAGTATTTGGGGGGTTGTTTATTTTATCGCTTGTGTTGAGCAAAACATAAATTTAAATTCGGTTTCTCTGAACTACATTTTGGTACACTTTGTCCTCATGTCTTTCTAGTTTCTACATTTGGGAGAGCGTGTTTTACTAGTGGCAATTTCACACTGCCTTCAGCTTTCAAGCATGTTCATTTCTTCAATCTATTGTTGTGGAATTGGTAATCCTTATTAATAAAATCCTAGATAGTCTTAGCCACCACTACTTTCTATTCTATTTACATTGCAACTTTTGTTTGCAAAGAAATGCAAGAATTGAGAATTATTATTAGAAAGAATAACTTTACAGCGAGTTGGACCTTTTGAGATCTCAAATATCATCTTCCAAAGATATTGAAATATTGAACTTTCCATAAACAAGTCTTACTGCAGATTTTATAAACAGATGTTAAAAAGCTTATTCAATCCCAAGATGAAGTACAAAGACATTCTTGGATTGATGATTTATAGATGAAAGATTGAATTGAATTACTGTCTTCCCCCAAGTTGATTGGCGAGAATCATAAGGATGATGCTAGCATATTCCAACTCCTCGTTCTTCCTCTTAAGATCAACAGATGGATCATATCCTGGTGCCTCGGAGGTCTCACAATCGTCAACATTGGTCATCAAAGCAGAAGCAGCAATGTTCATTCCAAAGAAGTCCTTGGTTTCATAGGATTTCTGGACCTTTTCGATGTTGTCCATAGCATCAGTGTAATGCTCAAGGCAAGCATGGTAATGCTGCTTTAGCCGAATCTCTGGGGTGGTCTGAACCATTGTGCCTAGGGTGGAATGAGCAATTGCAGCTTTCTCTTTGGCAATATTAATGGCATATTCGGCCATGCAAGTCAGGGCTGCCCCATGTTTTGGCTTCAGAAATTCCTCGCAAAAGATGGGGTTTTTATGTGTTGAGCAAATGTCTTTTATGTTTGGGATGTGTGAATAAGCACGAGGAGCAATACAAAGGAAAAGCACCAAAAGGGAGCTCAAAATGGGAGAATAATGAGCCATTCTTTTTATTTTCTTTTTTCTTTTTCTGTTTTACTATTGGATGATCTTTTTCTCCCTTATTGTCCTTTGCTTGCCAATTTATGAGTTATGGTATATGTTCATGTAAGAACAATCGTTTATATGCCCAACTCCTCTACGTATTACTTGCCTGTTAATGCTCTATACCTATGGCTTAATTAGCAAAAACTATGAGATCCCTTCTATTTTTTGCTGTTACCATTTTACTTTAGTAAATGGTTTGAAGTAGTTGAACATCCCTTTATTAATATATGTTTATTTTCGTACTATTTGATGTAATATTGTTAGAGGTGATTATTCGAAGTTATATGATTGAAAGAGAGATAATATATAATAGCACATGGTTTTCATTGTATTTGAATTTATAAAATGAACCTCCAACTATGTGTAATTATTATTAGAACACAAATCAACATCTAAAATAGATTTTAAGCATAATTTTTTTAGAACAATTTTAAGCATAAATTTTTGATTTAGCGATGATTATTTCTTTTCCTCATATCCCGATAAAATAATTATTTTTGAATTTTAAAAGTTAAAATTTTAAAGCTTTTTATATATTGTATTTTTGTAATTTTTTTTAAAATTTAAATTACATATAAGATTTAGTAAGCTAAAAATATATTTTGCTTAACTTTTTTGTCATATATATAAGTCATAATATAGAATTAAACATAATTGTTTGTATATATAATATAATATATTTCTATGAAGTAAAACAAAGTAAGAGAAATATTAAATTTTTTTTGTTAATAAAAATATTAAGTTTAAATAGGATTGATTTTGTTATTTTATATTATAAATTTATAATATATATAATATATTAAAAAAATAATTTGGGGTTTGGATCGAGCTTAAAAAAGTTTGAGTCTGGCCTGGCTAGTATTTTATTTGGACTCTTTAAAAACGAATTTTTTTATTCAGATTTTTATTTTTGAGTTCATTATTGTATTTTTATAGGTCAAGCTTATCAGATTGGGCAAACTTTGGGCATCAGGTCTATTTCTGATGTCTCATCAAAATAATTCAGCTTCTCTTAGTTAATTTTATTTTAAATAATATTATCTTTTTTCATTAATTTTGAACAACCTCATAATTTTCTCGTCCATTGGGAGGCTACATATTAGAAGACTCAAGTTAGTTAAATCTTTTTGAAACTAGCGGATCTCACATGTTTGACTTGAGCAACTGAAGAAATGCTCTAAAATGGGCAATAGAACAACAACAACAACAGAAGTTTCGGAATCAAAGGGAGCATTTGGAATGACATGAATATGTTTAACTTCCATTGATGAAAAACATGGAACAAAAGAAAAGCTTGACTGTATCAAATATCTACTCATAATAATTCAGGGGTAGACAGAAAATTGAGAGAATTTATTCATGGATAAGAAGCAACACAATCATTCCTCTTATTATGCAATGAGGTTAAATAAGGAAGCAGCTAATTTGTATCTGTATCACCTACAATTGCTTAAAACACACAATGGAATCTCCTCCATATCATGGTAAAATTCATGGACAAAATTGAAAGCAAGAATAACGTCCTAGTAACCAGTTTTTCAAATGTGAATGGGCTTGTCAAAAGTGGCCATTGCAGCTTCTTTCACTGCCTCGCTCATCGTCGGATGCGCATGGCAAACCCGTGCTATGTCCTCACTCGCTGCATCATACTGCAAGGCTATCACTGCTTCGTGAATGAGCTCTCCTGCATTTGGTGCCATTATATGCACTCCCAATATCTTGTCTGTCTCCTTCTCAGCCAATATCTTCACCAATCCTTCAGCATCATCAATGGCCTTAGCCCTGCTATTAGCCAGGAAAGGGAACTTCCCGACACGGTACTCGACACCAAGTGCCTTCACTTGCTCCTCAGTCTTCCCGACGGATGCAACCTCAGGGTGTGTATACACAACCCCTGGGACTTTGTCGTAGTCCACGTGCCCAACTTTACCAGCTATGTACTCTACACAGGCTACCCCGTCTTCTTCTGCTTTGTGGGCCAACATTGGACCTGGAATTACATCTCCAATTGCAAAAACACTAGGGACATTGGTGGCAAATCTTTCATTCACTAGAATTCGTCCTATCTTGTCAGTTTCGACTCCTATTTTGTCCAACCCAAGACCAGCTGTGAATGGAGTCCTACCAGCAGATACAAGAACAACATCTGCTTCTAATGTGGTCTGATCACCACCAGCTGCTGGTTCAATGGTCAGTTTCACGCCATCACCTGAACTATCAACTCCTACCACCTTCGTCTTCAGCAGGAATTTCATGCCTTGCTTCTCAAGAGATCGCTGAAACTGCTTCCGGACCTCCCCATCCATGGTTGGGACAATATCTGGTGCAAATTCAACAACAGTTACCTCAGAGCCAAGTCGGCCCCACACTGAGCCCATTTCTAGCCCAATATAGCCTGCTCCAATGACAATAAGTTT
Organism: Senna tora; assembly: GCA_014851425.1. NCBI lineage: Eukaryota > Viridiplantae > Streptophyta > Magnoliopsida > Fabales > Fabaceae > Senna > Senna tora. Next base: position 5,267,657 of record CM026262.1, on the reverse strand, counting down.
CTTGGGGATTTCTGACAAAGCAAGAGCACCTGTTGATGATACGATTTTCTTTTCATCAATGGGGACACCAGGTAGAGATTTCACATCTGAACCAGTGGCAATTATAATGTTCTTTCCTTTCACAACAGTACTCCCACCATCAATGGTATCCACAGAAACTTCAGTGGGAGAAACCAATTTGCCATATCCTTTGACATAGTTTACCTTGTTTTTCTTGAATAAGCCTTCAATACCCCGAGTGAGATTAGAAACAGCTTTATCTTTTTGTGCCATCATGGCTGGTAAATCAATCTCAAGAGATGAAAACTTGACCCCATGGCTGGAGAATGAATGTTTGGCTTCATGGTACAAATGTGAGGAATGCAAGAGTGCCTGAAGCAAAACATGGAAATATTTAATAAATGAGCACACAGACAACAGAGAAGATTATATCCACTATTCTCAGCAATCTGATGCACCTACAATGCATAAGATGAAGGAAATACAGGAAGGTTACTACAACAGACTTGGTTTGAAAGAGATATGCTGAAAGTGGTAACAAGTCTGTTGGATGGAATCAATAAAAAAAAAAAGGTCTGTTTTTGCATAGCAAATTCAAGTAAACAATAAGCAAGAAGCTTTAACTGTCTAAACAGAAAAGAAATGAAAAAAGGAAAGAAAGAGAAAAATGCAACACAGTATATGAGAATTAGCAGGTAGGGGTTTAGTGTATGGTGATAATGATATGGCATAGCCCAGATAAAAATCGAGTGAAGACACTAACAAATAATAAGCAGCCCTACCTAGACCTTAACTTCAATAAAAATGAAAAATGAAAAATGAAAAATAGCTGAAAACGCAAGAGCATTGATTGCAGGAGTAACATAAATTTTCTAAAATGTGGTTAAACAGGCAATTAATTCTGAGATAGAAAAATGAAAAGGCAATTAGTAACAAATTTAAGTACAAGTGCTGCTCAAAAAATATAAATGATCACGGTCTGTTCTACTTCCTCCTTTCAGACGTAAATTTAAAAGCACTTCATTTGAATAACTATAGTGTCCAATGGCTGGAAGTATCAAAAGATCGTCGCTTTATTTCCAAAAATGGTTTCTAAATCGCAGCTTTACCATGATTCACAGATGAAATTACTAATTTTTCGTTGGCAACACCAACAATCAAAGCCACATGCGCAAGAAAATTCACTTTTTCCCCCTGTTTTGGAAAAAACGAAAATCTTATATCAATAATTTAAACAAAGTACGAAACCAATATTACTTCGACCCCAAAAGAAATGTTATTACGACATTAAAAGAAACGGAAGGCGAAGCGTTCGGGTTCTCTATCGAAAAAAAAAATCTAAGACAACCATAAAGATCATTCCAAAAAATTAGGAAACTCCAACCTAGCTCCTACTGATCAACACAGAAATTCAGAAACAAATTAATCCAAATCGAAAGTGGCTTAAGAAAAATCCAAAATTGGATTATACCTTAGAGGGGATGCATCCAACGTTGAGACAGGTACCACCAAGGGTCCCACGCTTCTCTATGCAAGTGGTCTTGAGACCCAATTGGGCGGCTTTAATGGCGGCGACATAGCCTCCGGGACCACCACCGATGACGATGACGTCGTTATCATCAGATCCGGAAGCAAAGCCCCTGGAGAAGGAGGCGAGAGAGAGGGAATACTTGATGGTGTCGGAGGAGAGATTCCTCGACAAAAGGAAACACTTGCGCCTCGCCAAGCAAGCCATAGCCATTGTAATTGTTGAGTGTGAGCTCTTAGGATCCGATCAAAACCAAAACCCTTGTTGGGGTGTTCGATTCAACTACCTACTCGCCCTTTTTCAACGCCAATACAGACGCCGCTACCCACTAGCCAGGCTTTGCTTCTATTCTATTCCTTTACCTTTTTCTCTTTAATTTTTTTAAAAAAATTTAAGGTAAAGTTTATGTTTATTATAAAATTTTTTAATTATAAATTGTATTTGTATTTTTTTATTGATTATATAATAATTATTTTTTATATTTTTTTTGTTGGTTATATAAAATTTTTTTGTTATATATCTTACTTTTATTGAAAAATTTTATAACAAATACCTAAAATTTTTTTGTCATATGTCTTATTTTTATTGAAAAACTTCATAACAAGCACATAAAAATTTTTATCTTAATTTAATCTTTTTAAAAAAATGATTTTTTTTTCTAGACACAATGGAAATTGATTATTGGAAAATATTGGGATAATAAAGTCTTATTATCTTTTAATTTTAAAATTTTCACTAATTTATTATTAATTTATTTTTTGGGTAAAATAAGATTTAATCTTTTTATATAAGACTAAATATAATTATTTGACATTGTATCGAACTTTTATTAATTATGATTTTTGAAGAAAAAAAAATTTTTCCCTAACTAGAAAATGGATAGGGAGGGTTTGTCATAGACATACGAATATGATAGTAATGATATTTACACTATCATTTTCATACTTTATTTTATTGTGTTATTATTTTGATATAAAAACAAATGAGTGAATTACATTTGAAGAGAAAGCTAGATCAACTAGCTACAGCCCAAAATGGGCCGAACATAGGGATGACGATGACAATGTTACTCAGATCCAACGGGTACCCGGTAAAATTATCTGTTGAGTCCGAGTCTGGATATTGAAAAAATGGGTCCGGGTCCGGATCCGGGGATTTTAACGGGTAAATTTCCGGGTCCGAGACCGAAGACGGGTAAGGGAGTATTCACCCCGGACCCGGACCCGGACCCAGTAATATAATATATATAAAAATATTTTATATATAAATACTTTTTATATAAATACTTTATATATAAATAGTTTTTATATATTATTTATATATAAAAATATTAAAAAAAAATTTACGCACCATCTCACACTTACCCAGTAGTCCAGTACCCACACGCGTGCCTCACCCTCATCACGATTCACACATATTTCCATTTTACTAAGCTCAAACCCAGACTTTTTATTTTAATTTTATTGTGTGTTTGAAGTTTTTTTAAAAAAAATTGGAAATAATTAAATTTATGATTGTATATTTAATACTTGTGTGTTTGAAGTTTTTTTTTTAAATTTAAAAATAATTAAATTTATGATTTGTAAAAAAAAGTAATAAATTTTCCGGGTCCGGAGCTGGGTCCGGGGATTTAAGTATTCGATGGGTCCGGGGATGTAAGTATTCGATGGGTCCGGGGATGGGTCTCACATTTTATACCCGACCGGGGACGGGAAAAAATTAAGTACCAGAGCTGGGTCCGGGGATTGCGATATCCTCCACATACCCTACCCATTACCATCCCTAGCCGAACACTCCTAAAATCTATCTGAGCCAACAGATTACTGAAATTAGAGGCAGTACTATAAATTATACTCTCCTCTACAACACCATTAGAGAATGATATTATATATCTCAGGTAAGAGAACATAATTTAATTCTTTTTTAGGGTAAACTGTTCTTGCTGTCTTCAAACTTTACTGTAATGTTCATTTTTGCACCCAATTTTTTTTTGGTTCATATCTACTCTGAAACTTTCAATTTTGTTCATGCCTACCCCTAAACTTTCAGTTTTGTTCATGCCTGTCCTTTTTGCTAACACCGTTAACTTTTTTGACGGAATTTGCTGACGTGGATGATGAATGTGTATTTTTTTTGCCACGTCATTGTCCACCTCACCTTTAACTTTTTACTTTTATTAAAAAAATTAACCTAATCTAAATAAAAAAATATTTTAAGATAAAAGTTTAATTTTTTTTTAATTTGGATTAGGTTAAATTTTTTTTAAAATAAAAGTAAAAAGTTAAATATGAGATGTAAAATGAGGCAGACAATGAGGTAGCAAAAGAGATACACATTCATAGTTCACGTAAAGGACAGGCATGAACAAAATTAAAAGTTTAGGGATAAACATAAACCAAAAAAAAATTTAGAAACAGAAATGAACATTGCAACAAAGTTTAAGGGCAAGGTAATTTACCCTTTCTTTTTTTTTTGTTTGTAATAATCTCCACTAACTTTTAGTTAATATTTATTCAATGAAATGCAAATGAGTAACTTCCCCATTCCAAACAGTCCATTCTACTACACTGTCCTCAATTAACATTATTGGTTTGGTTTCGATAAAAGTGAAAACAATGGTAGAGAATTCTAAGATTTGTCAAGAACTTACACCTAATAGCCTTAAACTATTCGACCTAGCAAACAAATCGCCATTTAACTACTAAACAAGATACATGAATACGATTCTAGTTTGATACACCAAAACCATCACATAGAAGTCTAAATCTTATTCACAGATGTAACAATCTGAAATTGAATCCAGTATGGTAGGGACCAATCAATTTGACCTAGCTACAATTGTCTCTACATATACCAACATAATCCAGAAAACACCTCCCAATCAAATAGTTCTAAACCCCCACCATGTATCCTCTTATATCCCTACAAAACTGCTGGCTGCTTTTTCTCTACCTCACTGAAACAGCCTCAAAACAGGAAATTCTATTTACTTTGAATTGCCCTCCAGGAAGCTCTTCAATCTGTTATGAGCATCTTCAGACAAACAGCATGCTCTGAATCTTTGCCTTTGGGGTGGACTTGATTCGACAAGGCTTTCAATGGAGGACAAGCATATAACAATCACAGTAAGATTATCAGATGTATTCAATCGCAGTGCTTCCTTGACTAGCTCTCTAGCACATAGCTGTGGATCATCATGCCTTCTTAATCCACGGCGGACAAAACTAACTGCATCCTGACTTGATATTACATCCCAGATCCCATCACACCCAATGATCAAGAACTCATCATCCTCTGTTAATGCAACCTGCTTAACATCTGGATCAGCAATAAGAGGTGATGCAGAACCAAGGGGGAATTTTAAGTCCCAATCCCCAAGGGCTCGCGTGACAGAAAGACAACCATTGAGATACCCATCGTCAATGAAACCACCCAACTCTTCCACTCTCATCCTTTCTGGTAAATAACTCGGTCTATGATCTTGAGACAACTCAACAGCTACTCCTCTTCTGCATAGGACTGCACGGCAATCACCAGCATTTGCAACCAGTAAATGACTTCCAAGTACTAGCGCAGTCAATGCTGTTGTCCCACAGGAACTACTAACAGTTTCTTCATCAGCCAAGGCAAGATCTGCACGTAGAAAAGCATTCCGATGAGAATCCTCCAATTTCTTTAGAAATAATGCATCAGTATCATATGACTGCAGCAGATTCGCATCTTCAAAAAATAATCTCATAGCATTCCTCTTAATAAAATAGGCTGCATCAGGCCCTCCATGACCATCAAAAACTGCATAAAATGCACTTGGTATAGGAGACTTGAACACAAATCCAAGATGGGAAGCTAGATCATCGATTTGAATGTGCTCATCATCCATAGATCCTCGGGGTCCAATTTCAGCAAAGCTACCAGATCGGATATTTGGGATGAACTTGGTTGGAGAGATCTCTAAAATGGGATCTTTAATTACCTCAGAGCAGCTCTCAGCCTACCACACATTTGAATATGAAAGGGTAAGATATTGTAATTAGATCAGGGGACAAAAAAAAAGACAAGATATAAATGAGCAGATTACCAGATTAACACATAATAATCCCTCAAAAGGGAAAAAATAATAAGAAAGACAAACAAACTGATTTCTTCTGTATAACATTGTCCAGCTATTTCAATCCATTTCTTCTGAATAAAACAATTTTTTTGGGGGAAGGGTGGGGATAGAGGGGGTTACTATATACTTTTAAACTCTAGTCTCGCAAAACTTTACAGCATCTGCAATCCTAGCAAACACTAGGTATGCATTAGATCTTCCCCCACATCAATCAAGAAACTCATAGAGTAGAATTCAGATTTGAAATTTAGCTTAGATTAAGACCCAGACAACTCCAGACTTAATAATACAGAATCCTCAGAAACTAACGACACGCCGATTTAAGCTTTATGAAACGAAGAAGAAGAAGAAGAAGAAAATCGACATGCCAATTCCGGGTAAGAATCTAGAATTCAAACATAAACCCAATAGTAAAAACGAAATAACAAAAGCAGGAAAAGAAATATACCGTTTCAAAGCGGGACAATTCAGTAGAATCAGATTCGGAAGAAACGAGTACTTGGCCAAAGAAGGTAACAGGAGGCGAGGTAGGTGAAACCTCAACCTTGACGTTGTGTTCTTGTGCTACGCAAAGATGATACTTCACATCTAACACAGGAATCCTCTGCTGACAGATCATTTCCGCTTCGGTCACCATCTTCTGGCTCACAATCATCTTCGAAAGCCGTTGTGATCTTCTCCGAACTTATTATCTTTCAACAAACCAGAAAAAAAAAACTAGGTTTTCAAAATTTCAGAAATGTTAACGTTCAAAAACAGTGGAGAAAAAGGGATTTAATTGATAAGAACAAGAACAGTAAGCAAATTAGGGTTTCTTTTCCCCGCGTCTCTTTCCCTCTCTCTGTGGTTCTTTATAACTAACGAATTTTGCGAAACTGCTTATATAGGGCTCACCACTACGCGGTAATTGAATTTGCAAGAAACTCACTGTCAATCAAAAGCCAATAATATAATATTAAGACCCTTGGGGTAAACGATAATAACCTAATTTTATATTTTATTTTTACAATTAAAATTATTCATTATCCTATCCATCTAAATTCATTTCATTAAGTTTGTTTATTAAAGCATAAGATGTATCATTTTATTTTATTTTTTTTAATTTTGTTAACTTGTTGTTAAGAAAAAAATTTACACATATCATATTTTAATAGGCAAACTTAATGAAATGAATATAAAAAAATAGATGTAAATTTTTTCTTATCAAAAACTATCTATTAATTATATTTTTTATTAATTAGATGATATTAATTTAGCCAGATTGAGTTTAAGAGAAGGCGTGTAAACATAATTTAAATTTTTGTCAGGAGATATATTCATATTTAACGTTTATATATATATATACACTAATTAATCCGTTTAACCCACCAATTTAGTGGGTTTGGTTTCAAAATCTCAACCCGTTTATTAAACGGGTTGGAGGAACCCGACCCACCTAACCCACCATGTTAGGTGGGTTGGCTCGCGGGTTAGGTGGGTTGGCCCGTAACCCACCTAACTTAAAAAAAATTTAAAAAAAAAATTCCTAATCATGTTTCTTTCTTTTTGTCATATTTTTATTTTTCACCATATTTGCAGGAGCCAGGAGGAAAAGAAATGAGTAATGTTGTGATATTTTGACTATGTTTCATACTTTCATTGTTCTATTTTTAACTATTTGTGAGTGACATGATGAATGATAAATCTTTTATTATATTTTATCATATAAAATTTCTTACTTCATAAAATAAATGTAAAAAAAAGTATAAATTTCTTTTTAAAATAAGTTAGAATTAAAAAAATTTCAAAAAAAAAAAGGTGGGTTGGCCCGATGGTGGGTCGGGTTGAGATCCCCAACCCGTTTAGCGGGACCAACCCGTCACGGGTTCAACCCGTGGTGGGTCAACCCGTGTGGACCGGATTGGCCCACTTTGAATAGGTACTAGGTAACGGGTTGAGGGCAGAATAATGGTGATTGCCTGTTGGGTAATGGATATCCCTCGCCTTTGCCTTGAAGGAGTAGAATTGTTTGAGTATGCGTACACTTCACGCAATTATTAACAAACAAACATTTAGCTTTAATTTTAAATAAATAAATACATAAAATATATAAATACTTAAATAAAATATTGAAGTGGATATGCAACTTTAAACTTTAAACCAAACTTTGGAATGCTTTATGCTTTGTACACTATTAATTGTTATCCGCCCACTCTATTTGTAATTGTGAGATGCAGGGGAAATGCACCTTACACGTACAGGATGCTTTTCTTTCTATGGGATAAGGAAAAACCTTTTTTGTGTTTTTTTTTAAATATCTATTTATATATCTATCTACACTGAAACATAGTGGTTTAATCTTTGATATCATTTCTTCAAATAATTGACAAAATTATTAATTAATAGATGAATCTACATATTTAATTTGCCCAAAATTTAACATATAGTGATAATTTGCTTCTTTGTTATATGTGCGGTATCCAGTTTTTTTTCTTCTTAAATATCATAAATGTGAAATATAAGATATTTATACATTGAAACTAAAATAAAAAAAGTGAGAGGGAAGGAGTCTGACCTGATTGATTGAAAACCACACGTATGAGTAAGATGAAGATATGGCCAAAATTATTGTATGGCAAGCCATTCACATTCACATGCCACAAAAAAATCAAAAGAAAAGAAGTGACCACTAGTCCTATTATCGGATAAGAATCATTTTCTCTTTCAAATAACTGCATTAGTTATTAGTTATTACCTTTATTTATTTATTTTGCTTTCATCAAGATAGCAAACTTGTAGAGATGAGTTATCCAATCAGCTTTCGTTGCGTATGACTTATTATTTCACCATGTAGAAGTTATTTTCTTTTAGTCTCGATTTTACTCGTTTGTGATCTAAGACTAGGAATGAATAGCAAAATGAAAATTTTGTTAAAAAGAAAAATCAATTGCTCTGATCAGGATTGATCTATAATATTAAGTTATAATAACACAAGGATGGATATGTTTAAATTTGTTCATTGCACTCTTCTTTAAGCAGTTTTAGGCTATTACCAAAAGGGAGATAGAGAGTAGCTTTCTTGACAAAAAGAACATATTTAAACTTGAACAAAAAAGTGCATACTATTAACTTGAGTGCTTGAGTGAATAACTCATTCACTCTTAATCAAATGTCAAATGTTCGATTTTTAATTTTGAATATAGAGCAACTTTAAATCCTCGGACAGCTGTCTACCCTCGAGGTGCCTACAAACTAGTAAAGGGATTAGTCACTATATTTGAGGTTTCATACAAAAAAAGCATACTATTGAGTATTGATACAAAGCATACATTCAAGATTTGATTGTCCACTCCAAGAATGCCAAAAATAAAAGATGAATGAAAACCTTTTGATTTCATGGCAATCAAATTCAAAGTGGTTGATTAAATCTTTGTAGTGAAGTTGTTAGGATGGGATAGGATGAGTGAATAAATCAATGAATAATAGGACACAATATGTATGATTAAGGTAATATCTGATATCTAGCATACACCCTAAAGATTGATATAAAAAGCTCAAACCTCAGATCAATGAATCAAAAACTCAGAAATTAACTTCAATATCTACTCGCAGCATTCTGGCTTGTGTTCTTTCTGCAGCCTCTCCCAAAGGCATAGCACCTTCCTTGGATTTTGGTAATGGGCAAGTATATAATTAGATTCACATCCAGCATTGTAAAACCTCTCATCATTTTCGTAATGTACTTCTTTACCACTTTTCTTGAACTCTTCAATCCATATCCCCATGGCAACATCTTCTAATTTGAAGAGCTGTGCATATGACAGTTAAGGATACAACAAAAAAAACCCTTGTTTCAAATCAAGGTTGTAGCTTAGAAGATATGAAGAGATAATACTCTTAGTTGATATTCAATAAAGATCCAGCAAAATGAATAATGGCCAGAAAAGAAGAAAAACACATTGGATGGATGATGATGATTGATGATTAAACCCTTTTAAGAAGAAGACCCTAGAATTCAATGGTGGCAATTACCAATAAAGCTTTCCATATATACACACATATATCTTGTTTGAGCTAGTACTTGTTTCTTGCCATTTTAGTACTGTTTTCGAAGGTGATCTTCAGGGAATTGCTAATGCATGCATAAGGTTTAAGACTTTTAGAGTCTCCATATTCAAGTAAAGTCTAACACTAGACACAAATACTGAAATGATCACTAAAACACAATCAGGTGAAATGATATATATATATATATATATATACTCTTACCTTGAGTTTTCTTTCCTCATGGCCATGAACGATGAATTTTGCAATGTCTCGAGAGATGACATAACCCGGACCATGAGCCCAGGGTGGGTACGAATCATGTGGCCATTCCTAATCAAAAGGAACAAAATTGAATTTGAGAGGGGAAATAGCCATGTAATTAGTTTACTAAAAGTATTTTGAAGAAATTCATACCTCCTCACTGATGTACCATTTGCCGTTTTTATCCCTGTGAGGTGATGATTTGGAAGATATGAGACCATATAAAAGGCCCTCTGATGGCTTTCCCTTAAGGCTAGAAAGCACTTCATCAATCCTAACAAAAGCATCATCATCTGTTTTCATGATGTACTTAGAAGGGATGATTTTCGTCTGCAAATTCAGATAAAAATCTTATTAAGTAGTAGTTAGAAAGTAAAATTGATGAAAAAAGTAATACACAAGACTTGCAGAGAAAAAACAAAGTCATGCACATTGATGTATATAATAGGAACTATAGACTACACATCTCTTCATTTTAAAATATTCTAACACTTACCCCTAGAATGCATACGGCAATTGTTTTGAAGGTGATCAAACCATAATAATCAACAAAAGGCATAAATTGGATATCTCCATAAGCCTGAGCTTCTCTCCACAGCTCAAAATTAACTCTATTGTTCTTGTGCTGCAATAAAATAAAATATATACGTTACTCACAGTTATAGGGCAAAGAGAAAACACAATTATTCTTGAGTTCAAACATCACAGATATCTTATATCTCCCAACTTCTTCACACGCTCCTTCTACTTAATGTACAGTTTTCAGTATATATTTTAATTAAGATAGCATTTGCACTCCTCTCCACCTAACCCCATAGGAGAAGAAAACTTAGAAGTAGGAAGGAATCCAAAATTTCATGAATTGTACCTTCCAAATAACTCAACAAGAGATACAAAGTAATTCAAAGATTATACATACCCTCACTTCACCATGATAAATGATAGCATATGAAAATCTCACTTCACCAATTCCATTTATAACAAAGCAGAAATCAAATTTAAGTTCTTTCAACGAGGGAATGGGGCAAAGATTATCAAACTTTAACAAGATTCGTTTTTCTCTGAAAAGTTTGAGCATAAGTACAACAAAAGCTATTTCAGCGCAAGTATTCACTTAACCAAGTATGCAATTGATCACTTACAAGCCCAATGAAAAATCGGACAGCTACTTGCCCAGAACGTACAGCCTCATACTGCATCCAGGACCTCCTGAGGGCCATTCGACGCTCAAAGTTATTTCCAGTAGAGAATACCCCAATTAACAAAATAAGCCTTTTTCTGGGGATAGAAGGAGCTTTCAGTGTCTCAGCATCAATTATTATCTCATTATCATCAGTAACGGGTAAGCCTTTTGCCAGAGCAGATAAGAGACTTAAACTGCCTGCTACTTTGATGCTGCTAACTAACCATGGTTCAAGTTTCTGCATCCATGAAACACTACAACGTTGGAAAAGACCACTCTATGATTTCAATTAAAAATTTAATTTCTAGCAAAATTTCTCTTCCGTACCTTACCTCCCTAAACGCAAAAGATGTTTCATGCCTTCCATTCACAGTCATGTGAAATCCCTCTGAACCAACCCACAATGTGGCAGTGAAAGGATTCCCCTCAGAAAAGGGGAAATTACCAGTTCTATGTGCACTTTCCCATGAAATGTTAGCAGGTATATCACTAGAAGGTTGTCCCACGCTTGGATTCTCCTCGTTCCTGCTTCTGGCAACTTGTACATTGCAGACAACAAGTCCATCAACTGCACCATTTAGAGTAATGATGATTTAGAATTCACTGCAAGTGCCATTCTTGAAAACTTACACTATTGAAGAGCAATTATAAACACATTCTAAAAATAGCTTTTAATTGTATAATCGTGCTGTTCCAAGCATGGCTATTTATTCATGAGGTGGGTCGGTGCCTGCTATAGGTCACATATGGATGAAAAACTTATGTTTAAACTTTAAAAAAGCATGACGTAGTGGTATAAAGTCTCAAAAATTGGAAAGTGTTACATTTTCTAAGTTGAGTTATAAATGTTTAGTCTCTACATGAGAAAGAATGCACCAGTAATTAAAGACGCTTTAAACCAACTATCTTAATGCTATGTATGTTGAATATGCTTTAATATATACAAGATCTACTATTGCTCACCACTTCATGTAAGAAAAATTTTCTTGTGGAAACAGCTTAACACTCCAATAATAAAATTGGACCCTGCCAGTCATAATGCATCAATAATTAAAAGATGGAGAACTTTTGATTAAAATTAAAAATCTTACTAATTATACCTCCTTGAATGTTAGCAGAACCACGAGAAGGACATCTTTCCTCTTTTCCCCACCCAAGCTCATCAGTCCATGTATTTTGAACTATAAAGGGATCCTCTGTCAAATTTTCTCCAGGAAGACTCACATTATAGTGCAAGATGATTGGAGGATTTGGTTCTTCTTCCTTTTGCTGGCCTACAAGGTCAATCTGAAAGCTTCTGTTTTGCCCATTTGGAATCCCAATCAATGTAATAGAAGAATCAACGACCAGACCACAAGGAAGCTCAAGAATGACACCACTGCTTGCCACTGTCTTACCAAGTGTCGTTACAGACAATGGGCAGTTTTGATATTCTGGGCTGTCTATCTTGCTAATCCTAGAGGCTGTGTCATTCTCAATTGTAGACAACAACTCTTTCCATGCTATAGAAGCCTCTTTAACTCCCTGACCAGTGTCAGGTAAAGCATCTGACCTTGACAGCAGGGGAAACAAGGGTGTCCATACAAGCATGGCTTTCAACTCTCCCTCAGAAAAGTTTTTCATGTCATAAAGATCATAAAGCCCTTCAACATGTATATAATGTGGTTTTTTTGTTGGTTTTGGAACTTTTTTTAGTTCAACCTCAGAAGAGTCTATAGTAAGATGGTTTCTTGTACTTGAGTCATTTGGTGCATGATTATTGAAGAAACTGTAGGCTGACTGCTTTACTAACTGTTTCTGTGGCTTAATTCCAATAAGGCTGTAAAGGAGAGTCAACATCATTCCCAGAGCGATGATCAACAAGCCTCCATACCACTTCTTCATGGTCAATAAACCTTGAACTAAATTCTGCAGCGGACACAGTAGTTGTATTACTCTTCCACTACAAGATTCATAGAGTATCCGCGTAATGGATAAAGAAAGAAGGAAAACTAAATTACAGAGATTAAATGATATTAACTAATCAATAGAGAAGATCCAGAGACTAAATAAACCAGTACAAGTATTTTCATTTCCCTATTGCTCACTTATTCATTTTTGCTACAGGTAATTTGGGAAAAGGTTGAGGCCTTGAGGACTTGTTGGACACTAAACCATGAGGACTTCCATACCATAATAAGGCATAGTACATTAGCTGGTGAACATGTAACTTATTCAGAAATTTAAAAAATTATAATAGCCAAATGTGATTGGTTTGCAAGGTAGTGTTTCCTTGGAGAATAGATAGAAAAGGCAAGAAAAGAATATTTATCATATTCAAAATCAAAATCTTAAGCGAATCGTTTTGGAATTTGGATCCTCTTGTCATGTGAGGAGAGAGATAGACACAGAAGTACTTGAGTGTAAGGTCTTATTTACATAATAGAGACCATAAATATATGGCAGTGTCTATTTTTCTTCACACATGACATTATTGTGTCATTTTCTCACACGAGAGGATCTAGATCCATGGTCTTTACACCCAAGTTTAGAAAATTTTGAACATTGCAGTGCCACTCTTAGTCCGGTACCATCTTCAATGTTGCAACATTCATATTAGAGTGAATCTTACCTATATTGGAGTTCCAGCGTACTAAGTTCTGTATGGAAAATTCAAATTGCACTCGAGAATAACTTCAATTTTCTCTTCAATGCTTCATGGAAAACACATATGACGCTTAGCATCACAGAATAATAATTTTCACAATAATTTTATAGCTAAGATGCAAAACACTAGGACTCTTAAGAAACGACTTGTTAAAAGCTAGTCTCGGACAATTAAAACATTATTTCAAGGGAAAATTGGAAAAGAACCAAAACAAAGACTACAAAAGAATGAATATGGCGGTCAGCCAACCTTTTATGAACGTAGTCGGGCGAGCAGCATAAACCAAATCGAAACAAGTCCACGAGGAATTTAGTCATAAAGTCAACAAATTTTCTCAGGTAAAACCATATTTGGGTCATGGTCCAGACAAGAACAAGACACGAATACGTTTCAAAGCAATTTGAAATATTCATTTTGGGGACAGAAAAAGATACTCTCATTCAGTAGAAGTTCACGTTATGTAAGAAAAAGAAGATCACATAAACCAAATCGAAACCTGGGAAAGAATATACCCAATAAGAAATCAGAACTAAAACACAAGATTTGAAGCTGCATAGGACAAATATTCAACTAAATCTAACCATCAATCTGGGAAATGCTCCAAGTTGGAAGCTTGAAGTCGTGGGAACTGGGAAGTAAGAGTGACTACAATATGTCAATAAGAACCGAAAGTACAAAGACACAAGTGTTGGTTAATGTTATAATCGTTTTAACAGGTGGAATAATAATAAATATTAATTAGAATGGTAATGCTAGTTTTAAGGTCGAAAATTACATGATTTTTTAAATTTTAATTTTTAAAATTTATTAAATTTTTAAAGAATTTGATCAAATTAAATATAAAATTCTTGATAATTATTACTTTTTAAATTTTAATTTTTAAGAATTTTCTAATTTTTTTTCTGATGTTTTTTTTTTATTTTTTAATTTTTCATTTTTTAATAAAAAAATTAGACCAGTTGGATTGTCATTTGGACAGTCCAACCCGGTTGATCGATTGGATTTCGATTAAATTTGGTTCAACTAAAAAAATAATTTTTTTAAATCCAACCGATTCATCTTTATATCCAATTAATAATTAGATGGTCCAGGTAGAGTTCATACAAGATGTCAATATATTCATAAAATTTCTTACACATCTGAATACATCAAATAATCATTTTGAGATAAATCATCAATCTTTTCACTCTCTCCTATTTATTATTTAATGAAATTTTTTTTTACGCTTAATTGATGTAGAAATGATGTAATGTGCTTAAGAATTTCTCCAATATTCATTAATTTTACCGGGTATTAACTATTAACTAAGTACCAACCTTATTTCGAATACTAGACTAAAACAAGACTATGCAATTTAGGTCCCCGTCCTTGCACCGTTCCTCTTCGCAATTCGTCTGATTTGGACAAGAAATTGCGAATTCCAATTATTATGTATTAGGCAAAAATACCTTTCCTACTCCCAATGTTAGGGTGTCCTGTCAGTTTCGCCCCTAACATTTTTTTGCTGTCAATTGTAACCCTAACGTTTTACGTTTATGCTAATGTCACCCTTTTCATTAACACCGTCAAATATTTAACAGTTTTTGCTGACGTGGCATCTTATGTGACAAAACATTTTTTTTTCTGTCAATTGTACCCTTAATGTTTTACATTTATGTCAATGTCATCCTTTTCACTAGCACCATCAAATATTTAATAATTTTTGCTTACGTGGCATCCTATGGGGCAAAAATATCTGACTTGGTGTATTTTTTTTCCACATCAGATTTCCTACTCATCTTTCGAGCACCGATTTCGACTTCTCTCCGACAAAGTCTTCCCGGAATAGAGAATGGGTAACGTCTCCGATATTTTTGTCTGCAAAATGGCACGTGCGTTTGAGTTATATTTTAAAAGGAATATAATGAGGCTAAAACGACACGGTTTTGATTGAAAAAAGATGAGTAAAAAATCTGGTGTGAAAAAAAATATGCCAAGTCAGATATTTTTGCCACATAGGATGTCACGTAAGCAAAAACTATTAAATATTTGATGGTGTTAGTGAAAAGGGTGACATTGGCAGAAATGTAAAACGTTAGGGGTACAATTGACAGAAAAAAAGCATTTTTCCACATAGGATGTCACGTCAGCAAAAACTGTTAAATATTTGACGGTGTTAGTGAAAAAGGGTAACATTGGCAGAAACGTAAAATGTTAGGGGTACAATTGACAGCGAAAAAATGTTAGGGACAAAACTAACAAGAGTCCCAAACATTGAGGATAAGAAAGGTACTTTTGCCTATGTATTATTTGGACAAGCATGGCTTTCAACTCTCCCTCCAAAAAGTTTTTCATGTCATAAAGATCATAAAGCCCTTCAACATTCATATCTTTAAAATAAGACAAATATTATCATATTATTATACACATAATATTGTAACTAACTACTCTTTTTTTTTTATATAGAAATATTAACGTTAACTATTCACCATTTATAATTGCATCATTTTTTATATTAATATGAACTCATCAATTTCAGGCAGAAAAAAAAATCAACTAATCAATTAAAATAACGTCATTTTGAATGATGCAAAATGGATAAAATAACGCCTCTGTTTCTGTGCCCCACCCTATTCTCCTTCTCCTTATACCACTCCAGATTGCAGAAGATTGGAAGATGACCTGATGAGAATTTCTTCATATTGAATAATTGTGCATGTCTAAACTTTGAAACCCAATTAACGTTGGCCAGTCCCCGGTCCAGTCTTACCTTCACCAACCCAGTACTCCTATTCCCGCACCATGTAAAAGGATGACCGATGAAACCGATGTCCGTAAGATTACAATCATCCACAGCCTCCCTGAATTGCTGCATCTGTCTCTCAGGTCTATCATTCTCCCCCTGCCGCTCTTCGCCATTGAGTATCTCATTGAAATCCCCCATTACTAACCATGGTACGTCACCTCTCTCTTTTAGTCGTCTAAGCATGTTCCATCCATGATGTCTCATATTTGTGGTAGGTTCTCCATAGAAACCCGTAAACCGCCATTTGTTAGCATTCTCGTCAATATTTACATCAATGTGATATTTTGACATCGATCGTAATTCTACCTTAGTCTCATTCCTCCACAGTAACATCAAACCTCCACTTCGTCCTTCGCACGGCTGCCAAACACCATTTTCGTACCCCAATTCTTGTTTTTTTCCTTCGGCTTCTCCGGCTGTTAACTTTGTTTCACTAATGAACAAGATATCCGGATTCGCCTGTCGTATGAGAAGCTTTGTGGATCTAACTGCCCGTGGGCCTCCCAAACCACGGCAGTTCCACGCTATGATTTTCATTGTGTCCGGCGGGCCTGTAGAGACAGACTGACCGATATACTGTTTGAGTCACCATCTCCTTCTTCCACACTTCTAGCCTTCTTACTACTCGTTAGTGCCTTCTCTTCTTCCTCCCGTGCCCCTTCTGTCGTATTCTTCCTCTTTCCCATCTTCTGTTCGATCGGAATTTGAACCTGTAGCATTCCGTTATTTCGTGCAAGTCTTTTCCATTGTTTTCCTCCAGACGACTTCATCAATGGGTTAGTATTTTCCTTCGTCCCATCACTTGTTAATAGTACATCGCCCTCTTCTAGATATTGAATTTCCCGAAACACCATCTCTGCCCTTCTTACATCCATGCTTGTCGTCACCTTCTCTTCTTCTTCTATTTCAATGTTTGTACCCCCGTCATTCCTCTCAGCTGAGGACCTATCTTTTGTTGCCATATCATCATTTTTTCCTTCGACCTTCATTCGATTCTCCTTTTCTTTTCCTAGTGCTATCGTTGGGCTTGCCAACATTTTGTTTGTTTCTTCCCTCATTCCGTCCCCATTCCTCCCTTCCGTCAAGACCCCTCCTTCTTCCCTCACCGTCATTCGTGCCAGTTTCTCCATCAAATCTTCTGCATCAACTCTTTTGACCATGCCCACCTTCTTCCCTTCCTCACTGTTACTACGGTTTTCTTGGTTTTTGTACGACCCTGGCCATGCAATTTTCTTATCCACACTTCTTGCTTTCAGCCACGGCCCCAACTTATTAACATCAATTCTTTCATGATTTGCATCCATCCTTTTACCTTCCTCACACTCTTCCTCATCGTGTCCAAATATACCGCATATGGAGCAGTATTTTGGAATCTTTTCGTAACGAAAGTCTACCCAGAAGATGCCGTCTTTCGCGTTGCCAAGATTCGCTCCACTTCGTATGGACTTCTTTAGATCGTACCATATCAGGCCCTTCATGAATAACACCCCAGAACTTGGTTCTTCATACATACCTACTTCCACCACCTCCCCCATTGATTCACAAATCTTTTTTGCCACCCTCTCTGATCTGCACTGTGGTGGGACGCCCCATAATTGGAGCCAAATCTTGACTTTCTTGAAATCCTCATCCGACCCCCTCAGTCCTCTCTTCCAGCGTGCAAGCAGCAGCCACCTATTCCGAAAAGTCCACGGCCCTCCATCCAGAATCTTCACCATCGCATGCTCCTCCTCAAAGTGGAACAAGAAGATATTCTGTTTTATTTCCTCTACCTTGAAGCCCTTAGGTTGACTCCATATATTTCGGAACGCGTTCTCCAAAGCTTGTTTATTCACTGGTTTTTCAGTAAGCAATTTCCCCATCAGCGTGTGTCGACACGCTTCGACACCGTACTTGACATCGTCTTCATCATATACTACCAGTAACTCGTCGTCTTTCCCACGTCTTGCCATCTCGCCCTTTCTGTCACACCGTATCCAGCAGTCGAAAAGAGACCGTAGACCAGCCCTTTTTGCCGGAGATACACGGCTTACGCCGGAAAAACCAGAACCCACGTTAACTCTGTGTCAACGTCCACCAAGAAACCCTACCAGAAACCTTGTAACAATTTACCCAAAAAAAAAACCTTATATCAAATATATAAAGAACTTTACTCCTATAATTAAATACTAACCAAAAAAAAAAAGTTCAATGGATATTCACAAGTCAGTTCACATGGAAATACGACAAATGGTGCACAATTTACCATCTCAGATTAATGGGGAAACGGAAGAAGAAAACTTGAGAACGTATCTACTATATGCTATAATGCAAGACAGGAGTATATCTTTGTCTTTCTTTCAAAGATAGAAATAAAAAATAAGGGCTTGACAAGAATAATTGTAAGTATGACCTGTCTTGCTGTGTGATTTTGCAAATGTACAAAGAAAATGATTTTGGTCAATATATACAAGAACTATATGGGATACATACAAATACAAGGAATATAGAAGAGTAAGTCTAAGAAACGGAAACGCCTCCTCGCAGATTGGCGTACCTGAAATATCAAAATATAGCCATTAAATTTGAACTAGTTTCTTCCGGCTAATATGTATATAAATAGGTGTATGAATCTAAAACCTAGCATTACCATTCTAATCCTCCCAACCAAATTAGAAATTATATGCACACTAGACCCTTAACATCGTTGAAGGCCAACTTAAGACGCGTAAAAATTGATTGATATTCCACAAAACATGTCATGCATGTCAAAGGTGAAAAAGAAGACAAAGACCTACTTCTATGCTAAGAAGCCTCTACCAAAAATATGCTGTAAATCTGTAATTCTTCTGGTAAAAATACATACGCAACAGAATGCAGAATCCGTTATACCCATGCCCCTGTCGGTGTTAACAGAAAGGAACTAGTGTTCTTTTTACTGTGAAATTAAACTTCCTTGTATTTAACTGTATTATAAAATGTCACAAATACCGGGATGAGCAAGGATAACCTTCAACATTTTAACCTTTTTTGAGCTATTTGAATGTTGAAACGGAGACCTACAAATATTTCATAAATTTTAAGCAGGATTAAGAGAGCATTTTATAGTTTAATTAAAATGATTTGGTTGTTACTAGAACATGTGCGCGTGACAGATAGGGAATATGTATGCCTAATGGAATAGTTATGTCAAACAAATGTAAACCTTGTATAACCGGACATACATGCAATAGGGAAATTACTGCAGAAAAACATAGCATTTTAACACCAGCCTAAATCACAATTTGTTCGAAGTTTTAATTAGCTCTTTGCTCCTTCGCCTCCATAATGAATAGTAATAAAACAGAGAGAAAGCAATTGTGAAGAAAATGAAAGGGAAAAAAAGGTACCTTTCAATACTGAAGGGCAAATGGGCTTAAATGACGGCTCAAACGATACAGTTCTTGATAATGCTTACGAATGGTAATCCATTGCAACTGACTCCTACAGTTTGGTACCGCTTCCAAAGGTCGAAGTGAGGGGAACTGACCCAGGCATCTGTGGGGGTGACGTGGAGTAGAACCCTTCTTTAGGTATTAAGTCACCACTGGTGTTGTCAGCAATCGGTGAATATGGCTTTGTCACTACCTTTTTCAGTGTTTCCTAAATATCATTGCCAGAAAGAATTTATAATACAGGAAAATACTGAGTCATAACCAAATAAAGTCTTCTCAGCAAAGAATTTTTTTTTTTTAATTTTACATTTTTGCTTGGACAAATTTGCAATGTCAAAATAGGAATCAGATAATTGGAGTATACAAATAAATTTGAAGGAAAAACACTAGATGAACATACCTTTGATACATTTGGGCCGTAAGTGTTCATTGCATGTTCGATTGCCAAATAAACTTCAAGAGCTTGCTGGGATCCAGGGTTACATTTTACAGTGCGAACATTTTCTTTCGAATCCAATGATCTAGAATGCAAATATAAGATGAGCCGTGAAGGGGGAGCTTTTGGGCTGTCTTTCTTTCCATGTGTCAGTTCCATCGTCCCAAGATTATCCCATAGTACATCCCACAATATCGAACATGGATCCCTGGCGGGGCTGAACTTCCTCTGAGCAATAATATTGGATGGTTGCTGACAGTAACAAAAAAATTTACTGAATACGAGTGCAAAGGAAAATATGGCTTATTATCAATTGTTCTCAATCATGAATACTTACTTGCAATAGTATGACTCTTCGATGAGTGACCATAAGGATTTTCCCTTTTGGGAGCAAAAAGTGGTCTTCATAAGCATCTGATAAGGCGAACTTTCCACGAACTTTAAAAAGATCAACCTGGCCAAAAAATGATCCTGATTCTGCAAGCTGCAGTATGACCTTCATAACAAAAATATGACAAGGTTGTTACCAATAAAACCAAGGAAATCATAAAGAAAGCAAATAACATTAAGTACTGAAAGCGAAAAAGAACACAAGGTACATGTAAGATCATGGCATTAATACAAGAGAACCAATAATGCATACAGCAAGCAATTCCATTCAAATGGCCATCCCAAATCATTTGAATTTATTCTCATTGGCTGCTCAATATGTTCTGGAAATATTTTTTTTATGAACAATAAAAAAGAGAGGTATTTTGAATATCCTCTATTGTGCAATAATAATGTTGTTTTGTTGTTGCCTGTTTGAATATGAAATGGGAAGAGAGTGGAAATGGAAGAGAGATACCACTTCTCGAATCCATGACGTAACAATTGAAGGCTAAGCCTAGAGCCATTCAGTCACAAGTGAGGTGGTAATATGTTCTGGAAATATAGTATTTGAAAATTCAAGGATAACAGGAATAAAAGCACAAACAAGTAATGTAAGATAATTTCTAACTGTCTTTACTAAATTCTATGGTTAATGAGATAAAATTAGAAAACTCCAAGGGGAAAATAAAGGTAATAAAGTGCTAGAAAGTGATTAAAAGCACATGGGATATAAACTTCCAAAGTTAATATAAATGTAATAATTGATTTTGGTTCCACTGTCCTAGTCAACATCTTAGATGACCAATTAACCAGGCAAAAGAGGAGGAATTGGACCCAAAATCTCTAATGAAAAACAACATAACAAGTTCTAGTCTTGAGCCAAATCCTCAATGATATTATCTGATAACAATTGTGAAAAAGTCATCTGTTAAAGTATAAGAAACCATTGGCATGTCTACAATTGAAAATTCAAATGTTTAAATAATAAAAGCACTTTGGGTCTATGATCTATTGCAAGTTGAGCATGGGTACCTGTCCTTGAGCTTTGTACTCATCATATAGTTGAAGCAAATTATCACCACTTATTACACGAGGCAGTCTCCTCCGAAGAAGTTGCTCTTCAGATGTTATAGCAGATGCAATTTTCATTCTCATAGCATTGGCACCTTCGGTTGTTTTTGATAGAAGATCCAGAACACCACTCACTGGTTGTGCAGCTGCACCAATAATTCCCTTCCCAACACCTTGAACAAAACCCTCAACACCAGAAGTTTTTGCTCCTTCGAGAGGCTTTGTTAATATGCCAGTTACTCCTCTGAACAAACCTTTAGCTAATGCTCCACCTCCCTCTCTAATAACATCGCCAAAGTCCTCCACACCTTTGGTTTCCTGTTAAATGAGACATAGGTATCAATTCCTATTAGATTACTGCACATGATGGAAAATTTTTATAATGGCAAAATAATCAACTTAAAAAAAAAAGGTCGAGAGTACTAGATAAAGCAAGCAGTCATATGATTCAAGTCTGTGATAGCCCTTTGAGCCACTCTGGGTTGTAGCTTAATAGCTTAAACTTTTAGGTTCAATGGTTAAAGTTCATTTTTTCCCTCCTCTTATACTATAATAGAATTCATTTATTAGTTGTGTTTTTGTGCTTTGTCAACAAATGAACAACTCAGTCGTGTTAAAAACTTGAAATTAATATGTCCAAAACAAAAACTTGAAATTAATAGGACCAATCTTAGACCATTGCTTGACAGGAGAAGCTTTTAGGTGAATTGGATCTTGAAAAATTTTCTTCAGAAAAGCCAGTGACCCTGGGCATGCATCGGGCAACATCCAGGTAGAGACTAGACTATATCCAATTCATGTTAAAAAACAAAGGAGCCTGAAATCATTGGATATTTCCATTTCAAGGGGTTATATTTATTAGGTCGGATCACAATAATTAAGGCATAACTATATTGCAAGGAGATAACTGGTTTACTAACAAGAGGTAAACAACCTTGCATCAGTTCTGCCATTATATATTCATGTAAAAAAGAAAGCAGCTAGCTTGCAGTTGTCATGTCTTTATTTAATGAATAAGGTTCTAGAAACAATATGTTTATCAGGGTTCTGAATGAAAATCCAAGAAAGCACTACAAAGTAAAGAGGATGATCTTTAAACAAACCTGTCTCTGCCGACTTTGAATAAATTTCTTGTCCATTGACAGTGCAGCCACACCTTTACTCATATGTCCAAGTGCACTACTTGCATTACCCAATATATCAACACCTGAGAGTAGCTGAAGTGGTTGGCCTAGAAGATCCTTCCGGATATTTGAAATTGCCATGCTAATCATAGAACTCTGCCTCATGCACACATTCTCATGATACCTTGGATTAATTCTGACCTAATTGAGGAGTAGATATGCATTTGGATTAGCACTATTTTATTATTCTCTCTCGAATATGAGTGAAAAAAAGGCATAGCATCTCAAGGTTTGTTCTCTTGAAAATTCGCAGCATTTCTATTCATATTAAGCAAACTTATGGAGAGCAAACTTTTTCTACATTGCGAGGTAGCGAGGTTAGTTGGCATAAGTTGTTTGAGGAAACTTAGCAAGAAGTTTAATAGAAAAGGGAAAGACAAACTAAAATATGAAAAATTTAAACGTCTAGCAAGAAGTTATAATAGAAATGCGCAGCATTTCTACCCAGCAAGAAGTTATAGGAAAAATTTAAACGTCTATTCATATTAAGGAAACTTATGGAGAGCAATTAAAATACTTACAGACATATTTTCTGTGTTTCCCAATGCGGTCATCAAGGATGCCCAGAACCCAAGCACACCCCTTGGCCTTTGACTGGGTGACATAGCCATAGACACTCTGAATCGAACTTCGGAGATATTGAGGACACTGTAAGTCCAAGTTTGGTTACAAATAATTTCAAGGAAACCAACACATCCATACAATTTGTTTTTTAAGGAAAAAAGAAAGGTTCTTGCATACCCAATTTGAATTATTGGATCGACAGAAGCAGCAGTTGTTTGAGAATCATACAACCGACTGAACTTGACTTGCTGGATCATTTCATGAAGGCGCCAAATAATAGGTTCATGAATGTTTATCAAGAAGGCAGCAGATTTTTCAAGCCCCTGCTTACCAGAAACCAGTTATAAGTAAACATTATAAAACCAATTACAGTCTCATAATTCATAAATGAACTAAATGTTAACATCCATCTTGTAGAGTTAAAATGAGAACTTCTAGATGCTCACATATAGACCAATAAATGGATAGACACAAAGATCTAATGATCCATTTGACTGCATTGTCATGGAAAATTTCAGGATATAGTCAGTTTCTGCTACCACTCTTTGTGGCCGGAAGAGAACTGGCATTGGGGTTAATGGCAACTGGTTGTCCACCTGCAGCCCACGCATTCTGAGTTTAAATCTGAAACACAAAACAAATTAAATTGTATTTTCAAAAAAAAATGACTATTAATAACCAGAAACTCAAGAGGCTAAGTTGTATTGGTTGACGAGTGGGTTTAAAGTTCAAACAAAATTTCACCCAGAAATTTTGAAAATATATCCTGTGCAAGACAAACTAATCAACTTTTGATTTATCTTGGATTCAAAATTACAACTTTTAACTAATGCCAGTCCTACCTATTGATTCCAGAGCCCAGACCAGTTGAATATGCCAGAACAAGATTCTGAATAGATAGGTATAATATTTCCTCAGGTGTATGATCAACAAGAGATATTCCAAGCTCAGCAAGCTCAAAAAATATATGGAATTCAGAATCTGTAAGAGACATTGGTTGTGGCTTCTGAGAGTCACTTTTATAGATCTGAGACATTGATGATAGATATCTTCTATTCAAAACTCCAACAGGTTCAGTTTCTGGCATCCAATCACTGATTTTAACAACATTGATTTTTTCTTCCTTTACAATAGTAACACCCAAGGCTCTATTTGATTCTTCAGTTGCATGGACAGGCTGGTGGTCAGATATTTCATCAATATCATACTTCAGTGATTTCAATGGGTCAGTTCCATCTACTAATAGTTCCAATAAACGTCTTCTCCCAACATCTTCCCACAGAAATGAAGCAGCAGCATTTGGAAGAAGAAGCTTCCAAGAATCACTGACACCATCAACTTGACGAAAGCGAATCGGCAAGAACATTGAACGATTTTCAATCCTGGTGGAAAAGAAGTTAAGTAATCAAACAAAGGATGCAGTAATGTAGTCTAAGAACCTATTTAAATGGTAGGACAAATGAAGAAAATTTACCAAATCAGGATGACAATGACAACATATGTAGATTAAGTAATGGGGAAAACTGACTTCTTTAAATGTTAAAATGTATGCTTCTCAGTCTTTAGTTTGTTTAAGTTTAACTCAAAACACAGATTAAAAGGATTATTCCACATGCTTCACAGAATATATACATGTGTGTGTGTGACAATTCTTCTTTTCTTTTCTTCTTCAATGTCAAGATTGCAAAATAAAAATTGAAAGGAACGTTGTGATATTTCATTAGGGTGATATAGGAGAGAAGAATAACCTGTAAGGACTCGACGATGAATTCAGACAAAATATGACTTCATAGCGTGACCTCTTTGCACCACTTCTTACTACTACCCGTAGTTGCATTTCATCGTCACCGATATCCTTTTTCAAGATAATGCGCATTACACCTTCATTGTTAACACTAAATGGCATGCTCCATTGGTAGCCATCCATGCGCAACTAAATGAATATAGAATAACTTATGAGATATAGACTACATGGCAAACATATATCAAGTTAGACAAACAATGGAAATTAATATCACACCTTCAACAATTCGACTTTGGCAGAAGACTGCCACCCAAAGGGTTTTGGAGGATCAGTGGGATGAATCCATACAGATGTCTGAGAATCACATTGCTGCATGCAGAGACTACATCCAGCCCTATTAATGAACAGTGTGTGTGGCTGGAAATGAACCACCTGGACATCAAATAAATTTATAGATTTTAGTTACAAAAGAAAATCCAATTCCAAATACTAGGTGCTTCTTAACAAAGAAAGCATTCAGCTATTATTATAACAAAAGAAGATATCAAGAGGGCCGTACAAATTAAATTGCCTAATAACTAGAGGTAGGGGAGACCAAAGAAAACAATAGGAGAAACGATTAAGATGGATCTATCCATAAATAACCTAACCATAGAAATGTGCTTTGATCCATATAGCCGACCCCACCTAGTGGGAAAAGGCTTTGATTGTTGTTGTTGTTATTTGTAGTACATATAAGAATTTCATCCACAAAACACCAAGAAAACTCACTTTATATATCTTTAAAAAAAAAACTATGGGATACCATAATTTATATATCTTGAAAAGAAAAAAAAAAAACACACAATTTATTGATGGCTCTTCAACACTAGTTTGAACCAAGAAAACACAATATATATCTTAGAAAGAAAAAAAAATTGTATCTAACAAAAATATCTAACAACAGTACAGATTCTCCACAAATATCTCTCACAAATATACTACCAAAATATACTTGACAGTACAGATTCTCCAACCTTTGTTCTGTCTGAAGTCATGTTCAACAACGCTGAAAGCTTGTAGTAAAATCCATTGGAATCGAAAGCTTTGATGTCAATACGCTCCTGACACAAATTAAGTTTCAAGAAAAATAATTTATTATGAAAAAAACTTGAGAAATTCCAATGCATCATGCATATATACAAAAGAGACTAAAACACTCCCCCTTCTCTTGAGAGATGGTTTAATTACATGACTATCCCCTCCACTACTAAAAAAAAATACGCAAATCTCCACTAGATAAGCTCCAACTATACCATTTTAACCAAATTATCCTAATGTCTAATATTTAAATAATATAACAAGTATTTAATATACCTTTGAGCACAAAAAATAACAAATGTTCTAAATGTAGCAAGCTTAGAATTTATTTTAAAAAAATAACAAAATAGAGCTTTTAATAAACTTGATCGATTACAAGTTAATAATCAGTAATACTTGAGTTCAAAAATAACGTTTGTATTAAATATATAATAAACATAGGCTCCATAAAAAATTTAATAAAATTTTAAGATAAATTAAGTATATGATTTTCAGCACAAGACAAATAACATTGAAATAAAGATTCAAGAAATAATTCTTCAAATAAGTAAGACTTTTACGTTTGGGAGTATTTTCATCATCTTAATATGTTAGGGGAAGTCTGTTTATATTCTCATAATAGAGGAAAGGTATGTGCAGTAAAGCCATCTCTTAAGGGAGGGAGGTAATTTTTTTTTTTTTTTTTAAAAAGAATGTGAAATAAGTATGTATGAAAAACCAAAGTCAAGCACATTTTAAAATATTTTGACCCTTTATCTATATCACCTTGTTTTCCAGTTCAAGAAGAGAAATCCCCGAGCTATAAACTTCAGAACCATACAAGGCAACAGCAATGCCCACCCGAGGTGACGGGTATGTATCTTTTTGTGACTGAAACATTGCAACTCCAGTACGGACAGCATAATCATGTGGTGAAAGCATGCTGGGAAAAGGACTGTTGTCTTCAACTGCTTCAAGTACCTGAAGGTTTCTTCTTGAACTAGAGTATCTTTTATCCAGTGAACTTAAAGGATTTTTCAAGGCTGTTTTGGCGGACTTAACTGCTCTAGAGACCATTACAGAATCCATATCTGAACTTTCCAAAGGTTCCACTTCTACAACACGATATGCCAGAGCCAGAGATGAATCATTGACAATCCAATATGGGACAAAAAGCCTTAAAGTTTTTGGTGCAGCACTTGTCCCTCCCATATCATATTCAATGCTCACACGCAATTTCCTGCAAATTATGATGATTATGGAGTTTACAGATGCTAAGACAAATATTATATACTTGGTACTAAAAGTAATATCAAGGTTAAGGAATAACAAGTCTATGCTAAAGTATAACATATAATTTTCCACCTAAATAACTTCTTTTACATAAAAATAATTGTATTGGAAAGAGAGTTCCACCTATTTGAAATCCATAGGGTATGGCATGAGTTTGCTTGGAAAATCAGAAATATTAACTAGCCTAAGAATTAAAAGGAATAAAACTGATGGATTTCATGGGACCCTCATCTTTTCTGTGGCTCAAAAAACAAATGTTCATTTTCTTTTCTGTTGCTCAGATTTTTGGCTCTTAATTCTGAATTCTTTTTCTGATTTCTTGGGATCTACTGTCACATGTGCTGCCATGATCCCACTATTTAAATACTCAGTTTTATTCCCCGTTCAATAAGAAAAACATAATTGTCGCTGCTCTGACTTATCTACAAGGTATCAGAACTTCACTGCCCCAAATAGAAAAGCCCGTATGACCAAATACAAATGCCAAACAAACATGAAAACTGAGAAGATAAGTTTTCCATCTAAAATAATTACTCCGACCAACAATGGAATGATTGAAAATTCTTCTATGCTCAACAGTTATTGATTCAATGTGCATAACTTCCTCCAATAAAGCCAATCCATAACGATGTGTATTTTTGGAAAGGGAAACGATGATTATTTAACTGGTGCAGACCCAAGGAGGATGAACCTTGGAAGGATGAGAACATGGAAGGGACCCCATGAATGCAAAAGAGTTCCCTCATTTACAGTACTGCCAATGAAATTTGGGATAATGTTCCAGAGACCTGCTCAACTAACGAGAACATGGCAGAGTTATTTGAGATTGAAGGTATTCTTCATGATTGGAGACGAGGTGGGATGGTGGTTACACAATACTTCACACCATCCTTAAGAGGTAATGACAGCAACTGCACACGATTGAGTCCTATACATAGTCATGCACCACTGATGCAGCCAACTAGAAAAGAATAGTGGAAAGGAAACTATTATACAAGTTCCTTTTGGGATTAAGAAACACTTCTAAGTATTCTGAGGGAGAATTATAGGGACAAGACCTCTTGCTTCACTTAGAGAGTTCTTCTTGGAGGTCAGACGTGGGAAGAGAACGAAGAAATTATTGATGGACCTCCAGCAAAACAGATGCCCCATGTCTTCTGCCCTTGCTGCTCGTGGACCACACAAAGTCAGGGCATTACTAGAAAATGCATGTAAAGCCAACAAATTGGAAACCACCACAAAGAGGAAAAGCCTATTGGATATGTAAAGGAAAGGAAGAAATATGAAGACTCACATTGACTGGTTAAACAAGTTTAAAGGCTATATAATATGTGACGATGCCAAACTAAATTGCTTTAGGTATTCTAGACATAAGGCATCATCCACACTTTAGCCTATACTCAAAGCCCATCAACATTATAAACCAAAATCTACCATGCAAACTTGGACCGAGACTGTTTAACTTCCAATATTCGAACGCTGCACCTTAATCAAGTCTATAGGTCACCCAATTGATACGAACCCGAGACTTAATCATCAACATTTCACAACAATACAATGTCCAACGGAAGCATATCCTCTACATTCTCCATGCCTGTAAAGTTCCTGAAGTTTCTTGCATCCTAGCCATTTATTGAGGCAACAAAGATCTGCTTTCCACGTTGTGTTGAAGATCTGCTTTCCATCTCTACTCTCTCACCCATGTATGCATTACTTTGGAATGGAATTATATATCAATAAAAAAAGTCCACTTCCAAAGTTAATTATTTTTTATTATTTTAAAATTAATAATAAAAAATAACTTTTACCTTTCTATTTATCTTTTTCATATATGTAAATTTAAATTTAATATATTAATATATAATTTTATTTTAATATATTTACTTGAAGAAAACTATATTCAAGTTTTTAGTTTATTGTAAATTCTGATTACAAACCTTCGACTTTGCTGGTGAACCATCCAGAAAGATGTGACACGATTGGTAAAAGAAGGATCCAGTACAAGAATAGGGTCCTGAATCAAGCAAGAGGATGAATCAACTGAGATTACAAAACACAACCAATGAGATATCTCAAATATATAAGTTAATACAGATTGAGACTGGTCACACCTTTTCCATAAGCCAGCCATCCTGCACAGACAAAGTAAGATACAAAGGTTTCTGAATATCTGCTGAATAGATATGTACACTCTGGCGAGAAGATATGACACCATGATGCTGCTCTACACAATTCCCTTCCTTTGTTTTCTCCCAGACAGTAAATTCAGCAGGACAAGGAAGCCGGTTTTCCAACTTCATTGGAGAATTGATGGATATTTTCCAATCGTATACTGGTGCATTCAGTTCAGTATTAAGAATTGAGGCATCTGTTCCCACACTGAACCAAAATAGCTTACTTCCTCTACTTGGATTACAGCACATAAGTACATCCTTCTTTTCAAGCTGATTTAGCTTCAAGGAGCAATTGGGCATCAGAGAATTCTGTCTAGAACCTTCAGCTAATAGAAGCTGATCTTTTCCATAGATATAACTTGAACCAACAGCCACTGCACAACCCCATGAATATATGGACTGAGGATCATCCAATCTAGGTTTAACATACAAAGATTTATCAGAGTCTTTGGATGTACTTTTCCAAGATAAAACAGTCGAAGCACCAGGATCCACAATAATAGATTCACTCTGCACAGAATCTGTTCCTCGTTCAGAAAATAATTGTCTTGGACGAATCCAGCGCCTCCGGCGCACAACATCAGATGTTGATTTTGTTGCAAACTTGGAAGAAGAAGGAGGCCATTTTAAGCTTCTAAGATCAGGCCCATATGCCCATCCATCACTATCAACAAATTGACTTTTATCTATGGACCAGCCTGACATCCATTTCCACCCTGGAGGAAGCGGTGGTTCAAAGAAATCCTTCAAAATGATAAGCGACCAATATTATAAACATAACAATGGTAGATATAGAAATTTACATGATAAAAAAAGAATTTGTAAAAACATACCTTTGATGAGAATGAGAAGTCTCTTGTACTCCAGTGGCCAGGATTTTCAAGATTACTCGGCCATTTATTACCCCAACCAGAAGTTGGGTGAAAATACTGATTTTGAAAGACATCTTCAGCAGCCCCACTATTACTGCTAACCCCAGGTGAGAAATCAGTACCAAGTCTCAAAGATGAATTACATGTAGAAATATTCAACCCAACATCTGAATCATTCACTACTGTAACAAGACTCCTGAAAATTGCATGCTTCTTGCCATTTTTCATGACAACTTCCATGGCAATGAATTCATTTTGTAATGATTTAGGAGCCACTGAAAGAGGAAGCAATGACCGAACGCTCTTCCACTCACCCTCTGGGCCAAGACCTATCCAGAAACCTACGTCTCCATCAGCATCATTCCCACTTTTCACATCTTTTTGAAGATTAGCAATTGTATTTCTTTCAAAATATGAAGTTGAAACTAAGATGTTTCCATCATGCATGTCTTCAGAAATGTTTGGTTGAACCTGCAATAGTGAACAATAAAGAAGCAAAAGAGTTCTAATTATCTATAAAAAGGATGAATGATTTGAAAATGGTATTGAATATAGTAACTGACCATTCTCTTAAGTGGATATGATCTTATATTCTGAACATCATATGGTTGATAAACCATTCTAACAGAAGGGACCTTCCTTAGAATATTGACATCACGTCCAACAGGAAATGAAAGAGCACTCACAATATCACCTGCATGAGAGTACACAGTTTCAAAGGGACAAAAAAAGAAAGAAGTTAAAGTTTTTCTCATCAGTTTAGAAAAATTGCGAAGCCGACAGGACGTCAAAGATACAAGGTCAAATCAAAAGATAAGAAACCACAAAAGAGCACAAGATTTCAACTTCCTTCTTACTGTGAAATCTCTTTATCAATAATTAGAAGTCTGCTAAGAGATGAAGGACAAACGCACTCTTTCCATAAAGAGAAAACAATTTGTATCTGTATACCACAAATCCACAATCCAATCCTCGGAACAATGTTTGGAACAAAGTGTAAAACAAAGATGACTATTCAAATTAAAAAACTGGACCAAGGCAGGAAACATAGCCTTGTGTATTCTTCCACCCATTTTCCCCAGTGTCAATTGCTGGCTAGTGTTTTATTATATAGAATTTTATAATTTAAATATATCAAGATATGATATAATTATAATACATTAGTGAAAAATAAAAGCACCACATATATTAGTAAATAAACTTTTAAACAAATTATTATTAACTTTAACAAATATTTTTTTAAAAGGATATTTAAACCATAAGTGTGTGTGTATAATGCCAAGCAATTAAACCACCAGTTTCTAAGAACCATTCTGGGTAAGTTAATACAAACTGTCCAGTTCTAATTGGTTTTGATTTATTTGGTACAGAAGAAGTAATAATTTTATTGAGGAAAGAAATTACAAGAAAAAGAGGACCAGAGGTCCTTTGAAGAAAAATAGAATCTGTATATCTATATTACTAT
Source organism: Senna tora (assembly GCA_014851425.1). Classification (NCBI taxonomy): domain Eukaryota; kingdom Viridiplantae; phylum Streptophyta; class Magnoliopsida; order Fabales; family Fabaceae; genus Senna; species Senna tora. The sequence continues at coordinate 5,235,469 of CM026262.1, read as the reverse complement.
GGCTGTGGCCCCTTTTGGTCAATGGTCTCCCAAAATAATTATTTAAATAATTAAAAAAGAAAATAAAAATATGATGTGAGAAGATATTGGGAGAGAAGAAAGAGGAAGAATGGTAGCGGTTGTTTTTTTTAAAAGGATGATGGTAATAGTAGTTATCAAAGAAAATAACTTCCTAATTTTTAATTTATTATTTTAAAACTAATAATAATAATTTATATTATATTTTGTAAATTAAAAGAAAAATTGACGTGCACGCCCTCTAGTATATATATATAGATATACAAGCAAAATAAAAAATCAAGATTCTAACTCTAAAAAGCCTTCCAATTGCTTTGGAGATCCATAATGGATAGACCTCTAAACAAACAATTAAACAAAACCCTAAGAGATGATAAAAAGGTGATTCTATCAAAAAATAGAAGAGGTGGAAGGAGTTTACTATTAAAGACTCTTAACATTCTGTTCCAACAAAAGGCACCACAAAGTTGCAAATAATCACTTTAATAATTAAACCAAGTATTGGAGCTGACTGGACTGGAATCCTGGCCAATTCCTGGAAGATTGGTTAAACAGTCTGCTCCACTTTGAGTTTAAAATCACTAGTTGAAGATGAATATAAAAATATAGCCTTAACTACATGTGAAATTCTATGGCTAAAGCAATCGCCTCATCAATTCAAGTTTGGTGAGAAGGGTCAAATGAAGCAGATACGTGAAGACCAAACAGCTCTAGATATTGCCTCCAATCAAGTCTTTCACAAGAGGACTACACATATCAAAATTGATTATCACTTCATCCGGGAAAACATTTATGGATTTGTCAACTCAAATGATCAACTTGCAAACATTTTTACTAGATCCCGCAGAAGTTCTTGGCTTAATTACACGTGTAACAAGATAGATGCATATGATGTATATTCATCAGCTTGAAGAAGAGTTTTTGTATATATATATATTATTGATTTTGTTTCATTATTAGCATTGAACTACTTGATAAAAATAGCCTAAGATCCCACTATTTTTTTTTTTGGATAGAAAAAGAAATATTATTAAGGATAGAAAGAAAGTACAAAAGAGGAGGACAAGGAGTCCTCTAAGAAAGAAGAATAAAACCAACAAAAAGAACCTAAGATCCCATCATTATTTGTGTGATTTATGCACTAGCATAAGCGGTTACTTGTGCATTTTCAAAATTCCTACTATACCCATTAAAGATGGGATTAGGAAGTATTACCAATTAAAATAGGAGGATGAGATATCTACCTTGATCAGAAAGTGGAAGAAATAGAAGTCTGGCAATGCACTCAAGTGAAATATGCCATACAACAGCATGCAGATCATAATTCCACAAAACCTGATACCCATCATCTTCCAAAAACATATAAAATGGATGGAAAGGAGGAAATTCAAGTCTTTTCACTTTTCACTTCTATTATTGTATCTTTTTCTTTTGGAGGGTTCCTGAATCTCTAGCTCTATATTCTGTCCCTGCCTACTTAATTGTAGAAGAAGCATTTATCTTCTTAATGAATTCTTAAATTTCTATCTGGAAAGGTAAATAATCTACTGCCTAGTTGAAAAAAAGTATCTTATCATTCTCTTCTAATAGTTTTTTTAAAATAATTAACATTGATTAGAGAAAAGGAAGTTGGGATGAACTGAATCAAATAATGAGGAAAGTGAGAAACTATTCGCATGTATTTGACTTAACATGAAAAGAGTCTAGCTCAAGAGGGTCACCGAGGCATACCTTTACCAGATTTTGCAGCAAGATTTGTAACCTCTATTTCTAACTTAGCAGGGGCCTGTAACACATTAAACAATCAAATGCAGTTGAAAGTAATAAAGTCTATCAGTATGTAATGAATGTCATATGTACAGTAACCCATGCAACAGATTAAAATTACAGACAAAAAAATTACAGTTCAGGAATTGGCAAGAAAGTTTCCACCTTAGGAATAATTAATAGACTGTTGACCTGTTAGCCATTTTTTAGCGATGTTAACCATTCGTCAGGGTTAATTGTTCATTAAACAATTCAAAAGACAAATGAAAAGCCATACAAATAAATTGATACAATATATAACTAACATTCAGGTTGAAATTGTGGTTTTCTTCAAATGGTTTGTTTAGAGGAGTATCCCTTATGGATCTCCAAAGGGATTGGAGGAAGACTTTGTTGACTTACAGTTTTCTTTTTTTCATTATATTTGTTTGGCTTGTAGAGGACTCCTTGTCCTCTTTTCATATATTACATTATACTCAATTTCTTTCTTCAATAAATTTCTTTATTCATCGAACTAAAAAATTAAGGTTGAAATTACATAATCAGGCAGTAGCACATGCATAATATTTCAAGCAAGAGAGAGAAGAGACACCCCACAAGCTAAAAAAACTAAGAAAATATCTCCAGACTAGTAGATAGAAACAGCATAGCAAGAATCTTATTTTATAACAAAGAAGTATTTCCATAAAGGTACGTGACAGTATATCAAACTTCATGAGATGAGAACACAGTTTTTTCCCAAGGTTGGCCTTAGAAGTTAAAAGTTTGTTTCAGTTACTGAACATTTAAAATTGAATTGATCATTTTATGCCCAAACAAGTCAGGAATACCTTCTGAGGAACTTCAAATATGAAGAGTTCATTCCAGGTTACTGTGCCTTCATACCAATCATTAATTCTTGAAACTACAGGTTTTACACATTTTGTTCTGGCACTCTGGGGAAACAGCTTTTGTTGTTCTGTTGCCTGACTGTCAACAAGAAGCCGCAAAGCACAGAAGAAGTTGTAGCTGTTACCATCATCAATGAGAGGTAAACCCTACAAAAATTAGAACAAATTGATTTAAACTTTCCAGATAAAGGAAATTGTGATTGATATACTTGATAAATCATTTCAATTATCACCTTGGCTTCAAGTATTGTTACAGCAATATAATACCGTGCCTCCCTAGATTCATTTGAAACATTTAACCTATCTGAAAACCTTGGAGGTGGAATCCACACAGAAGAACAATCACCATGGTGTAGCTTGTCAACAGCATCCACATCTTGCTCAACTTTTCTTATGTAAATATCACACCCAAGTTTATTTTCAACTATCACAGTCTGCAAGTCATCTTCATCCAGTGCAGAAAAAGTTGTATCATCCTCATCATGAACGTCCTGCACAACCAGTGAGCTTGTAAGGCATTAAACAAGCATATGCTTCAAAGCTACATGGATGATGGTTGTGATTATGTGACCTTCTTTCGTTTAATTACTTTATGTTCAAGCTCTAGCTGTCTTCTCCATGACAGAATGCTTCCCACAAAGGACTCGAGATTCGCTGCACTGACATTTACATTCAAAATATTGGTAGAAGCAATACGGACTCTCTTCCCAAGTCCTGATGGTGAGTGTGCATTTGTATGATAAGTTTCGAACCTAAAAAGTTTGAACAAAAACATTTAATTGGTGTCATATCCCCTCAAGGACGAGCTTATAATTAATATAGAGAAAGAAAGAAGGAAAAAAAGAAAAGAAAAGTGGATCATTATCATATATTTTCAATTCTGAATTAATAAAATACTAAAATAAATATATTACTTAAAAATTCCATCAAATGGCTCCACAAGTGGCTCCCACGCCTCTAATGGTGCATTGAAGGTTGATGCAGCAATTGAAGAAATTAGTACTGCATTCATAGATTCTAGTCGACCATGTGTTGCAAGCTTTATATTTGTAATTGTCGTGTCAAATAGAGGAGTCATCTGAAATGACAATCCAATTTTTCATTGATATTATAAGCTGCGAAAAAGGGAAATAGTTTTCAGATTATGCATAGAAGATGTACCGCCATTCCACATATGCTGTCCAAAACTGTAAGAGAGAAGAATCTTAGCTTCAGCTCAGCAGTTATGTTTTCTCGAGTCTTGGGCTTCACTGAATCACCAATTATGTAGGCTAATCGGCTTGATGGCTTTTTAAGATCAGAACGAGCCAGAAAGGTGCTAGCCTGTAGAGATAAAAATATAATGCATTTTTTCCTTGTTCTTTTGATAAACTTGACAAAAGCATAAAATAACCTCTTCAAGAGCATGTGAATTAGATCAATGGGCAGCTAGCTATTAATAGAAGAGAGAAACTTCTTTAGATCGCCAAAATGCAAATAAATTTATTTATTTAAAATTCAGAAGCTGTCAATACTAAACATTTTGAGTTTAGCGTAATGCAACGCAAGTTATGATTAACCTGGTTTTCTACTTTCCAAATGCTCCAGCACTGAGGTTCCCTTGAACTTGAAGATCTTGAGAGTGGCACCTCATGGATATTTGCTTGGCTAACAAGATCCATCCTTGGGCAGCAAAAAAGATCAGCACGTGGAGCTTCATCTGTTTTGGAGACAACACACCCTAGAGAAACATAACCAGGAGGAGCTGTAGGGTACCACAGGAATACTTCCTCAACTCCTTTCCCCATAATATGTGCAACTCTGGTAAACTGAACCGGTTTGGCAGAGATATCAGGATTGTCATTCTTGAAGATTATTCCTAAAGCAGGGGGTTCAAGTCTGAAGGGCATTGAAAAAAAAGAAAATTGAACTAGGCTAACATAATGAAAAATAATGAACATTAGGTCATTAAAAGAGCTTCAAAAATAACAAAGTCTAACCCTTCAGTGATGCAATCACCCAAGATAGCATAACCAGGACGTGAAATAGGGCGCCATATGGAGACTGGATGACCAAGGTCACTACCTCTGTCCCACCAAATTCTCTCAAAGTTGGGTGAAGACATATAACAATTGGTTGCTTTTGAAATGGACCGCAAAACATCCCATCCGGATGTATTGACCCTTTGACTTGTATGCTGATTTTCATTGTCATTACCAGAAATAAAATCAGAGACTGTATCTATTGGTGAAGGCAGAGCTCGATTCGAGTTCCAGAGAAGCAGATGATTTAGGTCAAAACATCTGTCTTCAGGAGGACATTCAATTGAAGAATGGGCGAAAAATGATCCAATAGCATTATCGACACGCCAAATACTAAATCCAGTGGCAAAGTGAATGTTTGATGGAGAACTAAATAAGCAATCTGAATATGCTGTTGATGTTACAAGATCAGTACGCACGCAATGGACAACATGATTAGGTGGTGGTTGGTTCCCTAAATGTGCTACACAACCTAAAGCTGTGTATCCAGAGGGCGCAATAGGCATCCAGATAGAGCAATCACTGCCAGAAATAGTGGAGCCTTCACCTCCTTCGAGGCCTTGATTAGTCATGAATGAACCAATAAGGTGAAAACCCACGGGCTTTCTTACTCGGCCATATGTATTACTCACTGCCATTACTGCCTGTGAAGGAGGAATTGGCCTGAAATTACAACAGAAATTATAGTAGTATTTAGTAAAGCATCTAAAAATAATATAATTCACAACAGATGACCAGGCAAAAAAACAACAACAATAATAATAAGAATAACTAGAGGCTTCATATTATGTGCATGTTATTTGTTTCCTTTAATTTTTAAAATATGATATAAAATAATATACGAGGGTAGCCTCTAGAGTTGATGATCTTAATCCTTCTCTTTGTCGGTTTTGTTAAACATTAAGGGTAAAGGGTGTGGGTGGATCACAAATGTGTATGGCCCGACTAATCCTAGGAGCAGATCTCTTTTGTGGGAGGAATTATCTTTTGTGTATGGGTTATGCAGTCCCCACTGGTGTGTTGGAGGAGATTTTAATGCTATTTGCTTTCCTACAGAAAAGTTAGGGGGCTCGAGAATTAATGCGAGTATGAGAGCTTTTGATGAATTTTTTTTTTTTTTTGATAGAAAAAGAAGTATTATTAAGAGAGAAAGAAAGTACAAATGAAGAGGACAAGAAGTCCTCTCAACAATCAAACAAAAAACAAGGAGAAAATCAGGAAAGAAAACAAAGACTCAGCTCAACTGAGCATTCCAAACCCTTTGTAAATCCGTAATAGAAACCCCTCTAAACATTCCATTAGCCGAGACCCATAGAGACGCCGAGAAGGTGATTCTATCCCATAAAAGATGAGGAGAGATGAACTTGTTATTGAAGACCCTAGCATTCCGCTCTAACCAGAGACACCACAAAGTAGCGAGAATAGCAGCGTGCCACAGAGTTCTATGTTCTTTGTTCCTCCCAAAGCCCGTAAACTTGATAGAAAGGAAAGTTCCTAGATCTTCCGGGCACACCCAACTCTCCTCAAAATAACCAAACAATTTATTCCAAAGCAATCTTGCGACCTCACAATGAAGAAAGAGATGATTATTCCTCTCAGAGTTATCAAAGCACATCACACAGACGTTAGGAGATAAAGCCTTATAGGGACGCCGAGTTTGGAGCAAATCATTTGTATTGATTCTGTTAAGGGCTGCCGTCCAAACAAAAGCCTTAACTTTGCACGGCACCTTGATCTTCCAGAAGGATCTAGATAAGACTATACAGTTCCTGTTAGTACTTCTAGTTAAAAATCTAAAGAAAGAAGAACAAGTGTAGGAGCCCGAGGGATCTAAATTCCAAACTCTTTTATCAGGGGTTGCGGTAATACGAAAAGGAGCAAGAACATCCAGCAACAAAGCAATATCACCAGCAAGTCGATCATTAAGATTTCTGGAAAAGTGGAAGTTCCAAGAAGCTTGCTCATTATTAACCACCAGAAAATCAGATATTCGGCCATTGTGTAAGGACGATAACCCATATAGACGAGGAAAGAGCTCACGAAAAGATATTTCACCTATCCAGTTGTCCTCCCAAAACCGAAAACGCATACCGTTGCCAACTCGAGGGGTAAGAAAAGTCAAAAAGGATGGGTAACCCTGAGAGATAAATTTCCACGGACTAGCATGAGTTGCACCACTTCCGGGATTAGCATCCCATCCATTCTGTTGTACTCCATATTTACTTCTAATCACCCTGTGCCACAAAGAATTAGGTTCCAAAGGGAACCGCCAAAGCCATTTAGCGACTAAAGAGACGTTTTTAGCCACTAAATTGCCTAAACCCAAACCACCATCCTCCTTTGGCCTACAACACACTTCCCAACTCACCAAGTGGTCCTTCTTAATCTCACCCTTACCCGACCATAGAAAATCCCTCATAATACTTTCAATCCTTTTGGACACCTTAACAGGAATCTTAAACAAAGAGAGATAATACAAGGGGATACTGGATAAACATGCTTTAATAAGAGTAATCCTGCCTCCAAGAGAGAAATACGCCCCTTTCCAAGTTTCGAGTCTTCTAGAGATCCTATGGATCACCGGATCCCAAAAAGACTCTGCCCAGGGGTTACCCCCTAGCGGGACACCCAAATAGGTCAGTGGCCACTTCGAAACTTCACACCCCACCATTTCAGCCAGACTCCCCACGACAGTCTCATCAACATTGATCCCTGCCAAACCGCATTTGGAAAGATTAATACGAAGCCCTGAAACAATTTCAAATACTTGAAGTAAGGAAAGAACATTCTGAAAATTGTCCTTGTCTTCGGGAAGGAAGAGGATGGTATCGTCAGCAAACTGCAAGTGAGAGATCTCTACCTCCTCACTACCGATCTTCAAACCTCTCACCTCTCCTACTTCCATCCCCCTAGAAAGCATCCGACTTAAGACATCCACCACTATTGTGAACAGGAAAGGAGAAAGAGGGTCCCCTTGCCTGACACCTCGAAACCCTTTAAACCAATCTTTAGGCTCACCATTAACTATCACAGCGAAAGCCACCGAAGAAAGACAACCTCTTATCCATCTTCTCCATCTATCCCCAAAACCTTTACGATCTAGGACTTTATCCAAGAAGCCCCAATTAACCCTGTCATAGGCTTTCTCAAAGTCCAATTTAAAAACCAAGCCCTGCTTCCTCCGACGCCTGACATCTTCCACTACTTCGTTGGCCACTAAAGCTGCATCCAGAATTTGCCTTCCCCCTACAAAAGCGCTTTGGTTTTCTGAGATTGTATCAGCAAGGACCTCCCCTAACCTGAAGGAAAGCACCTTAGTTATGACTTTGTACACGCTAGAGACCAAGCTAATAGGTCTAAAATCTCGGACCTTAATAGAACGATCCTTCTTGGGGGCAAGTGTAATGAAAGTCGAGTTCATACTAGTGATTATCTTCCCGTTATGGTAGAACTCATTAAAAACTTTAAGTAAATCGTCCTTTAAGACAGGCCAACAAGCCTGGAAGAAAGCCATATTAAACCCGTCGGGACCCGGCGCTTTCTCCTTGTCCATAGCCCATATTACTTTTTTGACCTCTTCCTCCTCAAACGGCCTTTCTAGCCAAGCGGACTTGTCACCATTTATAGGAGCCCTATCCAACCCTTCAATAAAAGGCCTATCCTCCTCTTCTTCAGTGTACAATTCTCTATAGAAGGTAGTTATCTCCTTAGAGATTTCTTCAACATCCCTCACGACTCTACCCCCCTCCAGCTCCAACTCCTTTATCCAACTTCTCTTTCTTCTCCCATTCGCCACCTTATGAAAGTAGCTAGAATTCGCATCTCCCTCTTTCACCCATTTTAACCTACTCTTCTGGCGCCAACTGGTTTCCTCCTTATTCATAACCTCATCAAACTCATTCTTAAGAGCCACCTTTCGTGCACTTTGGGTGTCGTCTAATGTACCTTCACTCTCCAATCTATCTAGAGTTTCCAGTTCTTGCAAGATCTCCCTCTTCTTTATCTTAATATCCCCAAAAGTATCCTTATTCCATACTTTAAGCTTCTCCTTAACATATTTTAGCTTCTTCATAAACCGAAATCCTTCCCAACCCATAACACGACACTCTTCCCACCAAACTTTAACTTGATCATTGAATGAGTTATGTCGGAGCCACATATTCTCAAACCTAAACGGCGTAGGGCCCCATTTAACCCTACTTGACTCAAGGAGAAGTGGGAAGTGATCCGACACCGGGCGACCAAGGGTCTCCTGAATCAAATCTGGAAAATGCTCTTCCCAAACTGTAGTAACCAAGAATCTATCTATCCGAGAAGACATAACTCTCCCTCGATTGACAGACCAAGTAAATTGTGCATTAGAGAGAGGGATATCCTGCAGCTCGCAGTCCCTAATGAACTCCTCAAAACCCTCATACTTGCATTAGTTCGCGAGCCCCCTAGCTTCTCTGTAGGATAACGGATCGCATTAAAGTCCCCTCCGACACACCAATGTGGGCTACATAATCCGAACACAAAAGATAATTCCTCCCAGAGAAGGTGTCGACGTCTAGGAGTGGTAGGACCATAGACGTTAGTAATCCACCAGCACCCTTTACCCTTGAAATTCAACAAAACTGACAAAGAAAAACTTCCCTTCAAATCATCCACCTTTGTAGCAACCCTAATATCCTAACCCAGTAAGAGGCCACCCGAGGAACCCGAGGATGGAATAAAGGTCCAATCTTTGAATCGATTACTCCAAATGCTCCGAAGCAAGAAACTATCCACCTCTTCCAACTTTGTTTCTTGCAGGAGAACTACATCAGGATCTGTTCTATCAATGACTTCCTTAACCTTCCGCCGTTTCCCCTGGTTACCCAACCCATTGACGTTCCAACTCAAAATCTTCATGATTTACCGGACTTACCCCTGGTGATATTATTCCCACCGTAATTAATTGTCGTTTTCAACCTTTGTAACTCCTTGTCAGCTCACTTCTTCCTTCTCTCATAAGTTTTAGGGGAGACATGCACCTTCATTTCTCGGCCCCATTTGTCCACCAAGTGAAAGTTCAGCTTCCCCAATAATGCTTGCGGATCTCGATTGTCCCTCTCCCCTCCTAGTTGGTTTACCAGAATCGAGTTCCCCATAGTTGCCACATCCTCCGTGTGAGTACTCTCATGTGTCATGTGACCCTCGTCTGGCATAGCGAGGATGCCTTTACTATTAACAGATGAATTTATTAGAGATTGTGACTTACGGGATATTCCTCTTTCTAATGCTCAATTTAGTTGGTCAGTCAACCGAGGAAGGGTGATGTCCTCTCGAATAGATCGGTTCTTGGTTACTTCTGTGTGGGAGGACAATTTCCCAGACTTGATTCAGGAGACCCTTGCTCGCCCGGTGTCTGATCATTTTCCTCTTCTCCTTGAATCCAGTAGAGTTAAATGGGGTCCTACTCCTTTTCGGTTTGAGAACATGTGGCTTCGTCATCATTCTTTTTTGGATCAGGTTAAGATGTGGTGGGAGGAATGCTCGGTTACAGGGTGGGAAGGTTATAAGTTTATGAAGAAACTTAAACATGTTAAGGAGAAGCTTAAAGTCTAGAATAAGGAGACCTTCGGCGACACAAGGCTGGAGAAAAGGGAGATTTTACTAGAAATGGGAACTCTCGATAGGATGGAGAGCGAGGGTATGCTAGATGAGGCTCAATGTGCTCGTAAGATCGCCTTGACGAATCAGTTGGATGAGGTCATCAATAAGGAGGACATTAGTTGGTGTCAAAAGGCCAGAACTAAATGGGTCAAAGAAGGAGATGTGAATTCCAATTATTTTCACAAGGTAGCGAATAGGAGAAGAAGAAGGAGTTAGATTAAGGAATTGGGGGCGGAAAGGGGAAGAGTGGTCAAGGATGTTGATTTGATCTCTAATGAAGTTACAAAGTGAGAGTAAATGAGAGAGAATACTGAGATGTCTTTCATTAGAGTGAAGGAACCAATTTATACATAAAGAATGACCTATCTAAGGAAAGAAATAATGAGGAAAATAATTGATTGTAATCCTAATCTAATCCTAGCCTTAATGGTCAAGGATATACACAATATTCTAATTAATTACAGAATATTCTAACACTCCCCCTCAAGCTGATGAATGGATATCTTCCATGCCAAGCTTGTTGACTAAAGTCTGAAAGTTGATCATTAGAAGAAACATATGGAGTGCATATGAGACCGCTATCCAGCTTTTCCTTAATGAAATGTCGATCAATCTCAACATGTTTAGTGTGACATGTTGAACTGGATTATGAGCAATGTTAATTGTTGACTTTGTTGTCACAATAAAGCCCCATTGGTCCTTCCCAGGTGATGCCCAAGTCATCAAGGACAATCTTGAGCCATAGTAATTCGCAAATACCAAGTGCCATTGCTCTAAACTTCGCTTCTGCACTTGACCTTGCAACCACATTCTGTTTTTTACTTCTCCAAGTTACAAGGTTGCCTCCAAGGAAAGTACAATACCCCGTAGTTGACCGTCTATCAGTAAGTGATCCAGCATAATCTGCATCTGTATAGGCTTCCAAAGTCAAGCTCTCCCCTTTCTTAAATAGAATGCCCTTCCCTGGTGTACTCTTCAAATACCGAAGGATTCTATGAACTGCCTCTAGAGGAGATTCTTTGGGATTATGCATGAACTGACTGACAATACTTACGGCATAAGCTATATCCGGTCTAGTATGTGATAGATAGATTAGCTTACCCACAAGCCTTTGATATGAGCCTTTGTCAACCAATGCTTCTTCAGGTGCATCATATAAGCGATGATTAGGCTCCATCGAAGTTGGGGCTGGTTTACAACCCAATTTACCTGTCTCTGTCAATAAGTCAACGACATACTTTTGTTGGGAAATAAAAATCCCATTTTGTGAATGAGCCACCTCAATACCAAGAAAGTATTTGAGTCTCCCAAGCTCTTTAATCTCAAACTCCTGCACCAATTGAGTTTTCAACAGGGCAATATTCTCAATGTCATCTCCAGTGATTATAATGTCATCAACATACACTAAGAGAATAGATACTCCCCCTGAAGAGGAATGCCGTATAAACAAAGTATGATCACCCTAACTTTGCTTATAGCCCATATTCACCATAGCTTTGGTAAATCTCCCGAACCATGCTCTTGGTGATTGCTTGAGTCCATACAAGGCCTTTTTTAAACAACAAACCATGCCTTGCTTAGAACTTGTATTGAACCCCGGAGGAACCTCCATGCAAATCTCCTCCTCCAATTCTCCATGCAAGAATGCATTTTTTACATCAAACTGTTGCAAGCGCCATCCAAAGTTAGCAGCAAGAGATAATAAGACTCTGACGGTATTCATCTTGGCCACCGGGGCAAATGTCTCCATATAGTCTACACCATAGGTCTGAGTGTACCCTTTAGCGACAAGGCGAGCTTTGTATCTTTCTATAGTACCATCGGAATTGTACTTCGTGGTAAAAACCCATCGACAACCAACTGGTTTTTTTCCTTTTGGCAAGAGAACCAGGTCCCACGTTTGGTTTTTCTCAAGTGCATCCATCTCAATTTTCATAGCCTGCAATGCTTCGTACAAAGTATTGGGAATAGGAATTGTATGAAGGTTCGTCAAGAAAGCTCTATGGTTAGTGGACAACTTCTCAAAATTAAGAAAAGAAGATATGGGATGATTAGTGCAAGTTCTTTTACTCTTTCTCAAAGCAATAGGAACATCATAATCATGTATATGAGGACTATATGAATCAATTACCTCAACATCATGGGGCTCCGAACAGGCTCACTTGTAGGAGGTGGAGCTTTTCTTCGAGAATAAACTTGTAATGGGCGAGCAGAGTCCAAAGTCTGGTTGGTCTGCAAATTAAGGTCTGGGTCAGGACTTATTTGAGGAGGATCAGAAGTTTGTTGAGGCTGGAAGGCAGGGTCTATTATTTAAGGACATAGAACAGGTAACTCAGGGAATGGACTATACTCCAGGATGGCTTGGTCCTTTTGGGAAGAAGTCTGAGTAAAATAAGGGGTAAGTTCAGCAAATGTGACATCAGCAGATACATAATATTTCCCGGTTGGAGGATGATAGCATTTATAACCTTTTTGAGTGGATGAGTAACCAAGAAAGACACACTTGAGAGCTCGAGGATCAAGCTTACCTCTATGTGGAAGGTGAATGTGAACAAAGGCAACACAACCAAAGATTTTAGCTATAAGTTTATTTGAGGCATTGAAGTTTGGAAAAAATTCTGTGAGAACTTGCATAGGGCTTTTGAAATCAAGTACTTGAGTTGGAAGTGGATGACGTCGACATTGCAGGGAATGGCCGGAAATACGCCGAGAGGAGGAACAGAAGCAACCGCGACGGAAGGCGGTGTCTCGCGAGCTCTCACGCGCCGGCGCGTGGGAAACGGGTCTGTCCGCTGTGGTGGCGCGTGACGGCGCGTGGCAAGGCATCTCCAGCACCGGTGAACGGGGATAGGCCGTTCACCGGTCAATTTTTGGACGGTTTTTTATGACGTGACATCCTATATGACCAACAGTTCTAACTGGACTTCATTTTTTCACACCAGCAATATATTTTAAGGGTACAATGGACTCCAAAAACTCAGTACATCAGTAAATCCAGTACACCAAAATACTCATTATATTAGTAAAATTGACCCCAAAAACTCGGTACTATTGACTGCTGATGTGAAAAAATTAAGTCCAGTCAGAATTGTTGGCCACATAGGATGTCACGTCATAAAAAACCATTCAAAAATTGGCAGTGTTAGCCAAAAGCCTGACATTGGGAGAAACACAAAACGTTACGAGTACACAAAACATTAAGGGTACCATTGTACCCTTAATGTTTTTGTTTCCTCCTTGGTGTTTTATTTTGTTGGTTTAGTTTTCCTCTTATGAACTAATGTTTTTGTTTCCTCCTTGTGTGTTTTATTTTGTGTATTCTATTTTCTTCATCAATAAATATTTCTTTTTCTATAAAAAAAATTATATTTTAAAATAATAAATTAAATAACAGAACGTTATTTACTTCCCCATCTTCTGGCAACTACCCATTGTCCCTATTTTCTCTCTCCCATATCATCACACCATAAAATAGCTATTTGTGCATAAGAAACGCTGATATATAGGTATATGGCCTAGATCACAAGCAAGCTTTACCACAGAAGTGAGGGCACTGGCTTTTTTTAATCCATAAAAAAAAGGAGACTATTTTTTTATAGAAAAAGATTGTATTGAAGGAAGAAAAAGATTAAGGAAGCAGTCCTAAAAAAAACTAATAAGAGAAAACAAAGCAATAGCTCAGCAGAGCCTTCCAGACCCTTTGGATATCCATAATGGACAATTCTCTAAACAAACCACTTTTTTTTATTGAAGAAAAAAGTGATGACATTGGCTTTTACTAAAAGCACTTTGTTTAGTTTGCCAATTTAAGTCATGTCTGTTAATTTACTTATAAATTATAAATGTGGTTTTATTAAACATCAAATCATTTTCCTCGGCCACAGTCAAGTAGGCCAAATCAAGAACAGGAACAACGTGGATCCAAAAACAATAAAATATCGTGCCCAATACCTTGATGTCACACAATCTCCTAATACAACATAATTTGCTGGAGCCTGAGGCCTCCAAAATGTAATACTGTTTCCTGCAAAGCACAGAAGACAAAATAGCTGATTAAAAATCAGAGAACCTATTCTTGTATACATGGAATGCAATATATATGAACAACAAATTAAAAACAGAAAGATGAATTGGAGAAAATTCACACAAGGCAATTTTACGTTTTTTTTTTTTTGTCGATAGAAAAAGAAATATTATTGAGGAAGAAAGAGAGTACATCAATTTTACGTAATTATGCACAAACCTTTTTGAGACACCCAAATTCGATCAAAGTTGGTACATGACACCAGGGGTGTTGCATTTCCAAAATTAAGTGCAGCAGATGCCTGACTCTGCAGATTGAGTATAAGAGAGATAGCACTAAGAGAAACATGGATACATATGTCTGTTGATGATATTGAAATATTTGTTTTATCCTTCACAGAAGTGTATCCCCCTGAAATATCAACTGGATCCAGTATGATAAGACCAGAACCAGCCTCAACAGTGAAATCCTTCACCAGGGCTCTAATCCAAGCGTCTTTTTCTTTGGAGGCATATCTGCTCAGAATGACCGAAGACAGTCACATCAAAATTTTATTTTATTTTTTCATGAAAAATGAAATTTATAGAAGTAAAAAACAACAACAACAATAACCAAAGTCTTTTCTCACTAGGTGGGTCGGCTATGTGGATCAAGCGAAGCCAACATGTTCAGTCATGAAAAATTTATTGAAGGAAAAAAGTGAGTATAATACAATACATGAAGAGAGGATGAGGACGTCGACAAACAAAACTAACAAATAAAATGGAAAAAAGAAGAATCTAACTCAACAAAGTCTTCCCATCCCTTCGGAGACTCCTCCAAACAAACCATTTGAAGAAACCCACAAGGAAGATAAAAAGGTGATTCTCTCCAAATAACGAGAACTTAACAAAACCCAAAGAGAGTACAAGCCACAAATAACAAGAATTTAAAATGTGCCTAAAAAAGAATTATATGAAACTATTCACACACAAAAAGAAACTTTTAGAGGGTGACTCTTGGAGCAATAGTAAGTTTGTTACCATGTGACCTGCAGGTCACGAATTCAAATACTAGAAACAACCTCTCTATCAACAGGGGTAAGGCTATTCTTTTTTTATATTAAAAAGAAAACTTATAAAGAACTATAAGTAAAGATAACAACAGAAGCAAGTGACAACACTTACATGAAGCTCAAGTCGAACTTCGCACGAAGAAGCTTCTCACCATAGGACGAATCATCCAATGATGACTTAGTACCATCATAAAAAGTTAACTCAGGAGACACAACCTACAACAAAGGTCAATAACCATTAGAGAAAGACAAAGAAAGAACATAATAATAAAAAGAAAACCCTTGCCTCTTCACAGGGTGGATAGTGGATAATGCTACCCAATACATAAATGATGAATTACCATATTCTTGTTCTTTTATTTTTCAAGTAAATCCAAAGCAAATCAAGAGGATATAATTGGAGATTCATTAATGTGGCCTTAGGTTGTCAATGGAAAAGGATATTCAATTTTGCTTGCTTCTTTTAATCACGCAAATTCATTAATTAGTTACAACATGATCACCAAAATTCAATAACAGGTATCATTCAATTTTGAGCACTGTGAGGCAGTATTCTTTGTACTCCAAGTTGTATGCTTTGTTTTCTCAGTAGCATACAGTTATGCACTGCCTCACATCAGTTGCACTAGTTTTCTTTTCCCCTTGGACTTCTGCCTAGATTGTGATGAATTTTTTGCCGGGTTATCCAATTTTTGGACTAATTTGTTAGGAAGGACTGTATAAAATATTAGAAAATTCCGATTTCGTCTGGTTTTCTTCAATAGATTTTTTTTATCAAAAAGAGGACATGAGGCTGTAGCTGCTATCTCACTTAAGGGTAGAATTATGAAGCAATTCCACAAGTCAAATTCAGATAACATGGACAAAAAACAATAGTTAGTGGGCTGAATACTTATACTGTGCTTGTTAAGCAATCGAGCATAAAAATAATTACATAAAAGGATATGCTTTCAAGACAAATCTAATTAATAGGCATGCAACGTCTTGAGCATTGGTATTTGAACTACGTGGATGTTAACTCTTATCTAACTCAGATTGCTTACCTGGGTTTCAAAGGTAAAGCTTTGATTTCCGTCTAAGTCACTTTGAGAATATGCAGAACTCAAATTCTCTGATGATTGATGAACTTGGTCTATGCTCTTGTCACCAGACAACGAATTGTCCAGAAACACAATATTGACACCATCATCAATAGACACTGAATAGCTGCTATCATTACTCAGATATGTATACCTCTTTAAAAGAGAACCATTCTGATACATGAATAAATAAAAAAACATGTAAGCTTATAATATGCAGCAAACTAAGGTTAAAAATTAACTAACTTGTTGCACTAACACTGGAAACATATTTAATAGGGAGGTAAGAAAAGTACTCAGTCAAGTTTTAATGCCCTATTTTGCACCAACACAAAACATGTTAATTTATTCAAAAATTTAAAGTTCTAATAAAAATTTTATATCTCAATTCTGTGCAACGCAAATAACATGTAGAATTTGTTTATGGTTTAAATCCTAGTTTTTCAAATAATACAAAACAACAATCAAAGCCTTTTCCCACTAGGTAGGGTCGGCTATATGGATCAAGCGACGCCAACATGTTCTGTCTTTGCACATTTCTATGGTTAAGTTATTTATGTCTAGATCCCTCTTAATCGTTTCTCCTAGTTTTTCAAATAATATTCTTGAAAAAATATTATTCCTCACAATTTGCAGAATATTCTATCCTAATTTTATAATTTTCATGCAAACATCAGCTACCCTTAATTTCCTAATTATAAATAAAACGGAAGCATATTACCTCAATTTTTACATTAACAAACCGTAATCTTTTGCCACGTCCAATGAATATAATTGGGCGAAAACTTGTGCTGCGAAATTCCTTCACATCTGTCTCAACACTTAAACAAATACAATTTCCACAACCATCATATGTGTATTCATCGATGCCTACACAATCTGCGACTAACTGTTTGGATGGAGAGAGGTGCACCACACCTTCAGTCTGCTTGTAAACATGTTCTGTCAATACTATGCTATTGTTTCTGCTAATGGGATCATTCTTTGGATCCATGGTTTCCTCTCTTCCTGTTAATGCTCCCAAAGCAGGCACAAAAAACTCAGCTACAGCAAGAAGAAAATCAGGCACAACAAGAACCCGAGGTTGTTGAACACGAATCACAAATGATTGAGATGACGTGCGCCATCTGTAATCCATCAAGAACATTGTTGAAATGGGTAAATCATTGTCAATTCCAGTTTCATTGCTCATCCTCCTAGAGATACTTTTAATAAATGAAAAAGGAACTTTTCCAGTAACTGCTTGTTTAGAGGCATCAGTAGAGGATCCCAGCATGAGACGCATTTCAGGTTTTGTATTAGGCCGAACATCAAGTATGGAAAATCTTGGAATTGTCACATAGAGATCTCTTTCTGATAAAGAAGTCATGCGATACGAGACCCAAAAACCTTCTAGCTGCAAAAGCAACACGATAAAAGAAATGGGAATGAAAGATAAACATGTACCATTAATAGCTATAATAATAGTTATAAATAATATATATATATATATATAGTTTTGGAAGCACAATTTCAAGAAAGCAAAATGTCATGCAAACAAATAGTGCATACAAAGCTATCAGTATCAACTTTTAAGATCATGAATACTCACAGCAATATGAGCCAATGGTGACTCCCCATCTGTGCCATAACACAACTCTATTAAGGCATGATTGACGACAACAGCAACAACTGTAACTGTCTGCGATAGCAAAAGTTGGCCATTTGTGTTGACCTTATCAACTAGAAGCTTAATAGTATCCTTTGAACAGGAATTTCCACCACGAAAACTTGGGGGAAGTCTTGGTTCTTCAGATAAATTCATGTACACACAATCCAAAATCACTTTATATTCTTTTTCAGACAATATGGCATGCAGTAACTCCACCTGCTCCAGAGATCATAAAATTATACGAAGAGTCCAGAGACTTAAGTGAAATAAAAAAAATTACATGCAGATAAGAAACAGTTGACCTGGATGTTTAAGCTATTACTAAGCAAGGGGATAAAGTAGTTTTCACATTTTCTAGGGAAGTTTGTCTTGTTCCTCTTATGATAATCTTTCTTATAAGAATAGTTTGCCAATATAATAATCTTTCTTTTTCTATTAAAAAAAAAAATTGCCGAAGCATTAAGCTTTTAAAATGAAAAAAGATTTTATAATGATCTTTTACAATTTTGAAGGCGTTACTGGGCTATTTCTCCTAATATTCTTATGTTTTTTCAGAGTTCACAAACAAACAACCAGTTTTTACAATGAGATTGCTTCACTTACTAGCAATCAGTTGGGATTAAAAAAAACAGAGGTGCAAAAAGGCTGGCCAGGCTACCCATGGTGGTGGTCTGGTGATTTGAAGCCCCAAGGAAAGGAGAAAGGGCAGATCTATAGTTTTCACAACTTCTGTACAGGCTGTGGTTTTTATGGACAGATCTCATCATCCAGCCACAAGGCTATTTTCTGATTCAGGAGGCTGACCTCACTTAGGCCAACCTACCCATGGCAGTTCAAGCACAGTTATGGCTGGATTTATCTATTTTCTGGTCTGTTCATGGATTTGTGACTGCAACAGTGGTAGTTGTATTTTTTTTTTTTTGAAATGTAATTTTTGGAGGGTGAGCCTTGGAGCAACGGTAAGGTTGCTTCTATGTGACTTGGAGGTTGTGGGTTGCTCCTGGAAACAGCCTCTCTGCCGTAGGGGTAAGGCTACGTACATCTGACCCTCCCCAGACCCCACCGGTGGTAGCCTCATTCATTGGGATGCGCTTTATGGTCTATGTAATTTTTCGGTAGCAAGGGGTCATTTATTATGCCATGGAACGCAACCCAGTAAGTTGCAGTTGATTGAGAGTGTCAGAGTTTGTATCTAGTCATTGGACTTACCTCCACTTCGAGAGAAAAAGATGGGACTTTCCTGAAAACATCCCTCAAGCTTCTACGAACAAGAATATCAAGTCCTTGACTTTCTCGTATCATTGGTTTTCCAAGACAACCATCAATTCCAATAGACATGTTGATGCCCAGAATCTGCAATTCATTCAGGGTCAGAATATGCCAAAAAAAAATTTTATAATGGCTTTTCAGATGACAGGAAATATAAACCTGAGCATGAAGAAGATCCACATGGACAGCTGAAGGATCTTCTGGAGAGCCGTGCCAACTGAATTCGTTTGTAATATGTAGCTTTCCTAGATCAAGTTGAATAAAGCTGGAAAAATAACATAAGAATATTTCAACGAATTTCCCATGCATAAATACTTGATATCATGATGAAAGTAAAGATAGTGCGCTGAGAAAGAACCAGGGAAAGAAGGCCTGATAAATAATTAAACTAGCCTACATGTCTTAGTTGATAACTTCACTTACTTTTGTCATTTTAATCAGTATTACTATTTTTTTTTTTTTGTTATAAGAAAATAATTTATTAAGACAGCAAGAGAGTTTGTAGTCAGGATAAGAAATCCTCCTACAACAATCATACACAGAAAAACACAAAGGAGAGGCCAAATAAAAAATTACTAAATTAGCTCAAAAGAGCATCCCATCCCTTTGTAGATCCGTTAAAGAAAATTCCTCTAAAGCATCCATGAGCTGAACCCAAACTGAAGCCACAATAACAACTCTCCCAAATGAGTAGGAAAAGTTTTTGATAAAAAAATCTTGCAATTCGTATCAGCTATAAACACAACAAACCAGCAAAGATAGCACACTGCCAAAAAATGACCCCGAGAGGCTGGACAACCCCACTGCCCATCAAAATACCATAAAGTCAATCCCAAACTTTCACGCCATTACAGAGTACAAGAACAAGTGGTTATCCGTCTCAGAACTCCTAAACCACATAACACAAACATCTGGAGAAGTAGAATTTCTAGTCCATCAGAGATAGAGGGGACCTTGACCTCGTCCGGAAACTTCAAACAAAGAAAACCTCTGAACATTTGGATTACTTCAAACTTTACTCAATATGCAGTTTGTGCTCAAGGCATTAATTGATTAAATTTAATTCTATCATCTATCCAATTGTTCATATCAGACTCCCAGCATTATATGGAGTCTTAGAGTTTATTTTTTTTATCCGAATCAACATAACTGCCAATTATGTTCGGTGATGGAACTTTCACAGTATACATATTGTTGGATGTTGACAATAAAGCCCCTATTCATTATCCAAATCCACCAAGCAAATAGGAAATCGAGATTGGTATTGCATTAAAAGAACAGATTTAAAATATATACTTACTCCTTGCTGTGGGAATTTCTCGGAACAACAATAATTGGAGTGTCAAGTGCAAGATCTAGTTTGAGAGCAGCAGATCCATCAATTTCATATTTCTGAATCAACCGTTCAAATCCTCCAACTTTATCAACTAGTTTGATAGCTTCTTCAGTATGTGGAGAGGCAAGTTCCATAAAGTACACCATTATCTGTAGAAGCAAATCCTTATCAAATTTAATAATCATTCAATTAACGGCTCAAAAAGTGGGGGAGAGAAAAAATAGTCAAAATTAAAGATTAACTGAGCATACAGAGGACTTATGAAACACAAACGACAAATGCTACACGAAACATAGTTCCAGTGACTGAACCTAAAATGCAAAAGAGCAATTATCGCTATCAATAGAATAATAATGCATAACATACTTATACCGACAAGATCCCAAATGCCCTACAGCATAGCTTTGCACATCCTACATTTAACTCTAGCCACACAAGTCAAACTACTGCATAAATCACACATTGCCAGAAAGTTTTTCCCTCCATATGGCTAAAACCAAAAACCATATAAGAAGAAACTGCTTTGAATCCCATGGACTAATTCTCATCAAATAAATCCCCAAAACAGCCACTGGAGAATGTAGAAATAAATGAGCTCTAGTTTCGGCATTATGCAGCCACAAAATACAATAATTTTATTAAAAAAAGGAATTTTATTAAAGTGAGAATAGATAAAAGTGAAAACAAGGAGGAGCACTAGCTTTCCTCTACAAAAAAGAAACAAATAAACGAGAGAAAGATAAAATAAGATACTAAATCAATTAAGCCTTCCAGTCCCTTTGGAGATCCATAAGGGAAACCCCTCTAAACAATTCATTTGAAGAAACCCACAATGAAGTCAAGAAAGTGTGGGAGGTTTTATTGTTAAAGACTGTAGTTACTCTAAAGTAACTTATTTTAATGCTGCAATTGAATTGTTTGTTTTGTATCAGCAAATACGGAAAACAAAAAATAAAAAAGATTAAACTTCATTTATTAAGGCTCAATGTCTTGAAAGGGCAATTCATAACTCAAGAAAGGATTAAAAGTAATCTGTAGTTTCAAACACGGAAGCTCAACTGAGTTATAATCATAACAAACAATTCTCTTCTTTTAAATTGTAATCCGCATATTTAGTGCCTAATTTCACATGTTTTTCAAATAAAATTTAAAGTCAGTCTTTTTCTTTCATTAAAGTGAAGAAGATTCCAGGCTTGGACCTCAAAGAGTATGATGACGGTTGAGATCTCAGACCAAACTGGAAAATTTGACAGAATACAAAAGTAATGCAAAACCAAAAATTCTCCATATTAATGCTTAAAAACTTTTATCGCTGAAAATGACTTAAAATATTATTTTAAATGAAATTAAACAAAAACTGAAGTATTGTAGGGTCAAGAACCGACTTCTATATTAACAATTATGCAATAAGAAACA
Organism: Senna tora; assembly: GCA_014851425.1. NCBI lineage: Eukaryota > Viridiplantae > Streptophyta > Magnoliopsida > Fabales > Fabaceae > Senna > Senna tora. The sequence continues at coordinate 5,213,307 of CM026262.1, read as the reverse complement.
TTTTCTCATATGAAAGAAGGATGGATTGGGTTTTCTTTTTTTTTAGAAAAAGAAATATTATTAAGAAAAAGAATAGAGAAGAGGAGGACAAGGAGTCCACTAAGAGATAAAACTAAAACCAACAAAAGAAACACCATGAAAGAAACAAAAAAGTTAGTTCAAAAGAGCCTTCCAATCCCTTTGGAGGTCCATAATGGAGACTATTCTAAACATTCCATGTGCCGAAACCCACAAAGAAGTCAAAAAGGTCATTCTATCCCACAAAAGATGAGGTGGGAGGAATCTGTTATTGAAGATCCTAGCATTCCGTTCCAAGCAAATGCACCATAGAGCTGCGAAAACTGCACAATGCCAAAGGGCTTTATGTTCTTTGTTCCTCCCAAAGCCCACAAACTTTATAGCAAGAAAGGCTCTCAAATCCGAAGGGCAAACCCAACTCTCTTCAAAATAGCCAAATAATTTATTCCAAATAAACCTTGCCACATCACAATGCAAGAAAAGGTGGTTATTTGTTTCAGAACTCCCAAAGCACATCATGCACACATTAGGTGACAACGTCATATTGGGTCGACGGATCTGGAGTACCCCCAGAGGGTTACCCAAAATGACTCATCCCGAGGGTTACCCCCTAGAGGGACACCCAAGTACGTCAGAGGCCACTGCGACACTTCACATCCCACCATTTCAGCCAAGTTCCCAACCAGGTTGTCATCAACATTGATACCAGCCAACCCACACTTCGAGAGATTAATGCGAAGTCCTGAAACAACTTCAAAGATTTGAAGCAAGCATAACACATTCTGAAAATTTTCTTTATCTTCAGGAAGAAATGGAATAGTATCGTCTGCAAACTGTAGATGTGAAATCTCCAACTCCTCGCTACCAACCTTTAAACATTTCACCACCCCTTTCTCCATCCCCCTACAAAGAATACGTCTTAGCACATCGACAACCAGTGTGAAGAGAAAAGGAGAAAGGGGATCCCCTTGCCTGACACCACAAAAACCCTTAAACCACTCCTTAGGCTCCCACTATGACAGCGAAGGCCACAGAGGAAAGACAACCCTTTATCCAATTTCTCCATCTGTCCCCAAAACCCTTATGACATAAGACCTTGTCCAAAAAACCCCAGTTGACCCTGTCATAAGCTTTCTCAAAGTTTAACTTAAAGACCAAGCCCTTTTGCTTACATCTTCCACTACTTCATTAGCCACTAGAGCTACGTCAAGAATTTGCCTTCCCCCCCCCCCCCCCCCCAACAAAGGCACTCTGATTCTCAGAAATGGTATCCCCAAGGACTTCCCCTAGCCTCAAGGAGAGAACCTTAGTGATGATTTTGTACACGATAGAGACCAAACTAATAGGTCTAAAGTCTTGCATCTTGATGGACCGATCCTTTTTGGGAACAAGAGTGATGAAGGTCGAGTTCATACTAGTATTGACCTTTCCATTGTAAAAGAATTCACTAAAGACTCTAAGTAAATCCTTCTTTAAAAAAGGCCAGTAAGCCTGAAAGAAGGCCATGTTGAAGCCATCAGGGCCCGAAGCTTTCTCCTTGTCCATTGTCCAGATTGCTTTCTTAACCTCATCCTCCTCAAATGGCCTTTCTAACCAAACAGCCTTTGCCTCATCTATGGGATCCCAGTCTAGGCCCTCAAGGAAAGGCCTTTGAACAACCTCTTCAGTGTACAACTCTTTGTAGAACTTTGTAACTTCACTAGAGATCAAATCAGCATCCCTGACAACTCTCCCCCTCTCCAACTCCAATTCCTTAATCCAGCTCCTCCTCCTTCTCCCATTTGCCACCTTGTAAAAGTAATTAGAATTCACCTCTCTTTCTTTGACCCATTTAGTGCTGGTCTTTTGACGTGGATTGGGTATTCTTGGTCATACTAAATTTACAATTGTCAAAAAAAAAAGTATGAGAAAAGGGCAGATGAGGAAGATCTTTAACTTTTATTGATGTAAACAAAGTATTTATTTAATGTTACAAACTTACAATATACTACATATATAAACAAATAGGTGTGTTGGGTTTGACCTTGATAAGTGGGTCATGGATCATTGAGATGAGGCTTAAAAGTTCAATATAGGTCATTATTGACCCAAATATATACAACCCATTCGAAACCCCACCCATGTGCTAATAGCGCTGAAAATATCTCCTGATTTTCAGGAGAATATACCTCAGCCACTGCTCCTTCTCTCTCTTGCCTACTGCTCCTATTTTATCTCTCCTCATTTAAATTTAATTATTTGATTCTGTAAATATTTTTTCTGTTACTCAAATCCTGATTTTCAGGATATTTACTTTCAGATTTAAATCTCTGTTGTAACTTATATATATTGAATATATCAATAGAAACGCACACTTTCCAGTCATTCTTTTATTCTTTATGTGCCACCCCTAGCACCATAGCAAAATATCGTGTTTATTATGGCAACTGCAGGTGTTGTGAGCGCCACAGCTAGTGTCAACATGCAAACCAGAAAAATATCAAATCTAATTTCTAAAACCAAGAGTGTTTCTGAGCATACCTCCTGCACAAATCTATACAGGAAAACAATGCGAACAGCAGAGAGTTGACCTTGCAAACTATAGTCATATCCTTCATAGTCATCGTCTTCAGCCCTATAAGAATTGAATTTGAACTAAAAGAGGAAGAAGGTAAAGTTAAGTTTGAGTACACAACTTAAAAGAATAAAAGAAAAGCCATAAGGAACCTCCAACACACTGGATTGGATGAAAAGACAATGCACCTTTATAAGGGAGTCAGTGCCAGGATTACGTATGTCACAAAGCCAGGCCCAACAGTGATCTGTTCCAAGTGATCTATCGCAAAGTCTAAAATTTCCTAATGTGCCTTCGATGGATAGAGAACTTGGGTGAACCTTGATAAGAAAGATAGTTAATTTCAGAGTATGGTTATGGTACCCAAATGAAAGAAAATAATCAAAGCAACAATATAATATAATTCAAAACAAACAACAAAAAAGGTTAAAAAAATGTAAAACAGTTTTGTTCAATCTCTCTACATATTCAAAACGTAAACTCCCCTAAAACAACTATGAGCAAAGCACAGAAGTAAAGCCATAAACAAGTTCCTAACCAATTAAAAAAGTAGGAACACCTATAAACTCACTAAAAAACAACAATTTTGAAAATAAGAAAAGTCTAATTCAGTAATAGAGAATTTTTTTTGATAGAAAAAGAAATATTATTAAGAAAGAAAAGGAATACAAAAGAGGAGAATAGAGAATAAACCTAGGAAACAGAAGAAAACTGAAATGATTCAGAAAGGAGGGCAGTAGATACTCTAGCAATTACCTTAAGATCCATTAAGAAACTCTCCTGAACCAATGTAGCGAATTGAGAACCATCCTCCTTGTTAAGAAACATTGTTACACTATCTACATTCATATTTAAATAAAATATAACACGGTCTTTACCAAAGCCCAACAACCCTTGAACACGCCCTTTTTTATCAGCACTCTCCTTATTCACCAGATGTTGCTCCTGAGAAGTTGCTTCTGTATCTGCATTATTTGTCATGTAATTCACAGAGCTTATATCCAAGCCAAAACTTATCAGCGCAACAATAGTGGGCCGGTTGCAAAAAAATTCCAGTTTGGACATGCGAATACTCATCTGAAAATTATGAATCAGCAATGTTAAATGCAGGCACCTTACCAAACGAGTATACCAGAAACTCTAATTCAATGTTAAGAATTTTCAAAGAAAATACCTGTGTATCTATTCCATCATAATCAGGTGAGCTAGAACTCCTTGTTGCGAAGCTGACAGAAACAAAATCTGCATTATCAATTCCCTCTGTCTCATAGTATTCCTCCCGAGAGGTACCCTGTCCCTCTTCAACTTCATTTTCATGAATAAGGGTTTCAAGTGACTCAAAATCAGGAGGAATCCCCATCAGTCCTTGCTGATCCATCTGCATGAATTCAGACAAAGCATCTGTAAAACTATCATCATCCTCAGGTAGCACATCCTTCCCATGAGTATCAAATGAGCCAGAGGAAGCAGTTAAAGTTTCATTCCTCAGCACGGAAACAGCTAGATAATGTTCACCCATAAATAGACGACCCTGAAGTTCATCCTTAATTTTCAAATAATGAAGTTTCATTTTGACCGTTAGATCACCATCTGCATGAATGAGATGCACCTGCAAACCAAAACAGCCACAAAATCAATTGTAATTTGGAATTCAAAAGATGTTATGTGCCAATTGCCATTAGAATATTCTTCTATATAGAAAAAAATTTTTTGATAGAAAAAGAAGTATTATTAAGAGAGAAAGAAAGTACAAATGAAGAGGACAAGAAGTCCTCTAAACAATCAAACAAAAAACAAGGAGAAAATCAGGAAAGAAAACAAAGACTCAGCTCAACAGAGCATTCCAATCCCTTTGTAAATCCGTAATAGAAACCCCTCTAAACATTCCATTAGCCGAGACCCATAGAGACGCCGAGAAGGTGATTCTATCCCATAAAAGATGAGGAGAGATGAACTTGTTATTGAAGACCCTAGCATTTCGCTCTAACCAGAGACACCACAAAGTAGCGAGAATAGCAGCGTGCCACAGAGTTCTATGTTCTTTGTTCCTCCCAAAGCCCGTAAACTTGATAGAAAGGAAAGTTCCTAGATCTTCCGGGCACACCCAACTCTCCTCAAAATAACCAAACAATTTATTCCAAAGCAATCTTGCGACCTCACAATGAAGAAAGAGATGATTATTCGTCTCAGAGTTATGAAAGCACATCACACAGACGTTAGGAGATAAAGCCTTATAGGGACGCCGAGTTTGGAGCAAATCATTTGTATTGATTCTGTTAAGGGCTGCCGTCCAAACAAAAGCCTTAACTTTGCACGGCACCTTGATCTTCCAGAAGGATCTAGATAAGACTATACAGTTCCTGTTAGTACTTCTAGTTAAAAATCTAAAGAAAGAAGAACAAGTGTAGGAGCCCGAGGGATCTAAATTCCAAACTCTTTTATCAGGGGTTGCGGTAATACGAAAAGGAGCAAGAACATCCAGCAACAAAGCAATATCACCAGCAAGTCGATCATTAAGATTTCTGGAAAAGTGGAAGTTCCAAGAAGCTTGCTCATTATTAACCACCAGAAAATCAGATATTCGGCCATTGTGTAAGGACGATAACCCATAGAGACGAGGAAAGAGCTCACGAAAAGATATTTCACCTATCCAGTTGTCCTCCCAAAACCGAAAACGCATACCGTTGCCAACTCGAAGGGTAAGAAAAGTCAAAAAGGATGGGTAACCCTGAGAGATAAATTTCCACGGACTAGCATGAGTTGCACCACTTCCGGGATTAGCATCCCATCCATTCTGTTGTACTCCATATTTACTTCTAATCACCCTGTGCCACAAAGAATTAGGTTCCAAAGGGAACCGCCAAAGCCATTTAGCGACTAAAGAGACGTTTTTAGCCACTAAATTGCCTAAACCCAAACCACCATCCTCCTTTGGCCTACAACACACTTCCCAACTCACCAAGTGGTCCTTCTTAATCTCACCCTTACCCGACCATAGAAAATCCCTCATAATACTTTCAATCCTTTTGGACACCTTAACAGGAATCTTAAACAAAGAGAGATAATACAAGGGGATACTGGATAAACATGCTTTAATAAGAGTAATCCTGCCTCCAAGAGAGAAATACGCCCCTTTCCAAGTTTCGAGTCTTCTAGAGATCCTATGGATCACCGGATCCCAAAAAGACTCTGCCCGGGGGTTACCCCCTAGCGGGACACCCAAATAGGTCAGTGGCCACTTCGAAACTTCACACCCCACCATTTCAGCCAGACTCCCCACGACAGTCTCATCAACATTGATCCCTGCCAAACCGCATTTGGAAAGATTAATACGAAGCCCTGAAACAATTTCAAATACTTGAAGTAAGGAAAGAACATTCTGAAAATTGTCCTTGTCTTCGGGAAGGAAGAGGATGGTATCGTCAGCAAACTGCAAGTGAGAGATCTCTACCTCCTCACTACCGATCTTCAAACCTCTCACCTCTCCTACTTCCATCCCCCTAGAAAGCATCCGACTTAAGACATCCACCACTATTGTGAACAGGAAAGGAGAAAGAGGGTCCCCTTGCCTGACACCTCGAAACCCTTTAAACCAATCTTTAGGCTCACCATTAACTATCACAGCGAAAGCCACCGAAGAAAGACAACCTCTTATCCATCTTCTATATAGAAAAATAAGACTTTATTTGAAATAAACAATACAATACACAGGAGTAGGAAAATATATCCTCATAAAAACATACAGAGAAAAAGAGAGGAACAGGGAGAGAACACTTAAATCAAAAGCCCAGAACATAGAAGATCAAGAACACAGAAAAGCTGTCTGATCTCTGCATATCCAACAGAAATACAGTTTTTTAAGACACCATCAGAGGAACAACAAAAAGATGTAGAAAAACCATCCAATCCCAATAACTGGGGAGGTACCTAAACACCCATAAAAATGGTGATCAATGCTTTTCAACCAAGTAAAACGCTTATTTTCTCAACAAAACTCTTCTAATTTGTCAAGAGAAACTTCTCAATGGCTTAGAAAAGAGACTTATCTCCCAGAACCAAATTTTCATTAACTCAAAATCGGTAGTATGAAATACAACAGTAGAAAACAAAATCAGGTGACATGAAACCCTTAAGGAATTGGCACCAAAAAAAACCCAGAAAGGAGGCCAAGAAAACAAGCCTATCCCATGGAATCAAAGAAAAAAAAGTCCTGTAGCTAAATATAATGGAATCACAATTCAGAAAAATACACAAAACTCTAAGAGTAAAAGAACAACCAAAATTTTAGGTGGAGAGAGGGAAAAAAAAAGACCTCCAACTCAGGTGGGCAAATTCAAGACAGAACTTAATGGATAGAGACTAGAGAGCATGAAAACTTTAACAGACGAAAATGACAATCTAGAGTTTATGCTTCTTTTCAAGATTTCATTTACATCAATTCAAATAGTGAACGCTATGCCATATACAAACCTTTCCCCCTCCACCAAGAATCTCCAGAATTAAGGACTCCTCAAGTTTCCCATCAACGATATTTCCAGCCTGAGCAAACATAAATATATATATATATCAACATTAATACGTGGACCTTAGACCAGTAAATAGTAGGTGAAAAGGCAACATTTTTGCAAACTTATGGAGAACGAAAGGACTTCAAGATATTCTATACATATTCATACCTGCCAATGTCTTCTTGAACTAACATCAGGTAGGAAGAATGAAAATATGTACAATGTAAAATTATATGTTGTAGCAAAAAAAATCTCCTGACCTCACTCCTACGCCAAATAAAACCCTACAATGAGGAATGCATCTGACCTTTCCATATATAAACAGCTTCATTTCCATCAATGCACCCTTAATAACAAGGTCGGCTGATCTTACGTTTGTCCTATTCACAAAACTGCTAACAGCTGTGTCAACCTCTGAGTCGCCAAGCACATCAACTGATGGAGCAGCCTATATGCAACATGCATACTTATATTTCTTCCAACATTAAGGATCAAGGAAACAAAAATTTACATCAGAGAAAAAATCTTAATTAAAGATTCCATACAGAAGCTTCATATGTGGCTTGTACAAGTCCTTTAAACCAGATAGCCTTCTCCTCTTCATCTCGAAAATCTAATATCCAGGTGCTAGAAGATTCCAGAGCCTACAAGAGAACTCACATTTTCAGAAGAAAAATACAGCAAGTAATTATATTTAAAAAAAAATAGTAATCCAAACATATATCCATAATTAGTTTAAGGTAGCATTCAAATAGAGAAGAAAGGTAATAAAGCGTGAAAAAGTCCACAAACCCCTATGTTCTTAAGCTACCTTAGACAGTATTCTCTAGTTTACTTATGAAGGGAACTATTGAAACTCAATAACTTGGGGAACCCACCCTTAAAAGCTAGCTGTTAAGGGGGAAAAACCAAGCTCCGTAAGTATTCCATTGAGTATCTCATCTTATCAAATGTGGGACTTAACTTGTATCTGCAATACTCCCCCTCAAGTCCAATTGATCTTTGCTAGTTTGACTTGTCTCTTTTGTTTATTATCTTGGGCTTGTGTTCTTTTTTAGTCTCATAGACATCTTTTTTTGGGCTTGTACTCCTTTTGTTTGAACCTCAGAGTCCATATGTTTTGTTTTTTTTAATCAGCAGGGTTTTTTATTCACATATTGGACTTTGGATCGTCTTGGACCGTAAGGCCATTGCGCTCTGATACCTTGTTGAAACTCAAGTAACTTGGGCAGCCCACCCTCAAAAGCTAGCTGTTAAGGGGAAGAACCAAGTTCCTTAAGTACTCCATTTAGTATCTCATGATCTCATCCTATCATAGACTTAATTTGTATCTCCAATAGAAACTTAAGGCTCTAATACCATGTTGAAAATGCATTACCATATATTTCATTTTTCGAATTACTCCGGTACATATACACACAGAAAAAAACTGTATCCTAATCAAACCAGAAAACTAATTCCATATCCTAATCAAACTAAAATTAAACCCTAATAATAATCTAATTTTTAATAATAAACCAATTCCTAATAATAACTTAATTCTAATAATAAGGGATTATATCCCATCCTAAACAAATTTACTAATCCTAATCCCAAAAGAAAAGATAATTAAACAAATTCAAATATAAGTTTAAATTACAATAAAATTCTGATTGTTCAACACTAATCCTCACAATTCTAAACCAAAATAAATGTCTTGACTCTTGACAAAGACACCACAAAAATTGAAAATCAACCTAAATAGTAATATGAATTGTTCTGGAAACGAGGCTTCGTAACTCTTAGGAGATAAATACTTGTAATCAATCTAATTTACCTTCTGAATATCCATTCCCCTGAAACATACAGCAATACAAAATGGGGAGCCACCAATATTTGTTGGAGGAACCTCAACGACTTGCCTACCACCCATTCTGCAGAAAGCAACGCATATGTTTAACATAACTGCAGATAAAAATTAATTCCTACCTATGAGAAGTTCCACTTAGACAGGTTTATCAACAGACTCAAATTAACATTAACATCAAATAGAAAAGTACAAATATAAATATATAACACCTTAGATATCGTTGGTAACTCTGAGACTTTGCAGAGTCAAATACATAAAGATATGATCCTGAAAGCAAGAGAAAACAAGGCTGCCATGCAGCTACAGAGTTGCCAATTCCCTGTAATGAAGTTCATTTGAAATTTTCTTACATCAAAGAAGTATTTGAGATGAACCTAACAACTAACAAGCACATAAAACAGAGATTTAAGATTTTTTTTTTTATAGAAAGATTTAAGATATACCTTCCAAACAAGGATTCTACCATCAGTAGCAAGATCAGAAGGCCCCCAAGGAGCAATTTTAGCTTGGAAGTTATCAGCAGTAGGCTGACTACAGGTTTCAATTGTCCCATAAAATATGTTTAGCAGATCCATGATTTTAGTATATCTCTCCGGAGAAAAGTGAATGCCAATGTTTGGCACTTGAACCGAGATGCGAGTTGATGGATAATTTGGATGAGGAACTCTAATCTTGAGTAATCAAAGGCAGAATCATAATAAGAACAAATTATGAAAACCAGAATGAAAAGGGGGGATCCAGAAAATTTTTAAGACAATCTTAATTTGAATATAGATATTGCATAATAAATATACCTGATCTACAATTACTGCCATTCCACACCTATCAATAAGAAAACATAGATTTTCAACTTTTTCTGTAGTGGATGAAATCATGGGTTGAGTATCATTATTTAGTTTCACAGAACTGCAACTCCCGAATTCAGAGCCAGAGTCTGTGAAAAAGGCAGCAATATCTCGTCCAGAGATCAAAAACCGAGAATAAGGATTTTTTCTCTGCTCATCAGACTGACTTTCCTGTTAGAATACCACACCAATTGAGAAAAAGCCAAACTAAAATTTGCACAACTCAAAACCTCATACATCAAGAGCGTACCACAGTGTGCAGTGTAAAATGTCCAAAATCCAAAAGAAAATGACTACCGCATTTCAATGAACCACTAGTTCTGAGAGGAACTCTAACTTTTGGAGCATCAAGATCAATGTCGAATGCGAATCTGAAAAGTCAGCCACAGGTCACAAGAGTGCATGAAATGTCCTTTCCACTTAAACAGGGAGAACAAAATACAATTTCATTTTTTTTATAGAAAAAAAGTATTATTAAGAGAGAAAGAGAGTACAAATGAGGAAGACAAGAAGTCCTCTAAACAACATAAGAAGAAAACAAAGAGAAAAAACAGCAAAAGGAAACCAAAAGCCTAGCTCAACAGAGCATTCCAATCCCTTTCCGTAATAGAAACCCTCTAAACATTCCATTCGCTGAGACCCATAGTGAAGACAAGAACAAATTCATAGGAACCACAAAAACAGAAAGCTCTTCAATATCAGTCTCAACTACATACGTCTTTTAGTTTTTAATAAATTGTAGAGGACTCCTCCTCTTCTCATGCATAATGTTATTCCATTGTGTTCAATTTCTTCCTCAAATAATTTTTTTTTTTGATAGAAAACTTCCTCAAATAAATTTAGTATCATCATAATGGAAACTCTGCCTCCTAGGACACTACACTTCCTTCCAGACACAGAATATACATAATTGATGCGACAAATTCCATTTGGCTCTACATTAGTAAAGAAACTTGGATAACTGAATTGATTACCACTAGAATATAGCCCATATTTATGGAGGCACCAAGAGAAGAAGCTCAACAGCAAAATGCAATCATAAGGAAAACCAAAACATTTGAAAAAAGAGTATAGACATTCAAAATAAAATAATTGATAACCTGCTTTGTTCCTCTAAAACCATTTGAAATTGCTCTTGTGCTCGACGAGTCACTTTCTCAAACTTCATCTGCCCATCGTTTAACAGTTAATGAAATATTAGCACAGAAAGATTATAAAGCTAAAATGGTGTTCGTCCCAATATTTATTGCAAAGAAGTGTTTATAATGAAAACTTTTTCTAAATCATTATCTGAAGCTGAAAACATTTATTATTTGCCTTTACATTGTCATACATTTGTTTAGTATTCTCTAGTTCAGAGGATTCCAACTTGTAAGCCTTGAGTTTTTTTTATAGAAAAAGAAATATTATTAAGGAAGAAAGAGAGCATAAAGGAAGAGGACAAGAAGTCCTCTAAGAAACAAGAAAATGAAAACCAGCAAAAGTTAAACAAAACTTTAACTCAATAGAGCCTTCCAATACCTTTGGAGATCCGTAATGGAAACCTCTCTAAACATTCCATTCGCTGTGTTGAATAGGATAGGATTAGGGTTATTATGATGTTTTGAATTTATTAGATCATCTTAGATTTATTAGATTATCTTTAGGAAGTTTTATTTATGTTTAAGAAGTTTTAATTTATTAATTCAATTTATTAGGATAGGCCTTTTATTGATTTTGTATCCTAGATAGATTAGGAACCTTGTGTATAAAACAAAATCCACAGATGTAATCAATTAATTTTGGAATAGAAGAATATTTTCCCTATTCAAAATTCTACATGCTGAAACCCACTAAGAAGACAAAAAGGTAATTCTATCACACAAAAGATGAGCTGGGAGGAATCTATTGGGCTTGACTAATGACTTCATGTTGAATAGGATAAGATTAGGATTATTATTTATTATATTAGTTTTTAGATTTATTAGATTATATTTAGGAAGTTTTATTTATTTTTGAAGAAGTTTTAAATTTATTAGGATAAGTATTTATTTAATTATTAGGATAAGTCTTTTATTAATTTTTGTTTCCTAGTTAGATTTGGAACCTTGTGTATAAATACAAGGTCCATAGATGTAATCAATCAATTTTGCAATAGAATTTTTCCTATTCAAAATTCTACACTTCATAACCATTGGATTTGATTATTTTTCAAAACAAAACAGCAATTACTGTTTTGAACAGCTTCCAAGAAAAACTAGCAGCAAAATGAAGCAAAAATTCAGTTTTGTTCCCTCTATCTCTCTCTCTGCCCCTCCCTCTCCCCCTCCATTTTGGTAGCAACAAAAATTCTTAAGGTGTCCTCTATACATAAGATATAAAGACTGAAAACTCCTTCATCTATATCAAGAGTAATTAAAAGTTCAAATAAATGTAATTCTAATAAAAAATAATAATGAGGAAAAAATAAGAAATAAAAAGTGTAATTTTCCCGTAATTGAATGCAGAGAAACCAATACCTGCAAGGCAGTAGCTGTCTCCAATGCAATGGTAGGACTGACTGCATTACTTCTCTTAACAAACTCTAGGAAGCGATCAATACTTTCCATTAAAACCTGCCAGTAAGGAGTCCAAAAGGTTCTGAAGGTAAATATTATGTGAAAATAAGACTTTTCTGAAATAAATACTTGATTTATTGGTCTAAGGTATGCAAGCTTTTGCCTGCATGCTAAAAACTAAAAAGCTATCAAACATACAAGCATGATGACACTCCCAATAAAGAATGGAAGACTTATGTTAGGTGTAAACAGAGGAACAAGGAACATGCTTGTTCTTATAGAAACTAGGAACGTAGTGCTTAATATTAGGGATTTTGATTAATTGATGTTTCCTTTCTTGTTTTTCATTAATGTTGTTTATTTTTATTTTCAGTAGGCTTAATTTTAAGGTTCATCTTTACTATTGTTTCCTTTCTTGTTTTTCAACACATGTTATAGTGTTTGGGATCGGTTGAGTATTGATTACAAATTTCAGCAACCTCTCTTTCTCCCTCTATTTCTCTGCCTTCCACCTTTCCCCACTGGTTCTACATCAAAGCACATATACTATGTCCTCACAAAAATAAATGTCTAGTAATACATTTACAAATTGGATTAATTGGATTAATTTTTCTTCTCCATTATTCAGGAAGATAAATTGGATTAATTTTTCTTCTCCACTCATTTTATCTCTCTTGACATAGAGGAATGGTATCTTCATGACCTAGAGGATATCCTTTTTTTTTTTTTGGTAAAAAGAGGATATCCTTTTTACAAGGAGAGAGGGCAATACCCTAGATTCACCAGATGGAAAAGGGAGCACAGGATGTCCTAAAATAAATGTGAAACCAGCTCATAAGAGCATTCCAGCCACTAACTATATGTTAAAGACACCCCTCTCTATCACTATTGCATGGGGATCTGATGAAACTCAACACGTCTTGTTAATAACCTTAAAGCTGTGAGAAAAGAACAAATGGGAAAAGGTTCAAGACAAAAAAAATACAGTAACTCAATGCAACTACTTTTCTTTCACCCTTACAAATATTGAGAAATACCGTAACATGGCAGGGAGAAATTGTAGCTGAAAGTCTCCAGTCAATGTTCTCCCCTATTGGTAAGTGCACAAAACTAGCAGCTAATGCATTCACCTTCTGCTCACTAGAGACACTCTGCACATCAAATTGCCAAGAAGTGTGAGCTAGCAAACAATAATACATTAAAAAACAATGATGCAGCCCTGAATAAACGTGTATTTGACGAGAATCCTTGCTCAAAAGAACAAAGGAATCCGCCAAAGCAGAACACTAACACAGAACTACCACGGGAGCACTCAGCACACACATACACAGACAATAAGCACATAAAATCAGAACAGCACACTCAAAACTCCCAGCACAAAATAAACTTGCTAGCTGTTGAGAGGCCAGCTCTCTCCCAAATGTCCTCTCAGTTTTTCCCTGTCTTCCCTCTCTGCTTTCCCCCACAGATAATATCCCCATGATACATGTGGTCCCCACTTGCTTGGTTAGTTAGAATATTCTCCACCCATTCCCTCTCCTAGAACAAACCTGTAAGGCTTATTGCAGTGGTCCCCCTTCCTCTCCTTATTATTCCTCATTTCGTATTGCTTGCTAATCAGGGGTTTATCAAACAACTTTTAGAAATCAATCATATAACTTAATCAATGCACAAGATATAGGATAATTTAAACCTGCAATAAAAAGGCTTGGCAAAATACTATCAAGAATTAAAGAAGATAGGACTAGCCCTGCTTGTAAGTTACACCAATTAAAAAAGAGAGAATTTTTTTAAACGTCAAAAAAAAAATTCAATTCACTTAGTTTAAAAACCATGCCACTAAATTTCATATCTTTGCTTCAAATAGAAGTAAACCTGGGCAAGTGAACCTTCAGGAGCAGATAAACCATAAAATTTGAGTAGCACATCACAATAAATACTGCGATGCTTAAACTTGGTTGACAGATTAAGTTGCTCAAATCGACCGCAGACAATTTCCATCTGATTCACGCTAATAATTCGGGCAGCAGCCTGACCAATAGATATGGTTACCAAAAGCTTTATCATATTCTGCATGTCCTTTGATGAACCAAGTGCTAACTCCTCATCAGGCTGGTAACTTAGTAACTTATTAATGGCCTGCCATTCCTCCTTTGTCAATCTTTCCTCCATAAACTGTGGTTCCTCAGAGGCATCCTCAAACGAAGCTTCTTCTGTGTCAGCACCCCTGTTAAAAGAGCAACAGCAGTAAATTTCCATCGACAAATATAAGTATGTACAGAAAAATTACAAAGAACAAAGATAAAATATCCTTCTGAAAGACACCCTACGGTGTTACCCAATTTTTAACACCACAAGCAGAAATATCCCGCAATACAGAACCATGTCATAAGAAAACATACAAACGAAGTTGGCATATACCATCCGAATGAAAACCAGCTTCTTTTAGTAACTGCTTTTTGTTGAGCTGCTGCCTTCGACTTCACAGATTCAACCTTGGCATGAGCTAGTAACCTAAACACACGTACCAATCAAGATTTGTCACAGATAGACAAACTCGAAATACTCAAACACTGAGAGAAAAAGAAATTCAGAATGTCTTTAAAGTGAAGAATTACAATCATGATGCACACATAAGTTAACTGATTAACTGTGGAGTCTTCAACAAATTTCCTTTTTGTCAAAAAAACTGATTAGCTGCGGAATTCATTTCTCTTATGCATTTCTCAGAATCACCTATCCCAGTAAACCTTTCATGCGCATATATTTAAAAATGTAAGAGATTTGTATATTAAAAACAAAAACATTTCACTGTTGGAGAAAAAAAATAATCATCACCAAATAATAGCATTAGACTCTGAACAATCATAGTCAGTTTCTATCATCCCAGCACAATGGACAGGAAGCAATATACAGACCTCCACAAAAGAATCACTTTAGAATCAAGATCTTTTTCTATTTCTCTGATTTCTAACTGGTTAACATGTGATGGATTTTGAAGAGAAGCCATGTATGATTGAACATACTGCCGTCGACACTGACAAAGATGCCGAATTTGATCCCACGAACAGCGATAACTGATTTAGTACAGGATGTATAGTCAGTATCAACTTGAGAAATGAATGTGTATAGCAAAGAATCCATAGTACTCAATTATTCTTGCACTATAATAAAAACTTTGATTAAAAAAATCCCAAAAAGAACAAAAAAATAGAAGATACAATTAAAGGGCCAGTTTGAAGGTTGTTTTGTTTTTGTTTTTTTTTTCATTTTTTAGAACTACTAAAATTAGTTTCAAGAATTCATAATAGTATTGTTTTCAGGTATTTATGTACATGCTATTAATAAAAATACTTGTTTTCTATATATAGATATATATTTTGTTTTAAAAAAACTGGAATTCAGAACATCTTATAACATATTCTTTTTTTATAGAAATCTTTTAACATATTCTATCTTTTTGTTTTCTATCGAAAACAGAAATTCAAACAAGTTTTTGTTTCAGTTTTTAAAAACCAAAAACTGCATTCAAACAGACCCAATTTTTTTATAGAAACAAACAGACCCAAAATTACCACATCTTCTTCTGCTGTAACCCAGCTTGAGCGGCATACTTCCACCACAATTTCGGTGCCTTTAAAACTGGAATTGATGGTCTTAAATGAGAAATTTCCAAATATTTCTTGTATCTCGAAACAGCTTCCACAAGTTTAATCCAATCGTAGTATTGGGCCTGTAAAATCAGGGGGAAAGAAGCTGAAACTTCCTTTTCTACTAAAAATACTACAAGGCAGGACAAGATGATCCTACTTTTGTAACAATAATAAGCATAGCTCTACAATCCTTCTGCATCATTTGGGGACACTGTAATTCCAAAGATCTCCGAACAATTGGATAAAAAAGGTTTCCTTTTACTTCTCAAAAGGTTAGAATACAAATAATCAGGCTTTTTGTTTAGCATCTCTGATTCTCTGTTTAGCTTTTACTACTTAACTTTATTTTCAGAATCCAGTACAGGCTGCTCAAGGGATTGAGAAGATTAAGAGTACTTCTTTTTTTTTGATAGAAAAAGAAATATTATTGAGGAAGAAAATAAGAATACAAAAGAGGAGGACAAGGAGTCCTCAAAGAGGGAAAATTAAACCAACAAAAGAAAACAAGGAAAAAACAAAAACATTAGTGCATAAGAGCCCTCCAGTCCCGTTGAATATCCATAATGGAGACCCCTCTAAACATTCCATGGGCCGAAACCCACAAAGAGGCCAAGAAAGTTACTCTATCCCACAAAGATTAAGAGTACTTTTCAATGGCCAGGATAATGAGCTAGAAGTAGATTTCATCCGGTATTCCGGTTACTTAGATTTGTTGAAGTCCTGAAAAGTAAGGAGGTTTAGATTTTGGAAATTCTGCATGCAAAAAAGTTGTTTTTACTTTACCACTAATAGCATCACCGTAATTAATTTAATTAGTCGCCAAAGAAGCAGACTTGTCAGCCTCCCAGCACCAATTTCTTCTACCATCCTATGCCACATTCAACTATGCTGACCAGAATGTTCCAACAATTAATCAGACATTCTTGCTTCAAAACCAAGATGTCATATCCCCAGCATAAAACAATGATCATAAGCTTTGAAGAAGTATGATCAGTTCAGTTTTTTTTTTGAAAAAAGAAATTAATTGAAGGAAGCACTCTACCATCACGTGGTTTTTCGAAGGGGTAGGTACCCCATTCCCCTTTAAGCAATGCCTTAAGTTTGAATCAAAACCCTCCCATGAGAGCCCTACCCTCCATATGGCACTTATGCTAGTTTGAGCCTGATTAGTCATAGCCCATTGGGTTTCTGGATACTAGTGGTTTTGACCCCCAAAAAATTCAAAGAACTCTCTCCATCGATGTATTTATGCATTTATTAAGGGCCTTAGTAAAAGAAGCTTTTCACTCAAATATCCGCAAGATAGGGCAAGAGAGATCAATGCATCATTTTGAGGGAGAGTTGACTTCTGAAAAACCAAATTGGATCCGGTGCAATTAGCTTTCGTACAATTACGGTACAATTACTTCAAAACACACATTTTTGCTTCATTTGTGAACTAATTTTTGGGACCTACACTAATAAGGATCTACTATGAATGGATTAGGGACAAAATTTTTATCAATATTGGCAAATATCATCACTAAATAGCCTTGTGAGACTATTTATCAATATTAATAACAATTTAGTCCCTAATCCATTTAAGACGATGATATTTGCCAATATTGATAAAAATTTGGTCCCTAATTCATTCATGGTAGGTCCTTATTAGTGTGAGTCCATATTAGTACTTCAAAAATGAAGTAAAAATGTGTGTTTTGAAGTAATTGCACCGGATCCAATTTCCTGAAAAACATTATAAATGAGTGCTACAATCAAGGAAGTGAATGAATCGATTGGTGGAATCTTTTGATGCATAAATTTTATTATTCTTTCAAACAACCTTGTCCAAGAAGAGGCATTGAACAGAAAATCTTTTTTTTCTAAAGCTGTATGTTTATAACTTAAAAGAAAAATAATCTTGCGCTCCATTCTCCTCCCAAAGCCCCAAAAGAGGAAAGAAAGTATTCCAAGGTAGCAGGAAAGAAAATATTCCAAGCAAGCTAAGAATCCCCCTGCTCTCTCCCAAAACTCCAAAACAATTATTCAATAAATGACACATAAAGTCGCAATAGAAAAAGCTGACTGATAGAAAAAATGAACTTCTTCCTTCTTCTTTTCTTTTTTTATTTCCTTTTCCTTCTTTATATCATTACTAAGAATTACTTGTCTTCTCTCGTGACTTTTACTTTCTTTCAAAACAATTCTTCATTTTAGCACAAAAAAAGGGGAATTCTAGAAGTAGAAATACATCACAAAAAATAAAATTATATAAAAAATACCTCCGTAACAGTAAGAGAGACATCACTGAGGACAAGGGAAACTTTCTCAAAAGGAATTTCAGGATTAGTTCTTTCTTGATTTCCAAGGCGATGATACTGTAGATTTGCATTGATAGGGTAAACCAAGTACGTACGGTTCATAGCCCACTTAGACACCAATCTCTGGTCAACAGAAGGTTCATTTATGCCATCTTCAAATATCTAGTAAACAACAGATGAAAATGGAGCAAGGGTCAACTATCAAAAAGTAAAATTGTAAGAAATAAGACATATCTAGAATGAAATACGTAACAAATTGAATGAAAAGACTAATTTTATCAGAAAAGAATAAACCTCAATCCATTCTTGTGGACTGATATCCTCCCATCTCTTATCAATTTCCCAGGGAAGGCTGTCAGAATCATGATAAAGAGCTAGCCTTTCCAGTTGCAACGACTATAAAGAGCAAACATATTCATTAACCCAGAATAGTTAGAGACTTGCAGTAATTACTATGCAGAACAAGAAGGTGAGTTTTGCCATGCAAAGAAAACATTTGGCAAATATTTTTCAGAACTCAACAGGACAAAAAGACAAAAAAAATTGAAAGTAAGAATAGAAATTTCACCAAAAAAAAAAAACTATCTTAGTCTATGATGCACCACCAAATCCTTAGCAGAATGCTGCATTGATTCTCTAACACCAATATTTCACACATATCAGAAACAAAAAGGTTGAAAGTTTAAACACGAGACACTAATCCACCACTTAGCATCCATACCTTCGACAACTGAATAAAAAAGATTTAACAATTAACATGTAATAGACATGCCTTAGATTTCTCCTGCAACATGCTTTTGATATTTCTCACTCACTTTGACATGTATGTAAATAGGGAACTATTTAAATATGACATGACAATTTAAGAACATGGCCTTCCAATATGATGTGATGTTATATATCACAATAAAACAGCCAGAAATGGCCCTAAAAGCTATCATTACCGAACTCCAATCCTATCTCTTGTTCCTTGTTGCATATAAAAAAAAATATTTAAAGGAAAGAAAGTTCTAAGAAAGGAGAACAGCACAGCCTCCTAAGAGATCACAAAGCGAATAAGAATGCCACCCAATCCCTAATCCCTAATCAAATCAGTCAAAGATATTCTCCTTAGAAAAACCATGCAAAGAACGCCAGAATGAAAAATGAAATAAGGCCCTTCCCAATTTATAAGCCATTTAGAGTGACTGAAAAACAATTTTTCATAGAAAAAAGAATAATTTTATTAAGAAGGGAGATACAGATGAGGAGGATTAGATATCCTCCAAAGAATACAAAATTCAGGCCAAAAAAGCAAAAGTAAAGGGAAAGAGAAAATTAAACATGCAGCAGTGCTGCCCAGTGCCTCAGCATATCCAAAAGAAAAACTCCCTAAATAATCCTTGAGTTGAACACCACGAAAAAGCTACAAAAAAAAAAAATCATGCCGACAGTTTGTTAAGTACAATGAAACATCCCTAAAAGTAGGAGCATTCCACTCTAGCCAGACATTCCAAATTACTAATTGCACATCTAAAATCCTAGCACTTCTTTTTTTTTGCCAGTAAAATCCTAGCACTTGTTTCCAACCAAATACAGCAACAGCTACAGATTGCCATTTTCTATCTTTATTCTATCCCTACCAGCTAGGGGTGTTCGGCGGCGGTTTGGGCGGTTTTTGGTGAAAATTTAGTGCCCCTATCGGTTTAAGTTGATAGCATCAAACCAAACCATAAACAAGCGGTTTTGAGCGGTTCGGTTTGGCAGTTTAGGACTTTTATATTATCAAACTTACATATTAATTTAAGTATATTAATAAAAAATACTAGAGGCTTCGCATGCACCTTCGTGCATGCAATCTATCATTATTTTTTTAAAATATAATTATTATATTTTAAAATAATATATTTCATAGTTTTTAAAATGTTAAATTAGAATTATTATCATAATTAATTAGAATTAAATGATGGGAATTTATTTACTTTCCATTTTTTTAGTAACTACCATCATATATGTTTTCTCTCTCCCACTACCTTCTATTATATTTTTATATATCTCAACTTCCTCACTTACCTTTCCTCCAATCAAATTTTTTTTGTTATTTTTTAATTAGAAAATATGGCTATTTTGTGACCTCAATGACTAGAAGGGGTCACAGCCATAATAATATAGATAATTTTATTCAATATAAATAATAAAAAAATATAGTAATATTTCATTTACTTATAATATACAATCAACTTAAGTTCTAAAATTAAATTTTTAGTTTGACTAAATTTAATCTAACCTTCTAAAAACAAATTTTAAACTTTATTTTTTAAAAATTTTAACATAATATGTACATATATATATACATGTATGTGTATGCGGTTTGGTTCGGTTTTTCGACATACCAAACCGAACTAAACCAAACATTGATCGGTTTTGTTCTGTTTGTGCTAATTTGGGCCCTTGAATAGAAAGAAAAAAGACATGCACCCTTCCAATAATTAAAACATTTAGAAACTTACTAAATCACAAGAATCAAGAAAAATAAAGCATTTTGGGTTTCCTCTGAAAAGAATACCCAAATAAAAGAGAGGCCACTGCCGCCATCGAGGCAAAAGTTCATTAAGCTTCAGTAGACAGTTCAAGGAATTCTCTTTGCAAAAAACTACTCACCTTCCTCAATTTATCCAAAGCACCACTGGTATCAAATATTTCATTTCCATGCTCATCTGTTGTAACAGCAGCAAGCTTAGCCAAAGTAACACCAGAAGAAAAAGGATGGCCCGGATTACTGCAAACAATACTTGGTCACACAAGCAGACAGCAAGCAAGCTAAAAGATATCCATCAAAAATCATAAGTTTTGAAATAAATGCAAGTACAATACAAGTTTGCAAGCTACAAAAGAATTTAATAGGTACAAATCTACCAACCTGACAATGTCTTCATATCTGATATGAACATTGCTAATAGATATCTTAAGATTTCCAATAATAGTGGCAATTATAGAACTCAGCCATGAATTTCCAGAAGGTTGCTGTAATACAATCAGCTGTCAGTTACATCTTTCCAATTGTGTAATGATGCGCACACACAAATTTTGGATGAACATTGGAGTAAAGAATGCCCCTTTCAGGGTAGGTTACCAATCCAACAAGATTCAATTTATTAAAATATGCAGAAGAAATCAAATTCAGTGTAGCAAAAGGTAATGAATCTCTAAAAGCATCAAGATATAGGCAAGGTACTGAAATTCATATGCAAAAATTGCATAATAATCAATTTAAGAATGCCTCTCCCATTCATCATACTTTTTCATTTAATTGATATATCCATCCACAAATGATAGAACAAAGAGCACCTTCTCAACTACTTAAATTGAAGATTAGATTCTGTTAGATATGGTACTAATTCAGTTTTAAATGTATCAGTTTTTGTTTAGTTTTTTTCTGTTTTAAGCCTATGGTTATTAAGGCTTTTAGGCAGCAACTGTTTTCTGTTGTTTGTTGTAATTCAGTTTTAACTGAAAGCAGTTAAGGCTGTTATGTACTTCTGCCCAGGTATGTTTATAAATACCTGGGCCATTGCCTTCTTGGCATATTGATTCTCTCTATTCCCATTTTATGGAATGAAATAAAGTATTCATTCCCATCACTCTCTCTTCTCAGTTTTCTCTCTCTAAATCTCTTTCTCTCATTTTCTGTTCATTTCCTTTTCTGGTTTCTATCCAAGAATCAGTCTTTATTGATTCTGTGGAATTTTTTGGGCAAGCTATTACAAGTGGTATCAGAGCTTGGTCCAAGAAACCATCAAGAACAGAAATAATGTCATCCATAGCAAGGTTTGACATCAAGAGATTTGATGGTCAGATTAATTTCAGCATATGGAAGGTGCAAATGAGGGCTATCCTCACTCAGAATGGGCTGAAGAAGGCGTTGGATGGCAAGTCAAAGAAGCCAGCAAACATGACAGATGAGAGCTGGGAAGAACTTGATGAAAAGGCCCTCACAGCCATACAACTCTGTCTTTCTGAAGATGTTCTGAGAGAGGTTATTCAAGAAACGTCTGCTGCTGGATTATGGACCAAGTTGGAAGCCCTCTACATGACCAAGAACTTGGCCAACAAACTCAGGTTGAAGGAGAGGCTGTACACCTTGAGGATGACTGAAGACAGCACATTGAGGGCTCACTTAAATGAGTTTAACTCAATCTTGATTGACCTGGAAAATTTGGAGGTCAAGATTGAGGATGAAGACAAGGTTGTGTTACTTATTGTGTCTCTTCCTCCCTCCTACAAGCATTTCAAGGAGATTATGCTTTACAGCTCCAATGACACACTGTCATATGAAGATGTAAAGTCTAATCTTCTCTCAAAGGAGAAGTTTGATCATGAATTGCCCACTGACAAGAAAGGTGATGCCCTTACAGCAAGAGGAAGGACTCAAGAAAGTCGAGATTCTGCCAAGAAACAATCAAGATCCAAATCCAAAGGCAAGAACTCTGGAAAATCTTGCAAATATTGCAAGAAACTTGGGCATGAGATCAACGATTGCTATAAACTGAAGAATAAAAAGGAGAAAGAAGAAAAGAACAAGAGTTCAAAGCCACCCGAAACTGCAGTGGCAGATTCAGATTCTGAAGGTGATGTATTAGTGGCTGCTGCAGCAGTAGCAGAAGACAAGGATGAATGGGTGCACCTACCACATGTGCCCCAACAAAGATTCCACCTATGAAGCAGTGAATTCTGGAGTTATCATGATGGGCAATGATGCTGCTTGTAAGGTAAAAGGAAAGGGCACCATCCAGATCAAGACACATGATGGAATGGTGAAAACACTCACCAATGTTAGACATGTACCTGATTTAAGGAGAAATTTAATTTCTCTTGGAGCCTTGGAGTCTTTGGGATGTAGGTATTTCGCTGAAGGTGGAGAAATCAAAATTTCCAAGGGCTCTCTCACTCTTATGAAAGGAAAGAGAAGAGGTAATCTCTATTTTCCTCTTGCTTCCACTGTTACTGATCATGGCACTGCTGCCCAAGCAATGAGGAGCAATCAAAGCTGTGGCACATGAGATTAGGCCACATGAGTGAGAAGGGGATGGAAATCCTAAGCAAAAGAGGTTCTTTTGGTGATCAAAGCCTCAGCAAGCTTCAGTTTTGTGAGCATTGCATCCTTGGAAAACAGAGAAAGGTGAGTTTCTCCAAGGGACAGCACACTACACAAGGCATTCTAGGCTACCTCCACTCAGATTTATGGGGGCCATCAAGAGTGTCATCACTTGGAGGGAAGAGATACATGATGACAATAATTGATGACTTCTCAAGGAAGGTTTGGGTTTACTTCCTAAAGCACAAGAATGAAGCTCTCTCCAAGTTTAAGATTTTCAAGGCATTAGTGGAGAATCAAACTAGCCAGAAGATAAAGTTGCTAAGAACTGACAATGGTCTTGAGTTTTGCAACACAGAGTTTGATAAATTCTGTCATGAACATGGGATAGCAAGACATAGAACCCTTCCTGGAACTCCACAACAGAATGGAATGGCTGAAAGGCTTAACATAACCATTTTGGAGAGGACTAGATGCATGCTCTCCAATGCTGGGTTGTGGAATAAGAAGGAGTTTTGGGCTGAAGCAGCTTCAACAGCTTGTTATTTGATCAATAGATCCCCACATTCAGCCATCAATCATCAAATTCTAGAGGAAATTTGGTCAGGTAAACCAGTAGACTATTCAAACCTTAGAGTTTTTGGTTCTACTGCTTATGCACATAGCAATGATGGAAAATTGTCTCCTAGATCTTCTAAATGTATGTTTCTAGGATATGCATCTGAGTCTAAGGTGTTATAAACTTTGGTGTATTGACACTAGGAAAGTGATTCTTAGTAGAAATGTTGTCTTCAATGAGTTATCTTTTATTTACTCTACACAAGGTACTGCTGCCTCTATTCCTTGTGCAGAATCTCAGAAGACTCAAAATGACACTGTGGAAGTGGAAATAATTCCAAACCCTCGGAACACAACTGATGCTATAAATCCTGACATTTAAGCTACTGATTTGCAGCCTAGAGAAGCTGAAACAGCCCCTGTAACAGAAGAGGCTGTCCATAAATACTCAGTGACCAGAGATAGGGTCAGAAGAGAAGTAAGAAGACCAGTGAGATTCATTGATGAACAAGGCATAACGGCATATGCCTTGCTTGCTGCTCAAGAAGTGAACAATGAGGACGAACCATCAAGCTATGAAGAGGCTGTTACTAGTCCAAATTCAGAAAATTGGATTGTTGCAATGGAAGAAGAAATTGAAAGCCTACACAAGAATAAGACTTGGGAGCTGTGTGAAAGGCCTAAGGACAGAAAAGTCTTGGGCTGTAAATGGATATTCAAGAGGAAAGAAGGCATCCCTGGAGTAGAAAAGCCTAGATGGAAGGCAAGACTAGTTGTTAAAGGCTTCCATCAGAAGGAAGGGGTGGATTTCAATGAGATCTTCTCTCCTGTTGTAAGGCATACCTCTATAAGGTTCATCCTTGGCCTAGTTGCTCAACAAAACCTAGAGTTGGAGCAAATGGATGTTAAAACAGCTTTCTTAAATGGAGAGCTAGAGGAAGACATTTATATGAACCAACCTAAGGGTTTTAAGGCTCTTGGAAAGGAGAACAGTGTTTGCAAGTTGAAGAAATCCCTCTATGGCTTGAAGCAAGCACCTAGACAATGGTATAAAAGGTTTAACACCTTCATGATGGAGCAAAAATTCAATAGGAGCATGTATGATAGTTGTGTCTACTTTAAAAGGGGATTAGATGGCTCCTACATTTACCTACTGCTCTATGTGGATGATATGCTCATTGCCTCCTCCAAAAAGTCTTTAATTAGGGACTTAAAAAGGCAATTAAGCACTGAATTTGAAATGAAGGATCTTGGAGAAGCAAAGAAGATCCTGGGCATGGAAATACATAGAGATCGAATCTCTGGGAAGCTCTATCTTTCTCAAGAGTCCTATATTAAGAGAGTTTTGGAGAAATTCAGCATGGAACACTCCAAACCAGTGACCACACCACTTGCTGCACATTTTCAGCTTTCATTTGAGCAGTCCCCTAAAACAGAAGCTGACCTTGAGCAGATGTCTAAAGTTCACTATCAAAGTGCAGTGGGTAGCTTAATGTATGCTATGGTTTGTTCAAGGCCAGATTTGGCATATGCAGTGAGTGTGGTGAGTAGATACATGCACAATCCGGGAAAATGCCACTGGAATGCTGTGAAATGGATCCTAAGGTACTTACAGGGAACTTCTAACCTAGGATTGGTATTTGCTAAGGGCAAAGCTGGCCTAAAAGTTACTGGTTATGTGGACTCAGACTTTGTTGGTGACAAGGACAAGAGAAAGTCAATTTCTGGTCTCATCTTCATATTTGCTTCAAGTGCTATAAGCTGGAAATCCAGCTTACAATCTGTTGTAGCATTATCCACCACAGAAGCAAAATATGTTTCAGCTACAGAGGGAGTAAAGGAAGCAATCTAGTTGAAGGGCTTTGCCACTAAACTTGGAGTTTCACAAGATTCAGTGGAAGTTTACTCAGACAGTCAAAGTGCAATACACTTGACAAGAAATGATGCATTTCAATCTAAGACTAAACACATCAATGTGAGGTACCACTACATCAGAGACATAGTGGCCAGAGGAGAAATTTCAGTTCTGAAAATTCATACTTCAGAAAATCCAGCAAACATGCTAACCAAGTCTCTGCCAGCTACTAAGTTTGTGAAATGTGTAGATTTAGTAGGTGTTTCTAATTGTAAATCTTAGAATGTTTTTGGAATTAGTCCCAAGGTGGAGATTGTTAGATATGGTACTAATTCAGTTTTAAATGTATCAGTTTTTGTTTAGTTTTTTTTCTGTTTTAAGCCTATGGTTATAAAGAATTTTAGGCAGCAATTGTTTTCTGTTGTTTGTTGTAATTCAGTTTTAACTTAAAGCAGTTAAGGCTGTTATGTACTTCTACCCAGGTATGTTTATAAATACCTGGGCCATTGCCTTCTTGACATATTGATTCTCTCTATTCCCATTTTATGGAATGAAATAAAGTATTCATTCCCATCACTCTCTCTTCTCAGTTTTCTCTCTCTAAATCTCCTTCTCTCATTTTCTGTTCATTTCCTTTTCTGGTTTCTATCCAAGAATCAGTCTTTATTGATTCTGTGGAATTTTCTGGGCAAGCTATTACAGATTCCATACACATTATTAGCCCAAAGTCCCAAACACAGAAGACACTTTGCCAATATAATTTCTAAACAAGGTTTTTTATAAAATACATATTTTCAATTAGCAAACTCTGCCTATACTTGCATAGCTGGTCCCAAGTCCGGATAAAAGATGAGGGTTGTTTTAGGTAGTCGACAGCTAGCATAAAAACTTGTCGAATCTTTATGAATGTAGATCAACGACATATTTTCAATTAGTAGAAAAAAAATTATTTATTAGTGTGAAAATTTCAGGGTCTAAGGACAAGAAAGACAAGAAAAACATAAAAGCAGCCCAACTTTTTGCATATCCAACAAAGATATCCACTTTAAACAACAAAGGGAAACCATAGAAACTTTCCTGTCCCACATCAACTGTCAAGATATATCTTCCTTATAACACATAACTGTTTTCTCAACACATAAAAGTCACAAGATAATCTAAGTTCCGATGAAAGCAAGCCTTGATCCAAAAACAAAAAGAGAACATAGCCAATTTCAACATAAATTAAAGAAAGACAAAAGCATTCATGCAAACTAGTTCATGATAATGATCATTGTTTACAAAAGCTATCCAAAAAAAACTCTGAATCAGCATAGCAAAAATCTTAACTAATAAATGAAATAAGGTTCAGATTAAAATAACTGAACACAAGCATAGTGAAACATGCATGCATTGCTTTAAATAATTGAGCAACAAAAAAGTAATGAAATAATGCAACCCAACAAATTGCAAAAGTAAAAGTCAGATTAGTCATACACTTCCCGTCTTTGACTTAGATATGGCATCAAGTGTAGCCGACTCTGCTTCCTGCAATGGATTAAAGGTCAAAGACAACATACTAAAAGGTTATGAGTCAATCAATAAGAAGCATCCACACACACACACAAAAAAGGAAGATATATATAGACAAAAGTTGCATACAATCTGACCTCAATCTGCTGGATCTTGGCTTCAAAAAGTTTTTCCCTGTCTTCCTCCTGTAACAAAACAAGCTTAAGTCAGTATATGGCATAGATATATGTTAACCAAATTGAATACAGAATACTGTGGTACCTTCATAGTCCGAACATCTGAAGCAGGATGTGCAAGAACAAATACACGATCAATCAAAACAATGACAGGTTCTTTGCCCAAACTTTTCCAAGGAACCTATATTAATTGAACAAAAAATATTGACACAAAAATCACAAAACTCCCCAATTGAAAGGGACTCTATGAATCCAAGGGAAGTGAAAAAGTAGAAAATGAATAGAAAGTACGTTGTAGACTAAAAGGCATTGAGAACAATGCTATAAAAACATTGCATCATAATTAAATAACCTTATGTATACACATGTCTGCAGTATTTTCACCTTTTTTTATATAAAATAATTTATTGAAGAGAGGAGGAGCAACAAAAAAAACAAATAGGAGAAGAAGTCCTCGGCAAAAATAATAATAATTACAGACTCTTGAGCCTAAAGAGATCTCCAATCCATTTTGTGAATCCATAAGGTAAACCACCCCAAAAAGACCATTTTTGAAACCCCCAGGGAGAACGAGAAAGTAATTCCCCCCAAATCAGATGTGAAGGCAGAAATGTCTTGTTAAAACTTCAGCATTCCTTTCTGATCAAAGACAGCCCAAGCCAGCCAAAACAGCACACGACCAGAGAGCTTTCTGCTCCTTCTTCCACCCAAAACCAGTGAACTTAGTGGCTGAACATGAGTGTGTGCATCTACATATTTGTCATTAACAAAATACACAAACATGTATGCCTATTGTATGTGTAAAGTATCACTAAGAAACCGAAGGTAATGGCAAATACTACCTTCAATGTAATGGTACCAACAAAACCAGCTTTGACAGTAACAGGAAGTTTTAGTGCATTTAGAGCCTCAGCCTTCAATTTCAAATCTTTAAGAACAACATCACCTGCAGAGATCAGATATTTTGTTGGAAAAACAAATAAAGGTAAATCAAACTTGTAAACAAAAATAGTAAGCTATGTAGCATAGACACTATCACAATACCCAACGCAAGTCGCAACACAAAACAGCACAATTTAAAAATATGAAAGTAATCCCTCATAATCTTCTCTAATCTCTCAGAATGGCCCACTGAAATTCTAAACAGAGAAAGGTAATGTACTAAACTGGAATACTAGGGAGATGAGAAGGGATACAACTTCCCCCTAGAGGATTCTTAGATATATTACAGGCAAATTATGAACTCAACAACCAGCAAAAGAAGCCAACGAAGAAAGAACCTGGTTGTCTGGTTGTCCATATTCAATGAATCAACCCCCAAAACACTCTTTGAAGAATAAACCTTTAACGAAAAGAGAATCTTAAGAAGACAGATGATGAAAAGAAGATTATCAAAACTATCCCTATCCTTCTCCCAAAAAAAAAATGTATCATCTACAAATTGATGGTGAGAAATGGCAACCTCTTCTGAACCAACTTGTAACCCCATAACAATAACTCTATCTAGTACCAAAAGCTGTAGAAAGCATTCTGCTAAGCACATCAACCACTATGAGTAAAAAAGAAAGGAGATAAAGAATCCCCTTGGCTAACCCCTTGCTATCCCTGAAACCAAGATACAGGTTTAACAATCACTACAAAAGTTTTCGCCAAAAGAAAAAATGAGATCCAACCTTCATACACCCCTAAAACCCAATTCAAACACTAAACTTGTACTCCTCTTTTTTTATAGAAAAAGAAATTGTATGAAAGAAGGAAGAAGATTACAAACACGAGGACAAGCAGTCATCAGGAAAAGAAAATAAAAAGAAGAAAACAAGCAAAAGAAAACTAAAACATTATCTCAATAGGGCCTTCCAATCCCTTTGAATATCCATAATGGGCATTCCTCTAAACAGACCATTCGACGAAGCCCATAAAGAAGACAAAAAAGTAATTCTATCCCACATCAGATGAGGTGAGAGAAATCTATTATTAAAGACCCTAGCATTCCTTTCCAGCCAAAGACACCATAGCATCGCCAAAACTGCACATTGCCAAAGAGCTTTATGTTCCTTATTCCTTCCAAAGCCCACAAACTTGATACCCAGAAAAATACCCAGATCCGCCAGACACTAAACTTGTACTCCTTGTACCTTAAATATCATGAACCATCTCATTTTCAATCAAAGCTGCATATAGAATTTAACTATCTAGGATAAAAGCACTCTAGCTAGTAGAGAGTGTATAAACAAAACTTCAGTAAGCCTACAAGAAAAGACCCTTGTGATTATTTTGTAAGCAGTAGCAGTGTAGCACTAGTCAGTGACGGGAAAAGTAACTTCCAAATTAGTCATGAACCATCTCATTTGATATCAAAGCCATGTATAGAATTTGACTATCTTAAGATAAAATTGCTGTGACTAGTAGAGATTGTATAAACAAAAGTTCAGTTAAGCCTAAAAGAAAATACTATAGTGATTATTTTGTAAGCAGTAGCACTAGTCAGTAATGGAAATAGTAATTTCCAAATTAGGTGGTCAAATCTGATGTCCTCCAAACAACATAAACTATCTATTCTGTAATTGCCAAGCTACCTCATAATGCAAGACAGCAAGAAGTTATGACAGTTTGTAGGACTTGGCAAAACAGATCTCTTTTTTTTCAAACTAGATACACTAATCCTAGTTTAATTTAAAATTTGGACTTCTAAATGAATTAAGAGTATTCATTAGTAGATATCAATTGCTAGAAGCCGAGAACCGCCCCCTACACCCAATCAAACAAGGGTTCATCTAACAAGGGCCTTAGAGCACTTTTTAAGGTTTTTTCTAATTGGTTGAGAGAGAGTTTATTGTCTTGAGCTTGGTGAAAAGCCAACAAGAAAAATTTTATAAACTCTCTCATTGGTTGAAATGAATCCTTAAACCCATAAAACAAAGAAAAAATAGGAAATAAAGGGAAACTTCATTGAAATTGCAGCAGAATATAGACATATAAATAAAACTAATGGAAAAAGTATTAAACTAATGCTCCAAATCATCAGACAGTAAGAAGATTGCGACTAAAAGCTAGGAATAATCAGATGACAAACCCTTCCAGACACTAATTCTCAACGCTTCCGAAGAGAGCCCATGCACATATTCGCCCAAATATCTACGAAGTAGATGCAGTACCTGTCGAGAAATCATCATTATTAACTACACTGTACACGTGACTCTTAAGCACAAGGGATCAGTCACCAAATATCATCGAAATGACCATATAACAGTGTTAAGAATGAATAAATAGATAATGATAACAATAATAAGGTA
This sequence comes from Senna tora, assembly GCA_014851425.1. NCBI lineage: Eukaryota > Viridiplantae > Streptophyta > Magnoliopsida > Fabales > Fabaceae > Senna > Senna tora. Next base: position 5,182,575 of record CM026262.1, on the reverse strand, counting down.
CATCTTAGAAATGCAATTATAACTTTGGGCCAACCATCCACGTATAAAACTGAAAAGCGAAAGAAAATGGTTCATGTAGATCAGCAATCAGATAATCTCCACACTAGCTCTACCCAGTTATTAAAACAGTTAAATGGCAAAAATAATCCAGACGTGTTAAAAAGAAAACAATCACAAACGATGCAAATCAAATGCGTGACATACGATAAATTCAACAACAAAAAATTCTTGCACAAAGACGAGGTGATGAAAAATTAAAACTAGACAAGATTCTTACGTGAGCTTCGAACATGGTGACGAACGGGAGCAAAGTGTATCTGAAACGAACCGAATAAGCTTATCGTCCGATCAATGCGCAAATTAACGATGATCGAAGTGTAAAATCGTCACCGAGAGAATACAGGGTAAAATAGAGTACCGGGGCTGAAGAGTGGGGGAGAAATTAGGGTTTCAACGAAGCTTGATCGTTGAAGAGTGGACACCCTGTGAGCCGAACGGTTAGTGCTTGAAAGAAATGGCGCAAGGCCGAGAGAGTGAGGTAAGAACGTGATCGGTGCTCCTATATAGGTCCCGGTCATTTGCAAGTTTATACGTCGGTTGAACTTGAATGCCACTCCAGGACCTGGAACGCACAAAAACGACAATTTGGCCGAAAAGAAAAAAAAAACTGACAAAAGAGCCACGTCGTTTTTTGTTTTTTTTTTTTTTTAAGTGAGGATTATATAGATAGAATTTGCTGGCCAAACAAAATATATAAATATTGAGGAAATTTAAATATAAATTAAAATGTTGTAGTCTCAGGTTTCAGAACAAAAAAATTATTTTCCTCTATTTAAAACAATCAAATAATTTATATTAACATGCAAAGCATCTAATAAGGTTATTTTTAATACCACTGGAGACTAGAGAGTTTTATACACAAAAATATGTGCCATTTTTCATTATTTTATTTTGAAATGTATTATAAAATTATTATTATTATAAATCATATATAAAAAATTTATCTTCCATCATTTTTAGTTTGTCTGATCTCCCCACCCACTATTCACATCCTTTGTTTTATTACTTTATTTTATATTATAAAATATATTTTTTGAAATATCACTAAACAAAAATAGCCCATAATCATATAAATATATATTAGGAAGTTTAATTTCGCATATATAAAAATACATGTTAATTATTTTAAAATTTTAGAAATATGCTAAAAATAATAATTAATCAAATTATAAAATAAATTAAATAGTGTGATTGTGTGAAGTTATTTACTTTTTACTATTTTAATAACAACTCATATATCACTCACTTTTATTTATTTATTTTTTCAAAATACAGAGTGCTACATAATTATATATATATATATATATATATATATATATATATATATATATATATATATATATATATATATATATATATTACAATATAAGATACTACACTGTAAATTTGTTATAAAATATTTCGTGCTCGCTAATTTATCTCAAAGGTTATGTTATAAGTTCTAGCACTTTTGTTACGTGAAAGAGCTCTTAGAAAATTTAGCAATTTAATTTATAAAAAATAGCAATTTAAGCCATATTTTCGTGATGCTGATAAATGTGGCTATTATTTTATAGGGTATATAACCTTTTATGCACAAAAATGTGGAAATAAATAGATAAATATCAAACACATGAAGATAAAATAAAGGATCATTAGTTTTGACCCCAAAAACTCCCCTTTTTTTGTTATACAACCAAAAAAAGTGTGAATTGTTAGATAATTATTTATTACTTTTTATTTTCTTAAATATAAGATTTATTTTTTTATTTTACTGTTTTTTATCTCTCAATATAAAAAATATATAACATACTGTTTTTTTTAAAACGTACTGTGAAATTTTGTTTGCCCACGTAATAAATATACAACTCTTTGTCCATATGACAACGTGTAGTATATTTAGATTTTTATTCGTTCATCCAATGCCGGCCATAAACATTTTTAATATTAAATTTTTTTAGTAAATATTAAAATTTTGTATATTTCAAAAATACAATAAATATTGCATTTGCCAATGCTAAGCTAAGAATTAAGACTGATTAAAATTACTAAATGTGATTCCTTTTTTTAATCTTGATTATAGATATGTCAGTTTTTTTTTTCTTGAAATAAATATATATAACATCTCGAGCTAGTTGGCAGGTAGTTATCAAAGGATCGGTCATATTAAAGCACAAGGTGGTCCGATGGACTTTGGACCTCCTTAGCCCAATGCTTAGGGATGAAGTAAATATTTAAAGACTATATAGTTGTGCCCAGTGCCAACCGTAGTGTATATTGATGGGCCGTCAATCATCTTAAGAACTATTCATTGCTTAAAAAAATATGTGTTTATCAAGAAAAATTTTAAGACACTTCGTTACATAAATTCACAAGGTGAAAATATTATTTTAGTCTTCTATGATTTTTTTTTAATTTTGTTTTGAATTTTTATGTTTCAAAAGTTTAAAATCAGTCCTCTATGTTCTTAAGTTGTTCAAAATGGTCATTTTGTCTCACACCGTTAGAGTTTTCCGTTAAATGTTGACGTGCAATATTGACGTGGATTGATACTCTCTCCTACTTGTCCGTTTAATCTGACATGGCTAATTAACCCAAAACGACGTCGCTTTCCCAATTCAAAATGAGAACCCACCACTAATCGATTCATCTTCCTCAAACGTACACGACGTGCATTTTGGGTTAAAATGTGAGTCATTAGCTAGTCAGATTAAACGGACAGCTAGGAGAGAGTTTTGGTCCGTGCCGGCATTTAAAAAAAGGCTAACGGTATGAGAGACAAAAGGACTGAACAATTTTTGAACAATTTGAAAATATAGAGAATTGATTTTAAACTTTTAAAATATCGAGAACCAAAAACGAAACTTTAGTAAAACACATAGGACTAATACTAAACATTGTAACTTTTCTTACAATTTCACCCACCACTGCTAAAAGCCAAAATAAATTTGTTGTTGATTTAAATATTTTTCCTTATCTCTCGTTCTCTTTGATTTTCACTTCACTTCTTTCTCTCATGTCATATCCCAATGCTAGAAAGATTGTATGTGAGATTGATGATAAAAGCTTAGTACTAAAATACTATTAATTTTAGTATCTTTTCAATTGATTGTTAATATAAATAGAAACTGATATTAATAAGGATCCACCTTAAATAAATTAGGGATCATCAACTAATTTAAAGAATGTATAGAAATCCAATATTATCATACTACTAAACATTTTTTCAATGTTGAAATAGGAGATGAGAAAAAAAAGGTATAGTAGAGCGATTGAAAAAATACTACATTATTATTGATAATGAAATTTTCGATGCAATTAATTTTATATATGCTATAATTATACTAGCTAATACATACTTTCAAGACTAATGTCAATATATTTTTTATTTGAAAGTAAATTAATTAGATAAGCATCTATTATCTACACGTTTCCAATTAAAGAATTATGCACCACTACTTATTATTATTTCCATACAACATACTAAAAAAGTATGAGTGACAACACATATTTTAATATAAAGATGTGAAATTTGTATTCTATTAACTATTAAAGAATTAGAATGAAACATCATTGAGAAAATACCTTAATAATGAACTACGTTGATGTGCATAGGATTTTATTGAACAACTTAATCAACTACGCGACATCACATAATGAATTGATCATGATCAGTAATTTTGGCGTTCTTGTATCATCCAGTTTCAAAACAAAATGGTCCATTCATCACCTTGTATTTAGTTATAAATGAATTAATGTCGTTAATAAGAGAAAAGAGCAAACAAGGTTAAGCTTAAAATAATGTGGATTTACTAGATGTCTGTGTTCGGTATTTAATTTTTATGAGTTTGAATTCTCTCGTGATAAAAATCGAACAACAATACTATGAGAGAATAAAATTTAAACACTATTTTCATATGCCAGATCACCATATGGGAAGAACTACCACTAAGTCTAGCTAGCTATAACCCTAAAACAAAGCCATTGGCCAAAAAAGAAAAGCCTAAAACAAAGCCATTTATAATTTTATATACATGGCCCGTGACACACACAAGAAAACATATCTCGTGAATTCCCAACATACACGTGTCCCCTTGCCATCCTCTTCTTCGTTTGAACAGAAAGAGAGAGTCAGCAAATTAACTTTCTTTGATGATTTTCAGTAACTGCTAAACTAAAGTACTATTTTGGTTCTTAATATTTGTATGAAGTTTAATATTGGTCTTCAATAATGTTTTAAAAGTTTAATGTTGGTCCTCAAAGTTTTTTTTTGGTCGATTTTTGGTCATCGAGCGTAACACCGTTAACTTTTTGCCGTTAAATGATGACGTGGCATGCTTATGTGGTACACACTCTCTCATACGTGTCATATTTTAATGACGTGGCATACACATCACTGTCATGTCACTCTAGATGATGATGATGAAGGAAAGAAGATGATGATGAGGCAATATAATGTGAGGTGATGTGGTAGTGATGTGTCATGCCACGTTATTAAAATATGACACGTACAAGAGAGTGCGTGCCACATAAGCATACCACGTCATCATTTAATGGCAAAAAATTAATGGTGTTACATTCGAGGACCAAAATCAAACAAAAAAAAACTTTGAAGGCCAACATTAAACTTTTGAAACATTAAAGACCAACATTAAACTTTATGTAAACATTAGAACCACCTTCAACAAATTACGGCTGCATGTGAATGTGATCCTTCATAATTTTGTGTTTGATCTTCAATACGTTATACGTAGAGTAGGGTTTTCCTTTTCTCTCTCAAATGCAATGCAATGTCGCGTTTTAAATACTATATAAATACAAAAGAGATACGTCAAACATATAATTTAAACATTTCAATATAGATCCCAATTTAATTTCGAGACAATCCTTTTTTCTTTATTGGAAACAACGAACGAAGCGTAACTTGAAAGAAAATAAGACAATTTAGCCTAAAAACAATCTGGGTGTAGAGATTCTCCAAAGTAATGCTCCTCCAGAAGATATATGTATAATTTTTTTTTTAAATGCTGTAATCACTTACATTTTAAATCATATTAATATTAATTAAACAATATGGTATATACTAGTGTCGATATCCTAAACTCAAACATTAATTCGAACTAAATTAATAATTATTTAAGTGTAATTTTAAATTTAATAAAGTTTGTTATTTTTTATAAAAAATAATTTGTGGAATACCGAAATTAAAGAACAGAATGAAAATTTCAAGTCCCACAACCACAATGAGTTTAATTTGGCACTGTTGTTGAGGAGTCACTTTGACTCTATAATTAGTTTGCCAATTAGTGCAAATCAGGTCTAATTTTGGTGTTTTTTATCGTTGCTTTTGAATATCATCCTTTGTCGGTTTGGTTGACATTTTTAGGGGAGGGAATGGGCTCAGACATTGCAAAGCCTCATTTAGTACAAACTTTTAACATTTTAAGATTTAAACATAACTCTTCAAAGAGGGCAATGGCAAAAAATTCTCTTGTTTTTTTTTTCTTTCTATTTTGTCCCCTGCTATCAAAATTTAATTATAAGAACAAATTGATTATTGTATTCGTGAGAGAATTCTAAAAAAAAAAAAAACTAAATATGGCAAAAGTATCTTTCCTAACCCCAACGTTTTGGGGTCCTGTCAGTTTCGCCCCTAACGTTTTTTCGCTGTCAATTGTACCCCTAACGTCTGCCAATGTCACCTTTTTCACTAACACCGTCAAATATTTAACAGTTTTTGCTGACATGGCATCCTACGTGGCAAAACGTTTCTTTTTTCTGTCAATTGTACCCCTAACGTTTTACATTTCTGCCAATGTCACCCTTTTCACTAGCACCATCAAATATTTAATAGTTTTTGCTTACGTGGCATCCTATGTGATAAAAATATCTGACTTGACATATTTTTTTCCACACCAAATTTTTTCCTCATCTTTTTCCCATCAAAATCGTGTCGTTTTAGCCTCATCATATTCCTTAAAATATAACTGAAACGTACATGCCATTTTGCAGACAAAAACATTGGAGACGTTATCCATTCTCTACTTTGTCGGAGACGTTACCCATTTTCTACTTTGTCGGAGACGTTACCATAAAATAGGGAATGGATAACGTCTCTGATGTTTTTATGAGCAAAATAGCGCGTGCGTTTGAGTTATATTTTAGAAGGAATATGCCGAGGTCAAAACGACACAACTTTGATGGGGAAAAGATGAGTAGGAAATCTGATGTGGAAAAAAATATACCAAGTCAGATATTTTTGCCACATAGGATGCCACGTAAGCAAAAATTATTAAATATTTGATGGTGTTAGTAAAAAGGGTGACATTGACATAAATGTAAAACGTTAGGGGTACAATTGACAGTGAAAAAATGTTATGGGCAAAACTGACAGGACCCCCAAACGTTGGGGTTAGGAAAGGTACTTTTGCCTTTATGTTAATGAAAAAAAAAATGTTGAGAGTTGCTAAAGAAATCAAAACGTAATTGATTGCCTGGCGAACTTTACAATAAAAGGGACCCACAGAAGAAGAAAAAGAACCACTAAGGTGGTGCGTGAAGCGCGTGGAGGAGGCCTATCCTACGTGGGTATCCCAGAGCCACACACACTGCCATGACTGCTCTGCTTGAGATCACAAAAAGGAAGAAGCGCACAGAGGAGTGTGGCCCGTGAGAGTGTACCCACCCACGTGACGGGTTAAGACAAACGCTCATGCATGCCGTCAAACAGTTTCTAGTTTCTTCGTCTATAAAATGAGAGACTTGGAAATTCCCTCCTCGCTCGCTCGCTCGCATCCACATTTTAATTTGTTAAAACACACCCACATCAACCCCATCCTCTAATCCATATAATACGCTAACATACACCTTCAAACACCTTATCTTATCGACGATATATCATCATCCATCAGGTGAAGTCACCCCACTCTACCTATTTTCTCACTTTAATTCTACGTACGCATATCTTGCATTTTTGTTAATTCAAGTTTGTTCAAAACAGAAAACTTTCTTTGCTTCAATAGCCTACTTTTGTTTTCTTTGTGTATTAATTTAAGAGGGTTTGATTCCACCCGTGAATGGATAATTCTGTTGTCGTCCACCTAATATTGCTCTCCCCTACTTCCATGGCCACGTGGGGCTAAACAACAATAAACATTCACGGGATGCAAATTGTTCTTCCACCATACCCACCAACTTTCACTCAGATTCACACTTGTCTTTAATTCCTCTCCATCAAAGCCCCCACATTTTGCCAAACTATTAATTACTATGATTTATTTTTTGGGCTATGGTCACGTGCCTCGTAATGCTAATTACCTGTGTATAATTATACCAGTAATTAAAACTAAATTAATTATCATGTGGTTTTTATAAATGTATAGATAATTCAATAAATATGTATTTAATATGAGTTTGTTTTTATTAAGTGAGACTGTGAGAGCATGCTTGTTAATTGCAAATTGATGTAGATTAGAAAATGATTTGGTGTTGTACAATATCATTCTGAGGCACTTGACACTGTATTCATTCTCTGCATGATCATAGTGTCTACGCTTCCTATGCATGCTAGTGAGTGAGAGATTTTGAATAACAATATTAAGATGAATTTGTTGATAAAATGAGATAATAATAATAATAACAATAATATGAACACACATAGAGTTAGTTGCCTAATCTGGTAAGCAAAGTGAAGCAATCAATTCAGGAAAATGAGTATTTGCTTAACTCAAAACTAGAAAGTTGGTTATCAGGCATTAAAAACTTATTTGTCTTTTCTAGTGATTATTTTCTGATAACAGAAAGGCCAAAATTAAAAATAGTCTTCAGCTTTTCGCAAAAGGTCAAAATAATTTTGGCTGTTTATTGAAGCTTCTGTAATTAGTAGGCATGCTAAGTAAATAAGTAGCGATCTGATCTTCTCCATACAATCAGGACATGATACTCCTGAAGAAATACTCATCAATAGTCAATTATATACTACACATTATGAAGAAATAAAATTGTATCGTTGTCTCGGCTTTAGCACGATATTCAAGAAGACTTGAGCCTCACACCCTCACAGAAGCTATTTAAAAAAGCTGAAAATTGTTCAGCCAGGAATTTCTTAAAAGCAGAAATTCACAAATACAGTAGTAGAAGCAGAGCAAGGAGATCAAGGCGGAGTTTGAGGTATCCTGGACCACAAACCACTGAACAATTTAGAAAGAAAAATAAGAAACACACTTAAAAGAGGAGAGGCCCCCAACCAAAAAAAAAGGGCATCATTGAAGCTAAGGACCAATAAACCCTACCAAAATTGCTACACAACAAAGCCTCCAAAGGTGCCCTTAAAAAGCACCCAACCGTTTCCTTTAGACACTCCACTCTCACTTCTAATCAACCAGGACCTGACATGACACGTGCCTCCCTCATGCTTCAGAATTCGTTCCTGAGATATATGTTGTGATCATAAATACGAGTTAGATTAGATAGACCTTAGTCATTCTTCTTTCTCCTTGTCTAACCTCCAAAATTTCTTCATTTTTGTTGTTGCCTATATACAGAGAGCATTCCTCCTCATGGATCTGGTTCGTGGCTTTCTCACACTCTGGATCGTCACTATGATTCTTTTCAGCCTTAATTGGGAAAATGCAGAAGGAAGGCACCATCCTCCGAAGAAGCCCAAGAAACATGTTCCTTCACCTTCACCTTCACCTTCACCTCCTTCTTCCAAGTCTCCTGGTGTTCCTTCTAAGCCACCTCCCAAAAAGCCTGGGAATTCCGCTTCGGCCTCTGTTTTCGACGTAACATCCTTCGGCGCAATTGGAGATGGTTCGGCTGATGACACACCTGCCTTCGTGGCAGCGTGGAAAGCAGCTTGTGCAGTAGATTCAGGAGTCGTTTTAGCTCCTGAGAACCACCGTTTCAAAATCACTTCCACTATCTTTTCAGGCCCTTGCAAGCCCGGGCTAGTGTTCCAAGTAAGTTTTGCATACGGAATTGAAACAAGTTCACAACTTGAGTTTTCTTTTGATTAAATACTCAAAATAATGTAATAAAAAAAACAAAACAGGTGGATGGTGTGGTTATGCCCCCAGATGGACCAAGTTCGTGGCCAAAAGCAGATAGCCGCAAGCAATGGCTTGTGTTTTACAGACTTGACCAAATGACTCTGAATGGGACTGGAATCATAGAAGGCAATGGAGAACAGTGGTGGGAACTCCCCTGTAAACCTCACAGGGTAATGTAATTGCAGTCTATTTAATTTGTTTCCCATATGAATTCTGTATATTTGATGGCGAGTGAAATTGCAATTTCAGGGTCCCAATGGAAAAACCATACCAGGACCATGTGACAGCCCAGCTGTGAGTAAATAAAATATTGGGAATATTATTTATACAATAATGCTTTTTTTTTTTTTTTTTTCTGTTTTGATCTGTGTTGCATTCTGTCTGGCTTCGTGTTTGAACAGATGATTCGGTTCTTCATGAGCTCCAATTTGATGGTGAGTGGGCTGAAAATTCAAAACAGTCCTCAATTCCACATGAAATTCGACGGGTGCCAAGGAGTTATGATAGACAAATTGTCCATATCTTCGCCTAAACTCAGTCCTAACACCGATGGAATACACATAGAGAACTCCCAGTCCGTTGGGATATACAACTCCATGATAGCCAATGGTATACTAGATAGAGACACATACAGACTAAACATATTTTGTAATTGCATATATATATATATTATAATGTGGCGGTTCAGTCCTAAAATAACATGGTTTGGCTTTTGGACAGGTGATGATTGCATTTCAATTGGACCCGGGTGCTCAAACGTGGACATAGATGGTGTCACATGTGGTCCTAGCCATGGGATTAGGTACATTCGACTAAGATGACTATTTAATTAATATCCAGAATTCCACATATATGGATATAATTTTTGTTTATCTCTTATTTTGACTAAAAATATTATGGTTATTCTGGCTGAGAGCAGCATAGGGAGCCTGGGAGTACACAATTCACAAGCATGCGTGTCGAATCTAACGGTCCGAAACTCGGTGATAAAGGAATCAGATAACGGCGTAAGGATAAAGACGTGGCAAGGCGGGATGGGGTCCGTAACGGGGCTAAAGTTCGAGAACATCCAAATGGACAACGTCCTAAACTGCATCATCATAGACCAGTACTACTGTATGTCCAAGGAATGCCGTAACCAAACGTCGGCCGTGCACGTGCACGACGTGTCGTATAGGAACGTGAAGGGGACGTACGACGTGCGTACCCCTCCCATCCACTTCGCGTGCAGCGACAGCGTGGCTTGCAGCAACATAACGCTGTCGGAGGTGGAGCTGATGCCGTACGAAGGGGAGTTGGTGGAGGAGCCATTCTGCTGGAACGCTTATGGGAGCCAAGAGACGATGACTATACCTCCCATTAATTGCTTGAGAGATGGTGAACCTGCCACTGTGGGAGAGCTTTCTGCCTATGAATGCAGGTGAAGAATAAATGAATCAATTAAAGATTCTTCATTATTTTTGGTTTTGGTTGGTTTCATAGAAGAATTGAGTTGAGGTGTTGAGGATTAATGTGGTTCTGTTATTTAGGATTCATCCCTTTTTGGGTGTATTCCCTTATTGTGTGATGAGAGATATTGATTTGGGTCTGGTATTTTCGACCAATATATTCTAATTAATACTATTTGTGTCATTGTTACGTTGGATATGTATATTATATAATTGAATTCCCTATCTTTCAGGGATGTTTTTAATTAATTGACATATATTTTGAATAAATTCTCTTTTTCAGAATAGCATTGAAAAGAAGAGAAAGAGATGTAGAGCGTAGACTCATAATTTAAGAAGTTTAGTATTGTGATACTAAATTAAAGAAATTTAAGACAAAGGTATAATCAGTCCTTTTGTAATGCACGCATAATATTTTAGCACTCCAGGTTACTGAAATTTTTTAGTATTTAGTGATTTATCAATATTAATAAAGATACGCATCGTTTACCAAAACAAAATAAAAGTATGCACTAATTTTTTAGTATTGTTAATAAATAAATAAAAATAAATATCAGATTTTGAGTACTCATGGTACTAAGTACTAACCATTACTCTTTTGTTTTTGAAGAAAACAATACCTACGAGTTCGGATTTTTTGTTGTCCAAAATTATGCTGTCGAATTTGGCCACGATTAATCGTGACTAAATTTTTAGCCACGATTTTTTGACCGGTTAGTCACGGTTATAACCGTGGCTAAATACGACAGCACAATTTTGAACAACAGAGAATTCGCACACCAATACCTACCGATTATAAATACTAATGCAATTTGTCAATATTAGTAGAGATACGTACCAAATTTTTGTTAATATTAATGAATAATACAACAACAAACAACAATCAAAACTTTTTTTTCTTTAGACAGGTTGAAATATTAATGAATAATAAATAAATAAAATTACCAAGTTTTGAGTCGTGACATTCTCTCATGTTTGTATTCTTTCTTGAAGAAGATAATATCTACGAATTACAAAATAAAGACTCTTATTTTTGTTTTAAGGTCAAAGGTTACTTTTGATTTTTTATGTTTCACTCAAGTTCTAAATGAGTTATTTATGTTTCAAAGGTTTTAAATTGGTCATTTATCTTTCCCATAAATTCTTAATTGTTCCGCCTAACGTCAGCTTAAATGAATACGTAAGAGAGATAATATGTCCACCTCAACACTTAACGGAAGGACCAATTTAAAACTTTTGAAACATAAAAGACTAATTTAAAACTTGAGTAAACCATAAATGATCAAAATGGACATTTCACCTTGTTTTAAACTACCTAAAAGGTTGAAAGGAAAAGACTTCATTTATTTTTAAATGGAATTCATTCCAAGGCCCAAGGGCCGAAACAAAGCTAAAGCCAGAAGCCGGGCAAAAGCCTAGAGAGTAAAGAAGCAAAGTTTCGACCAAAAAAAAAATAAATAAATAAGAAGGAAGCAACGCTGGGCAACAACAGAAAAGCATCGAAGACGATAGAGAAAACTCAGAGGCCAAAAGGTAAGTTCAAGTCGCCACCACTGAGGGATCCAAGAGACAAATATACTTTCTTTTTGCTGCCGCTACCAACATCGTCGAATCAGAGTTGATTTTAATTTTAGCCAATTTGCATCTTCAGATTCATCTTCTCAATCAGGTAAGTTTGATGCCCCGGAGCCTCTTCTTCTTCAGCTGGATTTCACATTTCTAGTTCTAAAAACATTTCGATCATTCGAAAACCGCGTAATTGTGGGTGACAGACGACTGTTCCATTAGATTAGGAAAATCATACAATCGTTTTTCTTTTGTTCAATTAGTGATTGTGCTTGGAGGTAATGTAGCTTCTCGTTTTCCGCAGGGCTGTGTTATTTTGAAAGGAATCTTGAATAGAAATGCCTTCTCTTCAAACTGCCCTGCCTCCTGAGCTGGCCAACAATGCTATTAGGGTTGGATACGATGCTTTCTTGCTTAATATTATTACCTATATTACCGTGCTTATGTTTAATATTGTTGCTAGTACTTATTTATATCTTTCTTATAGCTTTACCGCGAATGCCTACGAAGAGCTAAATATATTGGTCAACAAGTATGTAATTCTTTCTCTCACTCACTAATACTTGCCTAACTCCAGTGGATGCTTATTGCTGCCTGCAAAATTTAATTGAAGTACATGTGAAAAAATCCCCCAGAATGGGTTACCACATATGAACTATGACTCTTATCGTTAAGGCGGTATAATTATAAATAGGAGCCCCCTAATGCATTTAATAGGTTCCACTCTCATGCATACAGTTCACAATTTTACATATCCTTAGAGCCTACTATGAGCTTAGGATTTTCTCTTTGTAATCCTTCTCAATACATTCTTGTCACTGAGCCATTAATTTCTTTCCCTATCATCATCCTAACCAATACAAATTATGGCAATGCTAGATTGGATATACTGTGATCTATTTGACCAAAAAGAAGCAATATAATGGCAATTGCAATGGTGCATGTCTAAATTTTGCGGTGTACTGTATTTTAAAGACATATACATGATATCCAAATTTTCGTATATAGATCTGCACGCTTAGATGGTCCTTCTGACACTCAGGAGTCAGGACATACAATTTTATTAACTTCTGTTCTCTTGCATGCATGACAAGCTCTGACCAATGAATCTGGTTACATCGTAACAGGTCAGGGGTTAAATTCCCTCTTTTGGATGCACTTTTAAGCATTGGACTTCTTCTGCAACATTTTATTTGTGCATCAAATGATTGTCTTGGTATGCTTAGAATAAGATTGAAACTGATTTCAGTGTCTACCTGTTTGCTGTTGCAGAAACATAACACAGAGCTTCTTGTTGATATAGTGAGGCAACAATTTAAGAGACACATGCATGAGACAGATCCTGAGATAATTCAAAAATTAAAGGACGAGTAAGCTTTGTTCCATATCTGTTTAAATATCCTAGAATTCCTATTGTTTTGCCGTTTTTTTTTTCATTTTTGTTTATGGATGGGGGCTGATATATATGATGTTCTGAACACATGCTGTAGATGCAATGCATGTTTGCATGCATAAAAACACATGAATTATGGAAATGTTATACTTGTATAGTTGTATATATGTTATCCATTTAGAGCGAAAAATAATACATCCTTTCGTGTTTTGCAGCGCTGCAAGAGGACTTATAAACCACATGCTGTTTGAGGTAGAGAAAATGTCTGGTCGAAAATTCAGCCAGAGCCCAAAAAGTACCTAGTTTGGTTTCTTCCGATTGGTCCAACTTCATCAATCCATGTCTTGGAAAATCATGAATTTAGATCAACCTATTCCAAGCTTGTCTATGCTGCTGTTTATCTTAGTTTGCCGATCTAATCAAGTAGTAGGAGACAGTGCAGTGGCTTTTTCTGTTGCTCAATATGTTCAAATACTGAAGAAAACCAAGTTAATTTCTTTCAAATTATTCAGTTTCGGTATCAAGTCGAAGGTTGGGCTATTTAGCTAATAATGAATTTTGGAATTTAAAGTTTTTCGTTAATATTTTTGGAATGCAAGAATGAGCTTTTACAAGTATCTGGCTCGTTGCAAAATTTTCCTTAAAATTTTTGGAATACAATGAGCTTTCACCAACGGGCATGGGATTGGTTAATGTGTAAAATTTTGTAAAATGATTAAAAGGTGCATACTGGCTAAAACTGGTTATTTAAATCTTACCGACTCGATTTTTTTTTCATATTTCTAAAATTTTCACCCACTTTTCTGGATCAAAAATATGCAACTTACTCTTTTATTTTTTGAGACCAAAAAGCATCAAATGATCGCAGGTATAAATATAATAATGTAGATTGAATAACCTGTATTTCGATAATGTATACAAGAAACCGACGGCCGGCCGTCGCCAGAAAAAATAATAAAAGAAAACTTAAGACGGAAATGTCAATAATTATGGTCAGACTCTACTAACTGATATATAACGGTCCCAGAAAAAGAAACATTTACAGTGTCACGTCACCTCCTCTCACACATGCTTCTGACACGTTGCACAACACGAACAAATTCATAAAACAAGGAAAAATCAAAAGCGATGTGAGTTTGACCTCCACGACTTTTAGAACCGGAGCAACTGGAAGGATTCTGACAAATGACCAGGTCAAAACCACCGAATCTTTTTATCATACTATCAAGCTTGCTACTAGTGAGCCTTTGAACGTCTTCAATCTGAACCAGTTCCCCTGTTTGTCCAGAACTATGCCACCACCTCTTCAGAACCTTCCTCTTTGCTTCCGAAGTCTCAATTGACACAAGATTTTTTATCTTAATCCCAAGACGGTGAAGAGCAACTTCTGCCCCACCAATCCCACTAAAAACTGATAACATATTCAATCCATCTGGGAATATGGGCTTCAACACAGAAAGATGATATCCCAGAGTGTCCGTCTGGAAGCAGTATTTTAGTACATTGAGTCTCTCTCTTATACTGATCTCAGCTGTATGATTCAATGGATACCCTAAGATAACCTCCAAATATTCAGGATCTATAGGACCCAGTTTGTTCTTACCTACCCACACAAGATTTAGTGCACGGCAATGATGTAGGATGTCTTGCTTCAGTTCAGATGTGACCACTCCACCAGAATTAGCCAGAGTCCTTGCTAATCTTTCACAATGCTGTGATATTCCACTAATATCACAATTGATGTAGTTTAACTGCTTCCTCGAATCCCAAGATGGCCACCATTTCTTCGTGTACGGTATTGCATCTTCGATAGTCATAGGTGGCCTTGGGAGGATAGGGAACCTGTTTTCAGCTGGAAGATTGTGTACGTATCCTTCTCTTCTACTAACTGCTGAAAAGAACTGAGTATGCACAAATTCAGGTTCAAGAGCATATAAAAATTGAGATATCTTTGCCCATGAGTCGTAGGATATATTTGCAATATTTCCATAAAAGAAATATGGAGGCTTTGCTACTACTCTGTTAAGACACCTGGATGGATTTGGTCTGTAAAGTCTGGGCAGTCCAGCATCGTCAATATCAACTTTTTCATCAACCCAATCAGGATCAAGAGGAGAGACACTTTGACATGCTGAGTAATCATAACATTCCGGCTTTGGCCTTTTACTACCATTGTTTTCTACGCAGTTGGAATACCCCATGCTAGAATTAGCACCAGGAAATTCATCAACGCACTCTTCCTTCATCCTTTTACCCCGGGAAGTTCCCTCCAAGTTAATATCCCTTGAATGTGAAGGTTCATGGCTAAAATTCACAGTTTTGACTTCTGTATCATATAACTCTTCTTTGATCCCCATAGAACAGGATGTAGAAGCAGTGGAACACTAGACAAACAAGAAATTCCATCATTAAGAACTAATTGAATAGTAGTTATTAAAGAACAAATAAAATTGACTAACATGTCTTTCATATGAGTCTCATATTCATTCAGCCCAAAAAAATGAAAAGTAGGATGAAGTATAACCTTGTACTGTGCAACATAATCGATGCCATTTTGCTCTGCAATAATACAATTCGCATGCTCTGATATAGGAACTTCCGTACCTGAAAGACAGCCATAATTAGCATGACAAATATACAGAAGCTAAAGCAAACGGTCACCTTTAGTATAAGATAAGAACAGAAAGGACTACTTCTGACATTTACAAATTCAAATGTGAAAGCATACAGAGAATACAGTAAAAGGTAGATTCAGAGTGCAAGTACAAGCTCAATGATAACTTCCAGATTTTTATAAGGCAATGCCACAGCAGATATTGTGATATCAAAGCCCATCCGATGGTGTCATCCCATATTCCAAAAGAAAATTAGTAAATACTTCCCAGAGGACAGAATGCATATATAACCTCGATTGCTGGAGGTCACCAAAGATAAACTATTATATTATTATTCACCTAGTTTCTCGATTGCAGATGATACTTCACTCTCCGAGAAACCCATTTCAAGCAGCTGAAGTGTTTTCTCCATGGTTCCAAAAAGTTTTTCGTTGTTAACCTGAGATTTCACTTTGATAATAAATTACAAATAGCCAAAACAGAATAACAGCTGAAAGATCTCTTCAAACGAATCAAATAGAAATACCTCTTTTTTTGTGTAAACAATGGCAATATCATCTGTTTCCTTTTCAACGTTTTTGGCAATCTGAGCAGCCACAATAACGTCCACCAGCTCATGAATTGAAGCATTATCACCTGGCAGATATAATGAATCAAGAAATCCACACCAACATAAGTAATCTATAAATGTAGGTGAGCAACTTCCATACCAATATAAATGCTTTGCAAAGCCAAAGTAAAGCACTCAGAAATCAGAGTACTAATACCAACACTTAATAAATAAAGTAGCACACATGTCATAATGTTGAGAAAACTATCCGAGTGGAACTCCAAAAAGACTAGGAGTTTGTTATTATCTAGGGAGTCATAGAGTTTAATATTGTTTAAGAATCTTTCACTTATTATCTTGAGGAGTTTATGTTGTAGTTATGCTCTATTTTAGAAGTATTACAGGTAAGAGAATCGATGAGCTAGAATCAAGAACTGAGTGACCCTAGGGGAATATTTGAAGAATACTTGTAACATTACTCCTAATCTTATATTAAAAGAATAAAGGTTGTGATGAAAAATATATTTCAGCCTATAACCTTTCCACAATGCTCTCTCTCTCTCTATATATATATATATATATACACACATATATGTATGTGTGTGTGTGTGTGTGTGAATCCCAGCATCATTATATCCCTCAATTTTCCTTTCTTGTTTTTTTCAACAGCTGGAAACTAATTTATACTCAACAAGCCGTTTGATTATAACTAATTCCAGAGGAGGATAAAATCACAAGGACAAATTGGAGAGTGGATCAAAATGAAGCCTTGAGTCCTGATGGTTTTACAATCACTTTCAGACCTGGTGATATAATACAAAAGGGGAATCTTAACATAGATTCTACTTTGTTCTTTTACAGGGGTTACAGACTTAAGTTCAATCCAAAACTTGTGGGCACTGTTTGTTTCTCCTCAGCCTAGTTGGTTAAAATCACAAGACAAAAGATTTTATCTTTAAGAATATAAGGAAAGCTAGGAGAAGCAGGGTTAAAATCAACCGTAAAAATTTTAATCCGGTGTAACCTAGCTATCTTGTATCCTATAAAATTTTTGAAAGTGCCCTATCACTATCTGCAACATGTTGCATACGTCGTAATTTGTATTCATGCTTCATGGCCTTCAATTGCCCTATTTTTTACCACTAATCCACCCAAGAAAACTCTGAACCTAACCCTGAAACCTATGTCTTCCATTGGTATCAACCAATGGAAATGAAGAGATATTCTCAACTTCTTTGTGGTTGTTAGTGGTCCTTGACCATGGTGCTTAGCTAATGGTTATTTAAGACAAGTTTTTATGTTTCTATCAAATAAATAAATAAAGCCAAGTTTTTATGTTGAATATATGAAAAGGTTGGTGTGATTTGCTTATTGAATTGTGTTTTTTTTTTTCACTTGGTAGGATGTCTTGTCCTTTGCTCTAATACTTCTCACTTATCTCTATTTTTCCTTTCTCTTTTTATTTTCTTAAAAAAAAACATTTATCTAAGTCCTCTGTCATCTTTAATCTTATTTAAAAAAGGAACAATATATGATTGCAGACCAATCAAGACAATAAAAACAGAAAAGAAATTAAATACATATCCACAATACAGTCAAAAGGCATATATTAATCATATAGAAGCAGCAGCAAAGGTCTACAAATACATACCAAGTTTCTGGATTGCAAAATCTACTTCCTTCGCGGAGAAGTTCATCCTCAGTAAGGATCCTCTTTTATCATCATTGACTTCACCAAGTTCATCAGGCTCCTACAATAGAGATTAAACCAAATCAAAATCATATTGAAAGAGAAAAATCACGTGATACATTAAGGAGTCTGATGGACTCCCACATTGGGGAGCCACAGCCCACAAGTGGTACTTGTGGTGCTAAGTGATGTGGTTCTTCCCCCTTATAAGCAAGGTATTAAGGTGAGTTCCCCACACTCACTTAGGTCCCCTTCAAAGCCAGAGAAGAGTAGAAGACAAAAAAGTGAATTTTACAGCCAAGAGAATCTTAAATTAAAAAAACAATGTTTCTCAAGGGAGTGATAGATGCAATAACAGAGATGACTAGCGCAAGGTGAAATATGTTGCAGAAAGAGAGTATTAGCCACAACAAAGTACACTATCCAACAATACAAGGTCAAGCAAGTATTACAGCAGGTACTAGAGCAATAATAGTCTTTATTATTAAAATATTCAATACAAGCACTGAACACATGGCTACTGTCCTAACTAATTAGTAATAAGCCAACTTACATTCCCTTGATAGAATTCCATTGTGACGCATGAAAAGTTATCCAACAACCATGGCCACCACAATTATGAGGAAGCACACATAAAATAAGAAGCAAGTACCTCTTTTGGATCAATGCCTGTGGAAATCTCTGGAGGATCCTTATCATCAAATAAGCTATCAAGAGAATCTGAAGACTCAGAATTTGATTTTTGTACAGCCTGTGTAATTACAATGAAAATTGAATAGTAGTCAAAACTATTAAATTAACCATTTACAGATCATTTATCCTTGGAAAAATTTAAATATACTGAACAAGTCTCTTCAAGTAAATAAAAGTTTAAATAATTTCTTATAGAATTTTCTTTTGAAGTGCTAATTTGATTCATTCAATTATCAGCATGCCTTTCAGAACCGAGGTATTTTTAGATTGCGGTCTGCAATGCTTGATGCGGCCACAAAATTGCAGTGCAAATGTGTGATCAATATATTTGCGCAGAAAAACAGAGGAGAGTGGATTGGGATGTGAGATCCATCCAATGTCCATCGGGTGGTAAAACTTAGATGCAACTTGACATGGTTGGTATATGTGTGATACTGAGCCATTGGTATGAAGAAGAAAATGACTTGTATATAGTGAGTGATTTGCAAAGTGTCAGTGTAAAAGTGTGAGAAACAAAGCAAGTGTGCCTGAAGTGTGGGAGGGAAAATTGTATTTGTGTGATGAGAAATAAAAATTTTCTTTTAATTTAGCCCTAAGAGAAAATTATATTTGTGTTGTGATTTTGAGTGATAATATTTGGCCAACAATAACTACAGGTCCAAATTGACCACGTAGATGGGTGGGTGAGAGATCTAATGAGAGGGTGAAAATTAGAGTTGGAGGGAACAAATGTAGTGGATTAAAATTTTTTTATTGATATCTTGATTATCTATTATATAATAATTAGGGATTGTTTAAATATGTAATGATAATTTATAATTTAAAACAGATATATGATAAGATGTTAATTGATTAAATTTGATAATTATAAAATAATTAAAATGGATACTATATATATATCATATACATTCCTTAAAACAATTTGTGCAACTTCAAAACAAAAATATTTACAGCCGCATTAACCACAACCCGCATTGCAGTGGCCACAACACCCGAAACCCCAATTTAAAAGCACTGTGCACTTGAGCAGTAACTAATTGTTCTTAGCACAATGGACATGTAGATTATAATATGGCTTCTATTTAACCAATCCTCATTCCCTACCTCAGAAGGCAAACCTTAATATGCAAATTGGTTTACTTACAGAATATGAGAAGAGAGTCTCCAATAACTGGTCAGCATTACGGTCACCTATAAATCAGAAAGAAGATATGTTTTTTTTGGTTAACTTAAAAGAAGATATTTAATCAATCAGAATTGGTACTTGCATTGGCATACTGAAATGTATTAGATGTTCATGATCGGAGTCATGCACTAGAGCATTCTGCTCATGCATAAAGTACCATTTTCCTCAATCACTTTATCAACAAGAGATGGTAGGAATCCCATTCCAATGAAGAATGCTCTTAAATTGCCTCCGGATGAACTTGCAACATTGTCCTGGTATTGTCCAGGAAGAAGTTAAACACAAATAAAAAGAAAATTCAATCCAGCCAACTACTTTTGTAATTGCTTTAAACTCTGATGCATATTGAAAGTGTAGAAAAATGTCTAGCACTCAAGATTCACATGAAAAATGGAAGGATCATTTATAGCATGATTGGTAGCGCAGAATGAAAATTAGAAGTGAGGAAAATTAAACTTTCATTTTCCACTTGTATACTGTTAGATGTACACATCTAAATTAATCCTAGGCCTATACCTAACTGCTTTAGCTTTGGGAATGATAGATTCCTTGATATTGTATCAAAACCTTTTAGAACAAGGGGTCAAGAGTTGTGGCTCTGATTTTTTACAATTAAGTTAAATTTTACCGAAAGTAATGGTGGGCTAGTGCTATGTCCACACTGAGTCCAAAACTTAAGGTCCAGGGATACTATGTCAAAACACTACTAGAGCAAATGACTAGCAAATTTATGCTCCTATTTTCACCTCATTTACATTACAGGTGGGGAAAAATGATGACCACTGTATCTTTTCTACCCTCCTATCAAGAAAAGACCAAGTAAGCGTTCCTTTCCTTTTCTTTCTTTGAGTTCAACATCACCACTAGCCCTCACATATGACTCACATAAAATTAGAAACCTTAGGATCAAACATTAACAGTTCCTTCAATAACACAGTAACACTCTAAAATTATCATGTGCCTTATTCCTAATATACTCAGCAGTAAATATCAGTGTATTGCCATTAAAAAAAAGGGAATATCATACATCACACAAATGCTTTTAGCTCTGCCATAGATAGGATAGTATAGCAATAACGACTGCTGCCTCAAATAGAATTTATGAATTATGAGGAAAAATACCAAAATTATTTAAATAGACTTAATGAGGGTGAGTCTTGGAGCAACGGTAAGGTTGCTGCCATGTGACCTGCAAGTCACGCGTTAATATCCTAGAAACAGCTTCTTTCCTTACAAGGGTAAGACTGTGTACATCTAACCCTCCCCAAACCCCACTTGGTGGGAGCTTCGTGCATTGAGCCGCCTTTTTTTTATTATTTAAGTAGACCTCATCTCAGCTACTAATTTTATGCAATTTAATGCATCTCTGCTTGACTGTATCAATTTAGCCATCATTTTCCTTCTAGAAATATTTGAACTCCTTTAATTTCTACAATACTATCAAGTTCAACATCTGAAAGCTATAAGGTAAAACTCAAGCATTAGGGATCAAATAAAGACACATCGGAGAAAGAATATCATACGACAAAAAGAATTAAAACCACAAACAAACAAACACACACACACACACAAAGAAGACTCTGCATGGTTGTGTCCTCGTCTATTGACAAATCTGCAACATACCCCAACATCCCTTGAACATGTCGTATAAGATGGCAATTCATAATCCAAGACCTCAGTCTTTGGAACCAGAGTTGTCTTGCCGTCCATGTCTGAGGGGCAGTTTGTATTCAAATTTCCTGCCATTTTCACCTGTAGAATTAAGAAAAAATTGGAAAGGCATATATAATTTCAGTATTATTCAAAAGGCATGATTTGCAGAACTCATTTGAAAAAAGACAGTCATTGCAAAATCTAAAAGGTTAGTATCCAAGACAACCAGAAACAAATATGTGCCCTAAACAGAAAGAAATACAGAAGTTCATCTTGAACAATAGCTAACAGTGCAGACTCAGAATACCAAATTAGCAATTTCCCTAGTTTTTATTATGCTATATATATATATTTAAACGCTCAAGAGTCATAACCCATGCGATGCATAGTCACATCCCAAGCATTTGATAGGTATTAGATAAACCATTCTTGTGCCTGCAGTTAACATCACTACCTTCATGACCAACCATTCAGTGGTTCGCTAATTGCGTCCCGCATTATTAAATTAAATTTCAGCATAGTAGTGCTCAGCCAAACCCTCTCTTCAAGTCCAAATGACTTTGGTGTAAGAGGATATACCACTTTTAGGCCTACTATGCTTGATGTAGAATAATTGATCCTCGATTATAGGTATTGGGTCATCGGTGAAAATCTCAATAAGCAACCCAGAATTTGAAGAACTCATAACTTGAAAGCAAAATGCCAAATCAAATGGATATGAAGTAGCAAACATGAAAATGAACGAACGGAACGAATTACAAGTCAAACCTATAATTGTCTTCTCCTAAAGAAAAAAAATATCTTTCGTTACACTCAGTTATTAAGGAAATCCAAATTTCAAAAAATTTGGTTTTTTTTTTTCTAAACAAAATCCAGAGACTCGACAATTTACTTATGTAATATTTAGCCAAAACTCATCTGAGATTATACCTTATTTCCGGCGGGCATCCAAACAGGCAGAGCCCAAGCCGTAGAACTGCAAAAAGAGAGGAAAAGAAAATGAGAGAGGGAAATGTATGAGAGTAGCGATCCCGATATGCAATGCATAAGGCGTACCTGGCCGGAGCTCGAACAAGAGCGTTGAGCTGACCAGTCGTGCGAAAGCTCGTTCCGCAGTCAAGATTCGTCTGCAGGCAACAGAATTTAAGAGTGATGCACTGACGGTAACTGGTTATGTTATGTTATGCTGTACAATACGGTGTCGTATCTTGCATCGGTTTCGCTTCTTTAATCTTCCTTAGACCTTATTAGTGCAGAAGCGGGTCCCACCCACTCCGCCTGATAGTTCATAGGGACATTTTAAGTTTTAACTCTCAACACTTTAGATTTTGTTCAGATGCATGACTTACATGTGGCTTATGAGTTATGAGTACACATGGAGGAGGGCAATTGTACAGTCGCACTATCATGGCATATATTTTTTTTATAATGATAATAAATAAATAAATGAGTGATTCAAGCAATAAATATGTTTTCGTCAGTTTGATGCTTCAAACATAAAATTATAACAATTTTAATTCAAGAAGTTTTATTTAAAGAGATATGGAAATGTTATGTAATTAGAATGTCTAAGTAAATTTAATTTATGCACCATTAGTAAAAAGGATATATTTAAGTATTTACTTGTACATGAATTTTTATAAGAAAAATTAATAAAAATTGCATTTGAACTCATTCCTGGCTTTACTTTTTCCTTAATAAAAGATTATAGAACACATTCAATAGAAATAGAAATGAAAACGAAAACGAAATGTATTTGATCTAATGTGTTTAATAGTAAAAGTTTGATAATGAAAATGAAATGAGAATGTATTAAAATGACCATTTTATCTCATATATTAAAATAATAAAAAGAAAAGAATGTTATAATTGTATCAAATCAAATCAAATCAAACGGATATAATAGATAAAAAAAAAGGAATATAATAGATATCCTACAAAAAAAAATATAATAGATATTTTTTTTTTAAAGTTAATGTAAATAAAATAATAATAAAAGTGAGACCCAATAAACCTCACTTACTTTTTTATTTGTATTTCTAGTAATGATAAGCCCATAGTTTCTCAATTATAATTAGATATGTTGTATTTAACTAGTGTTTCTTACACA
The DNA here is from genome assembly GCA_014851425.1 of Senna tora. NCBI lineage: Eukaryota > Viridiplantae > Streptophyta > Magnoliopsida > Fabales > Fabaceae > Senna > Senna tora. The sequence goes on along the minus strand of CM026262.1, from coordinate 5,158,582 downwards.
TCCGACAAAACACGTCAAGTAAGCAACTTCAACTAAACAACGAGTACAAGTTATTATTCTTTTCATTTGATATTAATAGACCGAACAATTTTGAAGTGTTCTTAATACTTATAGCTTGTTTGGTACAGGGAAGAAGTGGGAAAGCGACTTTACTCACCACTTTATTTTTGTTTGGTATCAAGTGAAATATGTTTCGTGGTGATTTTAATTTTTTCATTGGGTGGAAATTTGGTGCCATCATGGTGAGAAAGGAAGTTTTATGTTATTCCAAAGAAGTGTATGTAAAAGTACCATTACACCCTTAACATATCATTAAGAGAATAGAGGGTTTCATATCACATAAATGTAATAAGGGTATAAATGTCTTTTTACACTCTTAACCTCCATTTCTTTATCTTTTCCCTACCATGCCAAACAACATTATTTTTAACATTCCACTCATATTTCCCTACATACCAACACACATTTTATCTTCCACTTCCACTTCTTCTTCCCACAAAAACACTCACATCCTACCACCACATTAAAGGGATGCTACACTGAAACATCGGGATAATAATGAAAATTAAAAAATCAGTTACGAATTTCACCGATCAATTAAACTGTGCTGTGTCATTCTCAGTAATCACCCTCGTCATCTCAAAACAATCACATTCCTAAGACAGAAAATATCCTGCATGATGAGACGAATGCGGCAACTGCTAACTAAAATATTCACTTGATCCCATTGAATAGAGCAGAAAGTAATAAACACAATAGTAAACACTGTTAACTTCTTTAATCTCTGCTTCGTTACATTCCGTCATCTTTATAAGCAAATCAAATGTGAATTACATTTTAGTGAATAGAACAGAATGATAATCTTGGAAATATAACGCAAGCACACAGAAAGCATGTTAAGAAAGTTCAAACAGCCTTCAAATATGGCTCGGATGAAACTGCAACGAAAAGACAAAAAAAAAAAAAACTCCCTTGTATCTTGATTGCAGGAAGCGGCAACGGAAAAAAGGTCACACTTTCTTAACGGAGGCAACACCACCATAAACACAGCCCAAAAAGCCCATAACATCACAATGACCTAGCACCAAAGCACTTGTGGAGAATGAAATAGAGAACGAGGACAAAGCACTACAAAGAAAGAAAAAGAAATTCAACTCCCAACATTTTTCTTTTGGTAAAGTACTTCTCAACACTTCTATGTATCATTCAGGTAGGATATTGATGCATTTTCTTCAGCTTAGCACCACTAATACCCAAATTTAACGTTGAGATCCATTCTTAACAGAACCTCCTCCTTTATCCAGCTGTAATGCTCTTGGATCAAGTGGGATACTCCCAACCTTCAAAATCCCGGAAGTCTCTGCATAACCATTGACTTTCACTTGCATTGAGCCCACTGTTAGAACATCAATTGGTTCTTTATTAGCAGCATCAACAGAAGAAGGTTTAGAGTCAACCTGTTTCGGGGTAATAGTGACTGAACCAATCTTCAATATTGAGGAAACATCTTCATTGTCAACTGCAATTTTCTCAGTCTTGTCATCCACAGAATTTGGGCAGGCAACATCAGGATTACTACCAAGTTGCGTTGTGTCTGACTCATTTAGTTTCAAAATATTCTCATCTCTGCCTAGAGTTGTCTCAACAACATAATTTAACTTCCGGGGTGGTTCCAATGCCGGTATGAATAGTGGACTTTCAAAACTTCTGATAAGCAATTTGGCTTTCTCTTCCTGCATAATTTTCTGACGATTTTCATAGTACATGAAGTCATCAAGCAAAGATGTCTTCAAATTATGATTTCTGAATATCTTCAACATTTCCAATCCTTTCTTATACATTATCTGCACATGAACGGAAATATTTTATAGTCAAAGTTGTAACGAAAAAGGTAGTAGACTCATGAAAATCTCCAATACTTAGTGAAGTTCAGACAAACCAAAATATGAGTTTAGTCAGAAAATGAAAACAAGCACAAGAAAAGGCACATATCATAAGAGTTACAGATATTGTTATAAAATTAGGAAGAATCATAGCACATGTTGGAAGAGTTGAATTCTTTTCATATGGTATATGTTTTACAGCCAAACGAATCTCAAAACTCAATAGCATCCCCTACATGATTTGTAGCTTATAATCCTCCAAAAAAAAATAATAACCAAGAACAAATTATGGCAATTTCTATCAAAAACACAATCATTAAAGAAATCATCCTACATTATTAGGAAAAAAAGACTAACAATTCTATGCACACACTTTCAACTTATTTTGCATTCTTGTTCTTCCAAAGTCGCAAATCTGCCAGAGAAAAGATAGAGAAAACTTAAAGCATAGAAGCCAGCTTTCATTGTTCAATCACACAATTGCATCATCTGAGATTTCTGCAATCCATAGCAGAAGACAAATACGTCCCCATAACAACAGAAGACAACTCAAAAATTTGGTATCCAATTAACTTTTTCAATAAAGTTCTAAAAGAGGAATAACGGGATAGAAAGATTCATAGTTCAAGGCAAAGGCCCCAACAAGTTTTTAAAGGCCTTGTGTTGTGTGTAAGAGTATTATTTATAAAAATGACAAGTGAAATGAAAAGAGGATTTTGAAAAAGTATAACTGCTTATTCAAAATAATGCAATGAAATTTTACTAAATAAACCTCAATAGCAAGATTAATACACAGTTAAAGAACTTTAAAGGAACTGGAAGGTTTTAAAAACCCAAAAACAAATACAAAAGCAAGAATGATTTCAATACTGCAATTGTAATCCTTATCAGATGATGCCAAAATGCACGAGGAAGTACCTCTTGTGTGTCTCTACTATTAGTCACTGGTTTGTTCTCGTTGTTCTCAAGTATAATGTGCCTAAAATTTGCATTTGGCACATCTTTAATGATGTGCCACTTTACAGGGAAGCTCCCACTCCATTTATCTTGCTGCCAAAAGTCCATATCCCTATTAAAGTCAACTGGACCTACCATCTCTGCAACACCACAGAACTGGCCACTTGCATTAACCTGCATCAAAAGATTATTAACAGTAAGCGTGGCAAAAAGAATTGGTCAAGCTTGCATAGAGATTTTGCAAGTTATAGAAAACAAAAACAAATAGAATGACAATACATTGACTATATCAACAGAATGAGAACTCACAGAAAAAAATAAAAAAATAGGACAGGCCCCAGGTTTTCCCACAGCTATTTTCTTTGCATCTTCATATGCACTCTCCAGCTTCTTGTTTCCGTGAGGTGTTGAAGACCAGACATTATACTTAATGCTTTTGTGCACATCATCCTCACTGTATGATTTAATAACAAAGAACTTTGCATTTTCATATTCAACAGGGAAATCATCTCTGTTATATTGATCTGTATAGATGATAATGTTCCCCTGTGCATTACTATCTCCTGCTTTGGTTGAATAGGCTTTCACAGCCAATTGTTGTTTTGATCTATTGATTCTAGGGCCTCGATTTTGCTCACCCAACACATCAGAGTTTCCATTTACATCACTTGGAACTTTGCTAATATGAATCTTCGGTCTAAATTTACCAACAGTAGACTGTCCATTAGCACTAGATCCAAAGTCAGAAGACCCAGTATTTGAAGGAAGAGCTACTTTGAATTGATTATGATGAGGCAAAGCATTCCCATTTGAAATATTATCTACTGATTCGATTGAGGCACCAACACTTCTAGCCTACAATACAGAAAGGCAAATACAACCATTAAAGCAGTCATCACAGAGATTCTGAAATTTTAAAGAGCAAGAGAAGTTCACACCCAACCACCAAACATAATGAACCAAAAACTTAAACAGATTTCTATAGAAAAGGCCTTTGAGGAGGCCACCATCTCCATATACATATTTTTGTGAAAGAAATAAACATTATTACAATAATAGGAAAAAATTACATAAATATTGACCCTCACTTCACTAACAGTGCAACACCTAAAATTATAACAAAATGCAGGGGAAATTCCTACCTGATGAACAGGTGATGAAGTCAAGTTGAGGAAACCACCACCAGAAACACTTCCATGTGCCGCAGCTTGCTTACCACCAGCATTAGCTCTTGGGCCTTCTGATATCCTGGTCAAGGAACTTGTCTGATTTGATAATGATTTTGAAGAGTTCCTATTAAAGGCACCAGAAGCTGAATTGAACTTATGTTTCAAACCTCTTCCATCAGATCTACTGACAGAAGCACCAATATCGAACAAGGAGTCAACAGAACTATCTGGAAAAATGTCCGGTTGAACAACAAGAGGAATGTAAGCAGGAGAAGAAACCGGGTTTTGATAATTTGGGAGGGTGAAATACTGATGTGCCCCTCCAAACGGGCCATCAACTCCTATCATAGCACCAGGAATGTAAGGATTGTATGGATTGTATGGAGACTGTGCATATCCATAACTAGGTGTATAATATACATATGGCATACTTTCATTTTGTGCACCCTGGAGCAGAAACACAAGTGCTAAGATCAGCCTGGGCAAAAATATTATTTATCAAACCAGAGATGGAGATGAGAGAATGGAATTCCACTCACCGTGTACTGGATATCTGGACCATCTACACCAAAAATCCTATGGTGGTCCTCCCATTCGCCGGGTGGTTCAAATCCTAACCAAAGTTTAAAAAAAAAAATAATTATACAGAGAATTATATACCAACAACCCAAAAGCACCATACAGAAGGCTATTATTTACCTGTACAGTAATACCCATAATTGGTGGCAGCAGGGTAATACAAGTTCTGATCAACAACAAACTCAGGCACTCCTTCGTTATACATGACTTCAGATTGTTCAAGATTTGGGCTCCTCAAATTTGAGTTTAAATTAGAACCTTCAATCTAAAAGTCAAGCAAAAAAACATTATTGACCATCATACTAACTCAGTGACAATACATACAAAATGCTTATGTTCACTAGAATGTCACAGCACTTAAGCAAACGTAATATATTAGTGATCAAAGGACATTAGTTCCAATAAATAAAAAATTACCAAGTAAGAATCTGGGTTTCTAGTTTCAGAAACATCATACATTTCCATATCAAAACTGCCACCACTGCAGAAAGCAATAAAGAAGTATAAGCACACACAACTAATCAACAAAAAATATGAGAAAAGAAATAAAATGTGACAGAAATCAGATTTCCATTATTTAGAAACAAATTTCGGTCTATGCTCTTATAATATCTAGAAGAACTAGTGGGATGCTTCCTTTGAAACACCAATACTTCAAAATGGTTTATATATCTACGTCCTACATTAACTAAAACATAATACACATAAAATACAACACCTGATACATAAAACAGGGAGTATCCAATTCTTTTTCAAAAGAAATTAACTCCCTATAAGAGATATAGCCCCAATACAGCTTATTGTTGCTTGATGTAGCTTGGATACTCCAGCTGACGCTCCACATATGATTTAATACCATCTCTATCTTGTTGGAGCTTGTAGTATGAACTATGCAGAAAGGGTTTTGAACACTTAGAACTTTCAATTCATATTGAATTTATTGTTAATTTTTTCTACTCTATCTCCCACATCTTAAGTATTGCTGCAGATAAGACTACAAGTTTCTAGATATGCAAAATACATCTTCTAAAAAATTGTGTAAATGTATCCTAGCTACATCTTACCATGGATTTCTTATAGGAGTTTCCATATCCCCTTATATGTCTCATACCCATATCATAGCAAGTACTTGTGCTTCACAGAGCAATGAAGCCAAACAAACATGAAAGACATAATAGCAAACATAGGCGTCACAAAAAAAACAAAAAAAAAAACCGGTGTATGTTGACCCTATATGAAAATAGACTTCATTATTCACCTTCATTCTTCATTCAGTCCCCTTAGGCGTCACACAAAAAAAAAAAAAACCGGTGTATGTTGATCCTATATGAAAATAGACTTCATTATTCACTTTCATTCTTCATTCAGTCCCCTTAACTAGAATTTAAATAGATAACACTGAATCAATCAAATAACTTGAGTTCATTCAATGCTTATAGTACAGTCAGGTTTTTGCACTACCAGTTATCTCTAACTGTAAATGCACAACTTCTAGATACTTTTAAGCTGTGCTAAATTCCGATACTTTAATATGTCAGAACAATGGGGTGAAGTAGCATCAATACATCCAAGGGCAAGTGAATGGCTTTAACTTTTAATTTAGTCCCTTGAACATGCGTGTGCTTAGACTGCCCTTTGATTGATATCAGAAGATGCAGTATTATAAAGAGATATTTCCCCAAAACTTAAAGGTAATGAGACCAAGTCAATGATGCTTTCAAGAAGGGAGATAAAAAGGAACCCAAGCAGAGGATAACTAAACCGAACTGCTAAACAGGCTACAGTAGCTAACACCTGTAATAAGTATCAATACAATTCATCCAACCTCAAGTTACCTACCAACACCAAAATCAACGCAAGCCACCAGAGAGCAAAATATCTAAGTTCTTCGACCTTCAAATCGGAAAACAGCTCGGTAACTTACTAATTAAGAAACCAATTTCCCGAACAAAAACAAAAACCGAGCCCAATTAACCTAGAAAACGAACAATTTTACTCTTAAATACGCCATAGTGTAGTCTGAGAACACAAAATAAATACAAGGCTAAAAACCTGGCAAAATAGGCCCTCTTTACTGACCTCGCATTCGTGAAATATAGCTTCAATCCTCAAAATACAAAGACTCAATCAACAAACATAGAGAAAGAACAAAAGAGAAACGGCGAAGCGAGGAATTACCTGAAGAGAAGAAAAAAATTGAATCAGGCCATTGTCGGCACAGAAAGTTGTCGCAGATTAGAAATTAGGGCCCCAAGCAGCGAAGGAGTAGTTTTCTGTAACATCTTGATGGCGAAGCAGAGACACCTAAGAAACCCTAACCATCAATCGAAACGAAGGAGCCTTTGGCGGTTTGGGCTTGTGTAAGAAAACAGAAGAGAGAGAGTGTGTGTATTGTGAAATGAGAGAGACGAAGAGAGAGAGAGAAAGAAAGAAAAAGACGCGTAAATAGAGATTCTCACAAATATAAGATACGAAGCGTTTTGCGACATTTTTAATTTTCTTATTGATTACCGAAAATATCCCTACTTTATTGTGGATACAACGAAAACGCCACTCTCTGTTTCAATTAATAAATTCGAATGAGCGCTTGGGAAATCGCCAACAGGTCCAAACGGCGCCGCTTTGTCTGCTTACTTTATACGCAGGGTTGTAGAGTTACGATGACAGCCACAGAAGAAAAAAACTGTCCAATGAGCATTTACTAAATTATCTAATCTACCCATATTGCCCTTCCATATGCTCCACCGACAGTGCCAGTGAATAGAGCGAGTGGTGAAAGTTCTAGTAGGCGTCCTCTGTCAAAATAGCCTCGCCCCCAAATAGCCGCAAATGGGCGATGATTCCAACGATGAATTTACAACCCCCCTTCTTTTGGGGACTATTCTTTTATCTTTTACTTATTTATTTACTTTTAATATCATGTTATATTTATTTATATAAGTCAATGGAAACAATAAGAAATAATATCTTATATATTTGACAATTTAAAAACAAAGGATAGTTCCCGATAATTTTTCTTAGCAGTTTACTTGCAGAGTGGGACAGACTACTAATTAAAAAAACAATAATAATAATTAAGAAGCATCGTACGTTCTTGACGAAGAAGAAATGTAATTTATATTATTTTTTCTCAGAAACCTCTAGAAAAGATTTATATTATTTAATATGTACAATTAGAATAAGCAATTATAAATAAATATTTTGGGCATATTTTTTAACACTTGTTAGTTATTATTACAAGATTATGCTCCGTGCAACCAGCATAAAAACACTCTAAAGTATGTCTTTATTCCTCCAGATTACATTACTATTTCATACAGTGTTACGACTTACGAAATCATTTATAGACTAAATAAAATTTCATACAACTTTTAAGAATCTATCTATTTTTATAAAAATAATATAAAATACATATATTTCTTTTTTACAGTTTCAGATATGATTACTTCTATTAATTTTTTTTACAATTTAAAAAATACATATTTAACTATTAATAACTTAATTATATGAGTAAAAAATACGTTGACATTGTTCAATTCGAAATTAGATCTTGTATAATTCATTTTCTTGCAATTTCTATACAATTTCTTTAAAATACTTTAATTGTTTTTAATAGTAACTCACATTAATAGAAATCACTATAAATATATTAAAGACCAAATTGTTATTAATACCAGGAAATAACCTTCTAGCTTATAAGTAACTCATATGCTATTTGTCAATATTTATGACAATTTAGTCTTAAATTTATGGTAAATTATTATCAATAATAATTACAATTTGATCTTTAATCTATTTTTAATGGATTTTTATTAGTATAAGTTCATATTAAAAAATATTTTAAAAGAATTGCAAAAGAATTACTATATGCATTTTCTGATTTGATTGTTTAAAGTGTATCAATCAAATACTCCTTCCAGTTCACAATATCTACTTTGTTGGGTAGGTGCGCACATCAATCATTCATTTCTGAATTTCTTCTCTACTTTCGCTTCCTCAGCAAAAGAGATCAGAAGTTCACTCTTCAAGCTAATTGTACCGAATCCAATTTCAAAAAACTAACGGTTAACGTTGTGTTCATAAAAAATACCATTAACTTTTACATTTCTATTTTCTTTCTCTTTCATTCTTTCATTTTCTTTTCTCTTCATTCCCAAACACGCCATTTTAAGGATGAAATGGGAATTATCTTTAAAGAACTAAATTAATCTTGGTCTTTTTATATTTCTAAAATGAAACTAACAAATATATATATTTTCAGGCCAAAAAACAAATATATATATATATATATATATATATATTTAAATGGACTAAAAAATATATTTAAGACGAGATTTTTTTGTCTAGACCAGGGTATCCACTGTCGAGCATAATAACTAATCCCATTGCTGAATTATAGGTACCTCGAAGGGTGGGAAGCTGGCCAAAAATTTTAAACACCGCATCTTTTGTATTATGGTAAATATTTAGACAAAAATATGACGTCAATGAAAATTCACCTTAAACTTAAAAAAATATGAGATAAAAAAACTAAATTACCCTTACTAATTCCTACTTACTCTTTTTCTATTAATCTTATCTTAAAAATATATATTAAATAGAGATAAAAGTATAAATAAATAATTAATATTTTCTTAATTTTATAAAATAACATATAAACATAAAAAATTTTCTAGGAAGTATGTAATGCAGTTTTCTTTCAAATTTAGGATTATATAATTAACTCCTTCACACGTTATGACTTTATTCAACCCATTAGCCACATTTATTTGTTGGCCCTTGTTCAGACAGATATATAGATAGTAGACCTTCAAGATAACTCGAGTTGTGAATGTAGAGCTATTTGAGAATATAAGCGAAGACACAAAACCCAAGCAAGCAAAAGAAGTTACAGCTTTTTCTTTCATCAATTAGCATTTAGAATTCTAGTAAGCACCTATAGTATTTCAAACCAATCCATAAAATATAGCAGAATAAATCCATTGATCCATCTTCTGAAATAAAAATAGAAAGGAGTATGATACTTGAATGGAAAAATAATGTAAAAGCTTGGGGGAAGGGATTGCATAATGATGGAACCTACGATATGGATATGGGATCGGATCAGATCAGATCATCATTATTAAAAAAAACAACGGGGGAAGGGTAGATTCAATTTTTCCTTCATTAAAACGAAAGAAATAGGGGAATTTTTAAAAAAAAAATAATGACGGTACAGGGTCACGTGATCTGATACAATAATATTTGAAGAATTGCGCCTCATTAGTCTATACCAATTGCACAACTGATACAGCTAACTCCATGAAAATAAATGCCATCCAATAATTACTTTTGGCCAACCTTAGATTCTCTAGTTCCCCCGAGCTGGGAAGTGTTCTTTAACATTCCATGGGATGATTTCAAACTCAGCTACGCGTCAGACAATCAATTGTAGGCCAATATCCACAAATCTGAGAGGATAAAATAGCCACTCAGTAGACAAAAGTAGAACATAGCCTTCCAAAAACGGGACTTGTAAAGCACCACTTCAGATATTAGGATCTGATTGATGACAAGGGTCTATAGCCTCTGGATTAGCAGGCTCAGCCCTCTCAACAGCTGGTAGCTGCTCTATGCGATGGTTTCCCTGAAGTGAATTCCCCTCAACGCTAGGAGACATTCTAGGCTCAGAAGCTTCCATTTCTCTTTGCTGAAAATCTTTCTGATCAGAAATCTGTTTATCAGACCTATCACGCCGATCAAGGCTGGGGCTTCGACTACGGCTGCGACTGTAACTTCGACTACTACGGCCACGGCCACGGCTGCGGCTCCGACTAATGCTACGGCTATAACTGCGACTCCGACCTCGCGACCAGCTACGGCTGCGACAACGACCCCTACTCCAGCTCCTACTGCGACTTCTACTTCTGCTGCGACTTCTACTATAATCCCATGTTCGAACCCTTTCAGGGCTGCGACTATAACTCCTGCCTCTACTCCTGTGGGCAACATCTCTTCTGTTGTCAAACCGCCCACGACCACGACCTCTTCCTCGCCCATCCATGTTGTATCGATCATGAGGGCCACGTTCGCCCCTACCCCAACCAACCTGACCACCACGAGAGATACCCAATCCACGACCCCTATTGCCCCTACCGGAAAAGAAATCACCTCTTCCACCCTGCCCACTAGGACCATCCCTCATGCCACCACGACCGCCAAACCCACCACCATCCCTCATGCCACCACGACCACCAAACCCACCACCATCTCTGCCACCACGACCACCAAACCCGCCACCATCTCTCATGCCACCGCGGCCACCAGCCTCCCAACGGCCACCACCAGAGTCAAAACGGCTCATTCCACCCCGATCCTTTCCAAAGTTAGCTGGTCCACGCAAAGCCATCTGTCGTAACTCTGGAGGCACAATCTGATTAGCACCCTCCAAAACTTTGATTAGGTCACCTGCATGTTTCCAGTCCTGCTCAGAGATAAAGGTGTATGACACTCCAGTGGCTCCAGCCCTTCCTGTTCGTCCAATACGGTGTACATAGTCCTCAATTCCAGTGGGGAAATCATAGTTTATCACAACCCTGTAACATGAACTTTTTAGAGAAAATATCTAAAATGCATCCCCAACACCATGCCACATTGAACAAAGCAAAGGCTATAACGATCTAATCAAGAAGATAACTAAAATATAATGCATCCAAATATCATGTAATTTTAGACAAAAAACAGCTAACCTTATATCCTTAATGTCAAGCCCACGGGCAGCAACATCAGTGGCAACCAGAACTGGTGATTTCCCAGTCCTAAACTGATTTAAAACCCAGTCTCTTTCACCTTGAGATTTATCTCCATGAATTGCAGCAGCACCGAAACTGCGGCCAATGCTACGGGCAAGCTGATCACATAACCTTTTTGTGGAACAAAATATTATGACCTTAGAACCTCGTTCTTGGGATCTGATGATCTGCTCTAAACGCCTTTGTTTCTCCATTTGTGGAACAACCTCAACATACTTCGAGTTTACAAAATTTATTCATGCAAAGAACAAATGAAAATAAGTCACTAAAAAACAATAAATCCGGCAAATAAAATAGTTCTTCTGCGACAATCATACTCTAGGAGAAGGAAGACAATCCTTTCAAGATCTCTAAGAGAATATGACATTCGAGCTATTTACGATATAGAAATTAGAAGTCAGAAATATTTCTTTCTATGATTCACACAAAAGCATCCAGAAATGCACATTTAGTGGCGGTGTCTTTGCATAAACATTATAGAAGTTTTACATTTAATGCATATATGAACAAATATAAAAACCTTGAAAATATACTAAAATAAACATGAAGGTGTATACAATGACCAAAGGGAAGATGCTTCCACGTTCCAAATTCAGTTACAAATGACAAAACACAATTGCAGAAGGGGAAATTATCATTATACAAAATGATCAAAATCTATTAATAATCAGGTTCTTCAAAACTCAAATACATCAACCACCCCTGAAAAGAGAGATCTATAAAGCAGACACACAGGCATGTAAAAACAAAAATAACACAGGACAAGCATCACATATACGTCTCAGGATATGTCATACTTAGAATGAGTGCAAAAGTGGGAGACTGATCCCCCAAAGTTCTTCACAGTTTACACCATAATTTTTAAATGCAATCTATTCATCACATGATATTTCTTACTCCACAATAATCCATATCTCGCTCATGTAAGATCAGCAATCATCATTCCCAAGAAAGGAAACATAAATTGATTGCAACAGCAACTTAGAGCTTTCACAACATTTAGAAAGCCACTGACAAGTACCATAAATTTTAGTTTTAACCAAAAGGACACTAAGTGAATACCTGCGTGATAGCTTTATTTGCAGCAAGCTCATCAACATTTCCAATGTTAACCTGGACAGGATTAACAAGAAGATCACCAGCAATTTTCCGTACTTCTTTTGGCCAGGTTGCCGTGTACATGAGAGTTTGTCTGCGAGGTGGTATCTCGTTCACAATCTTACGGATTTGAGGCTCAAAACCCATATCAAGCATTCGATCAGCTTCATCAAGCACAAGAAGTGAAACTTGCCCAAAGTCAATTTTCTTCATTTCAAGTATGTCATTGAGGCGACCAGGTGTAGCAACAACAATGTCTGCTCCACGATCTAACTCTTTTAGCTGAAGGGCTTTAGGTGCTCCACCATACAAGCACTGCAGAGAGCAATTAAATCAAGAGAATTACCAACAACAGAACATGAAAAACAAGTCAACCAACCAAAACTCAGTATAAGGATGAGACAAAAATAAATTTACATTAAGTTAAAAACTAAAGACAGACCGTGCAAGAGACTCGCGAAGATCGGCCAAATTTAATTGCCTCATCTTGAATCTGTGTTGCAAGTTCACGTGTTGGAGCTAATACCAATACGGTAGGGCCATTCAGAGAATTATTACGCCGCTGTCTAAGAATCATAAATGCAGGCATCAAATAACCCAACGTTTTTCCAGAGCCTGTTTTGGCAATAGCCACTATGTCCCTACCCTGTAGGGCAACAGGCCATGTTTGAGCTTGAATAGGTGTTGGACTTGAGAAACCGGCAGAATATATCTGAAATGAGAACAAGTGCAATGCATTAAACACCATGAACATTGGGAACATCCAATTCTTTGTGATTTAGAATACACAAAATCATTCAATGGTGCACATAATTTAGCAAACAACAATAAAAGGACCCATAGGTTATGGTTGCTTACTGAAGCAACTTGAGGCAACTAAAAAGGGCAATAAAGACATAAGAAGCGGAGCCAATAAGCAACAAATCCCACGTCACATATGGTGAAATTTGAATAAAGGGCCAACCACCCTTCTAGAAGATGCCCAAGAAAGGCTCCAACCATCCATTTTGCAGGCTCCAAAAATCAGGATAGTAGTTGCACATGTAAGTGTGACAATTGCTGCAGCGTACGACATATGCTCCTGCACTGGAGCAGATATCGCACCTGCGACAAGTGAGAATAGATGAGTTTAAAAGTTTAAGAAAAACCAAAGGAAAAACAAAGGAGTGGGCCCATTTCTTTATTAGTGATTATCAAAACAGTCAACACCATGTAACATGAGAGGATAAGCTTACCTCTCTCAAAATCTCTGGAGGGAACCCAGTAGCATCAAATGTCATGAAAGGGGGAGGAACATTTTCACCCTGTCATGTAAAACATAAATTGATGTCAGAAAAAGGTCGAGCAGAAGTTATACAATAAACAAAAGAAAAGACAAAGATGATCCTTCTACATGACAATAAAAGCAATAGTACAAGGGCCAACCCACACCAATACAATACTCTACAAAAAGTTTCTGAGAAAAGCACCAATGCACCATTCATCAAAATAGATCATACCAAATGTGAAAAAAGATTTTTTTAATGTATAAATATAAATATATATATATATATATAAATATATATAAATATAATAGTTTTAATTTGTCAGCCAATCATGATAACATACAAGTTTAGGGATAATAAAAGTTTGGTCATGTCAATCTGCCGATTAATCTATTTGTATCTAGATATATTAACATAAATGCCTACACACTGTTACTATTCACCCAAGAAAGAAATTTCAAAAGAAAAGGAACAGACCGTTGCTGTAACTTCATGTTGCTGACAATAAACTTCAGCTGGTGAGAGATCAGTTACATGAGGCCTCGGCAAAGAGTTACTTGCATGTGGGGGAGGTCCTCCCAGTGGAGGATTAAACGCATTATGCATAGCATGGCCTGGCATACCACTTAACCCATTACCACCAGCCATTACATTTTGAAAGGGGGAACCGCCAATCCTCATATCCTGTAAAGTAATTGAGGATCGTCAAAGTATAGTTACAAAACAACACATGCATTAAAGAGAAAACGTTTTTCTTAATTAAAAAAATTAGCATGGCAAAATAAGAGAGGAAGAGAGGCAAATCTTTTGATACAAGCATTATATCCGCAAAGAAATGATGCTGTAAATTTTTGTGTCCCACCAACGTGCATATATACCAAAAGGATATTCTTCTCAAGCCACTTCTTTTCTTTCTATTATATGGTATCCAAATCGAAACATAGACAGAATTCTCATAAAAGTATACCACCAACTGTAGTTATTTCATAGAGAAATATGAACTTTCCCTCATCCAATGAAAAAAAAAAAGCAACGCAATGATTTAAACTTGGCACTTTATAAAAGAAAATACCTGCTGATTCCTTGAATTGGGTATTGGTGCAATATTTGGTGGCTGAGAACCCATTGCCGGCACCTCTTTGCTAGAGTTGTAGTAATATTCATTCACAGCTCTACCACGTAAATTATCTTCATGCCCCATCTTTACGTCACCAGGATGGACATTAGATGGCTGACCATGCACCATTCCTGGACCCATTGGGTTTTGAAAGCTATGACCATGTTGATAAACTAAATCGGAGCTACCCTGCTGTGAATGCATTGCTGAAGAAGGTTGTAGCATAGTGCCTGATACACCACCAAACTGATGCGGTTGGCCAGTATTAACACCCATACGTGGCACCTGGACAGAATTTATTCCAGCAGGAATGTTCTGACTGTTTTGAACAGACAATGCACTCTTTTGTTGATACTGGGATGGCGAAAGTCGTACTTGGCTTCCATTTTTAAAATCTACTTCCTCTATCTTTGGGAATGCTGCTTTAAACTCCTGTTGATTGTCCAATGGCTGACTATGTGTGTTATGCTGAATCTGTTGGGAACTTTGCGGCCCAGATGAAAGCATGTTTGGTGAATATGACATGTAATGTGGGTTCTGGTGAGTGAATTGATGTGCTTGTGGCTGTACCATATATGAACCATGATCTTGGGAGGCTCCTTGCCCAAAATGTTGTGACTGGATGGCTTGTTGTGGTATCTGATGATGCAATTGCTGACTTTGCTGCTGCGGCATTTGCTGACCCAGAGGCTGCAACATTTGCTGTCTGACTTGCTGCAAACCTGGTTGTGGCTGTGAACTCTGTTGCTGTCCAACTTGTGACACTTGAGAAGGCTGCTGCTGAGTGGCCTGTGGTACCTGGGGACTCTGCTGTTGTGGCATCGTTTGTCCATGCTGATGGGATAGGCTGCTCACTTGCTGTCCCTGTTGGTGAGAGGCTTGTACTAACTGCTGTCCATGCTGTGTCACAATCCCACCGGGTGGCATTGAATGAGCAACTGGTATGGGAGCCAGCTTTGGTGTAGAAACTGCAGGAGGTGGGCCTGTAGGCAAGGGTGGTGGCAATGCAGTAGGCTTTTCATATTGGGTAATGTTAGTTTCAGGATTCCAATAGTATAATAGACCTGTGCTCCCATCAATCAATCCCTTCCAAGGTTTTGGAAGAGTGGGATCATCAGGTGCATATCGTGGACCAAGAGCAGCAGGAGCTGCCTCTGCTGTTGCCATGTCTATTATGTGCTTCTACAATCACAAACAGAAACAGCTATTCAAATGAGAACACACTCAAAAGTCGAAACTCAGATATTTCATCTATAATTACAAGAACTCCCCCACATGAAAATTCCAAGCAAGATTAAAATTCTAGAAAGATTTAAAAAACCGACCAAAATCCAATAAAAGTCAACAGATAAAAGCTAAAGACAAGCAAGGACGGTTACTATTTCCAGCTTCATACGTATAATATAACATAGCACGAGCAATTGTAACAACAATCAAGGCAGAATAATAGTAGACTATGAACAAAAAATAAAACAAGTAAACAAATACATATTACCTAAAAAGGCTATTTGATCTATAAACCATCTCATAGACCATAGATAATTTCTCAGAAAAAAAAATTTCAATATGTAAGGATTGTTGAGGTTACAAACCGGAGTGGAATTGCAAGCGTTTGTTTCAATGGTTCTTATCCCAGTGTTAATCAATGCGCATAATACATAATTGCTTTTCCGTCCTCGGCAACTGAATATGAATCGATGAAGGGAAAATAAAACAGAAGAAATCAGGAAAACAACGAATGAATTCGATGTTAGGGTTAAGAGAGCCGACAATATAGGTTCAGGTTCAGCTCCAAAAGCAAAGGAAATTTTGGTGGGTAATGGATTGGGCCGCGAGTTGGGCTTTCATTCTGCGGGCCTCGATAGGTTGAATTGGACGGTAATGATATTCGCCTATCGTGTGGAATGTGGATCCCTAAACAATCTGGCGGCCGTTATTCATTATCATTTGACCAAAAACAATTCACATGGAATGTCTAGTTGCTTTCTTCGGATTTGAGGTGTCTAGACTCCAGACTCACCTATAAAATACAGGAAGTTGGGTTAAAGAATTTTTATTTTTAATTAAAAACGGACTATTTTAATTTTTTTAAAAAAATAAGGTTAAATCAAATTAAGGTTAAGTTGGGTTAGTTTATTTTTTTTTTTTTTTAATATTTATATATTAAATTAGTTTTATAATTTTTACTTTCATTCAAATTACATTATATATTTTATATTTTTATTTAATTTATCTATTACTTTAATTCATATTCTATAAATATATTTTTATTATTTTAAATTTTAAATTTTAAATAAAAATAAATATTATATAAACTATTTTTCAATTCTTTAATATTTAAAATTTTAAAAAGAAGGGTCAATCCAGCCTAACCCTATTATAAAAAAAAAATACAGTCTATGCCCGAATAGGGTTGGTGAAATCTTTTTTTTTTTTGGCCATTTGGCAGAAAAAATTTTAATCATAATTAAAAACGAGTCAACTCAGTTCAACCAAGATAAAATAATACCAACACAAATTAGAACTAAGTGAAACTAAACTAATCTATTTTAACACCTCTACTCCAAAGGATCAACCATCTAGTCACCTTGAAACACTTATTTTTTTTGTCAATACCTAAAAGGTTTTGTTAAAGAAAAAGAAAGGGCTAAAATCAAGTTGTTTTCTCTAAATTTTAATTTCAATTTTGTCTTCTTTTTTTCAATTTCATCTCTTATCTCAGTAAAAAAAAAAAAAATCATCTCTTATCTTTATAATCAGTATAATTTTATGTCCCTTAACTTTATAATAAGTGCTATGTAAATCTTTCCATAAATCTTTAAAGAAGTTGGGAGGTCTTCTTTGACCTTGGTGAAATACCGGTGCTTACCCCACCTAAACTTTTTCTTATGAAAAAAAAAACTTTATAATAAGTGCTAAAAATTTACTGAAACTTAAATTGTGATTAAATAAAATAGTATTATTATTATATTCTTTAATGGATCGATGAAGTCAGTTACTTAAGAGTGAAACTCAATTGTGACTAGAATGCTGATTGTGTAAGTAATATTGTGTTTAATCCATTTAAGTACACATTTCATGATAATATTTTAAGGAAAAAACTTAGGTCCATTTCTTTATGTCCATTTCATCTAATTCCCCAATATAATTATGACACGTGGCAAAAAGTGTTTAAATGACCAATCACAATAGAGAGAGAATATAGAAGACCACCGACCAATCATAGAAGAAAGAGAGTGTAAATACAATATATGATTGGTGGAATTGGATGAAATGGACATAAGGAAATGGACCTAAGTTTTTTCCATATTTTAATTTGAATATGACTAAGATTCAATTATAAAAATTAAAATTATAAGAATTTGATTAAAAATAAAAATAAATATAAGAAATAATGGATTAATTTAACCTTTATAATTTATATATTGGACAGTAAGAAGGGGAATATATTCACTACTTAAGGCAAAAAAAAAAAAAGTTTTGCCTGAAATTTATGCATAAATTTTAAGAATATGATGTATAGTTTTTTTGTTTTTACTATTAATATTTATTATTAGGTCATTTTAAAAGTTTTGTCCAGTTATCAAATTTGTAAACTCAAGGCCAAAAAAAATCAAATTTGTAAACTCACACTCACACCTACCACACAGATAAAATTAAACAACTAAACTAGAAAATCTGAAAAGTCAGTCCACATATGCGGTTACAAAGTTACATTTTAGAGGTAAATTACATTTTGTTCCTGGATTGTTATTAAATTATTATTTATTTTTTAAATTTTTATCTTTATCAACTATTTAATTTTTAAATTTTAGAAATTAAATATTTGATTTCTTAATTCTCACATCTGTTAACTATTTAGTCCCTAAGATATTAATCATTATCTAACCAAGTGACGTGCATGCAACTCTAGAGCGAGGTAAGAGAAATCAGCTTTGTCTTCTTCAAGATCGTCTCTCATTTTTTTTCAACTTTATTATCTCCAACTTTGTCGATGCTATTAGTAAATCAAAATTTATATTAAAACGTGAAGGTAAGTGTGGTTTAGATTTAAATAGTTAATTCGATGTTTAAATTCAATATATAGTAATTATTATTTGTTCTACCATTTCAAATTGAAGTTCCATCTTCTTTAGTTTAATCGAATCATTTTAATGAATTGTAACTGTGAAAGAAATAACTCTTATCAATCCTCAGAGTTCTGAAGGTAATAGTAGCACTTTAACCAAGTACCGGTGGTAAGCAAATAGTAATATATAAGCATTTGACACTCACTTCACTCGTTTAGGTAACGACATATGTGAAAATTTAAAGACTAAATAGTCAATTTCAAAAATTCAAGGATTAAATAGTTGAAAAAAGTGAAAATCTAAAGAGCAAATAGTATTTTCCTCTACCTTTTACAACATTTTAGAATTTTCTTTTTAGGAATAAAAAATGCGAATATTTAAAAGAATTACAGACATGTATTCCAGAGGCGGCATTGTCCATGCAATTCATGCTTTCTTTCTCCAATAAAACGAGGGTGGCTTGCTATAGTCGCAACACCGTTGGACACAACTAGTCAAAATCAAAATGGGCATAAGCCTAAGCTTTTCAACCAAAAAATCCTCAAGTCGTCGCAAATCGAAATGCAGCTTCTAGAATGCCAATAAAATAAATAATTAAATAGATTATATTATACTGGAAATTTCTGAATTCTTCTCTTGCATTTATAAAAATGGTAGCAGTAAACACCCGATGAGCATCTTTCAACCGCCTCCTCCTCGCGATCTTGAAGAAGAAAGAAACTGCCCAATAAGGAAAGAAAGAAAATTACAGAGAGATTATAGCTGAGGCAAGAAATTGAACATGTCGGTGGCTATGAAAGCTGAGGCTATTACTACTCCAGAGTTGGCCTTGGCTGACACAGACATCAATTGGGACAGGTAATTAATCAATTCACACATTCATTAACGATCTTATGCATTTTTTGTCTTCCTCAAGGGTGTGTTTGCTGAATTCATCTTTAATTAACGATCTTCCATTTTCGTTTCTCCATTCGATCCTCCAAAGAAGGGATGGACGAAGGAGAAACAAAACATTGCCTAAATATGCGCCTTGCTTTTTTCCTTCTTTCGAAGCATTCCTCCATCTAATAAACTCTAGTTAGTTCGGTCTAGCTTTTAGTTCTTGTATTGTCTTAAAGACGTGGAAATGTTGGTACAATGGCGTCTCCTAATTTCCTGCATATGCTTGCTTGTATGTTCAACTTACTTGATTCCTAGGATTTGCCTTGACTTTAATAAACTCAGGTTAGTTCATTCTAGCTAGTAGTTTTATAGTAGGTGAATTTTGGCGTCTATATAAATCTTCAAGACCTTAAGTAATTAAATAATGCAATCTTAATTAAACCAGCAAAAACACTTCCATTCTTGAATACATAGTTTCTTCGTCAAATTTGTCTTCCTTACTTAGGTCGTGAAGGAATTCAATATATCCTGAGCTTATATAACTCTAACAACATAACTTAATTTCAGGCTCGTGCTTTTGCACAAAGGTGGATCTTTCAATGTGACTAATGTTTCATATTACCTCTGAATTCATGGGCTTAAAAGTACAGTCTGAACTGAACAATCCTGTAATTTCAATGGCTTTAAATCAGGTTGGATAAGACCAAGTTTCATGTCATTGGTGCCATACTTTTTACTGCTCAATCAGCCTTGCTTCATCCAACCGCAGTGGTAAAGACAAGAATGCAAGTATCTGGATCTGGACTCTCTCACATGAGAGGAACATCAGTATTTACTCACATATTGAAAAATGATGGTATTCCAGGACTCTTTAGAGGTTTTGGTACTTCTGCTATTGGATCATTGCCCGGTAGGGTCCTAGCTCTAACATCACTTGAGATGTCGAAAGAATTTATATTAAAATACACCGAAAGATTTGATATGCCTGAAACGTCACGCATTGGCCTTGCAAATGGAGCCGCAGGAATGTTCTCAAATTTAGTTTCTTGTGCATACTATGTACCTTTGGATGTGGTATGTAATCTTTATCTATGAATTGGAAGATATTTCCTTGGAGAAATTATGATCGTTTCTTTCATAACACTATAGAGCTTGCGTATTTTCTTCTCAGATCTGCCAGAGGTTAATGGTACAAGGTCTTCCTGGAACTACATACTGTAGTGGAGCATTTGATGTTGTTCGGAAAGTTATTAAGGCCGAGGGTTTTCGTGGGCTTTACAGAGGCTTTGGATTAACAGCTCTAACCCAGTCACCAGCATCTGCACTTTGGTGGGGTTCATATGGTGTGGCACAGCATATCATTTGGAGGTACCTTCTGTCTTGAGGCAATGTATTAGATTTTCTCAAAGCTTATTTCTTCCTTTGTCATTTTTTATTGATATATGCTTATTGTTCAGGGGTTTAGGCTATAGAGATGACACAGAGAAAAAACCTTCACATATGAAAATGATGACTGTTCAGGCTACGGCAGGGATGGTAGCTGGTGCTTGTTCATCTGTTATAACTACCCCCATTGATACTGTAAAAACACGGCTTCAGGTATATAGAATTTCTTGTTCTGTAAGAAATAGATTTTAACAGTATTTGAAATTGGAATTTGTGTGCTCATATATGAAGAGGACTTTATATTGTTAATTTGGGTTTGCCTCTTTTGATTTGCATGAAGGTTATGGACAATTATGGTGTTGGAAGACCATCAGTATTGAAGACAACAAAGGCACTCCTCAATGAAGATGGATGGTGGGGGTTTTACAGAGGTTTTGGACCTCGATTTTTGAATATGTCACTGTATGGAACTACGATGATTGTTACATATGAACTGATAAGTATGTCAAACTCTGTTTATTCTGTATGGTATCTGTTATTTTCTATAATGGCTAGTTGAAATGGTCAGCAGTCAGCACTGTCTTTTACTATAATATATTATTCGCATTTTGCCATTTCAAACTCACATTATATGCATAAGTATGTTAACCTCACTCTACTATTCTGTGAAGTGGCTTTTATCATAATTTTTTACTCTGAAATCATATCTTCTTGATACAGCTAAGCTGGATGTTTTCTGTCTCCCTTTTTAACAGAAAGATTATCAATACAACGTAGTCTGAAATCTTTTGATTGAAGAGGCACAGTGTATTGTAAGGCTAGCTCACTTGATTGACAGAAAATTGATGCATCCTTCAAACGCTGCACAATGAAACATTGGAAGGTTTAATGAGGAAGACATATCTGAAAAATGTTTATGATCTGATTCTTCCATAATTTTGACGAGGCATCTTTTGTTTCTTTTTCTTTTCCTTCTTGGCCAAAAGCCTTTTTTTTTGTTTCCGAAAAGCTGTAAATTCACAGGAATTGTTGTTCCTTTGTAGAGCGGGTTAGAAAAAGGTAGAATAGAGATTAGTTCAATTCTTGTTAGGCTAGTGCTTATTCTCGATTATATGGGGACTCCTAAGGTATATTCAAAGCCCTAAACATCATGGAAATTTTGTAGATGATGTCAGATTAGTCATGAGAGGAGATTGTTTATGGTATTAAAAAGCAAAGTTGCTTGAGGTAAAGATTGAAGAATCAGTATCAGATGAGGATGGCGGATTTCTAAATTGAGAAGCTCAATGCTGAGAATCTCAGCAAGTGTAAAGGAAGACACTCATGAAGTTACAGGTGACTGGAAACGACACAACCCCACATTCTCAACACAAGGCATTGCGAGAATGGGAAATAAAAGCTAACACATAACAACATATCATAAACGCCAAAACTCACAAAGAAGCTTGGGACACCATAATTACACTTATCAAGGGATTGTTGGTTCAAGAAAAAGACGGGCAGAGAAGAATTGTTCTGAGTATGATGGACAATCAATAGAAACCATACAAATTTGTAATGAGCACAACTGAAAAGATTTCCACACGCATGTTTTGGTTTGAAAAGATCTCCCCCTCCTTTCTATTCCTTAAATTCTTGGTTACGATATGCTTTTGCATGAATATGGAATTGCTTATTTGCATTTTAGTAATACCATAGGAATTGAGAAGCATAGATTTGTATGGTAATTCTTGCGAGTTTGGAAAGACAGACCTAGAAAGGTTGAATGCTATGAAAAATTGTCCTGTCAGCAAAATGAGGAATCTCTAGCCTACCATGGCTTACACTGTAATATAGCTTGACAAACAAATTGGGATGGGGTAAAACTTGAATTCAACTGATAAAATTAGTCCCCATCAAGAAGAACAAATCCAGCAACACACTCTGTTATCAACATGTTGTAGTTTTAATACAGGATCATCTCTTCTTCTTTCCACCCTTTCCAGATTTGTTGGAAGGTCCAGATGATGTCGATGCAGGCTCCTGCTTTTTAGTCCTTCCATGATGTCTGGGCACCATCTCCGCTACACGAAGCATTAGGCTTTTTCCTGCAACGTAATCAAAGCAAAAATGTTGAAATAGATTGCAGATTCATCCACTTCATGCAATTAGTAAGAGTATAATTCACATTCTTGCCTTTCAATATATGATATTTTTAAGAGAACTGGAATTAACTTAAGCCCCTAAGTTGGATGGTTCATTAAAACTGGCACCAAAAAGGGTTTAGAGTTTGGGCCCGACCACTTGCATAGATTTTTCAGCAAACTCAACAAGCCTTTCTTCACATGAAGGGGCAGAAAATGTGATGACTTGCATATATTTAATGCTACATTGACTCAGCAATACCCTATTACTAGAATATTGCCAACTTTACTATTCTTGATGAACTAAACCAAATTTGACAATCAAGGCTTGTCCAACATTCTCACCATAGGGACCATGAACAATTCTACAAGCTTTCTCATTCAGATTTTCCTTCTAGTGTAAAAGATTAAATTTTTTACTTTATTATTTCAATATTTTCTTGCATATTTTCAGCTTTCTAATTCTATCTATGATGTATGGTTGCCAGATGCAGAATCTCACAATTCTCTACACAAATCTGACACTGTAGTACCACTATTGCTCATTTGCTCTATCTCCTGGTTTTCTTGCAGCTGGATCTCCAGCTTTTTGGAATGTTCCAAACTTGAGCATCCAAATTTGGGTCAAAACCAGCAAAAACACCTCTTAACAAGGTTCGAGCACCATGCCGAACATATCCAAAAGAGGAGAGCAGAGCAAACAAAGCACTAGTCCACTAGGAAATTATTACTCAAACCAACTATCAAAAAAGAATGAGCAACCTTCATGAGGATCTTTATTCTTAAATACAAATTTCACTAAGTCCAAAGATCAAATACGAGTCCATATTTATAAGAACAGCAATAAGAGCAGGTATTATGGATTATGGACTCTCTTACTGGATGTGATAGAAGGATTACATAGTGTTCCATCCTCCTTCTTCAGCAATACCCTCACTCTCCCTCGTTGCATGAAATCACGTGGGTATGCCTTGTCTATCTGCAATTATCAAGAAAATTATGAAAACCCACTACCAGTAATCCAGTCCACAGAGAGCACTAGAAGGGAACGTGCAGAAACACAAAAGCATTGGGGAGAAAAGCATAGCACAAATTTAAGCTTAACCAGGAAACTTCAAATTATACAACTACAAACCTCAATTGCAAAAGGAAGTTTAAGAAAGCTGCAGCAATCGCCAATTTCAGCACAAGTAGGATTTTCACAAGCCTTGCTCAGGCCAATTCGCCTTCCTTCAGCTACTGTCTTTTTCGAATTTATGTAAACAGGGTACAAAACAATCCACCTCTTTATATTGGGTAATTCTCCTTCCATATTCCTGAAGGAAAATTTACAAGACCATTATTCAAATGGTTAAGACAGACACAAGTATGCTTAAAGGAAGAAGAAAAAACTTTAGCTAACAGCCATAAATTATAACATTAATTCTTTCCTTCCTAATTGCCAGAGACAAAGAAAAGAACTTGAATTGAAATGAATTCAGTACGCAATTTTGATAGCAGGAATCAATGCACAAGCAACAGAAGGGCCTTATTTCAAATTAGCTCTGTGTTTGATTTCAGGGGAAAAAAAAGGAGGAACAAGCAGTTCTAGTGAAGAGATCTAGCACCGCAATCAGGGAATGAAAGGCTAAGATAAATACTAATCAGAATGAAAATTGAAGTTACCAAGGAAAAAATAATTACATTAGGTCCCAATTTTTCACAAACAAAAAATCGATGAGGAATGTGGATGCTACACGATCTCCATAATTTCAGTTGAAGCAATAATTTTTGTTTAATCATGAGCCAACTATCAGCCATAAAGAAAGGGGAAGGAAACCAAAATTAGGTATGAAGATCAATAACAAATAGAGCAGACAGAAAAGGCAGAGAGATATTGGCCGCCAGTTCGGCGCAGCCATCGATCGGTGACAATGAGGGATGTGAAAGAAAATGGAGAAGAAGAAAAAGAAAATAAGAAGGTCAATGGAGGAGGGCAAATGAGAGCTTCTAACCTCAATATCGACGTTGATGAATGGGGAGCGATGCCTTCTGGTTGCGTTCTGGGTTACTGGGATCCTTTGAAATTCTCGCAAGGAACTAAACGGCACTTGTGGAGATGCGTTTTATGTCTATTCGTTCCGGGTACGAGCAAGTCGATTTCGATGAATTACTGAAAAAGCCATTTAATCAAATCAGTAAAAAGAATTCTCATATATAATTTTAACTTAAACGAGAATGGGATTTTACACTTGTAACAATTGAGGCTAAGCAAGAAGAGATCAAATCATGAAAGAAAAATTGGAAGATAAAACAACTTACTATGATTGCAAAGAGGAAATTGTATCGGTGTAATTAGCTTTTGTGTAATTACGATGCAACTTCAAAATACACATTTTTATTTTATTTTTGAAGTACTAATAGGGACCTACACTAATAAGTATCTATCATGAATGGATTAGGGACAAAATTTTTATCAATATTGACAAATATCATCACTAAATAGCCTTGTGAGACTATTTATCAATATTAATAACAATTTAATCCCTAATCCATTTAAGACGATGAAATTTACCAATATTGATAAAAATTTGGTCCCTAATTCATTCACGGTAGGTCTTTATTAGTGTGAGTCCCTATTAGTACTTAAAAAATGAAGTAAAAATGTGTATTTTAAAATAATTTCACCGTAATTATATGAAAACTAATTGCACCGAATCCAATTTCTGCAAAGAGGGAGAAATCAAAATGGGCTATTGTATACCCGCTAAGCATCGATTTATTAAACCACCGTTATATAACAGCAATCCCTAGTAACCAAACTTCGGTTAAAGATTTGACTGCCGTTATATAACGGCGGTTACTGTAATTGCCATTATACAGCGGCAATTTTCCTACTGATCACCATATCAAGATTTTTAAAGACCGTCAAAAAATTATGGCAAAAAAAAACCATCAAAAATTTTTTATCGCAAAATTTGTTTTGTTTTACTGTAGGGATGTAACCCCAATGGTAGAAGACTCGCTACATCTCTATTATTCAATGACTTTTAATTTTGAACTATGTTGTGAGGTGTGAAAAGATAACTTAAAACATGAATAAAATTAAAAGTTTAAGGATAAATATAATAAATATTACAGTAAAGTTTGGAGACAATAAAGGTATTTTACCATATTATTTATTATAGAATTCTCGTAAATACTAAATAGTAAGATTCATGACATGTTACAAGACAATATAACGGCATATTACAGAATTTTCATGAACAGTAAGATTCCTATCATGCTACAACTCTAAATTATGTAATAAGCTCTCCAACTTAATTTGTACAAGAGAGAGGTCATTGTTTAGTTTAAGAACTAAGAAGCCATAAGTTATAATCTAAAATATTAGACAGAAAAAATATGAATAGTAGTTTCATTCACCCCCGAGTAAATCCAAGTCCAATTTTAGAGAGATCAAAACGCCTTTTAGTATAATCTTAAAGTTTACAAAAGCAAGACTTGATTATGTACTCTGTATTCTGTCTTGTAATGCATTGATAGCTCAGAAAGGATATATACTAATACTATGTGATTCTTGTGCAGTCAGTAGACTATAACTTGGATTTGCCGGGAAAGAAAGAGAGAGAAAAACATAAATTTATCTCATTACAATAATAGTATATAAAACTATTATAGAAGGCATAAACAATACAGCAATCCAATTTTCATACTAATTACTCTATACCAGTTAAATATTATGACAATTAAAAAAAAGTGGATATTGCACTGGAAGCCAAACATTTTACAATGATTTTATTTGAGTGTAAACCAGATTCCAGAGGACAACAGAATGATAATGCTAAGTAGCGCTGACATCCAGCGCTTGTCATCACAGTTCAGAAAATTAATCAACACCCAGAGTCCTTTAACCCTGAAACAACGGGAAGAATGCAAAATTAGTCAGAGATAATAAAAAGAAAAGGTAACTTGCGAATGCAAGAGTCATCCCTGCCATAAACTTAAAGAAAAGGAAAAGGGAAACCTTGTTGGCGATGTTGTTTGAAAGCCAGTCCAGTCCCTCGTATAATCCTTCCCCAGAAGTAGCACATGTACTTTGGATATACCTGAAAAATTAAACATGCACGTGTAAGTGATGATTCAAAACTTTCAATTGATAGTGGTGGATAGATGTATAATAGAGTAAATTTACCAGTGGCGCTGTCGGAGAGAATGCAGACCAAGCTTATCTGTGATCTCAGCAGCATTCATTGCATTGGGAAGATCTTGTTTGTTTGCAAAGACAAGCAATACAGCATCCCTTAATTCATCCTGTCCATGATAAAGAAAAACTCAAAATCCATATGTACTTCACAACTAATAGGGATCATATTTCTGACAGAAATATTACCACAAACAGATGAGCCTAGCCTCTTACCTCATTCAACATCCTGTGCAACTCATCTCTAGCCTCAACAACACGATCTCGATCATTGCTGTCCACCACAAAGATAAGCCCTTGTGTGTTTTGGAAGTAGTGTCTCCACAAAGGCCGAATCTGAAACCATACATTCGATCAAATTATGTTTAAAAACAACAAAAAGAATTTCAGTCATACAATTAGTCGATTAGGATCGTTAAGAAAAAAATACATCTTGAAATACACATGCACCAGTATTGAGGTATAGATATGCAGTGCTTGTTATTCCTATCACTCTATATGTCACGTGTGATGTGTGTGGGTAAATTCAACTTCAAGACATTGCTAAATCATAGTAGTGGGGTATCTTACAAGTACAAATATATCCAAATTAGGGTACAAATTTGAAAACAGTAAGCCACGTGCTGCTAAATTCTTGAATCCAAATGGACTTTATTGATTTAAGACAACTTCTGAGAACACAAGCCACCAACTGTATATTATCAGGGACAAAGAAACCACAATGAGGAACAAACTCCTTATAGCTAAATCACAATTAATTATCTAGGTCTCTAAGCTGATAGTTAAATGGAAAAACATCAGACCTAAACTCTTTTTTCCATGATATCATCTACTCTGCAGTTCAGAAGAGACTGGCAAATAACAATTTGGTAAGATGTTACCCACCTTATCCTGACCCCCAACATCCCACACTGTGAAGCTAATGTTCTTATACTCTACAGTCTCCACATTAAATCCTGCAAAGATGATTAGTAAACAATCAGTTAGAAAATGCAGTAATCTTAGAGAACAAGGAGATATCAATAAGTGATCGTCACTTGTTGACACTTTTATGAAAGTCTGAAGATTATAATGGAAGATACTGTAAAATCCGCTAGAAAACCAAACTTATAGATTTCTTCAAGTTCGGGGCACACTTGATATAAATGCACGCATGTAAAGTACTGTAAAGAAAGTATTGTAGAGTAAAGTACTGTAGAATAAAGGAAAGTACTGTAGAGAAAAGTGAGGAAAGAGATAGAGACAAAAAGTATGTTTGGTATGTAAAAAATATGATGTAAATTTTTTTTGGGAATCGTGAGAATACATGTGTGCATTCCATACCAAACGAGCCCTCGGTTTGTTTTATCATTACCTAATTCATTTTAGAAATGATTAAAAGGATAACATACCGATAGTAGGAATCGTGGTGACAATCTCTCCCAACTTGAGTTTATACAATATTGTGGTTTTACCAGCAGCATCAAGACCAACCATAAGAATACGCATCTCTTTCTTAGCAAAGAGACGAGAGAAAAGCTTGGTAAAAGACAGCCCCATTGTTTATCTGGCATTTACAATAATCCAGATTGGAGTAAGGTATTATGCGCCAATACATTAATTCTCAGGTGTAAAGACTAACTAAGAAGATTTAATACCAAAAAAAGGCATAAAGGATTTCTAATCACAAAGTTTTAACACAATAACATTATTTAGAAAAACAATTGTTCAATAAAATAGTTGCTCTCGTGATTCAACTATCAATTTTATTATCAACGACTCAATGTTATTGTCCATGGAATGAGTGTTTAAATTTTAATGCCTTGTTTCTAAATGAGAATGGTTTTTAAGCCTCACCAAAGGGCTTGCGGTCAGAATCTCCTAAGCATTGCCTTGCTTGTCATAATGACATTAAGATATATGCAGAACAATTAAAAGAAAAATAAAACAAAAAATACGACAAACTCACAAACCTGTGATCTGCAATACATGGAATATTTCAGAGGGAAGAAATTGAATAATTATAATCAAAGCAAAAATAAAATCACAAAATAGCAAGAGAAAAAAAAAAACTAAGATCGCTTAATCATGCAATCTTACCACAAAACCTAGTGATCAATTATAATGTTACGGAAGAAGATACATATAACTCTAGCAATATGGTAGGACCAGCAAATTATCCCCAAAATGATGATAATAAGTAGGTTTAATAATTAATTTCAAGCACGAAAAATCAAGCAAATGTCTCCGTCTTCCCCTCAGCAATCAAGCAGAAGATCGGGAGAAGAGAAAAATGAATTAGATCAAACGTTAGAATGTAATCATGTCAATAACTCAAAATCCGAAAAAAAAAAAAAAAAGGATTGTACGCAACACAGATCCGTTTAAAATCAAATCGAAAGCGGAATAGATCAAATCATGAAAGAAAAACTGAAAGATAGAACAACTTACGATGATTGCGAAGGAGAGAGAGCAGAAAGGGAGAAATCAAAATGAGCTGTCGATTACCGCAAGGCTATGCAAGATTCAGATTCAGAAGAGAAAACTGAAAACAAAGGGGTTTCTCTCTCTTCTCTTCCTATAAAAGGCCACGCCAAATATATCCAAGGCCAGATTGTGACCATGAATGCTGAATATGAATGTTCCCTCCTTTCTCCGCACTTGAAAATTGAATGGCTGAGGTTAATTTGTGTTATTTACGCCATTGGCACAAAAGCAGCGAATCATTAACGCATTGATTATGTAATAATTTTAACATTATTTTTTACGGGATTTATCTAATACATTATGGCATTTGCACATGTATATACTAAAAAAAAAAGTTAAACACAAATTTAGCCACTTTTCAAAAGTATCTACAGATCTATACCACTTTTACTGTTCACCTAGAAAAACGACATCGGTGATGGCAATTTGCTGATTTCTTGACGAGAAAAACGCCATCTGTGAGGACGTTTATAGGGTTGACCATTTGACCCTATAAACGCCCTCCGTGATGGCGTTTTTCTAGTTAGAAAAATTGAGCCCACCTCATTTGACCGGTAGCTAGAAAAACGCCATCACGGAGGGCGTTTATAGGGTCAAATGGTCAACGCTATAAACGCCCTCACAGATGGCGTTTTTCTGGTCAAGAAATCAGCAAATTGCCATCACCGATGGCGTTTTTCTAGGTGAACAGTAAAAGTGGTATAGATCTGTAGATACTTTTAAAAAGTGGCTAAATTTGTGTTTAACTTTTTTTTTTAGTATATACATGTGCAAATGCCAATACATTATATATCCCATGGCACATATTAAGATTTTTGGCATTTGCACATGTATATACTAAAAAAAAAAGTTAAACACAAATTTAGCCTATTTTCAAAAGTATCTACAGATCTATACCACTTTTACTGTTCACATAGAAAAACGCCATCGGTGATGGCAATTTGCTGATTTCTTGACCAGAAAAATGCCATCTGTGAGGGCGTTTATAGGGTTGACCATTTGACCCTATAAACGCCCTCCGTGATGGCGTTTTTCTAACTACTGGTCAAATGAGGTGGAGCCCAGTAGACATGTAGGCAGCCACGTGTGTGGTATGTTTAACTAAAATGCCATCAGCAATGGCGTTTTTACTGCAATAAAGCCGTCAGTGAGGGCGTTTTTGGGCTGGTAATTTACTATATAATGCTTCAACTTGTCTCAACAACCCACAACATTCCTCCCATATTTTCAGCATTTTTTGAGGCATTGTTTTGTAGCATAATTATTCACAAACAAACATGAGTCAGTCATTCACGGCTTGTATTTACAAAGAGGCCATTGTATCGAACTCTTCCAATGACGTTGTTTTTCACGTCCTGAATAATCCTAAACTTTCGAGAATCAGCGGAGGAATGAGCTTTGCAAAGTTGGCCACCATGTGTACTGCATCCGTCAAATTTAGGATTATTTGGGACGTGAAAAACAACGCCATTGGAAGAGTTCGATACAATGACGTCTTTGTAAATACAAGCCGTGAATGACTGACTCATGTTTGTTTGTGAATAATTTTGCTACAATACAATGCCTCAAAAAATGCTGAAAATATGGGAGGAATGTTGTGGGTTGTTGAGACAAGTTGAAGCATTATATAGAAAATTACCAGCCCAAAAACACCCTCACTGACGGCGTTTATTGCAGTAAAAACGCCCTTGCTGATGGCGTTTTAATTAAACATACCACACACGTGGCTGCCTACATGTCTACTGGGCTCCACCTCATTTGACCAGTAGTTAGAAAAACGCCATCACGGAGGGCGTTTATAGGGTCAAATGGTCAACCCTATAAACGCCCTCACAGATGGCGTTTTTCTGGTCAAGAAATCAGCAAATTGCCATCACCGATGGCGTTTTTCTATGTGAACAGTAAAAGTGGTATAGATCTGTAGATACTTTTGAAAATAGGCTAAATTTGTGTTTAACTTTTTTTTTTAGTATATACATGTGCAAATGCCAAGATTTTTTTGTTAATAAAATATTTTATATTTTAAAATGTATAAAAATTTATTTTGAAAACTAATTTTTAATACTTAAAAACTCATTTGACTAATTAAAAAATATTTAACATATGCCTATTAAAAAGATCTTTTTGATATAATCATAATTTTATAGAAAATTTATGAGTTTTTGCTCATCAATTCTTTATGTTGAATCTATCTTAAAATTTATATCATTTTAAATTTAAAAAAATATTTTAATACAAATTAAAAAATTATTCAATAACAGATCTCAACACTTCCCTTAATATAATTGTTAAGTCTTTCTATCATTGATATTGGCAAAATTATTATTTTTAATTGAAAAACACAATAATAATAAATGATGAAAAGATGTATGAGAAATGAGAGAGAATACAGACGGTGGTTACAAAATAAATATTAACATTCTTACTACTAAATATATCTTATTTTTGTAATACAGTGAAATTATATTTTTCTCTTTATTTTTTTATCTACTTTTATTCCATTATCACTTTTAATATAAGGATAAAATTGATCATTTTATCCACTTTTATTCCATTTATATCACATTGAAATAGGGATGGCAATGGGTAGGTCTGGGTAGGATACCGCATTCCCTGTCCCCGGCCCCGGTAGTCAATATTATCCCCATCCCCGGACCCGTCCCCGGCCGGGTATGAAATTTGATACCCGTTCCCGGACCCATCGAATACTTAGATCCCCAAACTCAACTCTGGACCCAAAAAATTTACTATTTTTCTACAAAATTTGCTACTTTTCAGCACACGTATTGAACACACATTCATATATTTAATTATTTCCAAATTTAAAAAAAATAAGCTTCAAACACACAATTTGATATGATATATAATATATTTATATATATGTCTAGGGTGAATTTACTCGTCTCCAGACCTGAACTTTTACTCGTTAGAATCTTCAGACCTGAACACAAACCCATTTTTTCAATATCCAGACCCGGACCCAATGGGTACATTTTTCGGGTACCCGCTGAATCTGAGTAAAACTGTCATCCCTACATTAAAATGACATTTTCATTACATTTAACATTCTCATTCACATTTCCGTTACATCATCCGCCTCGTTAACCAAACACAACCAAAGTCTTTTACTGAAACGACTGGTCGTATCTCCCAGGCTATAAACGTCTCGTCGTTAACTTCTGTGGTTAGGGTTTTGCATTTTGGGATAAAAATGGCGGGTATTTTGATTATTTTCAGTTGGAACTCGAATTGGAGACTAACGTAGGGAAGAAGAATGGATTTTGAAGAGCTGGGGAAGGAAATAAAGGAGTTGAAATTGAAGGACGATGCTATGAGCACTGCACAATTTAGCAGAGAAGATCAATTGTCTGAGAACGATGTTGGTTTGCAGATCACTTGCTTTTCTGAAGTTCTTAACGATGTTACCTTCCATTTTCAGATAATTCGCTTCCCCAAGCAGGTATCTGATTTCACTTTCTAAGTCTAACGTTTATCACCATTTGTGGTTGGCATAACTCTTTTCATTTCTCATCAACACTATTGCGGGGTTTTGTTCACAACGAAAGAGGGTCTTCAATCTTCACCGTTTTTTAGACATTTCTCAGTTCACGATTGACGTTTATTTTAGAACATTTCGGGTTCGCTGATTCATAAAATTTATGGAAAGTGGAAAAAATACTGCGAGCGGGTTGGAATTTTAGACATATTTCTATTGGTGAATTGGTAAATTTTTCATTTGCTTTCTGGTTTGTGAGAACTGGAGGGTGGGCACTTGGTTCTATTGTATGGAACCAGGAAAAACTTCAGGCCAAATGAAAGGCAGAAAATGCTCTGTAATCTGCGAAAATTTCTGCTAACTACACAGTAGACACTCTCTGGTATCTAGTTTCTAGGCCACTTTTGGGAACAATATATGGTTGAAATTTTAGATGGGAGGAATCAAAATTTGCAATCTTAGTACGAGATGTCTTTATATATGCTATATTTTCATTCATTTCATTGTTCCCAAACTAATCCTTAAAAGTCCTTATGAACTTCTAATTTTTCATACTTTGTTGAAATGCTCAGTAGCTATGCAAAATATAAATATACCCATGACCTTCTTTTTTTTTTTTGGTAAAGCCATGACCTTCTATTTTAATGTTAGTTTAATAAGCATAATTGTATAATCTACATATAAATATAATTGACTAATCTAGAGATATTATAAAATCCTATTCTATGTTGATATCCATTTTTGGATAGGTTAGTTTTGTTTAGCTTAAAAAATTCATTTTTGGTCATTCCCTTTGCTCTTAGTCTTTTCAACTGGATAACAGAACATCAGAACCCTTGCTTCTAATTTTTATTACTTTCAAGTTTCCCAAACAAACTCTGTTATTCTACTTGAATTTTGACTTTTCAAGACTTCATGTTCTTCTTGACTAGCAAGGGTTGCTGTTTTAGGTTGCAACTTCACACTCCTCAAATTGGAGGTTGCTAGTTGCACTTGCCAAATAATTTCTTCACTATCTAAACACGGCTGCTGACAACTAAAACTTGACTTTTCAAAATACTTCTGAGAAATTAAAATACATTAAAACTTAGGTTTGTTTGGATTGGGATTAAGGAGGGGAAGGGGAGGGAAGGAGAGAGAAATATAATATGTTCCCTTTGTTTGGAAAGTTTAAAATGAAGGGGGAGATAATGGAGGATTAATTAATCCTCCATTATCCTTATTCCTTACAATTCTTAAATACCCCAATTTGGGGTATTTTGGGGGATATCCAAACAAGGGGATAGAAAGAGAGGATTAGTCTCCCCTTCCATTCACTTTTCCTCCCTTTCAATCTTTTCCCTTCCTCCCTTGCTAATTGCCAAACATAGCCTTAAATTTTTGTACTTTGCAATTTGTTGAGGGCCATTAATCATTACCTTTCATATGTGATTGCTATAGATTTATGTATGGGTTGGTTACAACTCTGCCAAATTTGGTTACATGTATGCAGCAGCACCAACCCGACCTGTAAGTTTTCTTCCTCATTTAAGCCTTTTTATATTCCTTGCCCCATTCCCCCATATTATCATCTTCATAATTACTTTATTTGTCAATTGAAAGTAAGAAGTTTTATTGATATGTTGCGGTAACACAGAACAATGTGGTATCTGTGACTTCCATACTTGGTGGAGCTTCTGATAATACAGGATCTGGCATTGCTCGCCGATTAGGTAAACTTTATTCATGTTTGATAGTTCAAACTTCAAAGTTACTTACTTGGTGTGTAACCAACGCTGTTTATTTTCCAGTGTTAAAGACTGGCCTCAATATAGTTATGGCTTGCAGCATTCCAAAAAATAACCCCATTCTGGAGGTTTGTTTTCTCTCTCCCTCTCTCTCTCACATGCGCACACACACACACACAAGTGCACGCACAGTGAAGGTATCTATTTTTTGACAGTGAGATTAATTGTTTAGCTGAGTTATATTTTTGGCTTTATTTCAACGTCTAGAAGAGAAACTCTGCTAGTAGTAGTAAGGCTATTCTTGTTCAGACTTCAGATTTTCCATTTAGCATGTAAGTGAAAAATATCCTCGGAATGTATAAGCAAGTTAAATATTTTCATTTTGAATTTCTTATAATAATTTTTTTTTGTTAATATAGTTTCACTATATTCTTTTTAGTAATACCCTTGTACCATTTATTGGTTTGGATGAAATACACTGAACTCACCAAAATCACCTGGTATGGCTAGCACTGCTGTTACCCAGTATGAAATGATACCGGTTCTGTACCATTTATCCTACTGGTAAAAAATGTGCTGGCGGAACATGCTAATATGACATAAGATGGCCATAACACACCTGTCATGGATGGTTGTTTTTTAAGTTTCTCTGGTATGGCTTTTGATGAATGCATATGAATCTTCTGATCTATATTCAAAGCATTATTTAGCATGTTACCTAATGCTCTTTATTGTCTTATCTGATATTTTTCCTTTGCACCTTTAATTGGTTTTTAGGCAGATGCTGAGAAATTATTGATAAAGAAGCTCATAAGTCTGGGTTACACCAAGTCAAGAATAGAAGGAACATCTTTGTAGCATAGGCTGCCGCGACTTATGCTGAAGTGTGATGGATGCCTTTCTCTTTAGTCTCTATGCCTTTTCTGGTCCTTTCTGTTTCTTTTTCATCAGCATTCTTTTAGTTTAGCTTTTCACGTTGTAACTTTTAGACCACATATTTTGTTGCTGATTTGAAATTGCAATCAAAAGTTGTATGGCAATTTGTATTGCTGGGGAAGTAGATTTGACTATTATATTAAAAGTAACTTTTTGTATTGGCTAAATTTATGCAAAAACAATAAAGATAAAAGAAGAAGTGTTTTTTTCAAATATATATATATATATAGTTTGGAAAATTCAATTTATTAGTCATACTGTGATAAATGAGCTTGTCTTGTAGAAAAGATATTGGTTAAGACTATTAAAACTTAAAAAAATTAAATTATAAAAGCCATCCACATATCACCTTTTTCACTAAAAAAACTTGATAACAAATATGAAATTACATCTAATGTTTTTCTTAACAAAAAAAATATATCAAACGATTTATATGTTTTTCTTAATGAATGAGGGAGTTGGAAATTCTTCACTCTCTCAAGATCACATAGAAATTGCTCTGAACCTTGCAAGGATGGCAATGTGCATGTACCAACATGGAGATGGCCATACTGTTCAAGATCCTGAAACCAATAATAAAATATTATCAACACACATCTAGCATATTCCTGTTATATCTACCAAAAAAAAACTGAAATAGTGAAGTTCAATTATGTACGTAAATAATTATATAGTGTGAGAGGGTTTGTCGGTGGTAATGTTATCTTCACAAAAATAAACAGATGCTTCCAAGTAGTCAATTTTGGAGCTCGATGTTGTAAAAAATGAAAAAATAAAATAAAATAGCCAAGCTTTTTTTGTAAAACTCTCTAGGTTATGATGGCTTCATTGAAATTTTACTTCTAGGATAAATTCCTAACAAAGATTATAAGGATCACAAGTAACGCGATTCTTATAACTAGAAATCTAGAACAAGACCAGACCATAACAAAACCGGTACGTATATTCAAAGAAAGAGAAAAACAGAGACCATATATATATATATAACAGTAAGAGACAGAGATGTTCCATAACTTTTAATGAGTTATTTTGATTCTGATAGCTAATTGCACAGTGTGTGTTTAGATTTCTATCTGCAGAAATAAAAAGCCAGTTAAGATCTCAATAGACATACACCGAACTGAGAAGATATACCTTTACATAGCTTATCTGTTTAAAATCGTCAACACACTGCTTCATGTATTTTGATTCTCTCTCAATTTCAAGAATCCACACATTTATTCCCACAGACACAAACTATTTGTTAAAACCATATATTTCTTCATTCTTCATAAAGCAGTGGAAGCAGAGAAGTTACAGTCCTTGGAGTGGCAAATGCACTGTCTGAGTTCTTACCAGATTATGTTTGAACCATTTGGTGGGGACTGGTCTTTGGGAGCAGCAACATTCCTGCAACTGTGAATTATAGCAGATTCATGTGTTGTATTAAGTTTTTAAACATGCACAAATGCATGTGCATTTTGGATGGGACAGAGGTATCTTCAGTCTTCTACTTCTAATAAGGAAAAGATGAGGCACTTTTCTGCCTTTCAAATTGTACACTTCATTGAAATTACAATAAATTATTTACATGAGGGGTTCTGGTGTCAAGTCATACAAGTTTTTCAATACATGATATCATAGATATTTGAACCTGAAACATCTTGTAAACTAAACTACCCAAACTCCCTCACCAACGGACCACATTAGTAGCTTGTCAAATCACAATAGTTTATTATTTACCAACATGAATTACAAATACAACAACAACATGAATTACAGTTACTGAAAAGAATACAGAAATTACAAATACTTACAAAGATGACCAATCAAATAACTAACTTAGCCAAATGTTTTCTCACTGCTGTAACACATATAAAGAAATCCATCATCATCCTTATAAGACTTGTATATGGCGTCCATAAGGCTTGCTGCGAATTAGAGTAATGCACATAACATATTAGCATGATAAAAGAAGAGAAAAGACTGAACGACTCTAGTAAGATTTATTGAGAAGGTATATTTACCGGTCTGAGGTAAAGTGTTCTTCACAAATATAAACAGAGCTTTCCCAGAAGTCAATTTTAGTCTACTACTCAAAATGTGTATAAACTGCCCAACAGACATATCTCGAGGAACCAAATATCTACAAGACAAAAATGGACAAGTAGTGATCAGGCCTTTGCGCACAAGGTGGTGGTTAAATTTCTCAATTATCCAGCAAAAATACTTGAGGTCTGAACTCAGCTCACTGAGTGCATAATCATTGAAGAGCAGGTAAGTTTAGGAAAAAAAAAACATCTAAAAAAGAATGAGGGGAATCCATCCATGAAAAAAATGGATGGCCTGTTAGGCTATTTCAGATGATTCCATCTAATATTACCCTTTAACTCTGTATATTTTTGACAAACTGCATGAAAAACATAACATAAAACCAGGTCTTCATCCACCCACAAGCATAACGATAAGGGAATGACAACAAAGAGGTCTTTTAAGCTCCACCTCTCTTCTCCTTTTCTTTTTTTAAAAAAATGTAGAAAAATATTCATATACATTGATACAGGGCCAATGAGAGCCGTGAGAGCTCAAGCTCTTAGATTAGTAATTAATCCCTTATGATAACCATGTGAGCTGTACAGAAATGAAAATTGGAAGCTTGGAATAAACTATTAGAACTCAAAATGAGGTCATTGTTATATTAATGCAAGTTACTATTTTAGTAGAACAAATATTGTCCTTAGAAAAAATAAAGTCAACTATGCAGCTGGAACCTACTTCTTCTTGTCCAACTCAGGCAGGTCTGTCCTGGAATATTTCTCAATGATGACCTGCAATAAGTCGTATAGAAAGAAAAATCATAAGACCACTCGAGTAATTCCCATTAACATCGCGTGAAAAAGTCAGATGTTTTCGTTCCATTTACGCCCAGTTTAATGATCATGCTAGAGAATCTACAACGATTAGGTCCATTCTAAAATAAATACTTTTTTTTTTATCTTCTTTACGAAGTTGAAAGTTGAAACATTAAACATTTAAGCTTTTGCAAGGTCGTTAGACGTAATATGAGTGCATAGAAAGAGGCTACAAAAAGTGGAAATTTTTGAGATCAACCAGTTTCTACTGTCCTGCTGAGACAAATCAAAAGTCCCAGAGCCAAAACACTTGAACGATTGACAAAAAGAAGACGGAAAATTTAACAAAAGAGGAGCTCTAAATTACAGGGAAGAAACTGAAAATTAAAATCCATAACTTAGGAATCATCGACCATCACCAAACAAGGAAATCTAAAGAAGATTAACTGTTGTTCATACAAGGATATATATATATAGTCAATTCCCTGAACATTAACCTAAAACAGATGAAATAGAGCAAATTCTTACAGGTACTCGATCCGAGTATTTGACTAGGATACTTTGGGACTCCTTCAGTCGTTCATCTATACCGAAAACAAGACAAATCTTAGCTATATATATTTACAGATTAAACAAA
Source organism: Senna tora (assembly GCA_014851425.1). Classification (NCBI taxonomy): domain Eukaryota; kingdom Viridiplantae; phylum Streptophyta; class Magnoliopsida; order Fabales; family Fabaceae; genus Senna; species Senna tora. Next base: position 5,118,986 of record CM026262.1, on the reverse strand, counting down.
GAAAGACAGTGATTTTGACATGGAAAACATACCGAAAGAGAACTCATTCTTGAAGGACTTCATCTTCCCCGTGAAATTGAATATATCTTCTCTGCTTTGAGCTGAAAGAAAGAAGGAAAATTGGAGAAAAGAATCTGAGAATGGAAGATAATTCGCAAAAGAAACAGAACTTTTGAGAAATTTTTGAAGAAGGTAATAAGAAACTGCAATTAAACGGAATACAACAAATTCGTTTCTCTTACGAAATCGTTTTTCCGTTTGCGTCCAACCTCAGTTTACTGGCTTCGACATAAAATAATACCAGTCTTTGAATAACACAGCACGTTAAGAACCGTAATGAACGAACCAGGAAAGCCCAATCTCGCTATTCAATAATTCTATCCTGGGCCTTCACGTGGCCCGTAACCCAACCCATATTGGGCCTTAACTAATGTAATTTGGTGACATGAATAACCACAGCTAGATAGATGGTCAGCTGACGTCATGTTTTTATGTAGGCCCAAAAAAGACGAACCATGTAGTTCTTGGGCCCACAAGGTAGGTCCATCTTGTTTTGTATTTTTCTATGCGTTGGTGAAAGTGTGGTAGTTGACAATTGACTTCTCTCCAATGACCAAACACTACACATAAAAAAATCAACTCCATGGCCCACTCTGAATATAGCATCAATGAAAATTCCAAGAATTATTGTGACTTTAATGAGATATATGGTATCTTTGTAAATGAAAATTCCAAACATACTATAAATATTTAAATTGTTTTGTATGTAAATGTGTAAGGACAACATACTTATGTACAAAATCGATCCAAATTGAATCAATCGATCCGATCCTAATCAAATCAACCAAAATCGATTACATAATCGGATGGATTGATTTATTTTCTTGACAACCGATTTGGTTCGGTTCGATTGATGGATGAGGTTCAATCCCAACTGAACCGAACCAAACCAACCAATTATAATTTTTTTAAATATTAAAAATATTTTATGATGTTGGTTTTTATGGTTTTATGACGTTGGATTGTAATTTTAAGTTTATAATATTTGAATATTGTACTAATAACTTTAGTTTGTTGGTTTCCATAGTTAGGAATAACTATTTTTATTTTTGAAGGTTTAAATTGAAGAGAAAAAATAAAAAAAAATTTGTCAAAAAAGCTTATCAACCGAATCAAACCGACTATAATTGGTTTAGTTTGGTTCGGTTGATGTCCAAAGAGCAAATTGGATTAGATGACTTTTGTAGTCATCGGATTGAATTGGTTCCGTTATCTAAATTGTTCAAACTGAACCAGCAAATTTGCTCACCCCTAATACTTACACACATGAGATGACTATTTTTGGTCCAAAATAAAAGAGATGAGTATTTCATTCTTGTTGAGCAAAGTATTAAAATTCGTACTTTGTGTATAAAAATACTCTTGATAATAAAATTATGTTTTTATTATGAGACTTCACTTGCTTAAATCTAATTAGTAGGCCAACAAATTTTTGAATGGTGATTGATTCGTGATAGGAAAAGAAAGGACAAAATACTATTAAGGTGACCTTTTATGTCATCATTGAAATAATGCTATTTTTATCTTAAAATATTCAATATCTGAAAGCATATAGAAGTTCATGGTTATTACTATACCAACTGATAAATTATTATGGGGATGATAAATTCAAGAAAAAAAAAACACTTAGAAACATAGGCATATTGGGGAGAAAATAAAGTTAGTGTGGTTCAAGGTGTTTGTGTTAATGGTGACCGTATGTAGGAGAGACGTACTTAAATATATTTTGTGATTAAACTGTTGTTTTGTTGTAGTATATACGAGAGAACATAGAGGATGAGAACTCCAAAAGCTATGGAGTTATTAGTTGACCTAAGGTTAGACAAATGAGACGTATTTATAAGTTTTTTTTTTGTCAGAACAAAACTTCATTCATTCATGAAAAAATGGCACAAGGCCATACATCAAAGGAGATACAGCAAGGCATACATATAGCAATATTAATACAGTCCAGCACTCCTAGAAGAGATAACAAGTATATAGGAGGAAATAATTAATCTTAGGCAACACATCTAAGAAAACTAAGATCTAAATACAAATCTCCTATATAAGATCAAAAGACCTACAACAATTTTCCAGATCTACAAATTTACTTACAATCAGAGAAAAAACTTGAAGATGTGAAGAAGAGGCAACACACCCCTTCTCCCTCTCTGAGGGATCAATCTCTCTAGCCATTTTTCCTCTTCCACGAACACCGGGGTTTACAGATCCACATGTTGTATATCTTCAAAATATCTCTATGATTAGAGAAAAAATCCTTTCCTACTGAAAGGGAGAAACCTTCCCTGATGGAAGGAGGAAACCTTCCCTAATGGAAGGAGGAAATCTTCCATAAAAGGAAGAGAAAACAAGAAAAAAAACGACATAAAGGAAGAGGGAGGGGGGCCACCGCTGCTATGCAGCGGCAACCCAAGCAAACAACTCTGGAAGACGCTCTGCTAGGGTTTCGTTCTCTCTTCTTATCTGCTAAACGTTTGTATGTGTGACGTATTTATAAGTTGTGGAGGTATCTTTAGACTGCAGGTCCAATCCAGATAAGTGTCTTGTAATCTACACAAAAGAATTTAATTTTTTTAGTAAATGAGGCTAGAATAAGCATTGGCCCATTTATAATTGGGCTAGTCCTTATATCATAAAAAAAAACAAATAAAAAACTAAAACTTTAAAAAAAAAAACCAAGTTTCCATTTTGTTAACTTTCATTCTAATTTTATTCAAAATGTGGGGAGTCAACTTCAAAAATGGTGCATATGATCAATAATTAACATAATGACTACTTAAAGGTTGGTATTATCATTTTTCTTAGTCAAATAAGTAAGTGATTAACAACAATTGGAGACAATTGGGTGAGCTAAAGTAGTTGTATATCTTGGTCCACAATTGTAAAATAGTACTTTAAAATCTTATTTATGCATGCCGAACACTAATCATATATTAAAGATGATTTTTCAACATCTTAAGAGTATGGGCGCTGAATTATAAAGTATATATAATGAATATTATATTGTTTGGCTTTCAACCGAATCAATTCAGTAATATAACACAATCTATTAAATACAAATTAAAGATCTACAAGATCCACCTTAAATTAAATAGGGAATTAATAAATTGGCATATTGTTTGTTGCTTGCTTCAAATGTCATCTTATAAGTACATCCCAACTCTGCTAGCTAGCTGAATATGTTTGACTCCATTAAATATTTGCTTCAGTCCAACCCCACAAATGTCACATAATTTTCTCTGATTAACATTTTATTGCAATAGAAAGTTTTATATTACGCAATATATATATATATATATATATCGATATGTGTGTCTGTGTGTAAAGATTGTTAACTTTTTTTTTTTAGGAAGGATTATTAACTTTTATGAGGGTTATTTTCTTTACTTATTAAAAAAAAAAAGGTCATTTTCATATGGGGTTGGTAGGACGAGGATGTTGCACCATAATTCACCAAACCCACTTAATTGTGGCACTCAATGATATTGGTCAAGCTTGGTGGGAAATCTTCTGAAATACTTACACTATGCATGATATAATAAAAAAAAATTTGTTGAAGTTCTTAGTTAAAGGGTTAATAAGTTTTATATATAAGTTGAGGTAATCATCTTTTCTTGAGAGCTCTTTTGGGGTAAGTTAGGTCTCTTAGGATGATATCAGAGCGAGCCTGAACATGTGTGGATGGATGAGTGCCTTACTATGAACTGTCCTAGAGATAACTCGTTAGCTTCACGCTCCTATGTTGGTCTCGAGGGGATGTGTTGAAGTCACATATTGCTTAGTTAAAAGGTTGACAAACTGTATATATAAGTTGAGGTAATTTTATCCCTTGATGAACTAAACTTCTTGAGAAGAATAATATATATACACACACAAGATTTACTTGTATTAATGGAGTTTTTTGAATTTTTTTAAATATTAGTGTTGAATGCTGATACAAATCAAGATATTCAAAATTAAGTTTTTTTTTTTTGGCAAAAAAACTTTATGCTTATTATTGGTTACCTATCTCTTTATTTAGTAGCTTGATCAAGTGGATAAGAGAATGTTTAGAGCCATGAATATTGTGTTACACATTATCTAAATTTAATTGGCAGGAGAATTAATTGATTATACCCGAGTTTTTTTTTTCCTCTTGATTTTCAAGATTATTTCCCTTATTTAGTTATTTACGACAAAAAACAGATGCAAGAAAACTAATTAGTTGAAGTCGTGCAGTCAAATTAAGAAATTGGGAAAACGATCAAGTTATCGGTGTAAAGTCGTTTTTGTTGCTTTGTTAATTATAATATAATATGTGAAAATTCATATACGACTCATTATTATTATATAATTAAAGTCTTTTTATAAATTTACAGAACATATAATTAACATGTTAAATAAAAAAGAAAAATAGGTGTCCATATCAAAACTTCTTCTTGTTCTTTTTCTTCTTTTGTTTAGGTATTTTTTTTTTAAAAAACAATCTTATTCGAAACACTATAAAATATTAAATATAAATATTTTTTTGTCATAATAGAAGTATTTAATTTGAGCTTTAATTCATCATTAGAGAATTAGTACCTTCCCTTGGCTTAGTCGGTCAAATTTTCTTATGTACCCTTCTAATCAAAAAATGATATTTGAGCCTTAAAAAAAGGAGGAATCTCCTATAAATATCTTAATTGGATCAAATGGTGGCAAAATGGGTGGGTTTGGGTTGGGTTAAATTTGGATTGAGTTATAAATGGGTTAAATTTTAAATGAGTTCTAATGGGTCATAACCCATTAATTATGGGTCAAACCCACAAAATCATTAATTTTTCTTTGGTTGTTTTATTTGATTTATTTTAATTAATTTATTCTACCAATCATTTTACTTTATATATATATATCAATAAAGATAATAAAAATCAAATCCACCAGACAAATAATATAAAGTTAATATTGATACAATTTTCTACCAGACATAAGAAACAATAAAAATCGAATTCTACAACTACTAGTTAACAATTATTGATTTCTCTTGGAAATCTAACTTTAACATAGTTAGTATGAAAACTTGTTTAAAAAAAAATGAGACAAATCCAGAAGTTCTATACACTCTAATTCTGGAATTGTGTCCAATTGAACAGGTAATACAACAGTGATGTTGAATTCTCTAAGGCACTTTCTAATGGCCTTACAAGTTGTGTTGTAACTTGTAAGCCATGACTTGTTTTATTATACTCCTCTCCCAAAACCCAATTGGCCGAAAGTGATAAATCCATATATGACTAAACAGAACAATTAAGAAGCCAATTTCAACTTTAATTTTGCTACTAATTTGAGTTAAAACCACGTACTCCTATGATAAGAAGTAAATACACAGTTCTAGAGTCACATAAAGCGTTACCTAAATATTAAAAAAATTAAGGCAAAATGAAAACCCTAAATAAAATACTTATCCGATACTAAGTGAAGATTGCATAAGCCTGACTTGATGCGAACTCTAAAGCAAGATGAATGAGCTAATCAAATAAAATGATGAATGTGTATGGAGAAAGCTGAATTCAGAGAAACTAACAAATTAGAAGCGAAGAAGTTGAACAATTTACAAAAATTAGGGTTCTAAAATTCGCAATTTATATTTGGGTTTTTGAGTATTAGATGGGTTATTGTGTTAATCATGGGTTTTTTCAACCCGATCCATATGTAAATGGATAAATCCTGACTCGACCCACATGACCCATTTTATTAATTGAATTGAATTGAGTTGGATTGGTGAGTTTGAATCAAAATTGTCACCCTAAGGCTGAGTTTGGTTCACCATGGAATCCACCAAAGAATTGGAATTGCACAAAGTCCAATGAATTCTATAGTTTGGTTCACCAATTGAACTTTGGAATCCAATTCTTTGGAATTGGATCAATTCCAAACTCTTTGTAATATACGTGGAATCCAATTCTTTCTTTTTTACATGGAATTGGAGGATTTTTTTTGGAATTGGAGCAAAAAGTCAGTTTTGCCCTCCTGCACCTCTGAATCTGCTCTTTCTCGTTATGCTCACTCTCTGCTTGCAAGATGAAGGCTGCGTTTGGTTCAAAAAAATTGTGGAATTGGAATTGGAATTGGAATTGGTGAGATGGAATTGGAATTGAATTATTTGAATTGAAAAATGTGTTTGGTATGAAAAGATGGAATTGAAAGTTCGTAAAAGAATGTGAGGTAAGAAGACTTATTTGCCCCTAAAAAAATATTAAATAATTATTTTTCTTTTAGTTTTATTTTTTTAGTATATAATTATTTTTTTATATTTATTATAAAAAATTTTAATTATTTATATTCATTAAAAGTAATTATAAAAAATATTAATAAATAATTATAATAAAAACAGTAATAAAAAAAAAACATAGCCTGAGTGAGAGTGAGAGACGTGAGGGAGAGTGAGAGACGTGAGGGGGAGAGAGATAAGAAAAAACAGGGGCAAAATTATCATTTCATCCAAATTCTACAAAATTTATCCCAATTCTATCTAAAAAATAAAGAATTCAATTCCACATCTTTTACACATTCATCAATTCCACATAATCCAATTCCAATTCTATATTTACCCAACCAAACTAAATAATTCATTGAAATATGTGCAATTCCATATATAATTCAATTCTACGCCCAGCTGAAGATGAAGATGGATATGAAGAAGAAGGTGGAACAATGGAAGATACCAGATAAATCATTCTAATAAATTTCAAGTTGGTACTTGATTTTCTAATGGAAAGACAAATATATTGAGAAAAAAAACACAACCCAGATTAAAAAAAAATCACAACCCAAATCTCCGGTACTAATATATCTGCTAAGCAAATCTTCCTCATAAATATTTCAAAACACTTTCCCACTTGCACTCAGGAAGAGAGATAGAAGGCAAAGAATGGAAAGAGATAAAAATAGCATATCTTTAGAAACTAAATAGCCATCTCTTGCATTCTCCAGAAGCACGATTTCCGGCGACTCTGCATCAGAGGGGTCATTTCTGCGACGATCTCCGACGATACGATTCTTCCGCATCTCTCCGCCGCCATCGCCTTCGCGTTCCGGCCGATCTTCTCGTCGACTCTGGATCCGTCGAATTTAGGCTTTCTCTGGGAGTAATTTCCGAGGACGTCGTTGGAATGAAGCTGCTTGATGAAGAGGGGTAGAGGATGAAGAGGGGTTCATAGATCTGGTCACGATTTTTTTATCGCCGGTGGTAGGGGTGAAAAGTGGTAGAGGAAGAGATAGAGAAGCAGATGAGGGATAGAGGAAGAGATGAGTAGTGAGGTGAGAGTTGGTGGAGAGGAGTAATGAGAGTATTGATGAGGTATTTTTACTGTTAAATTTTTTTAAAAAAAATTAATTATTTATTAAATTTACATAAATATTTAATGAGGGTAAATTTGTCATTTTACGTTACATTCTTTTATCAACTTTCAATTCCATCTTTTCATACCAAACATATTTTTCAATTCAAATAATTCAATTCTAATTCCATTTCACAATTCCAATTTCAATTCCAATTCTAATTCCAATTCCAATTCCAATTCTACATATTTTTTCAACCAAACGTAGCCTAATTTGTAATGCACTCCTCCTGCCACGTGAAGGATTTAATACCATATTCATTTTTGTTTCTTTAATTTTATATTAGATTTTGATTTTGTCTTTTACTAAGACTGTTCAAAGACTATTGAAATTGCATGCTTTACACAACACATCAGTATATTAATTAGTAATATATACAAATAATATTTTATGAGAAGAAAAAAAGTATACTAATAATTAGTAAAGTAAATAAAATATGAATCATTGCTCTCAAAGAAATTATTTTGAAATCTAAATAGTCCATATGTTTCACATGGAATTAGAAAATATTCAAATATAAATATCTTACTAATTAATTATAACAAGAGCTTCTTGTGACTATTTTCTTTTTACAAAGGTGACGTATACACTATTTTTTTAAGACAATAAGAAGTTAAGATCAACACTGCTAATACATTATATCTATATTTTTTACAAGTTTAGAAAAATATTTCAACAATTGAAGAGACATAGATAAAAGTTCAGTATTATAGAAATACAAAATTTTAATATATCTTTTTAATTGTTTAATATTAATATATAAAGACTTACACTAATAAAATATATGTTGAATGATTTAACTATTTTAAGAACAAACTAATTGAAATAATATACTGAAATTCAGTGTAGTGTATATTGAATATTCTCACAAGATAGACAATTTTAAAGCTACGAGACACGCTGTAAGCTAAGTGCAAATGATAAATTTGTAAATATTATTTATGAACTTGTTAACCACCATTTTTTCCGGGAAAAAACTTATGTATTGTTACTTACATGTTTTTGGTAAGGTTAACCAATTAAAAAAAGACATGTGTCAATTTCAAGAAGAAAGTTGACACATGTCTTTTTTTAATTGATTAAATTGACACATATCTTTTTTTAATTAGTTAACCTTACCAAAAATATGTAAGCAACAGCACATAAGTTTTGTCTTTTTTTCGTGTCCTGTGTTAACCACCATTAAATTAACAAAACAAGACACTTTTTCAACAGTTAATAGACATTTATTACTCAATCAGCATGGAATTTGGAGTAATAGCGGACTATTAATTTAGGAAAAAAACTTAGGTCCATTTTCTTATGTCCATTACATCCAGTTTCTCAATATAAATATAACACGTGGCAAAAAGTGTTTAAATGACCAATCACAGTAGAGAGAGAATATAGAAGATTACCTTTTATATAACCAATAATAGAAGAGAGAGTGTGTAAATACAATATATGATTGGTGGAATTGGATGTAATGGACATAAGGAAATGGACCTAAATTTTTTCCATTAATTTATTCATTTGGTCCTCATTCCATTTAAGATAAGTTCCTATAAATATTAAAAAATAACACTAAATAATTAAATGGTTGTATTAAAAGTCGAAGTACTCTCGTAATTTTAAACTTTCATTCTTAAAAAGTAAGATCGCAATTTGTAATTAATTAGGTGGCACTGTGAGAGACTGTCGCAACATTCTTATTTTTATGCAAATATTAGTATCGATCATGCATGCATATACACACAATTTTGATATTCAATATCGTGCATTAGGATAAAAGTTCAATGGTACCGTACCACTGAACTTCAGTACATCCCTTCAATTATGTAATGTCATTTGTTAATATTAATAAAAACTCACATTAATTAGGGCCCACCTTGAATGGTTTATGGGCCAACTGATTTGAGGGATGTACTAAAATTCAATACTACCGTACCACTGAACATCTACTCCGTGCATTAAAATATTATACAAATGTCATTGAATATAAAAATTATATAAGAGTAAATTACACTGCCTTCCCCTGAGAGATGCTGAAATTACACTGCCCTCCCCTCTCGTTTGCAAAATTACACTGCCCTCCCTTGAGAGATCAAAAGTCATTACACTTTGATCCAAAACACCATTCTCCAATAAAAAAAAGTCTAAAAGGTCAAATTTTTTCAACTTCTAATACAATAAATATATTCATGACTAAATTACCCCTCACAAAAGAATGAAACTCTATAAAATGTGACCTATACATACTTTGATTCTCTTATAATAACATTGTTTTCATTTTTTTATTGTCTTTTATTATTTTATTAGTATTTATAGTAATTATTATTGTTAACAAAATAAAATTCTAAAAAAAAAAAATCTGTAACTTAAAATAGTTTATATATTTTTATATTAATAATATAATGTAATATAAAACATCTATTATTTTACTTAATTTTTGATAATTAAGTTAATATATATATATATAATAATAATAATAATAATAATAATAAAATATATCAAAAAATTTTGTTAGGTGTACTAGAATTCAGTTTTATAAATTTTTTTTGGTAAAGATTCAGTTTTATAAATTTCGATGAAGCATAACGTTAAACATTTTTTATCTTGTGTGAGGGTCAATTTAGTCATGAATATTTATTAGTCATTAATATTTATTATATTGACTTTTTAGACCTTTTTTTAGTGGAAGAATAGTGTTTTGGATCAAAGTATAATGACATTTGATCTCTCAAGGGAGGGCAATGTAATTTTGGAAACTAGAGGGGAGGGCAGTGTAATTTCAGCATCTCTCAGGGGAGGGCAGTGTAATTTACTCATTATATAATGCATATCTACACTAATTGGTCAAGTATAATAATTATTTGTATGCTAAATATCAACTACATAGAGTAGCCATAATTTTATTATAATTGAAGAATTTGCTCTTGACTATTGAGGAAGCTAATCATAGATTATAGTCATATATTTGTATCTACATAATAAATAAGTCTAGCATCCATTTTAGTCCCTTAACTTTTTTATTAATATTATATTGGTCATTTATCTTTTAAAAATTTCAAATCAGTCATCTATTTTTACAATTTATTTTTAATCAATCCTTTTAGTATAACAAAAGCATAATAAGTGAGTCCTGTAATAATGTTCGGCGCAATTGTTGTGCCATGAGCTATAGTTGTGATGGTGGAGGGAATGAAGAAGATAACGTGAAAGAAGGAATTGAAGAAATTGGAAAATGAGAAAAAAAAGAAAGAAAATGAGTCATGTGCCGCGTCAATAAATTTATCACATAGGAGAAAAGTGTTACCAACTCAGCATGTCACGTCATCAGTTAAGAAAATATTTTAATGTCTAGTGTTAGATAAAAAGACTAATTTGAAACAAATTACAATGATAGAGGGCTGCTTTAAAACTTTTGAAATATAAATAACAAGAAATGAAACTAATGGAAATGATAAGGAACTAAAATGAATTTTTAACATAATAAATAAAGGTATAGTATTACGGAAGGACAGTTCCAGTACATCTTCCAACTTATTTTATGTTATTTAATTTGTCCATGTTTATAGAGGCTTATCCTAATTAAATTATGGACTAATTTTTATTAATATTAATCAATGATAAGTAAAAAAATAAAGAGAATAACGAATTTTCATTATTCTCATAGTACAAACATCTTCCTATACATCATTTGCCATTTATAGTTAAAAAAAACTTAGATTTAAGTTGTATTTGTGTAAGAAATTGAATTTATTTTTAATAATTTAGAAATATCAAGTCAACTAATTATCACGTTAGGTCGTTGACAATTCTATAATTATGATCATGATTCATGATCTAATAATCAAATTAAAATGGGGTCTAATTACTTATTTCTATGTGTATATCCAGACAATTTGGTCATGTAGCATCATGATTTGTTCCATTAAGACCAAAATATGATTAGTGAAGAAATACCTAATTAAGCCTCAATTTTGCTCCATTACCAATTTTGGTTGTTAGTTTAATACGCAAGGCCCAAGCACATTGAATTTTACATTCTAAATCATTTTTAAATACACAATATTTCAGAGATAAGGAATAATATTAAATAAAATGATGCGTTATATCGAATTTTTGTTTTTTAAAAAGTCACTATCAATTTAGTGTCCGATAATACTTTAAATAAAAGTACAAGTGTAATAAAAAAAATGCTTCATATATTGTCTTTTTAATAGATTATGGCGTAGGTTTTTTTTTTTTCTTAAAAAAAAAAGGGAGACGTGCCTACCTATTTTGTATCTAATATAATACAACGACTTAAGCTTCAAGACATATTATTTTATAATAATGTGAAATGAATATTTTCCAATAATATATTTTTTACGAGTTTCCCAATAATCTTAGTCATGTTTAAATAAAAAAAATGTGAACAGTTTTCAAAATGTTGTGTTGCTGACTAGTGACTAACGGTGTAAGAAAAAAAAAAAGGCAAATAAAGATTTGAAAATAGAAGTTTCAACAATCATATACCACAGCATGTAGATTATTACTAACAAAATTAATTTATATGAATCTAGAAAGATTTCAGGTTTGATTTTTATTAGTAGATTATTATTTTATGATATCATTTAGCGCATGTTATTTATTACATACACGACAACTTTTTTCTTCTTCTTAAAATTAACAAATAAGAGAAATTTTTTTGCCGCAAAAATAAGACATTTATTACTTAATCAGCATGGAATTTTGTGTAATAATGAATTGTTTATTTATTTATTGAAAAGTTTTCAGTTTAGTCAAATTATGTGTTTAGCAAACTTCTTATTTTTCAAGTGAAAACATGAAATTCTTAATTTTTCGTAAGACATTTTGCTAACCCGTGCAATAGAGTTAAATGTTTTTTTTTCTATTGATAATTGATTGATAAAATTTGCTTTTTACAAATTCTAAATAATTAAATATTTTATCAAACCAATAACAAAAAAGCCTTAATCAATGTCCTAATATCATGGTTTGCAGTAATCTCCTCACTTAAAAATATTAATTATATAATTAATTTTAGAAATATACTAAACACAACAATAGTTAATAAAGAAAAAAAGAATTAATAGTCAAATATATAAGGATAGTGAGAAAAGTGAGAGATATTGAATTTTATTTATTTGAAGTCAAAGAGAAAAGATGAAGGCACATTACATTGGCATTAGCCAGTAAGAACCAGGCTGGGGTAGGTGTGGGCGTAAGCGCGTGGCCTGCAAAGCGCGTGGCCATCACACTAATCTCACCGACTGCTGATTTCTCTTTCCTCATCTACGGACGGCTGAGATTAACTCCTCCACACCAAGCAGCCGTTGGATTTTTACAACAGATACCACTGAAATGAATCTAACCCACATCTCGTTAATAAGGAGGGGCATTTGCGTCTTTGTGCACCCACGGAGCTTCTTCTTCGCCTATAAATTCCAACCCCTTGCCTACGTTTGGACTCGCACCGCTTGAGCAGTCTCAACTCCAAGAGGTTCCTTCTGTTCAAGCTACCACCAACTCTCCCTCCCTCCTTCTGCTTCTGCTTCTCCTACCTTGCAAGGTATTTGAGGAGTTTCTTTTAGATCTGAAGTTCTGCTTCGGGATTTTCCATTTCTGCCTTGCTTTGCATTTTCTCCAATTCTGCTTGATCTGTCTAGCTCTCGCTCCTAATGGTTTTGTTTTGTGGGGGTTTGGTTGTAAACGTGTGATCCGAGTTTTGACTACATTTCGTCCCGGGGTTACATTGCAAAAATGGCTTGGTTTTGATGTTGTGAAGGAATTCGCTGCTTTAGGGTTTTAGATCTGGTGGAATTGACCTGTTTATTCAGATTTGTTCGTGTAGGTCGTGAGAATTTTGGGGGTTTGCATGGGTTTTTCTTGTTTCTGTACTGATTTACTGCCTAGCATGTTAGTCTGCCTCTGCTGCGCAGAGTTTTCCTGCAATATGTCTTTTTCGATAAATCGGGCAAATGAGTAAATTATGATAGCGTTATTTTCGGCTGATTTAGGAGTCTTGCGTTGTATAAAACAGAGGGATTAGTTTTCTGTTATGGCTAAATTTTATGCTCGGTTGTGAACTTTTGTTTTGTTTTCTCTTCAGAAACTAATAATTTTGTCTTTCTCGTTGGATGCAATTTTGCAGTAACAGAGATGGCGGCGGAGACCTTTCTATTCACCTCTGAATCAGTGAACGAGGGACACCCTGACAAGCTCTGTGACCAGATCTCCGACGCCGTTCTCGATGCTTGCCTTGAACAGGACCCAGACAGCAAGGTTGCCTGCGAGACCTGCACTAAGACCAACATGGTCATGGTTTTCGGTGAGATCACAACCAAGGCCAACGTAGACTATGAGAAAATCGTCCGTCAAACTTGCAGGAACATTGGGTTCGTCTCTGATGATGTTGGTCTTGATGCCGACAACTGCAAGGTCCTTGTCAACATCGAGCAACAGAGTCCTGATATTGCTCAGGGTGTCCATGGACATCTCACCAAGAGGCCAGAGGAAATCGGTGCTGGTGACCAAGGTCACATGTTTGGCTATGCCACTGATGAGACCCCTGAGTTCATGCCCCTCAGCCATGTGCTCGCCACAAAGCTCGGTGCCCGGCTCACCGAGGTTCGCAAGAATGGCACCTGCCCGTGGTTGAGGCCTGATGGGAAGACCCAAGTCACCGTGGAGTATTACAATGACAAGGGAGCCATGGTTCCTATTCGTGTGCACACTGTGCTTATCTCCACCCAGCACGATGAGACCGTGACCAATGATGAAATTGCAGCTGATCTCAAAGAGCATGTGATCAAGCCTGTGATCCCTGAGAAGTACCTTGACGAGAAGACCATCTTTCACCTCAACCCTTCAGGCCGTTTCGTCATTGGTGGTCCTCATGGTGATGCAGGTCTCACTGGCAGGAAGATCATCATTGACACCTATGGAGGATGGGGTGCCCATGGTGGTGGTGCCTTCTCTGGAAAGGACCCAACCAAGGTTGATAGGAGTGGGGCTTACATTGTGAGGCAGGCTGCTAAGAGCATTGTGGCTAATGGACTTGCTAGAAGGTGCATTGTGCAAGTGTCCTATGCCATTGGTGTGCCTGAGCCATTGTCTGTGTTTGTTGACTCTTATGGAACTGGGAAGATCCCAGACAAGGAGATCCTGAAGATTGTGAAGGAGAACTTTGATTTCAGGCCTGGAATGATCTCTATCAACCTTGACCTCAAGAGGGGTGGGAATGGAAGGTTCTTGAAGACTGCCGCTTATGGGCATTTTGGTAGGGATGACGCTGACTTTACATGGGAGGTGGTGAAGACCCTCAAGGGGGAGAAGGTTCCAGCCTAAGCGTGTGATCAAGTTTTGCTCCAGTGTCACTACTACCTCGGCTTTAAATTTCTTGCACATCTCTTAATCTCTCCTTGTTCTCCTTTTCTTTTCTTTTTTTCCCCCTGTGTTCTTATTTTATGTGTTCCTTTAGAACATATATATTTTTTTTTTCTAAATGATGAACCAAGAAAAATGTACTCTCGTGTGTATGCTGGAATGTGTAATAATATGAAATCAATGAGAGTATACATTTTAATGTACTCGGTATTTCTTTGGATGAAGTTTTAGTTACATTTTCCTTTTCAAATGCCCCTATGCGGGAATTGTGAACTGAATTCAGAGACATTGATATCTTAGGGTGTCTGTCGCCTTATGAATAGAATGGTAGCATTTAATGGAGCAGAAGCTATATAAGGAAATGGATTTAGGGTTTGAATTGTTTGTAATGTGTACAAGTTCTTCAAGAAATAGCAAGTTCTCGATTCTCGAATCTCTTGTTCACTCACATGACATGCTTTTGGACTTTGAAGGTTGAAGAAGCAGACTCCGAAAAAATTGTAGGCTGTCAAAATTTTGGATTCAGATCCACAGAATACACAGATGATCTGTTATCCAAAATTTTGTACTTCACTTCTGTGGTTAATGCAAGGGTCTCAAGAGCATTAATTTAATTTTGTCTTTTTTTTTTGGTGAAAAAGTGTAATTTATAAGATTGAAATAAAGAGTACAAAGCGGAAATTAGCTAAATAAAGCAGAGTCCCCGAGTTTCATCTTTAGTCAACTAGAGAAGTTCCATTTTCAATTTTCATCTTAAATTTGTGTAACAATATATTATTCTCTAAGGTAAGTTCTTTTTTCTTCGTTTAAGAATCCTCCAATTTTTTCCCCTAAAAAGGATAGCATCATGCTTTAATCATTCGATTAACTTATAAGGTATATAAATTTGACAGTTACACTATACTACAACGTAGAATTCTGTTACGAAAAATGATATAATTTCTATCTGTGGAGCTTCTTCAAACTCATCCTGATAGGTAACAAATTTCTTTTATTACTAAATCATTAAAGTTTAATTTATTTTCTTAATTTATGACTCTTTACATAATATTCATACATATAAAATATCTAGGATATTTTTGTTTGATACGGCATATAATATTTCTTTTTGTAAAAGCGGCACAAATATATTAAAACAGGAGGGCTATTATATAAGGTCTTTAGTGGAAGTCCTCAAGAATTAACTTGAAACAAAAACACGCATAGTAATTACTACGCAGCATAACTTGAATGCATAATTGGGTAGAACTCAACAAAACCATAAAAGTATAATTCAAAAATAACAGTAGTTGTAAGACAATTATAAAATTCAAATTTCAAAAATTTTGAATTCAAGGAATAGACGATAAGATTGTCTATCGCACCATTGCCATTTTGTGAGTTTCGATGGTGGTTTAGCAAGGAAGTTCTCGTTGGTGGCTGAGAGTCTCGTATTAATGCAATTTTCGGATGTCGACCGATAATATTTAACATTTATACCCATAAACGCTTGTAATAATGTTTAACATTTATAATAAATAAAATATATAAAATGAAAAGTGAAAAATTAAATTAAATTATATATTTAATTTATAATTTTAAAATATAATAATTATTTTATATTATATTTTAATATTAAATTAAGGGATCTTAGTTTAAAATATTGCTTTGAAAATTGAAAGATGTAGTGTCCCATGGCCCATGGCCTGGCTGTAAGGGAAGTGAAGGTGGTTGTAGGACAGTTTGGTGGTTGCTTATTGATGCAAGGAAAGGATAAGGAATCTCCAAAGATTCTCTTTTGGTAAGACTTAAAAGTGTACATCGTGATCACAAAGTGGCTTCTCACTATTTGACAAACATTAAAAATATTCATATTAATATTAACGAGGAATTATCTAAATAATAAGTCACTTAGTATTGTTTAAATAAAATTTTAGATTCTTTCGAAATTTTGTTAATGCAATAAATATCTTAAAAGATAAGATAATTAGTCAAAAATTTTAAAACTATTCTATTCTCAAAATAAAAAATTGAATAATTGATATTTAATTAAGGAGAAAGAATTTTTTTCATTCAATCTTATAGCTGTAATTATTATTAATGTTTTTTTGTCCAAATTTATTAATATGTTAAAATAGTGCATTTTACCAAAATTTAAAATTTTTAAAGAAAAAATTAAGTGCAGTGATTAATCTTCTCTCCTCTTTGCTCTAGCCGTGATTATTTTTTTAGAAGCAATTTCTAAAAAAATTTGCCTTCATTTCCTTCGGTTCGTCAGGGTTGTTGGTAATAATTGCAACCCCTCCTTATATTAATTTATTTTATTGTTTTTAGTTTTAAAAATAACTAAATCTTTTATATGTTTTTGCGTCCTTAAATTATAGTGATAGTTTTCTTTCAGATTTGATTTTGATTATTGTGTTTTAGTCTCTAACTATTAAATTGATTCATATATGATAACTAGAGTTTGTTTGTTATTATATTGTGTGTATCTTTTTTTCTGGTGAAGTTTTCTTAACAAACATATACTTATAGATACAAGAGTTATGATATCTAAAGCCAAATTGGGTAGATCTTATTTGTCAAAAACTGTTCACTCTTCTATTATATTGTTAGAAGAACCTAATCAACCTATGACACTTTCAATCGTGAAGATGACTTCAAATATGATATGCTGGAAGTATAAAAATAACAATTTTGTTGGCAGCACGAAAAAAAGTGATGTTTTTCATCTCACATTTATCCTACAAATGAGACCATGTGTGCTTTTATTTTTTTTTTCTTTATTTCAACGGTGTTTACATTTTTACCTTCAGTATTATTAGTATGGAGTTACCTAATTTATTATAAGTCCCGTTAGGCTATTTTATAATTTAATAATATATATATTACTTCCAAAAAAAAGTTATTTAAATGTTTGTTATTAAATTTCTCTTATTTATATTTTTAACAATTGATCATACAAACACTTTTTATCAAATATTTAATTTATATTAAAAAAAATTTACAACAAACACCTGAATAATGAATTCAGGTAAATTCTAATTTAGTCCAACATTTAATTCCTTTTCGGTTGGTAAATTTCAATTTTGCGTTCCATTGATTGCAGTACCACCAACTTCAGTTTTAAAAAAACATAAGGCCTCATAAATAAAACGGCTAAAGTACTATTTTGGTCCTCAATGTTTACATGAAGTTTAATGTTGGTCCTCAATGTTTCAAAAGTTTAATGTTGGTCCTCAAAGTTTTTTTTTTGGGTCGATTTTGGTCCTCGAGCGTAACACCGTTAACTTTTTGCCGTTAAATGATGACGTGGCATGCTTATATGGCACACCCTCTCTCCTACGTGTCATATTTTAATGACGTGGCATGACAGATCACTGCCACGTCACCCCATATTGCCGCATCATCATCTTCTCTCCTTCCTCATCATCATTATCATCATCATCTGAGGTGACGTGGCAGTGATCTGTCATGCCACGTCATTCAAATATGACACGTAGGAGAGAGGGTATGCCATATAAGCATGCCACGTCATCATTTAACGGCAAAAAGTTAACGGTGTTACGCTCGAGGACCAAAATCGACCCACAAAAAAAACTTTGAGGACCAACATTAAACTTTTGAAACATTGAGGACCAACATTAAACTTCATGTAAACATTGAGGACCAAAATAGTACTTTAGCCTAAATAAAACTGATAACCGACTTTTTTTTTGTTTAGTTTGGACATAAATTGTTTCTCCAAACAAAAACTAATTAATTCCCACCCTGGTTCATCCAAGTATCACTTAGACCACATATATATATATAATTAGGAACGGATTTTATATCTTTGATATAAAATTTTCCAATTAAAAAACTAACATAAACAACTCATGCCTCTCGTAATTTCTTACATATATTATTTTAATTGAAAACAAAGATAAAAAGTTATATATAAGTTTGGTACAAATACAAATATTTTTTTTTGGTAAGGGAAATAGAGAGAGAGCAGAAAGTAGCGTGACCCCTCTATAAGAAAGATTCAGACCAACTGATATATTCCTGAAGAAAGGGCAAACAAAAGGTAGGGGGACACCATAAAAACGAAGGTACCCAAAGTGTTGCTAATTGCTATGGCCAAATGTTGTTTCGTTGTTAACTTCTTTGTATATGTTTCGTTGTTAACTTCTTTATACATTAATATATGATACAAGTCTTTGGGGAGGTTTTCTTCAACGAAGAATTTTGTAAGGTTTTAGGTTCTCTCCCATTTTAATAGGTAGCTTTGGGCGTATAATTCTTTCAAGGTCGTGTACTCGTATCAATCAGTGCTCTTGTTGAGTGTTTGCTGACCGGAAAGGGTTACTTGCGGAGGGTTTTGATCGGTGGAGGGGTTGATCGTGATTAAGTGAAGTGCCACCGAGTGAAGTGTCGCAGTGTGTTGTCGTTGAGACGCCGATTTTCGAAATGAGTGGTAATGATACAAATCTCACATCGAGGAGGCTACCTTCAAGGAAGGACCTTATAAGACCTTGGGCTCTTCTACTTCAATAGCTAACTTTTAGAGTGTGATTTTTTCAAGGACTTATCTTCGTATCAATATATCACATAGGTTTTATGATACATTTAACTTTTATTTTAATTCTTATAAAATATATATCAAATAATAAAAAATTATATTTTAATATAATAATAAATTAAATATTTGATAATTTTTTTTAATTCTGAACTATTGTAATAATTTTGCACCCGTTATCTTGTCTTTCTTATATCTCTCGCATCCATCCATCATATACTTATTTTGTATTTTTGTACTGCTTTATCTAATAAGTGACATTAACTTGAATTTTTTTAGGTGTATGCTTTTATTTATATTCTTTTTCTTTAATAATTAGTTATATAAAATGTAGTCTTTATATTCTTTCTTCACTCATAATTGATCATATAAATACTTTTTTATATTATGATTTATTTTTATAAGAGAATTTCATAATACACACCTAAATAACTTTAGGGTTTATCTAACAAGACACTTTTTAAGATTTTTATTGATTGGTGGAGAGAAAATAACTTTTTTTGAAGTTAGTAAAAAGTTAATCAACACATATTTTAAAACTCTCTCATTAGTTAAAATGAAATTTTAAGGACACTTGTTTGCAAAAAAACATAACTTTATCTTAGTTTAATTTTTTTTTATTGGTACGGAGAGAGTTTATTGGGCATGGATGTTGATGCCCTCCTCTTAATTAGTCCCACATGGCTTCACTTAAGGGGCACAATCGTACTTTGAATCTTTGATTCTGAGCCAAGTCAATACACACGTGATTTTTATTACCAACTTTACCCTTTGTCCTCATTAAAAGAAAAAACTGAGCATTTGTCATGTAGCGAGAGGAGTGGGCCCAAGCCCGAGAATCACCAATCCCGGCCCATGCATGAGTCATGAAGGTTGATGTGAGAGAGAACAAGTAAGTGTTAAACAGGTGGAACTACTAAAACCTTGTGTTTAATTGGAAATTGGAATTGGATTTCACAATGAACAAGCACAGCAATCAACTATCGTTATTCATGATTTTTTTTTTCTGGCCCAATAATGCTCTTCCCTTTTTCTTTTTAGTTTTCACATGCTGGTTTTCTGCCACTTGTACAAAATTGTAGGGTACCTAATCTCCATTTTGGACCACCGTCCATCTTCTATCTTCACTTTTGCAATATCGTATATACTCTTTACTTCTCACTTAGCCACAACCTCAAACTTCATCTTCTTACCCACCTTCTTTTTAGGGGTCTAGGTTTCCATAATTTAAATATTAGAATTTATATATTTAGAAGGTGAACTTTAGATCAACTATAAGGTTAATTGTAAAGTAACATAGAGGTCAAGAGCTCAAATTCTAAAGATAACTTTCCTACTTGCAAGAGCAAGACTATGAGTCTAATTGAGCAATCTTTTTATTTTCTCTAATGGGCCCATTTCGTCCCTTTTTGCTATAATTTTCTTTTGGGTCTTTTCTTCTCTGACCATATTGGGTCGCTGGCCCATACTTAGGCAACGGTTAGTAATGATCCAATTGCAAGAATTGGGTAGATTGTTCCTTATAACTTAAAAGATACATCACTGAATTGAACAGAATTTCTTTTCTTGGTTTTTTTTTTTTTTTTAAGAATTTACTGATAGCTTAGTTTAGAAAATTTGACATCCTTTTGTCCCATGATCAGTCAGGCTACCTCTCTATGTTCAGGAATTATTCATGAAGATAATCCATGAGCTGTATAATTTATGAGAGCACTTTTATTCTTTCAGAAGAACTAAGAAGTAGAAGTGTACTTAAAATGGGACTGAACGAGGTATCACAAAGACGGTGTCAAGCATTTTCTCAGGCACTGAAAAAATCAATTATACATAGTCAATGAACTGTCCTACAAGGAAAGTTAATATTTACCTAATACTTCATGCTTAAAGTTAAACTTGAGTGCTTTCTCACAAGTTCAATGATACCAACGGAAAGTTCTCAAAACATCACAAAAAACCACATGAGAAGCTAAGTAGGACTTGCTACTGTTCATCCAGAAAATTGAAGCTTGATTGCCCAACTAATAATTCCTTCCATTCCCAAAGAAAAACTACATCTACTCCAAAAATATGGAGGAGATGTACAGGTATGGATGTATTAGCATTCTGAATTCTAGATGCTAAACAACAAAAGATTTCATCAATTGGCTTCTTCACTTTTTTCATCATCGGAGATCATCGTCGTTGTCTGTTTTTCCTGCTCCAAATAGTAAATTTTGTCATTCATACCTTCTTTTCTGTATGCCTCAACCATGACAGAGTATGTTGTGTCATCTGGTTGACATTGATTATCCTTCATACGATTGAAAACTCTCTCCATTTCAATCAAATCTTCTGCTTTAGCACATGCAGAGATGATGGCATTATAAAAGGTGGTATTCTCAGGTACCTCAAACTTCTTAGCCAACCGTACACTGCTAATAACTTTATGGAAGAGACCTGCGTTGGCATAACCATTGATAAGGCAGCAAAAAGTCTTGTTATCAGCTTTCATACCCTCAGCACGCATCTGATTAAATGTATATTCCATGTTTGTAGCATCCCCCACAGCTGCAAATGCCTCAATCACATTGTTATATGTTGAAGTTGTCCAAGGAAATTGAAGCTTGCGCATATACTCCATCACAGACGACATTTTATCATACATTCTTTTCTTTCCATATGCGCCAATTAAAATATTGAAAGTGCGTGTTTCTGGCTCTATCCCGAAATTACGGAACTTCTCATACCATCTCTCCATCGTATCAATCTGGCCCTTATTACCGAAGATACTGATGATGGTGTTCATAGTCCAAACATCAGGCTTGCATGTAGTACTCTCCAGCATATTTGACAGAACTTTTTCCATCTGATCAAACTTCCCCACCTTGCCATAACCACTTAACACTATGTTTTGAGTGACAGTATTTGGTGTGATCGATCTTTCATCCATTTCTTCATAAAGCAACTCAACCAATTCAAATTTTGAAGCATCCACACAAGCTTTGATTAAAGTGCTGTAAGTGTAAACATCAGGCTGGCAAAGAGGGAGGTTCTTCATCTCATTAAGAATGCAAAATGCCTCATCAATTAAGTTGCTGCGACAATATGCTGCGAGTAAGGCCGTGTAAAGTTCAGAAGTAGGTTCACAACCTTCTTCAACCATTGTGTTAAAAAGCTGATGAGCACGTTGAGGTTGGCCAGACCTTCCAAGCAATACAATGAGTTTCATGTAAGTCCCTTCTTTGGGTTCATAAAAGGGTTGCTCCCTAAGCATGTCAAATACCTGCACATTTAGATTAGTAAGCTTCTACACAGCCATGATACTTCAAACATGATATCACACTTTAAATTACTCTGAAAAAACTACTTATTTTCCTAACTCAGGTATCTGTATAACGTTGTGTCCATATTAGTTATTCGTGCTTCTTAGGGAAGCATAAATTCCTACGGGAGAAACCAGCCATGAAAATTGACACAACTAAATGAACAGTGTGAATCCTCAATTTGACAATAGAATACCAAAATTTGCCCTAATATGCTGAATTTGTGAAGTGAAATAAAGTAAGAGATAGCCAATTATTACCTCAAGCGCTTGAAGCCACTGTTTCTTGTCAATTCGATCGGATAAGGTTTCCGTGACAGTGTTGACCCAAGCCTTAGCTTTGAGCTTTCGGTCCAGCTTCTTCTTCACATTCTTAATCGGAGTCCTCCTCCGACTCTCAGGCAACGATGTTTCAGAAATACCAGGGAATTCACCTTCTTTCCAGTGTCTCTTCTTCGCAATCGAAGACGACGAAGAAGAAGCCTTTGAGGCTGGAGCCGCAATTCCACAGCGGATTAGCCGAAGAATGGGGTTAGGGTTGGGAGTGTGAAGAATCTTGCATTTGTCCTGAGGAATTGGAGAAGAAATGAAGGAGGAAGAGAAGGAGACAGAAATTGAAGCCATAAGAATGTGGGAGAAACGAGAATGAAAGCTTCTTCAAGCATGAATCACTATACTCGCCTTCTCTCTCTCTCTCTCTCTCTCTCTGATATTTTATTGTTTAAAAGTTTTTTTTTTTTCTTTATATTTTACTCAAATTTTAAATTAGTCTTTATATTTTAAAAGTTTTAAATTGATTCTTTATGACAAAAAAAAAATGATCATTTTATCTTTTTCAGAAGTTCTAAATTGATCCTTCCATCTGTCCAAGTCCGTCAATTTCATAAGTTAATGGCTGACTTGTTTTGCCACGTCACTACCATGTCATTACAAATGACTTGGAGTGACACATATCACCTCAGCACGTCATGTCAACACTTAACGAAAGAAATAGACAAACTTGAATGGAATGACCAATTTGAAACTTATGAAAAAGATAAATGACCAATTTAAAACATTTAAAACATAAAGAATTAATTTAAAACTTAAATAAAACATAAAAGACCAAAATAAACATTTCACCTATTTTATTTGTTAAAGTGATACCTTTCTACTCATTCTTCATTATTCTCCAAAATAGTTAATACTTAGACGGATTAAAATCAGGAATAATTATCCGGACAATTACAAAATTTGTATTATTATATCTTTCAACAATTATGACATTTTCCAGGGAAAAAAAGAAGCACACAATAACATGATACATACATATATATATATATATATGACTAAACATGTCCTAGAATTGAGAATCTCTTTTCCTTAGAAATCAACTTGCAGATGCTAAAAGGAAACTGAAATGGAATAATAATGAGAACATGGAAGTTTTGAGAGTCAAGAGTGGCGCATCTTTTCTGCATTATTGTCCTAAATTTTAGATCTATCCGAACCTATTAAAACAATAAAATGAATTTTACTAATATCTTTAAAGGAGTCAACTAGTTCATTTTTTATTTGTAAAAAGTTAACAAAAGTTATAATTTTTATTATTAAAAAATTCCATAAATCAATGAAATGTTATAAATAACATCTTAAGGCACTAATTAGCCAAACACTTCAGCTTACTTATAATTTGTCAATGTCAATATTCTGTCAAAATACATATACGTATCCATAATTTATTTTGAAATCTTTCACCAAAAAAAAATTATTTTGAAATTAAATTTATAATATGTCCGACAAAAATTGATGCCCTTTTTTTATGTAGCACTAGCAACAAACTCTACGCAACGGCATGAACACCAAGTGGGGTTGAGCTATAGTTATGAGAGATAGAGACACCCATCTTGCCCACCTAATTTACAGCATTGTAACCTCAAATCAATGAACTCCTCAGCACTAAATGATGAACAAATCTTGAAAGAGAGAAAGATGAGATATAATATCATTTTCAAAATCAATGAAAATTTTACACCTGTAAAAAAATTAAGGAATATAACTTATTAATAACTAATAGATTACAGCCTAAACTGTGAACCCCTTTTAATCTTATTTCACTAATACAAGGTTTTCTCCTGTATGTCTGCAGATCCTATCACTACATACGTCCTAGCAAATACACTCAATTTTTAACATTTAGTGCTGATAAAGTCAAACTTCCCTATATATATTTTTCATGACAGCTACTACTATTATTGATGTATATATACCAATAACTATATAACTTACACATTTCCATAAGTAAGGAAAAAAACAAACGAAAAAGAAGATGAGGGATAAAAGAAACAATGTTAAGCAAAAACTACATTGAGCCATAGTCCAATGATTCCCATCTGAAGGGCTGGAAGATACAGGAAACTCTGGGTGAGCTTTTGAACAGCAATGCCACACAGACACATACAGCTGCAATGGCCACCATTGAGAGCATTGCCGGCCTATAAACCAGCGCCATTCTCGTGCTGTTATAAGTCAGCTTGCGCTCGCATAGCTCACAGTGACGGGGTATTGCTGCAGCCGTTTCGATCTTCTCAGTCTGCAAGCTTGAAACTTTTGACGATGACCTATGCCGATCTGACTGCTTCTTCTTTGTGTTGCTATCTGCAAGGATACTGCTAGGAATATCAAGCACATGATGATGAGTTTCACTTTTCTTGCTCGTTTTCCTCTGGACAAGTTGAATGTAGGAGTGGTAGCCCCTCATGGATGCATAGTCATTTGGTGTCAACCCCATGTTGTCCCGAGCATTTTTCCATGCCTCAATTCCCACCTGATGATGGCAGATATGAAGTGGAAACTTTAGTCACAAGTCTTGCTAACATTAAAGTAACTGAGGATAAAAAGGGAACTGAAACGTGTTCTGGCACAAGACCTCACCCACTTAGAGATTTTCATAGAGAGGAACAGTAAAGAGGAGGATAAAAAAGAAAGTAAATTAATGTTTTGGTCCTTGAAATACACAAACTTTCTCAGTGTGGTCCCCCGTTTTTCAATTTCTTTCAATTTAGATTATTCATTTTTTTTTTCAGTTTGGTCCTTTTGTCAACTTAATCATGTTTTCTTAGTTATTTGCTGACATTACGTATCAACTGAGGGGTTGAAAAGGAGGAATCAAATTAAGAAAGCTTGAATCTTTTAGGAATCAAAACTATTGGACTCAAAAAAATTGATAAAGATTTAAGAGTAGCCTCAACGACCACCTCAAATATATCGGATTGTTATCCTCTGTATAATCAAAATTGAGAAAATCTAAAGCATACAGAGGAAAAAGGACTTACCATTCCAGGATCATCAGTTAATGCATCCAATACATTCTCTAAGCCATTCATACTTGCAGTAACATGTAGGGGTGTCAATCCAGCAGGACCAAGAGCATCGGGTTTAAATAAGAATCTCTTTGAGTGTTTGTCAACTTGCTTCTCCTCACTGTCCATGCCCTCCGAAGTTTGTACTGGCTCAAATTTTAACAGTAGATCCACCATAGGTCTACAATTTCTCTTCACAGCTTTGTGTAGAAGACTCAAGTTTAACAAGGCCAGTTCAATGGAGGTATGCTCTCCTACATCAACAGTACCCTCAAACATAATGTCCAGGAGCTTCTTCATCACAGCACACCAATCATGGTCCATGCAGAAGTCAACAAGCCACTTGAACCGATTGAAATGGAATAGATCCTGGACCGGTGCCATGGGACCCAACCTAACTTTCATATGAGTTCTATGAAGGAGCCAACCCAATTCTTGTATGAAATCCAAGGCTTGAGTCTTTTCTTCAATTTGTTTACTTCTCATCTGAATGTCTTTACAATTCTCAGCTGCCTCAATTACACTCTCCAGGTTACAGATCTCTGAACAAATTTCTGGCTCTGCAACTATAAAAGGAAAGGAACAGCTACTAAGACCATGATCTTCCACCTGACATCAACATAGTCAAATCAGAGATGAAAATACAGCTTCTAAGTTAGCAAAATAGAAAAAATATTTGTGTTGAACGCTTTTTTGCATAATTTTTGTTCCACTTGGCAATTTGTCTAGGCTTTCTAAGGACAGCTTGCCTCTAATGAACCATACACACGTTTTATAATTTAGAGGGGCAAAAGGAGCAAGACACCACCTCAATAAATCCCCTCCCAGTTACACTTGGTATATGACAAGAGAAGGTAAGGCGCTGAAGCTCATCGTGTTCAGTAGCTGCATCGGCACCATCAATCAAGTCACAACAACTATCCTGTGCCAGATACTTCCCTTCAAGTGCGCAGAGTAACCTGAAGTCAAGAGGAACTGATTAACATCTAGACCAATCCCAATTTTTTTGACACCTGAAAGAAAATCCAGAGCTTAACCTACTTCCAAAATCCTATTAACAGAAAATAAAGTACTAAAGCAGCTTGCAAAGACCAATATAATACCCAAGAAAAGTGATGTTTCCTTCTCATCCCTTCTCACACCTATTTCAGCATCTGTTAAATATTTTGCATAATATTAAGTAAATGAAAGTAGTTTCTCTTTCAATCACCCATCTGATAACGTTCCCAGGTTGTAAAGTCTGGGGCCAAGTGAGCTACCTTAGATAATGCAGAGGGAAAAACAGAATTTACCTTGTGCTAGAACGCAAAAGATTGAGACCTTTTACAATAAATTGAGTGCTTTCATTTGCGGAAACAGCAAGTGGTTTAATACATGAAATCGTACAATGTTGTGGGCTTCTGAGGTGCAGGGGAACATCCAAGACAAGCTGACCTGCAAGAGAGATATAAGGGGGAAAGAGAGTAAGAGACTTCTAGTTACCAAGGGAAAATTGAGGAAGTTTTTGCTTAAACTCGTATAAATTTTGCAGTCAAAAGAGGAGAATGCATACACAAAATAGAATACACACAAAACAATGAGAGAGAACAGACCATTGTACAGAAAAGCTACAGAGTGCCGCACCCTTATATATACCCATCCTGTCCTCCAGAAAGAATCATTTGATGCTGCAAGAAGCTTTTTCAAGCTGGGTCCAAGATTGCAGCAGAGCTGCATTGCCATATAGCATTGAGCATATTTAAATATTGTCTACAATGGTCAGTAGGCAACTGACAATAATGACAATCATACAAAAATTATACCTCCTCCCATGCAGATTTTTCTAAACTAAGATATATTGTTAATATGATACAGCCTGGCCTTATGTAGCTCTCTATCTCTGTGGGACTGTGGGATAACCAGTTGAGAATCTGTTGCTCAACAAAAAAAACCACAAATCAAACTCTGCACAAAGAAACAAAGCAGCAAAATTATTCAAAGCAATTTTATAGCACAGAATGTACCTGTGATCGGAGAACAAGGGGAAAATCATTTGGATCCTTCCCGAAGAGTTTGAAAACAATTCGATCTGTGCGACTCTGGAAACAAAAACAAATAACATTTTAATAGGAGAATTATTTACTGTTCTGTGATAAAGAAATGAATTAAAATACTACAAGATTATAAGAGGATACCTGAGCTTCTCCACTAGAACTAGAAGGTGACTGGGTAGAGGTTGTATCTGAGTTTCCGCTTGTCTGTGGTGGGCTGGACTTGTGAGATTCAAGCTGCAACCATGAAGGATGATGATCAAGAGAACCAATCCTGGAAGCCACAGGGGGATGAGACTTCCTAAGATTCTCAGCGTCGTCCTGTATGTCATCATATACATTATTCAGGTCAATGTTATTTAAGCCATTCCTTCCAACTTTAGCATCTGCTGTAACTAATTGGGATGGGAGGCTATCCCTGATCAGAAGTCCATTTGAAGACTGTGGTCCTGAAGGTGATTTTAAACTTCCTACTCCACCATCACCTGAAGGTAAACATTTTTGTGCCATATCATAAGCAGGCATTGTCTGTCCAATAGACTTTGGAGGGTCCTGACTGCTGAGACCATTATCCAATTTGATGGAAGAATCCGAAGGCCTGAAGGATTCAGGGCCATCGGAATTTAGATTAGGCACCTTCTGCGCAGCTCCAGATGTCCCAGCATTCACCAATCCTTGGGATCCCTCCAATAAGGAGGCTATATTCCTTTCATTGATTGTACCAGCCAGACTCGCAAGGTTCCTTAGCAGATGAGACAAAATATCTTGGTCCCTCGTAAGATCTGAGCCATTTGCTGCAATTTATAGAAGGCATAATCTGTGGAGTCAAATTAATATGCCAATGATGACATCGAAAATGAGGATGAGAAGAAAAATAAGTCCTAACAGCACAGGTTTTTCAATCAAAACTCAAAATATAGTTATCCTTGTTTTTCTAAAGTAATGTTTCAGCAAAAGGCCCAAAAAAAAAAGTATTGTTTCAGCAGAACAAACATTAACTAGCTGGGAAACCCCGCAAGCTTTCTAGTTATTCATTTGAATGTACCCAAAAGTTAAATGACGGAATATGGAAACAATCAAAAAATGATTTTGATGATACACTCAGGAAAGGCATAAAAACAAGAGTCACTATCCTACATTGCCATTTACAATTTTGGTACATAAATTTCAATATGGTCTTTCATCAGATGTCAGAAACCAAGTGAATAAACCCCCTTGCCCTTACATTTTTCCTGTCATTTTGGAAGTTGAAAGTATATAGTAGAGTAATGAGGCAAAGGTAAACTATTGAAGTTAAACCATCTCTAGATTAGTTACATCAACTGAAAGTTTGACATTTTTGCCATAAGAATGACTAGAAAAATACAAGAACATTGCTCAATAAACAAGAGGATTAAATCAAGCCACATTATTAACTTCTTCAAGGCATCGCATACCCATATCATGTCTTTTAGCATCCATCGTCACTGAATAGACCCACCTTTCAAGACTTTGCCATTAGAACAAGTGGCTGACTTCACAAAAGGCATAAGGGAGGAGTATCTTGGTTTTTTATCAACAGATTCACTTCCATCACCAAGTCATGAGTAAAAGGCATATAAATTCTCTCTACTTGTTTATGTAGCATTGATCATGGGATTTAGGCCTAGTCTGCCGATAATGGATATATATACTTGCATATCAAACACTCAAAAAGAATTACATAGAAAATTATGTGTTTTGGTTGTGTTTAATAAACTCACAAGTCGATAATAATCATTTCAGGTTCTTTGTTCAGTAGCCAATTAGACAAATTACGAAGAATGACGAGCAGATAAATTTCCAATTATACAAGTACTCACAGTGCATATTGGACAGTATACGGAGAAGACTCGTCAACAGATAGCTACTACCCCTTTCATCATTTAGGGAGCCTCCATTAACTACAGCATCAGGATGCGTCTTCCTCCTCCTCCTATTGTGGCCTGCCAAACGCCTACGGCAGCTTCTCTTCCCTTCATCAAACTCTTGAAGAACATGAAACCTGCCATAAAATTAAAAATTAAGCAATCTACAATTAACTACAGATGTAAAAACTTCATGTACAACAATTTGGAAGTTTTCATCTCTCCCTTTAGACCTTCTACAAAATTGATGTTAGAATGCAAGAAATAATGACTTTGCAACCTAACTAACCTGCTACACTGCTGACAGAAACGCTGCATAACATTTCCCACCAGTGCCTTACTAGCCTTGGAATGCATATCACAAACCTTATGCCGACGGTGGTAATCCTTTGCATTACTAAGATCAGCCCTACAATCTTCAACCTGACAAACGGCTCGGTTTGAAGTAGTCCCAGTCCCAACTATCTTAGTCTTCTTCCCGCTTTTTTCATCCCCTTCCATGATAGGGTAAATTTGACCCCCAAGGTTTAAATTAAGACAACCACCTTCTTCATCATTCAGCTCATCCCCTTCAGCTATAACAGCTCTCCTCCTTTTTTCCAACTCCCTGTTCCCTTTCTCTTTGTTAAAATCATCCCAATTAGATGATGAACTGTTAGCTTTTGCAGGAATTTCAGGATCAACTGGGAAAGACTGCCTATTCCTACAATCAGATGGAACTGAATTTAATGGAGTAGCCGTGAAAAGATCTCCGTCCCATTTCCAGTCTTCCAAATTCCACTCCAAACTCTTCTTCCCAACTGCCTTCACTTCCGGAACCACAGGTCCATACACACACTGACTCTTTCCCCTAAATTTAGCCTCCATGAATAAAACTCACAAAAAAGCCTCACAAAATTATAGCATCCAGATTCCAGATCCACCTGTTGAAGAAGAAGTTGAATCAAACACGCAATACCTCCAGTAACAGCGACTTGAGTTACCACCCAGAAAATACCATCAGAGAACAACAATAAATCTCCTCCAAACTCTAGCTATTTCATCCATTCATCAATCCATCCATTGACGCTGTCAGATATACCAAAAAAAAAAGCAGAGAAACAATACCACGGATCCAAACAAAAGCTGCTCAACCAAAACCGGCAAATCCAGCAACCGGATGCCAGGATATCATCGAAAACCAAGCCAGAAACGGAAACCCCCAACTTGCATCTTAAATTTCACATGATTCCCAGCTCAATGCCACGAGTTAAAAGTGGACAAGTAGAAAAGTTTCACATAGAGAGTCCAAAAACAAGATTTTAGAGAGATTTAACAAGTAGCGGTGTGAAGAGTGAAAGCTGGCAGAGGAAGAAGGAGATATGGCGAGGATATAGAGAGAGAGGGCCGGCCTGAGGAAGAAATGAAATGAAATGAAAGAAGGAAGGAAGAAGCTGGCATGCGTAAAACAGAGGAAGAGAGTGGGAAATTAGGAAAAGGTTAGGAAAGAGTGTGATAAAAATGAAATGCGGTTTCTGTGCTAAAATAGTACACTCTCTTTAATTTTCTTGTGACGCCATGGTACCATGGAATCTATACCCCACCACTACTCACACCCATCCATCTCCTTCTTCTTCTCTCTCCCTCTCCCTCTCTCGCGGTAAAAATGTTAAAACCAGAATTCCCCAATATTCTCTTCTAACTTTTAACGGCTACGGTAAACAGTAAAACACAATTATGTGAAGAGTGAATTATGTAGTACAAGTCTACAAGATGCGTCTGATGCATTGAAGCCTCTTTTTGACTATTCCAAAGTCTATGATTGGACCCACTGGACACGTGGCACCTCCTCCTCCTATACCTCACTGTGCTCTACTGTACACTAACCCAACTCATCCTCAACAAATTAACCTCTTCATTATTTATCTACACTAATAATGAATTATTGATTTATTGCCGGTCAAATTGTGTTCATATTTTAAAAGGTGAATTTGAAGTGAAAAATGGAAGAATTCATGAAAACAATTTAGTTAAAATTTCTTATTACGTATCTTTATTATGATTAATTATATAAAAAAATTATTACGTATCTTATTTTTTATAAATTTTATAATAAAAATATTTTAAAAAATTAGGTAAATTTAATCCAAAATTTATACATATGGTCAAAATTTTCCAATACAATTTTATTTTATTTGTTTATTGGTCTTGGCCGCGTCAGCTACGTGCAAATGCAAATTACTAGAATATGTGAAATTGTGAATGTGTCATATATTCATGGAATTCGTCTTCTTTTGTTTGGTTTGAATTGTAAGTAGGGGTGTAAACGAGCCGAGCCGAGCCAAGCCCTAATGTGATCAGGCTCGGCTTGTGAACATAAACGAGCGACTCGGGCTCGGCTCGTTAAGTTAAACAAGCCCATAATGTATATCGGGCTCGGCTCGTTTAGTTAAACAAGGGCTCGGGCTCGGCTCGTTTGGGCTCGGATAAGATAAAAAGGTCAATTTCCCTGAAGAAAGGTAGCTTATTCAACATTAAAAATCCCTTTAGCAACAATACAAACCTTAAAAAAACAATACAAATGAAAAAAAAAAGTTACAGAAGGTATGTTGTATTGTTATTGAAATGTAAATTTCTAAAAATTATTATATGATATCAATATTTATATATTCTATTTCATTATATATATATATATATATATATATTATTTTATTCTTAAACGAGCCGTTCA
The DNA here is from genome assembly GCA_014851425.1 of Senna tora. NCBI lineage: Eukaryota > Viridiplantae > Streptophyta > Magnoliopsida > Fabales > Fabaceae > Senna > Senna tora. The sequence continues at coordinate 5,086,379 of CM026262.1, read as the reverse complement.
TGAACTAAACGAGCCGAGCCTTAAATGTTCAAACTCGGCTCGTTTAACTAAACGAGCTTATTTTTTTTGTTCAAGCTCGGCTCGTTCATTGAACGAGCCAAGCTGAGCCGAACGAGTCCTTATGCGAGCCGAGCCCGAGCCGTTCACGAACGGCTCGGTTCATTTACACCCCTAATTGTAAGGCTATGTGTGTTCATGTACATATATAATTAACACTATTTTATAAAGATATTTTATTTTTTTGAACTTAATAAAAATTAATAAGAATATTTTTATACGTTTTTTATTGATTAAAAATCATTAATCAGCACTTTTAGAACACTTGTAAACAAAACCTATTAAGGAAATGCATTTTATTATTGTTTAATTTAAAGCTAAGTCACTTAACCTCAACTCTTTGGCAAGATATATAAAATCTATAATAATTTTTTAACTACACATCACATGGTCTGTTCTCTAATGATAAACCAACATTTTAGTTAATTTGCGAACAATATTTTACAAAGAAATATATGTATATATTATGAGTTAAAATTTTAAAAGCGCCAAGTTGACTTAGCATGAATAATGTTAATTATATATATAATTTTATAATATGCACCCGTACTGGTACTACCACTACCCTTGAGGGCTTCATTATTTATCTATTGTGAATTGTGATGATTTAATTGTGGACCAATATTTCCGATAAAGACCATTACTTTTTAGAGAGTAGATGTTTAGTGGTACGGTAATATTGAATTTCAGTGCATTCTTTTACTCAGTTGGTTCCTAAATTATTCAATGTGGGTCCTTATTAATGTAAATTTATATTAATTTTAACAAATAGCTCAACATAATTAAAAATATATATTGAACTTCAATGATACGATACCACTAAACTTTTATCCACTTTTTACCTTGGAATTGCTTTGGGTTTTTTCTTACTAATTAAATAGCAATTAGCAAACACGTTTTTAGGTTGTCTGTTGATTTTTTATTTTTTTATTTTTTGTGATGAGACTGTGATTGAGACAAAGATCAATTTGAAATTAACTAGTCTTAGATTTTGACACAGACAAAATTAATTAATTCCTGATTGTGATAATGTTGTGGCGGAAAAGTGTATCTTTTGTGTGGTTAACTATTTAGTTATATTATCCTAATTTTAAATAAAATATTTTCACTAATAATCTATATATTTTAATACATACAAATTAGAATACATGAAACGTAAGCGATAAAATTTGCCTTGTTACGGGCATAGTTTAGCACAAATATTTTGAATAGTTTTCAATAATTTATTTGGAGAATAGATGATGGATATAGCCATATAGGAGAGACTTGATCTAAAACGAGTATCTAGAGTTTATATGGAATGGAGATAGATCAAAATTCATATAATTTAAAATAGGTCAAATTACTTTTGATCCTTAACGTTTGCACGAAGTTTAATATTTGTTATCAACGTTTCAAAAAGTTATTTTAGGTCATTCACTTTTTTTTGTCAAAATTGGTCCTCTAGCGTAACATCTGTCTGGTTTTGTCATTAAATACTTACGTGGAAGGCTTATGTAAGACACTCTCTCTCCTACGTGTCATATTTAAATGACATGACACCCTCTCTCACTCAAACTCAACAAAACGACACCGTTTTAATCAATTTAAATATTTTGTTTTAGTCATTTAATACTAATACTAATTTCTATTATCTCTCACACCAGTTTGAAAATCATATATAAGTGTAAAGTGAAATTCCTTTGACAAAAAAAGAAGGTTTCCAAGAGGAGGACTTTATAAAAGTCTCGGGTTTCAAATTTGCACTTTAAACTAATTTCATCGACTTATCTTTTCCCCTTTATTTGAGTAAGTTTGGAGAGATAGGGGGAAAAAAAGGAGAATAGAAGTGGAACAATTTAATTAGAATAAAAAAAAATTATATATTGTCCCATTAAACTTTTTTATGAAACTTTTAAAATTGTTCTTACAAATTTTCAATAAACCTCTTTATCTGGAGTCAAAGGTTCCAACTTATATCTGATAAGATTTAAATAATGGATTGGTTAAAATGTCACAAGTCATTCAACTGTTTATTTCTTATACATGTATAAGGAACTGTACCATGTACAAAATATTCATTTCAAATTAATATATATCTTCAGCTAATGGCTTTTGTACACACATATACACATTTAAAAATATATACATAAATTTAGTCACATTTAAAAATTATCTACAGATACATACCACTTTTATTTTGCACGAGCAAAAACGCCATCAGTGAGAACGTTTTTTTTGAAACTTTAACAATAAAAAGTCCTCAATGAGGGCGTTTACAGGGTCAAATGGTCAACCCTATAAATGCCCTCAATGAAGACATTTTTTACAATTTTATTATTTGACCCTATAAACGCCCTCACTGAGGGCGTTTTTCTTGTCATAAATTAAGAAAAACGCCCTCAGTGAGAGCATTTTTTAATGTGCACAATAAAAATGGTATAGTCCTGTAGATAATTTTTAAAAGTGACTGAATTTGTGTATATATTTTTTATTAGGTATATAAATGTGCAAAAACCCTTCAGCTAATTATTGAATAGTCAATATATTATTAATCATGATTAATAACAATAAATAATATTATGTTAGAACGGAAACATTTAAAAAATACATACTTTTGCATTTTAAAAAGACTAAAATGCACATATACTTCCTGAGTTTTAAAATGTTGCACATAGACCCTCTGGCCTCTGAGTTTTCACTTTGGGGCAGAGACACCCCTTCTGTTAGGGTTCCGTGAAAATTAGGCGTTAAGTGTCACGTCAGCAAACATTTGTGAAAGCACATACACTCCCTGAGTTTTCACTTTAGGGGTACATACACTCCTTGGGTTTTCACTTTGGGGCAGAAACACCCCTCACATATGCTTGTTGACGTGGCACTTAACGCCTAATTTTCACGGAACCCTAATAGAAGGGGTGCAACTGTCCCAAAGTAAAAACTCAGGGGTCTATGTGCCCCTGACCCAAAACTCAGGGGTGTATGTGCATTTTAGCCTTTTAAAAAAACTAAAATATATAATATTATAATTTGTTTTTAGAGCATATTATAATTATTATTTAATCTAAGGCTTGCTGTAAATATATAATATTATAATTAATCACATATCAAGTGTGATAAATTGATAATGTGAATCCACTTTCAAAATGAGACAGGATATATAAGAGATTAAATATCTTTAGGCAAGATTATATTTTTGGTAAATATCACTATTCATGCAAATTAAAGGTAGTGAAGCACACGTGTTAAAGGTAAGAAGCATAGCTGAGAAGTTATATATGGGATTATATGGGAGAAAAGTTATAAAGAAGATATATATATATTAGAAGTTTCGCATGCACGTACCGTGTATGTAATTTATTTTTTAAAAATATTAAATTATTATTATATTTTAAAATAATAAAATATTAAATATTTAATAATTTTTAAATTTGTAAACTAAAATAATAATTATTATATTTTAAAATAATAAATTGAATTATGGAAAGTTATTTGTTCAACACTAACTACCCACCATGTTTACTTTCTCTCTCCCTCCCACTCCCACTCCCACTTCCTCCCATCATTTTTTTTGTATTTAATAAATTAGTAAATATTTATTTTAGAAGACCGGGAATACCCCATAGCTATATTAATATAGATATATGGATAGAGAGAGAGAGAGAAAAGAGATTATATATGGGATTAGTTATAAAGAAGTACTGAGAAGTTTATTGTTGGCCAAAAAAAAACTTTATTTGTTTTTTATATTTAAATCAATTTTTTTTTTGGTGCTTAAAATGATAGTAAGGGAAAATTCTAAAGATAACATATACTTTTTTTTCTCTCTCTCAGAAAGTTAAAGCTCAAAGCATGTCCGAAGTGTGAAAATGAGGTTGAAAGGATTGATTCCAATAATAAATTTAACAGTATTTCAAAAATAAATCACGAATATCATAAATAAATTGAAAAAAAAGGAGTTATCAATAAAGTGTATGATATTTACCAAAGTGTGGAAATGGAAATATTGGAAGACAAAAATAAAAAACAGGAACTAGGTATAGTATGATTCTATTTAATATATTGTTAAACACACACGTATATAATATTGCAGAATCCCGCATTTTGTACGAGAATATGTCCTTGTTTAATTTTAAACTATTTTTGGGTATGTTCGGTGAATGAAATGTTTGAATGAAATATTTGAGGGAATGAGAATAGAATTGTAATGTGAGAATGTTAGAGAAAATGAAAATATCATGTCATTGTGATGTGACGTGAATAAAATAAGAATAGATAAAATGATTATTTTATCCTTACATTAAAAGTGAGAATGGAATAAAGTGAGTAAAAAATCAGGATAAAAATAATTTCTTCTCATTACAAAAAATAAAAACTTTTATGATATATATATATATATATATATAAAAATTTAGTATAAATGCTTGGAAATTTGTCCCCGTCCATTATATTGCTTTGTTAATGCAGTTTCTCAAATAACCTGACCTTTTTGTACTTTATATGAATCGATACATACTAATTAATATTCTCACTAAAACAAAGTTACGAGAAACTAAAGATAATATTATCAATAAGATATATATATATATACACATATAACATTCCGTACAAAACTTGTATAGTATTTTGTAATTTTCTCCTGACCTCTAGCTAGCATTGCCCATTGTGTATAAACTATACATACTCTAATTTTGTCTCATTCATAATTCTCATTTGTTGCCATGCTCATTTTAATGTTAGGTGAAGATGAATTTATGAGGCTATTCTACATTGAAATGAGTTTTTTTTCTCATGTAAATAAGTTCATTTGGCTAATTATAACAAGATATTTAATGAGTCACGTCATATATTTTTTTAATAATTAATTTTTTAGGGGTTACAGAATTTATTATTTTAATTTTTTAGATACCAAAAAATGAATTATAATTTTTAAGATCCAAATCGTTAAATTATTAATTTTTTAACTATTATAAAAATATATTTGCTCTCAATTTATTTGATAAAAAATAAATCAAAATTTTGATATTTTGTTTTTGGGGAAATTGAAAGGGTATGAATTTAATATATACGTAGAGCCATATGCCCTCTTCCGATTGGTTGGACAGGTTGAAACGGTACTAGGTACCCTCATGTCTCTGTATATGCTGTCTTCCAATTCAAGGGAGGGGCCATATCCATATTTACAAGCATCCCATCCTTTATATTGGGAAAGCATCTTTTACATTAATTTTATATATTTTTTGGTGTAGTTATGAAAGAGATAGAGCAAAAAAAGTTTTTCTTTTTTAATTCTTCTCTCTCCTAATTTTCTTTCTTTCTATCTCTCATAATTTCACACAAAAATGTAGAGAATTACTTTAGATAATCCACTTTCCCTTTACCTCTTTTTTTTTCATATTTGTATTATGCATTTATTTTTGGGTGACTATTTAAAGTTATCAATAGCTCAAGCCCACCAGTTATAAGTCGTTGATCTATTTTGAGATATGTGTCACCTTATATTTTAAAAAGCTAAAGTATTTTAGTATAGATCTTCAAACATCCAACGATTAATAGATGGTAAACTTGAGTTAAGATAGTTCTATAACATTACCTTTTATTTTTTTACTAGAATTACATTTTTTGTTATATTTTTATTATTGGTTTGTAAAAAATATCAAAAGAACACCATTTTTTTGGTATGAAATTAACCCCTCCCTATCTAGGGTTTTGGAGGATAGTTATGATATACAGAATAGTAAACTACACAGGTTTTAATTATATGAAAGATAGAGGATCGGTCTCATAGTCAAGGTCGAGAGAGTAGATCCTCAGCTACCCGTTTTTCATGCCGTCCAATTAGTCACGGTAAAAATCGTGACTAATCGAACAGTACAAAAACTAAAATGTAAAAGATCTATCTTCGGGTACGTTTGGTATAAATGCACAGATGTAAAGTACTGTAAAGCAAGTACTGTAGAGTAAAAGAAAGAACTATAGAGAAAAGCAAAGAGAGAGATAGAGAGAAAAATTAGGAGAGAGAAAAAGTATGATAAAAAGTGTGTTTGGTATGTATAAAATATGATGTAATTTTTTTTTTGAAAATCGTAAAACACCACGATTTTACTGTTTGGATTTTACACCAAACATACCTTGAGTTGGCTCTCACTTTTGTTAAAACCATATCCCAATTAATGACACACGGCATAATAACATCACATCTTGGCAAACTCAAGGCACAACATTCCAAATTAAACCCTATATAAGGAGTACAAGTATATGTGATTTTTTTTGTCTACTATTCACTTCCTTATTATCTTTTTTTACTCTTTTTACTGACTCGAGGGTCTGAGTGATTATCATGAAATTACATCCTTTATTGCTTTTGCAAGTGGTGTTCCCTCCACACACAGTCACCTTCGGACCTCCTGTTCATTTTCAATATTATCATATATATATATATATATATATATATATATATATATATATATATATATATATATATATATATATATATACTTTCACATCTTTATTCTTTTATTAAAAATAATTCTGTTCGAATTAGTTAAAATTCTTTAATTAAAGTAGGATTTTTTTAGTAAAACTTTTTTATAAGCAAAAATCAAATTCATAATTTTACTTATAGATAATGAAGTATCTATTATTTCAACGTATTAATTAGTTATCTCATATATATATATATATATATATATATATATATATATATATAATGGTCCCAAAAAGACCAAAAGGTAGGAAGTCTCATGGGCTCATGTGGGTTTGGTATGGACAATATTGCCTTTCCCTCTCCTTGTCCATGTGGGCCTAATATTTGTCCTACACACACACTCTCTCTCTCTTCTCTAGCTGTATACTGTCCTTAATGGCAAAAGCAATATTGTCCCAAACGTCTCCACTAAACACTGTAATTATATTTTGCCCTCTCAGTTCTCACCACCATAATTATCCTACATCCATTTTTCATACATACATATATATATATATATAGCACATATTCCACTACACGTGTTTCTTAAATTGTTGGAATATAGTTCAACAACTTATTAAGAATATATAATGTCATCATATATCTGTTTATCTGTATATATATATATAATAGAGTCACTTTCACTTTCAAACTCCACCTCCAAAACTGACCACTTTAATTTCTAGTTAATTCCATCTTCAACTTGTTTGAAAATATTAACGTAAATGAAGAAGATCGAACCTGCATTGTCTTGGGACATCCTTGTAGCTAAGGTTAGTGTATACATGTGCATATTACAGATAGTGATATATCTCCATTTCTAAGCACGAATCCACATATAGGAAATAATGCATCTTCTTTTTCAACAAGCTAAGCTAAGTGTATATATATATATATATAGAAATAATGGTGTTTATTAATATTTATAAATCATTATTTATTTTTTTTGTAAGAGACGTGTCGTCATTCATTTACTTATTTAAGATATGTTTGGTATATTTCTCAAACAGTACTTTATATGTAATTTCATGATTCTCATAAAAATTTACATTATATTTTATACATACCAAATATATTTTTTATCATACTTTTTCTCTCTCCTAATTTTTCTCTCTAACTCTCTCCTCACTTTTCTCTACAGTACTTTCCTTTATTTTACAATACTTTCTTTACAGGACTTTACATCCGTGCATTTATACCAAACGTACCCTTAATTCTACGATTTTTCAGTTATTTGTTTAATTAAGAAAGTATTCTTTTCAGTACAATAGAAGAAAATATATATATATATATATATATATATATTATAATCTTAATTCATACACATGTACAAGTGACGAAGCTAATTATATATATGTATATGCATGGAAGTCCTTAATTACTCTGATTAATATAATTAAGCTCAAATATTAAATATTAAATAAAAATAAATTGCTTACAAACAAATTAAGAGTCATAGTTAAACTTTAACAGAGATGAGAAATTCAATGAATGATCATCTTTTACTGTGACAAAGCAGAATTTCTAAATGAAGGTCCCTAGACAAGAATAGGAAATGCAACCTTTATATATTCTTTTTTTATTTTTCTTTATTATAAACTTGCCGACAAGGATCTTGTTATATATAGAGAGGATAAATTATTCTTTTTTTTTCTGAAATTATATATAATATTTTGTATTTAATAATATACTGTTTTCTCCCCTTTTATTTTATATGGGTTTTGCTAACCAGTGCTCTAAGGGCACTGGTTAAGAATGCATTTAATGAGGTGAGATGGTGAAAATAATATATAGAAATCACAACTTATAATAAATGCGCTTTTTATTTTTTTAAAGACATAAATACCCTTCACCTATTTTCTCCATCTCTCTCTTTTTAATTTATTATAATATTTTTTATTCATATTTATTATTTTAATTATTTTTTTTTTCAATTTATCAATAATGACTAATGCTATTATTAATGTGGTTTTTTTATAATATTAATATGAAGATAATTGTAATAATAATATACTGAAAATAAAAAAAAACGTGATTATTGATAAATTGAAAATAAAAAATAAAAATAAAGAATTATTTAAATAATAAATATGAATACAAAATAAAAAAATATTGTAATAAATTAAAAAGAGAGAGATGGACAAAATAGATGAAGGGTATTTATGTCTTTAAAAAAGATAAAAAACGCATTTATTACAAGTTGTGATTTCTATGCATTATTTTACTATCTTACCTCATTAAATACATTCTTAACCAGTGCCCTTAGGGCACTGGTTAGCAAAACCCATTTTATATTTCCGAAAAAAAAGTGAATGAGCTGGAGGCCCTACGTTGGGCTTCGAGTCGTCTTCATCAGATCTTGCAATTCAGTTACAACTTACAATATTGGTCCCTTCTAAAAAAACATATATATAACTTATAATATATATTTCATCAAATATTTAAAAGCTTCTTATAATTAGTCATTTTCTCTTACTAAAACAAAATAATGAAGAATTTTACGCGGATATTTTCTAAGGCTTGAGATATTTTCAGAGGGAGAATAATCGAATTTCGCGCTAATGCCATTAGAAAAAAGGTCATGCATATGCATGTATTATTATTTTCTTCAAATGTTCTATAAATTAAAGGTCAGAAATATATATAGAATGCAACTACGGAATATTTTGCTTAGGGACATGTGGCACTAAGCTTCTAGAAGTTTCATGTTAGTTTCTACCAACGACACGTGGCACCATTCGTCTACCCCTTACGTGGCCGTTACCCACGTCCCTCCTTGAAGGCTCCCATCTAAGAGACGTGGAAAGCCCCCAAGTATCATAGGACGAACCCATGTCCCACGAGAACGTGGGTCTCAAGCACAACCTCCCCACACACAGTTTATAAAGACCCTCACCCGGGGAACTTAAGGGATCGAAACATCAGCAAATCACAGCACATAAAACAAGTGGCAAGCGGCTCTCACACTAAATACACAGTAGCTACTCTCATTCTGCTTATGTTTATCTATCACTTCTAGAGCTTAACCTACGGCACCATTAAGCTCCGGCTACCTTTCGGCCAACCCTTGGCACATCTCCGTCCTGGAGAATCCATACAAGTAGAGCGCTCGACCGCTCTAAGAGACATCTGCTCTTTCACAACCTAAGGCAACCTCTTACGAGTGGCTCGCCCGTCCGGAGTACCTTACGCACGTCTTAGCCGCACACAGCCCAATACAGGTAACCACCTAGCCCAATGACTCCTATAAACATCACCATGACGAATTACGTGGACTTTGATCCCTTCATAAAGGTACGTAGGCACCTAGGTCCTCACCTAAAGACAAGTCCCCTAAGGTTACGACCCCTTGTGGTCCTTATTTGCAAATTAAATTTGTCTGAACAAAAAACGACAGTTACATAAAACATATTTTATATATAAATCACATTAATTATATATAATATCTTATACTTAATTTAAAGTAAAACACAGATTGATCACTTTGCTAATGTCTCAGCTCACACGGATAGTATAAAACAAAATTTAATTTGCATGCTTACTACCGATATTAACATATTTTTATAATATTGTGAAAATTAATAAAACTGAATAATTATTGAGTAAAAACATTTAAACTGTTTTATGAAAGCAAAAGGACGTACATTTAATTTTATGTCCAAAAATTTTATATCAATTTTTAATTTGGTCTTTAATTTTATTTCAAAAGTCGATTTTGCATTAGAAGCAATGTCATACATCATTTTGATATGGGTGATAAATCAATATTAAAATGAAGAAATAAAATAATTTTAAATGATTAATTATTATCAATATTATATATATATATATATATATATATATATATATATATGTGTGTGTGTGTGATTTTATATATGGTATCATTGTCGTTAGTGTTATACTGTTATAGTGTTATTTGGATAATGTTAATTTCTTAAACAGAAATTGATTATAATTTAAAATTTTGTATACAACCTTATATTGATGGTAAGAAACATATAGATAAAATGGAAATTTAGTGATAAGATGTTAATTTTTAACTCACCAAATTATAAAGTGTGTAAAGGCCATTTTTTTTTATAAAGTGTGTATACATAATACATATATATAGTTAGGGAATATGAAATTTATTCAAATTATTTGTCTGTTTCTTTCTTTTTTAAAGTAATCTAGAAGTTCATGGTTTCGTATCCATAGTGCAGCACAATAATATAGAATACTTTCTGTCAAACTATATATATATATATATATAACAATTATAAAACTTATTCTTTTACATTTTATTACATATATAATTTTATACTGTCAAAATATTTGTTGAAGTACGTACATTTAATTTACAACAACAACGTAACAATCAAAATGATTTATTTCACTAAATAAAGTCGGTTATATAGCTAGATATTAAGCAATGCCAACATATTTTATTTTTATTATTTTGATGGTTAAATTATTTATTATTAAATATCATCGTTCCTTTAATTTTACATAACTCGTCTATATTACCTGATGGTTCAATGAATGTATCTGATATATGCTTACATTATATTGGATTACATATCACGCGCGAGTTTGGGCAATTGACGATTAATAAATAATCGGAACTTTATGGCACAAGGCATAATGAAAAAGGAGTCAATAATGATAATATAAAGTGCTTAGGAACTTTAAGTAATAATTTAATCGTTGAATTCTTTAAAAAATCAAACACCGACAAATTACCATGCACTCACTTTATTATTATCCACTTTCCTCCTAACCACAGTAAACAATTCAATATAAAATTGAGTTTTGACTTGTAAGGTTAAATTATTTTCTTAAAAGTTTTACATTTTTTAGTTTCATTTAATAATATATATAGTTCGTAAATCAATGTTAATAACAAAGTTGCACAACCCTCCTATAGAAGTACTTTTATTTTTTCCTAAAACTTGTGTGGTTTAACTTTGTACTTAGTTTGATTTATAAACAAAAAAAAAAAATCAATGTTAATAAAGTCTATTTAATGCTAGTGTCTGAAAATATTAACGAATCACATTTTAGTTTAGTTTAAATAAAGAGGCACTATTTAGTCTTTGAATTGTTGGTCAAACTATTATTTAGTCTTTGAATTTATCAAAAATACTATTTAGTCCCCAAAATGTTTAACTATGTCAACTATTTAGTCCCCGAATTTGTAACTATTTAATCCCCAAACTTGACAAAAATATTATTTAATCACTAAATTTGCAACTCTGTTAACTATAACGGGTAATAGTCAAGAGACTAAATAGTTGACAGAGTTGCAAATTCAATGATTAAATATTTTTGCCAAGTTTGGGGACTAAATAGTTGATATAGTTATAAATTCGGAGACTAAATAATATTTTGTCAAATTTGGGGACTAAATAGTTGACATAGTTAAACATTTCGGAGATTAAATAGTATTTTTGATAAATTCAGGGACTAAATAATAATTTGACTAACAATTCAGGGACTAAATAATATTTTGCCTCTTAAATAAATATAGCACCAATAAGTGCTTGGAAGAGATCGTTTAAACAAAGTACCAAGTTCAAGACATTCTAAATGCCAATTATTTTCGTGAGAGCTTCACTCACCATAACCAATAAGTCTGAATTAATCGGGAGACAAGTACTTGTGAGGTTGAAGATTGATTTTACATGTTGGAGATTTTCGTGGGCATGAGGATAATTCTTGGTTCATCCATTGCCTTATCCTTTGTGTTGGGGTAGGAACACAAATGGTCATAATCTGCAAAAAGCCAGCATTCTCTATAATATATTTTGCAAATGGCAAAAGAGAAACCAAATGTCTATGTGAATCAGATTCTCCAGGCACATGATTTTGCAAACAGCACGTTCGAAGGTGTGATGAGACGCATCCTGGCACATTATCTTGTGGTTCATCCCAAGAGTCGACTTCTCCTCCAAGTAATTTATACTTCTGTGTAAATTATGAATGTTAAAGAAAAGAAAAGACAATTTTTAAGGTAGCCTCAATATATATATATATTCAACTAACCTTTTGAATGAGTAGATTTTGAAGCTTGGGTGAGTTTTGAATCACGTGCATCACATCATTCCACTTTAGGGTTGCTAAAAAAGAAATGTCCAGCGTAATTAAATTGTGAAAGGTTGGGTTACCAGCTAGAACATGGTCAAGTATGAGCTGCAAGATGGCCAAGATGAGAGATTATATTTATAAATGTCAAGAATATATAGGGTAAACTACACTTCTTTTAGGTTGATTAGGCCCGGTTTCATTTAGGTGCAATGTAGTTTTATTTTCATCAATAAGGTTTTTTGAGGTTTCACGGTTAGCAACTTAGGGCACGTTTGGTAGCTAGAAAGGGAAAGAGAATGGGTTTGATGTGTTTGGTAATAAAAATTTGGAATGGAAATGAAATGGGAATGTATTAAAATGACTACTTTACCCCTTATATTAAAATAATAAAAAGAAAAGATAGTTATAATTGTGTCAAATCAAAGGGTATAATAGATATTTTGTATTTTTTTTTTTTAATTATACACATTTTTCAAGATGGAAATAAAAAAGTAAATAACATGTGGTATCCACATGTTTTTTTTTCCATCCTCTTCTCCATCCTTATTTCATCCCATCCGAACATGCCATTAGTTTTTGTGTTTAATTAGTCCGCTAATTTTCTAACGAAAGTGTCCTATATATATGTGTCACGCACGTGACCCCTAAGAAACTCAATCCTTCTCGCTCCTTCAATTTTCGGATCTAATTAAACTCACAATATCAAATTTATCTTTCAAAACCAAAAGATTCTTTGCCACAAAATTCACTAGCCACAAACCTCAACACCTCGCAAGCAAATCACAACCCCTTTTTTCCCAGCATCACACATCCAATACTCAACAAGTTGAAGAACATAATGCCCCTGATACAAAACACCCAATCAAATTGATCGAGGTGTGACCAATAATACAACCAAAAAAGGAACCACAGGACCAATTCGATTAAAAATATGAAAATTTCCAGAAATTAGATGATTAACCAACACACATGAAAACTATTATGTTATTATATAAACAATAATGGTAGAGAGAATGTAAAAGACAATATCTTATATGACGAATCATAGAAGAGAGATTGTAGCTTTACCTAACTTTTTTTCCAAATGAATGAAATTTAAATTTTATGTTTCATCTTTTTTTCTTTTAATTTTGTCTCTACTCTTCACAAATATTGAGCATTTGCATTTTCTTTGCATCCCCCAACAGTTATGTATTTGTAAGTCCAATGATTCGAATTAATGAACTCCAAACAATAAAGTCTGAGTCCAGCATTTAAAAAATCCCAAATTACAAATGTCTCAAAATATTCAAAGCTAGCTAAAGAGAGCATGTTTGGTCCCTTAACTTCGGCTTAAGTTTAAATTTTTTCTCTTAAGAAGAGTTATGTTCTCTTAACTATAAACCTCCTAAATTCAATTTATAAAAGGATGAGAATTGAGGGTTTCATTGAAATACTCTGGTACAAGACCCAAAAAAAAAAAAAGTACACTGAACAGAAAGAAAGAAATAATTGTGAATAAGTGCAATACTGACCCGGTACGAATAACTGGGACCGTTACAGACGTTTGAAAGAAGCAAATTCTCAAGAGTTGAACTAGAAGGAGAAAGAAGCTTCACCAAACAATATTCACTCGAAAATTCAACACATTTGAGACATAGGATCCTGAGTGAGGGTAAACAAACAGAATCAATTTCATCTTGGATAGTTATCCCACGCAATTTGAGAACCACAAGGTTTGTACAAGTGAAAACATGTGTAGGCAATGTCCCACGACCACAAGATAGAGAGATATCGAGTTCCTGAAGGTTGCCTTGTAGTGCAGTATTAAGCCATGTTGTGAAATGGGAGGGACGGGGATGAGTTACCACACATCTGAGACGGAATCTTTGAATACTGGGTTGGTTCACACTTAAAACGCCATTCACAAACTGTGCGAAGCGTGAATAATAGTTTGTTTTGAAATTCCTCCGCACAGGCGTAACAATATGGTTAATGTAGTCTTCGTCGTCCAAGTATAGGGAAGTAAGTTGGAGCCACACTGATTTCCATCTCTTTGATAAGAAAAAAGTGGTTGCGGCCTGTTTGGTATTTGGAAGATAACACAGGATTTTGCATAGCAAATGGTCTGGTAGTTCACTTATCCTATCACTCATGCCTCTATTCAACTGAAATTAAGGATCGGAGTGAAGAAAAATTGCGATTGCCCCTCAAATTCTACAGCGCTTCTTGTCCTCCTTGCTGAAATCAGAAGACGAAGAGAGAAGGTTTTCTAGCGGATTTTGGAGGAACCGAGTCTAGGGATTTGCTTGGTGATTAGGGTTTAGTTTGGGTTGGGCCGGATTTGGGCCTTATTGGATTGTTTGTTTGTTCGTATTTTCTGTCTTTCTGATCTTACCAAGAAACAAAAACAAAGGAGATGCCCAGATCCAAGACAATAGGAAAAGAATTGAGAGAAGATTCTTGAACCCAAAAAAAAAGAAAGAAAGAGCTTAAAAATCAAGTGTATGTATAAAGGACGTTCAACAGCTTAAAAATTTGACACGCAGTATCTTGAATTCTTTTCACCGTAAATCCGTAATGTATAAAATTAAAATTATAAGAAAATATAGATTTACATCAACAAAATATATCTTATTACATAATAATTGAATTAAATTAAAATAACAACTAAAAAATTTGATCAATATATCTTAGGCTATGTTTGGATTAGAGATTAAGGAGGAGAAGCCGAGAAGGAAAGGAGAGGGGAGAGATTCAAGATATCTTTTCTTTGTTTGGGAAGATAAAATTTTGAGGGGAAGATGATGAAAGATCAATTCTTAATTCTCCATCATACTTCCCGTCAGTAAATTAATGATACCCCAAATTGGAGTATTTTAGAGGAAGTATCAATATCCAATCAAAGGGAAGACCTAACGGATATTGAAGGATTAAGGATTAATCCTTTATTATCTTCCCCTCCTTTCTCCTCTAATCTCTCCCCTTTCCTTCTCCTCTTAATTCAGTATCTTAATTTGTTTAGGGGGAAGGATATTGAAGGATTAAGAATTAATCCTTTATTATTTTCCCCTCCAATTCTTAACTTTCTAAATAAAGAAAAGATGTTCCAATCTTCTCCCCTTCTCTTTCTTTCTCCTCCTTAATCCCTAATTCAAACATATTCAATGAAAATGCAACGGATTGATAGGTAAAAACAAGACATCACATTTTAGTTGATTTTTAAGAAAACTAAGAATTTTGGTTTGCTTCACATTTCAAAATGTTTCAATTAATCAAAGTTATAGATTGACCAAAATCAGACAAGTCAAAAACAAATTAATTAGGTATGTATGGCTTACTAACATACATACCTAATCTGAATCCCATTTACCTGACCCTCATAATAAGGTACAGAAGATCATTCCAATAACTCAGTTAATCAAGTTTACAAATTTCACATCCACTTAACCTTGTATTCACACAATAGTAATTCAGTATCTATGATCAGACAATAAATCACGGTTCATTTGTTTGACTTTATTATAATAACAACTTGGCACCTCCACTTTTGGAAATCCTCTTCCCCACGCCAATGTCGCCAGATTCTCATCTCTAAATCATCTATGCACTTAAACAAGTAATCAATCTAACACCTAATGAGTAGTTACAATCTCAAAATAGATCATCACAACTAAGAAAATGTCTTATGCCAAATTCACATCCCTTTCTCTCTCATGCCATAAATTACAGCATAAATCCCAGCAATATTCCCTGTCTAACCTATAAACAAATAGTAACAGTTGACTGGGAACTCAAATCCAACTATTAGTCATATTCCCATATTCATTATATCCATTCAGACGTATGTAAAAATACAAATACTAATGAGTTTGGGAGTACTAGTAAAGGGAAGTCACCCTGTTTGTTTTTGTATAAGCACAATTCTTTGTAACCTAATATGCACAGTTGAGTATATCACCCATTACTAAATGTAACAAACACTTGAGAAAAAACCACACACGAGTCAACAATCATGTAGAGACATCCCAGCTGAAGACTGCTTTCCAAGTACAGTAAATTTCGCAGACAAAACCGCTTCAACTTCACCATAACCCGCTGGAAATCTTGCTGTCAACCAGTCAGCAGGGCCCTTCGGTAGAATCTCCCTCACATGCCATTTTATTTCTTGCTTAGAGATTGATACATGTTTGGGAGTAGTAAGCAAAAATGTTTGATCTATTGGTATTGAAAGTTTCAGAGTGAATGTAACATCACTCAAGGGAGCTGGAAAATCAGGATCTGATTCATATTTTATCTGTACAGACAGAGGACGTCCAGTTCTAGCTTTAAAAATATGAACCTTCAGAGGCAGTGGTATCAACCCAGGTTGTGAACTACTATACTCGATGATTGGGATGGATTCATTTGCTAATGCAGCTCTCACATAAAAGATCCTGTTATCAACACTACTAACACAACGATCATCTATGGCAAATCTTTTCACAGCACTGATTCGTTCCACACGGAATGAGAATTCAGATGTTGTGGGAGACAAAGTTCTAAAGTAAACAAAACCCATAAATCCCACCCTTGCGAGGAATGATTCTGTACTGAACTCTGCATTAACCTCTTCTGATAAGTATATCTCATGACCCTTCGTTTCTGTTTTCTTCACCAATAAGTTCTCATGTTGAGCATCACAGAATGCTTTGAAAGTTCCTCCTAAAGCTAGCTCAGTAGCAAACCCAACTCCCTCGACATTAATATGGGTAGCTGCAACTTCTTCATCTTGTGAAGCACAAGAGGATGAAACCTCCAACTCTCGAAATGCTTTCGTTACTTCGGTCAAATCCGTTCCCCCCGTCTTCCGTTCCCCCCGTCGTCGTGAAGCAAGCTTCTGTCAAGCAAAAGAGACAATATGATAGGAATCCTTATATTTCAATAGTACCACTGCAGCAGACTTTCATTCTCAAAATCATCTATGCACTTAAACAAGTAATCAATCTAACACCTAAACAAGGAGATTTTTTAGATCCACGGTATCTAATAATACCACTTAAAAAAATGACTAGTTACAACTTCCAGACTTTCATTCTCAAAATAGACCATAACAACTAAGAAAATGTCTTCTGCCAAAGTCACATCCCTTCCTCTCTCATGCCATAAACTATAAGGTGTTCAGTTTTATAATAGGTTGAATCCACAGTTGATCCAATCCTATAACAACAAGAGAAGTACATTCAAGATTGTACATTTCTAAATTGAACTTTTCTAGGGTGTCATACCCATTACGATCATTAGCTATTCTCACAGCAATATTCCCTGTCTAACCTATAAACAAATAGAAACAGTTGATTGGGAATAAATTACAGCATCCATACAACTCAAATCCAACTATTAGTCATATTCCCATATTCATTATATCGATTCAGACGCATGTATTAATAGAAATACTAATAAGTTTGGGAGTATACCAGCACTCTCAATACCTTAGAACAATGCAATAAAAGATAGAAAATAAAGATATTGCCTGACTAAACTAAACAAAAAAAAAAGTTGACTAACCTGTTTTTCAACACTTGGCCTGCGAGGTAACGTTGGATCATTTGGATCATCCAACGCTCCAACATCTTCCATCTGTTCAGGCCGTTCAATGCATCTGTACACGCAATGGAAGTTTGCATCTACCTGCATAAAAAAAATAATTGAATTTCATGCAATTGTAAAGCAAAAACGAAAAGAAATTAAAATGTGGAAGAGGTACCTCTTTACTTTTACATCCCGTGTTTGTGCACTTCAGCACCAACTTATTCCTTTTTTCGTCATGACGAGGATGAAGAATAAAATTGCTGATAAAAAGAAGAAGATTGTTGAAAACGTATTGATAAAAGATGAAAATAAACCAAAACAAAAAAACAAAAAAAATTACCACTCTCGACAAAACTGGAAAACTGAATTTGGATACATGATCAAATACCTGCAAATACCAGAATGGGAATAAGATATGAAGTGAGCAAATACACAAGACAAAAACTAGAGTGTAGGCAGCAGCAACAACTGGGGCTGGGTTCAAGTGCTTAAGAGAAATACTTGGATTTGGGAATGATTTCAGAGATGCTTCTGCATCAAGGACTTCAGTATTTCATAATGATTTAAAGAAATCCACAATATTCTTTCCCCAAATATATTTACATCATTAATTGATAGTCCCAATCCCCAGCAAAGGAAGGGTTTGAGAAGGTTTCTCTATCAATCCAAGTCCCATTCCTCGTATAAATGAGAAATACAGAGTTAAAACACTGCATTAACTTATAGTACCTCATGAATTGCTTACTTAAGGTACTTGCATCTGAATTCAATCTCCATAAAAGTTTCTGACATTGTCTACTAAAATTGTACTTGATCTTTTCTTCATTGGTCCAACATCTAATTAATAGAGGGACATAACTATTTTCTAGTTTCATAAGTTAAGATTTCCCGTGTTCTTCAAGATTGATTCTTTTTCATCTCGCTATGCAGGTATTTTGTTTATTGTCTCAATGCGTCATCTATTGTCTTATTACTAGATAGTTAAAAAGCAAAAGTGACCGGTATCATACAGATTATGTATAAATCCTACATAGGGTAGACAAAGTAAATAAATAAACTCCATCTACTCATCCCAATTTGTTATGCCAACTTCATTCACAGAAGTGCCTTCAAAATTGCAAATCTATATGTGATTATCATTTTTGTTCTTATAAAAGAATCACGAAAAATGATTAAACGAAGCAGCAAATTACCAGTCACTTCAACAGGAAGGTGCGAGGTGGTTGGGGTGCTCTGAGCGTGCGACCTAATTCGATGAATGAAGATCAAGAAACGGGAGAAGAAGAAGAAGAAGAAGAAGAAGAAGAAGATTTTCTTGAACGGAGTACAAAGAAGGCGAAAGAGGTTTCAATTGAAGAAGGAGACGTTGGCGCGTGTTGATTCGTATAGAGATTCTGTGATAATGGTGATCAGATGTTCATGGGAGAGAATGAGGATGATTGCTCGGATTTTGAAGCTAGTGTATTGGAAGATGGTTAGAGAAGAAAAGCGCGCCAAAATTATTTTTTATTTTTTATTTTTTAAAACAAAATTAATTCTTTTTTTTTTTGCTAACTAATTTCTACTTTTGGAAGATTCGCAATACTTTCTATTTGTAACTAATTATTACAACTGATTGTCTTTCAAAAATCCTCTTTCTGTGCTTCTTAGTGGGCTTGGGCCTTCTACTTGTGGGTCTCTTTTTATGAAGTATATTTTTTACCAAAAAAAAAACTAAAGAATTTGAACAAAAAAACGTTGACTTATCTTTATTTAAAAAAAAAAAAAGTGGACTAAGTCAAAAACACTCATAACAACAGCGTGTATGGGGGTTAGTGGATTAGTTCTATATATCAACTATCAATCAAGGACTCAATAGATATTTTAAAGTAATGAATTCAACTCAATAATTTTACTTAATTCAAATTCACTTTTTTTAATAACAAGAGAAAAACGGAATTGAGATATGACTTATCTTAAATTTTCCACTGGGAATAACAACTTCAAATGAATTTAATTGTTTGGATGGATTGATTAATAAGTCATATCAATTTCATCTCATTTCTATATACATACCATAATATATATCTAAAGTTTTAATTCTTTTTACACACACATCATATATTTTTTTTATATTTTTTAATTAAAAATACCTATTTTGTAACTCCAATAACCATAGGAGTCACAACCATATTAATATAGATATATATTCTTGTATTATTCCTATCCATTACACAATAAAATAAGAACACAAACTAAGGATGCATTTTCTTTAAAATACACCCAACACTTGGGAACTATACAAAATTTTGAATACATTTCTTCACCAAAAAAAAAACATAGAAGTGAAGTTTCATCTGAAATTAAATTCCAAACAAGTTGAGTTGAATTAAAAAGGGAAAAAAAACTAAACTGAATTAATTCTCAATATTTGAATGTTTCAAATAATTAAGAGTGGAAACTACTAGTGATATATAAAATCATAAACACAGAACATACTTTTTTTTTTTAAAAAAACTGAGTTTATTTATTTGGCTATATTTTTATAAGATGAAGTTCATTTAATCAAAATTGAGAGAAGAGGACAATAGAGATAAGTCCATAGAAGACAGCTAAGCAAGTGTGTGTAGCATTATCATAAATGCAATTTCTACCTAACCTTACCACACTCACTCACTTTTGCAATAATTCTAAAAGTTCACATACTAATCACCACTTTATATCATATCCTCTCTTTTCATCTTAATTATTTGTGCCATAAAAACCTCTTTAATTCACTCAATACAAATTAAAGGCCAAGTCAATGAAGCATCTTTTAAAACATGGTTGGGTTTTCTCTTCCTCTATTCATTTCATTTTTTATATAATATGCTTGATTAACAAGTGTTTGTTAGAGAACTTAAAATAAAATAGTAATAGTCAAAGAATTAATCCAAGCGGAGAATATCTTAAATACTCTAGTTGGTATTCAATACCTCCACTAGCCTACCACATATAGAAATATGGTTGTTGCATTTAAAAAAAAATAAAACACCGAAATGGTTGGTTTTTTTATTAAACCATTGAAATTAATAGTGGATTCTCATTTATTAGTACATTTTTATTTTATCACACACACACATGTATATATATATATATATATATATATATATATATATATATATATATATCAGCTATATTAATTTAAGTGCAACATGCACTTTAAATAAGTCTTTTCGTACACCATATGAATATGATTGAATTTGAATAAGTTAATATTGACAAAATGATAAATAATAAATGGAGAGAATATTTGATTTTCAATACTCTCAAAATATCTCCCTTTTTTTTTTACACTACAAAACAGTGTTCATATTTAATATATGATGGTGTATAACAAATCTGTCTCTGTTATAATTGTTGAAAAACAAGGTAATTTGTAATTGAAATAGGCTTGATATCATTTTATTGACTTTTAGTCAAGTAATTAATTCACATAAAATCCAAATTGACCAAAAATGTAGACAAGTTGTAGGACATTTTTATTCCTCCATATAATTTTTAAAGGGTTTCCTCTTATAATAAATGACACATAATTTTATTTCTTATTCATTCTAGGTGAGTTCTTATTCATGTAAATTTTTATTAATATTAACAAATAACTTTATATGATTAGATAAATACATCAAAGTTCAATAATATAGTAGTACTGAACTCTTATTTCTATATTCTGTCCTACCAAGTGAATTAATTTATAAGTTGTGATTTTATGATTTTATTATTTATCCATTAACAAGTATTATTCATTTCCATAACTATATTTATAATTAGGAAAAGTTAAGGGGGCAAAAAGATAATAGTGAAAGGTACGCGTTAGTTTGCGCCACCATAGATGAATGGGAGCGAACAGACACAACTAGACTAAGGAGACTTTTTGACTTTGCGCTTAAATAACGAACGCTTTCTTCTTCCACATTCCAAGTTTTCATTTTTTTGTGTGCCTTCTTCTTCTTCTTCTTCTTCTTCATTATTTCACCTACCTTCACTGCCTCCCTCTGTGTCAAGAAGAGATTAGTGCAATCGCAGAGTCTGTGTGTTGAAAGGTACCATTTTTCTTCTCAAAACCCTCTAATTTTTTCTCTCTAATTCACAACTTTTCTTTGGGTTTTCTGGGTTTCGAACTTTTCAAGAACACATAGGCATATCTGGACTTGAAATTGCTTATTCTCTGAGTCTCACTAACTGTTGAGTTCAGCAATTGAATTGAATGCACAGTTTGGTTATTAGAGGAACGTTTATAACTTCAATTTTTATGAATTGTGTTGATTATCTGTCTAGTTCATTTCGCTTTTTGGAATGACTTGCAGCAAATTGTTCTTTGACTTGTGGGTGGTTGGTGCCTGTTTCTTTTGAAATTTTGATTCATTACTAATTGTTCATCTCTTCATCAGAACAGGCTGATCTGCTTTTTGGCATACTTGTACTCTATGTCTTGTCATGGAAAGAACAGAAACTTGAAGTTTTCAACCCAAATAAGGCCTATTTTCCCTTGATACTATTATGGGCTTATGGTTTCAGAAAACCATGATAAAATAGAAATGAAGGATTTTTTTAAAAAAATTAATACTTTATATCTAGACAAAGTTATTAGAAGATGACATGCTAGTTTTAGACTTGAAGTTTTCTGTTGCTTCTTTTAAACTTTGTGCTAACGGTTATGGGAGTCAAATTGTGTTACCTTTGGAAGGAAATGGGGTTTTTCAAGGGGTTACCTCTCTTCATGTTATTTCTACTAGTTGTGTCTTTATTGCATATTGCAAGTCAATATTTCAAAATTTATGAGCGAAGGGCACAAGAATGAGGAGAAATTTATTTGTATTTAGTTTTTAAAGATGTTAACCCGTGTTAAATCACCAACATTTATTATATAGTTATGTATCAGTGTATATTTGATAGAGTCTTCTCTTCAGAGTAGGAATCATGGGTTGCTTTGGCTTTTGCAAAGGAAGTGATGTTTATACAGATACTGACAATAAAACCTTCATGCAAAACAGTTCTGCAGGTAATTCATTATTCACCATTTTCTTTTACTGTTTGTAAATTTTTCTGCTCTAAGATTCTATCTAATACTTGGTCTCATACAACTTGTGACTATTATCTAAAGTATCCCGGGAAATCAATGAGAGCAAGTTTCATGTTTATTGTACATGCAAATTCTTATTTCGTGACAATTCAAATTTGGAAGTTGTGTCATTGACACATTTTACATGTTTCTTATATGATATTGGCGAATGAGCAGTTCCAAATTGAAGTGTTTTCAAAAGTGTAAAAGTTGTCATATGCTCTCATTTCTGTTTGTATTTCATAATTATTTTTCGATTTATATGATGCAGCGAACCCCGGTTATCCTAGAAGAGAAGCCGCGACAACCACTCCACGTACTATTCATTTTCAACCCATTTCTGTCCCTTCCATCTCAGTTGACGAATTAAAGTCCGTGACTGATAATTTTGGCACAAAATCTTTCATCGGAGAGGGTGCATACGGCAAAGTATATTATGCCGTATTGCGAAATGGCCGTGCTGTGGCTGTAAAAAAGTTAGATTCCAATAAGCAACCAGAACAAGAATTTCTTGCACAGGTTTGGTTCAAATGCACCTTGTTATAGTTGTTCCATCTCATTAATTCAGCACTTTGATTCATCACATCACTTGTATAGTTTTCCATTGTATCAAGGCTAAGGCATGAGAATGTTATTGAGCTTGTTGGTTATTGTGTCGACGGTCCTCTTCGTGCACTTGCCTATGAGTACGCTCCTAAAGGCTCACTTCATGATATTCTACATGGTTAGTACATAACTGCAACTTATGGCTAATACAAATACCTTCACACTTATATAACTGCAACTTCAAAAGTTTATAGTCTGTTCTAAAAAATTAGAGGCTGCTTTTCTTATAGAATAAGTAATTTTCTCTCTGTTGCAACATATAATTTTCTTAAGAATTGTGGATATAGGACGCAAAGGCGAGAAGGATGCACGTCCTGGTCCAGTTCTGTCATGGACACAAAGAGTTAAAATTGCTGTTGGAGCAGCTCAAGGACTTCAATATTTACATGAAAAAGCAGAAATTCCTATCATCCATCGCTATATCAAGTCTAGCAACATACTACTTTTTGAAGATGATGTTTCAAAGATTGCTGATTTCGACTTGTCAAATCAAGCCCCTGATGAAGCAGCACGTGTCCATTCTACTCGCGTTCTTGGAACCTTCGGTTATTATGCTCCAGAGTATGTTGTTATTCCTGGGATTCAGTAGAGTTGATTTTGTAGATATGAAAAGAAAGATTTATATTTACTGTATTCACTGTAACTAGTAAACTTTGAAGCAGGTCTTTAACAAGTTTTCGATTTTTAAATCTTTTGGATCACAGGTTTGCAATGACTGGAGATCTCACTATAAAAAGTGATGTTTATAGTTTCGGGGTCGTATTGTTGGAGCTCCTAACCGGGCGTAAACCGGTTGATCATACACTGCCACGAGGGCAGCAAAGCCTTGTGACTTGGGTATTAATCTTTCGGCGTTTTCATTTTGATCATTGAAATTGTCACATTTTTCACAAGCTGATTGCTGCTCGTTGGATTGTATTAGGCTACACCAAAACTCAGTGAAGATAAGGTAAGCCAGTGTGTGGATGCCAGATTAAAGGATGTTTACCCTCCAAAGGCAGTTGCAAAGGTATTATAATATTCTCTTTTTTTTTCCTCTGAGTTTTGTCTTCAATTTAAGCACAGAGAAGCTCAAGTGATAATTGATTATATATACTGTGGAATTGGTATAGATGGCTGCTGTGGCTGCATTGTGTTTGCAATATGAAGCTGGGTTAAGGCCAAATATGAGCATTGTAGTGAAAGCTTTACAACCACTATTGAATGCTCGTCCCCTTCATCCAAAGGACATGCGCTGAACTCAACCTCTACATTCCCATTTTAATGCTGTGTAATGTGTTGTGACTAACTATTATTATTATGCATTGTGATTTAGGCCTATAAAAAAGCCATCTTTTGCACCATTACTAGCTACTGTATGTGTAATTTTGTAGAAAGTTGCTGGGGGTTGAACACTATATGGAAATCTATTTATTTTTTTTATTTTGCTGAGGGTTCTGCAATTGATACAATATAATGATTGTAATTGATTTTGATTTTATCAGGTAATTGCATCTAGAAGGGGACAATAATCCCTAGCTAGTTCAATCACTACATTTATTATTAAAATATTTGATTTCTAGTTTACAATGTTCTCAATCTCAAGTATTTAATTAAATTATGCTCTTTTTAATTTTTTTTTTAAACAAGGACTTAAAATATGTCTTTGCCACAACATTTACCATGGCCCAAGTTTGTTTGAGAGCCTTAAAAATTAGAAGCTCAAAAGTGAGGCCCATGAGACAAACAGTTGTGAATTAAACTTAAGAGAAATGATCGCCTTACAGTCCCAAAAAAAAAAATGATCGCCTTATTTATTGGGCCAAGTGAATTATAAATTTTTTAGAAATGGGAGGGTAGATTACAATTATATATTATACTAGAAGCTTCACATGTACGAACATGCATACAATTTATTCTATAATTTTTTACAAATTATAATATAAAATAATTATAATATTTTAAAATAATAGCAATTAACCAATAGGTGGTTGGTTGGAGTGATAGGTACTCTATTCCCTTAAGTAAGGTCCTGAGTTCGATCGAGATTTGCGTATGGAAAAACTTCTGCTGGAGAGCTCTAACTCCCTTATGGAATCTCTGCTAGCTTGAAAAAGATTGCCTCTAATAGAATGATACATGTGAGAAACCAAATAAAAAATAATAATATAACAATTAAATATTTGATTATTTTTAATTTTAAAATACAATATAAAATAATTATTATATTTTAAAATAATAAATCAAATAATTGGAAGTTATTTACCCATCAAATTTACTTTCTCTCTCTTACATATTCTCATTATATAATTTTTTTTTTGTATTTTTTAATTTTAAAAAAACCATTCTGTGACATGAATACCAGAAAATCTTATATAATATAGATATAATAAAAATCATAACGGATAATACACTGATCTCACAAAGTGGACATCTGTAGAATATAATGAATTAGTGCTTCAGGATTCTTTAATCAGCACTCTTCAAACTCCTTGAAAGTTGAGGAAGGAGAAGGAAGAAGAGTCAATGTTCAGTAAGGTTATATTAATTAAGGAAAAATCTTAGGTCAATTTCCTTATGTCCATTTCATCCAATTTCACCAATCATATATTGTATTTACACACTCTCTCTCTTTTATGATTGGTCATATAAAAGGTGGTATTCTATATTCTCTCTCTACTGTGATTGGTCATTTAAACACTTTTTGCCACGTGTCATAATTATATTGGGGAATTGGATGAAATGGACATAAGGAAATGGACCTAAGTTTTTTCCATTAATTAATTGTTGATATTGAAAATTTCTAAAATAAAAAAGTAATACAATAGCAGCTATATGATTAACTATATCAATAATTTGATCCTCAAAGATATTTTTCCCTCTCCTATATTAATTAGGAAATAATGTGTATAAAATTACACAGTATTAATCATTTGCTAGAAAAGTTAAATTATACAATGTAGTATAGTGCTAAATTGCTAATATTTGGAGATTAAACATAAAATAAAAGCTAGAGAAGGATCTAAACGACGGAGCATGGGGCATATATATAATATAATTAATTAGCAGAAACAGAAAGGGATATATATATATATAATTATATATATCCATTAATTCCATATTATATATTAATTACATGCATGTATGCATGCTTAGATACATTATTCGTAAATATTTCATTACTTTTTCCATGTATATATATAGTGTAAGTATTATTTAGAATGAGGTTATTATGTAAGAGGTAAATGATATAATGATATGTTGTCATGGATCACCTCTTAAATAAGATCATTAATATCTTCGTAATTAATTAATGATCTATCTCCTCCTAGCAGAAGAAGCAGCAGCGGAAGATTCTCGTTGGGAATTGAAGTAAAGAGCAGCGACGGGAGAAGAAAGATTGTAAAGCTCAGCAAAATCTCTGGTATTGAAGTTTTGACGCCATCCTGGAACATCTATCCTCGTTTGTCTTCCCATTATTTGCCGAAATAACACAAACACGTATCGATGAATCCCCACCGTTGGTCTTGGCCTCTCGTAGCTCACGATCTCTTGCCCTATTCATATTTTTAATTTTATATATATATATATATATATCACTTATATGCATGCATGCACCTATATATATATATAATATATATCTACCATACGTACCAAAGGTAGGCCCCGTTGTTGCTGGAATATCAGTTACCATCCTAGCCCATTTCAACCACAAACACTTCATTAATATCTATATATATTTGTGAATTTCAACAAAACTAAATATAATTTATATACATACATATATGATGAGGATGCATGATTCGTGATGATCCATATTCAAATCATAGAGACACATATTTTGTCTCTTATTCAAAACACACTACAATTTAAAGCTCATATATATAGTACTTTAATTTAGCATCCCATCAATCTATATAATATATCAATCAAAACAAAACCAAAACCCCCTTTAAATATTCTCTCTTCCATTCAAAACCAGATCTAGGCAAGTAGAAATTAACCCACTTTTAAGTAACTCACCTACCTACCTACCTTCATAGTTCATACATACATACATACATATATATATATATATATATATATATATATATATATACAAAAGGCTTCTATCAAGTGACTATCTAGAGAAGGTCAGATGTGCGTAATCTTCCATCTACGTACAAGCAAATAGATTATTTAAAGGATTCGAACTTATGATCTCCATATCACATGGCAGCTTACCGTTGCTTAATATATATAATTCATTCGAAGAAAAGCTATATATATACAATAAATTAGCTGAAGAAGGCAGGTGCAAGGAGAGAAATTAAAGAGGCAGTCACCAATGCAAGTACTCCCTCAAAGTTGGCTCACTTGGGCTAGGTGCATCAGGATCCACCATTATCTGCATGCATGCAAATGATCAATAATCAATTAACTCTAATCTAGCTAATCAATAATATTAATGAAGTATTATATATAGATAGATAGATAGATACGAGAGTGTAAAAGGTCCTGAGGTCATGTCCACCAATATTGACCCTAGGTGGGTTAAGAAGAAGAGAGGGTTTGATGTCACGGCCATTGATGACTTCAGTGTTATTAGGGTATATCACTCTCATTGAGATTGACCTCGTGAATGGATCCAACACATCTCCTACTACTCTTCCTACTACTAGTGCATCTGTTTCTCTCCTCGTCATTTTATTTCTATATCACTACCACCTTATAGCTTCAGGAGATCGATATTATGATCATTACATATACCTATTTATATATATAGCTGGTGCGTCCATGCATGTTCCACAGAGATATTTAGATTATATTACCTCTTTTTTTAAAAAAAAAAAAGAAAAGAAAAAGATCGAAGTTCATGAATTTCTCTCCTAAAAATTAATCTAGAAAAAAGATTTTAGTATAGGAATAATGGAATATTAAAAACTAAAAGATGTAATTTCTCCAAAAAGTTAAACTTTTTGTAATTACCATGCATATATCATTTTTTTATCTTTCTTGATTTGTGAGTGGGTGTTTGTACGTGTGGCTAGGGAGAAGATAACTCGAAATTGTGTTGTGTTGTGTTGTCATGAAAACATAATAGTGGGATACCCTTCTCCACTTTCTTTCTTTCTTTCGGCTCATTCCATGCATACATACAGTAAAAAGACAGAATCGTCTCAATCTCTCAAAAAGGTAGTCAGGTTACTATTTTAAAGGATTCTAATATATATATATATATAATAATGACCGTTTTTTTTTGGGTGAACGATGGTTTTAAGTTTGGTTAAAATGCACATACACTCCTTGAGTTTTAAAACGTTGCACATAGACCCCTTGAGTTTTTATTTTGGGCAGAGACACCCCTTCTATTAGGGTTCTGTGACAACTAGGCGTTAAGTGCCACGTCAGCAAGCATGTGTGAGGAGTGTCTCTGCCCCTAAAATGAAAACTCAAGGGGTTTGAAAATACTAAATTGCCCTCACACATGTTTGCTGACGTGGCACTTAGCGCTTAATTTTCACGGAACCCTAAGGGGTATCTCTGCCCCAAAATTGAAAACTCAAGGAGTCTATGTGCAACGTTTTAAAACTCAATGGTGCATGTGCCCTTGACTCAAAATTCAGGGGACGTAGTTTTAAGGTCTATTATAGATATAGAGATAGATAGATGGTTACAAATTAAAAGCCACCATGATGAATCATGCATATATAGGTTATAGCCGATTTAACAACAATTTTTTATAATCTGAGGAAAAATTACTGCTAATTAAATTAAACTTAACGTACGGGCATTATGATCAACTACCGTAATCTAGTGAAAAATGCAGAATCTCTCACCAACGCCTACACCATACATAACATATTAATGGTAGCTTATAAATTTGTCCCTCATTATATTCCAATATAAATATAGATGATTGAATAACACAAATTGAATTGAAGTAGCATATGTTAATAATTAATGGGGTGAGAATAATAAATCTTTATCACCTCTGCCTATGAAAACCTGCACATCAAGAAACGAAGCTGATTCTTTACTGTCCATTGAAGAATGAAAGGGAATTAAGGGCCACCACTTCATTCCATCACCATTAACCCATGCAACCTCACCTTAATTATTTCATAGTTAAGTCTTTTCTTTGCCGAGTTTAATTTTGATTTTGCTGATGTGTTGATGATGATTGTTAGTGATGATAATATATATATGTACGTGTGTGCAAGCAGATAGAGATAGAACCTAATTGAAGAAAGTATATATACAAGATGCATGATATAATTAAGTATTTGGATAATTTAAATCCATATCTTTAATTTGGTTCATTGTTTCTTTTAATGCCATATTTTCCTCAAGCCATGATATAAGTATATTGATTTAGCACTAGGATCTTATTATTATTAGGATATTAGAGTTTCCTAATTTCTTTCTCGGTAATAAGATTTTATGTTAGATAATATCTGTAATTATTTTAAGAAAGTTCAGTACTACGGTACTACTGAACTTCAATATATACCTCTAATTATGTAGTGTTATTTGTTAATATTAATAGAAACCCACATCGATCAATAAGGACTCACCTTGAATGGATTAGGGACCAATTGATTGGAGGAATATACTGAAATTCGGTACTATAATACTACTGAATTTCAGTATATCTCTCCAATTATGTAGTGTTATTTGCTAATATTAATAGGAATTCACATTAATAAGGACCCACCTTAAATGGATTGAAGACCAACTGATTAGAGAGATGTACTGAAATTCAATACTACAATACTATTGAAAGAAATCAAAAATTACGCACGTCGAGGCGCCGAGCGGATAAAATAAAGGAATATGTATAACTTTGTGTTAAGATGCACAAGACATTATCATAATTATTCGTATTGGCTATGCAAGGGTTCATTCCAGAAGGAATATCCAACTTGAACACTTCAAAAAGTCCCTTTATTCGACAATATCCCAGATTTTTATCATGCTCTTACTTATTTTTTAATTATAACAAAAATTATAAATATTTATAATGTATACAAATTTAATTAAATAAACATCCTTATTATATGTAATTTTAGATATTCAATTCGTATAATTAATCTGTTTGAAAATAAATAAATAAAATTGAATTAGTTTTTTTTCCCCTTACGCACGCACGCAACCATGGTATAATTGATTGATAAAGAATTAAAATATGGATTCAGAAGAAGAAGGTATACTACGTAGAGAAGCTTAATTAGCTAGGTAGGCAAATGAGACAGAAGAAAGGAATATTATATATGAAAGAATATGAACAAAAAATGGGGAGTCCTTAGGGATAAAAAAAATGTATGGTTCCACAGTGAAGACCCTCATCTTTTAGGTTGATATTTTCTCTTGAGATATGAATCATGGAAAGAGAGGAAAAAAAATCTTCAGTTATATTCTTCTCTGGTAGTTACGTTCGGTATATAAACCTTTGAGTACAGAATCATTTTATCTATATGTATATATATATGACACTAATTAATAATTATGAGAATCTAATTCCATGTAGTTTTACTATCATAGCTCACCACACACACACATATATATATATATATACCTTTTTGCATGAATATATATATATATATATACCAAAAGTTCATAGCTAAGAACCTTCCAAATACAGAAATGTTTAGCTAAGAACCTTCCCTCATCATTCATTTATCTTGATAAGTTTCTTGAACAAAAGTGGAGGGGACCCTTCGGATCCTATTTGTAAGAGAAATGTTCTTAATTAGTTTTTTTAACTAGACTCCAATATAATATTGGTTAAATTATACACCAACCCAATGCTTTAATTTTCTTTTGTTTCTCTTCTTTTTTTATAACTGTTTATCTTTGTATTTGTAATATTCTTTCTTTAATAAAATTTTTTTTTTATCAAACAAAATTTTTTTTCAATTTATTCTCCAAAAGATTAAATTTGTCTGAGTTTAATAATGAGAGATTTTTTGTCATTTATGTTAATGAAATTTTTTTATGGACTAAACTGAAACACACTACATCTTTTGGGGATTAAATTTGATATTTTCATATCTTTCAATGACCAAAATGTTATTTTACTCGATTAATAAATAAAATAAAAAATCATATAATTTAAAAAATAGTTTAATAATTTATTTTTTATTAAATATTAATTTTAGTTAAAATAAACATTATTTTCTATTTTTTTTACTAAATTATTAATATCTATTTTTTACTAGTTGGTTGGTGTTTGCGTACGTCTTTTGGTTGCTTCTTTATATATATATATATATATCATGCTCTATCACGTACATTTAGAATTGTATTTGACATCTCATGTTTCTTCATAATTATTAATTTAAAAATATATACTTATCTTTTATGGATAAAGCTTCCTTTTTTAAGTATCACTAACAAGTACATCTCAACAACCACCACCTTGAATTACAAAACAAAAGGCTTCACTTCAATTACACACAATCAATAACCTCATTTTTCTTCTCTTGTTCAACTCCAAAGCAAGAGCAGTTGGCTCATGAATCATCATCATCATCATCCTAATTAAAACACAAAATAATAATAATCACAAAGAACTAACTGTACACACCATTAGTTCAAATGGAGCTGTTTGATGCCATATTCATACACAACCACAAAAAATTCTAACATCTAATATACCCTATGCTATGCCAACAAACAAGTATGTATATATATAAACCAAGCCATTTCTGCTCCATGTGTTGGATGTCATTGGAAGTTTCTAGAAGCTCAAAGAATTATGCAAAAATTCCCTTCTTTTTCTTTTTTATTTCTTCTGGCTCCTTATTCTGCCATTTGACATATGATCTGGATTATCACTCTTGTCTGTATCAGAACACTCTCTCTGGGCCTCCACTTCCGTGCCTCCTGCCTGACTCTTTCGCCGTCTTCGATCCTGCAATGTGTATATCATATGAGAAACATTGAGTTTCAAAAACTTCATGTCTGAATTTCAAAGTGGATTAAGTGGCAAGTGTTCTCTAGATGAATGTTTCAGTCATAGTTTTGTTTTAGAGAAAAATGATAGTAGGAATAGAGGTTACTCCAAGAACAGTGACATGCTGAGAATCTCAAAGATGCAAGCAAATGCCTAATCTAAAAGATTGTTTAATGATGAGAAGTCATAATCCGGATCCCTTCAGTCGACCGAGCCAACCCACATTGGATTCAGTTATAGGCTTTTACGTTTTGCTTTGTCTCTTTTAATGATATGCAAAGAAACCAGTCTAGATTGTCAAGAACACCAACTATGAACTATCACACAAAATTGCAAACTAATGTGATTTGAGAGAAGACATGGTAGAATCGGAAGTCGAACCTCTCGAGGTATAGGATATTCTTCTGATTCAAGCATGCGGACAACTTGACTCATCTTCGGTCTTTTCCCAGCATCTGGATCAACACACCTCAGAGCAGTTAAAAGGGCTCGTTTAAGGGCACTTGTCGATGGTCTAGTCTCAAGTTTTGGATCCACCACCTCGTCTGAACGCCTATTCCCTACCATCATCTTGAGCCAATCAACCAAATTTACCTGCAAGAAGGATAGTCTCATCAGTCAAAAATTCTAAGAGCTCATATTCCAAGTTACATATGGAAGGCTTAAATTGGTAAACATAAGGAAAATAAAACATGTTAGAGTTGTAATGATTTCTTCACAGAAATACGGATACCATTACTATTGTAATGACTCACCTCATCTGCCGGTCGGCCATAATCCACAGGGTCTCTTCCAGTAATTGCTTCAAGGATCAAAACACCGAAGCTATAGACATCACTCTTCTCATTTAGCAAGCCAGAATTGGCATATTCTGGAGCCACATATCTGGAAAATGTAATCAAGCATAACAAGCAGAGGAGAATGCAGTTAGAAAACTCATAACAGTTAAAATTTCTTTCTGTATATTACCAACTTAAGGGAGTCGGGCCGTCGGGGAAGCCGACTCAGACAATTTTAGAAGTGCAAATGAAGAATATAAATTGGTGCTGAAGAAAAATGATATTCCTGGTATTTCTATCTCACATGGACACATAATGAATTTCAGGTTGTTGATTTACAATGAAGATTAAAACATATACTCATATAGTTTCTAAATTAGCAGCACCTAGAAAAGGAGAGAAAGAGCATCATTCGCCATGCCTACTCGACTAGAAAATTTCCCGTTGAAACAGAAACAAGGAAGTCCTAAATTTGCAGAACATGCAATATTACTAATTGGATTGCAAAATCAGAAAACAGCTTACCCGAAAGTACCCATTACTCTTGTTGTTATATGACTTTTCCCGGCTCCAAGCAACTTAGCCAGCCCAAAGTCAGATATTTTGGCATTGAATTCATCATCAATCAGAATATTGCTTGACTTAATATCGCGATGTACAACCTTAGGCTCAATTGCCTCATGTAAGTATGCCAGACTGCAAAATATAATGTCATATTAGATGGGGGGAAAAAAAGAAACTCATGAAAATGAAGTAAATTACGGAGATAGACGATCTCATGAACATACGCTTTAGCTGTGCCAAGGAGAATTTTCGTCCGAGCATCCCAAGTAAGATAACCATGCTTCAGCATACCTCCATGAAGCCATTGCTCCAAATTGCCATTGTTAACATACTCATAAACCAACAACCTGAAATTCATTATGAATGATATAAATCCAAATAATACAAACTAGTACTCTGAAATTTGTAAGCACATGATCTAGATACAAAGCCTAATTAATGGAACTCATAAATAATACAAACTAATAACCTTGGTTGCAAAATATAAAATTGGAAACAAGTAGTAATATAGATACAAAGCCTAATTAATGTTCAAAAAATAAACTATGCAGTACCTGTGAGTGCCTTCAATGCAATATCCAAGAAGTCGAACCAAGTTCTTATGCCGCACATGACCAATAGCCTCAACTTCTACTCGAAATTCCTTTTCAGCTTGTCCTCTACAAGATGGATATCAGCACTTATTAAACAAACTTGTGTAATATGAAGCCATCCTAGTGAAAACACAAAACAGAAACAAATGCAAAGATTTCAATGCAACTAAACAAGTTCCTGCCTAAACTTACAAATTATTGAGAATCTTCTTAATAGCCACAGGATTTCCATTGCCTAGCTGACCTTGATAAACAATTCCATATCCTCCTTCGCCAATAACATTGTCCTTTGAAAACCTGTTTGTTGCAAGTTCTAGGTCTCTTAATGTGAACCAATGACCCCAGCCGAGTTGAGAGAATTCAGGCAGATCGGACAAGGGGGATGGCGTTATAGGATGCAAAGAAGACCTATAAGAAGAAATCGTCTTAGCGCCACTGTCATCGCCTGATAGAGAGCCAGCACAATCTTTCTCTAAATGATTAAATGAGCCTGATTGACTACTATTGTGATTATCCCCATTCTTTGTTTGAACCGAAACTTTCGCAGACTCCTTGTCACTAAATTTTTCATTCAGACTTATAAAAGCACCATTCTGCATATAGTTATTTGCAGAAACTTGATCAACTCTGATCTCTTTGATCTCTTCTGAAACAGATATCATATGGCTAAGGGGAAGCATGCTGTTCTTGATTTTTCTAGATTTCTTTCGCAACGTAAGACAAATCGATAGCACCACAAGAATGATTATGATGAAAAACCCGACGGTTAGTCCCATTATTTCCCACACTTTCAAACCAAAAACAGAAGTTTTCTTGGATAACCCTGAATTCAGATCAGACGCCATCTTGCTGATGCCAAATAACTGCAGAAGTTGGTGTCAAAATATCAGATGCAATGAAATATTCCTAATCCAAGCAAAATAAGTTGCAAAGTAAAGCATTTGCCATTAGACAAACAAGACCAATTATGGTTATAACTTATAACACTGAATTCCTAGCCCAAGCTAAATTGTTTGCTCCTCTAAGAAGTCCATGGAAATTGCTTACTTCACAGAAAGAAAACTAAACACACACACGGTTGGTCACACTTTTCATATCCAGGACAAATCAAGCACGTATGAACCAGGGATATTAAAAAAGAATTGCAACAATTTGATTTCAATCTGTTCAACAATTTGAAAATGCAAGAAAGCAAGCTCCCCACAACATTTCAAGACCAAAAATGAAAGAAAGTCTGAAATTTCATTCACTTAAAACACAAGAAAAACTAACCAAGCCCAAAAAAAAAAAAGTTCGCTTATTTGAACTTTGTTTCATCTCCCTGGAATTTCAGTGCAGATATAGCCTTTAAGGCTTAAACTTTTTACTGAAAAGTCTCAAATCAATACCTTCACAGAATCCTAAACCTTCAGAGACTTCTCCCCTGCTCCTTTTCAGAACCCTGAAGCAACTACGCTACTAGATCTCTTAAGAGTACGACCTTGAAACCCTCTAGAATATGAAGAAACCATTAGCGAATGCCCAATTCAACCCCATTGTCATATTCCTCCTTCCAATGAAAATTTCCTTGATGGGTTCTCTCAAACGCACAAATGGGTCCGTGAATCCAATCTTGGAATGATTCTGAGGGCTCGGAACACTCTTCCCACTCTTCAAGGGACCCTTTTGCGAAGTTGGAGGGAAGTGGAAAACATGAAATTCTGAGAAAAAGAAGAAGCAATGGTGGGGCTTATAAAAGGAAGAAGGAAAAGGGATGGAATGGTATTATCAGGAGTAGGTAACCAGAAGCGACATGGCCTCACAATTCACATTACATACAGTAAAAGAGAAGCATAAATAAAAATGCAAACTTTTTTTCCCCTTTGCTGTTTCTTCAAATTTGTTCCCTCCCCCCACACCCACTCCCTCTCTCTCTCTCTCTCTCCTCTTAGTAAGTAAGCAATATTATGTTTAGTACTAATCCTATCTTTTTCTCTCAAATTTGAATAAAATTTAAAGTATTTTTACTTGAGATATTAATGTTACTTAACCATTAAAGGATATGTTTTACTTTTTTTATGGAAAGGATAATTTTATGTAATTAAACTAGAATAGTCAAATTGAATTTTTTTTATAATACTATAAGGATAAAAAAAATTTTAACCCAATATTTGTACAAAGCCAAAAGAAAATTTCACCTTGGAAAAGAAACATTTTTTATTCTTTTCATACTTAATGATACTTTCCAGATGTGAAATTTAGTTTCTTCTTTCAAGTCAACCATCAAAATTGGAACATTAAGAAAAAATTAACTGGTAATCATCATTTTAAGAGACAAGTAATCTGTGTGATCTTGATTAGTGAAAAAGTGAAGTTGAAAGATGAAATGAATACAGACTTCACAGCTCACTGAATAAGAAATCTTGATCCAACAAGATGCAAAGGGTATAAAGTGAAGATTTAAATTTTAGATCGTAAAATTAAAATTTGTGTTCATATTATAACAATTTTATCTTTTTTGGTGAGATATAACAATTTTATCTAATAATTCATATTGCACAATTTACGTATTTCATTGAATCAGCACTTTAAGAGATTCAGATCCATCAATAAACCCTAAAGTAATCATATTATGCAAATTTCCACGCATATCCTTCAGTTGCATTAATTAATTATTAATGAATTTCATTTTAAATGCAATCCCTAGGACAACATTGCTTATCATTTCAGTTGAGTTGATAAAGTACGGGTTTTCCTATTTAATACTTTTTTTTAGGGATTGATAGTACATTTAATAATTTAAAATTATAATTTTACCAATTGAGTCTGAAAATTACTTTTGTGTATTACCTGTCAATAGTATTTTCTTTCATATTATGGAAATGACTCAGTGAGTTTATGCTAAATAATATAATTATGGGGAGCATTATTGGAGGTGGTGCATTTGAATTCACCTTCCTTATATTTGTTATAAGATATGTGCGATCTTAATTTTAAAAAATAAAAATAAAAAGTTCAAAATTAAAAAATTGATTTAACAATTAAGAGAGAGTTTCTCCTAATATTATCCAATAATTATTTATGTGCATCCGCCACATAGCTAACATAATGAATTCAGTTCTCTTTATTCGTTTTTTTAGGCTTTAATTTTATGACCAAAAGTATAGTTATTTATGTTACCCACAAGAAAAAGGTCTAATTCCTTATGAGTGAATCATTTCTTTAATAGTATAATTAAATTGTATTATGAAGAAAATACACGTGCTTCCCACATTATGTGCTTTTTGCTTGCAACACAGATCTAGTGATCCACTCTTTTTAGTGTTATCTATTTGTTTTTAAAATTCTTTTAATTTATTTCCATTGAAATGTCACATTTATTTTGTTTATTATCTAGTGCTTTTTGTATATTTTTGTTTTAGATTCCTAATTAAATAATTATATGTATATTATTTATACGACAATTCATCATTTCATGATTAATTCAGTCTTTTTTTCTATTAGTATTTGATCGAGTGTTTGGTAAAAAATTATTATAGTAGTTTTTTTTTACATAACTCGATTTAATTATAATTAATTGGTCTATATGTGAACTTTTTTATTTGATGTTTGCTGTCACATTTTGATCAACAATCACTCCCTTAACAATTATCTTGTTAACCATGGTCCTGCTGGACCATAATCTTCGATTTTGGGGGTTTCAGCTCAAATTTTGTAGTTCGACTGTTATCGATTTAAGTTTCAATGGATTATGAAAAAAAAATAATTATCTTGTTATAAATTGAACTCATAATCAGCTCTAGTATTAATTATTAAATTAAGCATTTATTACTAAATCAAAAGATATAATTATTGGTTATAGCGCAATTTTTTATACTTAACTTGATATATTTCAAAAGCCATTGGATTACATTATAACTTAATTCCCAATACATTTTTTTTTTCCTTTTATTGATAATTTTAATCCTATGACGGCATATATACAGTATAATACCTTAGGCCTATTATCAATTTAAAGCCGAATAAACACTGAACTATTTATTATTAATTAACTTGGATGCATGCAATATCATTGACTTGTGTCCTCGTTCATTGATCATTCAAATTTGCAAGGCAGAATTAAATTATATTGACAGAAAATATTCATTTCTAAAACTATATATATATATGATCAAGTTGGTAATTAAAAATTAAAATTGCAGATAGTTTCAACAATTTTATATTTTGTTGTCTTAATTATTTTCTCTCTCCCTCCCTCTGTTGATCGATGTTTCTGATCTCTTTCCTGCCAGCATTATTTACAGTATAATTTGTTTTAAATTACGAAAGCTAATACTTTAGAAACAATTATTGATGAACATAAATCAACATTTAAATGAATAATTAGTTGAAATATTAATATAATAAGGGAAACATTAATCACAACATTATCTTTTAGATAACATAAACAAATGAAGGCTTGTCTTCTGCCGACAATTCCAGACACTGTTCATCAAAAAAAAAAAAAAAACAATTCCAGATACTAATCTTTCAACAAAGTAAAAGCTGAGTCAAATTCTCAACCACATTGCCTTCTTTAAGATTATATATATATATATATATATATATATATATATATATATATATATATATAATTTTTTAAATGCTGGGAATTTTTATATATAAATTCATGAACTTCTTTAATTTAATTATTTATTTTTCTTATGTAAGAATAAGAAGTTAGATATACGCAAAAACAGATAATTAGATAAAGGGGAAGCTCACAAGATATATTCACTTTTTTTTTTAATGGAGATATATTCACTTTCTTGAATATATATATTGACATTAATTTACTTTTTGTTTAATTTTTAAAATTTGTTTTGTACAATTAGTTTTAGAAACTTCTGTCAATATTTATATACACATGATTGATAAAAGTATTCATTTTTTAATTGAAAATAGCATGTTTAAATACTTTTATATAATTTTAAAATTAACTTTCAGATATTTCATATTCTCATTGTGATCCTTAATCTATATTCTAGCCATGTCCTTGACCCTTCGTTTAAATTATGTCCTCTTTTGTTCCATATATATGTAAGACTTAGACTTAAATGTCTACTGCTTGATGTGAGGTAAAGTAAAATATTTAATATTTGGGTGTTAATTTTATTGACTCGATTTATTAAAAAACAATATTGACTCAAATTTATATAAAATATAAATTATACATTAATTCATCATGTGTTAAAATTTCAACAAAGAAAACTAAATAAAAAATGATAAAATTAACTGTTAAAATTGTGTAATTTTAAAAATTATTATTTTCAACTTTATTTACTATTAGTATGCTTAGATTTATCCAAAATTTGCAGTATTTTATCTAAAAAAAATTATGTATATACAACTTGACTAGAGTATGCTTGGTATAAATGCACGAATGTAAAGTACTGTATCTTAGTTCTTAACAATGTTCCACGTGTTTAACAACATGATAAAGGACAAAGTCTGATGTTACACATTGCTTCACATAAAATCTCACAGAGATTGTCCAATTCCAAATGCCAATCCATTAAAACGTGTGAAAATTGAAATAAAAAAGAATTCAATATTTTTTTTTTGTTGATAGAATTCAATATTATTTTTAGGACAAGAGTATGGGTAATTTTTATATAATTAGTAGGTCATGTGTCACAAATTTGAACTGTATTATTGGTTTTTTTGGAGTTAAATCTTAATTTGGCATGAAATGACTTGTCTTAACTAATTAAGCATGAATTAATTGAAATGAAAATGAGTGATCCGAATACCGTTCCATCATAATTATATTTTAGAAAACAAAATTTGTAACATACAAACTAAATAGGTATCTCTTGTTTTAATAAAAAAAGATACAATTAATTTCGTTTTTTCGCACCATATATTAATACATGCATGTAAATCTTTCATACAATTAGAAAATACGCAACATTACAATTAAATCCACTATGAATTTATTTTTAACATAATCATTTTCTCCTAATTAAAGTCAAATATACCGACGTGGTGCAGATGGTAAGGAATATAATGTGTTCACAGTTGAAGCGTCCCCCATTGAAAAAACCGTCCTCAATAATAAATTATGTAATATTCGAGAAATTAATCATCACGTTTGTTGAGTAGATGTTCAGTGGTACGATAGTACTGAATTTCAGTACATCCTTCCAATCAGTTGGCCCCTAAACCATTCAAGGTGGGCCCTAATTAATGTGAGTTTTTATTAATATTTAACAAATGACACTACATGATTGGAGGGATGCACTGAAATTCAGTGGTACGGTACTATTAAACTTTTATCCCGCGTCTGTTATTAATATCCTGGTCATCATTAAGAAAATTAAAGTCAAGTACCTCAGGTACTGTTATTTTTTTACCAAAATTATAATGGCATAAGCATCTATATATTAAATATAAGAAGTTGGATTTCTATTTTAAAACGGAATTATAAGTATGAATTAGTTACGCTAATTAAAGCAGCAACCAATTTATATATATATACATATACTTAAATCACACCCAACAAAAAATAATAATAATCAAACTAATAAGAAATGACAAACAGAGGTAGCAAAATCATATAATTGGATTATATTATTGTAATGATCAAAATTATATGTATATACACACACTAAGGTTGCCTTTGCTATATGAATGAATGTTTTTTGAAAAATATAATGGAATGTAAAGGAATGAAATCTTAAAGCCAAACAAAAAATAATTGGTGTGCAAAGCAAAAAAATTGTGTCATTAAACTTTTTTTTTTAATGTTTGATATGCAAAATTTGAAAGTAAAATGAATATCCTTAATATTTAAAGTGGTGTTGAATATGTCTCGTTTGAAGTATGAAAGATCAGACATGTAAAATCCTTATATGAAATAGAGAAAAACATGTGAGTGTATATAAATTATGAATCAAGACATTTTTTATCAGTTTTCTAATCTTGTAGTTCAAAAGATCCTTCCCATGCTTACACTGTGTGAGTGTATATAAACAAGAATATATCGTTTTATATATATATATATATATATATATATATATATATATATATATATATCAATTTATATTTTTCTATAAATGGAGTAGACACAGTTGTTTTTTAGGAAGAATTAAAGAGGGAAGTTTCCTAGAAAAAGCAAATATGTAGGCTTAGGGTGGAATTTGTGGGTGGTGGGATATCAAAACCTTGATGTGGCTTTTCCAACATATAAATAATTAGAAACATGATTTGTGTATGTGTAGTACACTGTCATACAAATACAATATTTGAAATAATTAATTATGCTTCTGGATCTTGTGCTCCTACCTAGCTAGTTGTTGAAATTGCCTTGTCTTTTCAGGTTATAGGGTACTTGTCAACACTAATTCTATTATTTCATTTCTTTTATTTTATATAATCCCAATTTCTTTATCCATTCAATACAATTCAAGAAATGCAACCACTTAACTTCAAACTTAATTTTAATTAGACTATATATATATGTTTCACGCGTAGGTATAATTCCTTAAGTCAAATTAATGCAATTTATAATTAAGTTGTTTAATTAACTATTAATTACTATACTTATTATTATTTATATGCAGGTGGTTGGACCCTGGTGATTGGAGGCTTATAACTGGTAATGTTGCATTTGTATATAGGTTAGTTACTTAATTACTATGCAATTTATGTTCCAATTATTAGATCAGCTTAGATAAGAGTATCTATACTATAAATATTTCGATCATTTATTAAATTGATAGAGAAGTTTATAACATATATATATGTGAATAACATTACTTATATGGTATGCAAGAAATATAATGGTAAATATTTTGTTGGTGACATCAAGATCGGTGACGATTTTCATGCTATCTTTCTTATATATATAATCGGTTGTACTTTTATCTTGCTTTTTTATA
Source organism: Senna tora (assembly GCA_014851425.1). Lineage (NCBI taxonomy): Eukaryota > Viridiplantae > Streptophyta > Magnoliopsida > Fabales > Fabaceae > Senna > Senna tora. The sequence continues at coordinate 5,043,821 of CM026262.1, read as the reverse complement.
GTTCAACAATGTTTATATGTTATTTTTTTCCTATATTATTATGTTAGAGTTTTTTGAACAATTGTAAGTATTTTTTTATTTTTCTATAATACGATATGATTTGATGTTTAAAACATAAATAATAACTAAAACCATATAATGTTTTGCATCCCAAAAAAATTATGTTTTATTTATTATTATTATTATTATTGATCATGCTTGCTTATTTTAAAATTTGTTAACGATATAATATTTTTAAAACGAAATCTGTCGGTAGGTTATTATATGACAAGTGTCATATATGTTGAAAAAAATATTAAACAGCAACACTTATAAAATAAAAAATTCATGAAGTGCATGTATATATATAATAATCCACATATCTGAGTTTATGCAAATAGGAAGCATATATGTCAGTTAGAAGTTCAATAAATAGATTCTGTCTAATTAGTTAAGATTCGAATAATGTTATTATTTTCAAAATGAAAATGTATGTATATATAATATATTTAATAATACTCTTTTTTATTTTCTGGTAGGAAGAAGTATTAAACACAAATCCAACAAAGACCAATTAAACAAATGCAGTATTTGCCTGTGAAGCCTACAAACTAATATCTATGTATTTTTTCAATAGCCAAAATATTCTCAAAACTAATTACTCATAATCGAACATTCATTACAATTTATTTAAAATTTGTGAAAATCTAATATTTTGTGAGGAATAAAATATAATTAAAGGGAAATTTGTTGGGAAACTGCTCTTACGAATAAGAACCAAGTGGCTGGGGTCCTCGAAATGGGCCTTTCAATGATTGGGCCAGGTGAACCAATGTTAAGGGCCCGCATTTACTTACTATGGGCCCAAACTTTCTTGATGCATGTGAATAGAGGTGTCAAAACGGCCGGCCCGGCCCAGCCCGTCCCTAATCCGTTTTGGGCCCTAATTATTTAGGACCGGGTCGGGCCGGCCCATTTTCAAAACGGGCCTAGTTTTCTTTAGCTCGGCCCGGCCCTTTTAGGGCCTAGAGCCGGGCCGGGCTAGCCCTTTTTTCTTTTTTTTTTTTAAAAAATTGATATTTTAATAATTATTATTATTATGATGTGTTTTATTTTATTTTTATTATTTTGTAAATTAATTAATACAAAAATTAAATGTTAGATATTATATAAAAGTTTATGCAAAAAATGTTGAAAAAAAATTTTAGAATATCTTTTCATTCTTTTTAAAATATCTCTAATCAAAATTAATTTAGTTGTGTAAATAATGTTTTTCAACATATTGGTGTTATGTGTTTTGTGTTTCTTCTTTTTTAATAAAAAAATGAATTAGTTTATTTACTTTCACAAAAAACAATAGTTGATTTATTAGTAGTGAGTGAATAGCTAATAAATGAGTAAATGACTAAGTAAGTATAGATTAAATATATTAAGAATTTTTTATAAAAAAAATATTAAGAATTTAGGCTAAATAAAATAATAATTTGAAAAATTAATTTTTTTTTTAAAAAACGGGCTAGCCCGGCCCTAGCCCGTTTTGGCCCTAATTGTTTTAGGGTCGGGCCGGCAAGGCCCGTTTTTAAAACGGGCCCAAAATTTTTCAGCCCGGCCCTATATTTTTCTAGGGCCCAGCCCATATTGACACCTCTACATGTGAAGTATAATTCTAAAAAAACTCGTAAGTCTAAATAAACAAAACAAATAAAAAAAAAAACTTTTGCACAAGTTATTCTTTGAAAGATTTCTTCTCCTCTCTTTTCAATTTTATAAGAACCTTGGTCTTTCTATTTTTATTGCAATTTGTCATAAAAAAGCAAGCTTGGTTTTTATTGGTAATTTCTATCTATTAATTTATTTTGTCACAAGAAAAAAAAAACATGAGCACTGGACAACAATATTAACAATTAAAAATAAAATGTAGGTATAGTTGGATCAAAATTTTAAAATTAGAATGATTGCGATGTATATCTTTTTTTTTTAATTATTGAACAAGTAACTATAAAAAACTATAAATAAAATAATAAATGGGCTGCATCAATCAATTATTTATGAGTCAAGTGTAGGGTGCCTCTCGTTTTGGGTTACCCCACGTTTAAAACGTAATTTTTTATACTTATACTCTTTTTTTTAGATGTCAAATATAATATATATATATATATATATTGATATGCAAATATATATACAGGGACAGAGGGTACCCTATCCAATAATACTTTAATAATGTCTTCCCTTAGTTCTGTTATTTTGATTAAAAAAATCACAAAAATAAAAGGTCAAAAGGTTTATTTTGGTCTTCTATATTTCACTCAAGTTTTAAATTAATCTTTTATGTTTTCAATAAATTCTAAATTGGTCCTTCCGTCCAAATCCGTCAATTTCTTAAGTTAACTGCTGACGTGGTGTGCCGAGGTGGATACATAATCTCTCCTATATATATTAGATAGCTGATGTGGCCTTAGACACACCAAAAACAAACAAACGGCATCGTTTAACCGAAAAATAAAACCATGCTAAGAGAACCAATATGAAACTCTAATGAAACATAAAGGACTAATATAAAACTTCAATGAAATTTAAAGGACCAATATAAAACTTTTGAAAGATAAATGACCAATTTAAAACTTGAGTAAAACATAAAAGACCAAAATAGATATTTGACCAAAATAAAAAGCACGGACTCAACTAATAGTTATTCCACGTCACAAGGTTCCATTTTTAAACGGTGCTAACACAAACTAATGATAAACAGTATGGTGGTTAGCAACTCATGGGAACCAGATCCGTTCAATAGTGTATATCTCCATCATTTATTTAATAAAAATTTTATTATTGATGTCAACAATCAGAAAGTTATATAAATGAATGGTAAAGATGATCACTCTAATTGAAGTACAGCCGCAATATATTTTTTTGTCTAGATCAAGGTATCCACCGTCGAACACAGTGACTACTTCTCTCGCTGAATTGTAGGCACCTCGTTGGATGAGACAGCTAACCAAAAAATTTTGAAATGCTCAATACCCAAGACAGGACTCAAATTACAGTGCACTTTATGTGATCTGCTTTGCAACTTATATAAATGATGTTACTCATATTTTATAATTCACATATTCAAACTTTGTACAAAAAAAATCAAGTAGTAGATCTCCAACCAAATGACAAAAGTTACATTTAAATAAATGAAAAAGTTAGGTATACATTTATATATTTCTTATTAAAATTTATAATTAGAAACCCAAAGTTACAGTCTTTTAGTTCTCTTATATATACTTTATGTTTATTAAAAGCTTAATAACAAATCCACGAGGAATATAATTATAATTTTAAACAAAATAGTTCACAATTGTAATGTGGCGGGATGTTAAGGTGGTGTTCTTTTGCAAGAAATAGGCTATGTTTGGTTGGGAAAAAGTTTGGAATTGGAGTTAGAATTGGAATTGGAATTGGAGTTAGAATTGGAATTGGAATTGGTGAGATGGAATTGGAATTGAATTATTTGAATTGAAAAGTGGGTTTGGTATGAAAAAATAGAATTGAAAATTGGTAAAAGAATATAATGTAAAAAGACAAAATTGCCCTTCATAAAAAAATTATGTTAAAATTTTTTTTCCCACTATTCCAATGGTCTCAATTACTCATAAGTCACAAGTGCTTCACAACTGTACATCACTCATCACTCTCATCACTAACCACACTCATCATTACGCTATTTCTCTTCTTCTTCTTCTTCCTTCTTCTAAGATCTCTAACCCTAACCTCCATCAGAGTTTCTAATAGCACCCAAGGAGAGAAGAAACCTGTGGAGGAGAAGAAGTCCACGGTAACCGAGAAGGCTCCTCCGGCGGAGAAGAAGCCTATGGCCGAAAAGAAGCTCCCGATGGATGGCGGAGCGGCGTCCGACGACAAGAAGAAGAAGAGAAACAAGACTAACCACACTCATCTTCAATCATTTTTTCACCAAGCTTCGTCCTTCTTCTTTTTCTTACTCATCTCGTCCGATTCGCATACCCTTCTCGGCGACTAACCACACTGATTTGATGAAACCCCCTTATGGGTTCCCCTGTTCTTCCATTAAAATTCATCCATGAAGCTATATTCCTTGTTGAATCAAGAAAATTGGAGTTTGACAGTGGGATTCTTTTTAGGATCGTTTCTTTCAAGGGTGAAGGGGAAGAACGAGACATGAGAGAGGGGCAGAAGTTTGGAGGACAAAACTGTATTTTCTCGCCAATTCTGCACATTTGTGGCCATTTTCCTTGCTTTTCATACGGAATCGAATGCATGGCCATTTTAGAGGATTCAAAGAATTGGATTCTTGGCTGGAATTCAATTCTGGGCACAACAATTCGAACCAAACGCCGAAAAACGTCGGGAAGCGTGTAATTCCAGCCAAGAATCCAATTCCGCCCTGAACCAAACGTAGCCATAGGGAAGGAGAAGAGGAAGGAATGGGTGGGGCCATTGGGTCCCACATATTTTTTTTACTTTTTCATTTCCATCAACTTTTTAAAAAGAAAAAAGAAAAAGAAAATACAAAATATCTATTATACCCTTTGATTTGACACAGTCATAATTTTCTTTTCTTTTTATTATTTTAATATAAAGGGCAAAGTGGTAATTTTAATACATTCACATTCCATTTCCATTCTCAATTTTTACTATCAAACATAGCAAATGCATTCCCATTCTCATTCCCTTTCCCTTTCCCATTCAATTTCTGCGTAAAGAACGTGCTCTAAGTTTGTGTGTGTTTGTAAGGACTAAACTTAAACTTAATTAGAGTTTTTTAGGTGTATGTGTTGTGTGTGTTTGTAAGGATTAAACTTAAACTTAATTAGAGTTTTTTAAGTGTATGTTATGAATTTTTTTTTAATATAAATAAGATATATGATAAAAAGTATTCGCATAATTAATTATGATAAAGAAAATATAAAAAAAATAATTTATATAATTAATTATATAACTAATTATGCGAACTTGGTCCTCTATATTATAAAAGATAATAATTTATATAACTAATTAGGGTAATTGAATTCACGTCAACCAAGTATTACATGTAAGAGAGATAGTGCTATACCTCAGTTTGGCACATCTTCACTTAACGGCAAAATTAGAAGGAATTGGATATAAGGATCAGTTTGAAACTTATGTGTAATATAAAAGATCAATTTAAAATTTTTAAAACATAAATGATAAATATAAAACTTAAATATAACATAAGGTAGCAAAGTGCACTTTTGACGAAAAAACAAAAACAAATAAAAAACAAGAGTGAAGAAGAAGATTTGTTTGGTCTGTGTTACGGTGCGGGCTGAGAGTAATATGCACATGCTACGAGACGAAGCGAAGCTGTCTTTCATTAATCGCTTCTTCTAAGTTCGAACCTCTCACTTCTCTCTTCTCTCTTCTCTCAGCTTCACATCACTCTTTCAGCTTCTCTTCACTCACTCCTCTTTCTTGGGATCTCTTCCGCCATTTCTTGATTTCGATTTCGATTTCGATTTGGATCTCGCGCTTACGTTTTCCGTCTTCGCGCCACAGATCGGATCACGCTTTGCATTCTCCAGGTATCACTCTCTTCACTTTCACCTCTTTTATCTCAATCTGCCTCCTTGCTTTATCTTTCTTCCTTCTCATTGGTTGCAAAATCTATTTTGCTGTGTTTTGATTCCGATTCGTAGCAGGCATCGGTGGTTTCGGAAATGTATGAATCTTCGATGCAATTGCAACAACATCTACTTTGCGCCAGGGGATGAATCCTTCTGGGTTTAAAGAGCCACTGGGAGCTTCTTGTATTCGAGTGAAGTATATCTTCTTTTGGATGTAATGCTCAAGAGTCAGATGCTATAGACCGCTCAGGTTTTTGGTTTGCATTTTGGGGGTCATTCTTTGAAACCCAAAGCAAGGCAAAATGATGAATAAAACGCTTTTCCTCACTTATCTTTACCTGCTAATCTACATATTACTTTCATCTGGAGTCATATTGTACAACAAGGTAGCGATCCCATCCCATCTATCTGTTCTCTCTTTTGATTGGGTTTCTTTTCCCAAGTTTATGGGGAAGCATGGAGGATTTTATGTATTTACTTATTTATTTATTTTATTGGCAGTGGGTTCTCTCTCCAAAATACTTCAATTTTCCGTTTCCTATAACACTCACCATGATTCATATGGGTTTTTCTGGGCTCGTGGCATTTTTTCTTGTCCGGGTCTTTAAGGTATGTCTTCCATTTGTATTCTGGACATGCTCATTTATGTGTCTGCTTTCTCCTGTGTTATGGTTCTCAATGCAGTACATCTATTTCTTGTCAAGTTGATATGTCATGACTTTTGTTGGTTATGAGATCAGAACCCTTTTCATATAATTATATTAGCGGGTGAACAATATCAGTGATTGTCATCTGTGGCTTGGTTGAATTTTTGTAACTAATCAGTCACACTCGCACCTTTGTCTTGTCATTTTCGTTGCCTCTAGTCTTTCAATATTGGTGCAGGTGAATTGTATTTTGGTAAAGAAGTTTTTGGATTGTCTATTAAATTTGCATAGTCGAGCTTACTGTACTCTTCACTGAAATGTAGGCTTCAGTCTTGATTGCATCTCCTTTACTAATACAAAGGGAGTAATTTTACGGAGTTAAGCTTTGTTAATGTTAGCTGAAAAGCTGCTTATATAAATCATTAAGTGCATGCAAGATTTGCAGGGGAGTGAATACTGTGTCATAATCTATCGTGCCTTTAAATTTTATTAATGTTTGATGGAAAATTTAAAGATATAATTTCAGACAATCAAGTATAATATCAGGTTTATTGTGAGTATAAGTTGTTAGAGTTGAGAATTTAGTTTATGATTACAAATATTAGCAACCTGAGATCATAAGTTGGAAAAATCAGTCAGCTGATCAGCTCTAATTCAACCAGAGATTGTAAGCCTCAATTCACAAGATCTTACCAAATTTGTTTTTGGTCATGACGCTGCTATAACTGATCAAGTGTCCATTATCTGTAATTTGGACTGTATATGCTGTATGTCATAATGGAAGACTCTATCCTATAGCTTTTCATGGTCTGATTATTTGGCTGGTTCCTTGAGTGCTGTACTTTTGTTTTGTAAATGCAGGTTGTGTCCCCTGTCAAAATGACATTTGAAATGTGAGTGTAAAGTTTTCTTTTGCCTTTGTCATGAAGTCTTCTTAAGCTTTTATTTTCTTGTTTAACTGTTTGCTGCTTTCTGAAAAACATTTCTTTCTGTGGCAGATATGCAACAAGTGTGGTACCAATTAGTGCCTTCTTTGCGTCAAGCCTTTGGTAAGCATTGCAACACAGGCAAATTTAACTATTATGATTTGGATGGTACATGTCCCTCATGTCATGTGTTGAAAACATGCCCGATGCTAATAATACAATGACATAACTTGTGCCTAAATGTATTCTCACATGTCACAATAAAAAAAGATTCTCTTTGGCTTGGACACATGCCCAATGTAGTTTACGAAAACACATTGAACATGGCTCATATTCATGCTAGACATGGCTTGGATGCAAGCAACCCAAAAAAGAGAACAACCCCAAAAAATGTAGAATGCAAGACTAAGCTTCCTCTTGATGAGATAATTAAAGTTATTTCCTAGCATTGTTTTTTGTTATACATTAATAAATTGAATAACATAGCTTAATAGCTTTTGATATCGTGGAATTTTGTTACGAAATAATAGATTAAGATATTTCAAATTTAGAATGATGCCAATTGTGTTTATGTATATATACGTTTCCTTAGTTAATAGTTATAATTAAAAATTTGTTCTTTTTCTGTCATTTAGATATGTACAAAGTAAGATGCTTCCAATAAACTATGACAGCTAATGTATATAATTAAAAGATTATTTTCAAAGGAATGACTATCAATTTTCATGCTTAAACTTCATGTAATATTCATTCTGAAGGGATATAGTTTTTGGTTGCTACAGGTTTGGGAACACTGCTTACTTGCACATTTCTGTGGCCTTCATCCAGATGCTCAAAGCACTAAGTATGTTATAATGACGCTTCACGCTTCTTTTACTATCTCAGCAATGTTTTAACTGAACTCCTGACATTTTCTGTTTCAGTGCCAGTGGCAACATTCGTTGTGGCTGTTATGTGTGGCACTGACAAAGCAAGGTGTGATGTGTTCTTGAACATGGTGCTGGTCAGTGTTGGAGTTGTTATTTCCTCCTATGGGGAAATTCACTTCAATGTAATTGGTACACTTTACCAAGTCACCGGCATCTTTGCAGAAGCTTTAAGGCTGGTCTTAACACAAGTACTTCTGCAGAAGAAGGGATTGACGTTAAATCCTATTACAAGCTTATATTACATAGCTCCATGCAGGTATAATCTTTTATGTTTTCAATTAGATATCTGAGATATTCAAATTTGAAACTTCGCGTGCTGTATATATATTGAATCTGACTAGAGAATTGTAACTAATAACCTATCCAATTGATTTATGAATCATGGTCCTCTTGACTTGGGGGGATTACCAATAACTAATTTATGTATGTTACATTCTATTTGTTATTCTATACATATTGTATGTGCTAATCCTTTGGGCAATGTAGCTTCATTACACATAAATATGAGGGTAAGAGCTGGCCATTCTTTACATCAACTGTTTCTGCTAGTTATGCAATTTCTATTTGATGTTATATTTTTTCTATTGCCTGCATTTGCAACTTATTAGGTGACATAAGTAAGTTTTGTTGGGTTGCCATTCCATTATCCATTTAAAGACATTGAAGTGTCAATGCATGCATACGATGCAAGCATATGGCAAATGGTATATGAGATGCTAACTCCGTACTTTGTCATGTGCAGTTTTGTGTTTCTCTTTGTGCCTTGGTACTTACTGGAGAAGCCTGGGATGGAAGTTTCACAGATTCAGTTCAATTTTTGGATCTTCTTTTCCAATGCTTTATGTGCTCTGGCTTTGAATTTCTCCATTTTCCTAGTAATTGGTAGAACTGGTGCAGTTACCATTAGGGTTGCTGGTGTACTGAAAGACTGGATACTGATAGCCCTGTCAACTGTTATATTCCCAGAATCTACAATAACTGGGTTGAATATAATTGGCTATGCAATAGGTAAGTTTTGTATGACACGCAATATCTTATGATTGTTGCCCTTCCTCCTTCTCACCATTATATATATTACTTGCAGCATTATGCGGAGTTGTCATGTACAATTACTTAAAGGTTAAGGATGTCCGTGCCTCTCAATCATCTACTGAAAGCATTCCAGATCGAAACTCAAAGGTCAATTTTCTTGTATATTCTTAAACCTATATATGTAGTGCTTCATCAAGGCTTTTTTGGCCTAACCGTCAAACATGCTTCATTAGGTCTATCACCCACATTTATTTTACTTATTATTTTCCTATCTTCATCAGAGCATGTTTGGCTGTTTGTATATTTTGACCTGGCAAATGATTTTAAGTTTAGATAGATAATAATATTTGGGCTGATAGAATTCAGAATATAACTGGCTTATGCAGGATTGGAAATTTGAGAAGAAGTCATCTGATATCTTTGTGCCAAATGACATTGACAATGGGGGAGGCAGTGGAGGTAATGGTTCTGCATCTGACATCATTGTGGATGAAGAAGCACCTCTAATTCAATCATCTAGGCTATCTCATATCGGACGTACACAGCTAACCAACCTTGTATCTGGAAAATGAAAACCCAAATTCAGATTTTCATTTTGAGTACCATTTTGGGTGTTTGGGGGGGAGGTAAAGAACAAGTAAAAGGAGGAAGCTGAGTTTACATGCACCATATTTCCTCATTCTTTTTAGAAAAAGTAGGTCGCAGATGCCCTGTTCTTTGTAATTACTAATTTACATTCTTGTGTTGGATGGATGCATCATTATTGCTTGGTTCAAGTTTCTGAACCGTTTATGACGAGAGATAGGGAGGAAAACTGACTTTTTGGACACCCACGTATTCATTTGTTTCTTCCAAGTGAATTTAAAGCATTTTTCTAGTGATGTATGCATTCCTAAACTGGAAAGATGCAATTTACATCAACATATGTCATGTTAGTTCCTGCTTAGAATTAAGTTGCTATTAATCATTCTTTCTTGGACATATCCGTCAATCCCGTGGTTTGAATAATAATCATTTTCAAGTCTGGAATGGCCTTGTTCTCCCAAATCTATAATTATAATTTTTGGTGATATGTAAGTTTTGAAAATTATGATTTTGATTTTCAAATTTATAAGATGTGTAGCAGCAATTTCATGAATTTTTCAAATGTACATTTTTTTTTAAAATCAATGTTAGAATTGTTTGATGTAGCATTCACCTTTTTTAGTGATTTAGAAATATAACATTTAACAGCTCAAATGCCAAAATTATACTATGATTATAGATTAAAATGGTTGGATATAATTTTTCTTTGTAAATAACTGTCATTGGAGTTTTAAGTCATGACGGGGATATAAATCTTACCGGATCGTTTAAAAAAAACTATGGAATTTTATATTTTTTAAAAAGTAAATATGTAACAGTAAGAAAGCAAATTAAATCGAAATGTAAGTTATGTGCAAAACCGATCCAGTAGATAGATTGGAGTATTAAGCATAAATTACAGATATCAACAAAGAGAAGAGAGAGGGATTGCTATACATCTCCTTTTTCTTTTCTTTTTTTTTGGCCTGAGCCATACATCTCCTTTGAAACTGAACAAAAATGCCAAAAGGGCTCTCGCGTGATTTACAAAGAATCACAAACAGGGATATGAACAACTCAGGCAAGAAAAAATCAATGTCCTAACTAACTAGTGAACCAATCAGCAATCCTCTGACTTCAAAATATATAATTACTCAATATGTTCTCCAGTCCTTACATACAGAAGCCTCCTAGAGGGAACAGGTGGTGCCAATCCAGGGATATCCCTAATGTCTTTGTTGTTGGGATTCACAATCTAGAGGAGTGCAGTTAAACAGAAGTGTTAGCAATGTACTCAGATAATGAAATATGAATGTGACATCCATGGCCAAGGCAATATAAGCATTTCAACAGGCAATTCGTTGAACAGATCGTAGAAATTTCACAAGAAATAATTCTTCAAAAAAAAAAGAATTTCGGTCAAATGAAGATACCTTCACTACAATAATGGCTATTACACCACAGACGATAAGGAACAGAAAAAGCATGATGCACTTATCTGTAGCCACCTGGAAATGATACGGTGAAAATACTCAAGTATCATAACATAGGTACAAAGGAATGTATACCATATAAAAAGCATAGACGCAATGAGAAGGAAGCAACCTGTCTACCAATCTCCTTCACAAGCTGGGAGGCCTTCTTAATTGAGAACTGAATTGAATCCAGATCATTAACAATACGGCCCATTTGGTCAGTCTGCACATGGAATCAAAAGAAAATGAGGTCAATTTTGTAACAAACACCAAAGATAACTGACTGATCACAAAGACTCTTCCTTAAATCAGACTTACTTGGCCCTTCAAGGTAGTAGCAGTTTGGGTGCCCACTTCAATCGTTTGATGTACAACCTATAATTAATCGGAGTAAATAACGAAGTTATATATGAGTCACAGAGCAAGTACCACATCAAGCTAAAATGACTCACTTGCTTAGATCGTTCAATAGCTTGATCAGTTTCATCCATTCTCTTCATCCCAGCATCGACAAGTTCCTGATTTGACATTGCTGCAAAACAAGCCAAGTGAGAATTCTAGCAAGATAAATATGCTACTTGCCAACATACACAGAAACCTCGATAACAAACCCCAAGTAAGACATACCCAGGAGAATTGATGCCACAAGTATACCATTGCAAAAACTAGTCTACAAAGACTTAATATGTTGATGCTTGATGGGTACAAACGCACAAAAAAGACATAGATGTGGCAAATTGAATTCCAAGTTACATGGGCACAATACTGACATTAACATTATCTCTATGGTATCTGCTGCAACGTCTGTTGAATCAGGTTGTATGACTACTAAAACTAATTTCCCTTAAACAATAAGACTTGATAAAAATTTGAGTCACTGACACATATGGGATTCTGTGTTTCTGACAAGACTGTCAGAATTTTCAAGAGTATTTGCATAGCACAAGAAGTTCAGACTTCAGACCAGAAAAACAAATGCATTAATGGAATCTACAATACAATGCCAACTGCCTAAGTTGTAACATGCAGGAAAAACATCTTACTTGATGCCATTTGAACATTTTCTTCAGCTGTGGGTTCACTAGCTCCAGCTCCCATGTCAAAAAGTTCAATTTTCTTATTACCAAGTGTATTCATGTACCTGTCAATCATCTAATATTATACTTCCTCCAATAACCAATAACCAAAGATCAAATATTAGTTTATGAAAACAGATAAAACCATTAAAAGAAATTTGATTTGGTAAACTTGGTCCTGCTAACAATATAATAACATTCTATGTTGAAGGTGCTAACGGGGCAAATTGCTATTGACAATTTGAGCTGTTCCAATACTTTCAATGAATTATTACTTTAACGAAACAATGTGTTCAAACTGAAGAAATGTGCATATATTATAAACAGTTACAAATTTTCAAATAACTAAATACTACCGCCAATATTATATATAACAATAAGACAAAGAAAAAGTTTTGCATCTTCAAGCAAGTACCCGCTACATATTACTTGTTAATTGTTATTCTTTATATCTATACTAAGATATGTGGCTACAGAGCCCTAAGGACTTGATTTACAAGATACACATATCTCAACAAAAATTATGATGTGAAATAACCCACCTTCTCGGCGTCTCTATGGGTCTCGGCTAATGGAATGTTTAGAGGGGTTTCTATTACGGATGTACAAAGGGATTGGAATGCTCTGTTGAGCTAAGTCTTTGTTTCCTTTTCTGATTTTCTCTTTGTTTTTTGTTTGTTTGATTAGAGGACTTCTTGTCCTCTGCATTTGTACTTTCTTTCTCTCTTAATAATACTTCTTTTTCTATCAAAAAAAAATGATGTGAAATAACCACAACCCCTCTTCATGACTACTTTACAGTTTTTCTGTGTGCATATACCCACTCTTCTAGTGACTACCAGACTTATCCCTCTTGATTATTTAAAGTTACTTATTATTGTCTATATTGAGGAAAAAAACTAATAAGTAAATTTTAAAATTAATTAACTATTTTAATTTTTATGATGACATTTATATTATATTTTTATGAAAAAAGAAATTTATGTACATTTATCTTAATTTTTAAATAAGTTGATTTACAATTTATAGTTGGAAAGACAGACACCAACACCTTGCAAAGTAACATATATTAGTATAGAGATACAATAATTTCGACAGTTGAACATTCTTGTATGGGAATTTGGTATTGACCATCTAAGTTGTTCCAATACATTCATAAGAAACAACTTTGTTCAGTGTGTGTCTTTGTGGATGAACTTACGTTTTTCTCAAAGCTACATAAGAGTTTAGCTCCTTTATCTGCAAGAAAGATGCATGCAAAGGAACATGAATTGACTGTTTGTGTGCAAGCACGTGCATGCATGAACAAATATATGAAGATCACTCATATAATCACAAGACAGTAATTTACATGCCTTCTCAAATGACTTACAAGTTACAGCAAGTATCTAATTAATAACCAAGACAAACTGAACGTGACTACAGTTATAGACTTTTAGTCACTGCTAAAATTCTTAGATAATTGTAGTTGGGACTTGGGAGGACCAAGCAAGAGACAGGAAATAATATTCTACATATAACATGTCCAATATATGAAACCAAAGTCTGATTACAAGAGATGAAGTCAAGTAGAAAATATCCGCAAAAAAAGTTCATATCCTTGATTTAACATGTTCAACCTCAGTAATGAATCATGTTAAACATATATAACCTAAACAATGTAATGGCCTCAACAATATGTATAATGGAGAAAAGGACATTGAAATGAAACACACATGCTGCTAAACAGAAATGAATATACTAGGCTACCCGCTCAAAAGTAAGAGTAATTTCAACTTCCATGAGAGATGAGATGGAAAAGCAAAATAAGCTTGATTGTCAGCACACAATTCATGGAAAACCTTGCATCCTTTCCAAACTTTACAAAGGTAGATTCCTAAGTACTGACCATTGATTGCTTTTCATCATTTAGTTGCTTGTTAACTTCTGGGGGATTTCTGCCCTCTTCATCTTTACTTTCACGATCAAATTCTTTTATCAACCTGAAACAATTAATCAAAATATAAGGCTTCATATTCAAAGAATCCTGGGCATTTCATTAAACAGGAAATAGCAAAATATGTCTAAACCACATAAATTTTTTCTCTTGGTGACTGGCGACTAGCACCTGGCGAACAGCAAATCATTTCTAGCTGAAAATTAGAAATCTGGAAAGCACATAACTAATATATGAAGGTGTGTACTATGCAGTATCACTGTATTAGATGAAATATTTTCTATATAAAGATATTAAAAAAAAAAATCAAGGCTGTGCCTGTATAGTCATCAATCAAACTACAGGATGTTACCACAACATGTACATTATTATCAATTAACTCACTTTTTCCTTCTTATTCAGCTTGAGTTCAAGTTGCAAAGAAGAGAAATCAAAATTAGGAAATGGGTGACATACCTTTTGCACTCCCTCATTTTCCCTGTGAGTTCTTCCAACTGCTTACTTTGTCTATTGGAATCCTTAATCTTATCCAACTTCTGGAAGCCATTTCTGGTTGCAAAATGGTCAAAATCTTAAAATTTAGTAAATGACTGAAAACACTAAAAATCATCCATTTCAACAAATGCATCCACAAATCCTTAGAGGAAGGCATTCACTTAGAAAAATAAGTTAACCATTGCTATGGCACCGGTTATGAATGATAGAATAAATGCAATGAAGATGCAAAAAAAAAGGTCACATTAAAATTTTAAAATACAAGAACACAAGTAAAAGAAAAGCATAAGCATTGGATTCATCACTGGCATAAATATGTATAAAGAAAAAACTCTGTGCCAGGAACTCAGAAAACACTTCGACAACATTTTTTCTTCCGATCTAAAAACAATGGCAGTTTTGCTTTGTCCCAAAAAACTCAGACTAACTGCACTTCAAATCCTAAGTGAAAACCTTAGAAAAAAAAATGCATATACCAACCCAACAACTGAGTTAGAGATACAAGCACAAGTCCTTGGAAGAATCACACCTCAAAAGCTAGCTGTTGGAGTTGGAAAGCCCAAGGCCTTGTAAGGCCCTTCCTTAAAGTTAACCTACCTGATGTGGGACTTGTATCAGTTAGACACTCAGACTATCCTTTAAACTTGACTCATTACTCAATAATAATTGAGGTTGGATGATAAGCTTTTAAGTATACCAGGCTAACAAGTAACAAGAAACTATCTGCCCTGAGCTTCTGTACTTTGTTCCCTTCCACTTGTGATATTCACTATCCCCATGACCAGGCACATTAACTATCATCCCATGCCATTTTCACCACAACCACACTCAATTATGCCAAGTACCAATAATAGTTTGCATAGTATGTTATAGGCTACTCCCATTTAAACTTGGTAAGTAACAAGCTAATTACATGGCCATAGAAATTTTAAAAAAAAAAAACACCTAAATTTTCAAATAACGCTTGGGCAGATGGCCAAATTAGAGTAATACACTAAGTTGTTCCTTTCTAAGTAGTATTCATCACAAGGAATACTATCTTACTTTAGATTAAGAGCAGATAGAAAATCTCTGGTCAAAACATATCAACAATGTGACGAACAAGAAATTTCAGAAGAGCCGTGATCAAATATGAGGAAGACGAGTAAATATATTGAAATACATACGCGAGGGCTCGGAAGTGATCGTGAATTTCACCGTGGATCTGCTCCAACTGAGGGCTCATCTGCAAATTGGTGGCCATGAGAGCCTGTGATCAAGTCTTCCCACGAAATAACTGAACCCAACAGAAACCCTAACTCGTCGATTTGGCGAAACTCTTTCCGGAATGGACCATAGATTTTCCCGCGAAAAAATGGTAGCAGAGCAGAGAATCGAAATCGGGCAATAAATTTTCGATTAAATGGTGTGGAACCATGTGAAAGGGGAACCAGGAAGCTTGGGGCAGAAGCAGAAGACAGAGAGAAGAAGAAGAAGAAGAAGAAGAAGAAGCTGTCTTCTTAAATCCTAAATTCCTAATGTGTAATTTTTACAAATAATTTAAATATAAAACTTTTTTTAGTGATGATAAATTGATAATTCAATAATGCATTACATTAAAATAGCAAAATTTACCAATAAATTAAAAAAAAGGCGGGAAAGTATCTTTCTCTGATTTCTTTATTATCTACCCCAGAAATTTTGTTATGAAAGATAATATACTACCAACAAAACGAAATTTAGATGAACTCAACTAATGGAAAACAAATTTTAGTTTTGCATAAATAAAAATAGTACTAACATTTATATAAGTCTCCAAGTCTTATTTTAAGAGGGTAAATATGAACATAACACTATACTCGTTTCGTTAATAGAATTATGGCTATAATATTTTTATTTTTTATAATGTGATGAAATATATTTTTATTTTTTTAATTATTTTTATTTCATTCTTATTTTAATATAAGGATAAAATAATTATTTTTTTCAACATTCACATCATAATCACATCAAATTCTCATTTCTTTCAACATTCTCCTTTTCATTTTTATTTCCATTTTTATATTCTCAAACGTTACACTAACCAAACCAATGTTATATATTAAATTTCAATCAAATATTATGTTTAACAATGTAAATGTTTATTTTCTTCTGAAAATGTTTATAACAAATTAATGCACTTAATGCATATAACTATTTATAAATAAATTTTAAATATTTATAAGAAATTAATGTGAACATTTTTTGCTTATAGAAATTTCTATTTTTTTATATATTTATGTCGTGTATTATATAATTTGAGATATTAAACAGATCAATAACTCAAAATCATGTAAAATAATATAGATGATTGCTCCAAATTAAATAAAAAAAAATCCTCATAAGAGCCTAAATAATAATATTTGTTTTTTTGTAGCTGGGGCCTGGAAAGCCCCAAACAGAACATGGGCCCATTAATGGGCCATATTAATAATTATTATTATTGGGCTCAACCTGGATAAGTTTTTAAGCTGATAAGCTAGTCTTTAAAAAACAAAATCTCACCTAATTTTAGATTTTTTTTCTTGATCAAATTTTCTTTAATTTAGTGGATAAACTAGTATATAAAAATTAAAAAATATCTTTCATTCTTCAATTTTTTCATGACTATTATACCAAATTTGGTTTTTCATTCGTTGATTCACTTGATAGTTGATACATTAAGATTTAAATAACTTATTAATATTTAAAAAATGTGAAATCCACCATAAAAGACATAGGATATATAAAACTTGTGACCCAAAACAAATACTAAAGCGGATATATATAGAACTATAATATTATTTTTTATCTAAATAAGCAAAATAAACAAACATAAAATATATTAATCACTTACTTACCCTAACTCAGAGTTATAATTTATCCCAACAAAAAAAAAAACTAAATTTCTCTCTGTTCGACAATTTAATAAAAGAATGGGCAGAAATTAGGAAAAATAATAACTTTTCAATAATGCGGTGTCATCAAATTAGAAAATGACATTACCTTCTAGCTTATTTATTCCTCTTTTCAACGCCTTTCTTATTTTTATTATTTTATTTAAAATACATCGTTTCTATTCTTTTTACGTTTGCTTAAAAGAAAAACATATTTTCCTTTCTCTTCTATATTTCCCGCTGAGCTTTCAAACATATACTTTGCTGTATTTGTGAGGATGGGATGTCAATTCTCACCTTATTCACTCAAGTAGACATTTAGATTTCATTTTTTTTATAAGTATTTTATGCTTGAAAGTTGAAACATTTTCATGTGAAATACTTATTTGAATATTATAAAACTGAATTATGATTTACTGGTTCTATTTGGTAATATTAGTTCTTCGCATTCGCAATTCCAATAAGGAATTTTGTAACAAAATCCTTGTCTCTTGAGAGCTTAAATTGAACATCTATTTGTTTCTGCTCAAAAGGAAGAAGAAGCATAAATAAGTATCATTACTGGTTTTTATCTGAGGGGTTCTCTTAAGACGGTTTCGGTTCGAAATAAAAGTAGGTTTGTCTGCTTTAATGTTTTTTTCCTTGAAGTTGTTCGTAGTTTTTTGTTTGAGGCTAGGATTACATTTCGCTGGATGTCTTGATGATTCAGAAGCATGGTCATCTTGCACTTATTCAAGGTCATTTCATGCATCACAGTGAAATTGTTATCTCAAAGGACGTCAGACATCTTCTTCATCAGCGTAATATAAACCTTAGGATAATTAATGATAATTTAATTCAAGAATTACAAGACTTAGATTCCTGTATGCCTCAGTTTATTTTATTTTTTTTGGGTATGGTCCTTTTTCTCCTACTTTGTAATTTTTTCTCTTAATAAAAAAAAATTGGTAATTTTTTTTTAATTTCTTTTTTGTGGGCCACCTTAGTCCTTATCCCACTTATTATTATGTGACCGTAAAGAGTGAGGCATTGAAATTTGAACACATATTTTGGAATTAAAGTTTGTGGATGATAGGATAAGTGAAATATTGTAGAATGGACATCTTTATTTTGCACCTTATCTTCATCCACAAAAGTATAACGCACTGTGGAGAGGTGTGACAATTTTTTGTGTTTCGAGTTTGGACCACTACTTTTTTTACATGTTCTTAATTCATACTCAATTCTATTTCTTTTCATTTATCTATTACATGCTTTATTTTTATTAATCCATTTTCATATATTATGTTTATTTGAATCACACAAAATATAATCCTGTTTACTCTTTTGCTAATATGTTTATTAAAATAGGTTAAACTTTTCTAATAATTTGTTATGATATTAAAAGTAAAATTCATTGATTTAACCAATCTAAGTTTATACAAATAATTAATGACAAACAAAAACTATCGCTTTATTTATAAGTGAGAATTTGAATTCTGTTAAAGTCATTTAAAAATTTATTTAATAAGCATATTTTAGAGAGATTTTTTAACATCCAATAACTAATTAAATAATTATAATGGAATAAAATTACTTATAGTTTATGTTTATATTTGCGTAGTAATATCTCCAGCATGCTCTAATACCCTTTATGTTAGAATTGGAGATGTCTCTTTTTACTACTACATTTTTTTAACAACAACAAAAAAAAAAATCCTTAGTTTAAAATTAGGTACTTATTTTTTATTGGTAATCATATATAAGTTTCCTTTATTTTATGCAACACAATTTTAAAATAATAACAAGATAAATCACATAGAATTGATTATTCATCTAAATTCCCATTCATCAACCCACTTGAAGTATTCTACTGATACCCTCCACACGTTAACGTGTACTTTAGTTGAATGTTTGGTCGACGTAATATTTGTATATTCTTTTAATTAAATATATTTTATTTTTTATAATGTGATAAATTATATTTTTGTTCTTATTTTTTTTTATTCTCACTTTTTTTATGGAATATTTTATTCTCACTTTTAATATAAGAGTAAAATAGTCATTTTATCCACTTTTATTCTATATTCACACCACTTTCATATTACTTTTTTCATTTTCTTTTGACTTCTGCAATCTCATTATATCCTCTGTCCCATTACCATTCTCATTACATCCTCCACCCCACTAACCAAACACACTCTTATATTTGAATTCCCACTAGGGTAGTATATCCACATTCAATTATTTAGGTGTCTTAATCAAAGGATTAATAATCAATTAATTAATTATGGGTAGGTATACTTTCTTAATTGATCGAAAATCCCAATGGATAAAAGGACAATAATTTAGTTGGACTTGGTTCAGCATCACCGAGTCTTTCTAATCTATTTGTTTAAGCTTTAAAGTGCCAAAAATACAAAAATTATTATTAAATAACGGGTTCATCTAATATGTGTTCTAAAAGCAGCACACATATTAAGATTTTATTTAATTAATTAATAAAATTTTTAAATATTAAAAATCAAATTTTAATTAAATTTTCACAAATTTCAAATCATAAAATATTTTAATTAAGGCACATATTAGAGAAATTATTAATTAATTTTCATTCCCTTTTAATTTCCTTTTCTAGGACATTTACATTATGAAAGTTTAGTAGTAACATACTACTGAACATTAATTCATTCTTTTAATCATGTAGTACTATTTGTTAATATTAATAAAAACTTACGTTAATTAGGACCTACCTTGAATGGATTAGAAACCAACTAATTAAAAGAATGTACTGAAATTAAATACTACCGTACTACTGAATATCTACTCATTTATTATACCCACACCACCCACGCCACCTTAATTACCGTAACTAAGCAGTCTCCCAAAATGTTTTAAACATTCTCTGTGAAAATTAAACCCCGTCATAATTAATTGAAAATACACACACACATTTTTCATTTTGAATAGTGTTTCGAACGGCTATTACATTTATTGTAAGATCTCTGGTCGGAACATTTCTTGAAAGTAGACAAGTTTTTTTTTTTTTATTCGGTTTAAATTTGATCATTTTTACGTTTATAATCCGTATCAATTTAGTCACTAATATTTATTCAATTTTAATTGGTCTTTTGTAATTGTAATTGATATCAATATTTAAATAAAAGTAAAAAGTTAAATGTGAAGTGGACAATGACGTAGTAAAAGATATACGCATTTATCGTCCACGTCAGCAAATTTCGTCAAACAAATTAACTGTGTTAATAAAAAGGGCAGACATGAATAAAATTAAAAGTTTGGGGTAGGCATTAACCAAAAAAAAATTATGGGACAGGAATGAACATTACAGTAAATTTTGGGACAGAAATGAACATTACAGTAAAATTTGGGACAACAAGAATACTTTACCTAAAAATAATTAATAGGATTAGATATTAAGTATATACGAATATATAAATTTAGCTGACATACTGGCCCAAGGAATATCCATTCTTTAAAAAAATGAAAAATAATAAATTTATTTAAATTTTTAAATGTACGCTAATGATAACGCTTTTGATTTATTTTTAATTTTAAAAGTTAATAATAAATTTGGAGGTGGATATATGTATACTCAACATGTATACCCTATATTTAATTGTTTTCATGAGTATACTTGGTATAAATGTACAGATTTAAAATACTGTAAAGAAAGTACTATATATTGAAAGAAAGTACCGTAGAGAAAAATGAGGAGAGAGATAGAGAGAGAAATTAGGAGAGATAAAAAGTATGTTTAGTATGTATAAAATATGATGTAAAATTTTGTTGAGAATAGTGAAAAACAATAATTATACTATTTGGTATTTTTATCAAACATAACTTTTTTTTTCTTCATGAAAATACCCTAACTATTTTAATACTTAAAACATTAGGACCAAGTGAGGGACCAAAATATGGCTTTTGTAGTTTAAAGAACAAAACTTTCTAAAAGGTATGTGGATAGAAATTTACTCCATTATAGGTGTTGCCAGGTGTCCTACTTATATTGCTTCTTAGTAGCAAAAATTAATTGAAAACAAGTTCCATATAGCTATAGGTGCGTGGTATTTCGTGTGAAGAAATGTACGTGAGATGACAATTTTATTCAATATATAATATATGAATTAGAAATATGTAATATATCGAGTTATTTATCTCTCTAATATTATAATATAAATACACCAGAGAGTAAATAAAAAAATATAGGAGAGCCGGAAGTTATTGAGTTATTGACCAGAGAGTGACATTTAGACTTGTAAATCTGTACATCAGGACATTAAGTCATGTATTTCCCGTCGCCGTGACAAGTTATTGTGCATATTTGACTCGTATTTGTAATCTGCGAGCTGATATAAATGACTCGCTTCTCACATTTACGAGTCCAGGTATTTGACTCGCATTTGATATCTGCGAGTCTAACTGGGATCGCGGGTAATAACTGCGAGTCTTCTTTATTCACTCGCATTTGATATCTGCGAGTCTAACATGCACAGTAACTTGTCACGGCGGCGGGAAATAAATGACTCAATGTCTTAATTGTGAGATTTGAAGGATAAAATTGTCTTCTCTGGTCATTAATCCGAAGTTATTTGATGCTCGCGTATATTTAAAATTAAATTTTCAAGTAAAATACTTATTGTCTCCAAAAAAATTACAATCTATAGTTTAATTTCTACAAAATTATAATAAATTAAATTATTGATCAATAAGTCGTTATTTTTTTATTGTCTAAATCAGAGTATCTACCGTCGAGCATAGTGACTAATCCTCTCGTTGAATTGTAGGTACCTCGAATGGTTGGACAACTGGCACAAGATTTTAAAACTGCTTCATACCCAAGACAAAAATCGAATCCTTAATACTTAATTAAAGATAAATGAGTCTCTTCCATTCAATAAATCGTTATTTGTTATCAAACTATATATATATATTGGCTCATTAAATAACTACTGGTTAGTATTTTATTAGACATTAAATATTTAGTGCCAACTTAACTCTTACTTGTCAGGTTTCCTTTAAAATTAAGTTAAAATACTGGCTACTAAAATGTAAATTACCTTTAAAATTAATAAATAAACAAATAAAATACTAAAATTATAATTAACATAAAAATCGGGACAAAAAAATTAAACAAACTTTATAAATAATAAAAATATAATTATTATAAACTTCCAGGCATAAAAATACAAAAACTAAAAATGTAATTATTAAAAATTTTAGTGATAGAAATATAAAAATTTATAATTATAGAGTGCCATGTTACAATTTTTAATTAATTGTATAGGCTCCAATAGGCAATAGTAATTGCATCATAAAAAGACCCAACAACACGGTATGAAAATTTGATAAAAAATAAGTTTAAATAATAGTGAAAAAATGATTAAAAAAAGCACCGATTTAATAATACATATGTTGAATAGTGAAAAAATGATTAAAAAAAAGCACCGATTTAATAATACATGGTATCAAAACGAAAAAAATAAAAGGAAGTTTGGATCCATTACGTTATATACTTATGCATATACTTTATTTGGTAAACGTTATATTATTAAGAGATTCTTGCCAGAAATTTGCCAAATATATGCTTCTCCTTCCTATATTGTTTTCATCATCATTAGACATATCATGATTTGTATATAAATAATAAAATAACAATGTGCAAGATTGCATTGTAATTTTTTTAATTTGTATATATATAGAAATATAATATATAAAATATCTTAGAAAAATTAATTTATTATACATGGTATATAATTATAAAGTGTTAGTTGGAAAAATCGAAGTCACATTGATATGTATGGACAAATGTACTATATTTGATTATTCCAACAAATACAAAAGATGGTCCTAAAAGAATATAAATTAAGAACAAGAAATACAAAAGGAAAGGAAGCAAAGTGGGCCGTAAGGCCATGTTTGGTCCACACGTAATTTTTTTTACATACTTTTAACTAAATATAAACTATTTTTTTAATGTGATAAAAATATTTTTTGATCTTATTTTTTACCCACTTTATTCCATTTTTACTTTGAATATAAGAGTAAAATGGTTATTTTAGCCAAAGTGGGTTGACACAAATGGTCAAGGATCCGGAGGAAAGTTCTCGCCTCACCCATGGGCGGAGATCCCTTGCAACCCAATGGCTAATTGAGTAGCTGCGAGTGGGTAAAACTGCTTGCAGTTTAGGCCTGTGCAGTAATCCTTTGGGTTGGGCCCCTGTTGGTCTCTCCAACATGCCATTGACGCCCTGTCCGGTAGTACTTGTGAGTGCCTTCCCTTACTACTATTTTGATTACAAAAAAATAGTTATTTTATCTATTTTTATTTTATTCACGTCACATCACTTTTATATTATTTTTTTATTGGTTTATAAGGTTTATTTTGATTGGTGGAGAAGGAATTAATTTTTTTGAAGGTGATGAAAAGTCAACCAACACATGTTTTAAGAGATTCTTATTGATTGATGAAAAATTCTAAAGAGTACCCTAAGGACACTTAATAGTAAAAACCTTTTTTTATTCTCTTCTACAATCTCATTACATCCTCCACCCACCAACCATAGATACCTAATGGGGGCTGAAGTGGACTGGGTAAGGTCTTCCTTTATTCAATGAATTTTTGTGGAAATTGCATGGAAAAGTTATTAAAATGCTTAATCTGAAATTCTGAATCATGCCAACGAGGGGCGGTGAAACTCCCGAAATAACCTCATCCCTTGACACGTGTGATGTATCAGATGGATCCACGTGTCAAAATCACAGCTCCCAAGCGGATTTGCACGTGACGAACCTGACCACTTGGAGATAATAGCAACGACTTTAATAAATAATTGACAATTACACGCTTTAAAGGGAGATAAACTTACGTGTAATTTATTCTTTGGGCATAATTTGTAATTAGAATATAGTTAGGGCAATACGTAGTAGTATTCGCAAAAAATTCCAAGTTCTCGATCGAGCCTTCCTTCTTCAGCTTTCGGTTTCTTCAATGATAACGGCGAAAAAACAAAGAAGTTTCATTTTCTAGCAGGTTTGGTTAAGATTTAACCATAGTTTGTTTGGGAGGACCCCCCTCCCGCACCTGTCAATTTCTCTCCCTACGGAAAGGCTTCTCTTTCTCTCTCACTCTCGCTTGCGCTAAATTGGGGGTTTCCTTCACGTTTCGGTGTGTATCGTTTGTTATCTATGTCAGTTTCGCATTGTGTCGTGCTTGCCTTGCATGCTGATTCTTGCTGCTCGAATTCCCACTGGGTTCTTCTTCTTCTTCTTGGCTCCAGGACTACTGAGCCATGGCGGCCAAGAAGGCTTGCGAGTCGTTTTCTAAGAGCTTGATCGAGGAGGTTCACAGATGGGGTTGTATGAAGCAGACAGGGGTGTGCTTGAAGTACATGATGGAATTTGGGTCCAAACCCACTGATAGGAATCTACTGCTCTCCGCTCAGTTCCTTCACAAGGAGCTTCCTATTAGGATTGCTAGGAGAGCTATTGAGCTCGAGAGGCTTCCTTATGGCTTATCTCAGAAACCTGCTGTTTTGAAGGTGATTGCTTATTATTCTGTTTCTTTCACTTTCTTGCTTTTCTACATTGTAGGATTGTACTATAGGCTTCTTGTATATTAACTTCTTGGAAATTTCTTTAATCACACTCTTTCTCCCTTGCTTGCTAGCTAATTCCGTTTGTGTGATCTTATCTGTTCAAGAGGATGAGAGTCTAGGATATCTTTTACAGTTATTTTAATATTTTGCTAGTGTTATTTTTCTTTACTGCCTGAATCGTGAGAATTAAGAAAGTAAAACTTTCCTTATATTCGCCGAAGATAGACTTTGAATTAAAAATATAATGTAAGGTTCCTGGTCTTTGCAGTTGACATATGAGTATATGAAGTTCTTTTGGGTTTCTATGAAATTGAGTGCCTCTGACGGACATGGGCTCAATCGGGATGGGTCACCTTGCTAAAATATTTTATTATTATTATTATTTTCCTAATTAAGGTTTTAGTGGAATTTTAGGAGTTACAAATTGGGCAACGTATATGGAATATTGGATACCGTATACTACAGAGTAAAGACAGTGTTAATTATCATTCTATACAAATGTTTCTTTTACAACTTCAATGAATCTTCCGACTTCTGCTGTTAAAATGGGTATGTTACTGCAATGAGTTTCAATGGTGTGCATTTTGGAAACTTCAATGACTTGTATATATATACATATGGGAAGGAGGCTTGTTTTGCATTGACTCATTGTTTCTTAGATTCCAATTGATTATTGGATTATCTGCTAAATGTTTTGTTCTTAGGTTCGTGATTGGTACTTGGATTCCTTCCGTGACCTTAGATCTTTTCCTGAGATAAAAAATATGGGTGAAGAGAAAGAATTTACTGAAATGATTAAGGCCATCAAGGTGAGACACAACAATGTGGTACCCACAATGGCCTTGGGTGTTCAACAGTTAAAGAAAGGTATGGATCCAAAGATTGTTTACGAAGATCTCGATGAGATTCATCAGTTCCTTGATCGCTTTTACATGTCAAGAATTGGAATCCGAATGCTTATTGGTTAGTTCACATAAGACTCTACCTTCCTTCTATTAGAATAAGTTATTTGTTCGTCTAAACTTGTTACTCGTGTTTCTTAAATGGGATTCAGGGCAGCACGTTGAGTTGCACAATCCCAATCCTCCTCCTCATGTTGTTGGTTATATACATACAAAAATGTCTCCTGTGGAGATAGCAAGGAATGCCAGTGAAGATGCTCGTTCTATATGTTATCGTGAATATGGCAGTGCCCCCGATGTTGAAATTTATGGGGATCCGGCTTTTACTTTTCCGTAAGTAACTTGCTTCATACTTCCATGAATTCATTTATTTTCATTTTGCCATCATTGTTTGTCTTTGTCATGACTATTCCAACCTTGTATCTCTTCCCTTTTTGTTTTGTCATTTGGTTAGAAATGATTATCTGAGTTTGACTTGTACACTTACAGCCAAAAAGTTGTCTGCTCCTTTTCTTTAAAGTTCCTTTTTGCATTTATATCAGGTACGTTCCTGCTCATTTGCAACTTATGGTATTTGAGCTGGTTAAGAATTCGCTGCGCGCTGTCCAAGAGCGATTCATGGATTCTGACAAAGTGGCACCACCCGTTAGAATAATAGTGGCTGAAGGCGTAGAGGATGTCACCATAAAGGTATTTTTGTTTGCATATTGAGTACAATTGTAATCTTTTGGCCTTTGTCTTTGGAGAGTTTTTCACTTGCCATTATGAAACTGCTATGTTAAGGTAGTTGTTTAAATGACATTGTAGGTTTCTGATGAGGGAGGTGGAATACCAAGAAGCGGTCTTTCCAAAATTTTCACATATCTCTACAGTACTGCCAAAAACCCATTGGATGAGCATTCTGATCTTGGAACAGCTGATTGTATAACGATGGCTGGATATGGATATGGGCTTCCTATTAGCCGCCTATATGCTCGATACTTTGGGGGTGATCTTCAAATCATCTCCATGGAAGGATATGGTGGGTAAACTTTTTTTAGTAGTTCCCTGCATCCCTTCATTCACACAATATTTTTCATTCAGATTTCCTCCTAGTAAGCACTTGAAATTGGAGTATAGCAATTTTTTGACTCTCTCATATTTTGTTGGACACTTACTAACCATGGTAATATGGCATTGAGTTGCACCTAGACATTTTAGATATTTTTTTTTGGCCTTAATTTTAGTGTCAATTTCCATACTTTGTGGGTCATTTTACTGTTTGGGACTACATTCAGGCTAATTAAGAGGTTTTCTTGATTCCCGGAACACACCATCTTCATGTACTGCTTACTTGTTGAGCTTATCCACTACATTTGTATAATGCGAACTAATATGCATTAGAAAAAATTTAAGGCCTGACTAAGTCAAAGATAAATAAAAATATTAGGGTGGGTCCCACAGAGTGTTTATCTTCCATGGGTTCGGTTGGTGTATGTACAGTGAATCTGCCTAATAATTTTGTCATATGCTTGCTTCAATCATTGAAAATTCTTTCTAATGCATTTATATGTTGTTTATTCACAGGGACTGATGCATATCTCCATTTGTCACGTTTGGGTGATTCTCAAGAGCCTTTGCCCTGAAAGTAACTAGGCTGCTTCCACTAGTTACCACTTACCATAGGTAACTCAAGCTGATGCTTGCTACGAAAGAAAAGGACGGTGACCCCCAAAAGAGGAAAAAAAAAGAAAGATTAAAAAAAATGCTGTCAATTTTTCATTCTAATAATTGGCAGTTTTCTTGTAGATATGTCATTCAATACTTGAATATTATGCATCACAATGATCCTTTCTTTATCATACCATCCAGCTTTTGGCATTTGTCCAATTCCTTTCTTTTATTCCAATTGCTCTCTGCTCTTGTTTGTTATCAGCTTTGAAAAAAGAGAAAATTTAGCCTCATTCTGGATGTTTGTTATCAGCTTTTCAGCATCATTTTATTAGGTATTTATATTAAAAATAAGAAAAAAAAGAAGAAAATTCCATGTGTCTTGATTGAAGATTTTGACGTAAATATATTATAAAAAGAGTCTTGAACTTAAGAAGAAGAATGGGATGTTCATGCATCTTACCCGAAGAACGTGTAGAAGATGATAAATACTTAGTTGAATGTGATGTGTCGTCATGTATTGATTAATAATATTTTATTTTATTTATCATATAAGTTTTTAATTTAAAAAATATTAGATGAATATTATGGATTAATGTACAAATGATGTGTAATTAATATATCTAAAAATTTCTCCTTAATTATTGTTTTCCAGAAAAAATATAGTATAATTATTAGAGTTATGATGAATCAAATGTCATTAATTTTAATTATTGAATTTATTTTGAGATTTGTATAAATTTAATTTTTTTTAAAAAAATTATAGATTCAATGACAAAAAGTTGATGAACCAAAATTTAACATAGTTCTATATGAGTGTCCTAAAATATCTCTCTTTTTCCTGTTTGTCTTGATGCTATTGTAAATTAAAAGTTTCGAATGTTACAAACTCATACGGTTGTCTGCCATGTGTATTAGTAGTTATTACAGAACAATCAGAAGGTGAGAATTTAATTGAGTCATTTATTTATATTTTTCAAAATTTAATTTATATGAAATATAATTGAAAGATAACTTTTTTCAACTAGTAATTTTTATGATTTAAACATTTATCAAGAGTGACATGGCTTTAAACATTTAATGTCTACACTCTACAGTTTCCTTGGCGATACATATTTTATCCTATCATTATTATTACTTGTTTGAATAAGATGATATTTTCAGTCTTGTAAGAAAATTTATTTAAAACATTGTTTTGGTGAAAAGAGAGAACCCTACTCTATAACTACAAGGCAACAGAAAATTTCGATGAAGAGCCATCTTATAAACTGTGTTGGCATATAGAACGAGACAGAGGATTACCCTGCCTTTCCCCACATGTTTTGAAAGAAAATATAGTAATTATGTGGTCCACCAATGCCAATGCCAATGCTTTAATCACACTCAAGTTCCATTACGCACAAAATTGTATATATTAATATATAGTAGTATACCTTCAATTGAAATTGAGAGGCAACCATCATAAAATGGTAATGGTTCCATCGTGATATGCAGAATTATCTTACTAAACAGCATTAGTCAATATCTTAAAAGTACCACAAATACTAGTGATGGTTAAAAACAACTTCTGCAACCTGGAAGTAAGTGAATCTACTGATGAAACAATGGTACGTAAAAACATTAAGCAAAACTAAAACAATGAAACTATATCATCAGTAGCCTAGTGTAGATATGTTCAATATACCAGATTTCATGGCAGTAAATGTAGCATCTAGGGACAAGCAGGAACGCTGCTCTTTTTCCTGCAATTTTCTGTTACCGGAGGGCAAAATCCTAAAAGATTTTGAGAACATACTTTTCATGTTGCTTGTTACAACAATTGCAGTGTTTAAGGTCAACATGGTGGGATTCAGAAAAACCTTCTTTCCTTTTTACGCTTCTGTGAATTCCGACCTTTTATCTTCCATTTGTCATTTCCAGCAGGTCGATTTTTTTCTTCAATCTCCTGAACCTTCCGCTTCCTAGAAGAAAGATGATAAGCAAGCAGAGTGAGTCACCAAGAAAGCATAGAAGAAAGTGAGCAAGTCTGTCCTTTTAGATATATTTCAAATGTTTAGAGGGCGCTCTTTCTTCTTATTATGCATATATAGTTTTTTATGTGACCCTAATCTTCGTCCATCAACAAGTAATGCAAGAGAGCTTTTTATCATACAAAACAAGAAACTTACTGAGCGGGAAAATAGGTGCAAAAACATGAATAAGGAGTTCTCTAAAACTGATAGAACCCTTTACTGAATAATACCTATTCTTGTATTAAAATAGCCCTCCTAAGAGGAAGAAAATACAAGAACACCAAAACACAGCAGCTACACAAAAGGATAACAGTAGCAGAAACAGAAAAATGGCCTGAGATAACAAACCACAACATTTAGATAATCACCAGAACCAGAAACAGTAAAATGAAATATAAAAGACAG
Organism: Senna tora; assembly: GCA_014851425.1. Lineage (NCBI taxonomy): Eukaryota > Viridiplantae > Streptophyta > Magnoliopsida > Fabales > Fabaceae > Senna > Senna tora. The sequence continues at coordinate 5,013,698 of CM026262.1, read as the reverse complement.
ATAATAGCTAGCTTTCGAGAGGCTAGCACTCTCCCAAACCCTTTTCAAAATTTTCCTTCCCCTTTCTCACTGCTTCTTCACTATATATAAGCCTTGAATATTGGGGGCCCATAAAAAACCAACCATTACAAATGGTAAAAAGAAGAGCTAGAAACCACGAGACAGGAAAACTGTGTCCCACAAAAGTGAGAAACAATTGATGCAACAGAATAACTCATTATTCACCCAATTCTAGATTACTGTAAGGGGCTCTGCCTATCTTCTTACCAAAAAACATAACAACCTGTTCAAAAGTTACTGCATCATTTTAATGGCTTATCAGCTGCACTTTCAGCATTCCAAACACTTGTGGGAAAGGACACTACTCAGTATGTGCTCTTGCATTACTATATTCAGTAGTAGAACTTCAGCAAACATAGAACTACAAATACCTTTTTCCTCTTTAACTGACATTAACTTTATGGCCATTACACATACACACACATGTGCATGCTCACCACAATATGCATACAAAATTGAAATATCACGACTAGCTAGACCCACCAAGAAGGCAAATATCTTTTGTCAAGCTTACCTGTAAGCTGAAAAGTTATTATCAGAAAGCAGCTCATCTGCAAGCGTTGCTTTCCTCTCCTTCTTTGTCAATCTCCCTGAAAAGAATTCCTCAGCAGATGCGACAACTGTTCCCACCTAATCATATCCAAATGATTTCAACGTTTAAGTTGTTGAACAGCTTTGCATTTTGATGGTGCAAGTTATATGCACGTTCATATTCTTCAATGTAATTATCCTTACCTGGAAATACTTCGGTAACGATTTTGACTTTGAATCACCCTTCTTGTAGTGCCTCTTAGGATCAATGGCACCTCTCAGCTGTAACCATGAATGTACATATTAAAGTGTAAGGATCCGGTTCCTCTTAAATCATATGAAGGCATGAGAATTGAAATAAGAAACAAGATAAGGTCCCTAGGTACAATAAATAAATATAGTGAACACTGGGTTTTGAGCAAATTATAACACTCCTATCTTAATAAATTAATGTCTTGCCTGAACTTATGGATTTTCTAACGCTACTATCTTAATCTAACCTGACAATGACATCCATGGCATAAGGTGTCCATTATGCTGATCTTCTAAAGTCTAAACTTAAAGAACTATCCATAATAATCTATGTGATATTCACCAATCCATCCATTAGTGTTTAATCTAGAATTTAACTTGCCATTGTATAAAAAGAGTGAGGAACAGAAAGACATTGCAGGACTATTAAACAGGCCAATAAGCTTCAAGGAGGAAAAATTCGCCACATATCTATGGGCATCAAAACCCTTGTAGCATCAAAATGCAAATTTGAATAGAGTTCGCATACTAAGGCAATCCAAAGTAGGTTATTTTAAAGAATACAACATTGAATATATTCCAAATCACTGAGAAAGAGAAGGACATTAAAAAGAAAGAAGTAAACAGCACCTTCAACAACTTAAGGTCTTTCTGCAATTCCGGGGTAATGGTTTGAGCAGGCATGTCGAACCTGACAAAGATAAAAAAAAAAAAAACATAACTATTCTCTTAACAAATCAGAAGCAATATAGCTAAGGTACGCAACAATGAAATAAGAAACAGAAGAAAAAAAACGAAAAGAAACGTGGAAGGATCTGAAGCATAATATATAATTGGAATGCAGATATACCAATTTTTGCCGGCTGTATCTTTAACTTGCTTTTTCAGCAATTTGTTCAATTTTTTGGGGTCGCTGGGTGGAACAAAAAGCCCATCAACAAGTTCCGAATTCGGTTTCCAGATAGCACTACCAGCGACGTCGATGGGAGAACTTTTATCAGAATCAGTTGTGAGTTTCGATGAAGAAGATGATGGAATAGGCAACTTGGGTTTCCATGAGAGGCCAACCACTGGCTCGCCCTCTGGCATCCTTGATCAGAATTCAGAACAAAAAGAAGGAACTATGGGGTTTGCTACTCTGCTCTATGGTATGGAGGTAGCTTGGGAAAGCGGATGTAAGAAGGTTAGTGATGAATCGAATTGTGTGAATGCAGTAAAACTTGTAATGTGAAAGTGTAGGTTTCTTTTGGGATTAGGCTTGGAGCTCTCAAAACCCTAAGAAGCTCAAGGGAGAAGACTTGCGAAAATGGAAGTAGAAAATATTATTCAGTGATAGAACACACGTGCGGCGATCAACTAGCAACATGGACTTGGGCTTCTTAAAACCTAACATGGGCTTGGGTTTTTGTTATGAAAATTATAAAATGGTATATATAGCACATATCGTGTAATTTATTTTTTATTTTAAAAAATATATAATATAAAATTATTATTATTTAAAATAATAGAATATTATTTTTAAATTTTAAAATATAATATAAAAATATTAATTATATTTTAAATATTTTCTTATAATAATTTTAGTATAAAAATATTTATTATCACTTTTATAATAATAATTTATTTTTTTCATGTGTATCTCCAATACTTTTCTCAATTTTTATGAAAAGTTATTTCTTAATATAGATATTGATAAGTATATAAAGAAAGGTATATATTAACTGTTCATAATTTTTTGTTATATTTTAAAATTTAGAATGAAAATAGAATGTTTAATTTTTTATTAAAAGTTTTTTTATAAATGATTATCTGTGAAATATTATTAATATTAATATTTTAAGATGAAATTTGAATAGAAGTCAACTTTAAAGTTTAAAACTTGTAAATCTAATTATACGGAATAAACTTTTTTTATTTTAAAGTTATATATATTATTAAATAAAAACATTAAATCATAAATTAATACTACAAGTTACAAATAAATAAAAGTATCTAATCACATGTCATAATTAAAGCTTACAATACTTTTATTTATTTATTTACAATAAACTTTGTTATTCCGGTTCAAATAGTTCAAATAAAAAACTTCAGGTTCAAACCGATTTAGTGATGGGTACTGATCTTAATTGAAGACATATTTCTTATTCTTTTCATTTTTTTGGTTATTAAATGGTTTTTACACTTTCGTTAAATGGTTTTTGCCCATTACAAATTTAAAATTTTCATGTGACGCCTCAGAAAAATTACTTATTTTTGCTTGGATAGCAAGTAAAATTTGCAGAAAAGACAAGTTACTCATATTTCAACATCTTTGGTTCATTAGAGCACTGCATTCATTCCATATGTTAGAATGAACTTGATTTATTTATCTTTTTGTTGACCAAATACATTAAAAATTCCATCTTCAAGCCAGTCTCTCCACAGTCCAGATTCACAAAATTTCAATTCAAGGAGGATAAAATATCATCAATGGGGGAGGGAGTACAAAGTTAGAATGGGATTAAGTAGGAAAAATTCCATCTTAAATGATTATGGTTTTAATAGATAAAAATGGATATGAAATTAAATACATGACTGCCTGGAGGAAGGTCTCAATAATTTTCCCAGAAAATAAGTAGTAACTTAATAACTAAGGCTCAAAAGACGTAATCAAGTAGATAACCTTCCAACTAATAATACATGTAAGGTAAGGAATGTTACTCACTGAGATCATCATCAAAATAATTAAGATCAGATTCATCATCAGTGGCAGCATCAATGTTAGCATGATCTACATCCAGTGATCCTACATCACCCATAGTAACCAGTTCAAGGGATTCCTTCACAGCCCTTGCACCTCCATCTTCATAATCAATCGAATCATTTTCGCATTCATCATCTTGTTCGACTCCAAAACCAATGGCCTACATAAACAAAACCGAATTACATGCGCCATCAGAACCAGGAACTTCATTGTTGAAGACATATTTCTTATTCTTTTCATTTTTTTGGTCATTAAAGTCAAAGGTTTCTTTATCTTTAGATTCTGTGTGGGTTAAATTCTCTTGCAAAACACGTTTATAGCAAAACAACAACAACAACAACAAACAAAGCCTTTTCCCACTAGGTGGGGTCGGCTATATGGATCAAGCGACGCCAACATGTTCTGTCTTTGCACATTTCTCGTTTATAGCAAAACGATCAGATTAAAAAGACACCATTAGACCTCATTGGGTTAGACTTTTCAGCCACTGTAAATTCATATGAGAGACAAAGAACACGTGACAGCTGAAATTACTGGACGTGCCACAACATTTTGTGCATTGAAGCATGAAATGACTTAGCCAACTCAACTCGATTTTAAAATAAGAATATCCAGTCAATTTCCAATGGATGCTGTATTAATACTCATGCATTTTCAATGAAACAGTAAAGATTGAATACCTTGTCACAACCATAGCTTTGTACATTAGCATCAACTATCCAATCTTCAAGCAAAGGTTCTAGCAAAACACCATCAATGGAGGTAGAGTTTAAGTCCTTGGATCTCTTCCTTAATTGGCTTTCTCTAAGTCGCAAGTTGTAGTGAACATAGATAAGGTCATTCAATTTCTTCTGGGATAAACGATTCCGCCTTTTACTGTACAGATGGTCGTATATACTCCAATCATGCTCACACCCAAAGGATGAGCATGTCTGACTCAATATGCGCACAGCTATTCTTTGCAACTCTAAGCAACTTATTCCATGTTGTTGCCACCAAGCAGCTGGTGAGGCACAAAAAGGGAAGAACAAATCAACTCAATATAACTGGAAATATTAATGCATATCCATGCTTATCAAGGAACCTGCACATGAATGAAGTTTAGTAGTAGTGTACCTGGTTCAAGCTCGGCTCTTGTGCTAATTGCCAATTCAGTTCCAAAGTCAGATTTTGCAGAATTATATTCAGAAATCTGGAAAGAACACAATATTGTTAGTAAGGAAACTTCTAGTAATTTCAGTATCATACAAAATGTCATCAAGGATATCTAACCTGCATTGATGCTGAAATCCGTCTCATACTATCTGGCTCCAGCCGAACAATGCATTCATTGAGTCCACGTACTACCTCAGAATGCTAGTCACATGGAAAAAAAAAATTCATTTCAGGTGAGAACTTAAAAAGAATGCGCCAAATAGGGAATTTTCAAAATTGTCACATACCGCCACAAAATCTGGACGGTACCGGTATGATGGATTTAAGAAGTAAGCAGCCAAATAAAGTGGGTGATAGAAAAGAGAGTTCCAGTGGTTGTCTATCACCTTCCAGAATGGATCATATTTACGAACATCATCACTGTGAATGGCTTTGATTGCAAGTTTTGCCCTGTACATATCATTATATATATATGGCATCGACAAGGTTTCACCACTATAAAGCTTTTGAAGTACTTGCATTATTGGATCTACTGACTTCCTAACATACTGCATTTTCTTCCAGAATGTAGCATTCAAAATAATTTTTTCCACCTCTTTTCCTTCACTTGTGCTGGAGAACCTAGATGAGATCCATTTGTTTGATGAAAACATTCGTCTAAGACCAACTCGATGATCCAGCAAGCTCTGTAATGTAGCAAAGCTAGAGGCAAACTGGGTTCCAGATGGCTTTAAAAGCTCCTGCCCTTGGGTAAACTCACTCTTCATAAGATTTAACAACCATATTTGATTGTATATGAGTTTTGTAATCTTTTGGCCCTTTTCCATACACTCTCCTACACATCTTATCTTCATAAAATCTTCAAGCATCTGATCAATACAGTAGGTGGCACAAGGGGTCCAGAATAAATTTCTTCTCTTATCTTCAAGCATTTTCCCAGCAGCTTTATAGCCGGGAGTATTTTCAGTAATTACCTATATCAAAAGAGGGGGACAAGAAAAACACGGATAAATAACTGCTACCACCAGATGGTTTTTTTTTTGGGTGAAAGCTACCAGATGGTATTGATAAGCAAGGGGGATGCCACAAGATTAGAAAAGAACAAATTACCTGGACTACATTTTCCTCGCCTATGTCTTCCACCACATCATCTAGAAGCTTGAATAAATTTGGAGCATCTTCTACAACATTAGTGGCATCAACTGAAGAAACAAAGTAAACACCATGAGGACAAGAAACCAGAAAGTTAATTAAAGTCCTACCCTGTGCATCTCTCCAACTATCTGCCATTATAGAACAGCCAGTAAATGCCCAAGAAGCCTTATATTCAACAAGGTAATTCTTAATGGTTGTGATTTCGTCCTGTAAGAACCGACCAGAAATAAGTTGGCTTGGAGGGCAAACCAGTCCTTGTCCATATTGACCAACAACTTCCAGCATCTTATGAAAATATACGGAGTTTGCAGCTTGTAAAGGAACTCCTGCATGATAAAAGAACTTGCAGATCATAGAAATAACTTCCTTGCGCGATTTTTTGGTGGGGCCTGTCTTAACTTTTAGTTGTTTGTAAGTTTGAGGTGTCTGATTCTTGGGAAATTTCAGAAAAACAGAATCCAATCTTGATCTTCTCAATACTGGTTCAGGACCACTACTAGGTGACATTCCCTTGATGTTCTTTCTTAAATCTTTAGACACTCTTTTATCAACATCAACTGGAGTTTCCTTGTTCATATGATGCAGAGCATCCTCCATGTGCTCATCCTCATCCTCTTCATTATCTGACTTTGAATAGAAAGCTGGCAAGTCCTTCGCCTCAGGTCGTCGATGTCTCCTTCCAGTGCGATGCCATTTCATATTTTCTTTTATTTTAAGATATACTTCCTCAGGAGCATGTTTACAAGGTGCTACTTCTCCAGGAATCCTTGCAAGATGTTGTTTAAACCGATTTATACCTCCACTAACAACTTTCTCACAGTAATTGCATTTGACTTTCTTCTTTCTCTCATCCTGAGCAGTGCCATGTTCCCACCCTGGGTCAACATATCCTAGTGATCTAAGAGGAGTCAAATTTACAGAAACACTTCTATCAATCATCAATTGCTTCCCTTTGCTTCTATATCCAACTCGCTGCTCTTCTTCATCTTCCTCTTCAATGGAATGGAAATTCATATATGCCTGTGCATCAACTTGCTTTTGTTTCTTGTTGGAACGGCATCCTTCCAGATTTTCCTTCATTTTTAGGTAGACTTCCTCCGGAGCCTTCTCACAGTATGTTACTTCCCCAGAAACTCGGGCTAGATGCTGCTTTAATCTGTATATGCCACCACTAACTACTTTTCCACAGTAATTGCATCTAACCTTCTTTTTCCGCTCGTCTTGAGCAACACCATGATCCCAACCAGGATCAACAAATCCAGTAGAGCGAACTGGAGCCATTATTTCACGTGTTTACCTTAAACAGTGATCTTGTTCTCACATCAGAAGGAATGCTGAATTCTATAACATATCCAGCAATCTAAGAGCCTTCCCTGTTCCAGCAATCATGATGTGCACGCAATCTGCTGCCCAGATCTCAGAGCTGAAAGCAGTACGGCCAGAAAATTAAAAAAGCACATATGATGCACAAGCCAGGCTAAACGAAAATATATATATAAGAATGAAATAGAAAAATTGTAAAAGGAATTTAAAAAAAAAAAAAAAACTCTATCATTGAAATGAACTAAAGCAGGTATAAGTGATAGATACAGAAGGAGTTTGAAACAATTCTTTTGAAGGCAAGTAACAGAGAAGATTTGAAACAGGCCAGTAAGAAATAGATGGCAAGAAAAAACAATACATCTGGTGATAGCCATTTTCAAGTATAAGGAAAAACACTCGTTGCCGTTGTTCTTTTGTTTTATACATTTTTTTTTCCTCCTGAAGCTCTGTTAACTTGGTTCTAAAATTCTTATCTGATTGACCCAAATCAATAGCAACACAGTTCATAGTCTTTACTATATATATATATATATATTTTTTTTTTCTGAGGTGTGTGCTACCCCAGATAATTCACACACTCCGTGAAAAGCAAGCAAAAAAAAAAACATGAATCTCAAGCTGAAAATTTCATCAGCTACTAATGCTAAAAAAATCAAATGAAAAGTAAAAATTCAAACTTGCATGTAAAAAAAAACCAGTAAAATAAAAGAGAAAGAAATTATTCAATTCTAGTATTCTATTAAACGTATATAATCTAGGTGATTGAGAGCGGTAATTGTTCGTATCGATCTGAGATTAAATATTTACCCTTACCTGAACAAGACATGGCGGAAGCAAGTAGTATCGGAACAAGGAGGCGCTAATTGTGGAGGCAAACATCTGCGAAGACTTCAAAGAGCATGCGGATGGGTTTCTGGGAATTGAAAGAGCGACATTCTCAAGGAATTGGAAGATTTGTCGTCGGAGAAAAGGAAAGGTTGAGGTGCGTCCGTGGGATCGGAGTTTGATCGGAGGAGAAGCGGAAATCGCTTGGGAATCGTGAGTCGCTCGCGAGTAGATGGCTGGGTGAGAGAGTCTCAAGAGTCAACTCGACCCGGCCGTGTTATACCTTTTTTTTTTTCCTTTTTCTTTTTTTACTTTTATAACATTTTGTCACTTTGTTTTTCATAAGGACTAAAAAAATATTAATTGTATTGTGAAGAAAGACGTGAGAAAGCAACATCTTCAATAATATTATGGTTAGTGTAGCTATTTAATTTTTGTATTATTTTATGAATTTAATAGTTTTTACTTTTTAACAGAAAAGGCAGAATTTGCCAATTTGGCAACTGTATGATTGATGAACCACACAGGTTTTTGTACAGTACATATTGTGAATAGGAAGTTGCCAATTAGTCTAAAGTTTTCTAAACTGGGAATTTTTGGTGAGTCGACTCGGCGAGTCTTAACACTGTAGGAAATAAAATAATAAACTCAGTGAGCCACTTGTTTTATAGAGATATATAAATTTCTATTGAATATTCATGAATTGCATTGCTGTTTTTCTTTTTTCTTCTTCTATGGCTTTGTTTGCCTAGCTTCATGTGAAATCTTCTACCTTCTAAAGTGTTTGTCGAATATTATTGACTAATGCTCAAATGAAATGGGCACCATACATATATCCAAGAATCTCTATGTTAATATTACTTTTATATACATAGGGGGACTGATGATTATGTGAATACATGTATATTAATTAAGCATGCTGGTCTTCTGGTAAGGTAATTTATACACAGAAATTCCGGTAACATATTCCTTTAACAGCTACCAGTAATCTTTGCAAGAACACACTCCATTGCTAAAATGGTGGAAACGATTCCTGTCTCTTATAATAACATGACGATCAAAAACCTGTGATATCAGCTTAATTGCTTGGTGACAATCTCTACAAATTCTCAGATTCTTTGTGATACGTAGAGTTTCACCAGGTTTAGACCTTAATAAGCCATAAGCAACTGCTAGTTTTTCACTGTGGTAGAACAAGGGGTTCTCCTTTTCTTCCTCAACAAGGTCATGCAATACAGCATCAGTGTAAGGCACATAGCCAACCAACCTGATTGATTCCAACATTTGTTCAACTTTTGCATATATTGCTTTAGCTTCAGGATGAGCCATTCCACCTGCAATGAACTCATTAACAACACCATCATCCATTTCAATAATGGAGAAACCTGGTTCTTTCTTCACTCCCTTATCATTCATTAGTTTTCTTACATTACCAACATCTTCCCATCTACCTGCATTGGCATATATGTTAGCTAGTGTCACATAACGCCCACTATTTCCAGGCTCTAGTTCAATAATTCTCTTGCCTATCTTCTCCCCTAGTTCCATGTTTTTGTGGATTTTACAAGCTCCGAGAAGGGCACCTAACACGCCGGCATCGGGACTCATCGGCATCTCGTCGATGATTTTTCTTGCTTCCTCTAGCATTCCAGCTCTAGCAAGTAGGTCAACCATGCAACCATAATGCTCTTTCTTGGGTTCAATGTTGTGAACATGAATCATATAATGGAAGAAATACTGACCTTCTTGGATTAATCCTGAATGAGCACAAGCACTGAGGAGATTAACAAAAGTGATGTTGTCAGGAGCAACCATTTTCTCCATCTCCATCTTCCTGAAAAGCTTAATGGCATCCTCTCCTTTTCCATGCATTGCAAGCCCTCCAATCATGCAGTTCCAGGATGAAATTCCCTTCTCTGGCAATTTGTTGAACACTTCAAATGCCTTCTCCAGACAACCACATTTACAGTACATATCAATGATGGATGTAGCAAGTTTTGGGTCCACTTCAATCCCAGTTTTCTCAATCTGTTTATGTATCCACTTCCCTTGTTCTAAAGCTCCTAGTCCTGTACAAGCAGACAGCATACTAGCAGCCACAAACTTATTCAACTCCACTTTTTCCATTCGCATCTTATCAAATAAAGCAAAAGCCTCCTGGAAACGATTGCTTTGAACACAAGAGGCAATCATTGCATTCCAAGAAACAGAGTTCTTTTCAGGCATAAGATCGAACACATTGTATGCGTCATCAATGAAACCCCATTGAGAGTACCCTGTAACCAAAGTAGTCCAAGACACCACATCTCGAAGGGGCATCACGTCAAAAACCTTTCGAGCTTCATCCAAGGATTGAAAATTCACATACATAAAAATCAAATTGTTCTGGGAGATCCTATCTGGTCCAAGCCCGAATTTTACAACATGGGCATGGACTTGTTTTCCTTCCTCAACGGAATTATCAACACAGCAAGCTCTTATAACAGATGGGAATGTAAAATTGTTGGGTATTACAGATTCTTCCAACATCTGAGAGTACAAGAGAATGCAATTTCTGGGCTGATGGTTCTGCAAATAACCTCTCATTATGGTATTGTAGACGAAGGTGTCTGGGTTTGGGATGGTGCTGAAAACTCGGAGAGCGTAGCCCAAATGGCCATTTGGGGACAAGGAACAGAACTTGATTATGCGTCCCATAGCGTCGTTGGAAGTTGAGAGTCCGAGTTTGACGAAGAGGGAGTGATACTGCTTGAGTTCGGCCATGGTTGAGCATGAATCGATTCTGGGGTGGGTTGGCAAGTAATGGGTAGAAGAGTTTGAGGTTACTGAGGAAGGATGAAGTAGCTGAAACTGAGATGAAACCATTCTCAGTCTTGGATTCGCAGGACGAGAGAAGAACCGTTAGTGAGTGTTTGATCTTTTTAGCTGACGCGAATCGTTTTTGTTTTCGCTGAAGGAACGACGTGGATGGGAATTGTCGTTTACATTCTATGCCAAGAAAAAAATTGCAATATCTCCGGACTTTTTCCAGATTAGATTAGAGTATGTTAGGCATCCTTACCAAATAGTAAAATTATAATTTTTTAGGATTCTAAAAAAATTTTACATCATATTTTATACATAACACATTTTTTATCATACTTTTTCTTTCTATCTCTTTCATTACTTTTCTCTACAGTACTTTCTTTTATTTTACAATACTTTACGTACTTTCTTTACAGCAAAGTTGCATTTGTTGATTCTTGACAAAAAGCATACATGACTTTTCATTTTTCGGAAATGTTGTACTTTAAGAAAATAGTTTAGTATCCAAGTAACAAAGTGAATTATAAATCTGATCTTGGGTTGCATTTTGAGATTTATTTTACATAAATATTTGTCAAATTTTGATTAAAAAGTTGACGGAATTGATAAAAGTTAAATTAACTATTTAATCAATAATTTGGTCTAATGAAAGGTTTAAGAATATATGTATGCTTAAATCTTAATATTTTTTGAAGTATGTCACTGAAAAAAATGAGACTATATAAAGCTTAATTTATTGAGAAGTTGAATTATAATTCACTCTCTATCTCTGTCTTGTTTTTTTCTCTCAATTTGTTAAATTTTTCATTCAAAACAAAATGAGAAAAGAGAGAAATAGAGCGAAGAAAGCTCTTCATAGAGGAGCTCAAAAAAGAATGTTGTTAGACTCTATCTATATATACCATACTAACAGAAAATGAATAATTTCTGACATGTCATGTGTTAATTTTCTTATTGATTTGCCTATATGAAGCGTGGTGTTAGCTGAGTGAGTGAGGTTAATATAATTGAAAGAAAACAAATGGACAAAAATCAAAGCATTCAATTTTGTTTCTTTGATAAGTACCCAAAAATAGCCTGTAGCAATTGATGAGCAGGAAACCATTTCGGAAAGTTGTTGGATAGAAATATAAATCTCCAATTGCCTAAACCTTAACTTCTCCTTCGTCGGACGACCAAGATTCTTAACAAAACACAAATCCCTCTTCTCTTCCCTCTCCATTAACACACACACACACACAATGCAAGCCAATAATGACCTCCGAATTTTAAAGAACATCAACACAAAACACCAAAAGCAAGCCAATAACAAATTTTCCTAATTTAAGAGACCATTATGCCTATAAGAATTCCCCACTTCCCAACTCTTCAAATTCCTTTGCACTATCTAATCTTTCATTAACAACAAACCAAAAAAAGAATTGGACAAAAAATGAATGGCAAGGTTATTGCAGGAGTAGTATCTATCATTCTTGTGGTGGGGGTTGTGATAGGGGTCATAGCTGGTGTGTCTACTATTGGCAATGATGGAAAAAACAATACTGAAATCTCCTCAACATCTAGGGCCGTTGCTGCTATATGCAGCCCCACAGATTACAAGCAACAATGTGTACAGAGCCTAAGCTCAACGGCTCACAATGAAAGTGCAACCCCAAAGGACTTCATCCAAGCAGCCATTAGCTACACCGTCAAACAGGTTGAACTAGCTATGAACAATTCTGGTGATCTAGTCAAGCTTGCCAAGAATGATAGGCAGAAGATGGCAGTGGAGGATTGTAAGGACTTACTCCAATCCGCCATTGATGAGCTCCAAGCTTCCTTTTCAGTGATAGGTGATGCCCAGCTTCATACCCTGAAAGACAGAGAAGCAGAGCTTCAAAATTGGCTTAGTGCTGTGGTATCTTACCAGCAGTCATGCCTTGATGGGATGGAACAACCTGACCTGAAAACTAATATGTCCAATGGCCTTCTCAATTCCACCCAGCTAACCAGCAATGCCTTGGCCATTGTTACTTCCATTTCTGATATCATCAGATCCTTCAATATCCCAACAAACTCAAATTCAAATTCGGGTTCAAGTCCAAGTTCAAGCCCAATCTCGAGCTCAAGAAGGCTGCTTGAAACAACAGATAAGGGAGAAATTCAAACAGATCATAAGGGACAACAAGAAGAAGGGATGGGAGGATTTCCTTCTTGGTTCACTGGTGCAGATAGGAAGTTATTGCAGGCACAAAACAGTGCGAAACCTAATGCAATAGTAGCAAAAGATGGGAGTGGACAATTCAAGACTATTGGTGAAGCTCTTGCTTCTTATCCTCCTAAGGGTCAACAAGGAAGATTTGTTATATACGTGAAGGCTGGGGTGTACGATGAGTATGTTACAGTCACAAAGAAACAAACTGATGTGTTTATGTATGGAGATGGGGCTGAAAAAACCATAGTCACAGGAAACAAAAGCTATGCTTCTAATGTCTCCACCTTTAAGACTGCACCCTTCTGTAAGTAGTTTCCCTTCTCTTGATCCATCTATTTATGTGTGTGTATATATATACTGGAAATGTTAGTTCATCAGGTACATACTTTTTCAAAAGATTTCATGGTAATGCATCCATAATCTTATATCCTTTTTTTGGTAAAAGATATGTTCCCTATTATGCAGGATGACATTGAAATTGTAAAGACTATGTAAATTAATATCTAGAATTTAAACTGCTTAATCCTAACAAGAACACTGCAATTTATGAGGATGATGAGAAAATTGAAATTGCAGCGGTTGTTGGGTGGGGATTCATCTGCAAGGAGATGGGATTCAGAAACACAGCAGGGCCAGAGGGACACCAGGCAGTGGCACTTAGGGTTCAATCAGACAGAGCAGCGTTCTACAAGTGCAGAATGGAAGGGTTCCAACACACACTACACACGCAAGCCCACCGCCAATTCTACAGCAAATGCGTAATCTCCGGCACCATAGATTTCATCTTCGGCGACGCGGCCGTCGTCATCCAGAACTCGGTCCTCATGGTCCGAAAACCCATGAAGAAGCAGCAGAACATAGTAACGGCTCAAGGGAGAAGCGACAAGCGAGAATCCACAGGGCTAATTATACAGAATTGCAGAATCGTAGGTGATGAGCAACTCAACCCTACGAGGCTTGAAACGAGATCGTACCTGGGTCGGGCGTGGAAGGCGTATTCGAGGACAGTGATAATGGAATCCAGCATTGGGGATTTGATACAACCAGAAGGGTGGCTTCCTTGGGACCGAGAATTGTACCTGGATACGCTGTTCTACGCGGAGTATGCGAATCGGGGAGCGGGTGCTGTGACGGCGAAGAGGGTGAAGTGGAAAGGGTACAAGGTGATTACGGATAGAAAAGAAGTTGAGCAATACAGTGCGCAGGCATTTATACAGGGGAATGAGTGGTTACGAGCTACAGGTGCGCCATTCTTCCTTGGGTTCACCAACAGTAATGATTTCTTGTGAAGAAGGAGCTGAAGGTATTGGCAATGGAGGAGGATTGATTGTACAGACAGCATTGTATATAGGAGTTGGTTCGGTAGTACCGTAGTAGATAGCTACTAGCTAGCCTCTAGGACCAAGTCGAAGGGACAAGGAATTGATATGCCCACCTCGCCTACTGTAATATTATTATTTTTCATTTTCTTGTACCATTCTAGATTTTGTACGATATGTGTTTTTTAAGCTTTTCTTCTTTCTGTATATTATGCAAATTGAGATCTATATTTAGTATTTACCGTAATGCGAATTCATTTTAAATGCATATTTTTATTGGTTTATATATATTGATTTTATATACAGATTAAATGCACTTAGAAAAATCATATCTTAGAATATACAAGTCATAGAATTATATAAAATGTTGTCTTTTTTTCTGTAAGAAATTCCAACTGAAATTCTTTATTAAACTTAAAAAGATAATGTCGTAAAACTAAAAATTTAGAGACAACAAGAATATAAGATATAGTTTAAAGAAACAACAACAGCGTAAGAAAAAAATACATTAAATTTATTCATCTCTTTACTCGTGTATAATATACTCTTATTTATAGGACTCTGTAAACACACTAATGTGTAAGGGTCATACTATTAAGGAACCTTTCATGACGAGATTAGAAAGTAACAATTGATCAAATGAAGGAGTTACAAGTTGAAAGAAGAATTATATGTAGACAATGAGTGTGACCATCCACACATAAACATGTGTTTATACTAGTCATATTATTATAGAGTCGAAGCAAATTGCTATCCCTTTTTTTAAGTTATTGGAGGTTGAATTGATACCCATATTGTGATTTGTATCCCATCATTTCGTTAATGATTATTTGTATTTTATCGTAGAATGCACATTGATGCCGAAGCGATCTTAGCTGGCGAATCATAGAGGCTGATGCGAGTAGACAACGTAATTTCAGATTCCTCGGAAGTTAGAACATATCAGCTGCATATAGATGCTTTTGTTTGGAGTTCAGTTATCTAATATTTGATAAGGACTTAATAAATGCAGAAACTGTTCGTAATTTTTTTTAATTCAAAATCACTCTTTTTTGTAGGAAAAAAAAAGGTGACTGACTTTCAACTAATTTGATTTTAAATCTTATAAAGAGATGGGAGCTCTCCCATTGAACATATTTCTGTACACAATATTTGAAGACCTTACTTACTCAAGGGGTGTTTACAGGTGATATTTAACTCAACTACTTTTACAAAAATAAAATAATATACATCTCAGGCCAACATACTTAAGAGCTCACAAGGTTTTCACTTGGGTGAACGCCCAAATCATTTGACAGCTTCTGGCACAACTGCATCAGATCATATGTGAAATATATCTAGTGTCAATTTCTGGTTTTGTGAAGACTACTAGACTAGTCACTAGTGCCACATGAGAGAGAGAGAGAGAGAGAGAGAGAGAACCTTTCTATATACAGAGGAATCTCCATATGATTTCCTTAACTCTACTACATACAAAGATGGGCTTATTTCAAAAACCTGCACATGTAAATGGAAATTTCAAAACCCAGAAAACTAAAGCATTTAGTTATGATCAAAGATCAGATGAGAGATTCTAGGATGGAGCTAGTCAATAAGTAATGAGGAGGCATGAACGAATGTCATGTCCGAGTAACACAGTAAAAATTGCGATGCTTACATGTCTTTTAATAATGGGTTTGGTGCACTCAATAAAAAATTTCAAATCAGTTTAATGATGTTTGGGTGAGTCTAAGAGAAACATTACCTCTGCTGCCACTGAGAGACTACCTAGACCTTTATGCACCTTGTTGCTCTCTTGTATTACTACTTTCAGCTGAAATGATAATACAGACATACAGTGACGATATTGCAAAAGTAAAGCTTCGTTTATCTCTGTTGGTAATGGAAGTAAGAGTACAAACATAAGCATCAAATACTAACCTTTCCATTTTTCTTTTGGACTGTATATCCCATTTCTGTCACAATGTCCTCAAGCCTCTCGATCAGGTCTTTCACGGAAAGGTTGGATGTAAATCTTATCTTCCTCTCAGAGACATCCTGGAAACCAAGGTAGATGAGCATGAATATGAGTAGAAATTCCCTTAGGAATTGATGCGTAGATAAGATAGCGGAGATTAGGCCAGAATACTTCCATCCTCACCTCTTTCTCGAAGAAGCCAGAGAGGTCTAGGCATGAAGACATTCCTATCAATTGAAAAGCATTGATAAGGGTTGGTGATCCTGGACTCTTCTGTTCTGCTTCATGTGACTGTTACCAAGAAATAGTTCTGCGTTACATCCACAGAACCAAGGAAAAATAATAAGAGGAAGGAAAGTGGCAAGTATAAATACCCCTTCATGAATGGAAAAGGCTTCATCGTCAATATACACATCCTCTTCCTCGTCCTCTGGATTTGCTGGAATATAGTCCTGTCTGAACCATTCATCTTCTTTGATTCCAGTCATAGTTATCCGTGTAGAAGGGTTGGGATCAAGAATCCTCTTTATCATGTTTTGGGCACCAGGTGATAGCCATTTTGGTATCCGAACATCTCCTTTAAGAATCTGCACACCCTCAAAAGAATAAAGATTATAAATCAACAGGATATTTTGCTAGTTGAACTTCTAAAGTAACCATGGAAAAGAACAGAGAGGCAGCATTTGAATACCCTTTGATACAGAACTGCAAGATTCCTATCATCAAAAGGAAGATTTCCTGTTAAAATAACAAACAAGATAACCCCACATGACCATGTATCTGATGTAGCACCATCATATCCTTTGTTGGAAAGAATCTCAGGTGCAACATAGTTGGGACTTCCACATGTGGTATGCAGCAAACCATCTGCCTGAAAATTTCACACAGTATTCACAGGTCAATGACCAACTAATGCAATATGACAATGTTATATTTATTTGTTACAATATAATTATTATTTGGGAATTAAGGTCTGTCATTTCATCAATTGGAGTAACATTAGATTTATTAGGGACATGAATAAAAAATCTTGGGGGTCTTTCTCTTAAATATGACTTGCACAAAGTTATAATAGTTAGTTATCTTTTCTCTTGATTATTGATATTTGAATTTTGATACTTTAGCTTCTTTTACTTTTATATTCTTTCTAGTTCCACCAAAAAGATAAAATTTGCCCTGAGGCGTGCTTAAAAGAGCATCTTACCCTAAAATGCTGGGGTAAAGCACTGAGACCGAAATCAGATATCTTTATATTCCCCTCGGCATCCACAAGGACATTCTCTAGCTGCAACAACGTAGTAATCATGTTTTAGTTAGAATGCAAGCCATATAATATAAACCCAAGGAAACTAACAAATGATGGAGTGTAGCTTCGGATTCAGTTCTAGTATATCATATTAGTTGTTAAGAAGTGAGGGAAAGAACCTTGAGATCCCTGTGGAAGACCCCTTTATTATGGCAGTAGCTAACACCGTCAATCAACTGTTGGAACAGTTTCCTTCCTTCAGCTTCTGCAAGTTTACCCTTGGAAGCCTGTAAATACATGTATATGATATTTCATTAATTGTCATTGCTATGTGGTCAGTTGATATAAGTCATGAAATTATATGGTAATGGTCCTTACGATTCTGTCAAACAATTCTCCTCCATTGACGTACTCTAAGACCATATAAATCTTGGTCTTGCTAGCCAAGACCTGTGCAGTTGCAGTTAGAAATCATAAGTAAAAAGGATGAAATCCACTAAAAAGTATATTAAACGTACATGTATTACTTATTATCAGCTTAGTTTTCATCTTTTTGATAAAGAAAGTCTAACTTGAAATTTCTCAAAGTAGTAAATGCAACAGATGCATCTAATAACTTTTCCAGTTCTGTAGGGGTGGACAATAATAGTCGGCAACATATTTCTGAGTAAATGATGCAACACACATGGCATGAATGGTTACCAGTCACAATGGTAAGTTGGTAACCAAGAATTTATTGGGCCCTATCTCTTGATAGGCATACCTTAATTAATTATCCGTGGGGGTCCATGAAATCATTTTTTTAAAAAAAAATATATAAACTATGGACGGAAACTTGAGAATAAAAAATAAAATCCCCAAATGGACGACCCCACTCAAAGAACAGCCACATGATATTCACAAATCGCAGTTCACAAGTGTAGGCGGCCCACCTCCAAGTAATCATACAAGTCAAAAATTATAAAACTTCATATACAGAAAAGGGGTGGAATCCAAATATATCATAAACATATAAAAATTGTACCTAATTTTTTTTCATAAGCATCTACCTCAGATGCCGAGTGCTCATGGGATAAGATAAGGGGATCTCCACACGAGAACACATAGACATTATCTATTTGAACTATGCAAGCAATATATATATATAGATATAAATGTTCTAAACATAAATTCTTGTGTAGTATCAGCCAAATTTTGAAAAGTCCGATTCCTAACGTGGTATAATTGATTTGGCTAACTTGCAGCGGAAAAGTCCGTGGTCCATGTCATGAACACTAAATCCCATACGGGGAATTTGGTTCGTTTTCCGGTTTAGACGTACTCTTCAATAAAACCCACATCTTCCGACTCGGTCTAGTCCTAGACATACAAATTATTAAGTATAATTAATTTATAGTTATATTAGTTTTTTTTTTTTTTGGCCTAATATAGTTATATTAGTTTAATTGAAATTTTTTTATTATGTTAACTCATCATACAGAGAAAAAAAGGAGACAGGGAATGTGCACCCACGAAGGATATCGAATAGTATCCAGACAAAGAAATAATAATACCAACTGTGGGCCTCTCTGTGGTGTGATGGGGAGGGAGAAGAAGGCCGGGGTATCGTTCATGGGATGTTGTCGTTTTTATAGAACGTATTTCTTGGAAGATGTTTCGATGATGGAAATTGATGAAAATATAGATTTAGGATTTATGAAATTTCAAAAACCACAAAATTAAAAGATAAACGAAATCAGTGCTTGCGTTGCGTGATTGGTACAAGCTCTTCTACTGTACGCCTACGTGATTCACCAGTTAGCCAAAAAGAGAGAGGAAAAGGGAAAAAAAAAAAAAAAAGTGTCTGGGGGGAGGACCCAGGAGGACCCAAGAGAGTGAGAGAGAAATAAGAGCTGTATTGAGGTTTTTGGTGCAAGAACATCAATTTTGTTTCCTTAATTGATTAAACTTTAATTTTTTTTTCCGCTATGAAATTGTACCTCATACAATCTGACCACGTTCGGATGCTTCAGGATCTTCAAGGTGGATATTTCCCTCTTAATCTGCAATATTCCCAATTCATTCACGGTAGATTAGACAGATCAAAATTTGAAGCTCAAGATAGCGAACAAATGAAATATATGAAGACAATAGCATTATCTTCAATAGCAGATCAATAAGGATATGAAGAGTACGGATATGATAAATGCATATGAAACACATTGAGGGAAGAAAGGAGCGCACAAATTCTATTTTACTACTTTCATTCTCAGTGGACTTGAAATCCGGATTTATACTGCTCATTAAACTCTAACCACAAATGAAGTTAATAAACTCTGGATTCTTGAAAGCAGAGAGCGAAAAACAACAGAAATTAGAAGGCAGAGGGCAAAACGAAGTGAAACAGACCTGATCGGCTATATTGAGGTCAATAATCTTGCTCTTATCAAGGATCTTAACCGCAAAGAGTTGGCCTGAATCGGTGTTCCTCGCCAATTTTACTTTTCCGAAATTGCCCTCGCCCAGCGTCCTCCCGAGCTCGTATTTCCCTAGTCGCATTCCCTGTCCTCGCTTCTCCTTCTCTTCCTTCTTCCCTATCTTCACCATCACCTAAACCCTCTCTCTCTCTCACACAACCACAAGCTTCTCTGGTTCAATCGATCAAATTCAAATGCTGAGACACCACCAAATAGAGTGAAACGAAAACGAGGAAATATTGAAAGCGTGAACAAATCCCTAATCTGACGCAAACTTGGTGCGCTGGTGAGTGATTCTGGGGTTTGGGTTCAGAAATTCCGTCGTATATATATAACACGCGCGCAAGAAGCCGAAACGGTTAAGATTGAGAGAGAAACAGAGAAAGCGTAAAAGAAAGAAAAGATACACTTGTTAATTTTAATTTCTAAAATAATAAATAATTCCCTTCCCATTACGCGTCTCTGGGTAATTAATCTCTTCCGTAAGAGGTTTTCTTTTTCAATTATAATTATGAGGATTCTCTTGGATGATTCTCTTCCTTTTATTCTAGAGTTTATTTATACAATTTTTTTTATAAAAAAAAAATAGGTGTATATATTTTAATTAACTATATATTTGAGGGAGCGAAAAATCTACGTATAACGTTAAAATATGTAACTTATTATTTATTTATTTTATTTATTGGTGGTGAAGTGACGACTTGCAAGAAACAGACACAGATTTTGATTTAGCATTGGTCTCATTTTATTTATAATATATTCTACAGTTACCCATATTTTTGGATTCGGTCTCCTATTACCAATATTGACGTTATCATTCTTGAAAATTCCATTTTAATTTTAGACATTTTATTATTATTATTATTATTATTATTATTATTATTATTATTATTATTATTGTTATTTATTGTCACTTGCCAAGTGTCAATTTTATATATATGTAAATTACATTTTTTTTTCTTGAGAGTGGATCATCTATATTGTAAGGTGAAGTGCTCACTAAAGTAAGGAGAGAGATAAAGAGAACAACTAAGAGAGAGAAATTGTGAAAATTTAGGACCCATAATTTTTTCTTTATATCTTTCTCCTCACTTTAGAGAGTACTTTACCTTATAATGTAGAGGATTCACTCTCCTTCTTTTTATGAGGATATTTACCGTCAAAAATAATGATTAATTCCTTGCTAAATTATAAATACTTCGAAGTTCAAAAATTTAAAGTTATTCTGTACACAAAATCAATGATCAAACTATTAAAAATGTGTAAATTACCTGAAATTTGGTACTATTCAAAAAGGTAAATCGTTTCAGTTATTACCGAGTAAAATATTAAAATTGTTCATGAGATTTTCTCTTAATAAATTATTTTTTTTAATAATAAAGTTTTTCATGGATACAATAAAAAAAGATAAAAAAGTTTTTCATGTATAATATTATCACAATTTTACTCCTTATCCTCACCATTTGGATATATGACTCTTTCTTTGATAGCGCACCAACATTCAAAACCCCACTAAACTTTTAATTTATCATAATAATAATACTAATAATACTTTTTTATTATATATTTATAACACTTAAACTCAAGTCATTACTTAAAAAAAGTTGAGTGTCTAACTCTAACACTCGAACCCATCACCTATTATTGAGATATGACATACTTCAATTTCACAAATAATGAGAATGCTTAAAACAAACCCAATATTTATTATTATTTATTTTGTTATCAGATAAATTTGTGTGTTTATCCATCAGTTTATGGGACCCTCGTCAAATTTTCTTTTCATTTTTAAAACTATATGACAATTTTGAAATGGTGTTATTATCTTATTTGTCTTCTAATTAAGTACATTATCGGGAGAAATTTCTTCTTCTGAGTTCTGAGGACTTTTCTTTTCTTTTGCCATTTTATCGTAAATCTTAATTATGTTCATACAAATTAATCAAATGCTGCCTTAATTACTATATGAGTACATATTGTTTAAATTTTAAATGAATTTAGATATTGTCTTGCATTATCTTTATTCTCTATAAAGACACAAGATAACAAATTATCCATATATATATATATATTGTAATATTGACAATGTCAAATATTTAATATTATTCTAAAACTTATCAAGCTTTTTTTCTCCTTCACATGTAATTTTTTTTTATTGACCACATATTTATTTGAATAAATATGAACACATTTAGATCTAAATCTTATTTTTGGCACGTTGTGATGAATTAATTTCTAGTACTCGACCTAATTCACTAGTTGGTATGGAGTTTAATTTCAACAGGTACGCGTCACGCGTGTGAAAAACGTGGAAGTTTTCTTTTTGTACAATTGGCTTCCAGTTAATATTCTGATCAGCATTGATTAATAGGTGAATTTTATTATATTAGCCTCTATAATGCTATTTTAATTTGCAATTTTTGTAATTCAAAAATCAAAACTATCAAATAAAATGTTAAGAACACGTACAATAACATTTAATCTTAATATATGTATAAACTAAATAGTAATTACTTAACTTACATTACAGTGCACTAAGGAGGATATTAATGTTAATTTTCATTTATGTAAAAATAAATATTAAATTATGACATTTGTATACTTTTTTCACACGTCAACTACTTTTTTTCTTATCAAATTTAAGTTAATTATTATATAATATTAAGATTAAGCAGACCAAATAGTTACTTTGACGTTTAAGATATTATTAAATATCGTTTGCTCAATTAATATAGCTGGATCTGTGAAATGTTCCTAAATTAAGAAATATAGACCAATAATATTGGTGGCAAAATCATAACCACGAAATGGGTTGTATTATATTCAATATTCAATATTCAATAATTAAAAAAGTAGATGCATGTTTAGGTGTAGGATATATATCCAACTATCCAAGTAACTTTAGGCTTTAACATTATAAAATGAATTAAAAAATAGGCGTCGTTTTGTTGAATTGGAGTGAGAGAGTGTGTCATGTTATTTAAATATGACACGTAGGAGAGAAGGTGTGCCACATAAGCATTTAATGGCAAAACCAGACGGATATTACGCTAGATGACCAATTTTGACAAAAAAAAATGTTGAGGGCCTAAAATAACTTTTTAAAACGTTGAGGACCAATATTAATCTTCATGTAAACGTTAAGGACTAAAAGAATATTTTGGCCATTCATTTTGTCAGCATTGGGTTTTTATTTTTTCCAGCTAAATTCTAATTATAAAAGAATTGTTAATAATCTTATTTAAATATTAAGCACAACTAATTAATAATTTGAAGAAAAACTCTAGTTTTAACTATGGATGCACGAGGGTTCAAATTCATTTGGAGTTATTTAAAATTTCGAGCCTTTGTTTTTTTTAACATACTAACTATTAATTATAAGAAATTACTTGATACTGTAATTAATTCACAAAGACATTGTGTGAACAAAATTGAGACGTACTAAAGGTGCTTGCTTAAATAAATAGGAATCTTTTACATATAGAAAGGTTTCACATGTAGATGTAGGTTTGGTAGCTTTAGAAGATATTGTTGCAACATTAATGTTTTTACTCTTGGATGTACTCTATCATAACTTAGGTCACGTTCGTTTGCTTCGTAAGACAATGAAAATGAGTTAATAAAGTAGGTGGGTTCATTGGTCCCACATATTTTTACTTTTTTCTTTTTTTTACTTAAAATTAAAAATAAATAAATAAATAAAATATAAAATTTCTATTATACTTTTTAATTTGATATAATTATAATTTTTTTTAATATAAAAAGATAAAGTGATAATTTTAATATATTTTTATTCCATTTTCATTCCTAATTTTTACTACAAAACACAACAATGCATTTCCTTTCCTTTTTTATTTTTATTTCTGCGTAAAGAACGTGCTCTTAGTTTGTTTAATAGTATTGTTTTTTATCTAAGGAAAAGAAAGGTTTCACATTAACTTTAGATAACAAAATTATTAGTATTGTTCTCTTACATGTTCAATAATACGATAATACTGAACTTCAATATATTTTTCCAATCAGTTGGCCCCTAATTCATTTAAAGTGGATCCTAATTAATGTGAGTTTTTATTAATATTAACAAATGATACTACATGATTGGATGAATACATTGAACTATTGAACTTTTATACCTCAATATATATATATATATATATATATATATATATATATATATATATATACACACACACTGTATGCTCTCATTTTCATTACTGAATTAATACTGATTACATAAGAATCTTTCACATCTAATAAGGTTTCACATTAATTTTAAATAATAACGAAATTGGTATCATGGAAATTAATGTTGACGTATTAGTTTTTTAATTAAATCATGAACTCACTTCTTAATCATCTATTATTATTATTATTATTTTTTGTAAATAAGTTATTTAGATACTAGTGCTCCAAAAAAAAAGTGATGATGATTTTAAAATATTATCTTTATGTCATTAAGTGTAACATAAAGGTTAATATCTTTTAATTTGTTTTAAAAAACATAAACTTCAAAAGGGAAAAGGATTGACTTCTTCTCACGAAAATAATAATCAAACAATAATGTTGGGTCATCCTAGTGGGACGGCACCGCACATGCGCACATACTGTGCCTTCTCAATTTCATTCTATTTAATCATTTTAAGAATAAAATTATTGTTTTGGTTTTTAATAAAAAATATCTTTTGTCTCAATTTCATAAGTTTATGATATATGGTTTCAAAATTAAATGTTCCGCAACTAAAGTTGGTTGGTCTAGTTGTTAGTTCACTAGGTCGTTTAAGTAAGTGTTGGGGTTCGAATCCCATTTTGTGCATGCAGCAACCAATTGGCCAGCGGCAAACCCTTAAATGGAGCTCAGATCCGCGGAGGATTAGTCCTTGGCCTGTCGGGTTGAGGGATACCTTGAGAAAAAAAAAATTAAATGTTTCACGCAGAATGTCTCGAAAATAATTATTTTCAACAAAAAGATATTTATGAGAAAGGATGAGTATTTGGAGCTATATCAAAAGCTCAAATTTATTAATTGCAAGTCGTTGGATCTGTTTTGAGAGTTTTGACATCTTAAATTTTAAAAAGAAAAAATATTTTAATACATATCTCTAGACACATCCAACGATTGACAAATGATAAGCTTAAGCTCTTGATAACTCTATAACATTACCATATGAAAAATCAAACGCGCCAATTAATTTTAATTAATATTTTCACTCAACTTTTTATTCATTGAATTAATTAAACTAATTGGGAATTAATCTACTAAATTGAAATGTTTTTTCTTTTAGAATTAAATGAAGATAACATAATTTTTTTTCTTTGTTTGGCAGAAAAGGAATAGATGTTCAATAGTACAAAATTTTAATAAGATGGATCCATATTAATGTGGGTTTTTTTAATACTAACAAATAGTACTATATTATTGAAGGGATGTATTGAAGGGCACGTTTGGTTACGTGAATGTTGTATGTAATGGAAATGATAATGGGATGGGAATGAAAATGTTAGAGGGAATGAGAATAGTAATGTAAAAGTGATGTGAATAGAATAAAATGACTATTTTACCCTTATATTAAAAGTAGATAAAAAAGTAAGGGCAAAAATATAATTTCATTACATTGCAATAATTAAGGTATGTTTGGTAGAAATAATGTTGAAGGGAACGTTGAATTACATAGATAATTATATTAGTTTTTTCATCCAACTAAATATGCCTAAAGTTCAGTAATACAATAATATTGAATTTTTATTTTTATGTATTGATGTTTTTTTTTTATTGAGAAATTTATGTATTGATGTTAGGATTACTCATTTGGTAAACTAAATTAATGATTATATGTTTCAGAGTAAATAAAATGAAAGTGTATCTTAAGAATATTAAATTAATCATTTATTAATTATATTCCGTTGAAACAAACATGACAAAGATGGGGCGTTGGAACTTTTGCTTTTTACTGTTTATTTATATATTTTAATCTCAGAAGACCCAATTTAATAATTTATGATTGATTTGTGGTATCACGTGCCGCACAAATGCATCACGTGCAACCTAACCCGCCTCCAGGCTCCAACTCCAAAGTTTACTGTTTGCTAACAATCAAACGGATAAACATAAAGTAATATTTAAAATTTAAAATTTTGTAAATATAATTATTTTTATTAAAAAAGTTTTTAACCAATCATTATAGTCATTCGTGCAATATGAATCGAATCTAAATAAATTGAGAGAAAACTTCAAAGGCTCAATGAGAAAAAATTGGATAAACACAATATTAAGATATCATTTTCAATGACATATTTTTGTAGAAACAATAAAACAAAAAGCACTTGAATATACATTTCGTGTCATCTCATTCTCAATCATATGCCTATCTGGCAAAGTTATGTGAACGGAATCTTATTTTTTTTAGATTAATTATGATCAACTGAATAATTATTTTTGTTGAATTATAAATATTTTGGAGGGTGAAATAGTTGATCAAAATATTTAAAGTTACTCTATATACTTAATTAGAGATTGAATTCTTAACACTAGATTAAAAATAAATGAATTCTTTTTACTCAACTATTTCTTTGAATTTATGTGAATCCATTCCATAACTATAACATTGCAATATTATATTAATAACTTAACTTTATTAATTTTTTTATAATCTTATATTAGTCGAAGAATGAAATGGTACAATAATTATCTTAAGTCCTAAATTATATGATATTTCTCTATAATTCTCATGCGATTCGTTTCTTTGTCAATATTAATAACAATTTAACTTCTAATTAATTTATGTTAAGTCTCTGTTAATGTGAATTTTTAATAAAAACATTATTACTTCATAATAAATATTTTAAAAAAAAGTGTATAAAAAGTATACGAAAACAAATTACACCAAATTCAACTTTTAATTTTAATTTGTTATTTGTTGTCATTCTTAAACTTTTAAATTATAACTTTGCCCTACCTAAAGTTTTGACAGCACAATCAGTTTTCGAATGACATAATTTTGTAAACAAACAAGGCATTTGAATCTAACATTTTCGTGTCATCTCATTATCATCTTATCTACCATATCTCAAGCCAAAGCTATCTGAACGGAATCTATCCAACAACAATAACATTTTTTTTAAGCAAAGCGGGAATATATATTATTTAGGCGATTGGTTACGTGAATATTTGAGAAAATGAAAATATAAATATTGGAGGAAATGAAAATACGATGTGAATTGAATAAAAGTAGGTAAAATGATAATTTTATTCTTATATTAAAATGTAAATGGAATAAAAGTAGGTAAAAGAGTATGGGTAAAAACATAAATTTATCAAATTACAAAAAATAAGATATATTTAGTATAAAGAATATTAAATTACAATCAAAATTACAGCACTAACTCCATGAACCAATCGAGGCCTTAGAAAAAGGCTCGGCTATTATTGAGAATCGGAGCAATACATAAGGGAAGGCTCAACTAAGACGGTATTTAGTATCACTTAATTTAAAGGGATGAGATGTAATTTTACACGTCCCAAAAATTTACGGTGTTTGATATATTCCTAATGTAAAGTAGTATTCAATAGTTGACTTAGATTTTAACATTGATTTGAAGGTGAAAAGTCGAATTGTTCCTTTCTCTGTTTACTTTTTTACTTTTTCATACCAAGCACTTTAATCAATTATAATAAATATTATTAATAATATAATATTAATAAGAGTATTTTAGTTTTTTTATAATAATTTATTTTATAAATTTTATATTATATTTTTATATACAAAACACATTTTTTTATATTTACATTCATTTACTTTACATTACTCAACTTTACATCTATTTCCTTCAAATTAATCCATACCTACCAAACATAACCTAAGGTATCATTTGGCGGGAAGAAATTAGTAATAAGGAAGTTTGATTTCTTATTATAAGCATACGTGGTTGTAAGAAAATTTGTTGTTTTAAAACTTTGGTTACCTATTTAGAAAGAAGAGTAATACTATTTAAATTTGATAAAAAAAACAATGAAAATAATTTAAAAATTTTTTTATTGGTTAAAAGAGTCTTTAATAAATGTCTTTAGAATATTGATTAATTAATTAAAAAAAATTAGAACACCATTTTGATTTTTTATGTTTCATCCAAATTTTGTTTCGTTCTTTTATGTTTCAGAAGTTCAAAATCAAATCCTTTATATTTTTAAGTTGGTCCAAAATTAACATTTTGTCTCATACCGTTAGTCTCTTCCTTTAAATACTAAGGTGGACCAAAAGTCCAAAACCATGCATTCCAAATTAGCATTACTTTTCGCCTTTATATCATAATTCTTATCATTACCTACACTCAATCATAGTATTAATTAATTAGTTCATGAATGAATATAATAAAAAATTATTAATTATTACTAGGGTGGCAGGGCGGTGCCACAGATATTTGATAGAAATATATATAAAAAAAAAACTGTTCTCTAAAGAAAACGATGCTAAAATTTTCTTTTACAAATTCTAGTTTCTTCTAATATACCCGTGAAATTCAAATAATATTTTCTTTTTTCACGTTTTATAATTTTATAATTTTATCAAGTAATGTAATTTGTTGTCATTCATAAAAATATTATATACGAATGATCACGTGGACTTTTATTTTTTTAATTAAAATATAATTAAACTAGTGAAAAAGTTCATTAAAATATTTTAGTTACATTAGTTTCCTTGCCATTTATAGCATTTTTAGATATTTTAATGTGAGTTTTAAATTTTGAAATTAAATAAAAAATGTTAAAACAATTTTAGAGTAGTTTGGTTTCATTAAAAAACTTCACGAAAAAAGTGATAAGTGATTAGATTAGGTTAGAATGATCAGATTCTAGAATATTAAACCTTGTATGACGTTGAGATGTATAATAATTACAATTTTCTTATATTCATCTTACGTTAACCAAACCCAACACTACACTTTTGACCCACGTAAGTTAATTAACCTTATACATAATTTATTATGATTTATTTTAGATACTGTATTTCACTATTTTGTCATCACAAAAGAACACATTTTAGCATAATTTTTTTTATAAACAAAATTTAAATTCGAAATCTTATTTAAAAAAATGAAGTATTTACTACCCTAATTAGCATATACATATTTGTATGTTTTAAACATTAATAACGTGTCTATGTATAGCTATATAAAAATATATTATATTTAACTTTGACTTGTTATGAAAGTAATTAATTAGGAGATAGCAAGAGGCATATATTGTGTGTGCTTATAAGTTATCACTAAACGTACTCTTCAGTTGTTCCTTAGTTTATTTCGCACTCTTCTATTGGTTGGCAACACAATACATTAATATTAATATTACGTTTGTACATTTTCAAATAAATTATTTGACTTTAATTTTATAAATTTAATATAGCACCTCCCAATAATTAATTACTGATTAAGTATATATGATTACTGAAAACAAATATCAGAAGATGATGCTTGCAGCTCCAAATCTCCTATTTCATGTCCTTTTCTGAAGCAAATAATAATAGTAATTAACCAAACAGATTCTTATATATATATATATATATATATATATATATATATATATATATATATATATATATATTCATTTATGTCATGTGGGGTTCTATGTAATGTAAGGTAAGGCAGATAATATTTCACTCATTCATAAATATTAATTACAAAATAAAATATATATAGACACTCATTTACAATTAAGTTCTATTCTCAGCTTACCCTATAAAATAGTATAGTATTAGACACTATATATTTAAACACACAAAAAATGGAAAAAAATGAAAACCACTCAATAATTGTTCGAAAAACCAATAGAGTTGAGTCTAAGGGTATGTTTTTTTAGAAAGAAATGGGGAAGGAAATGAGGAGGGAATGGGTGGGGTCTATTGGGTCCTACATACTTTTTTATTTTTTTATTTCCATTAACTCTAAAAAAGAAAATACAAAATACAAATGATCTATTATACCATTTGATTTGACACAATCATAACTTTCTTTTCTTTTTATTATTTTAATATAAGGGCCAAAGTGGTCATTTTATTACATTCCCATTCCATTTCCATTCTCAATTTTTTCTACTAAACATAGCAAATACATTCTCTCTCCCTCTCCCTTTCCCTTTCCCTTTTTATTTCTGCGTAAAAAACGTGTCCGAAGGGAAGAGATTAATCCCTTTCAACATTATGACTATGGGTTTGAATCCCTTTTAAAAGATGTATTTACATTTAGGATTCGACAGTACCTCGAATATAATTATTGATTGCTTTCAATATAAAAATACACGTAGGAAATGAAAAGAATTATGTTCCAAAAGAAAACCACCCCCCCGCCCCAAAACTCTTAAAGTTACCATTATTGCATGCATGTTCACTGAGAAGCAAACAAATTAAAGAAAGAGAGGGTTTAATATGATTTGATTGGGAAAATTCATGAAAAAAGGGCAGCATGTTTTCGAATACTCAGTTTTTTCAATTGCCCCAACTTTTGTGAAAGGTCGTTTAAGCAAAATTGATTTGACGCAATAATTGTGACTTGGGACCATCACATTCACACTCTAACAAACCTTTCAACTTTGAAGTTTGAACCACATGTTTTGTGTGGCTCTGCCATTTTTTTTAGAATGAGGGTAATTCTATATTTATCTCCTATCTATTTTATTTAGATACATTTCATTTTAAGTTGGTCCAGATTACAAAGTGGACCAAACTCTTGAATAAATTTTTAAGAGGGCTACATTTCTAAAGTTCCAATACGAAAGAAATTGTTGAATAAGTTTAGATCAACCCTTTCTGGATTGGTGCATGCTTGGAAGGTGGCGCTATTACAATCTGCCTCTTCTACACCATACATTTGTGTCACAAATATCATTTTGTTTGATATGATGTGTCCTTCCATTTTAAATATTATGTTTTTTATTCTAATATATCCAATTTTAGATCGTTTAATAAAATGTTATAAAATTAAATAATTAATGCACATGTATACTTGTCTAAAAGAAATTTATCAAAGCATATATACATATATATATATGTTTTAATGAGTCAGTATAAGGTGATTCTACGCTATATATTAAGCGTTTAGGTGTCCTAATATACTTTGTGGTTTAGTCTTTTAAGTGATGTTAATTATTTCATGCATTTATAAGTGCTTTTAACTTAAGATGCTGATAATTCAAATTGAAAGTCAATATTGATAATCCTTTCTTTTAATAATTTTCAAGGTCTTGCGAAAGTTTTGGACTTTTTATGATGAGTAGGCCTCAGAGAATGGCTTTACGGGTTTGGTCCTAAGTACCCATTCTATATTGGGCTCAAAGGGGTAGATGAATTGGTCTCCAATCTTCGTGTGGAGAGACATTTACAGTTTACAAAATGATGCAGAAGAAAAAAAATTACATAATAAATTTCCAAATTTGATGATGATTAGAACAAGCCTATGATACAGGTACTTGCCTATTTTCAGCCAAAACGAGTTTTCCATTGAATCAATAAATTGAAGTATATAGAAGAATTGGAAACAAGAAATGCCTGCACTATATAACTCATGGTTTCAGTTCTACCTGAGCAGTATGCACAATATATTTACTTCATAAGAAGTTATTGGTTCTCTCTCTCTCTCGCGGACAGAGACAAGCAACTTCTGAGAATAAAAAACCTTTCCTAGAATCTCACTAAGATGATCTGTGCATTTCCAGCAGATGAATATGAATATTATAAGAAAATCCAGATAGACACTAAACTACATTTCTTTCTTCCCCACTGTTGACTTTATCACTTTCGCGTGTAATGCGTTCTGCTTTGGTAAACATTCCCTGTGCCATACAAATATTTAAGTTAACGCAGCATTTGAAAGTTCCAATAGAACCATTTGTACACATACAGAGTTATGTTCATACTTGTATGCACTATGCACATTATCTTTCAGAAAGAAATGAACAAATGTACATGTTTGAATTTGAGCTTCCTCTATCACAGAAATAGACACCCTTTGATGCAAAGAGGATAATTATCCACATTGCATGCATATTCCACTGCTAGTCCTTTTCAGCAAATAGTGACAGCTAGAACAAAAATTGCCATACCTTCAACACAAGCACTATAACAGGTACCAGAACCTCTAGTTCTTTCATATTGCACCAATTTAATGTCCAAGATCTAAATGCCATGACATCAATAAAGACTACAGAACACTTGTGAGTCATGACTCCACCTCAGTCATAATTTCCTTCCTTCTTTTCTTCACAATTAAGTTCTTGTTTCCCTTGGGAGAGGATATCTTAACTATTTTCCCTTTTCCCCATTAAACCTATAGAAAAGACATAATAACTATGTATCCCATCATTTATTTTTCTATATGGCATCAAACGGAGTTCATCTCTAACAACCAATGTTGTTATTGGTATTACTGGAAAAAGTTACTATTTAATTCAGATAAACTGATATTAGACATTGTTAAACATGAATACTTCCAATATTTCAATCTTTAGCTATTATAATTATTTGATGCTTTGGAAGCTGAATAATGTAAAATATGTAACAACAGAACGTTATAGGAGTCAGAAAACCTAATTCATTGACAAGTTATACATAAGCCAACTAGAGACTGTATGCTATGAATTCACTTGGTCATATAATTAGCTTGACAGGTACAAATGCATTCTAGTAATCATATGCTATAATGTACCATGGCAACAAGCATTTACACCAAAAAGTAATGAATTACTTAAGGGACAAACATGTAAAGGAGCACAAATAGAGACATAAGAGCAAGAACCACTTACAATGCTGTATGGCTGGCTATGGAAGTTTGCAAGTTTTTTTATTGTGGCCAAGTCCCTTGCATTTACTGCATTGCAGCTGACGTTTAATTATCTCCACTGATTCTGCTTGCTTCATTTTCGGTCGACCTGGAGGTCGCTTAGTTGGTGGAGGGGTTACGGCTACTACCAGAGTTGATTCACACTGAACTGGTCTATCCACATTCGGTACAGGGTGAATAGATTCTGCATATGTTAATCGGTAACTCTCAACAGAAAAGTATCTGGAACAATAATCATATGGGCTCCTACCAAGGCACTCAAATACAGCAATGGCATGACAGCAAGGCAACCCAGTCATTTGCCATCTCTTGCAGCTACAATCCCAACGATCAACATCAACAATCTCAACAGAGTCCCCACGGACCTCAAATGTGCTACCTTCTAGGAGCAACACTTGTAGTGACCGTGCAACAGAAGATTCATTTTGAAGCATTTCCTCCTTGGATGGTGTCAATTTTGTCATCCATTGATTGGATTCCACCCGTTGTGTATAAATTGCTTCCATCATCTTACCTCGTAATACATCAATCATTTGAGTAATTGGCAACTCATGTGCCTCAGACACCCAACTGTAGAACTGCTGTCCAAAATTGGATGTCAGATGATTATACCTTGCTCCAGCAAAGAATGCATTAGCCCAGTGCTCTGGCTCACTTTGTATGACCCAGTTGTAGGCTTCAGGAGAAATCCCTTTAATATTCTCAATACAACGGTCAAAAGCCTCCAGTTTGGGTGCATAAGCGGCAGCATAAAAATCATTAACCATGAAACGTCTTGCCTCATGAGAGAATTGTCCCTTCAAGTCCTTGTTCAGTTTATCAGCCAGGTGGCGTAAACAATAACTATGGTAGCATTTTTCAAATATCTCAGCCAGTGAGTTTTTTAAGCCATTCTGAAAATCTGCAACAAATGTTATTTGCTCAGATGTCGATAATGCTGATTTGAGCTCCTGAAGAAACCAATGCCAGTTTTCCTCAGTCTCATCATCTACAACAGCAAAGGCTACAGGAAAGATACCTTCATTCCCATCTGCAGCTGTTGCAGACAATAAATCCCCTTGGTACTTTGAGTTTAAAGGAGTGCTATCAAGAAAAAGGAGAGGACGACAACCTTGCTGGAAACCAGATATTGAGGCATGAAACGATACAAAGAAGCGATGGAAGCTATTGTCCTCTTTAGTTGTAAATGTTGCAAAACTCCCAGGGTTAGTCTCTTTTATCTTCTCACAGAAGAATGGTAATTGAGTATATGCCTCTTTATAGGAGCCTTGTAGCTGCTCTCTAGCAATCTCTTTGGCACGCCATGCTTGAGAATAATTTAACTGAATTCCATATTCACGCTTTATGTCATCTGCAATATCTTTTGGCTTGTAGTTAGGGGAGACTTTCAATTTCTCTTTTATGATGCTTCCTACCCAACCCCTAGTTGCCCGATACCCAGCTTTCACAGCAGCCCCTTCGCAAGTATGTTTTGTGTTCATTTTCTTAATGCAAATCAACTGGGTGGTGGACAACCTTGATGCATAGATCCTCCATGGACAACCTTGAGATTTACATTTGACAGTGACACGATGACTGTCATTTTTTTTATATCTGTAAGCAAACCCGTGGGCAATAGAGTATTTATGCAACGCTTCACGGAATTCACTAAAACTATTGAACCTTTGATCCACACCAGTGATAGTATTTTCCCACTGCTGTGCAGCTTTATGATGCTTGATGTCAAGGGCGTCGTCAGCAGGAATAGAAGATAAGGGGAGTCCATCAACTATATCCACCTCAATTTGTTCAACGGGATGGACTGTATCAACTGGAACATCAACAGGGGCAACAACAGGAACAACAGCTTCTGACACAGTTGTCCTGCTTGACCTGCAATGACAAGTGTTCTATAAGATTTTCAACATACGCAAGTGGGTTGGATATGACTACAGTACCTATGGCCATTCAGCTAGGTCAAACCACAGTATCACAATTATGTTGGTTATAGAGAAGCATATTCTTCAACTAGTAAAAGCAAGAGAATGAATTCCAATAAATTGCAAGTACAACTCTCTAACCTCATAACCAAGCTGAGTTCTGCAATTCTGGACCAAATTAAACTATGAAAATTATCTATGACTGATTGGAACAAAAAACGTGATGGACTACTAAGAATTGTGAATAGCTTACCTACTACCAGGCATGTTAGATGTATTTCGGGCTGCTGCTTCCTCTGATATGATGAACACATCCACGGAGGCAGCATCACCAAGGAAATTGATCATGCGTTGCAAGTCCTTGTCTTTTGACACGGTGATGAGAGTTTTCTTGTTGCCCGGTAGGAAGTACTTGATGATCATTGTATCTACATTACAGTTGAACATATCTGCTACTTCCGACTTAAAAGCACTCAGCTGTGTCTCTGAATCAATGTCTATTGCGTAGGCCTCACCCCCATTGTACGACAATGATCCATCTTTATTTGTCACAAACTCACCTCCTGATTGACAAATAGCTATAACTTTCTTTGTAGCCATGGCCTAGTTACAAAACAAGAACGTCACAAGTGAGGCAAATGTAGTGCTCAACTAAATCTCACCGGTGACATATAATGTAGTTATCTGCTTTCAACATTCTGAACTTCTCAAATGGCCGAAAGGGAAAACACAAGAAGGAAAAACCTACATTCGCTGCCCCCAAATCCCTATTTCTTACCCAGTATTACAGAAAAGAATAAAATCTCCTTCTTAGATGCGAAATTCATATACAACACACTGTAATTGATGAGAGTATTCAGTATCAATAACACCTTTCCCCCCCTCTTTTATCTCTTACACCCAAAATGTAAAAACACCACAAGAAGCACGGGACAAAAGTCTTCTATCCGGATAAAAACCCTAAACAAAAATCTCCATCCGAAGGCGAAATAACCCTAAGGAAAAACAATGTAAATATAATTATCACAATGCAAAAAATAAAAACCCTAAACAACTTAAGCGCAAACGAACATGATGAAGATACATACCCCCAAAGCCAGACTGAAACAGCCCCCTTAGCCGCTTCTCCTTTCTTCTTCGTCGTCTTCGCTAAAGTTGGAGACTTTTCTGCTCTGCCTAGCCGAACCAATCGGAGAGAGCGAGAGGCGCTAGCGCAAGCCCAAATCGGAAAAAAGGGGCGGAGTGAAACTGCATGTGCCTCCCACGACGTCGTATTAACCGTATCACGAGACTACGATTGACACGCTGCTTCGAACCGTTGATCTCTCATACTTTCTTGAGGCTTGACTTTTAACGGTTAAAGATCTGTTCCCACGTCACGTGTGGGCCATGATGCACGTGTACAAAAGTACAAGATATTTTTTTGACCAAAAGAAGTACAAGATTAGAGTCGCGTTTTTCTCACTTCCCACGCGGCCACTACTTTTGTCTTTACTTAAAGCAGAAGAAAATAATAATAGTAATAAACTAATAATAATAATTCTCAAAATTAGTTTTACATATCAAATTTTAAAATTTAAAAAATTCAAACATGAAATTAGCCTTAATTGGCATGGTGCTACAGATTAATTCCTGTGTATTTTATTTTAGAACTTTGTAAAACTCATTTTATAAAATATAATTAATTGTGAAAACTTTAATATGATGAACTCTTTGCTCACACTTTTTTTCTTAAAAAATATATTAAGTTAGAGATTGTTATCTATATTTTTACACACCCTGCATGATAATGAAGTACACCCATGGTTTGTTTTATTTTATTTTTCAAATTAACACTATGTTGATGCTAATAAGAGGGTAAACCTATAATACTAAAGTTATTATTATGTTACCGAAAATTCTCTGAACAAATGATATTTGAATAGAGAATGTATACATTATTATACAAAGAGAATTTATATTTAAGAGTCAAATAATAGAGAAACAAGGAAAGGGAAGCATGTCCGAAGTGTGTTTGGTAAAAGATAGGGAAAGAGAAGAGGATAGAACCTTCCATAACTAAAGAGAACAATAATTTCTTGTGAGGTGAGAAGAAGCCGGATGAAAAAAAGGGAAGTAAAGTTGAATAAGACTATTTTGCCCTTCAAAATTAGATAGTGTCATGTGATACAAGGATAAAAATGTCTTTTATAATTTCATTTTCTACTTCCTTATCTTCTTCCTATCATATCAAATAATTTTGCATTTTACTTTCGTCTCTATTTTTCTACGTACTAAACACACTTCTTTTTCGCTTACATCCACTCCCATTTTCACTTTTCTTTCCTACCAAAATAGTTAAAGTTCAGTCAATTGTGGAAGAGATAGACATGTCACGCTCAAAGCTTGCCTTCAACGATTGACTATAGACTTTTCCCTAGTGTTCTTAAATCTTAATGTATGATATAGCCTTTCCATTTAAAAGAACAATATATAAATAGAACACAAATCCATTAACATCAAACTCATTTTTAATTTTAAAAATCCAAGTTAGTGCAATATAAACTATCAGTTAATTAGTAGAGCTGGATCTAAATTAACTATTGTTTCGGGGGAAAACATATCAAACTATTTACAAAGTAATGGTTGGACCGAGAATGTGGTAGGATTAGCAGGAATAAAACTCATTTGAATCTAGCCAGTACCACAATGTTATGTCAATCTTGATAATACAGTGTATGGCAGCTTCATTAGCATTCAGTTGAATTCAGGTCCTAGATAGATAGATGCTTAATCTTTGGCTACTCTTTTAGTACACTTGATATGAATTCAGAAAAAATACAGGATATCATCACCATCATCATGATCGTGGCAGCATCATATGGTTACAATGAACATCTGCTTCTTTAGTCAACAGCAGATTTTTATTTCTTCTATTTACTTTTGTTTGGCCACCATTGCCTCCTAGGAAGAAGATCCATTGAATTGTGAACATTATCATGAGTAGGAATCATGAGCAAGGTTCTGCAGAAGAAAATGGAATATGTATAAGCTAGTTCAAAACTCAAAACCCATGAGAAGAACTATGCTTTATATTTTTGGACGGCTCAAGGTAAAGACATTAAGAGAAGTTGATGAGCCATGATCCAAATACCTGTTCTTGAGAGCGGAAATACATGAAGGGTGTATAGTTTAGAAAATTTGACACCCTGGATGTATATATATCAGCATACCTGCAAGGAAAATAAAATTTAAGCAGCTTAATTCTCAAGAAAAGCAAAAAAGTATTCAGGCTTTGTCACAGCCATTGGGTAGTATGATAGAGATCAAGGGGCATTGAGGCGAAAGCACATACTTCTCAATTTGTCTCATCAAATGGCTTTTATCCCACAGACCGGCACGTGATAGAAAACCCCACCTAATGTAGACAGATACAAAAAGATATTAATGCCATGGGGTGAATGAGTCAATGACTGAAACACAAGACAAGAAGCCTTTTTTAAATGAACAAAACGATGATTACTGAGACAGTCTATAATTTGCATACCAGTTTTACTGAGACAGTCTATAATTTGCTCACTAAAAATGTTTTCAAGTATATATGGTGATTTTTGGAGTTTCTTATTCAGATATGTGTAAGTTAAGAAAATTTGTTTGATGGGTATCCGCATCCTGGGACCACAGAAAGGGTAATAACTAATAAACAGAAGCAACCAAAAAAAGATGTGCTGGACAGAGTTAAGAATTAAAATCTTGTCTTTGGTTTACTTCGTAAAACCGGAAGAGGCTATTCAAATACTGGACACATTGATTGAGATTGAGCTCAATAATCAGTCAAATTCCAAACTAAACTAGGTTTACAAAGTCAGCCACAAGCAGAAATCAATTAAAGCTGATACAATTTGAATACAAAATAGATTCTAAATCAATTACTATCTATGTACGTTGAGCTTACCTTTTATTAAAGTGCTCCCCATCTGCTTCCAGCATCGGAGCAATTTTCTCGTCTAGTCTTTGCATAACAATCAGTAGCCTTTGCATGCTTTCAGTGAGGTCTTCATCAGCCAAATTAGTTGCAGCAAGTGTCTTTAAGTACATAGAGAACTATATAATCAATATTTATGCACACAGAAAACCATATTTTGAATATTAAATTTACATAGTTGCGTTCAAAAATTATAACATTATATCTTTGGCGCACACACTGACTAAATTGAGAAATACACAATTATATGAAGTTAAACTTGGTATAGGATGGACAGTGTTTTTCGTTATTTTCAAGATGAGGAAGAAAGAGAATCCTCAAAAGCTACTAAATTAGCCAACAATGTGAGAACACAACAGGATTACTTACTGAGGTATAGCAAGAAGAGTAATGACTACATAGAGCTATCATATTTAGCTTCAGTATGTTAAAGGAAACTGAATGAGGCAACAAAACAAAAGCAGCATTACAGGTAGACCACACAGATGCTAACATAAGAATGCAAGAAAAAAACCAAACAAATTTGAAGAATATATAGTAGGCCTCAACTTACTTTAGCCGGACGTGAACTTACTTGAGCAGGACGTGAATGACTTCGCCTTTGTAGAGCTAGCCGAAGTTGGTTAAAGAGATCCCCTACAATCTCCTTCTGATTTATAAGCTCCACCAACCTTGCTCTATGACTCTGGCTCTGAATCAGAGCACTATACTGCAGTTTTAGCATTTTTAAAAAGCACAAGGTTATCTCACAGTTGGCAACCAGTCAAGGCACAACAATGAGGTCTCATAATTGATAAATCTGGATGACTCATATTTTGAAAAAAATTGCCACTGTTGAACACATTATTAAAGAAATTTGATGCATTTTCACTTCAAATTGAAAAGCAATTGTGTCATTCCTCTTCCCAATTCCAACTACACAGACATGAATTCTAGAGAGATATAGTTATGAATGTCAAACAAGAACTCGTTATACTAACCTCTTCTTCCAGTTCCCGGCAAATCAATGCTGTTCGCCATCGTAAATGGACTTTGGATTGACTTACATCTGTGTATATATGGTCACCAACATACAATATCTCATCTCCATGGATATTTAAGGAATTTTCAACCATCTGTGCACTTCCCCCAGAGTATAAACCACCTGTAGAAGATGGCATAGATAAAGGACAAGGTAGTCAAATCATGTAAAAATAGTTAAAGTATAATAGCAGCTGCACATAGGACGAAAGCAAATTCATATTACCAAGTAAAATTACCAGCACATTTATGCTCTGCCATAGATAATATCATGTCAAAGTATAACACAATGTAAATACAATATCTTTGACCTTTATGCTAAAAGGGAATAATAATAATTACCAGTTTTTGCCTTAAAGCATGGACGCATCAAGCCCTCGCCTGTCACTACTTCGTACATGGGGTGTGATGTTTGGAAGAATTCTGGTTTCCTGGCTGAGACAATTACCTATTCAAGAATAAAAATCTCATCCATTAATGCAAGATAAGTTTCAGAATAAGATCTAGTTGTTAGTTTAAGACAAGATAATATACATAGGATGTTGGCTATTTTTCATTTCTCCAATACAGGAGAGTATCTTATTTAGTTTTCATCAAGAATACAACTTACAATGTCAAACAGATCTCGCCAACCCATATCATTGGGAAGGAATCTATTGAAGGAATGGCGCATCATTTTGTCTGTATAAAGATAATCTGAATTGGTAATAAGCAGAAGTTTTTTACCAGCCTGTTTCATGGAGAGATCCAAGTAAGAAGTAGATTATCACATGCTACTTTAAGAGAGAAAAAAAGGAGGGAGGGGGGATTACCTCTTTCTGATCCAAAAGTGCCAAGGGTAATTCAGGATCAGGCTCAACAAACTGTTCAGGCTTAGACATAATTTCACTCTGTACAAAAGCCATAAGTCGGTTGGTACCAGTGTACTATAAATTTAATATCTAATCAGATTCAGATAAATTGAATTTCTTCACCTTAAGGCGACCTTCTACATGTGCCCTGAATAGAGCTTTTCCAACAGCCTGAAAAGTCTTGCCAATATTAAAGAAAAAGAACATCTCTAAACAAATATACTGTCTATGAAGTATTTGGACCAGATTACCTTATATAGACCTTTATAATCAAGTGGACCAAGATCTGGTGAAATAACCCCATCATCCAATCTGTCAACCATCTAAAAATGAATATATGTTATCAACAAAGTATAATCCCAATCAGAGAGAGCTGCATTAAAATCAAAAGGAAACAACCTTGTAAGTTGTAACTTAGGTGTAAAACAGAGTCAGAGGATAATACAGCTTAAAGAAGCTAAGATCTGAATCCTACTGCATGATAAACATCATAGCAGAATATATATAGTGATATAGTCATACAAGTTTAATGGTTGTCAGCAGCAATTGCAACATACCTGCATGTATGCCACAGCTTCAGACACAGAGAACAATGTATTGAGAAACTCCCATCGACTCTGCTTCAGGTCCACCAGTTCCCTCCCATACATCTCACTTCCATGCATATAAAATTAACAAGCACTACAAAAGCTATTACTCCCGTTTGTGATAAACAGTATCCACTAAGTTATCAAAAAGTTAATATATATCTAGCAATTCAAGGCTCTTTTCAAAACAGGCAACAGTAGATGAATATGCAGGAGTATAATGATGCACAAATCTAAACTTGTTTCAGAAGATGGAATCATGGAACACTACTTGACGGAACCCCAAGGTATGATACCATGATAATTCATGATATCTTGCCACATTCTTGTTGTGGTCAATTAAATCTAATCACAACATTGTATCAACTTTCATTATTCATCAACAGCAAATGCTTAACAACATATATAAAACATAGAATGCAGTCTGTTAGATTTGATGGTGCTTGAATCAGTGCATTATATAATATAAAAGAATGCTGCATAGTGCATTGACATATTAAAATAGAAATAAGTCCTCTGCATGGATTTCCATCATCAAAATCACAAGGCCTAATTCTTACCTTACAGCTCGAGTAGATAACATTTTGGTCCCATGCATAGCTCTCTTTACATAACCAAATCGATCAGCTTTAACCAGATTACCTCTATCTTTGTCTATAACAAGACCTCTAATAACCTGAACAATTTATTGGAATGCATCACTCATTCGGAAGAACAAGATATAATACTTATTCAATAAAATTTCCAAATTCTTTAAATGCCTTCAGCTTGCCAAGGATTAACATGTTACCAGGTCAGGATCAAATGCAAGTCCATCAACTGGGAAGCCCATATTCTTAAGGTTTTCCATACAGTAATCATAAGCGCGTCCTTCCCAAGCCTGTCAGAGTGCATATACATATCAGAAATTCCACTCACTTGAATAGACAGATAAGCCTACAGATCAGGGGAACAGAAAACAATAAAAGATCCTCTTGCGTACATGATCTTATGATCTGAAGTCCAATGCCAAGAATTTATGTGTACAGTAATACAGACTTTTGGCAGAGTGCAGGGCACAAAGAACTACAAACCTTGCCAATGCTATAGATAAGTTGTAAAATTAAAAAGAAAACTGTTCTATTTTATCCCAAAAAAAAAGTTGTAATGGTCCATCAGCATCAACCAATGTCAAACTACAAAGATCTCATACAGTCATACTTAAAAGTTATTTGTTTATAAATAGACATTACCGATGGCGATTGTACACAGGAAATTATATTTGCAGGACTAGTAATTAAAATTTCAATGGTTGCACAAACTTCATAATAATTAAAAGATGGAACTTTTATTTACCATCACATTATAATGCATCAAGGTGTAGTCCATATCATATCCAATGGCACTAATTGACCTTAGATTTAAAGTGCGGCTACAAAATATTCCACGAGGCGAATTTCTGGATGATGAAGGGCTCTGCATGAGGACATAGAACATTGTTATCAAGATTTACATAGTCAACAGTCAAGAAAACATACCTATCAGGCCAAAAGTCAAATAGGAGAGCAAGAGATGAAAATGGCAAAATCAGTATGCTAGTCCTCGCCTACTCGGAAACAATTAAATGAAGAAAATGTCTAGTAGTGAAAGAAAGATACAAGTTACTAGAATAATGCATCACCGTATCACATTATTCAAATAGAAAATCAGAAAAAACTCAGTCTTGAATGCAAGTTCCCTAATCCAGCACAGTAAAGTGAAGTGCTCATTAACATGGTAAGCACTACCATGATAAATATAACTATAAGGGTATTCATCAATTATAAAATTCATTGATATACAAGTAAATTATTGATAAATATATTTTCGCACTTTGACACTCTCCACTTAACAAACACTAAAACATACATGTGCAGATTTTATATATAATTAATCTCTCAACAGTTTTGTTGAAAAAGAGGATGCTAATAATAATGCAGTGATGAGATAAGCATTCAAGCACGGTGGTGAGAATTAACAAATATGTTCAATCATTAATTGATAACATAGAGAACAGGGGAGAGGACAACTGACTATATCACACCAAAATGTAAGTAATTAGAAAAAGAACAAAAAAAGGAAATGGAGTGGGTTTACTGCACCGGAATACCCAAGTCTCCTAGTAAGTCTTCCGCTTCTTTAGCCTCAGTTCTGGCAACTTCCTCAATTGGACCTTCCAACGTAGCATGACCATCAATTCCTACAAGGGAACCAAAGTTCACAATGTTAACCTGCAACAATAACCAACTGGTATAACCAAAATAGAAGACATGAGATGGAACAATTTTACATTCTTCCACTACATTACTACAGCATAATACATGTTAAACCTGAAAACGAAGCCACTTGCAACTAAAAATGAGAGAACACTAATGCTTCAGAAACACCCTAGGATCACACTATTCAATGCACCCAAAAGCCAAAAAGCAAGAAAGGGTGAAAAGGACAAATTACGCTACGCATTTGAACTGCAAATGGGCGGGGGTTCAAACAGGGAAGGTAAAGTAGAGAATCTACCAAAAGCTTCAAGATGCTCGAACTTGACATTCAAATCCCCTTTGGTACTCTGTCCCAGATAGTCCACGTCGTACTTGTTCGACGGCGTGACTGAGAAAACATCGCCGCCGGCGGACTTGGAGCCCACACTGCAGCGGCACATGGTTGAAACTCTGCCGGATTTCATACTGGTGATGATACAGAAACCGGGACCGATAAACCCTGCGTTTCTGATAAGTTTGGTTGCGGCCATTGCTGAAGATGCCGAGAAGCTGCCTAAAACCTCCGCCGCATACATCTCTGGTGCCGGTGGTGCTGGGCGGTGCTTGTGGCGGAGACGCGAGGCGCCGGTGGAGAAGCGTGCAGTGGAGGAACAGTGGAATGGAATTCGCTCAAAACAGAATCTTTGTTAGGAAGCAGTGAAAGTGTGAGAGAATTGTGATTTGTGGTTAGAAAATCTATGGGATTGGCTGTGTCTCGTGCTAATGATTGCACACGATCATATCTTGTCTTCTCTTTTCTCTAAAACTAATTTTGTCTTATAATTTTCCTTTGATGAATGTCTTATAAATTAATTCCTTGTTTTTTTTAAAAAAAAAAATTAATGTAACTTTTTATTAATTAGATCTTATTTGTATAGTTATACACAAATAGAATTTATATTTTATATAAAAAATTATACGCAAATCACATGAGTCAAAATAGGACACTATTAATCATACTAAAATTTTTATCATATGTCTTATTTTTATTTAGTGTATATATATATATATAAGGAGAGTAAGACTAAGAAGGAAAAGGCTTTAGCTTTGTAGGAACTAAAAGAAGTGTATAAACTGTCGGCATGAAAGAATGAAGACTTTATAAAAGCCCATCTACCCAATCATGTAAGCGAAGACCCCAGGGCTATGTTTGTTATGTATTTCAAATAGTGAAATTCATGTATTTTTATCCCTTTTTTTTTAAATTTTTATATTATATTTTTTATATATTAAATACACTTCTCA
Source organism: Senna tora (assembly GCA_014851425.1). Taxonomy (NCBI): domain Eukaryota; kingdom Viridiplantae; phylum Streptophyta; class Magnoliopsida; order Fabales; family Fabaceae; genus Senna; species Senna tora. The sequence continues at coordinate 4,968,990 of CM026262.1, read as the reverse complement.
TCATATTTTTTTTCTCCTAATTTGTTTCTCTATCTATCTCTTTACTTTTTTCTACAATACTTTTTTTTACTCCATAATACTTTACATCTCTTCCCTTCCTATTTGCAATTTTACCGAACTTAGCCCTAAAGGACCAGGGCTTTATCTACCGGATGCTTACATTGAATTAACGCAACATGGGCTTTTTTTTTTTAAAAAAAAAGGTGTTCTGCATGCAAGGTTGGGCTGTTCCTCACTGCTAAGGGTCCATCATAAGATCCACTACTGGTACTAGGGTAGATGCAATAGCTGGGTAAAAAAAGAAAAAAAGAAAAAAATCCAAATAAATTGATTTTAAACATAACAGGAATTGGCTCCTTGTTTTGTTTTTGTTTTTATTTTAAACATCTGTTTGTCGAAACTAATATACTATCGAATATAATAATTTTTTTTTTGTTAGACTTGTAGGTACAAAGAAGGTAAGATAGCTAACTCAATGACAATTCTTTTACAGACTTAAAAACACTTTAAAAGATGGAATAACTAATCTAAAAATTTAAAGTCATTTTATGTCCAACGTTATAAATTAAACCCATGAATTTTGGTTAAAAGGTGGATAAATCCTTTCTACTTATTTATTTTGTTGCTATCTTTACCAATTTGAAGCTTCACTAGCACCCTTGGTGACAAAATTTATTTACTATAATTAGCAAATATCTATTTGAACAACTTATCTCTCTCTTCCAAAGGGGGAGAAATATGAAGAATTTCACAAAAGTCAAAAACTCAAAATTCAAGATAGAACCATATAGCAAAAGAATAATATTCCCTTATCTACAATGTTTTCTGAAAAAGAGTGACCTCAAAAGCACTTAAAAAGTTTCTTAAGAAGAATTAGCACAGAGCAAAGTCTAGAGAATCTCACTTAAAAAGTTCTTATCAACAATGTTTTCTGCCGGTCCGTTAAACGCTGCGTTTCTTATCATTGCTCAAGAAGAGGCCTCTAGGCCCACAGAGAAGCTGCCTATTGGACTGTGATATGTGGGCCTCAAATAACCAACACTTTAACAAGAGCCCACCTATCCAATTACATTAGCCCAGACCCTTTATAAGTGTTAAATATGCTTATTAAATTAAAATATTGCTTGTCTTTTAATTATATAATTTATCAATTCAATAAAATTTTTTTACTGCGTTTAGTAAAGTGAGATACAAATAAACTAGAACAACCTATCTCTCACTTAGAAGGGGAGAGAATTAGAGAAACATTAACTCCCCTCTAATTTATTTTTCGTTAATAAAAACAACTTTATGTGTAAAAAAAGAGCGAAAATTTTATCTCAAATATAATAATAAATATAGTTAAGTTTATATTAAATCTCAACATACAACTCGTAATATGACAGTAAAGAAAATTAGGTAATTTTACTATTTGGAATGATACTTCATTGACAAAAAATAAATTCAAAGAAAAAAAAACTCATGTGACATTATATCAAACTTCAGAATATTATATATAATTTTTAAAATTACAGAGGTAATAATATAATTTTATCAACCCTTAGGAGATGTTAGTGTAATTCACCGACATTATTTTCTTCTGTGTGTAAAGGGACAACCCTAATAAAAACAATTTTTAGTAATAAATTGTATGAGCAAACAAAGATAGAGCCAAGGAAAAATCACTTTAGACTTTAGTAATGCCAGGATCCTAATCACACAGATACCTAAAATATAACACGTAAGAGAGATGGTGTGCCATATAAGCATACCACATCATCATTTAACGGCAAAAAGTTAACGGTGTTATGCTCGAAAATCAAAATCGATCAAAGAAAACTTTGAGGACCAACATTAAATTTTTGAAACATTAAGGATCAACATTAAACTTCATGCAAACATTGAGAACCAAAATAATACTTTAGCCTAAATTGCTCCCTTCATCTTTTTAGGATGATGCTACTTTTTTTTTTGGGATAAATAGGATGATGCCACTTAATTGAGAAAGCGTAATTAAGAAAATGTTATGTTGTCTCCAAGTAAACCAACGGATACCACAAATGACAAATAACAGACCGCAGGAGAAGAAAACAAAAACATGAACATCAAACATTAAATATATGATTTATAAAAAAAACATTAAATACATGATTTGATCACTCGGTAATATATGTGTTCATTCATTTGGATGTTAGTCCATGGACAAAGTTCTATAAACTAAAAGGTATCTAGAAGCCCGGAAATCGTAAGCAATAAATACTAAATACAAAACAAAAAACCAAAAAGGGGTTGGATGCCTTCAGCTAATTTCTTACAATATGGAGAATCAAATTTCGAATCTTGTTAGAATAAATGCTCTCATTTAAAATTTAACAATACCTCGAACTTAATTATTTTCAATTAAAAGATACACGTGAAAAAAAAATTAAATAAGAGTTTTTGTATGAGCCAGCTTTAATAGAATAACCAACTTAATGTTTAAGCCAATGTTGTTAGGACTGGATCGGATGGTCCAACAGTGAACCAGATGTTAGAACGAGTTGGTCGGATCTAAAAAATAAACTAGCAATTGGACCAGATCTAACCGGGGCTCAACCGCCAAACTGCTCGGTCCAACTTTTTTTTTGAAGGCCAATTCAGTTAAAAAAAATTAATGAAAAATTGAAAAATGAAAACAAATGTGTCTAGTCAAAGATTATCAAGAACTTCATGCTTGGTTTGATCAAGATCCTTATGAGTTTGACAAGTTTTGAAAATTGTTGAAACTTGAGTGTTGTCATTTTATATATTAAGAATAATTAATATTTATTATTTAATGTATCATCCGGTTCGATCGATGGTTCGACCAATTAAACTGATCAGACCGTGAACCAAATACTTGTCCAAATATTTGTAAACATTGGTTTAAGCAACATAAATAAAAGAAAAGATGGAAAGAAAAAGGAAAACAATTCCAAGATTGGGAAAAGAAAAATTATATGTAATCGTCATTAGTTATATATGACTTGAAGGTTTTAAAAAAGAAAATAAAGTTGTCATGACTAAATCAACAATTAGATTAATTTGTACATAATCATAGAAAAAAAACTAAATAAGAGTTTGGTATGAGCAAGCTTTAATACAATAACCAACTTAATGTTTAATCAACATCAAGAAAAGATAGAAAAAAAAGAAGAAGAAGAAAACAATTCAAAGATAGGGAGAGGAAAAATTATATGAAATCTGAGTGATTAGTTATATATGGCTTTAAGGTTTTAAAAAAGAAAAAAAAGTTGTCAAGACCAAGTCATCAATTTGATTAATTTGTACTTAAACTTGGAACTCAAGGTTATAAAATTATATATAGTTTCTATAAAAAAATAATTTTTTTTTATAGAAAAAGAGATATTATTGAGGGAGAAAATATAATACAAAAGAGGAGGACAAGAAGTCCTCAAAGAGGAAAACTAAACCAACAAAATAAAACACCAAGGAAGAAACAAAATATTAGTTCATAAGAGTCCTCCAGTCCCGTTAGAAATCCATAAAGGAGACCCCTCTAAACATTCCATGGGCCGGAAAAAAAGTTATATATAGAATATGTTTAAAATTCTATTTAGAATGTGTTTGACATTTGATTAATTTCATATTGACTAGTAAACTTGAGGAGTAAGTAATTTACAAGTTCAAGGTAATTTACAAGTTCGACTTCAAAGTCTACCATAAACTACTATATAAAGAAATCAACTTGTGGGGGAGTACACCTGCTTCACTAACCTACTAGCTCCATAGTCCATACTCAATAAAGCGGTAAGCTTCATGACTTATATATCATTGGTGCAATTAAAACAATGATATACTAATGTTTCTTAGGAATTTAATTCTGTTACGTTCTTTACTTTCTAGTCATGAAAACCAAAGTGGGCTCTAACTTCCAACTGACATTCTTTCATTTCTCTGTGAAGCTGGAAATTGCTTCATCTACCTTAACTGTGCATAAGGTTTAGTTCATCTTTTGGTTTTGAATGTCTTCTGGTAAATCAGTAGGTTTTATCCTTTCTTTTTCTCTTTCTATGGTTATCAAATTAAGTCGGTGTATTTCTTTTCTATTGTTGAATTTTAGACAACAAGTCTTATGTGCTTTTTATGTTGTTGAAATTTCTTATTTGCTGTAGAATTAAAACTAGCTTCACTGATGGTTTTCAAGTAAAAGTAACTGATATTTTCATTCTTTAAAATTTCAAACACCTCAAAAAGCAATATAACAATAATATAAAAACAGATAAAAAGAGAGAGGGAAATTTTCAAACCCTTAAAAACCATATTTTTTTAAAAAAAAAAATTGAAAATTCCATGATTGCTCTCCAAAGTTTTGAGAACATACTGTTGTGTGTTGTTGCTGACTTGAACCAACAATGCTTTTCCTAAAGCTGCTTTCAAATTATTAGTGGCAGTGAAGGAGTCGGCAAGTGTTTAAAGTCTTTTCTCTGGGAAAATGACAAGGGAAACAAGTTTAGATGAAGATATCATCACTACATCTGAGACAAGTTCAGCAAGTCACCCAATAGGTGCACGTCCTGAAAAAGTTCGAGAGACAGAAAAGCAGCAAGATTCAAAGAAGAGCAAGCAAAAAGATGAAACCAGCAATACAGTACCTTTTTACAAGCTTTTCTCATTTGCAGACTCTTTAGATCATCTATTGATGTTTGTGGGGACAGTTGGTGCTGTTGGAAATGGAACAGCTATGCCCTTAATGACTGTAATTTTTGGAGATATGATCAATGCATTTGGAAGTTCCACAGATACTAAGGAAGTCGTCCATTTAGTTTCCAAGGTACATAAAAAGAGTCATGAATAATTCCTTTCACTAGAAAGTAGAAACCTATGCTTGTGACATAGCTTAAGTGAGTTGGTAAAACTTGAGCAAGGTTTCTGGTGCACAATATCCTCTACAGTATCTGACAGCTATATAAACGTTATTAATTGAACTTTAAGACTTATAGAACTTCAAATTCTCCTGCTTTTCATCTGCTAATGATGAACTTTATGCTCAGGTGTCACTTAAATTTGTATACTTGGCTGTGGGTGCCTTCGTTGCGTCATTTCTTCGTAAGTACACCAGATTCCCTGTTCATAATGCTTACTGTATATAACTAATAAAAACCAACCCTATATTAAAAAAAATGCTTGCTAAATGCTAGAGGTGACTTGCTGGATGGTCACTGGGGAGAGACAGGCTGCAAGAATAAGAGGTTTATACCTTAAGACAATATTGAGGCAGGATGTCAGCTTCTTTGATAAGGAAACTAGCACCGGTGAGGTTATTGGAAGGATGTCAGGAGATACTGTTCTTATTCAAGATGCCATGGGTGAGAAGGTATAATAAAACCAACCTAAAATTATCAAATTATCACCAAATTTCTTCTAAGTTCTAACCATCATAAAATAGAGTTCAAGTTCTTCATTGCTATTTTTTGCTCTAATTTCAGGTAGGACAATTCATACAGTTAGTGGCAACTTTTCTAGGAGGTTTTATCATAGCATTCATTGAAGGATGGCTTCTTACTGCTGTCATGCTATCTTCAATTCCTCCTGTTGTCTTAGCTGGAGCTATAATGAGCATTGTTATTGCAAAAGTGACATCCAAGGGACAAGCAGCTTATTCTACTGCAGGAAGTGTAGTAGAGCAGACAATAGGTTCTATTAGAACTGTATGCAAACTTGCAGAAAGAGCTTGTTCTGATTGTTCATTTCTGTAAGTTCATAATAAATCAATGATGTCAATTCCTCCAATAATGCAGGTTGCATCATTCACAGGGGAGAAGCAAGCTGTAGCTAAATATGATCAGTCCTTGATCAAAGCTTACAGGACTAGTGTACAAGAGGGGCTGGCTTCTGGACTGGGTTTTGGTTCAGTTTTTCTTATTATCCTCTGCACTTATGCCCTGGCCATATGGTATGGTGGGAAAATGATACTAGAGAAAGGATACACAGGAGGGAAGGTTTTGACTGTAATTTTTGCAATACTGACAGGCTCCATGTAAGTCCCATTCAGCTTTGTCTTTTCTAATCCCTCTTCCACTTCCCACCTGCAACTTTGCAAGAAAAAAATACACAAATGTTAAAGATTATAATAAAATTATATTCCCAGGTCTCTAGGGCAGGCATCTCCAAGCTTGAGTGCTTTTGCTGCAGGACAAGCTGCTGCCTCTAAGATGTTTGAAACAATAAGAAGGAAGCCAGACATTGATGTTTATGACACAAGTGGTCTGCAGCTAGATGATATGCGCGGAGATATAGAACTAAAGGAAGTTTGCTTTAGTTATCCTGCAAGACCGGATGAACAGATATTCAAGGGATTTTCCCTCTCAATACCAAGTGGCACTACCACAGCTTTGGTAGGACAAAGTGGGAGTGGGAAATCAACTGTTATTAGTCTGATAGAGAGATTTTATGATCCACAAGCAGGTGAAGTTCTCATTGATGGTATCAATATCAAAGAGTTTCAATTGAAATGGATCAGACAGAAAATAGGCCTTGTCAGCCAAGAACCGATTCTCTTTACTTGCAGCATTAAGGAGAACATTGCCTACGGTAAGGATGGTGCAACAAATGAAGAAATCAAAGCTGCAGCAGAGCTTGCTAATGCTTCCAAATTCATAGATAAACTTCCACAGGTGAAAGCACAAGCCTTCATTTAGACATTGAAAGAGCATTTTTCCTGCTTAAGAATTTTGCATGTTCTCTTTTTTTTTTTTTGGGTATAGTGGCTGAATATCCTATAAGACTAAAGACAATATTGCTTACATTTACATGTATGATTATTCTGTACGGCCCTTTCACCTCAGTAATTTTGTAAATTATGGATTCAGGGGTTAGACACAATGGTTGGCGAACATGGAACTCAACTATCTGGAGGTCAAAAGCAGAGGGTTGCTATAGCAAGAGCAATATTGAAAGACCCTAGAATTCTTCTTCTTGATGAAGCTACAAGTGCTCTTGATGCTGAATCTGAGAAAATAGTACAGGAGGCGCTCGATAGAATTATGATGAATAGAACTACTGTCATTGTAGCACATCGTTTGAGTACTGTAAGGACTGCTGATATTATTGCAGTCATTCAGCAAGGCAAAATAATAGAAAAAGGTAAACATACTATCTCATAACAGAAATAAAATTTCAGCCAGCAATCTACTTTCATAGTGTTCACTTCGTTTCTCACACATACTAGTGACTGAGGTTTATTTCTCTCCTAATCCCCTTAGATTTTCTCTTCCACTTTTTCCTTTATAATAAAAAATCCAAGAAGGTTCCTAACAGCCAAATTTATCATTATATCTTTCAACTAATCAGGTTCACATGCCGAGCTCACAAAGGATCCTGATGGAGCCTATAGCCAGCTCATCAGATTGCAAGAAATAAATAAGGAAGCAGAGAATAACAGTGCAAATGACACTGACAAGCCAGAAAGCATTGTCAGTTCTGGAAGGCAATCGAGTCAAAGACTCTCTTTCAGAAAATCTATAAGCCGAGAGTCATATGATATTGGAAACAGCAGTCATCACTCATTCACAGTGCCTTATGGTGTGCCAACAGCAATTGGCCTCATCGAAACAGAAAGTGCAGGAACTGAAGAAAGTCCTTCAGAAGCTTCACCAAGACCTCCAGAAGTGCCACTCTACCGCCTGGCTTATCTAAACAAGCCTGAGATCCCAATCTTACTTATAGGGACTCTAGCTGCAGTGGCAAATGGGGTAATAATGCCAATTTTTGGTTTAATGCTCTCCAAAATGGTAACCACTTTCTATGAGCCAGCACATGAACTTCGTAAAGATTCAAAGTTTTGGGCATTGATATTTATTGCCTTTGGTGTGGCATCCTTATTTATTTTTCCTTCAAGGTTCTACTTTTTTGCTGTGGCTGGTGGTAAGTTGATAAAAAGGATCAGGCTAATGTGTTTTGAGAAAGTAATTCATATGGAAGTAAGTTGGTTTGATGAAGCTGAGCATTCAAGTGGAGCCATTGGAGCCAGACTATCTACTGATGCAGCTTCTGTTCGAGCTTTGGTTGGGGATGCACTTGGTTTGCTGGTTCAAAATATTGCTACTGCAATTGCAGGCTTGGTAATTGCTTTTGAGGCATGCTGGCAACTCGCTCTTATAATTCTTGCTATGCTACCCTTATTACTGCTAAATGGATTTGCACAATTCAAATTCATAGAAGGATTCAGCGCAGATGCTAAGGTTTGTTCCTCTAATTTTTCAACTTTGGAGGAAGTAGATTGAAGAGAAACTTAGATGCAATGGAAATGAACACTTTAAACTTAATATATATTCAAATCCTAGTTCTTAAAGCTTTCCATTTAGTGGCTACTTCTATAGGGAAACATAAACATCATTATCTTATATTTTAAGTTCCTTACACCGTTAATTTCCAAAGCAATGTGCTCAATGAAAATGATGATAAATCATATTATTTCAAAATTACTTATAGCTAATCATTAGAAAAGAAATATATTAATCAGATTTATGTGTCCATGCTTTATATGATGCATTCTAATCAAAGAAACCATCAATTTCCATGAATTTTTGTGACATAATATTGAGAGGTAATGGAGAAACTAATTTACATGCATGCATTGTCAATGATTTTATAGTCATGATAATTATATACATCTTTGATTTATCTGAGTTATCGATACTGACATTCATTTGATCAGTAATGCTGATATTGTATTACTCTAACAGAAATTATATGAGGAAGCAAGTCAAGTGGCAAATGATGCAGTAGGGAGTATTAGAACAGTTGCTTCTTTCTGTGCAGAAGAGAAGGTGATGGAATTATACCATAAAAAATGTGAAGGACCAATTAAGACAGGCATAAGGAGAGGGATAATAAGCGGAACTGGATTTGGGTTATCATTTTTCTTGCTGTTTTCTGTCTATGCATGCAGCTTTTATGCTGGAGCTCGACTGGTGGAGGATGGCAAATCTTCATTCTCGGATGTGTTCCGTGTAGGCCAATTATCATAACTTGTTTAACATGGCAGAAACTTCACTTAATCAATTGATGAATTAGTATTACCTTTTTTTTTTTGGATAGAGGAAGAAATTATATTAGTAAGAGAAGAATTTACAACTAGCTGAGGCATAAGATATCCTTAAACCAAAAATAACAATAAAAGCTCAACATAAAACACAGTAACAGAAACCATATTGAGCCTATTGGTGTAATAGAGCTATAGAGCATGTCCTGAATAGTATCACTTCGATTAAACAAAAATGAATTGAAGATACAGGTCCTGAATAGCATTATTCCAGCTTTTTCTGATTTTTTTTTTGTTTTTTGTTTCCTGTTTTGCAGGTCTTCTTTGCTCTCACTATGGCAGCTATAGGACTCTCACAATCTAGCTCCTTGGCTCCTGATTCAAGTAAAGCAAAAAGTTCTGCTGCTTCTATATTTGCTATTCTTGATCGGAAGTCAAAAATAGACCCCAGTGATGACTCTGGTATGATATTGGACGGCTTGAAAGGAGAAATTGAGTTTCACTATGTCAGTTTTAAGTACCCAACCAGACCAGATATTCAAGTATTCAGAGATCTTTCCTTGAACATTCATTCAGGAAAGGTAACTTTCTAATTTGTAAACAGTATAATGCATAGGTTTAATGCAGTAGTAAATAATGCAAACTCTAAGGGCATATTTGGATGCGGGATAATGAAGAGAAAGAAAAGAAAAAGAAAGCTTTTATCGAAACTTCCTTGTTTGGAAATGTTTTACAAGATGAGAGAAAAAAAAAAGGAAAAGAAGGAAATTCCTACAAACCCTCCAAAGTTCTCATTCCTTTATAATTTTAATCTTCCAAATCTGAGAAATTTTGGAAGAGAAACTAATTATTTATTATTACTTTCTATAATATCAATATCAAGAGATTAAATCATTATGGTTGAATGTTTTCATAAAAATAAATTATAATTCATTTTTATTTAATTTTCCAAACCTTTTCAACTATAATTTTAAACATGCAGGCAAGGCAAAGAGAAATTACCATTAAACCTTCAATTATCTTCCCCTTCCTTTACTTTCCTTTTTCTTCCCTACTCCTCCCAACTCCCAAATATACGCCAAGTTTTTATTCCAAAACGAAGAAACTAACAGTTTGATTGTACTGATTTAAAAAAATAACAGACAATTGCTCTGGTTGGAGAAAGTGGAAGTGGAAAATCTACTGTGATCTCACTGTTACAAAGATTTTATGACCCTGATTCAGGCCACATTACACTAGATGGCATAGAAATTCAGAAGCTACAGGTTAAATGGTTAAGGCAGCAAATGGGTTTGGTAAGCCAGGAGCCAGTGCTATTTAATGACACAATTCGAGCCAATATTGCATATGGAAAGGGAGGGGATGTAACAGAGGCAGAAATTATGGCTGCAGCAGAACTGGCAAATGCTCACAATTTCATTAGTAGTTTGCAGCAGGTAATTTACAGTGTTCTATCTTCTATCAAAACCATTTACAGTGTTATAATTTCTCTTTGAAGATTACTGCAGTTAATTTAGCTTCCAAAATTCTTATAATAAGTACTAGTTATACAAACTCCATATTGAATTCTAGAAAAACAATATATGCAGGGATATGACACAATAGTAGGGGAGCGAGGGGTTCAGTTATCTGGGGGACAGAAGCAGAGGGTGGCTATTGCACGAGCCATAGTGAAGAATCCAAAAATATTACTACTAGATGAAGCCACCAGTGCCCTTGATGCTGAGTCTGAAAAAGTGGTTCAGGATGCACTGGATCAAGTTATGGTTGAGCGAACCACAATAGTGGTGGCTCATAGGTTATCCACTATTAAGGGTGCAGATTCAATTGCAGTGGTTAAAAATGGAGTCATAGCAGAGAAAGGAAAGCATGAAAGTTTGCTCAAAAAGGGTGGTGCCTATGCTTCCTTAGTAGCTTTGCACACAAGTGTTGCGTCATCTTAGGCTTCTTTGAGCAAGCTTAAGCATTAATCTGATATCTTCATTATAAGAATTCAATTGAGTTCTTTCAAGTAATTAGTTCTAAACTAGGTCTATAGTTACCCAAAATTGCATAAGGAAATTCCTTCCATGTCTGTGTAGTTTCGTTATTACTTGAATTTGTGTCGAAGGAGGGAAAAAATCCCTCTATAGTGTTTAGGGTTTAGGGAATGGCATGGGCAGGGCTAGAGGTTAAAATGATTATACTCACTAGCAGATTGCAGTGGTTAAAAATATAGCAGATAATTCTTTCAAAAACCTAGTTCCATATAGGGGCTACAGTCTACAGTTTTTCACAATAGCATAATTGATATCTTTTGCTTTTCTATCCACTTTAAGAACAAATCACAGATCTTATACTCGGAAAAAAAGGGTGGGAGGAGTTCTCTCTATTCCAAATTTCATTTCCAATTTACAGAAGAGAAATAATATGAAGAGCTCACTCCTCACCTTCCTATCGTATCTCAAAAAGCGTCCATGATCATAAAATATCATGTATCAGAAATTACAAGACAATGGCTCAAACTTATAGATGTTAGTCCACAGAGATGATGGCTTAGCATGTTATAACAACCAAGACATCGAAATTCTGCAGAAAGAAGCAAAGGAAGAGGACAGAGATTGAAGAAGCGCTTATCTCTAATAAGGAACTCAGAGCAGCGTCCAATTGCAGATCGAAGCGCAAAAAAAGAAAGAGTGCGAGTATATGATGATCAGTAATCTGCTTCTGCAACAATGGCATGCACCCTCCGATCGATATAGTTCAAGCGTGGGTTTTCACTCTTGCAAATTCCTTGCTTGCTCTGTGCATTTGTGTGACTGAGTTTGCTTTCTTTTGGATCCAACCTCATTTTTCTGTTGGTCATGAGGATGGATGATCCAGACTCAAAGTTGAGATTTACTTATTGCTTATGATTTATGAATATATAGCATAAGAAAAGAAATTTAATCATCCCGTCAAGGTGAATAAATTTTGACAAGATAATTTATGCCTCAATTACTCAAATTACTATTTAATTTTCACATTTAAAAAAAATATTATTTAACTTTCGAATTTATTATTATGTTAAGTGTTAACTATTTAATCCCTGCTCATATAATCGAGTGACATATTTATTAATTATCGTGATTAAATTATTATTTTGTCTTCACGTTTTAAAAAAATATTATTTAATCCTCAAATTTACTACTCTGTCAATTATTTAATCCCTTGGTCATGTAATCGAGTGACATAATCTTGAAACAAAAACTTTGACAACATTTACAATTGACAATATGTTACTCAATTCGGTTATAATTTATTACAGAGCTGTCAACATTTAATTAAAAAATAAAGTATTATTTTGGTCCTTAATTTTTGCATGACGTTTAATAGTGGTCCTCAAAGTTTTTTTTTTGGGTCAATTTTGATCCTCGAGTGTAACACCATTAACTTTTTTGCTGTTAAATGATAGCGTGGCATGCTTATGTGGCACACTCTCTCTCCTACGTGTCATAATTTAATGACCTGGCATGACACATCACTGCCACGTCACCCCAGATGATGATGAAGGAGAGAAGATGATGATGTGGCAATGTGGGGTGACGTGGCAGTGATATGTCATGCCAGATCATTAAAATATGACACGTAGAAGAGAGGGTGTGCCACATAAGCATGCCACATCATCATTTAACGACAAAAAGTTACCGCTGTTACGCTTGAGGACCAAAATCGACAAAAAAAAAACATTGAGGACCAATATTAAATTTTTGAAACATTGTGGACCAACATTAAACTTCATGCAAACATTGAGGACCAAAATAGTACTTTAACCTTAAAAAAATTTTGAAACAAAAAATTTAAGGCTCCATTTGGTTGGAGAAATTTAGGGCATAATCTTGGTTGTAATTCAACATTTCTTTTAACATTCTTCATATCAAACTTACTTTACTTTTTTGTAATGTGATGAAATATATTTTTGTCCTTACTTTTTTACCCACTTTTAATATAAAGGTAAAATTTTATCACTTTTATTTCATTCACATCCCATTTTTATTTTCTCCAATATTTTTAGCACTGAACGAGGCCTAAGAAAGATACCATATGAAGTATGAACAATAACTAGGTTTGAAACAGTAACTCAGACTGTTTTTTATTATCTCAATATATATATTATATATTATATATAAAAGGTTGTTGGATTCGATTCTAAAATGTCCCCTCAACAACTGAATTTCTTCCTTTTCCCATATGTAGAGAATTGCAAATTACTCCACACACCAGAAATTAAGGTATAGGCCAAACCAACCTTTATACAAGTCCATATATCTCTTTCAATGTTACCTCTCATGTAGCCATTTATATGCTTCCCAAATTAATACTGAGTTAGAATGTGAATTTTAGTTTTTTTTTTTCCCAATTCGTAAAAGGGTAATTAATGTTCAAAACTGTCAAATTTATATACATAATATTGAAAAGAGGCAAAATACTATTTAGTCCCCAAATTGTTGGTCAAACTACTATTTAGTCCCCGAATTGTTCAAAAATACTATTTAGTCCCCGAATTGTTCACTCTCTCAACTATTTAGTCCCCGAATTTGACAAAAATACTATTTAGTCTTCGAATTTGTAACTATGTCAACTATTTAATCCCCAAACTTGACAAAAATACTATTTAATCACCGAATTTACAACTCTGTCAGCTATAACGGGTAACAGTCAGTAAACTAAATAGTTGACAGAGTTGCAAATTCGATGATTAAATAGTATTTTTACCAAGTTTGGGGACTAAATAGTTGACATAGTTACAAATTCGAGGACTAAATAGTATTTTTGTCAAATTCGGGGACTAAATAGTTGAGAGAGTGAACAATTCGGGGACTAAATAGTGTTTTTGAACAATTCGGGAACTAAATAGTAGTTTGACCAACAATTCGGGGACTAAATAATATTTTGCCTCTAGTTTTCAACTATGATAAGGACAAGGTACTATATATATACATAATCACATTCCAACCCCGCCACCAAAGTCCACAAACTTGCTCCAATTTCTCAACCACTATTTTTGGATTTATCATATGTAGGATCCACCATAAGATTGTGTTTGTGTGTGTGTTTTTTTTATTGTAATTAGGAAAGCAAGTGTATTTTACTCTTTGTATCATTATAATGAGTTATAGTGTTGCAAGTACTCATAATTCTCATTCTCATAGTCCTTTCCTTAAAGCTGCAGGCATGCAATTTTTTTACTCAAACTACAAAATGGTATATCTTAATGTGTTTCTCTAGATGCACCATTTCAAGTATTCCCACACAAGGACAATATTGGGGTTTTGTGTCAAATCATTATAACTTATATAAGTTCTCATGGGTCCCAATGTTTTGCATCCAAACCAATCACTAGCTATTACTATTGTGCAAATTAAATTGTAGATTTAATTTGATTTCTAGCTCATATTTTTTTTCTTTCACACAAATGACAGTTAGTTAATGTTATTATTAAAGTAAATTACTATTTTATTTTTTTGGAAGATGCTAAACTTACATGGTCCATCTATTTATTTTGAAAAAATTACATTTATTCTAAAATCAAATCGATATATGTTGTCTCTATTACAATAAAAGATAAACTGCAACATAATGTTATCTATTTTGTCTAAAATAACTTTATATTTATTGTTTAAATATATATTTCATCAATAGAAAATAACAATTTTGAAAAGATTAATAAAAATAATAATTTTTTGATATTAAAAAATTGTATCAACTGATGAAAGTTTAACTCGTGTCCTAAAAACACTAATTAGCAAAACTCTTATCGGTATATTAATAGAGGAAAAAAGATGTTATGTTTATAGAGAATAATTAGAGTTTGGAAAGGGACATAGAATTATAGAAAGACCAAAATTAGGAAGAAAAGGGACAATACAATAACAATAGTTAAAGTTGGTTAAGAATTCATTATAAATACTAGTTTGATTGATGAAGACCTACGCCGATGTCTCCCACCTCAAGATACATCTAATTTATTAAACCATATATCATACCAACCCAAAACAGAAATTGGATAATTATTATTAAGCACGTGAATACATCTTTCAAAGTTGCAAATTACACACACAGGGATTCATGATTTCATTCAAAGACAAGAAATTAAAGTCTTTGTTGAAGTCTTACATTGCTTAGTTAAAGGGTTGATAAGTTCCCTTGAAAGCTCTTTTAGGGTGAGTTAGACCTCTTAAGATGGTATCAGAGCATGTGTGGATGGATGAGCCCTACTATGACCTATATATAACTAAGGTAATCATCTCCCCTTGAAAGCTCTTTTGGGGTGAGTTAGACCTCTTAAGAGTCTCAATTGATTTCATTACCACTCATCTTCTCTTTTTTTCTCTTCATCAACCAGCTGGATCAGAGTGACTTGATAACTAATTTCGGGTACTATTAGGTTGATTGTTGTGAGTGACCTCCCAACATATGACTTTTTACCGCGCGATGATTAAGAGAACACAGATTACTTACTATCGGTATCACATTGTTGAGTGAATAATTACTTTCTTATTCAAATTTCTTTTCAGTAACAACCGCAGTAACAAATGGCACTTTCATGTGTGATGCGAAGTTGCAACAAACCAAGCAAGTAAGAACTGATTTGGACTCTCCTTCTTCCCTTATTGATTTCTTCTTCCAAGTATATATCCCTTCTAAGGGAATCACCAATTGACCTACTCCATTCCCTGCCTTCCCCTCCACACATATATACACAATTCTCTTCAGTCTTACATTCCCATCTCTTTAGTTTGTCCTTCAAGTGTTTGATCAATTGCCCCAAAGAAATTAAACGTCCTTCTAAATCAACCACACCTCCTCAACTGAAGCTTCAAGGTTCCTACTTCCTACGTACGTAGCTTCCCCTGTAATTAATTCTGTGTTTATTCACATGTCTGTGTGCGTAAGCCATTCATCTTTTCACGGCAGGTTGATTCCATGAAAGAGGAGATTTGGAGACTCGAAGATATTTATCATCAGGGAGATACAAGAAGCTTTGTATTAATGGCAGGTACATACATACGTACTGAGTTAATTATATCTTGATCCTCTGAAGTTCAAGCATCAGCTGCTAGACTTATTAATTTGTTTGTGTGTGTGTGACATATGGTATGAGTAGTTTCTTGGTTTGATTTGATCAGCTAGCTGTAACCAAAAGCTGTAGGCTCAAATGCTCTTTATAACCAAAAGCTCAAATATTTGTGTTTGATGATGCCAAGTGCTAACAGCAAACTTGCCAAGAATTCTTCTTATTTAATGAACTTTGGAGTTGTAAAACTGAAGAACTAATGGGCATTCTCTGTGCTTAACATGGGTGTTGTGAAGGATCTACATGTGTGACTAAACTAATTATGATCAAATCTGTGAAAGAATTTTTGGAAATATTAACCATAAGGGGGGAATAAGCAGTCCAACCAATTGTAATGAGATGAGAGTGAGGCAAACATGCATGTGATTGAGGAAAAGGGTTTTGTTTGCATTAGGTCTTATGGAATTAGACGTGGCAGGAAGCGACTGCTTTGAACTGTGAGTAGAGTGCGGTGGCTCTAAAATCTAGCAGAAGCAGCAGCCACGTCTCGTTAATGATCTATTTCTCTCTCACTTTCATGCACACTCACATCACATTATACTGTTACATGTGTGAATAATATATATATTGTGCTATACATACGCCCTGCAGAATATATATATATATATATATATATATATACATCATTCAGGTTTCACGGGCTTACCCTTTTCACCTAACCCAAAGACCAAGTGCTTAATTAAGTTTATCAATTTCCCATATATATATATATAATGGCCCTTGGCAATTGGCATTATTCACATATGAAGCTCTTGGCTAATAATATTGCTTGGGTGATTGATTTCTATTTGCTGCAAAGTTAAGAACGTGAAAAGCTCCAATCTGCTAGCTAGTGAGGTCAGAAATTTACATGTTCATTATATATTCTTCTCTCTTTGTTTATAATTATCCATATCATCTTAATAATATGCCTCTTCATATGCATTGCTTGAATGCATTTCTATGGTTCACAGAGAGGGTTCTTTACCCTTTTCCCTTGCCCCACATATAATGGCACACATGCATTGGCGTGATCAATGAACTTCCATTAGTTCAAGTTCAGTCATTAAAAGTAGTTCGTGTATATTAAATTAATAAAGAAAATGTTTTGTAAGACGTACATATCTTTTGACACTTGAGTTCTGGAATGTCTAGTTAAGTTCTTCAAAACTAATCTTAATAGCGAAGAGATTCTTAAATAACCTTGGTGTTCATAAACAAATTTAATGAGAGATATAGATGAGTGACACGTGTTTATGTGTCATTATCTTTTAGTGTATTTAATCAAATTTTTTGTTTGTCCACTTAGTCTCCGAGGCACTTTTCCGATTAATCTGGATTCGACTCATGTCGCGCATCTGGTTATGGTGAGAGAATTTCTCAATAGGGATAGCTGCATATACAAGCTATGGTCTCGAATAAAAATTTAGCTTAAGCAATACCACGTGAACTAATTAATGAGACATTTTTGTAGATATCAAGAAATCATTATATTACTTTTTCTGCTTAAATTAAGAGAGTTAAGTTTAGGATTTGGTGACCAATACTCATAATAAGTCTTACCACTCACCAGCTTTTTATGTCTTTTAATGCGGAATGTTGAGATAATTTATATTCTATAGTGACCTTTTGGGTATTCCAATAGCTTTTTCAGCCAAAAGAAATTTAAAAATGGATAATATTATAAAGTTATCAAGAGTTCAAGTTCATCATCTATTAATTATTAGATTTGTCTAAAAATCCGTACTAAAATACTTTTTGGGAGGGGGAGAGAGAAACGTTGAAGTATTCAATAATGTATATAGATTATGGGATTCTTGAGACTTGAGAGCTGAGACACATCTTTTCACGAATGGATTATTTCTTGAAAATTGCTTGATCCTAGGCCTTACATTCGCGTCGCTTCTGCTATACGGATTTTTGTTTGCATTCTCAATCTTCATATATGCATGAACCCATAAAAAGATAATAAATAAAATGTTGAACAAAATAATTCAGAAAAAAAAACCTTTTGAATTGTGCATTGTCTCCCTAATACCAAATTTATGTCAATTAGTGCTTAAACTCATTTGAAAAAGAAAAATATCTGATGAGAATAATATCTAAACCCAGTCTTTGTTTGTGTTTTGGATGTTTTTGTCATGGTGTGTATTTGAAGGTGTGGTCCATATTTCCTAGAAATTGTAGTTATTTGTTGGAGATAAGGAAATAAATGCCACCGTAACCGACCTCTTTAAAGTCGATTTCCACACTAAGCAACATAAAAGGTAAAGGGGGAGGGACCTATTTTGTAAGTGACGTTTCTGTTCTTTCTAGTCAAAATGATACCAGTCTTAGGCTCTTACCCAATATATTTTCAGAAATGAAACTACACTCAATATCAGAAAATTAGTTATAATTAATTGATATACAAATATATTATGGTATTTTCAGAGTATATTTTATTCTGATAGCTAGGCTTATAAATACATTTTAGGAATATTTAATTTAGGATAAGATCCAGGTAGATTCTTACAAGTATTTTATTCTTAATCTAAACATGGAAAATATGTTGGTATTACGGGAGTGTTGAAATTTAAAAATTTAATATTTTCTCTTTTATTATTTGTCATTTGTGGATAATAATAAAAATGTGATTCTTAATTCAATGAGTCTATTAAAATTATTAATAAATGAGATTAAATGAATAAAGGAATGCAAAATTTTAATATTTTCATAGCACTAAACTTTATCTTTAAAAATGACTTGAGATCATTGTGTTTCAGTTTTAATAAAAAATAATATTAAATACTTAAAAATAGTACATAAAATTGCTCATTTATTTTATGCTTAATTCATGAAATAATACAGTTATAAGAATTTAAATTTAAAAAATATTGATAGGACCGATTTTGAGTTTAAATGGTTCTTCTAGGTTTTTTTGGGGTCAAACTTAATATCCAAATCATCAATAAATTGAGAAGATACCCAAAAAAAAAAAGGTTAGGTATTCAAGATTACTCTTAATGAGATCACCTGAAAATGAATTATGCTTTTATTGATGAATGAACCACTTTAACAGAAAAACGAAAATAGATGAGTAATCAATGAGTGTGTTAAGACTTGTACTTAAAGCTACAATGTAAGACAAAGTGCAATCAAACATACACCTAAATTCAAGTATACTTTGTTTTTAATGGAAGTAGTCCACTTCACAAAACTCACCAACCGAATCTATAATTGGAGGATTATTGGTGATAAGCCTTTGAAACATGATCTTCAACTAACAAATTCACCTTAGAAGATACAGCTCTATAATTGAATATTGATGAATCTCCATGCTTTCACGTTGATGTAACCCTATAATAGTAGTGACCTTTTTCTATAAATAGATTTTTATGAATATTATTAAAATTTAATTTTCATATTCTATATATGTAATATTTTATTTTCCTCATAAACGAATTGGACAATGTTTTAATTTTAAAGCTGCCACATAAAACGCCTGGATAATCCACAGTTTTCTTTCCATCTGCACTGGAAAACATAGAAAACAGTGTCCTATCTTTGGGACCCATAAGCACATTAGTTATTATATGGCAATCATCATCTGTATGATTAAATAAAAAGATTGTTTTAAATAAGAAGAGTCTTCAAAACTTAGCTCTAAATCTCTTTAATATTAAGTTATAATACAAGATCTTTTTATTTGATACTGTATTTTTAAGCCAAAGGCTTAGACACACATTCACAAATTTTGGAACAAGTTTCCAAAAAAATGCAAAGAAACTAAATCTTCACACAAACAAAGATGGAATTTTTAGAGCGCGTTTAAGCTCTAGTTAGTAGATTCTATATTATACAAAATCCAAACCAATCAATAGGGGAGGGGAATCCCATTTTAGTTTTCTACCTTTCTATTGATGATGCTTTAAATATCACATTTTAATCACGAAAACTAGTAACTAATCCTATACTTAGAGGAGAGGCATATGCCGTTTTCAGAGTGTGCAAGGACAGAGACAAGGACAAGGAGTAGGAGAATGCATTACAAGACAAAAAATAAACGGATTTTACTCCCCACTTTCTCTGCCATCCAATGCACTCACTAGACTTTAGTTGGTATCTGTGTCCTGAGTTCTTTTATTTGGGTCACTTCACAAAATAGCCCCTCCCATGTCGAATGTTTTTTGGAAAAAGGAGGAGAAGAGGAAGAAGAATCGAAGCTAGAAAATTGTTGATACGTGGGTGCTTGTGGGTCATTGAAGTCGAAGGTGTTCGTCAATGGCTATACCCCATATTATCATAACTGATATTGTCTCACTCACACGGTCTCATCCTTTTCACACACACGGGGTGATGGGGGTCGCATAAATTTGCTGTCTTTTCTCTCAGAAAACAACATCCTCTTTTCACAAACATAAAGTTGTTTGCTTTATCGCTTTTTCTTTTGTCAAGTTGTCAACTCTTTTCGTCCCTCTTTGGGAATAACAGCTATGAGGCAAGGGACAACTCCGCCGCCTCCGGCACCGCCGCAGCCGCCTCCAGTGACCGCCGCAACGGCAAGAAGTGTCTGCAAGTTGCCCAGTGACAAGTCTCACTCCCAGATGAGTCTAACGCCGTCTCGCTTCTTCAGAGCTTCTTCCAAGGCCAAAGAGTCTCCAAAATCACCAGAAGCTGTCAATGGGGTATCGTCGTCGTCGTCGTCGTCATCATCAAGAGCGAAGTCTGTACCTCCAGACTTGAAGAACAATTCAAAGGCTAAAAGGGTTCTTTTGCTGAACAAACCAAAATCTGGCGAGGTGGTTGTGGGATCTCAGAAAGTGAAGGAAGGTGAAGAGGCCAAAATTGTGGTGGGTCGTTTTGTGAACCGTCCGGCGGTGGAGCAATTCGCTCGGCCTCGACGGCGGTCTGCGGATTTCAGCTTGAGGAAAAATGAAGATGACCCGAGTGGGAAGAACAAGAAGGAATTGCAGGAGAAGCTAGAATTGAGCGAAGATTTGATCAAGAATTTGCAGTCTGAAGTTGTGGTTTTGAAGGCTGAATTGGATAAAGTTAAGAGCTTGAACGTTGAATTGGAGTCTCAGAACAGAAAGCTCACTGAAAATCTTGCTGCTGCAGAAGCTAAGGTTGCTGCAGCTAGCACCCGTGAAAAGGTGATAATCGAAAATTTTATGGTTTGTGTGTCTTGTTTTGCTTTATATATATATTTCCTAGTGTTAACCCATTTTTCATTATCATTTACAACTGTTTGACTGGGGTTTTCTATGATAGGAACATTAGACTGAATATATATATGCGTTATTTTATTAAAATGATTAACGTGATTTTTATCTTGGGTGAAGAAGGAGACAATTGGAGAGCACCAGAGTCCCAAATTTAAGGACATACAGAGACTCATTGCTGACAAATTGGAGCGTTCAAAAGTGAAAAAGGAAGCCACTATTGAAACAGTTTTTGTGAAGGCACCAACAGCAATACATGCCATTCCTGGAGCTGCAAGTACTGGCAGAAAACCTCCACCTAGCCCATGTCTTACACCGCCTCCACCACCACCCCTACCACCGCCAATCCCGGCAAGGCCTCCGGCAAAAGCAGCTAATACCCAAAAGGCCCCTGCTCTTGTTGATCTGTATCATGCTTTAAGGAAGCAAGAAGGGAAGAAAGATCCAAAAGGATCAGGGAATTATCATAAACCAGTGGCTATAAGTGCACACAGTAGCATCGTTGGAGAAATCCAAAACCGTTCAGCTCATCTTTTAGCAGTAAGCATTTTTTTTTGGGTGTGGCAAGTAATTGTTTGTTATGCTCCTGCTGTCTGTAATAAGTTTAGAGTATGTAACATTAATGACTGACTATCTTATCCAGATAAGGGCAGACATTGAAACGAAAGGAGAGTTCATTAATGACCTTATCAAAAAGGTGGTAGATGCAGCCTACTTGGATATAGAAGATGTCCTCAAGTTTGTAGACTGGCTTGATGGTGAACTCTCATCATTGGTAAGCTTTTAATAAAGTCTATGGATCTATTGGGCCAATTTCTCAAATCTGATAAATACATTCCTGAAGAATGAAAAATTATCATTATTTTATTCAGAGTAATGACCAAATAGGCATGGTGATTTAGAATTATTCAGTTCCCCCAAATAGACTTATATTTGGTTCTGTCATCTGTGCTTTTCTCTCTCTTTTTTTAAATTTTGTTGGTATATACTATAGAGTTTTAGTGGATAATCTAGACCCTTTAAGAAAAGTTGGTTGAGTGCATAGAGTTTTAGCTTCATATCCTGACTTCTACAGGCTGATGAGCAAGCTGTGTTGAAGCATTTTAACTGGCCTGAGAGGAAAGCCGATGCCTTGCGAGAAGCAGCAGTTGAATATCGTGAGCTTAAATTGTTAGAACAGGAGATTTCGTCGTACAAGGATGACCCTGACATTCCATGTGGAGCTGCCTTGAAGAAGATGGCCATCTTATTAGACAAGTAAGAATATTATTAGTTTGAAACATTCCATAATTACGGGTGGGGATGCTAATTCTGCCTTCTCTTTTTCGTCGCATTGTAACAGGTCTGAGCGGAGCATTCAGAGGCTAATCAAACTGCGAAATTCTGTCATGCGTTCATATCAAGACTTCAAAATTCCAACTGCTTGGATGCTTGATTCAGGAATCATGTCCAAGGTATCTAGTTTTATGTCTGTACTCTGTACATATGAGAACCATAGAGAAATTTTGTCAAACTTTCTGGCTTCTGCTCAACATCACCACTGCATCAAATTGGCTGCTCGAGTATATACGACTATTCGATGGCCTTGTGCATCAATCACTTTTCTGCATTTTGTCGTATCCCTTCTCCTTGTGTTCTTATTCAGGAAGTGTTATTTAAGTTTCTGAAATTGCTCCCTTATTTCTAATCCAATGATCACAATCCAACATTTTGTACTCATGCTGAATTTTACTAGATGAGTTGATTTGCAATATACCATCTCTTTTCAGATAAAGCAGCATTCCATGACTCTGGTCAAGATGTACATGAAAAGAGTGACAATGGAGCTCGAGTCCATTCGGAACTCAGACAGAGAATCTAGTCAAGAATCTCTTCTGCTTCAGGGCGTGCATTTTGCATATAGAGCTCATCAGGTAAATTTTCTTGCGCAACTATCTAACAGCTGTAATTTATTTGTAAAAATGTTCAGTACTGCATGATCAGAACAATATAAAATAATAAGCAGAACCACCAGAACAAATCCAGTTTTCTGGATAGAAAGACATGTAATTTGTTTTGTATTCAACAAATAAATGTATCATCTTACTGCAAAAGTTTCGGAAATCTAAGGAAAGTAGACCTATATGATATGGCTGATGCTGCCAACTTCTGTCGATACACTTTCACAATGAAGTTCTCTGGTATGTTTTCTGCAGTTTGCTGGAGGTTTGGACTCAGAGACATTATGTGCATTTGAAGAAATAAGGCAACGGGTGCCACGACACATGGCTGGATCTCGAGAGCTTTTAGCCGGCATACCATCATCATGAGAAGCCGCCGAGTTTCGGTGCTAGACCTAAATCACCTAGTGGTCAGAAGAATTAGCAAATAAGCATTGATGATTCTTTTTTTGCTAATCTCCATGGGTCAATGCTTGCAAGAAGCTAAGAATACTAAGTATCAACAGTTGATATGAAATATGGAGTAACATCAAGAGATTTTGAAGAGAAAACATTGCACAGAGTAGTTGAGTAAGTCAAATGGCTAATCTACTATCAAAAGTTTCAATTGTGTAATCATATGTAGTTCGTTTCCGTCTCTGTATAAAAGAAAGCTTTGCCATGTTTAGGTACATTGCTCAATGTTTACTGAGTTACTGTAATAATTAACAGTCACTTTCAAACGCATCCGTATTTGGTGCTTATTTGATGTTAAGGGCTTGAATGTTATTTTTGTATATAGTTCATGCTTGTGAAAACTGCTTTGTCAGATTTTTTTTAATCCATTTTGATTGGATGGAATTGGATTGGTTAGGCAAGATTTTATTTTGATTGGATTTGCTAACCCCCACTTGTGGTGGTGTTTTGGTTTGATGGGCCAAATATCTTATCCTAGAGTTATAGGTAATTGAAATTTACAAGAATGCTTAGCTTCCAAGCACATTAAACTTAATAATTGGATTTTGATTCTCTTCAGTAAGCGAAAGTGCAACAAAATATACATACAATAAAAGAAAGGAAAGTTGAATCACAAGTGACCCCAAAAGCAGATATATATTGAGGTGGCGGTCTTTTTCTATTTTTTATTTTTGCAATCACACTGACGATGGCTGAACAAATTTTAGGTCAATTCCATTTATAGCTTTTCATACTGATTTTCAATTTCAAATAAAAGAAATAATTTTTCAGTAATTTTTTTATTTTTATCATAAAATTTTGTAAAAAAAAATTGATACGTATGCTTTTTTTTTTGGAAAAAACTTATGTTCATTTCCTCCAATTCCACCAATCATATATTGTATTTACACTATCTTTCTTCTATGATTGGTCATATAAAAGGTGATTTTCTATATTCTCTCTCTACTGTGATTGGTCATTTAAACACTTTTTGCCACGTGTCATAATTATATTGGGCAATTGGGTGAAATGGACATAAGGAAATGGACATAAGTTTTATTTTTTTTTTATACGTATGATTTATACAATTGAACTCTTCTATAATTGCCTTTATTTTTTCTTTAAAAAATTACAAGTTTTATTTTAATTAAAAAACCCAAATTTTTTTTTTGAAAATTCAATAGCAAATATATAAAACACTGTATATAAATTTAGTCCTTTCAACAAATTCATTCTAACCTACAAAACATAAAAAAAAAATTAATTATTTTTTCCACACGTCAAAATTATAATTCGAATAATGTTGATTTCTTAGTTTATTTAATTGTTATAATTTTTACTAGGTCAATTTTAACCTTTAATTATTTTTTTAAAATAATATAATTTACATTTTGTTATAATTTTTATGATAAACATTACCAAAGCAACATTTTTATCACTTATTATATAAATATAAAAAGCATAAGATTACTATTGAAAAAAAAAAAAGGAAAAGACTCAATCGAAATTGGAAACCAAAAGGCCTTGCATGCTCCTTGGACGAAAGCAGGGATATATCCGTCTTTTCGAATGATGACACGTCCACAAACATGCTGACAAAGGCAGACCACGTGGCACCACTTGGCGAATATTTCAACCGTCCGATACGCATTACACCATCGAACGGCAGAGATCAATGTTGTTCGTGTGTCAGGAAGAGGGAGAAGCGTGGAAACCGAAAACGGTCACATGCCGCGAGCGCGAAACCGAAGCACGTGCCACGTCATAAAAAACCAATACCAGATGTCCACGTAGCATGTCTTAGAATCCTTATGAAGCTCAAAATAGAAGGAAGCCGAATATTTCACCATAGAGGAAACCAGAAAGCACATTCCACATTCCACATTCCACATTCCACATTCCACATTCGATTTTTAGGCGCGTGGGAGAATAGTTTCATCGTCGAAGAAAGTAGCTATGGAGGTTTCCGGAACCGTTCTTAAGCGTCTCACCTGCATCTCCGGCGCCGGAACCGATAGCCGGCCTTTTCCGCGGCGATTCGTATCCGGCAGATCGGTGGCTGTGGGAGGCGGTACTCGTACTCATGGGGTTACTCGAGGTATTAAGGTTTCGATGAGGCCCAGAATGGATTCTGGATTTCGTGACCAAGGGCATCTCCAGTATTACCAGGCGGCGGCGTCGTCCCTCAGGTGCGGTGGCAGGGACAAGCAGAACGGTTCGGCTGTTTTGACGACTAAGAAGAAGTTGAAACTGCTCAAGGGTTTGTCTAAAGGCTTGTTGATGACCTCTGAATTGGGGTTTTCTTTGGATTCGGAAAAGCGTACTTTGTTGGATGAAGTTCAGGGGAAGCTAACCATGGTGAGCCTGGTGTGGTTTTATTTTTTAACTTTGTATATTTCTTACATGATTTGGGTGATCTAATATGATAATAATCTGTGTTTTGGTGTGCTTAAAGACTGTAGGCTTGTAATTAGTTAGACTCCTTCGTTTACACGACGACGTTAAAAATTCACCAACAGATTCTTGAATACTTGATGCAAAATGAATATTTGTTTCTATGTTTCTAAAATAGAAAGGGAGACAAATTTTTTATGCCATACCCAAGTGTCTAACGTTTTGGCATGTGTAAATGGTTAATCTTATCTTTCTTTCCTTGTCCCTCTATTTTTCTGTAATTTTGGGTTATGCAAGCTTGAAGACTTGAATATCCAATGGATTCTGCAATTCCTTGCATTATATTTTGTTTTTAAGTATTGATGGCGTTCCCCATAACTCTTGGATGTCATAATTCAATCTGTTTACTGTTTTCAGGATGCTGAGGAACTACTTGAACAACTAGAACAACTAAGGGCAGAAAAGAAGGAAATGAAGAGACAGAAGAAACAAGAGAAGGCCAAGCTAAAAGCCTCCAGTATGGAAACTGCTCCTGGCTGTGAATCTGAATCTTCATCGTCATCATCTTCATCTGAATCAAGTGACAGTGACTGTGGAGAGATTGTTGACATGAGCGGCCTGAGAGCAAATGTTGCCCTTGTCCCAGCAACAGTGGAACAAATGCAATCACCCGTTCAGGAGGTTACTAAGCCCTCTTCACTGAGCTTGTTGTCCCAAGCAGAGTCTACTATTGTGGAAAACTTTCGTGATGCTCATACTGCCAATCTTCAGCTTGCTGAAATGTCTACAAATCATAGTTATCTTGGAAGCGGTAGTGTTGGCTTTAAAGTTCAAAGTAATATAGCTACCACTGCACCCCAAAAGAGGATTGAAGTCTGCATGGGTAACAAATGCAAAAAATCAGGAGCACCGGCATTGCTTCAAGAATTTGAGAGGACGATGGGTGCTGAAGGTGCTGTTGTTGGGTGCAAGTGCATGGGGAAGTGCAAAACTGGACCCAATGTGAGGGTTCGGAATTCTGTTGGTGATGGTCTCGCTGAGGGACTAAACAATGACTCTGTTAAGATTCCAGCTAACCCTCTCTGCATAGGGGTTTCTTTGGAGGACGTGGAAGCCATTGTGGCCGGTTTCCTTGGGGAGAATCAGAGCGATACAGGTCTGGGTGCTGCTGTTGCTGCTGCTACTGCTACTTGATGGATAGAAGTCACAGAACTGGGTGAAGAGCAATTTGTAAATTATTTTCTTTCAAAGTGAAGGATTTGGTTACGTCTAGTGATCTAGTGGACACTTTTTTTTTGCCTCAGTAATTGTAAATACATATTTTTTATTAGTAATAAAAATGCATTTTTATTAGTTTAGATTATGTTTTTAGTTTTGTATTTGAAAATGAGGGTTTTGATGCTAGTTATTCTCAACTAATTTATTTTATTATTGATGTTTTTCCATAATGGATTCATGTTCAATTCTTGGAGCCTGTATAATAAACAATTGCTTATTTAGAATTTTCATTTTGCTTAGTCATTCCAACTTCCAAATATTTTTATTTTTTAGATATTAGACTCTTACTATACGAGTGGCCAACTGTCTTGTTTATTAAGCCAGTAAGATATTTTTTTCCCAACAGGAAGAGTAATGTAATCGCATTACTGTGCTCAATACATAATTCAGAATCCATCACATCAAATGCGCCTAAAGGAAGCCTTTGCTTCACCGCATGGCAATGGGGTGATAGCCTTAAGACTGGCATAACAGAGGTGCAGTGAAACTAATACAAAATCTTCAATATTCTATTGGATACAGTAACTTAAAAAGTGTCATACATATGATAGTGTGCTCTGTACATTTCCCAGAACTCGAGGACAAGGAAGAACACAGCCATGAAAGCCATCTGAAATATTCGCAATGGCGAAGATTGAAATGTGTAGAGGAAACCTAGGATATGTTAAGAGACTACTACTAATTTTATCCCATATTCCAGAAAACTAATCCCCCAACTTCAGAAACATATTTTATAGAGGATGTTGTTCCAAAAACCTACATTTACAATCCCCCCTTGTCAACTAGATTTTCGCAAAACCTGCTTTAGAAAGCTGTCCCTTGGCATTGACATGAGAATGAAATATACCAATAGAGACGCCAGTGTGAGCACCCACTTTTACCAAGGAACTATAATAGCAAAAACTTATGGACAATGATATAGCTACAGCATACTGCTTATTATATGCATACATTAGTTTGATGAGACCCAGTGGTAGCTGTTGTAAATGACTGTGCAAGGATCCATTAACCCCATTTTGTAGAACTTGTGGCTCAGTGTCGGGGGCGTTTGGGGTCAGACTGATGTTCTAGCTCATCCATGTTATTACATTTTCTAACATAGGAGTCAAGAGTTTTCTGCTTCGCAGGACTATTCCCCGGCTGAGTAGTTGAGACCTCCATAGTGTTCTCATGGCCATCTAACATCTGATATTTCAATAAGTGGAATTCAGATTACTTCCCATAAACATCAATCCAAACTACAAGACCTACTTAAGTATAAATCTTTCTTGAAGCTAAATAGCATGAAAATTGGACTTCCATATCATTGCATAATACCGAAAACGGAAATGGCTAAATGGGGGAATTTTGCTTTTACTTTCATTTAATAATTATTAAAACTCCCTATGTAAAGAGATGTACCTGTCCCAAATTTTCCAATTTGCTCTGCACTACATCCCTATGAAGTGAAACATAAAAAGATTATCAAAAAATATATGAAAGTCATCAAATAAATATCAAACCTAGAGCAACACCAAGAAACACATGAACCTACCATATTATATCATCAACTGTGTCATTTGCTAGCAAGTAGTATATATTTACTGACGATACCTGAAAAGAAGAAATAGCAAGTCAAATAACCACACTAAAAAATAACTTCACCGATGTAAGATCTTTTAATTAGAGGTAATCTTATTACATTCTTCAAATGTTCCACATTTGAAAAGAGCAGAACGAGGATAGGATCCACACATTTCTACATCCTATTGTTTTCTTTGGTCTTCTACCTCTAGTTATTGCGTTGTCTTCCATCTTGAGGATTGCATTCAAAGAAATTTCACACAGGCTAATATTCATTTTAAATGCATAGCAAAAGTATGTGATGTAATTTCTAATTCAGTTTTCGGGATTGGGGTATATTCTCAATAATTAAATCAATATACTCTTTACAAGCGTGAAATAATTTGTCTTAGAGCTCACTAATCCTAACAGAACAACAAAGACTTTAGCAAGGGTAGGGGAAGCTTCATATCACTTAAGTGAAATACATATGAAGTTACAGCACAAACAAGAATTCAAATTAATCAAAGGCATAATGGTCCAACTAGTTCTCATTCTTTCTTCTTCAAATTTCCTGAGTATACCTGGCCAATTCTATGAGCACGGTCCTCTGCTTGAATTAGGTCCCCTGGAGTCCAGGACAATTCTGCAAAAATGACAGTGCTGGCAGCAGTTAAAGTTAACCCAACTCCTCCAGCTTTGATAGATAACTGCAGGAGAACATATAGAAATGTCTATTACAGTATTGAACCACACAATACACCAGAAAATAGTACAATCTAGCAAAGAGCTCAAAAGAGAAAATAGAATAACAGTTACAAAGAACAGCATGAAGGAAATGACCATACCACTGCTGCCTTGATAGATTCTTTCTCTTGAAAATCTGTCACCATTGCCTGCCTTGATGCAGGGGGTGTATTGCCATCAATACGGATGCAACCCACTTTCTTTTTCTAGAAATTTGGAACAAATCATTTAGGAGTTGATCATTTCATTATATACCAAGTAAAATGTAAGTCATCTTACAATAAGAAAATCATGTATTGAGTCGACCATTGGTTGATGATGTGCAAATATAAGAAACTTGCAACCTGCCTGAAACAATCATTAGATATTAGCATTATAACATGTACGCAAAATGAAATCATAACAAAGAAGGCAGACAGACAAAAAATGAATGTAGCATAGGAGTACCTCAATAACAGTTCCAACATAATCAAGAACTGCAGGGATCTTGGCTTCGGCAGATTCAGTATATATCTGGAATTAAACAAATAAAGATTTAAAGTTCAATCACATAAAAAGATCATAATGATTTAGACTGCCAAAATATGGTGGAGCATTCAAAATTCCTAAGACAATCTGTGCACAGTGCACCCAAAAGTTATAAGCAGAACTTCTAATCATACCTTGTTAATAAGATTTTTTTGAGTAAATTTAAGTGATTCAACCTCATCTTTTGATTTGGATGCCTTAATTTTGGCTTTAACCAACTCCAACTGAAAAACAAAAATGCATATTAGTTGGCTTTCATCATAGCCAACGGCATAAGCAATACACAATTATTACCAATTCCAAGTATAATGACTTATAACTTCATCTTCATGTAACAATGTTGCAATCATCATCCTCCGAAGATTTACAATGAAATTGACCAGAGAATATTCAGCATAAAAAAAAATACAAATATATTGAATTACCTCTCGGAATAAAGCATTGACTTGCTTCATGTCCTTGTCAGCCAAATCCAGGAAGACCTGAGAATCAATTTAACCAAAAAGAGAAAAAAATCAATTTTTTTAATTCTACACTTCCAATCTATTTGTACCTTTAAACATGTGAACAAACTGGCAAAAGTGTACGCTTAATACACACATGGTGCATGACAAGGATTTCTTCTGTGTCAAGGAATTTTTTTCTATAAAATCAATTAATAGAAAAGCATTATCAATTCAATGAATTGGACCCAAAATTTAATGAAAATGTCATCTCTATTGGGCACAGCATTTAATGCTGCTCATCCCATATCGGGTACAGCCATACCTAAAACATACCAGAGGAGAAAATTTTCTGAAATAAAAGAAAAGAAAATAGCATCTGATGCATTTTAGCCCTATCCAGTACAAAGCAGCTCCTTACATATGCTAGATATACACGTATAGTACAGGGGGAATTTATACTTCACACACAGATTTACGCATTCTAAAATTTATTCATAATTCCAAATTCCAATTCTAATATTTAATGACCAGTTGAACACAGAAAAATTATGCTATTAACTCAACCCAGAAAAATCAATCACTTGCAACAATAAACCAGCAATAATTATGTTGGAGCCTTGCAAATTTAGAAGCAGGTTACATAGCAGTAATTGTGCTTACCTGCTGCCTCCTCTTTACAGGAAGTTGAGATAGAACATCCTTTTTCAGCCTGCGAATCATCACTGTTGCCTTCATCAAATTGTGCAATTCTTCATGGTTACTTGCACCTTGGTAAACTCCAAAAACTCCCTGGAAGACCCATATAATAACAAAATGTTACTATAATCCTTCATAAAATAGCAGCAAAATGAGAATTGAATAGATGAAGAATCTTATCCATAAATAAAAAATAAGCAACTTACACCCTTGCAATACCGGTTGCCATATTCATGAACATTTTTATATACATCAGGATGCAAGGCTTCCAGCTGTTGAGCACAATTCCAAACAATATGATTAAAGCGCAGCTTCCAGCCGTGTCAACCACTATCAAGTATCAAGGTAAAGCAACTGAAATAAATTGACAGAAAAAATACCTGCTTGAATAGTTCAATTGGCCGGGACAAAGCAGGAGTTCCACTTAGCAGTATTGCATATTGAGCTTTCTGAGAATTTTATGCATTGAGTTTCAGCAGGAAAGAAAACACAAGAAAGAGATTAAGAAATTAATATACAGCTGCCTAACTCTACAACTCAAGACTTAAATATGGGTTAAAACAGAGTCCCATCAGGATGTTCTGCATAAGACACAAGGATTCCTTTCGTTGAGGATGGGAACAAAGGTTCTGAATAACTCCTTTTAGTAACATTACCTTCATAGTCTAACCTGTAAGAATTGTAATGGAACAATCTACTAAGGCCATTGTTCCATAATATGTATCACCTTACTTGGGATCATTTATAAAGAAAAATGCTATAAATTAAAATGCTTGTAAGTGTAGGAAGATCTGAAACACAGATTTTTTGCTTGAACTAAATCCTGAGAAAGAACTAAGTCAACTAACAAAACCGCAAAATAAAGCATAATTTACTATAGCACGTCATATCAACTTTCTCATTAATACTTAAATAGAAGTCAGTAAGGCATGGATTAGAATAAAAAGGGAAGTCGGCAAGCATATAGCTGTATAGAGAATATATCTCACATTTCAACAAACAGCAAGATTTTATATTTGTTACTTATTACTTATTAGCCATGAGCTTAATGTAAAAGTAAAATACCAGAAGCAAGCATGTAAATGTAATTGTGGCTTTCAAGATTAGAATACCTTTATAACTGGAAGAGAAGCAGTAGTCCTCTTTGCTTGAGCATTTTTCAGAAAGTGTGATTCATCTGCAATCACAACCTGAATGAAGTAGTTTACTGATAAGAATGTTTATTAACTTAATCAGAGAAACACTATAAAGACTTTGGGAACCCATAACACAAGCACAATCTTTACAGTAAATGCTCTGATTTTACAGTATAAAACAATAACGAAATTAGCTAATGAAAACTAAAAGGATGCTGTCATTCATTGGCTTATAAAGTCATGATCAGATGATTTTGGGTTGAATGACTAGCAATCATTCTCAAATAATGAACCAACTACCAATAGACAACATTGCAAAATCAGACCCAGAAGAAATGGAGAAGTCATCTAGATGATGGGGATGGGAATTATATGGAATGTCCTTAGCACAGTACGGGCTACCCAAGTCCCACATCGGATAGCATGGGGTGCTTGACGGGGATACTTAAGTAGCTTGGTTCTTCCCCCTCAACAGCTAGATTTTGAGGGAGGGTTCCCCAAGCCACCTGGGTTCCATCATCATAAAATTTTACAGCTCTTCCATTGCTACCAATAATCTTTGCAATGATATCACAACTCATATTTCTGTCAAGACACCTTTTAACAGTCTAGCATTATGCAATAGTAAACATAACAATAACAACAACAATCAAAGCCTTTTCCCAATAGTGAACATAATGATCCTGTTTTCTTTTATAGAAAAAGAAATATTATAAAGAAAAAGAGTACAAAGGAAGAGGACAAGAAGTCCTC
The DNA here is from genome assembly GCA_014851425.1 of Senna tora. NCBI lineage: Eukaryota > Viridiplantae > Streptophyta > Magnoliopsida > Fabales > Fabaceae > Senna > Senna tora. The sequence continues at coordinate 4,935,812 of CM026262.1, read as the reverse complement.
TAAGAAAAGAGAAAAGGAAAAACAGCAAAAATTAGACCCGATGACTTAAATTCCATCTTCAACAACTGTTTCAAGATAATAGATATATAGAAGATAATCCTCAGAAACCTCATGACTTTAGGAATTCAGAAAAATTAGACCAGATGGCTCTAACCTTAAAGTCAGATGCCATAAGCATATTCTGTATCTTTGGGACCAAATCATAAGAGATAATGTTGAATAGTCCATCAAGATGAATACTGCCTTTGGTATTTGAAGATACTATAGTGAAACCTCCTCTATTTGATCCACCACTTTGAGATAGTACAACCTACTCAAGATAACCAGTAAGTAAAAGAATGTTTAAAATAAGGAAAATATTACATTTTACATATAGAAATTAAAAAAAAAACTATATTTAAAGAAAAAAGTTCTCTGTCGTTTTTCTGGCAAACCAAAAGGTAATAAGAGATAAGAAAAACTTTACAGAACAGGGATAACATACAAGTATATCAGATGAAGGAATATTCAGCCATTGTTGAATCATCTGGATGAAAGCCAAAAATGTAAATTCATCTTTCCCCAAAAGTGTCTTCTTTTAAAAGATGAAAAATGGAGTAATACAACAATCCTTACAGTAGCCCATTGCAAACGTAATGAAGAGGGTGCAAGTATGAGAACTGGCCATGAGTCACAAACGCATGAAGCTACAGCAATGGCCTGCAAAAGCCATAATAAATTAGACATGCAACACTTAAAAAATATGGTATTCATTCTCAGTATTCCTTGCTTTTTATATTAGAATAGTTTGGATAAAGAATCAATTGCCTGCAAAGTTTTCCCTAGTCCCATTTCATCTGCTAGAAGTGCTCTCCCCCCATGCTGCAAAACAAACCTGAAAGAGTAACAAATGAATAGTAACTAGAACCGAAGGCATACAAGAGAAAATTTAAAAAATGAGCACAGCCACTACATACCTAACACCTTCTCGCTGAAATGGCAAAAGTTTTGATTCGATGTAGCTAGGGATCTTGTCATATTGATCTTTTTGAAAAGACAGAAAAGAACAGCGACATAAGAAACATTTGTAAAAGTAAAAACAAACAAATATATATATATCTCAAGCTTTTGTATATGCAAGAAGTGAAGAGTAAAAAACTTGACAATTCAAGCACTCAGTTTTTACCTCGAAGATCACGAACAGAAGATGCATTAGCAATGGCTCGATGCACTAATGGGTCAAGATTATCAACCTATAAAATAAATGAGAATACCAAAGAAAGAATGAAGGAACAAAATAATCTCAGACCAAAACCTCAGATTTAAATAGGTATCCTGGTACATGTTTCATTAACTCAATCAACAGAGTCATTACACCAATTTCCTAGTTGTGTTATCTCTATCATTCAACTACTTCATCTCCTCCTAATGAAATAACTAGTTTATATTGAATCTGGTCTTAAAAGGTAATAAATTATTTGTTTTTTTGAAAAAAATCATTATAATAAGGAAATCTGTATAATAGTATTCCAATACTAAAGGTGATGAAAATGGCTATTACCTGAACATTATTACCAGATATTTCAGCAAGAACCTTTTCTGCTGCTGACAATGAAGATAACGGGAACATCCATAACCTGAAAAGTCAATATAGTTTGTAAGGCTATGGCCCACACAACACCCAAAACAGATAATGCAAATGTTGCTTCCGAGTAATTGTAGACAGCAAACACACGTTCACATTGGAAGGGTACAGAGGTAGAAACAGAGCAATAGACCTTTCTTTTGCATTCCAAGTAGCTTTAGGGACTCTCCTGATGGCAGCTATTACTGCCTGATACAAAATAAGACTAAATCATAAGCCAAAAAGAAAAATTGTGCATCTGTATATAGTCAAAGATAAAGCCATATGCCTAACCACAATGGTGCTAAAAAATGTCTTAAAATTTAATACTCAGCATGTTGTTAGCCAAGACCTGGTCATATTGAAATTTTGCTGCTATGTCTCCACTGGAGTGAAGAAATAGTTTAACAACCCTTGCCATTTCTTTTGATTGTTCATCTGATTGCAAGTAAAGCCAGATATGCAAATAAAACCAATGGATAACCAGTTAATACTTTTGACAAAAAGTGCAGTAGTTAAAACAGCAATGGAGAGAGAGCAAAAAAAAAAAGCCATACTGTTATTTGTTCCTGATCTTAATGATGAAGGTAATACTCTAGCCCCAGGAGGCAGAGTTCCAACCTAAATTGTCAAACGAAAACAATTACGTTAAGCAGTTGAATATACCAATTAATGATGCTTTTACGATAATTGAACAAAAATCACATTAACCAACAACAGGATATCCTTCAGTAAGTCTCCTCACATACTCGACTCTTACTTAACCAAAATACCAGACATTAACGCGATCAAGTATGGAAGACTCAAACAAATAATGAAATCAAAACCTGAATGAGATATCAGCATGAAAAACAAAAAGGAAATACTGCTAATGACAAAAAATCAATAACAAAATCCCTTGAAACAACAAAGACAAAGTAAACATAAAACAGCCAAAAATGGTACAGAGGTCGCAAGAACCAGAAAACAATAAATAAGAAAGAGAAAGAAAATAACTTTACTCTTTCAGAACGAGAATCAGAAATGGGTTTTACTACTGGGGATCGTGTGCCACTAGGTTTTGCAGGGTGGCGTTGATGTACATTCCATTGGTCCCTGGAAGGAGCAGAAGAAGAAGTCGATGCAGAGGAAGAAGGGTTGCGTAGTTGAGCAATCTTCTGGAAAGCGTCTTTTTCGAGAGAATCAAGATCCTCTGCGCTCAAGTCCCAGTCATCCACTTCCATAGTTACTCAGTAAGCCTGCGTTCTTCTTCTTCTTCCCAAATCCGCTTTGGATTTTCTTCGTCTCAGATATTTCTTTCGAATTTTATACGTTTCTTTTCGCGCTTTGAAACTGAGGTTTTGGCTCCTTATTAGAGCAGCAATTGCAACTTTAGCATTGCCCTCGCTGGCTAGTTATTTTGAACTTTCAAGTTTCTCAACCTCAAACTTTTAGGCAAATTTTTTTTTTTTTTAAAAAAAGCAATTATTGAATTTTAGAGTCAATAAAATTTTTTGTATTATTTTTGACATAAGTATTCATAAAAAATTTTAATATTTTTAATATTTTTTTGATTATTTTTTAATATTGTATTGATTATTAACGTTTTTCAAATTAATAATAGAAAAATCGAATGGGTATTATTTGGTCTTTTAACACTTTAGTTCAAATTTAAAGTATTGGATTTTTTTCTTCATCAAAATAAAAAAAGTATTGGATTTTTTTTTTTGAGAACTTAAAGTATTGGATTTTAATTTTTAAATATGATGTATTGCTCACATTTAATATTCAATAATATTTTTAATAGGATTGTTCCAATAAAAAATACCTATCAAAAAACTAAAAAAAAAAACTAAAAGAGAATGTTAATATGAAAACATAAAACACCATATAAAAAATCATAAATTTTAGTTTTTTTTTTTCAATCACCACTCACCATTACAACTACCTACCACGATCACTCACCACCACCATCAACCACCACCCACCACCACCACATGCCACCACCACCAATCACGTCCACCACCACTCACCACCATGACCACCTACAACCACCACCATCAATCACCACCCACCACCTGCCACCACCACCACTCACCACCACCATCAACCACATGGAGTCGGTTATATGGATCAAGCGGCGCTAACATATTATATCTTTACACATTTCGTGAAAATAAATATAAATAGAGACAGAAAATTAAGTGGTAAACTCTGTGTAGTATTCTTACTAAGAATACTCAGTACGTATCTCTCTTTTGATACTATGAAAAGATCAGATTTCATTATACCTCTTAAAGATTCAATATTTTTACCACATTCATTAAAAAAAAAAAAACCCATTATACATCTTAAATTTGTCATTTTCTAATAGAAAAAATAACAAGTATTGAGATTGAGAGGTCTCCGAACTGAAAATATGAGCTTGTGAATTGTCCAAACAGAGGCTTTCTGTTCACAAAGAAAAGACCAAAACATCCCTCCTCGTATGCTTCTCGATGCACCCACCATGAAACTTCGTGGAGTTTTCCCAACATGAAACATGTACATATACGTTACACACGTACGTTTTCTTCTGTTTGGAAGTGCCTATGTCTAGCATTCACCAATATAATATCTTCACTGGATTTGCCATTTGCATTCCTCATTCTTGTTTTCTGGGCTTCATATATATATAATACTTCACTCTTCTCATTACTAAACTTGCTCAGGTATGACTTTTCTCTTACATTGCCAGATATTGTGTTTTGATGCTTCAAATTAATAGAGACCATCACATATATATTTTATTGTTCTTCAGACTCAGATATGTCTTGAGTTACATCCTATAATGCTAATTAAGCTAATTCAGTGATATAAATGTTTGCTTCTAGATCATCCCTGCTTTGCTTTGTGCTTCTTCAAATATTCTAATTTTGGATTCTAAACAGTTATATACGCTACAAATAATACACATTCCAGAAAAGAGCTTTGCCTTTATATTTTAAGCTTTTTAAATAATACTAAGCAACTTATGTTATTACTTTCTAAATCATGTTTATTGAATTAAAAGTTGTTATTTTGAATTGTTTAAAGTGCTCATGTACAAACAAAAATAATTGAGAAAGAATTTTAATAATCTCATTGAGATAAGTTCTATAGTCTTTTATTCAATTTTTTTGGTCTTCTTTTTAGTTTTCCTATGGATGGATTGTCTCTGAGCCGTGTTCAGCGTGTGTTTGAGCAAAAAAAAACCGACTTTTTTTTATTTAAGAAACACTTGTGCATGTCCAAACATTCATGACTTGGTTGAAGATAGATGAATCCGTGCTTTATAATCTATAGATTAGACACATTAATGCAACACACCTATCAGTGTCAAATTTCTTAGGTTCAATTACATGTCATATCCATATATATATATATATATATCATGTGTAATTGAGTCTACCAATCAAATTTTCTATGACATAATATCATTGATGCCTCTTATTATTTCCATGAAACCTCACTCTACTCTCTTTCTGAATACTCAGAATATCTAAGACATATATACATGGGGAATAAGTCCTTGTTGTTGGTAGCTTTTTCTTTGTTGGCTTCAGTATGCTTTGTGACAACTACTTCCACCAAAGGCCTCACAAGAATCAGTTTGAAGAAGCAAAACTGGGATCTTGACGCGTTAAGAGCAACCGACGCCGGTACGAAAGTGGGCATATTTGATAATTTCTTCATGAAGAATTATCTGTCTGTCCAATATGTTGGACAAATTGGAATTGGATCACCAGCAAAAAAGTACAATGTCATTTTTGATACAAGCACTTCCAAACTTTGGGTTTCATCACCAAAAAGTTATAGTACAGTGAGTTTCTCTGTATAAAATAGTTCTTGTTTGATCAATTTTCTCTGTAATTAGTATATAATAGCTCCTTCTCCATGCAGATTTCATGCTATATCCTTCCCACATCCATGTCCAGGAAGTGCAGAAAGTATAGGGAGACTGGTAAAAGAAGTTCCTAAATATTCTATATTTTTTCTGACCTTTTTCTCCCTCAGAAGAAATGGTAAAAGAAGTATCTTAATGTGTTTAATATAGGGGCTACTTACAATCTATCCTCCGGCTTCGGATCGATCTCAGGCTTTCTTAACAAAGATAGTGTGCAAGTTGGAGACTTGGTTGTCAAGGATCAGGTAGAAGGAGGTTTGGAGTTTCATTGTATAAATTTCTTGCATTTTCTACCACTGATATTCTTAACTTTTTATTCTGGTTTTTTGCTCCCTTTAACCATTCTCAGGTATTCATTGAGGCAAAAAAAGAAAGAAAATTTTCTCATTTACTTGCAAATCTTGATGGGATATTTGGACTTGGGCTTGGTAAAAATTCTCCAGGAGATCATGCACCAACAGTCTGGTAAAAGATTGTATTTTGTTCCCAATATCCACTTTTATTCTTCATATCTTAAACATATCGTTCATTCCTTATACTTTATGGTTTATGCTTTCTCCTTTTTTTTCTTCATTTCATATATCATGCTATAGGTACAATATGGTGCAACAAGGTTTAGTTCACCAGGAAATATTCTCATTCTGGTTCAATAGATATGGAGATGAGGGAGGTGAAATTATTTTTGGTGGTGTTGATCCGAAACACTTCAAGGGTTCGCATACATTTGTTCCGATCACTCGAAAAGGTTACTGGCAGGTGCATATAGCATAGGTTCTCGAAGCTAAATTTTTTATTCTTATAACATTTAATTTGTAGTACTTCATTTCTTTCAATTTTCTTGTCATCCAGATTGAAGTTGAAGATTTTCTGATAGAAAAACAGTCAACAGGTAATTTCATACTCAAAACTATATGGTGCAAATGTTTATTGTTCCATCTGTTACAAATTAAATACTTTTAGTACCATGTCAATGACATTATTTGTTATACAATTTAGAGGAATATAATGATAAACATCATCCACTTCAAAGGATGTTTCTGAGACAAGACAAATTATTATGTTTTCTTTGGAAATCTACAAAATAAAGAACTACTTGACACTTGCCAACATAACAAACTTCATTCTAATTTCAAGTTTCACTTTCTAGGTTTCTGCACAGATGGCAATTGCACTGCTGTAGTGGATTCAAGCAGTTCTTTTATTGCTGGACCTACTGTATGTGTCATTCTCTCCCTTCTTAAAACATACAAAATTTCCTTCTTTTCTTACTTGCAAAGCTATAAAAGATCTGATTCATTATCTTTAAGTTTAAATTGTTTCTGTTTTCATATTTTAATAAGGCCTTTTGACATTAGGCTATTGTGAATGCAATTAACCATGCGATTGGAGCAAAAAGAGTTGGGAATATAGAATGTAGAAGAGTTGTTTCTCAATATGGGGATCTGATGTGGGATCTCATGGTCTCAGGGGTTAGTTTGTTCTTATCATTCTGTCCTTAATGCTTGAGCTTTTGAGTTAAAAAATGATCCTTGATACTATCAATGATGAAAAGTGTTTTATATAGTTATATACTCTCAATTCCTATTCAACAGATGCACCCCAACAAATTGTGTTCACAAATTGGATTATGTAACCACAATGGAAGTCGCGACATGAGGTAAGGAACTCCTTAACAAACTATTTCGTTATTTAAAGAAATCTTTTACCTATTTTTCTGGGCCCTTACCTATGTTAAATGTGTGAAACGTTTATGCAGAAATGTCCTTAAAACAGTGGTAGAAGAAAAGAGTGGGAAAGGACATGCTGTTGGTCAGGATGTTGGATGTGCGGCTTGCGAGATGATTGTTTTGTGGATGAGACTCCAACTAATAAGAAACAATACAAAAGAAAAAGTGTTTGAATATGTGAATAAGGTTTCTCCCCTCCTTTTTTTGTTTCAAAATGACTTATGAGTTGTTGATTATCTATAATCCTATCTTAATCTTTTTTTTGGTGATTGAAGCTTTGTGACAACTTGCCAAATCAAGCAGAAGATATTACAATAAATTGTGACAATATAGTTAACATGCCACATGTTTCTTTCATCATAGGAAATAAGTTATTCCACCTAACTCCTCAACAGGTACAATTTTATTAAAGTTTCTAGAATTTTCTTCAGCTAAGAGAAAATTGATGTTTTGGTCCCAGAAATTTGCCAATTTTTTTAAAATAGACCTTCTATTTCAATGTATCATATACTTCTCCGTGCTTATCAAATCCGATTTTGTCAATTGAAATAATAATTTCTTATTCAAATTACTGACATCTTCCCTTATTCAAATACATTTTGTTCAAGTTTGTTGAGAATTTGGCCAAAAATTGTAATTACATTGACGGAATACTAAGAGTAAATTGAGAATGTTTACATTTTTTAGGGACCAAATTATTAATTTACAGAAGAATTAGTTATTGTTACAAACTACGATTTTCAAAGTCTCTTCTTCTTCTTTCTTCACTTCTTTGCCTAATACATTTTTTGCACTACCTTTCACAGTACATCCTTAAAATTTCACAAGGTTCAACCACCTTCTGCACTAGTGGTTTTGTTCCTTTGGAATTTCCTTCTTTTGAAGGCTCACTCTGGTCAGTTTCTCTCTCCTTATTTATGTAGCTAGATTAGTACATATGTATGCTCTTTTGTGATAATCTCAGCCATTCATTGACACACAAAATTTTGCATACCAAAAAAAAAGTACTATAGTTGAATCCCTCATGTCATTTATGTGTTCCTTTGCTCTGTGGTATGCCCATGCAGGATTCTTGGACAACCTTTCATGGCAGCATATCACACCGTATTCGATTCTGGGAATCTTCAAATAGGTTTTGCAGAAGCTGCTTAGTGATTATTGGAAAATGTATTGAAATGGTTATGATAGGTTGTAATGTATCTGTGTGTAGTTCATGAACCATTTGTTTTTAGCTGCAATTTAGTTTCCATGGCAAATAAATGAGGATTTGCTTGATCAGTTTCAAAATTGAGGCTTTAAGATGAAGTAGCTTCTTATTTTAGGCCCTTGTGTTATGAACTTATGAGACTATTTTTATATGATCTAAGTTTTTATTAGTTGACAATTTGGCTGGCTTTATTTGTTTACTTGGTTGACTTTTCAGTATATATGTTTAAGGGAACTGTCACTTAAAACAAGGTTATTAAGGTTATAAAAAAAAAACAAGGTTATTAAGAAATTCAACTTATTTATTAGATAAACATACTCGAATAACATATTACTTTACTTCAGTCCAAAAAAAAAAACATATTACTTTACTACTAAAAACATAGTACTAATCTAGCTACTACTAAATTTCTTCAAATATATGTGAAAATAGAAAAATATTACATATGTATGAACTTTCTATGTATAATTTATTTAAGAAAATATTTTACTTCATTATTATTTATTTTGTGTTGAAAATCATAAAGTTAATTGATTTATAATTAAAAAGTGACTATTATATTGGTCAAATTTTTTACCATATGAATAAGCAATGCAACTTGCCATACAACTTTAAAAAATTTAATTTTAACTATAAAAAAACAAGTAAGTAACTTCTTTCTTGTAACTTGCTCTCATGCTTTTCCTTAAACTTTTGTTTTTCCAACTCTTTTATATATTTATTATATATTATAAAGTTCAGCGATTTTCTTGTAACTTGTTCTCCCTGTTTCCTTTAACTTCTTTTTCCAACCTTTTTTTTTATATATATTTATTAGATATTACAAAACTTGGAGAGACCAAACAAACGAAATACTCAAAACTGCATAATATAACATAAATAAATATAAAAATATTTATATCAAAGTATAAATAATCATAATTTATCTTTTGTTATGGAAGAATGTATAATTTGAACATCTTCAAAAATAAATAGATATCCATTTTTTACATTTTTAGGTTTTCTTATAAAATTCTGTGAACAAAATAAAATCTGTATTATTTATATAACTAATCATTTTTATGATTGGAGATTAGAACCGGATTTTAAAAAAAATTTATTTTAATTAAAGAATGTTATCACCAAAATATAAGTTAAATTTTTAATAAAAAAAATATAAGTTAAATTTAATACTTAAAAGGTACATATATAAATTCAAAGGGAAGTGCTATAGCGCTATAGATAGCTCTAGCACACTAGTTCACAGTCGTTGGATCTGTCTTGAGATCTGTGTTAAAATATTTTTTAAAAAAATCTCAAAATAGATCCAACGATTATAAATTAGTGTGCCACAAATTCAAATTATTTGTATTTAATATAAATTCAAATTATTTGTTTGAAAAAAAATATAAGTTTTTATTTTTTGGCATGTATAGTTTTTATTTTTTTTTTTTTGTTTCCATATAGTTTTTATTCTGTAATCAGTACATAATTCGCAAATGGTAACCACAGTCAAATCTATAAAAACCTCAAAATCCCCCATTAATGCCTTAATCTATCATTGAATCCCAAAACCGTTGTTGAATTAGGAATGGTGACCAAAGTTTAATGCTTTCCCACCATTCCATAATCATATTCATATTTCATGCCCTTCCCTTCCTTTTTCCCTTTCCTTCTTGAATCTCGTGTCTGTTTTCTAGGGTTACCGTTAGGACTTGCCACTCTCTGACGTAGGGCCCTTCTCTTCAATGCTTCTCCGATGAAGCGAGATCAACCTTTATCGGCGGCTTGCGACGGGTGCGGCAGCACGCAGCAACTCTCTCTCCTCCTTCACAACATCCGCTACAGAGCCAACCAGCGTCGTTTTTGTACCAATTGCGTCCTCAAGAACCATCAGGGTCTCTTCTGTCCAATCTGCTTCGACGTATACGATGACAATCCTCCGCCTCACCTCCGTATTATGTGTCTCAAATGCCCATCCTTCGCTCATCGTTCCTGCGTCGTCGCTTCCTCCGATTCCAGTAATACCAATCCCGCTTTCCTATGCCCACCTTGCGCTGACCCTAAATTTTGTTACTTTAAGTTGAATGATGAAAACCCTCCTAAAATCGACAAAGCCAACGGGGAAGGAAACTCGGTTGACCTAGTTACAGCTTCCGGTCAAACCGCTAAGAGTTTCAGAGCTATTGGTTTAGAGTCAGCTAAAGTACTGGTCGCTGCGGCTCGGATTGCGGCGGTTTCTATGAGTAAAGCAGCGGCGGCTGCTCGGATCGATGCAGAACGGCGGTGCAAAGAGGCTGCCTTGGCTAAGAAGAAAGCCAGAGAGGCATTGGAGCAGGTGGCTTATCTGGTGGCCAAGGAGAAAGGCGTTTAAAGAGTTTCTACATAGCAGAGTGTGTCTCTGGCCAAAATGTCTGTCTCCATGTGACATAGTGTACTGTACATCGTTGCCTTAAGTGCTTACTGCAGTGAAAGTAGATTATTGTTGGGTTAATATTGATTTATGTCTGGTTTTGAATAGAACTACAGTGCTAGATCAGGTTGACTGCAATATTATTCAAATATTGAAAATTCTAATATGATATCAATTATTTCTTAGATGTACCAATTTACTTGCCATCTCAAAGTGAAATCTGTCTTTTTATTGGGTTTGTGTCATATATGCATTTATATAAATACACTCTCCGTGTATTTTTGGATCATTCAGTCTTCAAAACTTGGCTTAATCTGTTTGATAAACTTCTTAACCAGTGATTCCGTGATATTCAAGATGCTGGCCTTTTCAACAACTTCAGTTATGGTTGTTTGATTTCAGTTATGGTTGTTTGAGCATAATTATTCTTTGTCATCAATTCTCAGTGCAGAAAAGAGGATAAAATCTTCATTCGTATACTTTCTTTAGAAACTTAAAACAGAGTTCAGCAACATGAATGCAATGTGTTGGGTTTGCATTGGTCTTTACAAAGTTCTCCACTTTTTTTCTTAAGATGATCTCCACGGTAGTATTAGAACATAAACAATATCACTACATCAGAGTTAAAGACTTTGATTTAGTGTGTTTTATGAAATTTTATAGATATGTGGCCTTATTTGACTATACTGGATAAATTATTGCAAGCCTCAATCTTCTGAAGAATGATAGTTGAAGACTGAGTACAAATGACCATGACTTAAAATCATGCTACTTTCGGTGTCAGTGGGTCTATATAATCATATATTGTTCTTGTAGAAGTAGCATATTATATCTCTATTATTTTCTCATCATTCTTGTTTTTTACTGTTTGTGATGTGTAATTTTGTATAAGTGCCAAGGCTTTTGTTAATTTCTACTCATCTTCTGTCGCCTTCTCTTTTCAAATATAAGTTATGACTGTTCTGTTCTTCAGATTTGATATCAAGTGTCCTGTTTTAGTCTTGAAAATAACTCATAAGTGGGTAATCACTTTCTGTTGATATCTTTCTTTGTGAGGTTCAATGTGATATTTGCTGCTACTTCCTGTGTTCTAGTGAGAATCAGTTCAAAGAATTCTTCTTGATGTTCAATATGATTTCCCAGTTCTTCTAATATTAGGAGAAGGTTAGTTGGAGATATCATCTACATTGAAAAACTGTTTGGCCCAATATTTTTGACAAATTGGAATTGGTTCACTATGAAAATCTTTCGTAAATTTTGATACAGGCAGTTGTAATCCTTACGTTTTCATGTTGCATTTGAGTAAGAAGCTCTTTTGTAATAAGTGCTTGCTTGTTCCTTGTCCTCTAGTTGTAGTCAGTACTATACCTTTCTCCATGCACAAATGCTTTCTCCTTTAATGCTTGGAAATCCAGAATTCATAGGAAGACTGGTATGATGCAGCCTAATATTTGATTATTTAGTTGACCAGAACTTTATGTGTTGTATAGCAATATACATATAGTTTCTCTGCCTTTATTTTGGATTCAATCAAAAGAAGATTAATGTACTAATTTGCTTAAATTTAAAGGATGGTTTTCCATATTTCCATTCTAACCTATAATTTTGTTTCAATCGCGGGCTTTCTTGGCAAAGATAAATTGCAAATATTCTTGGTCATCATTCATCAGAGATTTTTTTTAAAAAAAGAGGATTTCAAGAATCATCTTATTGATGTGGATTTTCTTTTTAACCCCTTAGTCCCATCTACCTTTGTTAAGTTATCTGTTAACTGAGGCATGGAAAGAGAAATTCGTTCCCTTGTAGCAAAACAATTTGATGGGATATTTGGACCTGGGATCAGGGAAAGTTCTAGAGTAAATCTTATTCCTACTATCCATGGTTTATGCTTCATATTCTAATCATGATTTTCATTCTTCATACTAGATATAGGTACAATTTTCTGTAGCTAGGTATTGCAACCCTCGAAATGTCCTTTTTGGTTTATTTAAAATGGAAATAAGGGAACTTTTCTGTTTGAGAGATGTTGTTCAGAAACCACAAGTTTTCTACGTTTATTCTCTGCAAGTTTTCTAAAGTATTTTTAGCTGTTGAAACTTCTGTGTGTCCCATTCTCTCAATGCCAGTTTATTGTTGCCCAAACCTTTTCAAGATCTTTATTGATAAGAATTACGTAATTCATTCATTAACATTTCAATTGTCATGTCTTAATATTAGCCGACTGACATAAGGCCATTCTGAATGATTCAAGTTAATGATATGATTGGAGAAACAGTATATGTGGATCAAGAATGTTAGAGTTGTTTCTTAGTGCGGTGAATTGATACAAATCTTTGTCGTCAATGGTTATCCTGCTATGATCACTCTACTCATGTTAGAGTTGTTTTTCTTCCTTATTCACCCTAACTAAAATTAAGAATAAAACCGAGGATTAAAATACTCTATTCAAGTGCAAATTCATAAAGTCTGTACTGCAGATGATGACATGCATGTCAAAGTCTAGAACCTCAAGTTTGCTCTTACGTCTATAACACACTAAAAAAGAAAATTTGCAGAATAGCAAAAACCAGTGTGTTAAGGTAGGATTCTTCCTTGAATAAGAAGACACTCATTAAACTAACCTCCACTAAATATATTACATGATCATCTCTCCTTCAGGCATGCAAGCCTCACATGCTATATAATTTACATTAATAATTCCTGGGCAACTAAGATCAGCTCTAAATCAATCCAGTAGTGCATTACTGATGCAGTATTGAAGGCTTCTTAGAAGAAGGGTCATGCTCACTCCTTACACAGTTCACTGTGGTTATTAATTTGTAATGTTTTAAGTGGCTCCAGTGAATGAGGAAATGGCTGCAACACATGCTGCCTTGAAAGAAGGGTCTTTGGCTATAGCTGCGCCAACTAAATCCGTCAAGCAAAGGTTTTTCTCGGGGGTTATCGCGGTTGGAGGCTTAGAGTACGAGTTCATCCCCACAATCTGTTGAGCACAACCATGCAGTGGAAAAGGGAAGGGTTGAGAATGGTCTAGTGAGAAATCCCTTTGGAAATGCAAAGAGTTATCATTGGAAGGGAGGGTTAAGTCCAGTGTTATTGTAGGACATGATGGAGAAGGAGAGAAGGTGGCCAAACCAGTAGAGACAGAACCAGATAATGAAGGAAGAAGACCTAAATTTAGTAGTTTGGTGCTACCAATTGGAGGAGTAGTACTAGTGATTGAGCCTGAGAGGAACATGCTCAATGCTGCTGATGTTGTGCATGCCATGGGTCTGGCTGGTGGTGGGAGAGGATGATTATGGTTCCCTTCATAGGTTGTGATGAGTACAGTATCATCCTTAGCACATCTTTGTACCTGTTATAATAATGTAAATGCCATGTTTTTTTTTGAAGTAAATTTGTTGGAGATTAGAATCAAAGGTTCATCTTTGACCAAGTAGAAAAATCATAATTATGGTTGAGATATCTCCACAAAAATAGTGACCCTCGCAAATGGGTAGTTGAGATTGAGTCACTTGGTGCTTAAATGGTCCATAATAAAAAACGAACTCTTTTTTGTAAGATCAAATGTATGTAGAAAGTGTGTATTTATATATATATATATATATATGCAAGCACAAACTATAAACCTGCTTACGAACTGGACATGCCGTTCCCATGCTGCAACGATAATAAGCTCTGGGACAAGGGTTACCCTTTGCTATCTTTTGTCCATACTTTCTCCATTGACATCCATCACCCATCTAAGTATATATGGCAATGCAAAATTTTAATATTTTTCATATTTAGAAATGAAAAAAATACATAAAAGGATACATATCATCTAAAATTAATCAAGAGTAAATAATATTTCACTCCCTTGAATTTTTTTGAACTTACAATCACATCATTTAGTTTTAAACATATTGCACTAAACTTAATGTTAAGTTTTCATAATCATTTGTGAATTTCTACCAAGCCCAATTTTTAGAATAATCTTGGCGATCATACCAAAAAATAATCTGAACGTGCTCTTATTGACACTCTAGCCTTTCTAGTAGAGGGCTCATGTGCTTGATCTGCTATGCTTTTAGCACCTTCTCTTGTTGTGTGGTTATAGTTATTAATTTGATCACCTTCAAGTGGCATGGTTGGTTTCTCCGTAACGATGGCATCTTCTTTTTTCTACTTCAAAAAAACAAACACAATTAAAGTCTATTCATATGATTAATTTGTATAAAACATTGGGCAAAAAATTAGATTAGTTGAATTTAAAGATATATATATATATATATATATATATATATATATATATATATAAACAAACTTGTAAGTCAAACTTACAAGTAGATCAAGATAATTTGGAGCTGGTGATGATTGTTGTTGCTTCTTCATCGCTAAAAAAGGGTGATTCTGAAGAGTAGTGTATTGATGAGTAATATGATTTAACCTGGCTCTTAAATTTTGATTCTCTTTCTTTGCTTCCTCTAACTTAATTCTCAGCAAGCCTGCCTAAGAATCATTCAAACCCAAAAAAGCAAAATTTACATGGTATCATCAATCAAACCTCAAAGCTTAAAATAATTACTAATCAAAGATGACTTACTTGGGTTAATTGCTGCCCTTGATTTCCTTGAGCTTTTTCTGAGTTATTTAGGCTCAAACTGAGAAAATTGAATCCCACCTACACAGTTTAGAAAATTAGAATATTGGTGGCTCTTAAACTGCCTCAATCAAGTATATGTATCAGGGAACTTACAGTACTCTTGTTAATGGAGGTCTCTTCATCATTCCTCTGTGGTGAACCTGTGTTATTATCATATGTGTGTGATGGCCTTTCTTCAACTTCCAGAAATTCTTTCACTGAAACTTCTCCTTCCATTTTTATAGCTGTCTTCAATTTATGGCAGTAATTATACTCTTCAGATAAGAGAAGTTTACATATCCAGTTAGTTCTAACTTTTGATGCAGAAATATATAATGAGAGCTCTCCACAAATCAGCTTGCTTCTATAAAACACATCAAGTCTAGTCTTAGCTTTTCCAAGTCTATATTGGTGTAGTCAGTCTCTTTTCCCTTATTAACTAATTAATAGCCATATTGTTAATAAACTATTCAAGTGAGCCTTCAGTTGACGCCTTTTAGCTTTTTAAATTGAAATGTTTCTTAATTAATATAGCTTAATTACCCTCTCTTTGAAGAAGAAAAAAATGCACTTTACCCCCAATCCTAAACCAGCTTAATTAATTAAGTAATAAAACACTCTTCTTGAAAATAAAATTCAATTATTTAACTCTTAATTAGTCTCATGTGTGTTGTTATTTTTCGTCAAAGTTATAAAATTGGATTTTAGTTCTAAAAGATAAAATGTATTTTTCTCTTATCCTAATTAAAATGGTAGGCACTTAACATGGGCCTAAACGAAGGGAAAAAAAATTTTTCTACAAATACAGGGTTCATTGATAAAAAAAGAATAGATGTTTTTCTTGCCAACATATATTCTTTTAAAATTCAAGAAGTGGAGAATTTGCCTAAAAGTCATATGTGTTTGTAATTTGTATATATATGAGTTATCTTATTTTTCTATGATAGGTTGAGATGTCTTTGTATTTATTTATAAGGTCTAACAAATAAGGCAAATTTTGTAATATAAGTCAAAAATAGAAAAGCCCTTGTTCTCACCATCATCAAACTAACTAAATCAGGCTACTTGAGATTCTATATGACCTCTTTTTCCTTCATCAAAGCCCAATTTATAAAAAAAAAATTATAATGAATGAACTAAAATATGGATATGCATGTAAGTATGTTATATTGTTTTAGCTAGTGGGATCTCAAAATTTTAGCATATATAATAACTAATTAAGGAACTAAATTGAAATATTTCATTTATAAATAACGGAATTGAAAATTTATCAACTTGTTGAGGACTATGACTGAAATTGAATTTACTCTTTGAAGATAGGATAGAAGGCAATGTTGTTTATAAGACCGAGTGAGATTTTACATTAATTACAAATAATTTTTGCACACCCTTGATAATAAAATAAGATAATATTACTATTAGGTGATATAGATACACATAAATTAGCATTCTTGCATGCATCAAAGGGCTTGACTATAAGTGTTTGAAGTTGAACTCTAAATTGGATTATATGCTTCAACTACTTGGCTTTTAGTATATGGATGGGTAGATTTTAATTTTCTTAACTTAGCAGTCAGTTAATTAATTAATGTCATCATCTGTCTTTGTTTATTCAACCGAAGGCATAGTACGCAACTGTTCTATTGAATAATATAATGTCAAGTTTTCATCATTTGACCATATATATATATACACACACACTTTTATTTTATAGT
Organism: Senna tora; assembly: GCA_014851425.1. NCBI lineage: Eukaryota > Viridiplantae > Streptophyta > Magnoliopsida > Fabales > Fabaceae > Senna > Senna tora. The sequence continues at coordinate 4,918,640 of CM026262.1, read as the reverse complement.
ATTTTATTTTTGCTATTGTTGATGTCATGGGACCGTTTCAATTTTAAAATATCAATTTAGTCCTGGTAATGACATTTTTTTTTCCTACATGTGTGTACGTATTGTATTATAAATAATTTTGTTTCACAAGAGTATCTTTGATATCCCAATGTTTAAAGTTACTGTCAATTATGCATCTAAAATTTGTTTACTGTCAATTATACTTCAATATAATATTTTATTTTTCTACCAATATCGTCATCTTCACTAATGTTAACGTAGGTGTTTATATAGTTTCACATGTGACAAAAAAATTAATTGAATTTAATTTATGTTAACTCATATTCCTTTCCATAATTTTAGTCACCTAAAACTTCACCTCACAAAAAAAGCCTTCTTAAGCACAAGACACCATTTTTGTTATCTCTTTGTTCTAAAACATTACATTTTTCAGCTCAAAAGTTTCTTGGAGCCTTAAAGAAGTTCTTGAAAGTTGCTCGGAATTAGAACATAAGAACTTTCTCTTGGTGGAGAGAAATATGAGTTGACATAAATTACAACTAGACAATTTTTTATCATGTGTAACGTCACATGAGCATCCACATTAACTATTTTAACGATGTTAGTGAAAATGACATTTAATTAATAAATAAAATATTTAATCAATAAAAAATGTCATTTTCATAATTTTCTTAAAATTAAAATTATTATATATTCTATTAATCAATAACACTTTAGTCTTAATTTGATTATAGCCCCCAAGTTTTGAGGGTGAGTCAAATTAAAAACAGGGAGGCATGAATCCCAATTAATGCGTCATTATCAATACGTAAGTTAAATTATTTTTGTATTGAACAAGAAAGAGAAGGTAACAAGAAACTTGGTAGACGGAAATAAAATGAATGCTGTTCAAACTTCAAATCCTATCAAATATGGGGAAGGAGGAATGGATGGATGGATGATCATGGTGTTGATATAATATATAATTATAAATTAATTTTCAGATACGTATGGATTTCACGGAACATGCTTCAAAGATTCCAAACCAGACTACAAATTTGTAAATAATGCCTTATAATTATTTTTTTAAAAAAAAAATCAATGTCTTCTTAAATGAAATTAGATTTAGAGGAATTAATTAATTAATTGATTTGTGATTTATCCCGTGCAGATCCATGAATCTGACTATCAACTTGAGGGTAAATCTGTTAAAAAAAATGACATGTTGGAATTGTATAAAGCTCTTTATAATGACATTTTTTTTCAACATGTATAGTTGTTTGAGGTATTAAAAATATTTAATGAATTTTTTTTTTTAAACGGATATTGGAATAGAGACTTCTTCCATTAGAGATCTTTATAATGAAAATTGAAAAGAGAGTAGCATGAGCCTGTAATTCTAGGGTCAAATTCGGAAATATTCTTGCTGGTAATTGAGGGCTGAGGGCATAGGCTTGTTATTTCAGAAAGAGTGAATAACTTCTGGAAGCCAAGTATAGGTAAAACAAGACTTGCTTAATAGTCGTCTCAATTTCAAGAAGGAAAATACTAAAAAAAAAACTAATAAGGGTAGTAAATGAAAATAAGACTAATTAGGAAATAGACGACACAATTTGAAATAAATTTGTGTGTATCTCTCTGTTTATATAATTATTATATAGTAAAGTCTGTAAAATTCAGCATTGAAGTCAATTCTATAAATTATGTATTTATTTCTCTGTTCATATAAGTGATCGCTTAGGAGAGTATAAGCAGTCTAGCAGAATGTTAGTGGCATTAAGCCCAAACACACACACAAAACCAACATCCTTTGTTCAGAATCAGAATAACATTTTTCTGTGCCACCAAACTAGAAAATTCTTGCATAAATTTAGTTTATAAAAATATGCTAGATCAAGCCAATTCCAACATACTTATATGGGTTCATGTAGCAACCTTTTCTTTCACACAAAGAACCACATAAAGTACGCACATAGCCTTATCCCTGCAAGTAGATCGAGAGACTATTCCCAAAATCGAGCAACTCAAATTTAAAACACAGTAACCACACTTGGTGGTTACAACATCATGCTTTTTTAGCTACAGAAGAGCTCAAGTTTTCAAGTCAACATCATAAATCACCAACTGCGAATACATCATTAGTATTGGATTTGATCCAATGTGAGAATTAGTAGATTAAGAATTGCAATGATCATCAGGTTTGGAATTAATTATAGATGAAGAATCTAATAAATTTGGAATTTTTCTTTAGTTTTCTCAAAGACTTCTTCAGCAATGATGGCCTCATTACCATCAGCTCTTTTAATCTCCAACTGTGCTTTCTGGTAGAATCCAGTACCTCGCAATGCGTCTGCTATAAAATCGTCGAATCCAATAGCAATGGCTGCCTCAGCCTTTGCTCCATACACCAACCTCTGTTTCAGAACAATGCCATAAATCAAATTATGCTCAAAACAAGACACATTTTTTTCACAAGATGAGGGGGGGAAAAGGAAGAACCGGTAGGTTTTTCCAACCTTGATTCGTGAAAGGTGGATAGCACCGAAGCACATAGGGCATGGTTCACAAGAAGCATACATTTCACAATCTGAAAGTTTTCTCTTTTTCAGCTTCTTACAAGCCTGTCAAATGAAATTAAACATCCATTATTTATTCATTCATTCATTCATTAGGCCATTATTACAACAATTTTGATACAGCTAAAGCATAACAAAATTTGGACATGCAGAATGATACAATCATGTTTTGATACTCTTGCAATTTAGGTAATAAAGTTTCAGGCTTTTTCAGCTATATCCTTTCTAGAGGCTAGAGGGTGATGCCTGAAAGATGATTCAAGTAAGTGAGGCTCAGGCTACTGAATATGAAATTGAAATACTCATTAAACTATAAACAGATAGATACCACTTTTCAGAACTGATTATTTTTTTTGTCTAGACCAGGGTATCCACCTTATAGGCACCTCGAAGGGTCAAACAGCTGGCCCAAGAATTTAAAGCTGCTCCATACCCAAGGCAGAAATTGAACCTCTGACACTTGGTTAAGGATGGATGAGTCCCTTCCACTCAACCACACCCCTTGGGTTACGGAACTGATTATTTGATAATACTTGAATAGAAGATTAAATAGGCTGCCTATAACCTCACCTCTCTAACTGCAGTGACCTCAGCGTGGGCCGTTGGGTCTGTATTAGTTCGGACCATGTTGTGGCAACTAACAACTACTTCATCATTGCATACTATAACAGCACCAAAAGGACCTCCATCCCCACATTCCACCCCTTTATATGCTTCTTCAACTGCTTTTCTTAAGAATTTGTGATCTCTATCCTGTACAGCTAATTAAGCCCCAGATCAAAAGTAATAAGAGGTTAAGTACAACTATATTTATCAGTTAAGTTAGGCATCACATTGTATGAGTTAAGAAGTGTCCTACATGAACCTTGCAGATTCATTACCTTCCTGGTGACCAGCAAATGCAGAAGCTAATGATACAGTTCCATCCTTGGCTTCCACCACTGCAATAATGAGACACACAAAGAAGAAACAATTAAGTGTTGAATTCAATATAAGTTGTCTTCTCAAAAACTTCCTCAAGATTTCTGGGAGCAAGTATCTCCCTTTGCCATATAAGAAGACCACCGACATAAATACATAATCCAAACAAGAAGAAGCCAGGCATATAAGAGCACATTGCAACTAAAATGTAAAGTGGATGACATAATAATACAGAATCCCATAATCATACCGTTCATAGAAATCAGAATACTTTTTTTTTTCTATCAGAAAGAAAAATGAATTAGAAGACTTGAAAGTTGAAATCATAAGAGAACCCCTATATATAGAGCATATAGAGCATCAGTTAAAGATGGAAGTGGAATAGGAAAAACTCAAATGATAGGGTATGTAGTATATACCGTTAGCTTCCTCCATGAATGCGTCGATGTCAATGAGAGAATCAAGAGCAATTCGACAGGGGAAGAAGGGAAAAACGACGAAATAAGGAAACTTGTTGTGTTAATGGATAAAGGAAAAATGAAAAGAATAGGGGAAAATTAGGTCCACGAAAAAACAGATAAAGGAGCCAATATAAAAAAAAAAAAAAAGAAGAAGAAGAAGAATGAGCATGTGAATTCTACATCATGCCAATATAATAATACTAGGAGAATGGATTTAATGTTTGGCTCTTTTATGTATTAGTATGCTAAGCCGATTTTTTTTCATAATTCTCTTCATTTTTTTTAATTTAAACTTAAAAAATTGTAAACTTTTTCTAAAGAATAAGAGTTATAGACAAAAAAAAAATTCCACACAAATAAGGACCTACCGTGAATGGTTTAGGGACCACCTTTATTAGGGATTAAAAAGTTAGTCCCTAATCCACTCATAGTAAATCTCGATTTATGTGGAGTTTTTAATTTTTTTTGTATCTATATCTTTCATACTTTAGATATTCCTTAGAAAAGGTTTATAATTTCTCAAATTTAAATAAAAAAATGAAGAGAACTATAAAAAAAGTCGGCCTAGCATACTAATGCATAGAAGAGCCAAGCACTGAATCCATTCTCTATTTCAAAATAATATCAAATTATAATATTTGATATTTTTTAAATTTTTATATAAAATTGTTATATTTTTAAATGAAGTAATGAGAAGTTATGCACTTCTCTACTTTTTTAGTAACTACCCATAATGCATGTATGTTAGAGTAGTTATTTTTTTAGTATCACACTTTGGTTTGTGACACCAAAAACTTCAAAGCCATATATATATATACTAGAGGCTTCGCATGCACCTACGTGCATACATGTAATTTATTTTTAAATTTTTTGAAAATATAATATAAAATAGTTATTATATTTTAAAATCATTAAAAATTAAAACTCTACTTTTTTAGTAACTACCCATAATGCATGTATGTTAGAGTAGTTATTTTTTTAGTGTCACACTTTGGTTTGTGACACCAAAAACTTCAAAGCCATATATATATACTAGAGGCTTCGCATGCACCTACGTGCATACATGTAATTTATTCTTAAATTTTTTGAAAATATGATATAAAATAGTTATTATATTTTAAAATCATTAAAAATTAAAAATTTGATAATTTTTAAATTTTTAAATAAAATTGTTATCATAATTTAAAATTAAAAAAAATAAGAAGTTATGCTTGTTTTCTCTCTCCTACATCCTCCAATCATATTATATTTTTGTATTTTTTAATTATAAAATATATCTATTTTGTGGAAAGTTAGTTATTTATTGAGATGTTGAGGGGGAAGTTATTTTTTTGGTGTCACACTTTGGTTGTGTGACACCAAAAAATCTAAAGCCATATATATATATAGATATAGATATATAGATAACACCAAGAAGATAGAGGCATGGCCAGAAATAAAATTTAAAGGCTTGTGTGAGGATGGGGGACATCGGAGCTTCCTACTCGACCAAAAAATAATGGTGCTTCAAAACTGATTCCAGTTAAATCCAATAGATCGGATTCAAACCATCTCAGATTATTAAATAAAACTGATTTTTAATTAGATGATTTTAAAAAAAAAAAGAAAAAAAGATGGAGATCTTATGGTAACTTCCTTTGGCTTGTAACAAAATATATGATTGTGGATATTCTCTTTTCATCTCAGAACTAACAATCAAAATTTTTCCTTCTTTTTCTTAATACAGAAAAATGTGATATTTCTCAAATGTAGAGAATTAGACTATTCACTCAGAGTTGAGTCTAATAGAAGAAAATAGTGCTCACGAATGTGACAAAATCATATTCAAATCTTTATTAAAAAATGTGTTCAAATTTAGTATTCAATAATTCTTCAAACATTAAAAAGATCCACGTGAAAAGAAGAGAGAGAGAATTAGAGTATCCCTGTAATTTCTAATTCGCTTATTCATAATGGTTGTTTTTTTTTTTTGGCCTGATTCATAATGATTGTTTAATTATCAATCAATTATTATAATTTATTCTTTTTTTATATAAATTTTTTCAACCTATTTGTAGGCTAATGTGAAAAGAAACCACATGCAAAAGTCAAATTTATTTTTATTTAAAAAAATCAAAATAATTATATGATTAGAGAATAAACTGCAAGATAAATATAATTTGTATTACAAAAATATACTATATGGGGACTAAAACGAAATAAAAATGTTTTTCCTTATGCATAAATATAATTTTCTCCTTAGGTCCTTCTCAGATCTCAGTACACGTACGAGAGACTCAAAGCGCAACGTCAACACGTCGTCGTTTGTTTTGTAGGTATCAAGTTTTGAAGTAAATGGGATCGCAGTCTGTGGTTCTCTGGAACAAGTTGCCGTTACCGATGCCCTTGAAACCGCCGGCGGCAATGATGGCCGCCTCCTATGCCCCGCCCTTATTTCGTTGGAGAACCTCAACGACGACGGCATCAGCCACTTCTGCGGTGTTAATTTCGAAACCCGTGACAATCATTTCGATCCCACTCCCATCTACCCACTCATCGACATCGGTCTCGGCTACTCCGCCCATTCAACCGGTGAAAAATCTAGGGTTTCGACCCACACCTCAATTGGGCCTATTATCTCTCTTATTTCCGCTCTCCATGGTACTATTATCACTTTTATTTTATCAATTTTGACTCTGAATTTAAAATTCACCTTCTTCATAATCCAATTTCTGAATCTGACCTAACATTTGAGTTTTGGCCTTTTGGGTAGTAGGCTTTTGCTGCATTCTTTTCGATGGCTGTTGTATCTATTCCTACTATGATTGTAAGTTTTATGAATTCTTGTGCTTTTGCAATTGTTGTCACACAATATTAGAATGGCTAGCTAGCTAGCGATTGTTGGTGGCTTTTCATGCCCTGCACTGCTCTTCACAGGCTTTTGGAAGATTAGGTGCGTCAATGAAGAAGTTATCTGAAGTTGCCTCAGAAGAGATCCCAGGAACTTTATCTTCTCTTAAACTATCTAGTATGGAGCTGAACGATTTAACCCAACAACTTAACAATCTCCGGTAACACCTCCCAAGTTCCTTCCTTCATTTACATTTATTTATTTGTATAGATTTCGGGCTGAAGCTCAACCCTTTTCGCCAATCTATCTGTAATATTCTTATGGGTTTCCTTGTAAGGCATAAAATTTCTGGAATTAACGTGGGAAAGAAGGAGAGTGGCACAAAAAATCCAAGATCCTTCCGGAAGAAGAACGCAGGATCCTAATTATGATATGAACATTGCCTAAGCAACCATTATGACATTATGTATCTGGAATTAGCAGTTTTTTGGGAGCCAATGACTGGTTGTCACTTGTCAGGCTTGTTCGTTCATCTGGTTGGATTGAAAATTGAAGCAAGTAGTAAACTAAGAAACTATTGGTGCTTTTCAGTTTAAAGCTGCAATTGCAAAGTGCTGATTGTGGGCATCCGTATAAATATATAAGCTATATTAGGATATGATCATGCTGTGTAATGTATATCCGAGGAATTCTTTGTTTCTTGAGTAGATGTAATTCTGATTACAGAAGAATTTTAGTTTTGCAAAATCAAACCATATATATAAATATTCACAGCTTTGCGTACTTCTTGAGAGCTTTGTCAGCATCTTTTGCATGATCTGGTACAGGCATGTTGCTCAGTAGAGTAACCCTAGATGATGATACCAAGGATCTATTCTCTGAGTTTGCAGGATCTATCTTCCAGAGTCTTACCTCCCATACCTGCTCCAGAATAGAGTAAAATTCGATTAACAGGGTAATAATACATGACTATCTGCTTTAGAATTTAACCAAGCTATGCAGTTCCTAATCCACTGAATATTTTGTGCCAAGATTAGAATAATGCAGGGTGTTTGAGCAACAATATGTGACTTGAGCCTCGTGCAAGTGGATAGCACCCTTAATCCTTCATAAACTAAAGATAAGGCCTACTTGTTGTTGTTGGAGATGAAATTATGGTATGAAGTATGAAGCCATAATTTGCTTGTCTGTACACATAAAGTAAAAATCTTTGGATACTAGTGGAATTGTGATGGTAATCTAGGTAGAAATTATTAGAGAGAGAGAGGGAGTTGGACCTGAATGCTTTTGCCAACATTAATAGGGGTGGCTTCTGCATAGACCAAGTCACCGAGCTCGGCGCGTCTGAGATGGTTGATGCTAAGCTGAACTCCGGCGACTCTCTTGAAGCCAGCAGCCATGTGGGCTCCCATGCTGGCGAGAGCTTCAGCTATCAAAGCAGAAACCCCTCCATGTAACACCTTGAATGGCTGTGTCAGAAAAGTGTCAACCACAATAATAGTCATTCACTTTAGTTTTCATCATTGTTTTGAGAAGAAAGATAGATTTTGAGAGAGGTTGACCTGGCAGCACTTGTGGGTGACAGGGAGGCGGCCAGACACTCTGTGCGGTGTCAAATCTTCAATCTCGAAACCAATTGCGTGGAGGGGAGCATCCAAAGCTGCAGTCTTTGATGAAGAAGATGATGATGATGATGATGATGCCCCGCCTTCCATATTAGCTTTTGCTCTTGAAGGAAGCGAAGAGAGAGACTTTTTGAGAGGGCAAAAGGCAAATGAAGTGGAGAATTACGAAAGTCGTTGATTTTGAGGGTATTTGGGAGGAATGAATGAATGGATGGTGGGTAGTTGGGGGGAGTGAGGAGCGCGTGTAACATAACAGCAAGTAGGGTGGGTGGGTTGGATTGGTTGTCACTCGTGGGAGTCAGATTTGTCTGCAGTATCAGAATAAATTGCTGTATTGCACTATTTTAGAGGATGAATATTTGAAATTATTAATAGTTAATTTATTAATTATAAGTTATTAAATCTATTTTAAAGTATGTGTTATTTTAAATTTAAAAAATTATTTTCATATAGATATTTAAACAAATTCAATGATTGAATGTTAATTTTTTATAGCTCTATAACATTATCTCTATTTTAAATAGCAATACTATATATAGAACAGTTGAGCTCTATTCTTCCACTCATATACACGATTTTTTTAAAAAAAACTTGAAACTACACTTTCTTTATTTTAAAAATTTACGTTTACATCCTTTAAAAATATTTTAGAACTTATAATTTTATTTATTTAGATTAAAATATTTTTATATGATTAAATATATTTTAACTAAAATGCTAAATAATTTTTTAAAGAAATAAAATAATAATTTTTAACTCAAAATAAATAATAATTTTAAATTTATATTTATATTAAATTATATTTTTTTTAAACTATTAATAATGATATTAATGATAAAACTATTAAAATGGGTAAAACTATAATTTTGATATTTTTCAAAAGAAAATAGTATAATTTAATTTAGGATTTAACATATTTGAAAAATAAATTTATAATGTTGTTTTGCATGAAACAAAAATCCTTTTTATTAATGGATAATAAATTAAGGAATCCATAAATATAATTTAACTACCAAATTTTAAAGCAAGTTGATATAATCCTCTTTTAATAAAGTAACAAATTAGTTGTTATAACTTGTAAACTAGTAGTAGATACTGTGGTCGGTGTACATTCACATTTGTAGACAAATGAATTGGGTTCTTTCAAGAGAAGAGATAGGAAACTGCCACATCCACACTGCTTGTGTCTAAATCTAACCCTAGTCCTTTCCTCTCCATCTAAAACCTCCAACCAATGCAACCTATCTATCCCAAATTAATATACCATACCTATACGGCTATGCCCATACCATACTCATTCTCATGACTACCGTTTGTTTGATAGATTTATTTTGATCGAGTAAAAATAAAAACAAAATTAAAAATGAGAATCAGATAAAATGATAATTATTTCATTCATTAAAAAAGTATTAATATTTAAAATAAAGAGCAAAATTGACGTTTGCAACGTCATTCCCTCTCTCTCACCTAAGATTCTCTGTTCAACAAACACCTTTAACACCTAACATTATTGAATTTAACAAATGATAGTATAAAAAATATTTATGTGCTTGTATTGCGTCATATTATTTATACATTAATATTTATTTATTTGTTATATAGGCTCTCTAACGTCTAACATGATAAGTAAAAAAATTAAAAATAAATATTATTAGTAATTGCACAAATGAGATGACATACCAATGTGCGGCTAAGAAATTCTCATGATGCTAGGTTCTTTATAATACAATGAACTATTATATTGTTGAAAATACATGTGGAAAAAGAAACAAGTTTAGTATTAATGGTCTTCTGATATCATTGTTTACATTACATGCGTCACATGTTGTTATTCATAATGAATTAATGGCCATTCATTGAAGTCCTTTACCCTACAACTTGATTCCACTAACAAACATTTGGGTGACGTTTGGTAGCCGGTGAGTATTTAGTGGGAAGTGGAAGTGGAAGTGGAAGTTTTTTATGTGTGTTCGGTATGTAGGGAAAGTGAAATAAAAATAAAAATTAAGATTGTTTGGTATGATAGGAATGAGAGAGGGAAGTGGAAGTTAAAATATGCAAAATACTATTTTACCCTTACCCTTACCCTTTACCCTAATCTCACTCTCACTCACGCACAGTTTTCACATTAGAGAATTTTGTGGAATGAATTATTAGTGTTGGTTATCTTTTATTTATTTATTTATTTATTTCATTGTAGTTACTTGAAAGGCCTCTGTTTTAAAGTACATACCAAGACCTTATCAGCCGGCTGATACATGCCCATCAGCCGGCTGATAAGGTACTGAAAGACAAAATTATTGCAGGAACAAAAATAGAGACATTTTAATACACAACACCAACACATAAGCATTTATAACATATAACTTATCCTCCCTAAAATACATATAACTTATCTTCCCTACCTATTGGAGAGAAGGGCAAAGTAGTCTTTTCACAAATCTTATCCTTCTCTCCACCTCACCTTCCCTCCACTTCCCTCCACTTCATTCCACTTCCCTCCAATTTACATGGAAGCAAGCTTCCCACCTAGCAAGGAAGCATGAACTCACCTCACCACTTCCAAAATCATATCAAACATACTTCCCACTCACCTTCCTTCTATCCTCACTTGAGGAAGTGATACCAAACGGCCCTTTGGTTAGCAGTTTCGCAATTAATGCATAGAATACAAAGAAAAATGGGATTTTGATCAACCATTCTAATTTCTAAGCAAAACAAAAATCCTCTAGCGCTCTCTTTTTCTTTTTTCTAAATTATAATTTATAGTTATCACTTATCACTATTCCATTATGAGTTTGGGACTTGAAAGTGTGGAGGGAAAAGAAGGTTGATTACTAATTTCTCTCTCTAATGTTTAAATTAAATAAATAAATGAAATAGTTAATTAACAATAAAACTTTATATATATTTTTGACTATGTATGTTATCCATTTTTTTTATTTCTAAATATCTCCACATATTAATATTACATATAACTTCTTAAAAGACTTGTCATGTGATGTGTGCCTCACGTTAATATATCTTCTTTTATCATCATCATCGATAAATTATATCATATTTAATTATTCAATAAAATCATACACAACATATGAGATAAGTTGAGAGGCAAAGTAATTTAGAAGGGGAAAGTAGGTATTTTAATAGAAGTTCTCCCAGAATTTTCCTCCAGAATTCTAACAATCAAATAAGGAAAATTTTTAGTTAGTATCTTTCATTTCCCCCATTTTCCCACTTCCACCAAACACACCCTCTATTGTTTTAGATAAAAACAAGTTAACAAATAATTTTTTTTTCATAAACTTTAAAATTTAAAGAACTTTAGAACATTTATAGTTGAATGGAGTTATGTGTACATATATAACCTAACATTTAATATATGACTTTGAAAATCATTATGTTTAATACAGTTAGTACTTAGTTGGTTCTTTAAACATTTAGTCGATTTCTGTCGATGTATTTGGAGAGGATTACATGATCAATACTAAAACTTTTTTTTTTGAAAAATTTACAATACGCAAAGAAGATTAATAAATATTATTAACGATTGATATATGAGCTCACAAAAAAAAATTATATAACTCTGGACTCTGGAGTATACTGAACTCATCTATATTTTTCATAAAAAATACTATGATTTTCAGTGAAATATAAATTGGAACATATTTCAAAAGAACTTATCATCAGGATTCAGGTAGAGAGAGAGTGAGAGAGAGAGAGGAGACAGCATATTCTCATTTTCTTACTAGTTACTATCAAATATCAATCTGTCATAATTAATGCGACTTATGAACAATAAAGGAAAATTTGTATTTATTAGAACAGAAAACAATATATAATAGATTTCTGGCAAAAAAAACTATATATAATAGATAAACAAAATATTATAATTAATGGACCAAAATCTTATTTTGATTCCCCTATCTTTATAATTTGTTTTAAATTGGTATTTTTGTGTAACATCGCTAATTTGATCCATCAACTGATGATATAACAATAGCATGATGGAATTTTTTTAAAAATTATACTTCCATCATTTTTTTTATAACTATACTTCCACCACTTTAACCCATAACTTTCATTTCAATCCTTACATTTTATCCTCTCTTTTTTTCTCTCTCTCTTTCTCCACACTACTCAATCTCCTTCTCATCTTCGTCAAGTTCAAAACTTTTAGAAATTTTGCTATGGATTATATAAAAAGTGTAATTATTATAAATTTAGAGGATAATTACAACATTTTTTAACATGTCAAAAATACAATTGTCAAAAATTTAAGAGAGCATGAGTATTATGACATGTGGCAACTTCTGATCCATATATTATTAAGGGCATGACATACCCTCAAATTCTTAATTGCATTGTACAAAGTCCCTTTGAAAAAGTAACCTCCTAGGCCCTAGCTAACAAAATTTAATAAAAAATTATTTAAATAATTAACAAAATATTTTAAATAATAAAATAGTTTAATATAATTAAAAATATGTAAAAATATATTCAATAACAATAATCTAAATGAAAGTAATTAAAAATCAAAGGATAACAATAATCTAAATAACAAAATATTGTACGGACAAAATGGCAAGTCAAAAGAAATATTCCTTCCAATCAACTTTGTCATGTGATCTTAGGCCAAAAAAAAAAAAAAACTTTCTCATGTGATCATAATGAGTGTTATCTCATATATTATTATATTATTAATTATTTAATACACTAGTAAATAATATCATTCAACTCTAATATTATCTTAAATGATATGATTAAGATGACATCATAAGGGGAAGAGAGATCTTTTCTTACTCTCTCCCTTGTTTAAATGTTAATTCTTTCATTATCTTCTCCTTTAATTATTAATTTTTCAAATAAGGAGAATATGCTACTTTTCTTCTCTTTCTTTATCTTGTTCTTTTTATTTCTCAATCCAAACATATCGTTAACAAATATAAGATCTTGATTTCATTTTTAATCGTTTTAATAAGACTATATATTGCATATGCATCTATATACTGGTTTTAATATATTAATTACTTTGTTTTCAAAGAGTATATTAATTATAATATATATGTACACACAGGTTTAGTTGATTTTAAACTTGGATAAAAGAAAAAGGTTATGTTAGATAATCAATAATCAACATAAAATTTTATTGATTCTTTATCTAATAAAAAAAGTTTTAATTATTGTTGCATACAGATACATTATAACAAACATAATTAAGCATATTAATTAAGGATAGATCGACATGCATTTTAAATGTTCCTGTATAATGGTTTCAAAAAAAAAATTTATTCCTGTATAATGCAATTTAGATTCTAATCTTTGATCGTCCCTTACAAAAGAACTGTCCCTTTAATATTTATTATTATTCTTTTCTCCTCCAATTAATTAAATCAAGTTAAGTGTGGTGAGGAATTAAGCAAAATAATCATGAAATCGAACTGAAAACAAAAATTGAGAACAAAACTTTTTAAAAAAATCTAAGTTAGTGTGAGATCATTTGGAATTTAATTTGGATACTCCTTTTAATTACTAAAAAGAAAAAAAAAAGAAATGACACGTCCAAGAAAACCAATTTAATTATATTATAAAAAAAAGAAAAACAATTTAAATTTATATTAATGTATCAATTAGAAAAATGATTTTTTTTTTTCTTTGTAGTGAGTGCAGAAACCTTCACCCAAATTGAGAATATTGATCACTTTTTGTATAATTTCGAACTGATCGATTGCTTCTAACTTCTTTTTTAAATCTTAATGTCACGGTATGCATATTTTTTTATTTATTTTTTACGTATACTTTTAAATTGAAGATAATTTTATTTGAGACATAGCGCCTGTTTGGTTACTTGTTTTATGGACGTAATATTGGCTGCAATTTTACATTTTTTTAATATTTTTTATACTAAATATACCTTACTTTTTGTAATCTGATGAAATTATATTTTTTCGCTTACTTTTTTACTCACATTTATTCCATTCTCACTTTTTTTAAGAGAGAATTCCATTCCCACTTTTAATATAAAGGTAAAATGATTATTTTATATACTTTTATTCTATTTACATCATATCACTTTCACATCACATTTCCATTCCCTCTAATATTTCTATTTTCATTCCTATTTCCATTTTTATTATATCCAAAAAAAAAACAACCAAGCAAACGGGCCCACAGTATGTATATTATGAAATTGAATCTAGTGAAGTGCAAAAATTATAAAGTGTATGAAGTGCATCATCCAGACCGTTATATAAAAATCGAGATTCGTGTCCGTACTGTAACAATTTCATCCAACAACCCTTAAGTGTACACTTCACACACTTAACCAGATCTACACTTTAGCAGATCCGGATCGACATATTATATATGAGTGGAAGTCACAGGAAAACTGACAATCATCAAACACATTATTGCTTCATCACAAATATATATATATATATATATATATATATATATATATATATATATATATATATAATGAAATAGGTAAAGTACTTTTGATGGATAAAACTAATTAGTAGAATCAGATTTATATCATTCTGAATCAACCAAGAAGAAATTTAAAATAGAAGCCACACAAGACTTCATAATTAATTTCTTCTTATATTTGGAATCAAAATGTTAGGGATATTAATGAAATAGGTAAAGTACTTTTGATGGATAAAACTAATTAGTTATTAAATATTTTCAGTTTCATTCATAATAATGTGCATTTAAGGATAAAACTAAGATGGACAATAATTAATTATTTTGCTTGAAATGAGAAAGTCTTAAATTTAACACTAATAAGGACTCATCTTAAATTGATTAAGAAAATTAAATAATTGGGATAAAAGTTCAATGGTACCGTACCACTGAACTTCAGTGCATCCCTCCAATCATGTAGTGTCATTTGTTAATATTAATAAAAACTTACATTAATTAGAGCTCACCTTGAATGGTTTAGGGACCAACTGATTGGACGGATGTACTGAAGTTCAGTACTACTGTACCACTGAACATCTACTCAAATAATTAGAGGAATGTACTAAAATTCTAATATCGTACTACTCAACATCATCTCCTATTAGAATGACTATGAAGAAACATATAAATATGTCAAAAGTAATTAATTAAATTTGAAATAAGTAGTTATACATATAAGAATTAAGAAGCTCTCAATTATTTGTGGAAAGATTAGCAAATCCCAAGTGGGTTTAGGAGGGATTATATGTACATTAATTATATTGTGGGGAAAAGGAATATCACCTATATCTTATAAAGCGTATATATAAATACACGAGCTTAAGTTTTGTAGGTATGCATACGCCTAATAGTATCTAACTTTCGAGTAGATGTTCAGTGGTACGGTAATACTGAACTTCAGTACATCCCTTCAATCAATTGGTCCTTAAACCATTCAAAGTGGGCCCTAATTAATGTGAGTTATTAACTTATTATTAATATTAAACCATATATATGATTCTGATTACAACCAACAAATACATTTGCCGTGTTTGTAGTAATCATTGATTCTTAGCAATAATAGAACAGAACTACTAGTCAATACTCAATACATATGTTAGAGTAAAAGCTCTTTGTAACTAATTAATTGTGATAATATTAGAGTAAATTATACTAATTTTGTTTTAAAAATAAAACTAACATTTTATACTGTATTTGTTCATTTTAAAATAATACAATAATCTAACTATATCAGAGTTTAATTTTATACTTTTATTCAACACAAAAATAAAAAATAAAAGAAAAAAGTAAGTGTAATTTTTTAAACTAGAGAAAGAGAAGTGTAGTTGAGTGGAAGGGACTCATTCATCCTTAACCAAGTGTCAGGGGTTCGATTCCTGCCTTGGGTATGGAGTAGCTTTAAATTTTTGGGCCAGCTGTTCCATACTTCAAGGTGCATACAATTCAGCGAGGGGATTACTCACTGTGCTCGATGGTGAATATCCTAATTTTAAAAAAAAAGTATACGTAATTGTTTTAGTATTAATTTATGTCTTCCCATGCATTTTAATTCTACAAGTTGATGTGGTGATCAAGTGCCCTTTCTTTAAAATAGCTAGAGATCGAAGAGAATAATTAAAAGAAAGAAAACTGAACACACAACTTTATTTTTCTAAAAGTAAAACTAAAAAAAAATAATAATAATAATAATAATAGAACTGTACTTGGTGTACATATACATGAATACCAAGTGTGGGTTCCCCCCATACATACATACATAGGGTATCCCTTAAGAATTAAGATCTCATAAAGGTAAGACAGCTTGAGGGCACTGTGCTGGGAGGCCAAGAGATGTTAGGGAATTTCTTGGAAGATCACACAATATATAATTAATGCCCTTCACCTTCATCTTCATCTTCAACCTTCACACAGCTAGCTATCTATCTAGCTTCCTACCTGCTTGCTTCTGCCTAAAAAGATCACACATATATATATACTAACCACATAAAGCTGAAAGGGGGAAAGCAAAGCCACAAAAGCTCTACTTTCGAATTCTTTTCCTTTGTTTCTAAATCTTTTCCCTTTTCCCCTTTGAGATAAAGTGTCATTTATGTGATATTATAAGCTATTTTTAAATTAGTGTGCCTCTTACACAGTTGTACTTGTATTCCTGCCTACCATTTATTTATAATCTTTTTTCCTCCTTCCTTCCTTATTGCAGAATACAAATACCATGTCTATCTCTGAAGTGTGAACACAACATTCACATTTTATTGGCAGGAATTGAGGCTGGATGAAAGTGATCGAGTACTTGTATATTATTATATTTTAGCCTTTGATTAATTAGGTGTTTACCATAACAGATATAATGATTAATTTCTCGAGTATTGTAAGAGCAAATAATGCTCTATTATCATCCATTCATGATCGAATAAACATAGACATTTTACCATATGTAACACATCTCATATATATATATATATATATATATATATATATATTAATGCATTTTGAATGGAAACTTCATTAAGTAATAGCCAAGAGGCGGAGACTTTTACTTTCTAGTCAAGAAAGAGTAAAAGAAGAGAAGAGAAATGCAGGGAGAGATAGAGATTAAAGAGATGAATGATGACAGAAGTAAAGTTAGATGTAGATTCAACAAAGTTAGGAGTACAGGCATCAACCTAATTCCGTAGGCAATATTATTTAAAGCCAAAAAAGAAAAAAAAGCATCTTTTGTTATGCGGCGGTTTGAATTGCAGCCATTAGCCATATCATACATGAGGTAAGGAGTAAGGACACTAACTGTTAGAGGAAAAAAAAGCTCATACACATAAGAAAATTCGGTAACAAATTAGAAAGAGTAGGATAGGCACTGTTGGTTTAAGGGGTCAATTCCAAAAGTAGAGGACAAGAATGGTTGTTTGTGCCTTCCTTTATTTTCTCTGATATTTTACAGCCTTGATAACCTCTCTTATTAGTCATCTCAAGGAATCCTGACCGTCCATTTCCTTCCTAATAAATTAATACCCTCTCATCTGTTCGATAAAATGCCCATGAGAAGCTGGCTCTATAAATACAAGAGCTTCCCTTCCATGCCTTCTACAACCAACTACTACAACTAGTTGCTTACTTACACCTCAAGAATTCCTTGAGAAATCTGTGAGTTATAGACTGAGCCTCACAGAATCATCATATTCATATCTTACTCCCCAAGAGAAAGAGAAGAAGCAGCAGAAGCAGAAGCAGAAGCAGCATATATATATATCAAGGTATAGTGAGAAAGAGTATGGGAGCTAGAAGGTCGTCTTCCTTCTCCTTCTGTGGCATATTCAAGTCGTGCTTCTCAAGTGGAAGAGATGATTACTACTGGGAAGAAGGAGTTGGTGGAGGAAGGATATTTGCAAGTGATGAAGACAGAGGACGTTGGGTTGCAGAGCCTGGTATTGATAGGAAAGCCTCTGCTTTCATTGCTAAATTCTATGCCTCTCGTGTCTCTGATTCTGAGCATCAATTTGCCTCTTAAACCAAAAAATAAACCCTCCCTTCCCTTCTTCTTCTTCTTCTTCTTTGCTTTTACATTATTGCAAAGTAGGTACTTTAGCTCTCTTGATATTCAGACCAGTCTTGTTAGCTGCAATAATGTGGTCATCAATAATGTAAAAAGAAAAAAAAAAAAGTGATTAATTAATGTTATTAGAAGTGTGATTTCTTTTAATCAATTTAATTTTCTTACTCTATTTTGTCTTCCTTTCTGGCTGATTTGTGCATGAGGGTGTGTTTAGCTAGAGAGGTTTTGGAGGTGAGTGTGACTGGCATAGTAATCTGATGCATGCTATATTCTGTCACTACGTCATTTCAGTTTTTGGCTTAAAATTCAGAAAAGGGAAAAATAAAAGCATTTGGATATTGAACAGCCAAGTGCATGATTCACAGCAATGGAAATTAATATTATTATTAGAACAAACTTTTCTAACTATTCTTGATTATTTCCTCCATGCTCTTTTCCTTACTAGCTGATTAGTGCATGAGGTGTTCAGCATTCTGTTCATGACATAAAGCTTGAATATGTTTAACCAGAAAGCTTATGTGAATAACCAACAAGATTAGAAGTGAATGTGAATATTGGAAAAAAAATTAAATTTGACAGCATCTATAGTCTGAAAATGGCTTGATTAAAATACAAAAAATCGAGATAGAGGGAAAAAAAATAAATATTTGGGATATTAAACAGCCAAGTGCAGGATGTTTGTTAAGTTTACTGATTGATATTAGCACAAGTTTGTTTATTGTGTGGTCTTTTGGATGATACTTACTGTAGCAGTTTTTCTTGCTTCTTCAAATAATTGACACAAATTAGAAACGAGGGCTCAATTTGATTGTATTAATTAATTCGTTTTTTTTTTCTTCGAATCTTGAACTTTCCAAAACCATATTGAAAGGAAGCAGTTTGTTGTGAAGAAAAGAAATTGTGGAAAGAGTACAGGATGTACATCAAGTGTAACCTTTACTTTCCTTTTGATTCTTCCTTTTGATTTGATAGAAGCTGTTTGCTATATTTCTTTTCACCTGTCTTACTTCCGTCATATATTCCTTGGTCCTTTTTTCATATAACCAACAAGAAAAAAATAATAGCCTTTTCCTTTCAAAAAAAGAAAATCATATCATTTCATAACTTGGATGAGTCTTGGAGCAACATTAATGTTGCTGACATATGACCTGGAGTTCACGTGTTCAAATCTTGACAATCTTTGTTTGTAGAGGTAAGCCTGCGTTTATTTACCTGACCCTCTCCAGATCCTACTTGCTAGGAATCTTGTGCACTGAGCCGCTCTTTTTGTTTCATAACTTACTGAAAAAATCACATGCACAAAGAACATTAGTTTGACAATTTTGTCAAAAGATGTGCTAAAATTATTGCTAGAAAATAACTCGACTAAATCTATAGGATAAATATGGAAGAAATCGATTTCATAAAAATAGTTCTTTCAACCAAGGAATTAGTGCATATTACCAAGCAAGGACGTGTCATGTTTAGAACAAATGTGCATCACATGTCAAACGTACACACTGAGGGTATTTTAAGAGTTTATGCTTTATAAATTCACAATATATGCATTCCCTCTGATTTGATAAGAACCTAAGTTCTTATACCTTTGATTTTGGATAGCATACTATGTTGATTCCTCTTCTTGTTTGTTTTCTTCCTTTTATTTCTCTTGGGGGACGTTTACTTTTTCCTGATCTTTCAATCTGGATGCACATAATCCAACTTTTCTAAAATTGACAGCATGGGATTGTTCTTCATTTTCTCTTAGTTGAAATCTGAAGGTATAGTCTAAAACAGTATAGCTTATGGCCAATGAGGGACTGGGGAATAGAATAAAACAGGAGAATCCAAAGCATGATTTGAACCGTCTTCAGTTTCTTTGTTTTTTTAATTTTTCAAAAGGATCGGATCAGCTTGCATAATTTCTCATGTCATATATTCATTTTGTTTAAAGAGTAAGAATTAAACACATGACAGCATTCAAAACTTGAAATACACTATACTGGACAGCATAATGTGTTAACTTGAGAGATATTGATAATGGAGGAGCCAAGTGTCAAAAATGTTACAGTTAGAGAGAAAGGAAGTTTATCCGTTGTGCTTTTCTGTGTTTCACTTTTGAAACCATTGGCAAACGTTGATGGGAATCCTCAGTAAATGTACAATATCAGAATGACAGGATTACCACAATGCAGAGAGGAAGAGTATTAATTCCAGCATCTTATTCACTAACCAATGTCCCTATCCATAGAATCCAAGGTTCTAAGTTCTGCTGAGTTAAGGGAAAAAAAAAGGTACCTTTACGACAGAGAATGGCAAACAATTATATATGAAGTATGAACTCTTTACTACTGGGTGGAGTTGGTTATACGGATCAAGATATACCTACGTGTTTTGTCTTCATTTGACACTGTATTCAAGTCACGCAGCACGTTGCTTTCGGGCAATGACTTAGCACTAACATGTTCATGTCATTGATCCATATTTATACAGATTTGACTAAGTTTTATACCGGCTATCGACTACCTGCAACCCTCCTCTTTTATCTAGGTTCATTGTAAACACATGCCAAACCGACCCACTTTTCAGTAAAACGCATGTTTAACATACTTGTAATACATATGCCTTCAAGATTAGATTGACCTAACCAGGTGTATTGAAAAATAGCTCATGCTTGATGAGGTAGCTAGGGATAAGATAAAGATAAGAGATAATTATCAACTTACTTAGCTTTTTCCTTGTAAGGCAAGCATTTGTACAAACACTTGATGGGCATACTTCAGAGTGGTGAGTTGGTATTCACTGAAACAAGAAAAGCCTTTATCTAATATCCATCACTCTGTAAATTGGTAGAATCTGATTTGGAGTTATCAGTTACTGCTACTGCACAGAATGATAACTATAAATATCAAATACGTCATTGAGGTGATGCAAAATCCTATGCTGTCTGCATTTTATTAGGCAGTATATTGAAGGCAAAGAGCATCTTTCAATTAGGTAAGTAGCTTTTTTTCTTTAAGTAGGAGATGGAATTATTACTTCTAAGAGTTAAATTTTCATGACATATAGAACAAGAAGCTGAATTGGATGCTTGTGAAGAGTACTGAGAGTAGCTTGGGTTCTATGGCCCTTATCTGTAAAATCTGGCATGTCTGGAAGAAGAAGAAGAAGAAAAAGAAAGAATAAATAAAATAAAATCCCAAAAGTGGGAAAAAGATTTGGATAAGAAGCCTTTTTCTCTATTGTACTGCAATTTTATATATAGTTTTTGGAAGCATTGTAAATTATGAATTTATGGTTTCTATAGCAGAGGAATTAAGAAAATGCTCATATTGGTCCAAACTTTCAACGATAATTACATTAATTAATATCTCCCTTCAAAATTTTAGAGACTTAATTATACATACCTCCTATGATTTTAGAGAGCTAATCTTCTTAATTGTGCTAATTAAGGGTGTGAAGTGTGAGAGATGATTTATTTTACACACAAAAACAATATATTTCACGCTTTTCACAAGATACGCACTTTAATTAAAAATCTGAATCCCTAACTTTATCTCGCACTCCTATTGAAATCATTGTTAGAATTATGTTCTTGGTTTTACAAATTAGAGTTCAACGTAAACTCAAGAAGTGGAAATTGATCATGAATACTAGAATGAGGGTAATGTGAAATTAATTATGTTATCATGATTCATTAATTTTTTTTGTCGAAACTAATAATATCTAAAATATTATTGAACTCTGATTAATTTAATTATAATAAACCTTTTTCAGAGCTGTTTTCATATACATTGAACTTAAAGTTAGAACATTCCTCTCGAGGGATAAGAGTTCAATGGTACCATACCATTGAAGTTCAGTACATTTCTCCAATCATGTAGAACTATTTGTTAATATTAATATATTAATGAGGACCCACCTTGAATGGTTTAGGAACCACCTGGAGGAATGTACTGAAGTTCAGTACTATCGTACCACTGAACATTTACTCCTTAAAGAGAGAGGTGGCTCTTTTCAGGTTTTATTTATTTATGTATGTAATAATTTTATATGAATTTTTAATGTATACAATTAACTGTGTGTTGACCACATCATTATATACCACCACCACTTACAATAATTAGAAGCTCTCCTTTAATATTCCTACTTTGAATAGAATGTTGAGTCAAATTAATATTTATTGCCTGCACAAACCACATCCAACCCTACCTATCTATTCCTAACCTTAGTTATATACATATAATTAGTTCTAATTAACATATTAATCTTGGTGTGATCCAGGAAACAACTTTTTTTAAAAATAAAAAATAAAAAAGAGCAGAATCAATTAAGCAACTAGCAGTAGAATAAAATATATGCTGCAAGCAAATTAAGCATCGGATCGAATGGGATTGATTGGAGGAAAAATATATATATAATTATTTGTTTGCTTAATTTAATTAAGTATGCTTTAAATTCATTAAACTTCTATTCATATATATATAAATATATAACAAATTAAAGGCTTTTCACTTTCTATGATATATATATGCCAATCCAAGTTGGTAAAAGCTAACTAATCATTAGTGCAAATATACCAATACCACACATATATATATAATTTTTTTCAGAGGCTGTAGGCTTATAGCTAGGATTAATTAAACTCAACACTAATTTGTGAATCAGAATTTGCAAACTAGCTAGTTTCTTTTTACTTTTGTTAATTTGACGACTCCATTTTTCTTGAAGTACATCTTCAATTCCCTACCCTGAAATTAAATAAGATACAACTTATAAAATTAAAATAAAATTATAGACTTTAAGCTTTTTGCTAACCCTTGCCTTAATTTGAAGTTTATTATAGGTTGTATCAAAATTCGTACGTACCTATTAATAATAAAAATTAAACACTCTAGTGACAATTTAATTTTAATAGAACTTTGGAATATTCAAATTTTCTTAGAAGAATTATTGAATATATAATGGGATTTTTACCTAATCAATCATTAAAATAGGAATATGAAAATTCCAAAGACACAATAAAGTAAAATAGCCTAATTTTAGATAAGGATATATATTATTTTATCCTAATTTCTTAAAATCTTCAAAGAAGAAAAATAAAATTCTCATGATGATATATTAACCATGAGAATTAATCAAGTTTTCTAGTATTAAAAGAGACATTTAAAATAAAAAGTATAAAACTTTAAGTTAATTAATTAAGAAAAAGAAAAAAAAAAAAGAAGAGGTGGGGTTATATATTTTGATAATTATTGAAAAAAGTAGAGAAATGATAAGATTGAATAAGATACCTAATAAAAGGTGGATGTGGGGACAAATTCTTCTTTAAGAGACAAGATGAACATTGTGTACTTGTGATCCACAAGTTCTCCAACAAAAGTTGAGGCATGAATTTAATAATGGATATACATTTATATTATTTATTGGATTAATTATTGGATTGATGCATGCATGCTTCAATCTATTGAAAATGGTACAGAAATTGTTGGGAAATTAGAATAACACTGTACTTCACGTTGCACTTTCTTTTTTTGTTTGGCTCCAGTACTCAGTACACTTCCTTCTTCCTATATACCCATATTAATTTAATATTTGTGCAACTGTTTATGTTCTGATTTAGCAACATTTACATTTTAGATTGTTTTATGCATCAACTTGACATAAATTTGAGTTTATTTTTTCTATAAATAGTTTATTTATTTATTTTTTGTGATGGTTCATTATGTAGAAACTTCAAACATACTTGAATGATGGAGGGTTTTTTTTTTTCAATTGGGTTTAAATTTATTTATTTTATTGCAGGTTGTAGTGTTGCAAATGAAATTTAACCTTTAAAATTTAGACTAATTAAATTATAACTAATACTCAATTATTGGATAGCAGTAAAGTGTGTCATTAAGAATAACACCGTTTAAACTTTAAATATACTCATATGACATGCCAGGTACCTCTGAATATTCTCTCAAAATGATCTAAATAATTATTCATAATAGTATTTAACAAAGAAATAAAAATGTGGTAATAATCAGGGCACACACAACACAACACAGACATTAACAATAAATAGAAAAGTTAAGAACAGCAATATATCCATAAAATTCCCAAACATGAAGTCCTGTCTACATGTGAAAGCATAACCTCATTTCATAGTGTTAATGATCAAATGAAATAATTTCATTTATAAAAAGCAATAATAGTAAAGAATAGTAGCACCAATAATTTATGAGATCAGTTGTCACTCACACATTGCATGTGAAAGGGAATAATACAAGTATATATATTACTATATATATGGGAATACCAATTAAAATAACTTAATTAAATTTGCAAGCCAAGATCAAAGGGGATGCACTGCTCCATTTGATTTCTCATATGCATTATGATATATATTGGGAAAAAAGTTATGTGCAAGTGTTTGATATATATTAGATTTTTTTAATATATATATATGTGTGTGTGTGAATTTTTTTTTTAAAATGGTACGTACTCTGTACATTGATGATATACATTATAAATTATATATTATAAGATGCAGAGTTAGTTTGTATTAGTTTTTTAACATATTAATGTAAGATAAAAGAATAAATAAACTTATCCGCAATTACCATATGACATATTAAAAAATTGAATAATTGTACATTGTACAACTACAAGCCTGTATAGTTTATAGAATATGAACTTTGCTTGCTTCATAGAAAGCATATATATAAATGGAAAAAACTTAGGTCTATTTTCTTATGTCTATTTTATCCAATTTCACCAATCATATATTGTATTTATACTCTCTTTCTTCTATGATTGGTCATATAAAAGGTGGTCTCCTATATTCTCTCTCTACTGTGATTGGTCATTTAAACACTTTTTGCCACGTGTCATAATTATATTGGGGAATTGGATAAAATGGACATAAGGAAATAGACCTAAGTTTTTTTGTATATAAATATAGACATGTTACTGACATTAGATGAATCACTGAATTGTTTATTATGAGGTTTCAAATTTCCAAAGATATGCTCATCTTTTCACTTCGATTTCTTTTACATATGAGTTACAAGTAGCCATCATATATTTTATATATATATATATATATATATATATATATATATAATTTCAATGATCAAACTCAATTTGAAAGGAAAGTGTTGGGAAAAGATTTTTTTAAAATCCAATGAAGCTGTAATGGGAAACTAACGATATTATATATGAATTTTTTAAATGAGATTACCATGGTTCCTTCCATACAAGTGAATGTCTTCATCGGCCCATGATTAGAAGCATGGGCTCATTGCAGATTTGTTCACATTTATATGTCATTTTTTAATTGATTTACTACCACATTTTTTGTGAATCCAGAGTATTCACCACCAAATAATAGTGACAATTTATTCTCACAGCAAACTTTTCAAAAAAGGTTTTAAAGCTAGCCACAAAACTTTTTTCATACATCAGAGTTGATCAAATGGAAGATATCCTAATAATTAGAGGTAGGGAAAGACCAAAGAAAACAACAAGAGAAACAATTAAGAGGGTTTTAACCGTAAATAACCTAATCATAGAAATGTGTAAAGACAGAACATGTTGACGTCGCTTGATCTATATAGTCGATCTCGCCTAGTGGGAAAAGGCTTTAATTGTTGTTGTTGTTGTTGTTGTTGTTGTATTGTCTAAGGGGTGAGTCTATGATACAACTTGTTGTATCATGCAATGCCAATTCCAGTCAATACGATTGTGACACTTGTTATTTTGTTGCATCATGCAATGCAATTGAATCACACCAATGGCTACAATTATGTCACATAACCCATTACATGATGCAACAAATTGCATCATAAACTCACCTTGTCTGAGAACAAATGCATGACTAAAGGTTTAAGAAATTCAACTAAATACTAACCGTACTAATTGTTGTTTTCTAATTTGGTCATTCATGAATAAAATCTCTCAATTAACCTGCTCACACATTTTCGCCCAATGGAATTGTTTTTTTTTTTTATCATAAAGTGTCTCCCAATTACAGTTACTAAATAAACGGAAAAAAGTTAGGTCAAGTTTTTTATATTCTTATCATCTAGTTTTACCAATTATATGTTGTATTTACACTCTTTTTCTTTTACGATTGGTCATATAAAAGGTGATTTTCTATATTCTCTCTATTGTGATTGATCATTTAAACACATTTTACCATGTGTCATATTTATATTGGAGAACTTGATGACAAGGATATAAGGAACTTGATCTAAGTATTTTCCTTAATAAAAAACTATTGGTCATTAATACAGACCCACCTTAAATGTATTCAAAACTATGGTAATATTGAAGTTCAGTGTATTCCTCCAATTATTTAGTGTCATTTTTCAATATTAATACGGACCCACCTTAAATGAATTAGAGACCAAATAATTAAAAGAATATAGTGAAATTCAATACTAAGATTCCCTCCTGATTAAGTTACAATCGAGTTTGTTCAATTGGCATTTTTACCAATGAGAGGGACCACTTGATCGGAAAAAATCTTTAGAAGATTAAACCAAAAGATTTTTTCTTTGAATGACTTAATTGAGTAAAGAATCATCTCTGACATATTAAATTATTAATTTATTCTAATATTTTTAACAAAATTCTTATCTCTATGTATCTGTAGAAGAAAATATGCTAACCAGTTATACAAGTAGCTAACAAATAGTGATTAAAATAGATATTTGAAGTGGTAGTATTTAT
The DNA here is from genome assembly GCA_014851425.1 of Senna tora. Taxonomy (NCBI): domain Eukaryota; kingdom Viridiplantae; phylum Streptophyta; class Magnoliopsida; order Fabales; family Fabaceae; genus Senna; species Senna tora. Next base: position 4,891,536 of record CM026262.1, on the reverse strand, counting down.
CAACACTTTCACTTGTATAAATTTTTAATAATCTCCTAACACCAATTGATTATATAGAGGTTAGAGACCCCACTATTGAATCCTCCATGTTCCCATTTGTAAGTAGAACATGTGGGCATCACATGCTATCACAATTTGGGACCTAAGCATTTGTCCAATGGTTTGCTCATTTCATTACAAAAAGATCAGAATTTGCAGGCATAGCAGCATTCATGGGGTCCCTCCCTCCACATCTACATTGATGAGCCCAAGGAGATGGATGACAAAATAACCAAATACCCCTCATTCAAAAATGACAAGGGGAGAAACAAATGATACAAAGATTCAAGGAACAAGTGAACATTAAGGTATGCACTCAAGGTGTATGATAAAATTCCTAAGAGAGATAAAAAAGAAAGAAAATGATTTTAGTTATTACAGTTAGGGTATATTCGGGCTAAATTATCTTCTTGAATGATTGTAAGAAGTAATTGTGTATATTAACCCGATGCATTTAAGATTTTATTATCAAATTCACGTGTAAGCAGGGTCCTTTGTGTGGGAGCATGAAGCATGTGCTTAGGTGTAGAAGGCAAGCTTTTGCTTAATGGGATAAGGAAACCCAATAAAAAGGGGTTTATATTCCTTTCATCTATATCCTCATCTCACGGATCTTGCCTCTCTCTCTCTCTCTTCCTAGACATAAACTCTCTTCTCTTAGACAGAATTCCTCTGCATAATAATATATAAGGCCCTACACCACAGTCATAACCCAAACACACTTGGCACCAAATTCCAAAGGCACAAATCAGCTGCTTCTGCCTTCTGTGATCCAAATGGCATCTTGGAAGAAGACCATCACATCCCCATTCAAAAAAGCCTGCACTTTCTTCAACCAGCAATCACCAAGGGATCATCATCACAAGAAGTCTCAGGCAGGTGTGTATGCATAATAATCTGAGGCTATGTATATATATATACAACTGCTCATGTGTGTTTGTATGTATGTATCAGTTATTATGTATATATGCTTTTGTTGTGTATTGATTTGGTTTGGGTATGATTTTGCAGAGCAAGAGAACAGAGGAATGGATCTTCATGGTGAAGTGATGGCGTGTGGGTATGAAGATGTGCAAGTCATGTGGTCAATTCTGGATAAGTCCAAATCATCCTCTGCCTGCAATATCACTTCTTCATGACCTCACTCAACCAAAACTAAATCTTCTCACTGGGAAATTAGCAGATGTTTCTGTGTGCTCATGTTTATGTCATAAAATTGCATCATACTAAATTTTTTTTAGCTAGCTACCTAGCTTTTGAATCTGGTATGAATGCAAATTTCTCTGCAGAAAGAGAGAGAGAGAGATTGATGTTTTGGTGTTTGGTAGGTGGAAGTTTCAGTCTGTAATTTTTGCAAGTTAAGATGCTATCTATAGGGAATCCCCATGATTGATAAACAAAAATCATGGTGAGATTTTTAATGAAAATTAGATTTTTCTGTGTTTTTTTTTTTCCTTATTTTTGCCTTGTATCCTCTGCTTACTTCTCTCTGTGCCTCCTTCACTTTGGTGTCTTTTACCTTATCTCCTGTGTATGGCGTATGAAGAAGAAAGATAGGATTATATGGGACCCCACCTTGCATGATTGAAGTGAATAATGTACTACTACTTCTGCTTGAGTGATGATGTTATTGTGATTCATTTTCTTTTCCCTTTCTCTTATTCTACTTGACATCCCTTAAAAGATTAGGTTGTGCCTTTCTAAGAATACATTTCCAAGAAAAAGAAGTGGTGGTTCCATTGATATTTTGGCACTTAATTAAAATGCGGTAACTGATAAATATGGTGGTTAAGCATTATGTCCAAGGTATACCAATTTTTTTTTTTTTAATGTTGTTAGTTCAAACTTCAAATGTGGTGGTCCCTCTCTTTATAATAGAGCCGAAAGTTGTCATTTTGAGGGCGATATGAAGTTTGAACCACACAAAGATTAGATTTTTATTGTCCCTCTTTTCTTAGCATGAAAATGACAGTCTTCTAATTGAAAGATCAATAATTATGTGGGAACTAGCTAATTACTTGAAATCCACAGAATGCTCACATAAGATATATATTACACTCAACTTTTGTCGGTGTTTGTTTGAAAGAAGCTCTATATCAAAATATTTTGGCAAAAATATCTTTCCTATCTTTAAACTTTAAGATTTCTGTGAATTGTTATAATCCTAAATTTTAATTGTGGTCAATTTTACCCTTAATCTTTAATTTTTTTTAGCAATGTTGTCATGTAAAGCTGAGGGCTGACGTAGCATCACACATAACAAAAAAAATTATGGGTGTGTTCTTTTAAAAGATATCATGATGGAAAGGGAGAGGGAGAAGTCATCTCCCTCTTCTTTTCTTCCTAACAAATAAGCCCCATTTTTTTTACTGTGATAAAATTATGTTTTTGCCCTTATTTTTTTACCTACTTTCATTCTATTATTACTTTTAAAGTAAGGACAAAATGGTCATTTTACCCACTTATATTCTATTTACATCGCATCATATTGACATGATATCTCTATTCCCTCATATTTTTCCATTCCCATTGCTTCATCTTTTCAACCAAAAGAACATACCCTATATTTTGGCCCCGTCTTCAACCTTAAAAAGTTCAATTTAGTCCCTATGATCTTCTTATTATTGTTGCAGGACTGTTTTTCTCTCAATTTAGCCATACTTTCTTCTCCGAAATTCCAGACTATCCCCCAAACTTTCCGACACAGCTGCGAAGGATAACTCTCTAGACAATTATCTCCAAACTTCCCAACACCGACACGTCGCCGAAGAACCCCTCATGTAGCTTCCCGGCAGAGAATTCCCGTCCAAGAACAACCTCCTCATCCACTTGCTTTGCCTCTACTCCAATGGGATCGCGCCACATAGCTCATTGTGACAGAGCCACAAAAACGATAAAAAAACATGCCGAAATTTGTGGGTGCCAAACCTTGTATTTTCTTAAACCCCCAAATCCATAATTTCATAACTCTGTTTTAAGAGTTAATAAACACATTCAGAGACCTAGAGTAGATAAAACCATATGAGAATCATGAATTGTGAGTGTTTGTGTGATTGTGTCAACTCTTAAAACAGATTTTTGAAATCATGAATTGTGGAATCATGAATTTTTAAATGAAATTAGATTTAGAGGAATTAATTAATTAATTGATTTGTGATTTATCCCGTGCAGATCCATGAATCTGACTATCAACTTGAGGGTAAATCTGTTAAAAAAAATGACATGTTGGAATTGTATAAAGCTCTTTATAATGACATTTTTTTTCAACATGTATAGTTGTTTGAGGTATTAAAAATATTTAATGAATTTTTTTTTTTAAACGGATATTGGAATAGAGACTTCTTCCATTAGAGATCTTTATAATGAAAATTGAAAAGAGAGTAGCATGAGCCTGTAATTCTAGGGTCAAATTCGGAAATATTCTTGCTGGTAATTGAGGGCTGAGGGCATAGGCTTGTTATTTCAGAAAGAGTGAATAACTTCTGGAAGCCAAGTATAGGTAAAACAAGACTTGCTTAATAGTCGTCTCAATTTCAAGAAGGAAAATACTAAAAAAAAAACTAATAAGGGTAGTAAATGAAAATAAGACTAATTAGGAAATAGACGACACAATTTGAAATAAATTTGTGTGTATCTCTCTGTTTATATAATTATTATATAGTAAAGTCTGTAAAATTCAGCATTGAAGTCAATTCTATAAATTATGTATTTATTTCTCTGTTCATATAAGTGATCGCTTAGGAGAGTATAAGCAGTCTAGCAGAATGTTAGTGGCATTAAGCCCAAACACACACACAAAACCAACATCCTTTGTTCAGAATCAGAATAACATTTTTCTGTGCCACCAAACTAGAAAATTCTTGCATAAATTTAGTTTATAAAAATATGCTAGATCAAGCCAATTCCAACATACTTATATGGGTTCATGTAGCAACCTTTTCTTTCACACAAAGAACCACATAAAGTACGCACATAGCCTTATCCCTGCAAGTAGATCGAGAGACTATTCCCAAAATCGAGCAACTCAAATTTAAAACACAGTAACCACACTTGGTGGTTACAACATCATGCTTTTTTAGCTACAGAAGAGCTCAAGTTTTCAAGTCAACATCATAAATCACCAACTGCGAATACATCATTAGTATTGGATTTGATCCAATGTGAGAATTAGTAGATTAAGAATTGCAATGATCATCAGGTTTGGAATTAATTATAGATGAAGAATCTAATAAATTTGGAATTTTTCTTTAGTTTTCTCAAAGACTTCTTCAGCAATGATGGCCTCATTACCATCAGCTCTTTTAATCTCCAACTGTGCTTTCTGGTAGAATCCAGTACCTCGCAATGCGTCTGCTATAAAATCGTCGAATCCAATAGCAATGGCTGCCTCAGCCTTTGCTCCATACACCAACCTCTGTTTCAGAACAATGCCATAAATCAAATTATGCTCAAAACAAGACACATTTTTTTCACAAGATGAGGGGGGGAAAAGGAAGAACCGGTAGGTTTTTCCAACCTTGATTCGTGAAAGGTGGATAGCACCGAAGCACATAGGGCATGGTTCACAAGAAGCATACATTTCACAATCTGAAAGTTTTCTCTTTTTCAGCTTCTTACAAGCCTGTCAAATGAAATTAAACATCCATTATTTATTCATTCATTCATTCATTAGGCCATTATTACAACAATTTTGATACAGCTAAAGCATAACAAAATTTGGACATGCAGAATGATACAATCATGTTTTGATACTCTTGCAATTTAGGTAATAAAGTTTCAGGCTTTTTCAGCTATATCCTTTCTAGAGGCTAGAGGGTGATGCCTGAAAGATGATTCAAGTAAGTGAGGCTCAGGCTACTGAATATGAAATTGAAATACTCATTAAACTATAAACAGATAGATACCACTTTTCAGAACTGATTATTTTTTTTGTCTAGACCAGGGTATCCACCTTATAGGCACCTCGAAGGGTCAAACAGCTGGCCCAAGAATTTAAAGCTGCTCCATACCCAAGGCAGAAATTGAACCTCTGACACTTGGTTAAGGATGGATGAGTCCCTTCCACTCAACCACACCCCTTGGGTTACGGAACTGATTATTTGATAATACTTGAATAGAAGATTAAATAGGCTGCCTATAACCTCACCTCTCTAACTGCAGTGACCTCAGCGTGGGCCGTTGGGTCTGTATTAGTTCGGACCATGTTGTGGCAACTAACAACTACTTCATCATTGCATACTATAACAGCACCAAAAGGACCTCCATCCCCACATTCCACCCCTTTATATGCTTCTTCAACTGCTTTTCTTAAGAATTTGTGATCTCTATCCTGTACAGCTAATTAAGCCCCAGATCAAAAGTAATAAGAGGTTAAGTACAACTATATTTATCAGTTAAGTTAGGCATCACATTGTATGAGTTAAGAAGTGTCCTACATGAACCTTGCAGATTCATTACCTTCCTGGTGACCAGCAAATGCAGAAGCTAATGATACAGTTCCATCCTTGGCTTCCACCACTGCAATAATGAGACACACAAAGAAGAAACAATTAAGTGTTGAATTCAATATAAGTTGTCTTCTCAAAAACTTCCTCAAGATTTCTGGGAGCAAGTATCTCCCTTTGCCATATAAGAAGACCACCGACATAAATACATAATCCAAACAAGAAGAAGCCAGGCATATAAGAGCACATTGCAACTAAAATGTAAAGTGGATGACATAATAATACAGAATCCCATAATCATACCGTTCATAGAAATCAGAATACTTTTTTTTTTCTATCAGAAAGAAAAATGAATTAGAAGACTTGAAAGTTGAAATCATAAGAGAACCCCTATATATAGAGCATATAGAGCATCAGTTAAAGATGGAAGTGGAATAGGAAAAACTCAAATGATAGGGTATGTAGTATATACCGTTAGCTTCCTCCATGAATGCGTCGATGTCAATGAGAGAATCAAGAGCAATTCGACAGGGGAAGAAGGGAAAAACGACGAAATAAGGAAACTTGTTGTGTTAATGGATAAAGGAAAAATGAAAAGAATAGGGGAAAATTAGGTCCACGAAAAAACAGATAAAGGAGCCAATATAAAAAAAAAAAAAAAAGAAGAAGAAGAAGAATGAGCATGTGAATTCTACATCATGCCAATATAATAATACTAGGAGAATGGATTTAATGTTTGGCTCTTTTATGTATTAGTATGCTAAGCCGATTTTTTTTCATAATTCTCTTCATTTTTTTTAATTTAAACTTAAAAAATTGTAAACTTTTTCTAAAGAATAAGAGTTATAGACAAAAAAAAAATTCCACACAAATAAGGACCTACCGTGAATGGTTTAGGGACCACCTTTATTAGGGATTAAAAAGTTAGTCCCTAATCCACTCATAGTAAATCTCGATTTATGTGGAGTTTTTAATTTTTTTTGTATCTATATCTTTCATACTTTAGATATTCCTTAGAAAAGGTTTATAATTTCTCAAATTTAAATAAAAAAAATGAAGAGAACTATAAAAAAAGTCGGCCTAGCATACTAATGCATAGAAGAGCCAAGCACTGAATCCATTCTCTATTTCAAAATAATATCAAATTATAATATTTGATATTTTTTAAATTTTTATATAAAATTGTTATATTTTTAAATGAAGTAATGAGAAGTTATGCACTTCTCTACTTTTTTAGTAACTACCCATAATGCATGTATGTTAGAGTAGTTATTTTTTTAGTATCACACTTTGGTTTGTGACACCAAAAACTTCAAAGCCATATATATATATACTAGAGGCTTCGCATGCACCTACGTGCATACATGTAATTTATTTTTAAATTTTTTGAAAATATAATATAAAATAGTTATTATATTTTAAAATCATTAAAAATTAAAACTCTACTTTTTTAGTAACTACCCATAATGCATGTATGTTAGAGTAGTTATTTTTTTAGTGTCACACTTTGGTTTGTGACACCAAAAACTTCAAAGCCATATATATATACTAGAGGCTTCGCATGCACCTACGTGCATACATGTAATTTATTCTTAAATTTTTTGAAAATATGATATAAAATAGTTATTATATTTTAAAATCATTAAAAATTAAAAATTTGATAATTTTTAAATTTTTAAATAAAATTGTTATCATAATTTAAAATTAAAAAAAATAAGAAGTTATGCTTGTTTTCTCTCTCCTACATCCTCCAATCATATTATATTTTTGTATTTTTTAATTATAAAATATATCTATTTTGTGGAAAGTTAGTTATTTATTGAGATGTTGAGGGGGAAGTTATTTTTTTGGTGTCACACTTTGGTTGTGTGACACCAAAAAATCTAAAGCCATATATATATATAGATATAGATATATAGATAACACCAAGAAGATAGAGGCATGGCCAGAAATAAAATTTAAAGGCTTGTGTGAGGATGGGGGACATCGGAGCTTCCTACTCGACCAAAAAATAATGGTGCTTCAAAACTGATTCCAGTTAAATCCAATAGATCGGATTCAAACCATCTCAGATTATTAAATAAAACTGATTTTTAATTAGATGATTTTAAAAAAAAAAAAGAAAAAAAGATGGAGATCTTATGGTAACTTCCTTTGGCTTGTAACAAAATATATGATTGTGGATATTCTCTTTTCATCTCAGAACTAACAATCAAAATTTTTCCTTCTTTTTCTTAATACAGAAAAATGTGATATTTCTCAAATGTAGAGAATTAGACTATTCACTCAGAGTTGAGTCTAATAGAAGAAAATAGTGCTCACGAATGTGACAAAATCATATTCAAATCTTTATTAAAAAATGTGTTCAAATTTAGTATTCAATAATTCTTCAAACATTAAAAAGATCCACGTGAAAAGAAGAGAGAGAGAATTAGAGTATCCCTGTAATTTCTAATTCGCTTATTCATAATGGTTGTTTTTTTTTTTTGGCCTGATTCATAATGATTGTTTAATTATCAATCAATTATTATAATTTATTCTTTTTTTATATAAATTTTTTCAACCTATTTGTAGGCTAATGTGAAAAGAAACCACATGCAAAAGTCAAATTTATTTTTATTTAAAAAAATCAAAATAATTATATGATTAGAGAATAAACTGCAAGATAAATATAATTTGTATTACAAAAATATACTATATGGGGACTAAAACGAAATAAAAATGTTTTTCCTTATGCATAAATATAATTTTCTCCTTAGGTCCTTCTCAGATCTCAGTACACGTACGAGAGACTCAAAGCGCAACGTCAACACGTCGTCGTTTGTTTTGTAGGTATCAAGTTTTGAAGTAAATGGGATCGCAGTCTGTGGTTCTCTGGAACAAGTTGCCGTTACCGATGCCCTTGAAACCGCCGGCGGCAATGATGGCCGCCTCCTATGCCCCGCCCTTATTTCGTTGGAGAACCTCAACGACGACGGCATCAGCCACTTCTGCGGTGTTAATTTCGAAACCCGTGACAATCATTTCGATCCCACTCCCATCTACCCACTCATCGACATCGGTCTCGGCTACTCCGCCCATTCAACCGGTGAAAAATCTAGGGTTTCGACCCACACCTCAATTGGGCCTATTATCTCTCTTATTTCCGCTCTCCATGGTACTATTATCACTTTTATTTTATCAATTTTGACTCTGAATTTAAAATTCACCTTCTTCATAATCCAATTTCTGAATCTGACCTAACATTTGAGTTTTGGCCTTTTGGGTAGTAGGCTTTTGCTGCATTCTTTTCGATGGCTGTTGTATCTATTCCTACTATGATTGTAAGTTTTATGAATTCTTGTGCTTTTGCAATTGTTGTCACACAATATTAGAATGGCTAGCTAGCTAGCGATTGTTGGTGGCTTTTCATGCCCTGCACTGCTCTTCACAGGCTTTTGGAAGATTAGGTGCGTCAATGAAGAAGTTATCTGAAGTTGCCTCAGAAGAGATCCCAGGAACTTTATCTTCTCTTAAACTATCTAGTATGGAGCTGAACGATTTAACCCAACAACTTAACAATCTCCGGTAACACCTCCCAAGTTCCTTCCTTCATTTACATTTATTTATTTGTATAGATTTCGGGCTGAAGCTCAACCCTTTTCGCCAATCTATCTGTAATATTCTTATGGGTTTCCTTGTAAGGCATAAAATTTCTGGAATTAACGTGGGAAAGAAGGAGAGTGGCACAAAAAATCCAAGATCCTTCCGGAAGAAGAACGCAGGATCCTAATTATGATATGAACATTGCCTAAGCAACCATTATGACATTATGTATCTGGAATTAGCAGTTTTTTGGGAGCCAATGACTGGTTGTCACTTGTCAGGCTTGTTCGTTCATCTGGTTGGATTGAAAATTGAAGCAAGTAGTAAACTAAGAAACTATTGGTGCTTTTCAGTTTAAAGCTGCAATTGCAAAGTGCTGATTGTGGGCATCCGTATAAATATATAAGCTATATTAGGATATGATCATGCTGTGTAATGTATATCCGAGGAATTCTTTGTTTCTTGAGTAGATGTAATTCTGATTACAGAAGAATTTTAGTTTTGCAAAATCAAACCATATATATAAATATTCACAGCTTTGCGTACTTCTTGAGAGCTTTGTCAGCATCTTTTGCATGATCTGGTACAGGCATGTTGCTCAGTAGAGTAACCCTAGATGATGATACCAAGGATCTATTCTCTGAGTTTGCAGGATCTATCTTCCAGAGTCTTACCTCCCATACCTGCTCCAGAATAGAGTAAAATTCGATTAACAGGGTAATAATACATGACTATCTGCTTTAGAATTTAACCAAGCTATGCAGTTCCTAATCCACTGAATATTTTGTGCCAAGATTAGAATAATGCAGGGTGTTTGAGCAACAATATGTGACTTGAGCCTCGTGCAAGTGGATAGCACCCTTAATCCTTCATAAACTAAAGATAAGGCCTACTTGTTGTTGTTGGAGATGAAATTATGGTATGAAGTATGAAGCCATAATTTGCTTGTCTGTACACATAAAGTAAAAATCTTTGGATACTAGTGGAATTGTGATGGTAATCTAGGTAGAAATTATTAGAGAGAGAGAGGGAGTTGGACCTGAATGCTTTTGCCAACATTAATAGGGGTGGCTTCTGCATAGACCAAGTCACCGAGCTCGGCGCGTCTGAGATGGTTGATGCTAAGCTGAACTCCGGCGACTCTCTTGAAGCCAGCAGCCATGTGGGCTCCCATGCTGGCGAGAGCTTCAGCTATCAAAGCAGAAACCCCTCCATGTAACACCTTGAATGGCTGTGTCAGAAAAGTGTCAACCACAATAATAGTCATTCACTTTAGTTTTCATCATTGTTTTGAGAAGAAAGATAGATTTTGAGAGAGGTTGACCTGGCAGCACTTGTGGGTGACAGGGAGGCGGCCAGACACTCTGTGCGGTGTCAAATCTTCAATCTCGAAACCAATTGCGTGGAGGGGAGCATCCAAAGCTGCAGTCTTTGATGAAGAAGATGATGATGATGATGATGATGCCCCGCCTTCCATATTAGCTTTTGCTCTTGAAGGAAGCGAAGAGAGAGACTTTTTGAGAGGGCAAAAGGCAAATGAAGTGGAGAATTACGAAAGTCGTTGATTTTGAGGGTATTTGGGAGGAATGAATGAATGGATGGTGGGTAGTTGGGGGGAGTGAGGAGCGCGTGTAACATAACAGCAAGTAGGGTGGGTGGGTTGGATTGGTTGTCACTCGTGGGAGTCAGATTTGTCTGCAGTATCAGAATAAATTGCTGTATTGCACTATTTTAGAGGATGAATATTTGAAATTATTAATAGTTAATTTATTAATTATAAGTTATTAAATCTATTTTAAAGTATGTGTTATTTTAAATTTAAAAAATTATTTTCATATAGATATTTAAACAAATTCAATGATTGAATGTTAATTTTTTATAGCTCTATAACATTATCTCTATTTTAAATAGCAATACTATATATAGAACAGTTGAGCTCTATTCTTCCACTCATATACACGATTTTTTTAAAAAAAACTTGAAACTACACTTTCTTTATTTTAAAAATTTACGTTTACATCCTTTAAAAATATTTTAGAACTTATAATTTTATTTATTTAGATTAAAATATTTTTATATGATTAAATATATTTTAACTAAAATGCTAAATAATTTTTTAAAGAAATAAAATAATAATTTTTAACTCAAAATAAATAATAATTTTAAATTTATATTTATATTAAATTATATTTTTTTTAAACTATTAATAATGATATTAATGATAAAACTATTAAAATGGGTAAAACTATAATTTTGATATTTTTCAAAAGAAAATAGTATAATTTAATTTAGGATTTAACATATTTGAAAAATAAATTTATAATGTTGTTTTGCATGAAACAAAAATCCTTTTTATTAATGGATAATAAATTAAGGAATCCATAAATATAATTTAACTACCAAATTTTAAAGCAAGTTGATATAATCCTCTTTTAATAAAGTAACAAATTAGTTGTTATAACTTGTAAACTAGTAGTAGATACTGTGGTCGGTGTACATTCACATTTGTAGACAAATGAATTGGGTTCTTTCAAGAGAAGAGATAGGAAACTGCCACATCCACACTGCTTGTGTCTAAATCTAACCCTAGTCCTTTCCTCTCCATCTAAAACCTCCAACCAATGCAACCTATCTATCCCAAATTAATATACCATACCTATACGGCTATGCCCATACCATACTCATTCTCATGACTACCGTTTGTTTGATAGATTTATTTTGATCGAGTAAAAATAAAAACAAAATTAAAAATGAGAATCAGATAAAATGATAATTATTTCATTCATTAAAAAAGTATTAATATTTAAAATAAAGAGCAAAATTGACGTTTGCAACGTCATTCCCTCTCTCTCACCTAAGATTCTCTGTTCAACAAACACCTTTAACACCTAACATTATTGAATTTAACAAATGATAGTATAAAAAATATTTATGTGCTTGTATTGCGTCATATTATTTATACATTAATATTTATTTATTTGTTATATAGGCTCTCTAACGTCTAACATGATAAGTAAAAAAATTAAAAATAAATATTATTAGTAATTGCACAAATGAGATGACATACCAATGTGCGGCTAAGAAATTCTCATGATGCTAGGTTCTTTATAATACAATGAACTATTATATTGTTGAAAATACATGTGGAAAAAGAAACAAGTTTAGTATTAATGGTCTTCTGATATCATTGTTTACATTACATGCGTCACATGTTGTTATTCATAATGAATTAATGGCCATTCATTGAAGTCCTTTACCCTACAACTTGATTCCACTAACAAACATTTGGGTGACGTTTGGTAGCCGGTGAGTATTTAGTGGGAAGTGGAAGTGGAAGTGGAAGTTTTTTATGTGTGTTCGGTATGTAGGGAAAGTGAAATAAAAATAAAAATTAAGATTGTTTGGTATGATAGGAATGAGAGAGGGAAGTGGAAGTTAAAATATGCAAAATACTATTTTACCCTTACCCTTACCCTTTACCCTAATCTCACTCTCACTCACGCACAGTTTTCACATTAGAGAATTTTGTGGAATGAATTATTAGTGTTGGTTATCTTTTATTTATTTATTTATTTATTTCATTGTAGTTACTTGAAAGGCCTCTGTTTTAAAGTACATACCAAGACCTTATCAGCCGGCTGATACATGCCCATCAGCCGGCTGATAAGGTACTGAAAGACAAAATTATTGCAGGAACAAAAATAGAGACATTTTAATACACAACACCAACACATAAGCATTTATAACATATAACTTATCCTCCCTAAAATACATATAACTTATCTTCCCTACCTATTGGAGAGAAGGGCAAAGTAGTCTTTTCACAAATCTTATCCTTCTCTCCACCTCACCTTCCCTCCACTTCCCTCCACTTCATTCCACTTCCCTCCAATTTACATGGAAGCAAGCTTCCCACCTAGCAAGGAAGCATGAACTCACCTCACCACTTCCAAAATCATATCAAACATACTTCCCACTCACCTTCCTTCTATCCTCACTTGAGGAAGTGATACCAAACGGCCCTTTGGTTAGCAGTTTCGCAATTAATGCATAGAATACAAAGAAAAATGGGATTTTGATCAACCATTCTAATTTCTAAGCAAAACAAAAATCCTCTAGCGCTCTCTTTTTCTTTTTTCTAAATTATAATTTATAGTTATCACTTATCACTATTCCATTATGAGTTTGGGACTTGAAAGTGTGGAGGGAAAAGAAGGTTGATTACTAATTTCTCTCTCTAATGTTTAAATTAAATAAATAAATGAAATAGTTAATTAACAATAAAACTTTATATATATTTTTGACTATGTATGTTATCCATTTTTTTTATTTCTAAATATCTCCACATATTAATATTACATATAACTTCTTAAAAGACTTGTCATGTGATGTGTGCCTCACGTTAATATATCTTCTTTTATCATCATCATCGATAAATTATATCATATTTAATTATTCAATAAAATCATACACAACATATGAGATAAGTTGAGAGGCAAAGTAATTTAGAAGGGGAAAGTAGGTATTTTAATAGAAGTTCTCCCAGAATTTTCCTCCAGAATTCTAACAATCAAATAAGGAAAATTTTTAGTTAGTATCTTTCATTTCCCCCATTTTCCCACTTCCACCAAACACACCCTCTATTGTTTTAGATAAAAACAAGTTAACAAATAATTTTTTTTTCATAAACTTTAAAATTTAAAGAACTTTAGAACATTTATAGTTGAATGGAGTTATGTGTACATATATAACCTAACATTTAATATATGACTTTGAAAATCATTATGTTTAATACAGTTAGTACTTAGTTGGTTCTTTAAACATTTAGTCGATTTCTGTCGATGTATTTGGAGAGGATTACATGATCAATACTAAAACTTTTTTTTTTGAAAAATTTACAATACGCAAAGAAGATTAATAAATATTATTAACGATTGATATATGAGCTCACAAAAAAAAATTATATAACTCTGGACTCTGGAGTATACTGAACTCATCTATATTTTTCATAAAAAATACTATGATTTTCAGTGAAATATAAATTGGAACATATTTCAAAAGAACTTATCATCAGGATTCAGGTAGAGAGAGAGTGAGAGAGAGAGAGGAGACAGCATATTCTCATTTTCTTACTAGTTACTATCAAATATCAATCTGTCATAATTAATGCGACTTATGAACAATAAAGGAAAATTTGTATTTATTAGAACAGAAAACAATATATAATAGATTTCTGGCAAAAAAAACTATATATAATAGATAAACAAATATTATAATTAATGGACCAAAATCTTATTTTGATTCCCCTATCTTTATAATTTGTTTTAAATTGGTATTTTTGTGTAACATCGCTAATTTGATCCATCAACTGATGATATAACAATAGCATGATGGAATTTTTTTAAAAATTATACTTCCATCATTTTTTTTATAACTATACTTCCACCACTTTAACCCATAACTTTCATTTCAATCCTTACATTTTATCCTCTCTTTTTTTCTCTCTCTCTTTCTCCACACTACTCAATCTCCTTCTCATCTTCGTCAAGTTCAAAACTTTTAGAAATTTTGCTATGGATTATATAAAAAGTGTAATTATTATAAATTTAGAGGATAATTACAACATTTTTTAACATGTCAAAAATACAATTGTCAAAAATTTAAGAGAGCATGAGTATTATGACATGTGGCAACTTCTGATCCATATATTATTAAGGGCATGACATACCCTCAAATTCTTAATTGCATTGTACAAAGTCCCTTTGAAAAAGTAACCTCCTAGGCCCTAGCTAACAAAATTTAATAAAAAATTATTTAAATAATTAACAAAATATTTTAAATAATAAAATAGTTTAATATAATTAAAAATATGTAAAAATATATTCAATAACAATAATCTAAATGAAAGTAATTAAAAATCAAAGGATAACAATAATCTAAATAACAAAATATTGTACGGACAAAATGGCAAGTCAAAAGAAATATTCCTTCCAATCAACTTTGTCATGTGATCTTAGGCCAAAAAAAAAAAAAACTTTCTCATGTGATCATAATGAGTGTTATCTCATATATTATTATATTATTAATTATTTAATACACTAGTAAATAATATCATTCAACTCTAATATTATCTTAAATGATATGATTAAGATGACATCATAAGGGGAAGAGAGATCTTTTCTTACTCTCTCCCTTGTTTAAATGTTAATTCTTTCATTATCTTCTCCTTTAATTATTAATTTTTCAAATAAGGAGAATATGCTACTTTTCTTCTCTTTCTTTATCTTGTTCTTTTTATTTCTCAATCCAAACATATCGTTAACAAATATAAGATCTTGATTTCATTTTTAATCGTTTTAATAAGACTATATATTGCATATGCATCTATATACTGGTTTTAATATATTAATTACTTTGTTTTCAAAGAGTATATTAATTATAATATATATGTACACACAGGTTTAGTTGATTTTAAACTTGGATAAAAGAAAAAGGTTATGTTAGATAATCAATAATCAACATAAAATTTTATTGATTCTTTATCTAATAAAAAAAGTTTTAATTATTGTTGCATACAGATACATTATAACAAACATAATTAAGCATATTAATTAAGGATAGATCGACATGCATTTTAAATGTTCCTGTATAATGGTTTCAAAAAAAAAATTTATTCCTGTATAATGCAATTTAGATTCTAATCTTTGATCGTCCCTTACAAAAGAACTGTCCCTTTAATATTTATTATTATTCTTTTCTCCTCCAATTAATTAAATCAAGTTAAGTGTGGTGAGGAATTAAGCAAAATAATCATGAAATCGAACTGAAAACAAAAATTGAGAACAAAACTTTTTAAAAAATCTAAGTTAGTGTGAGATCATTTGGAATTTAATTTGGATACTCCTTTTAATTACTAAAAAGAAAAAAAAAAGAAATGACACGTCCAAGAAAACCAATTTAATTATATTATAAAAAAAGAAAAACAATTTAAATTTATATTAATGTATCAATTAGAAAAATGATTTTTTTTTTTTCTTTGTAGTGAGTGCAGAAACCTTCACCCAAATTGAGAATATTGATCACTTTTTGTATAATTTCGAACTGATCGATTGCTTCTAACTTCTTTTTTAAATCTTAATGTCACGGTATGCATATTTTTTTATTTATTTTTTACGTATACTTTTAAATTGAAGATAATTTTATTTGAGACATAGCGCCTGTTTGGTTACTTGTTTTATGGACGTAATATTGGCTGCAATTTTACATTTTTTTAATATTTTTTATACTAAATATACCTTACTTTTTGTAATCTGATGAAATTATATTTTTTCGCTTACTTTTTTACTCACATTTATTCCATTCTCACTTTTTTTAAGAGAGAATTCCATTCCCACTTTTAATATAAAGGTAAAATGATTATTTTATATACTTTTATTCTATTTACATCATATCACTTTCACATCACATTTCCATTCCCTCTAATATTTCTATTTTCATTCCTATTTCCATTTTTATTATATCCAAAAAAAAAACAACCAAGCAAACGGGCCCACAGTATGTATATTATGAAATTGAATCTAGTGAAGTGCAAAAATTATAAAGTGTATGAAGTGCATCATCCAGACCGTTATATAAAAATCGAGATTCGTGTCCGTACTGTAACAATTTCATCCAACAACCCTTAAGTGTACACTTCACACACTTAACCAGATCTACACTTTAGCAGATCCGGATCGACATATTATATATGAGTGGAAGTCACAGGAAAACTGACAATCATCAAACACATTATTGCTTCATCACAAATATATATATATATATATATATATATATATATATATATATATATATATATATAATGAAATAGGTAAAGTACTTTTGATGGATAAAACTAATTAGTAGAATCAGATTTATATCATTCTGAATCAACCAAGAAGAAATTTAAAATAGAAGCCACACAAGACTTCATAATTAATTTCTTCTTATATTTGGAATCAAAATGTTAGGGATATTAATGAAATAGGTAAAGTACTTTTGATGGATAAAACTAATTAGTTATTAAATATTTTCAGTTTCATTCATAATAATGTGCATTTAAGGATAAAACTAAGATGGACAATAATTAATTATTTTGCTTGAAATGAGAAAGTCTTAAATTTAACACTAATAAGGACTCATCTTAAATTGATTAAGAAAATTAAATAATTGGGATAAAAGTTCAATGGTACCGTACCACTGAACTTCAGTGCATCCCTCCAATCATGTAGTGTCATTTGTTAATATTAATAAAAACTTACATTAATTAGAGCTCACCTTGAATGGTTTAGGGACCAACTGATTGGACGGATGTACTGAAGTTCAGTACTACTGTACCACTGAACATCTACTCAAATAATTAGAGGAATGTACTAAAATTCTAATATCGTACTACTCAACATCATCTCCTATTAGAATGACTATGAAGAAACATATAAATATGTCAAAAGTAATTAATTAAATTTGAAATAAGTAGTTATACATATAAGAATTAAGAAGCTCTCAATTATTTGTGGAAAGATTAGCAAATCCCAAGTGGGTTTAGGAGGGATTATATGTACATTAATTATATTGTGGGGAAAAGGAATATCACCTATATCTTATAAAGCGTATATATAAATACACGAGCTTAAGTTTTGTAGGTATGCATACGCCTAATAGTATCTAACTTTCGAGTAGATGTTCAGTGGTACGGTAATACTGAACTTCAGTACATCCCTTCAATCAATTGGTCCTTAAACCATTCAAAGTGGGCCCTAATTAATGTGAGTTATTAACTTATTATTAATATTAAACCATATATATGATTCTGATTACAACCAACAAATACATTTGCCGTGTTTGTAGTAATCATTGATTCTTAGCAATAATAGAACAGAACTACTAGTCAATACTCAATACATATGTTAGAGTAAAAGCTCTTTGTAACTAATTAATTGTGATAATATTAGAGTAAATTATACTAATTTTGTTTTAAAAATAAAACTAACATTTTATACTGTATTTGTTCATTTTAAAATAATACAATAATCTAACTATATCAGAGTTTAATTTTATACTTTTATTCAACACAAAAATAAAAAATAAAAGAAAAAAGTAAGTGTAATTTTTTAAACTAGAGAAAGAGAAGTGTAGTTGAGTGGAAGGGACTCATTCATCCTTAACCAAGTGTCAGGGGTTCGATTCCTGCCTTGGGTATGGAGTAGCTTTAAATTTTTGGGCCAGCTGTTCCATACTTCAAGGTGCATACAATTCAGCGAGGGGATTACTCACTGTGCTCGATGGTGAATATCCTAATTTTAAAAAAAAAGTATACGTAATTGTTTTAGTATTAATTTATGTCTTCCCATGCATTTTAATTCTACAAGTTGATGTGGTGATCAAGTGCCCTTTCTTTAAAATAGCTAGAGATCGAAGAGAATAATTAAAAGAAAGAAAACTGAACACACAACTTTATTTTTCTAAAAGTAAAACTAAAAAAAAATAATAATAATAATAATAATAGAACTGTACTTGGTGTACATATACATGAATACCAAGTGTGGGTTCCCCCCATACATACATACATAGGGTATCCCTTAAGAATTAAGATCTCATAAAGGTAAGACAGCTTGAGGGCACTGTGCTGGGAGGCCAAGAGATGTTAGGGAATTTCTTGGAAGATCACACAATATATAATTAATGCCCTTCACCTTCATCTTCATCTTCAACCTTCACACAGCTAGCTATCTATCTAGCTTCCTACCTGCTTGCTTCTGCCTAAAAAGATCACACATATATATACTAACCACATAAAGCTGAAAGGGGGAAAGCAAAGCCACAAAAGCTCTACTTTCGAATTCTTTTCCTTTGTTTCTAAATCTTTTCCCTTTTCCCCTTTGAGATAAAGTGTCATTTATGTGATATTATAAGCTATTTTTAAATTAGTGTGCCTCTTACACAGTTGTACTTGTATTCCTGCCTACCATTTATTTATAATCTTTTTTCCTCCTTCCTTCCTTATTGCAGAATACAAATACCATGTCTATCTCTGAAGTGTGAACACAACATTCACATTTTATTGGCAGGAATTGAGGCTGGATGAAAGTGATCGAGTACTTGTATATTATTATATTTTAGCCTTTGATTAATTAGGTGTTTACCATAACAGATATAATGATTAATTTCTCGAGTATTGTAAGAGCAAATAATGCTCTATTATCATCCATTCATGATCGAATAAACATAGACATTTTACCATATGTAACACATCTCATATATATATATATATATATATATATATATATTAATGCATTTTGAATGGAAACTTCATTAAGTAATAGCCAAGAGGCGGAGACTTTTACTTTCTAGTCAAGAAAGAGTAAAAGAAGAGAAGAGAAATGCAGGGAGAGATAGAGATTAAAGAGATGAATGATGACAGAAGTAAAGTTAGATGTAGATTCAACAAAGTTAGGAGTACAGGCATCAACCTAATTCCGTAGGCAATATTATTTAAAGCCAAAAAAGAAAAAAAAGCATCTTTTGTTATGCGGCGGTTTGAATTGCAGCCATTAGCCATATCATACATGAGGTAAGGAGTAAGGACACTAACTGTTAGAGGAAAAAAAAGCTCATACACATAAGAAAATTCGGTAACAAATTAGAAAGAGTAGGATAGGCACTGTTGGTTTAAGGGGTCAATTCCAAAAGTAGAGGACAAGAATGGTTGTTTGTGCCTTCCTTTATTTTCTCTGATATTTTACAGCCTTGATAACCTCTCTTATTAGTCATCTCAAGGAATCCTGACCGTCCATTTCCTTCCTAATAAATTAATACCCTCTCATCTGTTCGATAAAATGCCCATGAGAAGCTGGCTCTATAAATACAAGAGCTTCCCTTCCATGCCTTCTACAACCAACTACTACAACTAGTTGCTTACTTACACCTCAAGAATTCCTTGAGAAATCTGTGAGTTATAGACTGAGCCTCACAGAATCATCATATTCATATCTTACTCCCCAAGAGAAAGAGAAGAAGCAGCAGAAGCAGAAGCAGAAGCAGCATATATATATATCAAGGTATAGTGAGAAAGAGTATGGGAGCTAGAAGGTCGTCTTCCTTCTCCTTCTGTGGCATATTCAAGTCGTGCTTCTCAAGTGGAAGAGATGATTACTACTGGGAAGAAGGAGTTGGTGGAGGAAGGATATTTGCAAGTGATGAAGACAGAGGACGTTGGGTTGCAGAGCCTGGTATTGATAGGAAAGCCTCTGCTTTCATTGCTAAATTCTATGCCTCTCGTGTCTCTGATTCTGAGCATCAATTTGCCTCTTAAACCAAAAAATAAACCCTCCCTTCCCTTCTTCTTCTTCTTCTTCTTTGCTTTTACATTATTGCAAAGTAGGTACTTTAGCTCTCTTGATATTCAGACCAGTCTTGTTAGCTGCAATAATGTGGTCATCAATAATGTAAAAAGAAAAAAAAAAAAGTGATTAATTAATGTTATTAGAAGTGTGATTTCTTTTAATCAATTTAATTTTCTTACTCTATTTTGTCTTCCTTTCTGGCTGATTTGTGCATGAGGGTGTGTTTAGCTAGAGAGGTTTTGGAGGTGAGTGTGACTGGCATAGTAATCTGATGCATGCTATATTCTGTCACTACGTCATTTCAGTTTTTGGCTTAAAATTCAGAAAAGGGAAAAATAAAAGCATTTGGATATTGAACAGCCAAGTGCATGATTCACAGCAATGGAAATTAATATTATTATTAGAACAAACTTTTCTAACTATTCTTGATTATTTCCTCCATGCTCTTTTCCTTACTAGCTGATTAGTGCATGAGGTGTTCAGCATTCTGTTCATGACATAAAGCTTGAATATGTTTAACCAGAAAGCTTATGTGAATAACCAACAAGATTAGAAGTGAATGTGAATATTGGAAAAAAAATTAAATTTGACAGCATCTATAGTCTGAAAATGGCTTGATTAAAATACAAAAAATCGAGATAGAGGGAAAAAAAATAAATATTTGGGATATTAAACAGCCAAGTGCAGGATGTTTGTTAAGTTTACTGATTGATATTAGCACAAGTTTGTTTATTGTGTGGTCTTTTGGATGATACTTACTGTAGCAGTTTTTCTTGCTTCTTCAAATAATTGACACAAATTAGAAACGAGGGCTCAATTTGATTGTATTAATTAATTCGTTTTTTTTTTCTTCGAATCTTGAACTTTCCAAAACCATATTGAAAGGAAGCAGTTTGTTGTGAAGAAAAGAAATTGTGGAAAGAGTACAGGATGTACATCAAGTGTAACCTTTACTTTCCTTTTGATTCTTCCTTTTGATTTGATAGAAGCTGTTTGCTATATTTCTTTTCACCTGTCTTACTTCCGTCATATATTCCTTGGTCCTTTTTTCATATAACCAACAAGAAAAAAATAATAGCCTTTTCCTTTCAAAAAAAGAAAATCATATCATTTCATAACTTGGATGAGTCTTGGAGCAACATTAATGTTGCTGACATATGACCTGGAGTTCACGTGTTCAAATCTTGACAATCTTTGTTTGTAGAGGTAAGCCTGCGTTTATTTACCTGACCCTCTCCAGATCCTACTTGCTAGGAATCTTGTGCACTGAGCCGCTCTTTTTGTTTCATAACTTACTGAAAAAATCACATGCACAAAGAACATTAGTTTGACAATTTTGTCAAAAGATGTGCTAAAATTATTGCTAGAAAATAACTCGACTAAATCTATAGGATAAATATGGAAGAAATCGATTTCATAAAAATAGTTCTTTCAACCAAGGAATTAGTGCATATTACCAAGCAAGGACGTGTCATGTTTAGAACAAATGTGCATCACATGTCAAACGTACACACTGAGGGTATTTTAAGAGTTTATGCTTTATAAATTCACAATATATGCATTCCCTCTGATTTGATAAGAACCTAAGTTCTTATACCTTTGATTTTGGATAGCATACTATGTTGATTCCTCTTCTTGTTTGTTTTCTTCCTTTTATTTCTCTTGGGGGACGTTTACTTTTTCCTGATCTTTCAATCTGGATGCACATAATCCAACTTTTCTAAAATTGACAGCATGGGATTGTTCTTCATTTTCTCTTAGTTGAAATCTGAAGGTATAGTCTAAAACAGTATAGCTTATGGCCAATGAGGGACTGGGGAATAGAATAAAACAGGAGAATCCAAAGCATGATTTGAACCGTCTTCAGTTTCTTTGTTTTTTTAATTTTTCAAAAGGATCGGATCAGCTTGCATAATTTCTCATGTCATATATTCATTTTGTTTAAAGAGTAAGAATTAAACACATGACAGCATTCAAAACTTGAAATACACTATACTGGACAGCATAATGTGTTAACTTGAGAGATATTGATAATGGAGGAGCCAAGTGTCAAAAATGTTACAGTTAGAGAGAAAGGAAGTTTATCCGTTGTGCTTTTCTGTGTTTCACTTTTGAAACCATTGGCAAACGTTGATGGGAATCCTCAGTAAATGTACAATATCAGAATGACAGGATTACCACAATGCAGAGAGGAAGAGTATTAATTCCAGCATCTTATTCACTAACCAATGTCCCTATCCATAGAATCCAAGGTTCTAAGTTCTGCTGAGTTAAGGGAAAAAAAAAAGGTACCTTTACGACAGAGAATGGCAAACAATTATATATGAAGTATGAACTCTTTACTACTGGGTGGAGTTGGTTATACGGATCAAGATATACCTACGTGTTTTGTCTTCATTTGACACTGTATTCAAGTCACGCAGCACGTTGCTTTCGGGCAATGACTTAGCACTAACATGTTCATGTCATTGATCCATATTTATACAGATTTGACTAAGTTTTATACCGGCTATCGACTACCTGCAACCCTCCTCTTTTATCTAGGTTCATTGTAAACACATGCCAAACCGACCCACTTTTCAGTAAAACGCATGTTTAACATACTTGTAATACATATGCCTTCAAGATTAGATTGACCTAACCAGGTGTATTGAAAAATAGCTCATGCTTGATGAGGTAGCTAGGGATAAGATAAAGATAAGAGATAATTATCAACTTACTTAGCTTTTTCCTTGTAAGGCAAGCATTTGTACAAACACTTGATGGGCATACTTCAGAGTGGTGAGTTGGTATTCACTGAAACAAGAAAAGCCTTTATCTAATATCCATCACTCTGTAAATTGGTAGAATCTGATTTGGAGTTATCAGTTACTGCTACTGCACAGAATGATAACTATAAATATCAAATACGTCATTGAGGTGATGCAAAATCCTATGCTGTCTGCATTTTATTAGGCAGTATATTGAAGGCAAAGAGCATCTTTCAATTAGGTAAGTAGCTTTTTTTCTTTAAGTAGGAGATGGAATTATTACTTCTAAGAGTTAAATTTTCATGACATATAGAACAAGAAGCTGAATTGGATGCTTGTGAAGAGTACTGAGAGTAGCTTGGGTTCTATGGCCCTTATCTGTAAAATCTGGCATGTCTGGAAGAAGAAGAAGAAGAAAAAGAAAGAATAAATAAAATAAAATCCCAAAAGTGGGAAAAAGATTTGGATAAGAAGCCTTTTTCTCTATTGTACTGCAATTTTATATATAGTTTTTGGAAGCATTGTAAATTATGAATTTATGGTTTCTATAGCAGAGGAATTAAGAAAATGCTCATATTGGTCCAAACTTTCAACGATAATTACATTAATTAATATCTCCCTTCAAAATTTTAGAGACTTAATTATACATACCTCCTATGATTTTAGAGAGCTAATCTTCTTAATTGTGCTAATTAAGGGTGTGAAGTGTGAGAGATGATTTATTTTACACACAAAAACAATATATTTCACGCTTTTCACAAGATACGCACTTTAATTAAAAATCTGAATCCCTAACTTTATCTCGCACTCCTATTGAAATCATTGTTAGAATTATGTTCTTGGTTTTACAAATTAGAGTTCAACGTAAACTCAAGAAGTGGAAATTGATCATGAATACTAGAATGAGGGTAATGTGAAATTAATTATGTTATCATGATTCATTAATTTTTTTTGTCGAAACTAATAATATCTAAAATATTATTGAACTCTGATTAATTTAATTATAATAAACCTTTTTCAGAGCTGTTTTCATATACATTGAACTTAAAGTTAGAACATTCCTCTCGAGGGATAAGAGTTCAATGGTACCATACCATTGAAGTTCAGTACATTTCTCCAATCATGTAGAACTATTTGTTAATATTAATATATTAATGAGGACCCACCTTGAATGGTTTAGGAACCACCTGGAGGAATGTACTGAAGTTCAGTACTATCGTACCACTGAACATTTACTCCTTAAAGAGAGAGGTGGCTCTTTTCAGGTTTTATTTATTTATGTATGTAATAATTTTATATGAATTTTTAATGTATACAATTAACTGTGTGTTGACCACATCATTATATACCACCACCACTTACAATAATTAGAAGCTCTCCTTTAATATTCCTACTTTGAATAGAATGTTGAGTCAAATTAATATTTATTGCCTGCACAAACCACATCCAACCCTACCTATCTATTCCTAACCTTAGTTATATACATATAATTAGTTCTAATTAACATATTAATCTTGGTGTGATCCAGGAAACAACTTTTTTTAAAAAATAAAAAATAAAAAAGAGCAGAATCAATTAAGCAACTAGCAGTAGAATAAAATATATGCTGCAAGCAAATTAAGCATCGGATCGAATGGGATTGATTGGAGGAAAAATATATATATAATTATTTGTTTGCTTAATTTAATTAAGTATGCTTTAAATTCATTAAACTTCTATTCATATATATATAAATATATAACAAATTAAAGGCTTTTCACTTTCTATGATATATATATGCCAATCCAAGTTGGTAAAAGCTAACTAATCATTAGTGCAAATATACCAATACCACACATATATATATAATTTTTTTCAGAGGCTGTAGGCTTATAGCTAGGATTAATTAAACTCAACACTAATTTGTGAATCAGAATTTGCAAACTAGCTAGTTTCTTTTTACTTTTGTTAATTTGACGACTCCATTTTTCTTGAAGTACATCTTCAATTCCCTACCCTGAAATTAAATAAGATACAACTTATAAAATTAAAATAAAATTATAGACTTTAAGCTTTTTGCTAACCCTTGCCTTAATTTGAAGTTTATTATAGGTTGTATCAAAATTCGTACGTACCTATTAATAATAAAAATTAAACACTCTAGTGACAATTTAATTTTAATAGAACTTTGGAATATTCAAATTTTCTTAGAAGAATTATTGAATATATAATGGGATTTTTACCTAATCAATCATTAAAATAGGAATATGAAAATTCCAAAGACACAATAAAGTAAAATAGCCTAATTTTAGATAAGGATATATATTATTTTATCCTAATTTCTTAAAATCTTCAAAGAAGAAAAATAAAATTCTCATGATGATATATTAACCATGAGAATTAATCAAGTTTTCTAGTATTAAAAGAGACATTTAAAATAAAAAGTATAAAACTTTAAGTTAATTAATTAAGAAAAAGAAAAAAAAAAAGAAGAGGTGGGGTTATATATTTTGATAATTATTGAAAAAAGTAGAGAAATGATAAGATTGAATAAGATACCTAATAAAAGGTGGATGTGGGGACAAATTCTTCTTTAAGAGACAAGATGAACATTGTGTACTTGTGATCCACAAGTTCTCCAACAAAAGTTGAGGCATGAATTTAATAATGGATATACATTTATATTATTTATTGGATTAATTATTGGATTGATGCATGCATGCTTCAATCTATTGAAAATGGTACAGAAATTGTTGGGAAATTAGAATAACACTGTACTTCACGTTGCACTTTCTTTTTTTGTTTGGCTCCAGTACTCAGTACACTTCCTTCTTCCTATATACCCATATTAATTTAATATTTGTGCAACTGTTTATGTTCTGATTTAGCAACATTTACATTTTAGATTGTTTTATGCATCAACTTGACATAAATTTGAGTTTATTTTTTCTATAAATAGTTTATTTATTTATTTTTTGTGATGGTTCATTATGTAGAAACTTCAAACATACTTGAATGATGGAGGGTTTTTTTTTTTCAATTGGGTTTAAATTTATTTATTTTATTGCAGGTTGTAGTGTTGCAAATGAAATTTAACCTTTAAAATTTAGACTAATTAAATTATAACTAATACTCAATTATTGGATAGCAGTAAAGTGTGTCATTAAGAATAACACCGTTTAAACTTTAAATATACTCATATGACATGCCAGGTACCTCTGAATATTCTCTCAAAATGATCTAAATAATTATTCATAATAGTATTTAACAAAGAAATAAAAATGTGGTAATAATCAGGGCACACACAACACAACACAGACATTAACAATAAATAGAAAAGTTAAGAACAGCAATATATCCATAAAATTCCCAAACATGAAGTCCTGTCTACATGTGAAAGCATAACCTCATTTCATAGTGTTAATGATCAAATGAAATAATTTCATTTATAAAAAGCAATAATAGTAAAGAATAGTAGCACCAATAATTTATGAGATCAGTTGTCACTCACACATTGCATGTGAAAGGGAATAATACAAGTATATATATTACTATATATATGGGAATACCAATTAAAATAACTTAATTAAATTTGCAAGCCAAGATCAAAGGGGATGCACTGCTCCATTTGATTTCTCATATGCATTATGATATATATTGGGAAAAAAGTTATGTGCAAGTGTTTGATATATATTAGATTTTTTTAATATATATATATGTGTGTGTGTGAATTTTTTTTTTAAAATGGTACGTACTCTGTACATTGATGATATACATTATAAATTATATATTATAAGATGCAGAGTTAGTTTGTATTAGTTTTTTAACATATTAATGTAAGATAAAAGAATAAATAAACTTATCCGCAATTACCATATGACATATTAAAAAATTGAATAATTGTACATTGTACAACTACAAGCCTGTATAGTTTATAGAATATGAACTTTGCTTGCTTCATAGAAAGCATATATATAAATGGAAAAAACTTAGGTCTATTTTCTTATGTCTATTTTATCCAATTTCACCAATCATATATTGTATTTATACTCTCTTTCTTCTATGATTGGTCATATAAAAGGTGGTCTCCTATATTCTCTCTCTACTGTGATTGGTCATTTAAACACTTTTTGCCACGTGTCATAATTATATTGGGGAATTGGATAAAATGGACATAAGGAAATAGACCTAAGTTTTTTTGTATATAAATATAGACATGTTACTGACATTAGATGAATCACTGAATTGTTTATTATGAGGTTTCAAATTTCCAAAGATATGCTCATCTTTTCACTTCGATTTCTTTTACATATGAGTTACAAGTAGCCATCATATATTTTATATATATATATATATATATATATATATATATATAATTTCAATGATCAAACTCAATTTGAAAGGAAAGTGTTGGGAAAAGATTTTTTTAAAATCCAATGAAGCTGTAATGGGAAACTAACGATATTATATATGAATTTTTTAAATGAGATTACCATGGTTCCTTCCATACAAGTGAATGTCTTCATCGGCCCATGATTAGAAGCATGGGCTCATTGCAGATTTGTTCACATTTATATGTCATTTTTTAATTGATTTACTACCACATTTTTTGTGAATCCAGAGTATTCACCACCAAATAATAGTGACAATTTATTCTCACAGCAAACTTTTCAAAAAAGGTTTTAAAGCTAGCCACAAAACTTTTTTCATACATCAGAGTTGATCAAATGGAAGATATCCTAATAATTAGAGGTAGGGAAAGACCAAAGAAAACAACAAGAGAAACAATTAAGAGGGTTTTAACCGTAAATAACCTAATCATAGAAATGTGTAAAGACAGAACATGTTGACGTCGCTTGATCTATATAGTCGATCTCGCCTAGTGGGAAAAGGCTTTAATTGTTGTTGTTGTTGTTGTTGTTGTTGTATTGTCTAAGGGGTGAGTCTATGATACAACTTGTTGTATCATGCA
Source organism: Senna tora (assembly GCA_014851425.1). NCBI lineage: Eukaryota > Viridiplantae > Streptophyta > Magnoliopsida > Fabales > Fabaceae > Senna > Senna tora. Next base: position 4,863,389 of record CM026262.1, on the reverse strand, counting down.
ATGCCAATTCCAGTCAATACGATTGTGACACTTGTTATTTTGTTGCATCATGCAATGCAATTGAATCACACCAATGGCTACAATTATGTCACATAACCCATTACATGATGCAACAAATTGCATCATAAACTCACCTTGTCTGAGAACAAATGCATGACTAAAGGTTTAAGAAATTCAACTAAATACTAACCGTACTAATTGTTGTTTTCTAATTTGGTCATTCATGAATAAAATCTCTCAATTAACCTGCTCACACATTTTCGCCCAATGGAATTGTTTTTTTTTTTTATCATAAAGTGTCTCCCAATTACAGTTACTAAATAAACGGAAAAAAGTTAGGTCAAGTTTTTTATATTCTTATCATCTAGTTTTACCAATTATATGTTGTATTTACACTCTTTTTCTTTTACGATTGGTCATATAAAAGGTGATTTTCTATATTCTCTCTATTGTGATTGATCATTTAAACACATTTTACCATGTGTCATATTTATATTGGAGAACTTGATGACAAGGATATAAGGAACTTGATCTAAGTATTTTCCTTAATAAAAAACTATTGGTCATTAATACAGACCCACCTTAAATGTATTCAAAACTATGGTAATATTGAAGTTCAGTGTATTCCTCCAATTATTTAGTGTCATTTTTCAATATTAATACGGACCCACCTTAAATGAATTAGAGACCAAATAATTAAAAGAATATAGTGAAATTCAATACTAAGATTCCCTCCTGATTAAGTTACAATCGAGTTTGTTCAATTGGCATTTTTACCAATGAGAGGGACCACTTGATCGGAAAAAATCTTTAGAAGATTAAACCAAAAGATTTTTTCTTTGAATGACTTAATTGAGTAAAGAATCATCTCTGACATATTAAATTATTAATTTATTCTAATATTTTTAACAAAATTCTTATCTCTATGTATCTGTAGAAGAAAATATGCTAACCAGTTATACAAGTAGCTAACAAATAGTGATTAAAATAGATATTTGAAGTGGTAGTATTTATCAACACTTTCACTTGTATAAATTTTTAATAATCTCCTAACACCAATTGATTATATAGAGGTTAGAGACCCCACTATTGAATCCTCCATGTTCCCATTTGTAAGTAGAACATGTGGGCATCACATGCTATCACAATTTGGGACCTAAGCATTTGTCCAATGGTTTGCTCATTTCATTACAAAAAGATCAGAATTTGCAGGCATAGCAGCATTCATGGGGTCCCTCCCTCCACATCTACATTGATGAGCCCAAGGAGATGGATGACAAAATAACCAAATACCCCTCATTCAAAAATGACAAGGGGAGAAACAAATGATACAAAGATTCAAGGAACAAGTGAACATTAAGGTATGCACTCAAGGTGTATGATAAAATTCCTAAGAGAGATAAAAAAGAAAGAAAATGATTTTAGTTATTACAGTTAGGGTATATTCGGGCTAAATTATCTTCTTGAATGATTGTAAGAAGTAATTGTGTATATTAACCCGATGCATTTAAGATTTTATTATCAAATTCACGTGTAAGCAGGGTCCTTTGTGTGGGAGCATGAAGCATGTGCTTAGGTGTAGAAGGCAAGCTTTTGCTTAATGGGATAAGGAAACCCAATAAAAAGGGGTTTATATTCCTTTCATCTATATCCTCATCTCACGGATCTTGCCTCTCTCTCTCTCTCTTCCTAGACATAAACTCTCTTCTCTTAGACAGAATTCCTCTGCATAATAATATATAAGGCCCTACACCACAGTCATAACCCAAACACACTTGGCACCAAATTCCAAAGGCACAAATCAGCTGCTTCTGCCTTCTGTGATCCAAATGGCATCTTGGAAGAAGACCATCACATCCCCATTCAAAAAAGCCTGCACTTTCTTCAACCAGCAATCACCAAGGGATCATCATCACAAGAAGTCTCAGGCAGGTGTGTATGCATAATAATCTGAGGCTATGTATATATATACAACTGCTCATGTGTGTTTGTATGTATGTATCAGTTATTATGTATATATGCTTTTGTTGTGTATTGATTTGGTTTGGGTATGATTTTGCAGAGCAAGAGAACAGAGGAATGGATCTTCATGGTGAAGTGATGGCGTGTGGGTATGAAGATGTGCAAGTCATGTGGTCAATTCTGGATAAGTCCAAATCATCCTCTGCCTGCAATATCACTTCTTCATGACCTCACTCAACCAAAACTAAATCTTCTCACTGGGAAATTAGCAGATGTTTCTGTGTGCTCATGTTTATGTCATAAAATTGCATCATACTAAATTTTTTTTAGCTAGCTACCTAGCTTTTGAATCTGGTATGAATGCAAATTTCTCTGCAGAAAGAGAGAGAGAGAGATTGATGTTTTGGTGTTTGGTAGGTGGAAGTTTCAGTCTGTAATTTTTGCAAGTTAAGATGCTATCTATAGGGAATCCCCATGATTGATAAACAAAAATCATGGTGAGATTTTTAATGAAAATTAGATTTTTCTGTGTTTTTTTTTTTCCTTATTTTTGCCTTGTATCCTCTGCTTACTTCTCTCTGTGCCTCCTTCACTTTGGTGTCTTTTACCTTATCTCCTGTGTATGGCGTATGAAGAAGAAAGATAGGATTATATGGGACCCCACCTTGCATGATTGAAGTGAATAATGTACTACTACTTCTGCTTGAGTGATGATGTTATTGTGATTCATTTTCTTTTCCCTTTCTCTTATTCTACTTGACATCCCTTAAAAGATTAGGTTGTGCCTTTCTAAGAATACATTTCCAAGAAAAAGAAGTGGTGGTTCCATTGATATTTTGGCACTTAATTAAAATGCGGTAACTGATAAATATGGTGGTTAAGCATTATGTCCAAGGTATACCAATTTTTTTTTTTTTAATGTTGTTAGTTCAAACTTCAAATGTGGTGGTCCCTCTCTTTATAATAGAGCCGAAAGTTGTCATTTTGAGGGCGATATGAAGTTTGAACCACACAAAGATTAGATTTTTATTGTCCCTCTTTTCTTAGCATGAAAATGACAGTCTTCTAATTGAAAGATCAATAATTATGTGGGAACTAGCTAATTACTTGAAATCCACAGAATGCTCACATAAGATATATATTACACTCAACTTTTGTCGGTGTTTGTTTGAAAGAAGCTCTATATCAAAATATTTTGGCAAAAATATCTTTCCTATCTTTAAACTTTAAGATTTCTGTGAATTGTTATAATCCTAAATTTTAATTGTGGTCAATTTTACCCTTAATCTTTAATTTTTTTTAGCAATGTTGTCATGTAAAGCTGAGGGCTGACGTAGCATCACACATAACAAAAAAAATTATGGGTGTGTTCTTTTAAAAGATATCATGATGGAAAGGGAGAGGGAGAAGTCATCTCCCTCTTCTTTTCTTCCTAACAAATAAGCCCCATTTTTTTTACTGTGATAAAATTATGTTTTTGCCCTTATTTTTTTACCTACTTTCATTCTATTATTACTTTTAAAGTAAGGACAAAATGGTCATTTTACCCACTTATATTCTATTTACATCGCATCATATTGACATGATATCTCTATTCCCTCATATTTTTCCATTCCCATTGCTTCATCTTTTCAACCAAAAGAACATACCCTATATTTTGGCCCCGTCTTCAACCTTAAAAAGTTCAATTTAGTCCCTATGATCTTCTTATTATTGTTGCAGGACTGTTTTTCTCTCAATTTAGCCATACTTTCTTCTCCGAAATTCCAGACTATCCCCCAAACTTTCCGACACAGCTGCGAAGGATAACTCTCTAGACAATTATCTCCAAACTTCCCAACACCGACACGTCGCCGAAGAACCCCTCATGTAGCTTCCCGGCAGAGAATTCCCGTCCAAGAACAACCTCCTCATCCACTTGCTTTGCCTCTACTCCAATGGGATCGCGCCACATAGCTCATTGTGACAGAGCCACAAAAACGATAAAAAAACATGCCGAAATTTGTGGGTGCCAAACCTTGTATTTTCTTAAACCCCCAAATCCATAATTTCATAACTCTGTTTTAAGAGTTAATAAACACATTCAGAGACCTAGAGTAGATAAAACCATATGAGAATCATGAATTGTGAGTGTTTGTGTGATTGTGTCAACTCTTAAAACAGATTTTTGAAATCATGAATTGTGGAATCTTTATGGAGAGATTTTAGAGTAATTAAATGTATTTAAAAATGATAGAAAATTGTTGTTAATATATGTAAACGTTTGAAAAAGACTAACTTGACATTTAGGAGAAGAAAGTAGGGTTAATTCGGAAGAAAAACAGTACTACAATAGTAAAATAATCACAAGAACTAAATTGAATTTCCCAAAGTTGAAGAGGTCAATATGCAATTTTTTTTATGTAACGCTACATCAGCCACTGTTATCTATTTAAATAATATTAGTGAAAAAGACAACATTGCTCGAAAAATAAAAGATTAGGAATACAACTGATCACCATTAAAATTTGAAAGCATAATTTATCAAAATCTCAAAGGTATTTAGAAGTACTAAAGGTACTTTTGCCAAATATTTTCAGTAAGTAAATTGGAGTTAGACTTGTATTTTATTCAAAATTGAGAAAACAATACTTTCTTTTGGCGACTAAAGTATTAATACATTTAAACTGAAGGTCCTGGATAAAAAAATTAGACAAAAATAAATAAATAAATAAAATTGCAATATTGAAATTGCAGAGCCATGACTCAAATAACATCTCTTCTTATTTCCTACTCCAGGACCTCCTGCCTCCATTATTAGGAAAAGAAAAAATAAATTGAAACTAAAATTTAACATACCCTTCCACGAAATGATTGAAATAAGTATGTAGGGGTGGCAAAAATCTTCAATTTTGGCGGTGCGAAATACACTAGTGTAAGTGTAAGCAGTAGTAGGGTAGGTAAGAAGATTGTGGTATCCCTGTGATTGTGAAGATGGAGGTACTGTGGGGGCAAGTTTGGTGTCTCAAATTCCAGGAAAGTGAAGAGAATTGAAAACATGTGGGGATGTCTAATCTCACTTTCCTGCTTGACCCCACCTCAATATAAATACAATCACATTTTAATTGTGACAATAAATAAATAAATAAAAACTGTAAGCTGCAGCCTCCAAAGCATTACACATTACAGACCACAATTATATCTCCACCTCCAACTTGCATACCAAAGTAGCAGAAATGAGAGCTTGTGGAAAAGTAGCTTTCAATAAAATGAAAGAGAAGACGGATTGCTCTACCTACTCAAACCTTAAAGCAATTATTGGTAGGAAGGAATAAAATTAGGTAACATTATCATTATTATGGCCACAGAAAAGAAAAGGAAAGAAATCAAATCATCTGTGTCAAAAGATAGAGTTGATTGCTCGGATGGTGACATTTAATAAATAGATTATCTCAATTCTCTTCATTTTCAAAGTATTTATAAATTTTTTGAATTTGAGATAAAGATGAAATGAAATCATCATTCATATTCTATTATATCCAAACAGTCATTCAGCCTAACCAAAGGAATATAGTGCTGCTACCAAGTACCAACTTCAAGGAATCCAAATCTTAAGAGCATGATTTGTATACCATTCCTTCTTCTCAAACAATGACAATAAGCTGAATCATTTAGGAAGCATGAGTACCAACATGTACGCGCAAGAGAAGGGATTATGCAATAAACTAAGTTTGAAATAGGATCTCGTTTAGTAAGGTTCTTCATCAAGTGTAGATAAAGATTTCATAAAATACTATAAACATAAGTTACAACGAGCCTCAAGGCAAATTTTAGCAGCTACTTGACTTAAAAATCAGAATTAGCTGAGAGAGAAAAGGGGCCTGAAAGTTCTTTTCATAGTATAGAAAAAGGATGGGTAATACGGGTCTTAGCTTGCACAGACCATATACATTGCCTTTAATTGTTCATCTTAATCTATTCTTATAAAAATAAGGCAACCCTTATAACTGTGTCAAGTCACCTGAAATTTCTCTCTTCCTTTGCTTCAAGGGCATCAACTTCCTCGTTAGATAGAAGGTCAACAATGGGTTCATATACATCCCACTCCTTTCTTTTCCTGATGCATTCAAGAAGAACAAGCAATGTCAGTCAGATATATCATTTCAAATTAACCAACAATGTTGACATAAGTACAACAGTTCAAAACAAAATATACAATGATAATCAAAGGAAGGCAAGTGTACAAAGCAAAACGTGTAACGTGGTCAAATCATTGGATAATAAATAGGTAGAAAATGAAATGCACCACAAAAACTGACATAGAATGGAAAAATAGAATTACAAGGTAACGATGGAAATGACATGTGATTCAACAAAAGCTGACAAGATAAAATGAAAATGCTGAAACATTCGCCAACCTTAAAGAACAAAATTGAGACTCTTTTTTTAGTGATATAAGAACCCTAACATAAGCAAAATTCTGGGGCATAAACTGGGTAACTTACTTCTAAAACAAATCATACTAAATGAATATTATACCCTAAAAAGAAAGTCACTATAACCACCTAACCATTATGACTATATGTGCAGTCCAAGGTGATGATATACTTGTTATGCAATATAAAATTTTGTCAAAGTGCTTTGAGCTTATGACACAAACTCACCGAACAACACTAGATTTCTGACCGAATAACTTGACCAAGTCCACTGCTGTAGCACCTCCTTTACTGTAGATCAATTGATCAACTCATCAACAAACAGACAAATAAAATAATGGATCAGAAACACACAAAATGAGATTTTCTTTTTCCAAAAAGGGAAAAAAATGTTTTCGCAGCATCAAATGAACTAGGAGATAAGTGTATAGAAACCTGACTGGAGTATATTCAAACCCTCGACGGCCCTTCTTGTTCATTCTGCTTTCTCTTGCTGAGACTACGCTTTGAATTGCAATCTAAATATTTAAAAAAATAATAATAAGAGCCTAATAACTGAGTCAATTATAACTTTTAAACATGATATATCAATTAAGAAAAATAGAACAGCTGACCTCATAAAGTTGCTCTCTGATTGCAAAAGCAATAGCTGGCTGCAAAACAGATATGTTTTATGACTTAGTATGGTTGAATGCCTGCATGTGTGATAGAAAAAGAGAGAGAGTATTCACAATGAAAACAAGGATAAATTCTAATTTCTAAACAGATTTTCGCCAGATTATTTTAATCATACACGTACAAAAAGCATTACCAAAGTTAAGTAAATTTGGCACCAGGAAAAAATTTCACTTTAACATTGGAAAGCAGGGGGGGTTCTAAATTCTTGTCTAACATGTCCAATAATCCACAACAGATAAAATTACTGTCACATGAAAGTATAACATTATATTTTCATTTAATATTAAGGAATAATTAGATACACTTACTCCAACCTCAGGGTCTTCAATGTCCATGTCTTTGCAAAAATTTCTTGCGAACTCTTCAGGATCACTCTCAAAGTTGTTCAAGTCCTAAAATTCAATGATATTAGACATACACGAGCAGAAAAGCACATAAGAGTGCAGCAGATATAAGTTTCAATTTTATGATTTAACGCCAAGGATTCAATCTTACCCATAAAAACTGGTCCTTTATAAGAGTATGATTTACACGAAGATCAAGCTGTTAATAAAAGGCAAAATATTTATGTTAATAAAAGAATACATGTGTTCTATTTTCATTTTATTTGGAATGCAGCAGAGACTGTTTATAACAGGAATGTGGGCTCAAAATAATCAAGAAAGAGAAACCTTTATCGGAACAATCTTCTCTCCAGCATACATATCTTGCCCTTCGTATGATCGGAATTCTGCCAGCTGTGACTGATAACAGAAGTGCAACAAATATTCAATAAAAAGCTTGGAAAATCAACATGTGAAGAAAGCAACATCAGAAAATGTTGAGAAATTAACAAGGCAAAAATCACTTGTTATCGGGACATGCTAGTTGCAACAAGAAGGAAAAGTAATATCTGGCTATCTCGTAACTTGAATTGACTGAGCAATCTGTGTAACAAAAGCTGGTGGCAGCTTTAAGTCTTTAACTGTCCGTTTTGCAAACATCACCACCTCTGAATCGGGATCTATAATAAAAAAATTTACGTCATAAATTAAGAACTGCTCGTGAAACACATTATCAATATATTATTATACTGCTCTTCTATTACTGATGTATAGACAACAAACTCCCAGAAACTGTTAAAATTTCAAATTAACAGGTGAAATGGAACCTGGACCTTAGAAAATGCATAGTACCCAAGACATGACTGATTCTTTTCCATCATAATGGAACATCCGAACATGTCAAGTACTGGAGAAGGTTTCATAACATTCCATACAAATACAATAAAGATCAGCAACAGTTATAATTAAGTTACGCGTCTCTGAATAATTTTAAGACATTAGCTAATATAAACTAAATATGCCAAGTGCACACTTTCAAGTGATTGTCAATACTGAATAACTGCACAAGTCAACTGAAAACGTGAAATTACCAATTGTATATGTCAGTTATCAGGATTCAATAGCAAAGCTGCCGCAGCAACTGATAAAGTTTTCTCTCGTAAAAAACAATATGAATATATTAAGTTAGAACAGGAACTCTCTTACAAACCTTCTTGTACTGAACTTTAATACACCACTACTCCTAGAGAAAAAAAGAGGGCTATCGGCTCATGGCTAGATAATTCTTGAGACAAACATCCAGTTAAGTGTTAACAAAAAAGAAGCAAAACGAGCCAATATACCTTACATTATCCCCCACCCCATTTTCTTTACTAACAAGTAAATCCCCACCAAGTACCAGAAAAACAATTTTTTTTTATCTGTTTAAGAATAAGAAGCTAAATTATAATGGAACTAGAAAAAGATTAACAATATGCAAAGAAAAAAACAAAGCAAGAAAAGGGTAATTTACCAGAAGGGTTCCAAGTGAAGGCATCCTTGTATCTCTGGCCATCAATTTCAATATCTAGTCGAATGGGTACCAAATTATCAGCAGTAGGGCTGCGAGTGCATTAACTGTTAGCTCATATAACCAAATATTAAGAGAGAAATGAAGTGGGGAGGGCGAGTACCAGAACTTACATCCTGAATTTGACAGGGGTTCTGTAGAAAGCAGAAGTAGGGGTCTTCATCGAGGGTTTCTCTCTGCCAATTCAGCTTATTCTTAATATTACTGTTTCTACCGGAATCCTGATTCCTTTTGGAGTCGGTGTAATCGATTGAGGCAAATATTTGAGCTTCAGCAAAATTCAAAACCCAATATATATATATATATATATGATTCGTGCAAGCGGGAAGGGAATCACATTAACGAATAGTCCTACACCGAGTTTTCTGGGGAAGATGGTAAAGAATTCGGAGCAAGAAATGGTAGAAACCCCTTGTCATAGCTAAGTTTGAAATCAGTTTTTGCTTTGGACAGCCTAGACCTGCCTGTTTGGCCCAATATCTCTTTTTGGGTTAACTTGGCCCATAGATTATACATGCCTGATGCCAGTCAATGGAGTTTTTTCTTTTCTTTGCATTTTAACATATACTTTAAAGAATAAATATTAAAATTTATGAATTTGAAAGATAAGATTTTATTTCATAAATAGTAGTACATCCTACAATTGATATCATAGAACGATTCTTCCATATGATTTAACCCAAAAAAATCAATTAAACTTGTTTATTTCCTTGATTAAAATAATAAATAATACTATAAATATATTAAAATAATGAAAATTATTTTTTTAATGAAATAAAAATAACCCAAAATTATTTTTTCATCAAAAAAATAAATAATTAAAATTATTTGATATATTTATAAGATGCAATTACTTGGTTTTGGTTCATGTTTATCCTTTTTTTCTTATTCTCTACTTGACTAGTTGACTAATGCAAAAAAAAAAATGATTCCATATATATATATATATATATATATATATATAACTATTATTTTTAAAAAACTGAAATAAACTGCAACTACTTTGTGAAGTTTTTAATTCTGTTAGGTCTTTGTGAGATTTCAAACAAACAAACAAAAAAATACCAAAATAAATTATTAGAGATGGTTTAATGATAAAAAAACAAAAATTCAAAGGTGTGTCTAAGAAAAAAAAAGATGTGAAGGAAGAAGAATGATTATGCAGATAATGTATCATTATCGGTAGGTGAAGTGAAACTAGAAAGTTTGATGTAGAATCAAAAACGAGTTCACACGTGTTAGAATAGTCACACGTGTTTGAGAAAGAAATTCCAGAATCAAAGCAAAATCTGAGTTTGTTGACACGAGGGGTGGGGACTACACATCCATTATATTGTTACCACTTCATCCCACAGCACACAAACATACCAAAAGGAGCCAAGTTAGGTTTTGCCTTTCATAATTTCTTTCCCAATTTTTTACTCACAATTTTCTTTTTCTTTTCTTGGGGTTATTAAGAGCTGGTGGAATTTTACTGAAAAGAATATGAGCAATTTTGAGAAGACGAATTTTCTAGTTGAATACAAGCATTGGTCATATATATATATATATATGAACAGCTTTAATTGATTCGTAGAACATTTTGTAAGATGTAAAAGTTGGCAATGACTATTATCTCAATAAGAAGCGTGTACCTAAATTAAACAAGGTGAAGTATGTGCATCATTCAAACAGTTTTACTATTATTATTGGTGAAATTGAATGATGGTTTTTGCCATTATTTACCCAAAGTTTGATTTGACCCACCCCAGTCATTCAAAAGGATGTTTGTATGCACATGAATACATGATGTAATACTCATTGGTAATTTTGGTTTTTTAGTAATGCAAGTCCTAATCTAAAAGCAATGCTAAGGAAAACATATCTTTGGTTCTCTAAACTTTTGGTTTGAAGTAATTTTGTCCTTCATTCAAATTTTATATAAATAATTAACGATAAATAAAAATTTAACTCTCATCAACCTCAAATATTGATTGTAATATTAAATTATATATTTAACAATATTATTTTATTAATTTAATTATAATTATCACTACATCACAACAATTTAAAGAGTATTATGTCGTGGATAAATTGATAAATTGGCAAAAACAATATAGTTAAATATATTATTTGACATTACAATCATTATTAAATACTACTAGGACAATCACAATTACATATGTCGGTTAATTATTTACATAAAATTTAAGTATAAAGTACAATTAGTTATAACTAAAAAGTTTAAGAGCGCAATTGACAACAAACAAAGTTTAAGAATATAATTGGTATACAACTTAAAATTTAGAGGCACAAAATACTTTTGCCCTAAAAGTAAATTGTAAAATAAACTGTGATTAAAAATGGTTAAATTTATAAACAAAATAATATAGGTGACTATAAGAGAGTTCAAAGATATATTTAAAAAAAAATTAATTTCTCTTTATAGTAAGAATAACCATTCGCATTTTATTTTCCTTATGATTCTACACTAGAACAATAATAATTATTCAACGACACACATAAATGCAATGTGGTTCGGAGCAACACCAGTAATGCATCGTGTGATTCAAAGAAATTTCTCTTCAACTTGAAGATCCTATATATATATATATATATATATATATTGAGATGAATGGAATAGAAAGTTTTAATTAATTAATGAGATGAAGATTAGATACACTAAAGTGACTAGAAAAACAAAATGGAAACCCAAAAAACTCCAACAAGAAACAGAGAGACTCACAAGTCATCAAAACAAAAACCACTATAGTTAATTAATTATGCACTGAAGTGAGAAGCTATACATCTATAATAATCTTGGTTTATATATATATATATATGAAGTAATGATGGTTCAGGGATGGCATTGGATTTTGTGTGGAAAGTCTAGTATTCTGATTTCTGAGCACCCAATAGGCAATAACGAAGATAAAAATGTATGAACAGTGAAAATTGATGAGGAGGATTGGAGCAATTCTGTGCATTATCAGATTAGCTATCTAGCTACCTAGCATCTGTCTGCTCTGGTGATCTTGAGCCTTTTCACACTGGTCAAAAACAACCTGTAATTAACAAATCACTGTAATTATGTATGAAAACATTAATTATATGGATGAGAAAGAAAACCAATTTTGACTAGTAATAGGAATACTATTACTATTACTTACTCCCATGGCACATCTCCAACCATCATCCAGTCCCCTTCTTGATCCTCATAAGTTAACACATGAAAATTTCCAGAATGAAGTGGTTCGGAGTTAGGGCCTGAAACAAGAAAAGAATAAGACACCAATTTTTCTGATCCATCAAACAAAAAATGAAATTGCACATATATATATATATATATATGTATATATGAGTGCTTACAGAGAATGGGGGTTGTGAACATATGGGAAAGAGCTCTGACAAGACCATCATAACTATGGTGTGCAAGAAGATTCAATTTTCTGCCTATGGGAATGCCTTCCATGTACACTTTCACAAACAAAGAGGGTCTTTGCCTCTGGCTCACCTGGTTTTGAAGTGTGCTTCTCAATATGGACTTAATTGGAGGCCAATCTGAAGCTTCATCTCTGGAAATTAATTAAGAAGCACCCATGAAATTAATCCTGAAAGAGAGAGAGATATTGGGGAGGAATTAAGGTATATATAATATGACGTACCTTAACCTGAGGATTGAAGAGGAAGAAATGGTGAGACCAAGGCTGAGGTCAGTGATGAGATCAGTTCTGGAGTTGGTGGAATTTCTACAAACACCTGAGAGGCAGAAAGAAGAGGAAGAAGAAGAAGAAGAAGAAGGAGAAGGAGAGGAAGGTGCTGGTTTCTGACATGGGTGATTACTGCTATCAATTGAAGAAGACGAAGATGAAGAGTGGGTATTGTTGCTATCGATTTCTTCTGCTGTTCTCATCATCTTCTTCTTCTTCTAAATCTAATAAAAAACTGTGAGCCAGAGTGAAAAGAAAAAGCCGTCACATTCCCCTCTATATATATATATATATATGCCACCACTTCTCTTTTCAATTTTCATTACCAACATTTTTTATTTTTTTATGATCAATTGAGAGCGATTCTTTTTAATTAATATCATTTTTTATAGATATATTTTTATTAGAAGTAATTATGTTTGAGCTAGCTGATGTCCCACAATGAGAATAGAGCTCTCCCAGCAAAAGTTTTTACATACACAAGACTCAAACCCGAAACCTTATTTAATAAAAATAGAATACTTACCACTCCAACCAACTAACTGTTGATAATTAATATCATTCTATTCTCATTATTACAAGAATCAAATCTAAAAAATAATATTTTAAAAAATACATAACTCTTGTCATTTGTGTCACATATTATTTTATTACCAACATATTATAAAACAAATTAATATTTTTGATTAATTGAGGTTAAGACTTAAGAGAGAGAAGGGGAGTGAATAGGCTTTCTCGTGGGTTTTGATTTGCCGTGAGGGTGGGCGACATGTCCACAAGGACTGTGTGACATGGCCTTTAATTAATTACTTTTTTTAAAGTTATGGTTGGTTGGAACCTATAAATCCTCTTCTTTTTTTAATTCAAATTTTATATTTTTCTTTTTCTTTTTCTTTCTAATCCCTTTATTTATTTTAATTTGCCTTTCCTCATACACTTGTCTTCACATCATACTTGCCAATTTTTAATGGTCAGAAATTGGGCTAATGGTTTGTCTTAAGATCCATCACCATGGACGGACATGCGCGCACACCATATGTAAACTAATTATAATAATTAATAACAAAATCAAATTAAGCGAACGTGATTACAACATTATTTTAATTTATGTTAACTTTAAAATCAATATTAATTAGCATCATATCACGGCTTAATTTCTCACTAAATCGTCGTGCCACAACACAAGATATTATGACTGTACTTTGGACCACCTTTTGTTAAAAAGCCAATGCAATCTATCAAGCTTTTTTTTTTCTTTCTAAAAACAATTATTAAACTACATATATATTTATTAATTAACCTTAATGTGTGGTGATTTTAATATTCAAAACTTTTAAAATAGTATTTAATTATCCCAACAATTATCTCATAATACCATGCATGAAATATTGTTAAAAAAAATACCATTCTTTTCTGAAATATTATTAACACAAGATTTACTAGTGCAATTGGTTAGAAATAAAGATCCTTTAATTTTGTCTATAATTAACTAACAAAAAAAAGACATTTAATAGGATTAATTTTTAATATACCATGTTGTTATGGTATGATATATATATATAAAGGCAGTTAATTAGTTGCAGGAGTTTTATTAATAAAACAATAATTAAAACTAACATACATGATACAATTAGTTGGTTGAATGAATTAATTAATTGAGGATGAAATTAAAAAGAGATTTGAATGGGGAAAAAGTTGAAGTATGCAATGACACTGGATTGCCTGGTCGATTTAGGGTGTGATCCATAGTTGTTAAATGGAACAGAGAGATTGAATGAATAGGTTGAGCCAAGAATAGCTAAAATACGATCAAAAGCTACTGCCAGTGCATAAGTGTTGGAAGAGAATGATGGAGACAAATATATATATCATATGATATGATGGTAAGTCTTGTAGTAACAGTAAATTTGCTATCATGTAATTCGGAGATTATTAATTTATATTTTTTTTTAAAAAAAAATCTCTATTTATACGTTTAAGACTGCATACACCTAATCTAAACCCTACCTAATAAAAATTTTGTGCACTAAACCGCCCTATATATATACATATAGCAGCTATGGCATTGAATTTGCACTTGCATGCCATTCAAACAACTACACCAATTCCAATATAATATTAGAAGTAGAAAAGAATTAAATTTGACAGCTTGGTCATAGCATCACCTACCTCTTTTTAGCAATTTGGAGTGACCATCATGTTTAGCCATATCAAGCAATCTCGGATATGCATTCAATTCCTTTCTTAATTCTGTGATTTCCATTTCAAATATTACCCACACTTCTGTCATTTTAAACTAATTCAAAATATATCTAGATTATGTGTTCTAAAATTGGGTATGTGAAGGCAGTGTTTTCAACAAGGGAGAAAACTATATAAGTAAATTTTTAATTTTTCGACTGCTAATTTTTTATTATAATATTTAAATTAAATCCAATGAGTTATAATTTAAAGAGAAAAAAAGGGGAAATATATATAGAAGCAGAGACAAAGAAACATGAATTAAAGTAGGAGTCTCCACTTTGGAATTTGCAGAGCAGACAATTCTCTTTCTCTCAGTTGCTCTATGTCTCTACGTTTTCTACCTTTAATTTATTTATATATAATTTCATCATTCATCATTCCCATTTCTGTTCTATTTCTAACTACGCCTTCCTTCTTTCTCTTTTTCAAACAATTTCATTTCATTGGACCACTGTTACATCTATCTTCAAAATGAACGGAATTTATTAGGGTTTAATCAAAGAAAGAATTTATACACACTAAAAAATTCTATGAACTAAAAGGCGGAAGCGTGAAGATTGTAAATTCATAGATCTAAACAAAGATATAACCTTAAAAATTAATCACAAAGAATGAGAAAAAGGAACCTACCATGATCCATCAGTAACGAACACGAAGGCGGGTTGGTAGCCGTCAGAAGTCTTTCATAAGATGGATGCAAAAGTTACCTAATGTGAATATATATAACCACTCACAAATAACTATCCCACCTTGGTAAACCACAACCCTAATAAGTATCCAGCCCAAAACCACCTCGGCCATCAACAAGGTTAGACTGATAGGTTTCTACACATTAAGACTCCATAAAATACTTATAATTAGTCCAATAAAATATTCTTCTAAGATCAATTAATTAATAAGCTAATTATATTAAATATTCAATAACCCATTATGTAAAAATAATAATAATATGTAAGTTCACCTACAGAAAATTACTAACACAAAACTCATATCAAAGTAATTATTAATTTAATCCACTAATTAAAATTTTTTAATTCAACCACATTATGTATTTCATAAAAAGTATTTTCGATTAATTTAATTTCTATTAGTGTGTGTGTATATATATCCTAATTAATCTTATAATTTTCAATTTTCATCAGGAAAAATGAGCCTAATTATTAATTAATCTATGGCTAAAAAATATGTCATATATATATGGTATCGGTGTCTATGAAGAAACCTTAATTAATTAACCCAACCGCCCCACAGTACGTACCCTCTTCCCTCAGCAATGTCTACAAAGCAATCATGATTAATTGTTTTTCTATATATTAATAATTAATAATTAGTTTCTCAATGCTGTTATAAAAAAATGATCAAAGCTAAGAGGTAGTTTTCCCATATATTACCCCCCATTCACACCAAAGAGTGATCTTTTTAAAATGCAGTATTTTTTTTTTCAAAAAAAATCGGGACTTTTATTTTGTGAGCTTAAGATATTCACTATTCACTAATTCTCTCACATTATAAATTTTTTGAAATGAAGTCTTTTTTTCTTTTAAAAAATGGTAATAAGGGAAGACACTCCGCACTCCCAAGTATTACCGGATAAGGCGCTAGTGGCATGTTAAGACCAATAGAGGTCCAACTCAAAAGATTACTGCACAGACATAAACCACAAACAATTTTACTCAGTCGCAACTGCTCAACTAACCATTAAAAAACTCAGTCAAATACTATGTTAAGCTTCATAATTAATTTCGGGACTTTTTGTCTCAGTTGTCATGTTCCATGCCGATAAGCTAGCATATGACTATTTAATTAAAAGAGTTATAATTAATAAATTAACAATGCATCCATGAGGTTCGTCTTCCATAATAATAATAATCATCATCATCATTTTTTTTTTAAAAAAAAATCTATTTTGTGACTATAATTTCAACTACTTAATTAAGGAGTACATATATATAATACAATTCAAAAGTTCTGAGTTGTAAAGAGCCTATAAAAAAATTAACCTTGGTAACGTAGGACAAGAAAATTAAATTAATTAGAAATTCAAATACAATTATCATATATATAATTATCGAGTATGTTAGTCCAATATACTAAAAATAATAATTCTCCGCATATGTATTATCTTCTATCCATGACCATCATCGTCGATCGATCTTCTTCTTAAATTAACAGTTTTGATTTTGTCATGGAAGCAAATGTATATATGATTATATAAAGAAATACCAGAGGCTTACACGTAGATATAATTATAACAAGTGTTTGGACAAATAATAATGAAAAGAAAATCAATAGAGAGAGAAAGAGAGAGAAAATGAATTAAATAATAATTAATTACGTGTGGGCGTGGGAAGTGTGAATTGTGACAATGATTATATACACCAAAAAGCATATCAAGAGAGTGATGATGATCAGAAAAAGAGGGAAAAGTGAATGGAATTGAAGAGAGAGATGGATATGAGGGCGGGGGACAAACTGTGGACACGAGATTAATTAATTAATTATATTTATTTTCATTTTTGAAGCTTAATATTAATTACAAGTTGTAAATATTATTAATATATATGTGAAATATAGGTATTTTGGGAAGTTTGGTTGTGTTTTGGGATTCTTCTATTTATGACTTATGTTTCTGAATTCATCTAAGCATTTGGTCTCTCAAAAGTGAGGACGTGAGCCCAACTTTAAGAAACATGCAATCAACTACTAAACACACACATTAACACACCCTCTCTTTCTCTTTCTCTATTTAGCAAACTCTTCCACGTGACCACCCACGTGCACTCCATTTAATTCATTCATTTTAATTACCTTTTCATCCATCCCCCCACTCTCCTATTCCTATATATACTCACTGTGATTATCATAATTAATAACCTGTCACCCTCAATTTAAGTATATCATCAATACTATCCTACACTTCTCTCCTAATTTTAATTTGTCTCTGCCTTCATTTTTTTAAACCATCCATTTTTTCTATTTAACTTACATTATGTCATTAATGCAGTTTTTTTTTATTATTATTATTTATATATATATATATATATATATTGTATATATATACTGGTCATATTGTACCTCCTTAATGTTAATTAGGTGCACGAGGTAAAGATTATATGGACACGTTTGGTTGGAGAGAAGTTTTTTCGTCTTCTCTAATTTGCATTCTTGTTTAGTAAAGAAGGAAAAGATGGTTGGATAAACATTTTCTCTAGATAAAAAAACCTAATTTCCTTGATAGGGGAAAGAGAATGTGTGAAATTAAAGTTGATGAGAAGTTGTATTGAAAAAATTAATTTTACCTTATGCTTTTTTTTTAAAAAAAAAATTACACCTAAAAGAGAGGGACACATACATGAAATTCTATTACATGATGACAAAATTAATTTTTATTATTTTATCTTCTATTCCTTTATTTTCATTCCATCTTAATAAACAATATTAATAATTTAATATTATATTCTAATTCTATTCTATGCTATCAAATATGTATTTTTTATATCGTATTTCATTTTCCTCTCAATTTTGTTTTTTACTTTTATATTTCAATTTCAATTATATTCCTACTAGATGTAGGCTACAACTAACCCAATTTGATAGTAAGATAATAGTTTTAAATATTTTTCAATAGGGCCTTAATTGATCAAATTAAGAAAAAAAAAATAGTGAGTCAATTGTAAAAAAGCATTAAAGTTTACTCTATGAAGTTATCAATTCTCTGAAATACTGTACGCCTAACTACTTTTATGGACAAAGTTAATTAGGCCCTATGGCTAGCTAAGCTACCTATCAAATTCCTATAATAGGGCTTCAAAACATCAAATCTTTATGGGTGAACCATACTTTAATCCAGCTAATTTTGCCCCATATATATATATATAATTGCGTTAATTTTAAATGGCAGCTTGGCATGAGAATTTTTTCTGACAACACCCAGTTTCATAACATGCAGAATAAATGGAACCTTATAAGCTCTAGATCCCTGGAGAATGCAATGCATTTTCGAGAGCGATACGTGTGTGTGTATATATATATATATATATATATATACAGGTAGGTCTATAATGTAATTTATTGCATATAAACAATGAATTTTGATCGATAGAATTGTGATATGTGAGTTGGATAACTTGAAATGTAATACAATTTTTTACATGTCACAATTCTATCAGCCGAAATTACATTACATTATGTAATAAATTGCATCATAGATTCACCCTATTCAATTAAAGTGTACACGGATGATTTTATTGTACAATTAAGTGTGACATGCTATGCAACTCAGCAAACTCTTTCTCAACCAATCATAGTGTGACATGTCACACGTGACAGTCTACAAACTTTGAAAATTTATAATTATGTCCTTAAAATTTCTAATAATTAGATTTTTAGTATGCATAAATTATACCCTCAAAATTATAATAATCATATAAAATTTTGTATATTTTTGGTCCTGAAGTTATGATAATTATACTTTTAATATTTTTATTTTTATTAAAAATTTATTTGTATATAATTTTTAATTATATGTTATAAATAAAAAAACGTATGAAGCATATTTGCTTCAGGTTGATCTCATATGAGGCATATATATCTGCTCCAAGTTGATCTAATAAAGCAAATAAATTTTGCAGCATGACTCCAATACTTCTTTTAAAAATAAATAAACAAATGATACTTAAATTTTCGGAAAACTGAAATTAAATAACAAAATTCAAAATTTGCTGGAAGAACAAAAATTATAGCATCATATATATATATTTATCACAAGCAAAAAATGATCCGTATACATATAAAGAAAGTTAGAGAGTGAAGGAGAAGCTTTGAATTTGTTTGTAACAACTTACAAGCAAGGATATATATAAAGAAAAAGCTGTAATTCCCCCAATGTTGCTTTACTTGGACATCTCATCTAACCTCTCCTTTTCTTTAATGCGTTGTGTATATATATTTTTATATACATCACTTTGTGTGTAGCTTAAGCATATAGATTTCCTCTCTTTTAATTTGTTTCAAAAGGAGAGAGATATATATGAAAGAATTATAGAGAGAGATTAATTATATATGTACATATATATAGACATAGTGGGCCTCGTGGGTTGAGCTTCCAATAGCTATACCTTTATGTTAGCCCTAAATACCAACCCTATTTAAACATACTGTTCCCCACACATACCTACACTCTCCTCTTTTTCCATTTTATCAAACCCAATAAAGCTCTCTCTCTTTATCTTTCTTTCTTTTCTTTTCTCCCTTATTTTCTCCACTTTGTTCAACATGCATTTTTTGAGATTGATCCATGATGATATTTAAGATGGAACTTAATAATTCTCTACATAACATATATATATAAAATTTTGATTGATTATTGTAAGCTCGTCTCTCTATGTTTGAGTTATGTCTCTATAAACACTTTATCGTGATCTTTCTAGGGGTGAGGAAACATCAAGTGATTTATGTTTAATTATTATGATAATTTTATATTTTTATTAAAGATCAAATAATGTATAATATATTTAAACCTTTGGTTCTTTGTAGTTAATTATTAATTATATATGTTAGTTTTTACTTTGTACCATGTTTTTTTTATTAACTAGTCTTTTTCGATGAAGTGATTTATGTTTAATTATAATAATTTTAATAAGATCGATCAAATGAAATGAAAAGCACTGGGCAACTAACTTTCGTATATTAATTTTTCATTTGGTCTTTAGTTTACACTTTGCATTTAGATTCAATCATTCAAATGGTTTCCAATGTGGTCAATATTTATCCCCTTTTTTTTTCAATTAAGGTCACGTTGATTAAGTAGAAATAGAAATAGAAATGAAAACGGAAACGGAATACATTTGTTATATTTAGTATTAGTAGTAAAACTTTAGCATGGAAATGGAATGAGAATGTATTAAAATGACAATTTTACTTCTTATATTAAAATAATAAAAAGAAAAGAATGTTATAATTGTGTTAAATCATGTAAAATCAAAGGGGTATAATAGATATTTTATATTTTTTTTCTTTTTTTTTTTAAATTGATGGAAATAAAAAAATAAAAAAGCAAGTGGAACCCAGTGGGCCCACTACTTTTTGCATTCCATGGAACGAGCATTTCCATTTAATGAACATGCCCAATAAACCAATTCCGTGAAAACAAAAAAGTAAGTGGGGTTTACTGAGTCCCACTTATTTTTTCACTTTTTCATTTTCATCAACTTACAAAAAGAAAAGAAAATACAAAATATCTATTATACCCTTTTGATTTGACATAATTATAACTTTTTTTAATTATTTTATAATATAAGGGATAAAATAGTCATTTTAATACATTCCCATTCCCATTCCATTACCAAACTTTTACTACTAAACACATTAAATGCATTCCGTTTTTATTTTCGTTTTCATTCCCATTTTTATTTTTACATAATCAACGTACCCAGAGGTATTCACCATTGATTGAATAATCCTTTTACTGATCACTACCTCAAAGAATAAAAGGTAGCACGTAAATTTTAAATGTCTATGTTTATACCAATAATAATAAATGTATACATATAAGGGGAGAAAAGTGAAAAAGATAAAGATATATATCCTCTCTCATCATCCAAGAGCGCTTAGAATAAGAAGTTAATCAGAACAAAATAAAATAGAAAGTGTCGTATGAACTATATGGAGAGAAATATTAATTGATCATTAAAATAATCAAAGCCTAAAAGCATGCATGATCTAAAAAGCTTCAAGTGGAAATTTAAATTAAACACCACGTGGCACCTAATGGATCATAAAGTGAACAATATATACACAAAATTTTCAAACACAAATCAAGGATTTTGCTGACCAAAATTTAAGTAACAACTCATTATTTCAATCGATGGGAGAAGAAAGGAGAGAGGGGATAAAATAAGAGGAGAAATTGTACGTTTTGCTTTCTCAGCCATAACTAAAACAACCTAGCTAGGAATTGCTCTCTTGAGATGTCTTGTGTATATAATTATATATGCATTTAGCATCAATACATATCATTCCTGCTGGTTGGTATTATTAGAAGCTACGAAAGGTGCAGACACAGTACTATGATCACCACCCACTACGGTACTAGGAGTAGCCGCAGATGGAACATCATGTTTGAGCAGCTCTTGTTCATCGTTGGGCACATCTTCCTTGTACTTGTACCACCTCGCCCAATACACGTAGTTCACAAAGTTTATCACACTCAGTACAGCCAGGAACCAATAGAAAAACTGCACGTGGCTCTGGTTCACATTCCCTCCTTCCACCCACCCCGTCTTATTCCCCATCCTACTCCTCGTCACCGAGTTTATCACCTCCACCAACACCGAGTTCAAGTAGTAGCCTATCGCCAGCGACATCCACGAGAATGACGTGGACAGTGACCTCATCCCCGCCGGCGCTTCCTTGTAGAAGAACTCCATCAGCCCCACCAGCGTGAACATGTCGGCGATCCCAAATATGGCGTAGTGAAACGACAGCCAGAACATGCTGATGACGCGCTTGTGTTGGAAGAACTCGTTCTTCCTCTTCACCTCCACCGCCCCCGCCACCGCCATCGACACGGCGGAGAGGACGAGGCCGACGCCCACTCTCTGGAGGTGGGTGATGCCGTTGGGGTGGCCCGTGAGGCGGCGGAGGAAGGGCACGAAGGCGAACTCGTAGACGGGGATGAGGAGGATCATGAACACCAAGGGGATCACGGGAATAGAAGCTTCGGGAACCTTGAAGTTGCCGAGGCGGTGGTCCATGAAGGTGCCTTGCTGAACCGACACCGTTTGGAGTTGGGCGAGACACGTGTTCATTACGATGGTGCTTAGGAGAATGGGCATCATTCTCGTGAGGATCTTCACTTCTTCCACTTGCGAAACTCCGCACACTCTCCATTTGGAAACGACGCCGTTCGGAAGCAGTACTGCCGCCTTATCGAGCAACCTGAATTGGTTGGTGTGCGGGAGATGTCGTTTCTCTTTCTCTTCGTATAAGTCATCCGAATTCTGAGGGAGTCGGAGGTTCCAATTCCTTAGAGTGACGACCAAGACTTGGAGGACTCTAAGCAAGGGGCTGTTATCTCCGGGGATGCGGTTGCGATAGAAGGGTTTTCCCAAAGCGATGAAGATGAGGGCGGAGGCAGAGCAGGACATGGAAATGATGAAGCCTTTGTCCCAACCGAGATGGATGCTGGCGTAAACGACGAAGGTGACTCCAATGGTGGCTCCGAGGACGATGCTGAGAAGGAGCCAGTTGAAGAAGGTGGCTATGTGGTTGCGCTGGTGTGGGTTTTGGTAGTCGAACTGGTCGGCACCCAAGGCAGGGATGCAGCCTCGGATGCCACCACCGCCCAGAGCCAGTAAGTAGATGGATGAGTAGAAGAGTGCGGCCTTGGAGCCACGCACGCAGCTGCTCTTCCCACATGGCTGCGGCTGAAGCTCCGAGTTGTGGGATTGAATCACCAGCAGCATGTACCCCTGCATACATTAATATATAATAAATGAGAATTAATTAATTAAAAGTGATTAGAATTAGTGTATATGTATATATAGTACCAGTAACTGAATAATGCCAAAGAGGAGGCAAGTGTTGAGGCGAGTCATGTAAGTGTCGGAGATGAAGCCTCCGACGATGGTGAGCAAGAAGGCGGTGCCCAAGAAGTTGGTGGTGGTGGTTGAAGCCCCTCCCACGTCGAAATACATTTTGAACATGAAATACAGAACCAGGCTCGCCATGTTTGCCACGAATCCTATGTTGTCTAGAAACATCATTGCTGCATGCCACATTGCCATGTAACCATATACCAACACTCAATACTTTTATTCAAACCACGATGAAATTAATTAATTAATTAATTAATACTATGCCTTTTGTTAATCTATACTCACCAAATATGAAGTACGTAGCTCTAAACCCTCCTTGTCTTCCATTATTCTTCACTGCTTCGTACTCTACATCCTTCATATCTACCTCGTCTTTCAACCCCTATATATATATATATATATATTAAAACGTACAATTTCAGTTATAAATTTCAATAATCATACATATACATAGATATATGTAGAATAAGAATAATGAACTATATGTGTACAGGGTGAAGGTGATGATCATGAATTACGAACCATGGCTGAGAAACCTTGGAGAGATAGCAGATGGAAGAGAGATTTAAATGGAGGTTGCTCTGGTCACTGGTCAATGATAATATATATATACTAGTGATAAAGGAGTAATAAGAACTAAGAAGTACACTATGCTTGGTGGGTTACGTTGGTGTAATAAGAAGTAACGCCAGTGCCTCCACTGTACAACAATCCAAATTAGCATGCGACAATTGACCGGCCAATGCTAATTTACCTACACATGCACTAGTATATTCTTTCTGTCACACACACTTATATATGCATCAACAATATTTTTTTTTGGTGTTCAAAAGTTTAACTAGGCTTAAGTACCTGTATCTCATTAGATTAGAGATCAAAATCTCCCAACCATTTGAGAATTTATATAAAAGAATTTATATATCACCCACCAACAAAATCTTTATATCAATCATAGGGTTCGACCCTCGTTTTTGTGGGATAAGAGCCCGAACTCAATTTATACAACCCGCGTTTGCTTTGCATCAACAATATAACTCAACCTCATTCATAACAATTGGAATTCAAATAATAAAACTAAATAGTATCACTACCAATGCAATGATGACATTTTTTTAAAATGAAAAAGAACTAACTAGCTAGAATTTTTAATTAATTATATAACCAACCTATAGCATTGGCTCGAATGAATATTCCTCATCCGGATCTTTCTCCCTCCTAATTAACTCTAGCTTTGTGCTTTAAAAGATGTATATTATAAAATTTATAATGCCTAAAGTGTATTTAAAAAAAAAGGGAAACAACTGTAGGTTAGTTTTAAAATATTTATCATCAAACATATATATATATAATGTAACACTACTATTCGATCATTTCGATTACTTCGGTAAACATTTTCCAACAAAATGAACAGCTTAAAATATAAACTTTAAAGATTAATCCTAGAAGAAAATCGGAAAGGCCAAGCTTTCCTCAGAAAGAGAGCATTCAAACTGAGTGTAAATGACAAAAAGAGTTGTCAAGTGTCAACTACTTTAGAGGTGAAACCAATAAGAAAGTACCAACAGATAGAAATCCCCAAACTAATCTTTCTCAGTGTTATCAAATTCCAAATGACACCAATAATTTGGGTTTTGTTTTGAGAACGTCGCCCATGCCCAAGTACTTCACTGTCCTTTCATAATATATAAACCAAAACTGACAATCCAGACGTTAATTTCTGAGTTTCTATATCATCCTCCAATTTCAACTTAATTTTAAAAATTGATCATTTCTGGATTAATTTTGATTTATCCAGTTAAATCTCTAGCCTTTTTTTCTTCTGATGAGAATTAGCATTTACTAATTGTACATGCATGGTGCAATACTTGTCTGAGAATTTTGGCTAGAATATATAATTTATATATCTCTCTTTAATTTGAATCAGTCAGTTCATATTCATGTAATTCAATTCAAAATGTCTCATTCGATTTGTTTGATTATCATCTTTTGGCCACTACGTATATGTGATATATTTAGTGTCTTAATTTGAGCCAAAACTGAATATTAAAATAATAAATATATATTTTACTTTGAAAAATTGAACAGTTCATAATCTTTTATGATTATTATTGAGATAAATATTAACGTCTTGAATTTGAATTCGTCCATTTCATTCTATAACGGTATATCTTTAAGATTGAAGATATTTGATAAACAAATTGTTTATTTTAACTATATAATTATTTCTGTTAAAATCTATATCTAAAATGCTCTCTGTTTTTAATATTACTATAAAAGTATGAACGGATCATAAGATCTGATAATGGGTAAAACCGTATTTTTAATCAAAATTTCGACCCCATTATGCATAACTGGCCTGGGTTTGAATTTGATGTTATGTCATTGTCACTGTTGAATTTGTAAATCCACAAGGCACTAACTATTTGCTGAAACCCATACTCATAAATTTACTATACAAATTAAATGTGAAATGTAGTATATGCTGCTGCTGCTTCTTTTCACGTTGAATTTGTAAATCCACAAGATTTTATCTTCATGATGAATAACATATTCTGCCATTACTAAAATAAGTCTGACCAGTTTCTTGAAATAGCAGCTTGCTTAGCCATAACCATGCGGTTTTCAAACTACAGCATAACAAAAGTTGAAAGACTTCACAGAGGATTCTTTATAAAAGTTAATTATCAGATACCAATAGTAATAGTTCAAATTATAGTGCTTAATCTCCAGAGACAAACTTGGAATCTATAAGGCATACAATACAGTATAAAGATCTTTGACGTCAAAAGAATGGCAATGCAATATTTTGATTTGAACATCAATAAAATCTTCTTCTCATTTTGAACCAACTGTAGTAAAATATATATAGTTATACATGTAAATGGATGGAAAGTAATCTGAATTCAGAAAATTTTCCATATATAGAAGAACCATTCTGGTCTTGAAGCAAAACAAGATTACAATAATAGATAATTATTTACACGCAAGAGAAAAGTCATGCTGGATTTATACCAAACTTCACATCTCTAAGGAAAACTGCATAAAGATTGTTCTAAATAATCAATTACATGTCTAAATGCTACCTTCTTCAAAACTTGTAACTGAGTGAATCACAGTTTTGATTCCGCAACATACAATTAACCAGTTGTTACATCTGCAAGGATAAGTACTGTACCATTGAATTGAAGTTCAGTACATTTCTCTAATCATGTAGAGTCATTTGTTAATATTAATATAAATTCACATTAATTAATAAAGATTCACCTTGAATGATTTAGGAATCAATCTATTGGAGGAATGTACTACGTACCGTACTACTAAACATCTACTCCATTGCAAATGCAATTCATTATGTCAAAAATTAATTATATGCTCTGCATTAAAAGCACCATACTTCTTTTTTTCTTTGGTAGAAAAACACCATATATATATACTTTTTTTTCCTAGACCAAGGTTTTCACCGTCGAGCACAGTGACTAATCTGCTCGCTGAATTGTAGGCACCTCGAAGAGTGGGATAGCTGGCCCAAGGATTTAAAGCTGCTCCATGCCCAAGGCAGGAATCGAACACTTGACACTTGGTTAAGGATGGATGAATCCCTTCCACTCAACCTAAAAACAACATATATACTTCAGATGCAAATGATGATTATGTTAAATATTCAGAATCAATGTATCCTTAATGTAACCCTTACCAATGTTACTGTTTAAAAGCTAGTTTTCATGATCCTTTTCTCATCATTCCTTCCCGCAATATAATTATATCACCCGTAAAAAAAAAGGCTAAAGTATTATTTTGGTCCTCAATGTTTCAAAAGTTTAATGTTGGTTCTCAAAGTTTTTTTTTTTGTCGATTTTGGTCCTCGAGGCTGACACCGTTTAAGTTTGCCGTTAAGTGATGATGTGGCAGGCTGATGTAGCACACCCTCTCTCCTACGTGTCATATTTTAATGACGTGGCATGCCACATCATGCCACGTCAACGCCACATCATCCATCTTAGCCACAACATCTTCTTCTTCATCTTCATCTTCTTCTTTCCTCTTCTTCTTCCTCCTCCTCCTTCTTCTTCTTCTTACTCGCAGCAGGATCTGCAAATTTAACAATGGCTACTTGCTTCCATGCTTCAAGGGTAGCCATAACCAAACCCAACGCACTTTCTCGGAAGCCAAACGCCCCCCAAATCGATGATAATCCTAACAACTCCGTGAAATTTTGCCGACCCTCTTGCTCCAATCGCATTTCCCTCCGTACCCATTTGCAGAACCAGAGCCAATCATACCCAGAACATTCACATGGTTCTAGAGAAAATCGAGCAGAATGAAGAACACGAGCAAGAGCACGATGATGATGATGACGACGATTGGGTTAAACAAGGGAAGAGAAGGGGAAAGGGGGGCTAACAAGGGAGGTCCCAAGGTTCAGATTTGTAGATGTCGATGACAGCGATTGGGTCAAACTGGAACGATTTGCCGGTGACCTTGCGCTTGAGGTAGTAACGAACGAGTTCTTCCATTTTTTTTTAAAATTTTGTTTTCTTTTCAGTCGGGAGTCAGAGAGTAAAAAACATGAAAATGAAGAGAGAGAATCCATTTGATGGGTAAAGATGGAATTGGAAGGAGACGAAAGCGAGGAAGTTTAAATGAAGAAGAAGAAGAAGAAAAAGATAAAGAAGGTTCTGGGAAGGTAGGAGCAATAGAAGAATGAGGGATTTTTCATTTTCTTACACTTTTTTTAGTGATGGAGATGGAAATGGTGTGTAAATGAGGAAGATGATGAAAATGGTGGCGCCGGTGGTGGTGGCGGCACCGACGGTGGGGTGGTGGGGAAGATGATGATGATGATGTAAAGAAGAAGAAGAAGAAGAAGAGAAGATGGTGAATAAGATGATGATGTGGCTAAAATAGATGATGTGGCGTTGAGGTGGCTTGATGTGGCATGCCACGTCATTAAAATATGACACGTATGAGAGAGGGTGTGCCACATCGCTTGCCACGTCATCACTTAAAGGCAAACTTAAACGGTGTCAGCCTCGAGGATCAAAATCGACCAAAAAAAACTTTGAGGATCAACATTAAACTTCATGTAAACACTGAGGACTAAAATATTACTTTAGAAAAAAGACAATGCGTTGAGTCTAAAACGACGTCGTTTAGATTGTTGGGGTGGGTCCACCGACCGCGAGCGAGTGAATTTATTCTTATAATCGAAAACGCGGAAGAAACGTCTCGAATCATCCGGGAGATACATATACGTTTCTTCGTGGCAAAGGTAATGGGGCGGGGGTTGTATGTATCAAATCATTTCTCAGGGTTCTTAGGTTCGGGATTGGATTAAACCAGTTTTGCATTTCCGCTAGTACTGCCAGAATCGTTCGGAAGGAAGATAGAGAGATTGAATCGAAGGATGGAAGTGAGAATTGGGAGAAGAGTGTCAAGGGGAATGCTGCCATTGCTGGCGCTTCACACGTTGAGCGAGTATTATAGGTCAGATAGGAAACCTCCTGTTACTGCTGGCCTTATTGCTGCAAATACTCTCATCTATTTGAGACCTAGCTTCTTGGACTCTTTTCTTCCTTCTATTGATGAGGTCTGGTTCAATCCCCACCTCATCCTCAAGGTGAGTTATTCTTATTCAATTCCTATTTTATTTACCTGCTGCGAAGGACCGAATTCATTTTTTTTTTCTTTTTTTTTACATGTTGGATTGTTTGGATGAGAGCGCAATTAGCTAGGGTTTTGCTTTGTTTGTTTAGTTTCACCCCATGTATTACCTGGTTCAGCTTAATGGCTAGTGGTAATTGCTTAGAGTTTACATCTAAGAAGCTTGGACGGAACACTGATATTGTTGCAAATGTGGCGTCTAGTCCTACCCAAATGTTTTTCACTTGTTGGATATAGACTTATATTGTAGGTTAGTGATGCACCAGACTTCGTAATTTGCAGTTAACCAAGGAATGAGAGCGCCAATTAGTTAAACATTTGAAGCAGACATGTTGACTTTCCTTCTGCCCATTTTGGGCTATTGAATGAGTGATTCAGATTATACATATTTTTTAAGAACGTTCGTAGTACTAAGATGAGGTAGTTTAAAAATTAAAACTGTTGGATTACATGATATGCTATCAGACATTAGTTTATGAACAGAAAAAATTGTGAAAGTTTTCTTTAAGTTTGCTTTATCTAGTACTTTAATAGTCAGATAATGCTAAAAATAGAAGTATTCGTTTCTCTTGTTTTATTTGAAAACTTAATAGTAAACATCTAAAAACTATGCATAAATTTTGGCCTTTATAAAATTTTTGTCCATCAGTTGTTAGTTATAATGTCTTTGTTGCTATGGGACACAGTTAATTTAACAGGTCGAGATGAGAAAATTATCATTAGCTTCTCCTCCACTTAGGTATATCTTGCCCACATTTAAAATAAGAATTGACAAGGAAAGTGATTGGGCTGTGAAATCAACCATTAAACTTATTTGAGTCTATATATTTGTCTGTATGAAGCAAATTGGGAGAATTGCTTGTTGTGATTATTGTTGAATATGTTGTCCTGTTCCTGTAAGTGAATCCCGGTTCATTAGAAATTTGTCAGATGTTAATCTAATTCTTCGGTCTTGTAGCACAAGGACCTTAAGCGATTCTTCTTGTCAGCATTCTACCATATTGGAGAGCCTCACCTGGTCTACAACATGTTGTCACTTCTGTGGAAGGGGATGCAGTTAGAAACTGCAATGGGGAGTGCTGAATTTGCTTCTATGGTTGCTGCCTTACTCGCTTTATCCCAGGGTATCACTCTAATGCTATCCAGATCGCTTCTATTGTTTTTTGACTATGAGAGAGCTTACTACAATGAATATGCTGTGGGATTCTCTGGTGTCCTGTTTGCCATGAAAGTTGTCCTTAACTCTCAAGCAGATGATTATACTTTTGTACATGGAGTAATAGTACCATCACGTTATGCTGCTTGGGCCGAATTGCTTCTTATCCAAATGTTTGTACCTGGTGTCTCATTTCTTGGTCACCTTGGTGGCATACTTGCTGGTCTACTATATCTGCGGCTAAGGAGTAGCTCTTCAGGTTCAGACTCCCTAGCTATTCTCATCAGAGGTATTACTAAGGCATTGAAGTGGCCTTTTAAGGTTTTACAAGATTTATTTCATTTTCGGAGGCGGGGGAGGATCTCTGGTAGGGGAACTGTTGGTGGCAATCGGACGGCAAGAGCTACTAGGTCCAATGTATGGAGATGTCAAGCATGCACATATGACAATTTGGGTTCATTAAGTGTATGTGAGATGTGCGGTACCAGAAGGAGTGGAAATGATTCATCTCCTCGGTTCCGTGATTCTCGTGGTCTTCCTTTGGACGAGTTACGCCGATTGAGGGTTGAAAGATATGGCCGTTGATAGTAAGATTTAGCTCCAACCTCCAATTAAAAAAATGATGCAATCTGATTTGAAATTGCATATATTTTACACCAATAATAATCTAGTTTAGGAGCATGGATTTAACTACTACATAGCGTTTTTTTTTTTTTTCGTTTTAATATGAATTATTTAAGTTAGTTTTGAGCTATAGAATGTCTCTACATCATACCATACTAGTATACTACTCAAAGAAAAGCTAAGCTCTTAAATGCAATGCATGACTGAAAATCATGTGCACTGTGCAGCAAGCTATATCACTGTAGATATAAATACAATAGATGCAGCAGGATACGCCAGTATTATTTGTCATTCTTTTCAATTCTTCCAAAGGTTCTTAATATTATTATTGTTGTTTTGAAGCTGATTATCACGTGGAGAGCTTGTGTAGTTGGACGAAGTTTCCCTAAAAATAATGAGGGAAATAAATGAAGGATTATTTAGTTACTAATATAGTAATATCCTCTGCCCAGGGGTTTTGAACCTGTGTTGAACTTCATGTTTTTGTGGTCTTTTTATTCCATGACCGGAAGAATAGCATTGACACTACCACTGTTTAACTTTCACTGGACATACAACAACAATCAAACATGTTTACATCGTTAATCCATATTCATGAAGATTCGATAGAGTTTTTACGTTGACTGTTGATTACCTAACACAATCCTCCTCTTTTATCCGGGCTTGGGACTGGCTATGTAAGCATAGACGGAGTTTTCGCTGGACATAATCCAAAAAAACTTAACATAAAACAGATATGTTTTTTATGTTCTTTTTAAATGTCCGCATGACTATAGAAACCAACTTTCATTTTTGTTATCTCAGAATGACTCCAGTTTATATTTCAAATTGCAGACTTAGTAATTGAAAAAAAATTAAAGTTTAGTTCGAATCGACAATTAAGTCTAACACTAGAATTACATCTAAACTTTGAGCAAAGTAAAATCAAAATTAATAAAAATCGTCCCAAACACCTACATAATTTTTTTTTATTATCAAACACTTGCATAATTTGAGAAGTGAATATATATCACACTTCTCAAATCTCAAATTACTTGGGTGTTATTTTCTTTAGTTTAGGGAAATTACATTTTGTTTTTTAAATTAATACTTATTACAAGATTACACATTACAAAATACGCTCTTGAACTTGAAGGTGGGTGGGGGGGGGGGGGGGGGGTTTAGATTTCGATTACTTTTTGAAATTAAAAGGAACTTTCAATAAGTCTAAGTGAAGCTCAGCCAATTATGACTATCATAGTCAAAATGATTTATTATCACTTTTAATTGAGAATTTGAGATTTAATGATTTCATTTTAGTCTATATTCTGTAAAGTACATGATTACATCTAAAGTTGATGAATTGATTTTGCAAATGTGCTAGTTGAGAGTATTAAAGTGTAATTTGAGCTCCAAAAATTATTTGGGCTGTGGAAAAGAAAAGGCCCAATGGGCCTCTACGTGAAAACGGAGGAAGTCTGACAAGGCACGGAGGCATGGGAGGAGAAGGATAAGGTGACGTTAGAACGTGAAGAAGCACAATAGAAGCATGCTGGTGATGCTGAGTGATTAGAAGTTGAAGAGAGAAATTCGACAATGTCTGCTACTTCTCTTTCCTTCCTTCATTGTGCATTAGCTTCTTCCCATCAATCATGGATGGGTCCTAAGTTAGTGGCGGTTCCTACTTCAATTTCAAGGCCAAGTTCAAACCCCTCATCGTCGTCTCTCGTGGTGGAAGTCAAAGCCACCACCAGAAGAGAAAATAGGACTGCCCGCCATACCCGAATCAGAAAGAAGGTGATGTTTCGCTTTGGGTTTGTTTATTCACTTCACACTTTCTGGGTTTCTACTTTCTACTATTGTGCTCCATTGCTGTTTACGCAATTGAGCTGCCCTTCACTGCTCTAACATTCTTAGCAGCAGATAATTAATTTCCTTTCCTTTCTAAAGAATCTGGGAGCATAGTGGGTTAGAAGTTAGAACTAGCTTTCGAGGTAGCAAACATTCTTCATGATTATGCATTTCACTTCCTTGATTCTTTTGAAATTATTACTTTATTTGGATGTGTTAATCCTCTGTTTAAATTGCATAATTTGTAAGCTAAAAATATTGTAAATGCCAAGACTTAGAAGCCCCAGCACGTGTTCCACATAATGCCCGAATGATCAGACAGGATTTCAACTCCGTGTATTTGAATTTGGAAATCCCATGGCTTTATGTTCTTTTCCATCCTTCATATATTTTCCTTAGTTCCTAATTATTTGTCAGAATGGTGATTTTTCTGTTTTCCTGTATTCTACTGTCTCTTCTGCTGTACTTGATAATTGGTCCTGACCATGTTTCTTTATTTCATGTTGTTGATGTTATATTTCTTATATTAATATTAATCCCTAGTTACACTTCCCCTTATAAGCATTTGCTACATTATATTGCATGGGTTACAGTCTTGGTTTTGCCTCCTGTAATTTCAGAATATGCAATGAGTAAATAATATACTCTTTTTCATTGGATTGTTGGTTATCTTTTTGCTAACAGATTTGTGAATTAGCATCTAATACAAAAGTTTCCATATAATTGTTCTATGAAACTTAATTAAAAAAAAAGGAAGAAGCAAGCAAGCAACTAAGCGGAATCCTTCAAATTTTACGTTACAGAATTTGGTATAATGTAATTGTAATATTGATACTGCAATGAGTTGTTTAACAAACACATTACAAACATTCTACGTATTTATATCTTCTGAAGCCCTTCTGCTGGTTTCTTTTGTTATTTCCCTTTTTGTTGTTTATGCCTTACCAGTCTAATTACTGAATGGAGTTTTGCTATAATTAAAAGTGCACGCTATCTATTTTGGAATTGTCTTTTTTGTTTATCAGGTTGAAGGAACGCCAGAAAGACCAAGGTTGTCTGTCTTCCGCTCCAACAATCATCTCTATGTCCAGGTGATTGATGACACCAAAATGCACACACTTGCATCAGCTTCAACAATGCAGAAGCCACTTTCTGAAGAGTTCAAGTACACCTCTAGCCCCACAATTGTAAGTTCATAAAAGGCTATTAAGATGCTCTGAAAACTATTCAAATTGCTGGCTGATTGTATTCATTGTTGTGAATGATACTGAAAGTCTTTTGCCTATACTCCCAAATGATAAGAAATATTCCTCTTTTCCTGATCAAATTCATTGTGTCTCCTTACTAACACTTCGGTTGTTAAAAGTAGATATTATTCAATACCTTCAGGATGGCCCAGAGCATGCACTTGTTCTTGAGAAAAAAATGTGTTCTAGCAAACTTGCATTACTACAGCACATTGTTATTACACACCCTCCTTTGTACCTCATAACATCTCGATCTCTATGTCTCCCTCAATACCAATCAGCTAAAAGATTCTTCTTGGATATGAATTTTGTACTTGGTTCACACTGTAAAAATCAAATCATGAAGAATGATTTCTAGAATCAGTATTACATGTGTTCCCTCTGTGACTTTTGTTAGGCATCTAGATTTGTTGTAGTTTTTTCATTTGATGTACAAACACAAGAGTTTGTAGACCTTTAGAACTGTAGAAGCAATAGATCATCACTCACTGAACCTCATCTCCATTTCAAGTGATATATTACAAGAACGTTATATTCTTAATTGATCTTCAAGTTCCAAGAATTCCTGCTATTAATTGTTTTCCTCTTTTTCCCAAATATTTTCAATCACTAAAAGCTGGTCCTTATCCTTTTAAATTTTTTGGCTTCAGGAAGTAGCAAAGAGGGTAGGTGAACTCATTGCAAAGTCCTGTCTGGAGAAAGGGATCACAAAGGTTGCCTTTGACCGAGGTGGATACCCATATCATGGCCGTATTCAAGCAATTGCTGATGCAGCTCGTGAGCATGGCCTGGAGTTCTAAAATGAGCAGTCCCGTTCTGTTTTGTTTTCAAGCTTATAACCAAAGGATTTTTCAATTTTTTTAATAGTACATGTTCTATTTCTCAGTACTTGTTTCTTTTTTCCAAATTCCCTTATTCATTCTGGTCATTTTTTTTAGTTAAATGAAAATTTTCTATTAAAGACATAAACAGAGGAACCGTGACCTTTACAATAGTTTGAAAAGAAGGAACGGTGGCTGTTTCAGTGAGCTTTACAAATTCAGAAGAAGGATAAGGAGCATAATCAGGAAAGACCGTAAGTAGCTTACTAGAGCACATGAAGTCCTAAACTGAATACATAATCTTGAGATCAATTTGGCCAGTTGTATATGAATTCCCAGTATCCTGTTTGCCCATTTAAGCCATAGATGCCTTCAGATGCTATTAGCCATGAACATCCAGTGTCACATCTCACAAAGTCCCTGCCAAAGGAATAAGCATCAAAATGGAATTCCTGGACACTTTCCCACTCCAAATCACAGAAAAATAGTGTGGTTCCAGATATATTGTCTGAGAAATCCCAGCCAAACTCATCTCCATCTTCTAAGTTATGCACACCCAGATCATTATCTGCAGATTGGCAATGCAAGGTCATGTTCTTCCCGGATCCCAAGGTGTTCTTGATGCTTACATGTTTTTTGTCTGCAAGAACTGGTATGCTCAAGCCTATTAGTATTATTACCAGCACCAATAGTCTTGATGGATGATTCATCTTCACTGGACCTTGCATCATTTCTGCTTCTATTTAGATCACCTTTTTTGCTCTGTCAATTTCACAAGACGAGCTGCATTAAGGCAATTCCAGGTTCCAGTATCATCATATTTGTTTATATATAAGTTTGTAGTAGCGGTTACACAAGGTAGTCGCATTAGAGTTTTTGTATGACATGAAAAACTCGTTTTTTCCTAAGCAACCTTTTTTATTTTTCTACGTCAACTGTTTTGTTGGTTCGCCCGCAAGCATACGTCTGTTCAACAGAATATCTCGTAATTATAAGCGTAGTAGAAACGGCAAAAACACAATGAAATTTGGTTGTCACGGTTTTCTCCCATTTTTGTCCCTTGTTACGTAGAATTCTCATATTGTTCTGGTTTTCACTATTTTTTTTTCATGGCGAGTCAATTATTACTTGACTAATAAAAATTTCAATTTCCTCAATAAAATTACATTGCAACAACATGAGGAACTCTGGGAATCACTTGGACATAATGTAGTTAATGTTGAGATGAGTTTGGCCAGTGGTACAGGAATTCCCAGAAACCTGTTTGTCTATTCAAGCCATATATGCCTTCAAGCGAGACAAGCCATGCACATCCAGTGTTACATCGGACTCTGTCTCTCCCAAAGTCGTAAGCATCAAAATGGTAGTTTTGAACTCTTTCCCACTCCAAGTCACAGAAAAATAGTGTGGTCCCAAACACATTCACAGAAAACTCCCACCCAAATTCATCTCCATCTCTGATGTCGTGCACCCCAAGATCATCGTCTTTGGATTGGCAATGCAGGCTCATGTTCTTCCCTGATCCTAAGCTGTTCTTGATGCTTACATGTTTCTTGTCTGCATCAATTGGTATAATGCACAAGCCTAGTATTATCACTAGCAGTGTTGCAATAGGACTAATCTTCATTGATGATTGCTCATCTCACTGTATATATCCAGCTTCTCTTTAGATCATTTTTTCCATGAGCTGGTTCGGTAACATTTATATACTGCGTATATTATGTTGCTTTGTTTAATTTTCTTTTTAGTATTTCTCAAATAATAAGTAATTTATTTACAAGTGAAATAAATTGTATTTATCTTCTTTCCTTTTCTAGTTGTTACATAATTGGAACATTATTTATGGCTTTTATTAGTACTTAATTACCTTCCAATTACAAAATATTCACATTTTATGTATTTCTTTTCCATTTTCGCCTAACTTTTTTCCTCTTAAAATTTCATTTAATTCAAAAATATGTAGGACATTTTTACTTTATTCTTTCATGTAACGTTAACTATTTCTGCAAGAATTTCGTCTTTCCCCTTGATCGTCCCATCTCCATTTCATAAAATCCTCAAGAATTGGACTCTGTTTGGGCTTTCCAAGTTTACCATGGATTGAGAATGGGCCTAAATGGGCCCA
Organism: Senna tora; assembly: GCA_014851425.1. NCBI lineage: Eukaryota > Viridiplantae > Streptophyta > Magnoliopsida > Fabales > Fabaceae > Senna > Senna tora. The sequence goes on along the minus strand of CM026262.1, from coordinate 4,826,447 downwards.
TTAGATCCACGAGAAGAATATAGAGGGCTAACGAAGAGGAATCGCGAAATGTAAGAAAAAGCTCCGATGGCGGAGGTTGCATTCGGTGTTTCTCGTAGTACCTCCACCATTTGCTCCTGGTCTCACGGCGGTTTCAGAAGTGGTCGGAGACTTCAGCTTCAAGTGCAACCTCTGAATCGCATTACCTTTACCGTTGGGAACTCAGCAGTAGCTGCTGCTGCTTCCTCTGATCGCTCGTCACTGCTCTCTCTATCTGTAGGTTTGGGTTACTTGGGGAACAGGTTGAGTCAGAGGCATTTGTGCGCTGCTGTTGCCTCTTCGGACTCCAAGGCCTCGATTCTTTCTAATGTCGACGCCAATCTACCGGATTTAGATTTAGATACTATTGGTGGTGCTGGCGACGGGTTTGGTGATAGGAGTGGTGATGGCGGCGGCGGAGGTGGAGGTGGAGGAGGGGATGGTAATGGAGGTAGCAGTGATGATAACAAAGGTGAGGAAGGGCCAGACGGAGACGAAAAGAAGACGGGTTTATCGATGTCTCAGAAACTTACTCTAGGATATGCTGCACTGGTTGGAGGTAATAGCCAAAATTTCTGTGATTTTCTGTTGCTTTATGTTGTAAGATTGCTATTTATTAGATATCAATTTTGGTTATTAGACTGGGTTAACTATTGAGTGTTTCTTTATAAGGAAGAATAATGCAAGATTAGTCATTCTGCTTGAAACCCATAAATTACATCAATCCAACGAAAGGTTTTAGTTGATCTTACTGACATTTGTAGGTAAGCACAGTCCCATATCAATCCTTCCATTGAGTACAATTTGCTTCCCAAAAGACATTTTTATGGGATAGCTTGTATACTGTCAAATTACTAACTTTGATAGTTTAACAAATTACTATCTTGTTTGAGGAATCACCATTAATCATGTAATATCCTAGTCCTACACAAGCAGTTACCATTTCTAGTAGCTGACAGTATTTATTTGCTTAACATTTAGTTCGAGTCAATTGGATGCATGATAGTAGCCTATCAGTGAAAATACATGCTTCTTTGGCTTTCACCTTCTTTTCGTGTAAATAAATATAAGTGCAAGTATTATATTTCTAAAACATCTCTTTATTGTGGTACCTACTTTAACTTTCTCTTTTCTGTGTAGTCTCATTAGTCATTCCCATTGCAGCAATGCAGAGATTTACTTCTGTACCCATCTTCTGATTGGTACCACTCAAAGTCAAATGCAAACAAAAGCAATTTTGACAGGCCTTCATAAATTTGAACTTACATGAATAAGTTTGATACTTTTGAATAATTGGAATGAGCATTGGATGTCAATGAGTTCCTCTACTCTCAGAACTTTTAGTTTCATTGTAACATATAGTTTGCACAATTTGTGAGCTCCTAGACACAACTCTTGCGTTAAATACAAAATGGCTTTTGACTCAGACATGTAGTTTTGGTGCTCAGCAGCGTACTATGTCTATTGGACTAGACCATGCCTATGCATTCTCTATTTATCTTTTCCCGAGCTACATATCTCCTAATGAGTTATTAATCTTGTTTTTGTGGATTTCTGGCAGCTGGTGGTGTAATGGGCTTTTTGAAGAGTGGCAGCCAGAAATCACTGTTGGCAGGAGGTTTTTCTGCCGCGCTGCTGTATTATGTTTTTACTGAGCTACCTGTAAGACCAGTTTTTGCATCATCTCTGGGGCTTGGTAAGTGATTAGTTTCTCTGTATATCTTATACTGCACTAGCTGTTTGCTAGTAGATAGGATGTAGTTCCATTAGTGCCTTGTTGACACTTAGGCTATGTTTGGTTCAAAAGTTTTATGGAATTGGAATTGAAATTGAATTATTTGAATTGAAAAAGTGTGTTTGGTATGAAAAGATGGAATTGGAATTGAATTATTTGAATTGAAAAAGTGTGTTTGGTATGAAAAAGATGGAATTGAAAGTTTATAAAAGAAGGTGAGGTAAAAAGACTAATTTGCTCCTTAATAAATATTAAATAATTTTTTTAAAATTTTATTTTTTAATATTCATTATAAAAAATAAAAAACAATAAAGAGAGAGAGAAAGAAAGTAGGGACAAAAATGTCTTTTAAACCCAATTCCACAAAATTTATCTCAATTCCTCAAAAATACCCTACAATCCAATTCCACAAAATTTACATACCCAATTCTAAAAAACCAATTCCACGTAATTCAATTCCAATTCAACATAATTCAACCAAACTAAATAATTCCTAGAATATTGTGCAATTCCATGTGGAATCCAATTCCACGTCCAACCAAACAAAACCCACTTTATGGAATTGAGAATTGAATTTCATGGAATTGAGTAAATTTTGTGGATTCCAATTCCAATTCTACGTGACGAACCAAACTGAAGAATTCATCGTAATCCGTGCAATTCCACCTTCAATTCCAATTCTCCACTGAACCAAACGCAGCCTTATAGTGAAAATGTATTATGAAGATGGATTGATACTTCTTGAATTAGTTGTTGTAGTTGATCTTTTTGGAGCAAACCTACCTAAGATAAAACTTTGTAATTTTGTTGCATTTTCTGTTGCATATCTGACTTTCGTTATCTATATAAGTGGAGTGTTATTTGGTAATCCCTAAACTAAATTCTGAAATTCCTGTTTAGAAATTTAAAAAGAAACCATTTTCTTGCGCATATCCAAATTCCAAATTCCAAATGTTATTGGAAATAATACATTTTGACAAGTGAATAATAATGTGTCTCTTATCCAATGGATATATAGTTGTTGTGTATACTTTTTAAATTTGACCCCATGGATCTGATTTCAGGCATCTCTGCTGCACTTCTGGTGGTGATGGGTTCTCGTTTCAAGAGATCAGGGAAGGTTTTTCCAGCAGGTGTTGTATCCCTTGTGTCTTTTGTAATGACTGGTGGTTACTTTCATGGAATTCTTCGTAGTGTGCACTAGAATGTAAATAATGGAGATGAGACTGTAGGATATCTCTGTAAACTTTGGTGAATAACCATCTCCTTTGGTTATAAAATTTCTGTTTTGACTTGTACTCCTTTGTTGTGAAACAAGGTTGTTCGGTTTGAACTTCACGTGGACCTTAGATTACCCGTACTTCTGTTTTCCTTTTTTTTCTCTTGTGGCAAGAAGTAACGTATGCCTTCTTGGGGGGTTACGTTTGAACGCCATTCATATCGAGTTCATATTTGATTACAGCTTTCTGCATGATATTATCAATTGAATGAGAAGCATCTATATGGCTATATCAGAAAACAGTCTGAATGTCAGCATTGCATATTAATGACTCGTTAAAATTTAAAAGAGTGATTTTACAAATTCGGGTCCCTATAAATCATACATGAATTCGTCATGTATTAAGAGTGTAGTGGAGAAAAAAAGATAAAAATGTAGGTGCAAAGTCATAGTTGATGGTTACAAAAAATTAAATTATATTTAACTATTTTTAAAATCATTTTCAATTTTAGCCATTTAATTTTTAACATGTAAGTTCACATGAGATTAAACTGAATATTCTCCTTTATTTTATTTTTATCCAACAAAATTTCCTCAGTTTGTGACATTGTTGGTGTCTACAAGAGACTTACAAGGAGTTTTGGGCAATCTAATGAAAACGCCACTTTAGAGATTTCAACATGGAATTGAATATGACATGTGACAATTTCACTTCTTTTAGCCTCTATTGTATGTTCAATGATTTATCAAAAAAATTGTATATTCAATTATTACAAATACTGGTCCTACTCTAAAGTCACATCTCCTTCTGGCCATCGAAGGTGCTTAAGGCTAAGGGTATCCCTATCCCACAATTCTCTAATATTCGTTTACTGTCTGTAGTCTGTACCTTCTTTGACCAACATAAAAAAATTAAGATAGTAAAATAATGGGAAAGTCAGAGTGAGGGAGCAGTTGAGGATGCCGTTTAGCGTGGAAGATTCTTCAACTACAAGTTTGGACAACTAATATACGATTTCAATATCATTATATTTGTAGCTAATGAATTCATGAACGTGCCCGGTGAAGGGACATTGTTTATTATTCAAAAACTAGTATGGGCGGCTAATATACGATTTCTTAATTAACTCATTATATTTGTAGCTAATAATGGGTTCCCAAACATGCCCATCTATTTTTTCCTCTACAATAATTCGTATGGTGAAGGTGAGGGTAATTTGCTCCTATAATTCATTCATTAGTGAATTATACCTTCATTAGTATGGAGAAACATTCATTTATAAATTAGTATCTAATTTAATGATTCGGCTAAATCATTTATTTTAATGTCTCTTTTTCTATAGGACGTATGAAGAGTCACATTCTTTTAAATGTGAAGCAAGAAAGGAAAATAATCTAAATTCTTGGGGATGGTTTAGTTTATTTTAGTAGTGATGGGATGAACTAGGATGGTTTACTTCGCATCTCCAGTTCTCTGCAAAAATTAAAAAATTTCTGGAATATAAGATCATTCTTAAACAAATACAGTCATATTTCCTGGGTTTTTTTTTTCAGTCAAAATAAGGATAAATTGGAAGACCAAAAAAACTCAGGAGTCATAAAAGCAAATATCACAATGTGAACACAATATATGATTAAGAGTACAAAGACACAGTAAGCTCCAACAACATATTAAGAGGTGTGTTCTGAGCATAGTGAACAGACACATGCAAACTTTCAAGTCACACATTCACTGACCCTTTCAGGTTCAGCAGTTAGGCTACAACAACTTACATACACTAACAACTGAAGAGAAAACAACAAATCACAGTCATAAGCTTCTACATGCAAGCACATCAATTAAGGTTCTTCTTCTACACAAAACAACTAGTATACCCAGAGAGTAGGAACAAGTATTGATGCTTAAGAGGCAGTGATACTAGGTTGAATTTCCTCCTCTGAGTGTTTGAAGGAAACCAAATCAGGTGCATTATCAGCACTGAAGCTATTCTCCATGTTGTCAGCCACCTTAGTTGATGATGGACTAGGATATGGGGCTTTGCTCCCCAACCTGTAAGAAACAAAAACAAGAAGCAAGTTAGGGAACTGGTTGGTAAATACTAAATAATAATGCGAAAATATACTTTTGGCCGCTTAATTATTCATGATGCATCACTTTTGTCCTTTAATTTTTGTTGGCTCTGATTATCTCATCCATGTTTCTCTGATGCACCATCCAATGGGTTTAGGATATTCCTTATAGGTTCTCACAGAATCATGTGTAGGGAGACATCGGCATCATTTTGAAAATTAAAGAATGAATTTGGAGTGAACAGACAAAATTGAAGCTTCACTAAAAGTTAAGGGCTGAAAAACATATTTAAGCCAAATAATAGTCAAATCAGCATTATGACTATGTAACAGGCATGTAATGTGTGAACTCACTAGAGAACTTACTAAACATTGCATGTAAAGACTTCGTAGTTAGAATAGTACCTATCTCGTCGCTTCTCAAGAAACCGCTGAAGTGAATGTCTGCGTGCAATTGGAAATTCTGAACAGAGACATCAAGCAAAAGCCACAGAAGAGTTGAGAATTCTTAGTACATATAAATAACAGACACAATAACTAAAAATAGATGGTAATATATCGTAAGCTATCACAAGTAATGGGAAAACTAAATATTAATACCTTGTAACCCACAAATCGAGCTCTTCTTTGCAGGGAAGCAGAGTGCTTGAGGTGATGCCATATTATTAGGGGTTCCCGGTGGAGAAGCTGGCCTTGTGGGATTCTTCTTCATGTCAGCAGACTTAGCAGCAGAAGCAGCAATTAGCATTATTTCATGCACCTATTAGTAAGTAAGGGAAAATAAAGATGAGTTGGATAATATTTACACAGTGTAAAAGGAAAAGCTGGTTTGAAGTACTATAGTAGCAAAAATCAGTTATCACATTGAAGTTCAGAAAGTGGCTTACCTTTTCTGCAGGGATTCCATCATAAACGCAAACACTCCCATTAAAGAAAATGGTTAGCTGAGTTGCACTAGGATTCACTGTACCCAGTCCAGATGCCAGCATAGACCTAAAATTTGCAAAGGAAAAGAGAAAGAAGATGCATACATACACATTTATACAACAAATTAGGTGAAAACTTGACATCGATGGAAATTGGAATTAGAATTCTCTAGAGACTAGAATCATTGATGTACAAGACTGGCAGTTTTTCTAGATTTTGAAGAGTTGTAAGGTCAGTGTAATTGATTGTGAAGTGAGTCAAGAAATCTCCATAATTTAGAGTGAGTAGGTGTCCTTGTGACATGATTGCCTAAGAAGTGGTATATATTCATTATGAGAAAATCTCCCTCACTATCAGCTTTCTCTTATATATCTTACTGTAAGTAATGCTTTGCATAAAGATTAGCTAAAGGAGAAATCTCATAGTTTTGCATCAAGAAAGTTCATCACAATCAACCATTTTCATAGGCCACACCTAAAAAACAGAAACTCGATGAAAATCAGACTGGACTTAAATGTGATCCACAAACGTTGAATAACCCCAACTATACAAAATCCAGGGCAAGGGCAATTACAGTGCTTTACGTTATCGTTTTGACTTAGATAGACGCGTTTTTTAGCTTTGAAATCATTTCCTAGAGCCAAGGTGGATATGCAAGATGTAATTTAATCCAACAAAGAAAAAGAAGAATCTAACACAAAAATTGGGGCATACGTTTCAAGCTTAAAATGTTCTCTATAAGTCAACGTATCATAGTCCTTCTCATTCATGCTACTTCTTCTAATCAATTATTCACACACACATATTCTATTTCTAGTTCAGTATTTCCCCCAATACACCCTAGAAATTTACCCTTTGTTGGATTGTTCACGAACAAACAAAAAAAAGGCAAGATAGAGAGAGACTTACCTGTTTGCAGAGATATGCTTGCTTTCCGATAAATCTCCAGCAGATTCTTCAACAGCCTCTCCGGCGTCAACATTTTTGGCAGAAATCAGAGTAAGCGGAGCAGATTCGGATGATTTGTCTCCTGCGGGTTGGTCCGAGTGGGCGTTGACAGCGTCATCGGAGTCGAGTTTAGCGTCCATGAGGGATGATGGGAGATTTGAAGAAGGAGGAGGAGGAGGAATCTGGAATTGTGTTGGGAGGTTGAAGGAGGAATTCGGGATTCGCTGTAGCTGTGGTGTGCATTGTCCAATTATGGATGATTATAAATTGTGTGTGGGGGTGGGAAGAATAATAAGCAACGTGTTTTTTGTGCTTCATTTCAGCTTTTTGGATTTATTTATTTTCAATTCCCTCTCTCTCACTCTCTTACAATGCACAACCAATCCAAACCACTCTCTCTGACTCTTCCTTTAACCAAACGAAACTTTATGTGTACTGTGTAGTTCCACACTGACACGTCAACCTCGACTATATAAATACTACTCACGCGTCACTCTCTAGTCTTCTCACACTCTCTCTCTATTTTCTTCGTCATAGACTCGTAGATTAGAATGGTAGAAACTAGAAACTAGGAATTAGGAAGCACTAAGGTGTCATTTGGTAGTCGGTGAGTGTTGTAGAGGAAAGTGAAAGTGGAACTGAAAGTGGAAGTATGTGATAAAAAGTATGTTTGGTATGCAGGGAAATGGAAGTGGAATGTAAAAGTAATATTGTTTGGTATGGTGGGAAGAAGATAGGGAAATAGAAGATAAAAGTATGAAAAACCTTTTTTGCCCTTACTTTTTTAAAAGCCACAAATTTTTAAGGGCATTTTGGTATTTAAACCAAACCTCACCTCACCTTCCCTCCACATCATGAGGAAAGCAAGCTTCCCTTTGCAGAGGGAAGCTTCACCTCACTTTCCCTGTATTGAAGGCATACCAAACATGCAGTAAGTTCACCTCACCTCACTTTCCCTGTGAGGAAGGCATACCAAACGGGGTATAAGGATAAGGAGGTAGACCTGATCTGGGCCTAAAACACTGTCCAACAAATAAAAAATATAATAGTAACATAAGTAAAAGTCTATTTTGCTTTTTTTATATTGTATTCAAATTTTATATTGGTTATTTATATTTTTTAAAAAATTAAATTGATCTTTTATGTTGTACAGAAGTTTTAAATTGGTCATTCCGTCCAATTCTGTCAATTTTGTAAGTTAATTGCTGATGTAGCATGTTGACGTAATCATTTAAGTTGACATGTCATACCACATCATCACAAATAATGAAATAGAAGATGACATGGTGATAACATAGCGATGTTCTTGGTTAATCTTTACATGTCTATCTTTCAAGGGTTCTCCAACTCTAAAGTGCAACACACTTAGAAAGAAAAGGAATACTGGTGCTTAGAGGTGTTCAGAACCGACCAAAACCGACGCACTTGAACAAAATAAAACCGAATTAGCAAAAATCGAACAAAACGATCAATGTTTGGTTTGTATGTTGAAAAATCGAACAAAACTAATTAATGTTTGGTTTAGCATGTCGAAAAAACGAACAAAATCGATCAGTGTTTGATTTGGTTTAGTATGTCAAAAAATCGAACAAAACTGCATACACATACATGTATATATATATATTATGTTAAAATTTTTAAATAATAAAGTTTAAAATTTATTTTTAGAAAATTATATTAAATTTAGTCAAATCCAAAAATTTAATTTTAGAACTAAGTTGATTGTATATTGTAAATAAATGAAATATTACTATATTTTTTATTATTTATATCGAATAAAATTATATTTTTTATTAATAAACTTAAATATATAAGTTTGATGACATAAAAGTCTTAAAACATTAAATCGAACCGTTTAAAACCGATCGTTTATAGTTTAGTTTGACACCATCAACTTAAATCGATAAATACACTAAATTTTCACAAAAACTGCCCAAACCGCCCCTATTAAATGCTGATGGTGATGGGCTAGCTAAGCATACATTATAATACAACAGAAGTCACCTTATGTAGAACCGTGTGTGATGTACATAATTTCGTTTCTAATGCATTTTTTGGTTGATGCTAGGAGATTTCACTCCCCAGGATCACACATGTTATTTGATAAAGTCTGCTCAATTTTGCGTATCTTGTATACTGTTGTTGCTGAGTATACCCATGTTGGATTGGGTTGGGTTGGAAAGTTTATGTACTACCCAAACCAATCCAACATGGGTATACTAAGGAGAGTACCAAACATAGGCTAAGGATGCCGTGGGAGTTACTCTAGGTACGGTTGTTGTTTAGTTTTTTGTTTATTTTCTTTTCTTTGGCCCCTACAATACATTCAAACGAAGTCAAGAGCATCCCAATTTTAACAATACTAATACAATATAATAAGCACCCTCATGCGATGAATTATTAACACGGATGTTAGGTAAGCCATAATACTAAGGCTTTGTTTGTTTTGTGCAAATGGGAAGGGAAAAGAGGAAGAAAATGTCTGGGCCATATTGCAAGATGACAGGAAGGAAATCAGAATGGTATCTTGAGTTTCGTGCAAATTTGATAAAAGAAATGAAATGTCTATTATGTCTTTAGATTTGACACAATTATAACTTTTTTTAATATTTTAATATAAGAGATAAAATTGTAATTTTAATTCACTTTTACTCATTCTTATTTCTATTCTCAAATTTTACTACAAAACACAATAAATTTATTCTCATTCTTTCTGCGTAACAAAGATAACCTTAAAACTTTTTATCCTATGCTGGGCAGCATAAGATCCATTCTCGTAAATTTTTTTGGTTGCATGTTCAATTTAGGAAAGTGAAATTTCTTTTCGTTCTTAAAGATGTCTTAAGTCGTTTCCTTATGAATATAATTTGCCCACAAGGGGTTGGGAAACCAAACGCGGTTTGAGATTGAAAGCATCAAGTAGGATTCCATGAGTAAGAGTTTCAACTTTGAAGAGCTCCTATTTGGCAAAAATTGGTAAGCTTTATTGTTATTATTTATTTGTGTGAGGATAACAAGAGAGTAAAATCATGCAGAAAGCGAAAATAGGAAGTAAGAGCTGAGTCAACAAAGAGAAGGAAGGAGTTGAGGAGGGAGGCATCTTGTTTAATAAAATCATGCGTCTTTGATGCATTTCACTTTTATATATAAACAATACCAGACCAATCCCCAAAAATACAGCTAAACTAAAACAAATATCCCACGTCTTTTCTTTTTCCCAGGAGGATATTTGAAAAGTAACTGCAAGTACATAAAGAGATATCAGCCACAAAGAACCTATTATACTATAGTAGTAGTGGCCTTAAAGAGGGAGGAAATGAATTGCTTAAAGTCTACGTTGCTATAAAATCTTGCCATTAAACTGGCTATTTCCACAGTTCATCTATATATACTCATCAAAGGAAGAAGAAACATAATAATCCTAATCATCTTACACACAACTTGTAAACACTAAGTGCCCTGCCTACTTCTCATGCATCTAAGGAAGCAACACACAAGTTTATACAAACCAGAAAAAAGTGCAGTTTGGTAAGTAGGAAACCGCAGTACTTATTACATTGGCGTGCACCAAAAACTGCACTTGATTAACGGGATCCCTTTGATTAATGGATACTATCAATATTACAATGGCATGCATCAAATACTGGGATAAAAGTTCAGTGGTACAGAAGTTCGTTACATTCCTCCAATCATGTAAAGCTATTTATTAATATTAATAGAATTTCACATTAATAAGGATCTACTTTGAATAGTTTAGGAACCAACTGATTGGAGAGATGTACTGAAGTTCAATACTATCGTATCACTCAACATCTACTCCAAATACTGTCGTTGATACCTCAGATCCATATCAACATCCCAAAGATTGCGCTTATGAGGAGATTACATTGGTCACAATGAGTAGGAGTCAACTGTAAACCTTAAATGGCTCAGTCATTGTATTAATTAATCTCATTGAATTTCATTACCCTCTAATTAATCTCACTGAATTTGATTAGCGTTGCACAATAAATCGCAGTTTAATGCCTTTAATTTTAAATCCTATAATTTAATTCGCTGATTCAATAAAAATTTCATGCTTTTTTTTTTTTTTTAATTTTAACTTTTTCGGAATGGGCACGGCCTTGAGAGGTTTTTGTGGTTCTTTGACTGGAATTATTTATATGTGCTGACATGGCATAAGTTTATAAGTAATATGGTGTTGTTGAAGTTTGGTACATCTTTTCAATTATGTAAAATCATTTATTAATATCAATAAAAATTCACATTGATAAGATCTACCTTAAATGATTTAGAAACCAAATGATTAAAAAAATATACTGAAATTCAGTACTATCGTACCACGGCGTACATTATGCAAGGGGTAGTACAAGGAGTTGCTGGATGTTTGTTACTTAAATAATATATAATAATATATAGATATACAGATATATATATGTATGTCACTTTAAACTTTGTTACTTTAACCGAATTGGATGAATTCTTGCATTAAATTGAATTGGTTAGATAAACTATTTAAATCAATTCAATCCAATCCATTGAATGTGCTGCAATAATTTATTATTTAAAAAAAAAAACAAAAATGTGTGGATATCAAATTTATCAACACCTTTTGTCCAAAAAAAAATTATGAACACCTCTTTGTCCAAAAAAAAAATCAACACCTCCATTAAGCTGATAGTCTGATACTCATCCATCGAAGCTAACTGTTCCTTCGATTTTCTGATCATCAAACATAAAATTGCAAATTTTAGTGTATGAGAGAGTAACCCATCTGAGGAAGATTAGGAAAATGTCAACGGAACCTCCTCCTTTCCAAGAATCAGCGCGATGTGATGTCTGCAATTGCGGTTTCAATACCTTCAGGAGACGGGTATCTCTCTTCTTCTCTCCAAACAATTCCGTAATTAAGAAACCCAGGCGATTTATCATTTTTGTTTTGTATATATCAATTCAATGCTTGATTCAGTATTTGATCTTCGTCCATTATTTCTAGTTTAGTTGTTACTAAAATAAAACTAGGTTCACTTCACCTTCCTTCACTGTTTTACATGTTCTGTGCAATTCAGATAAACCAAGACCAGGGTAATGAAGACATCGTGTTAAAAATAAGCAATCAAGCACATATAAATGAGGCATGGGGTCTAGTGTCTCGCGAAAAGTACTGAAAGGATTCGAATATTAGAGTATGATCTGAACAATACTGACCACTATTTGGGAAATTATGTAGCTGCTTTAGTGAAATGGTAAATTATGATGTGATACCAGTGGTAACTAAAATCTCTGAGAATTATTGTTTGAGTTGGGGATTGAGGGAGATGGAAGGGGAAAAGATGCAACGAAAACAGATCCCCTTGTTTGACAGTTTGAAAATTTGAGAAGGTGAAAGGGAATGAAAGGGAGTCATTCCTCCTTATTTCCCATCAAACCATTACTTTATGCTCCCTTCCATAGAACAACTCACCATTTTATAAAAGCTATCGGTGTGCTAGCAATTAAAATCAACACTGTTAATGCTGACTGTCATCAATTTCAGCGCTCAAGCAGATGCCGTATGAGATGTAAAACCTTTTCAAGTTTTTAAAATTTCTTATATTTACCTGGCTTTTTATTTTGTTGGTTTCTTATAAGAGTTAGTCATTTAGACTGAGAATCTTGCTGGTTAGGTCACTTGGGTGCAAAACATTTGATCTAGCAAGTCAGTAGTAGCCACAATGCTACATAGGTTGGAAAGGCTTTATGTTGCTACACAAGTCAGGAAAGGATTTGTGAACATATGATACCTATGCTGTTAGAAGTTGTATGTGCCAGAGTCAAATGCTCATACTGTTAGGGATTTGGTCCTTATATCAGTTTTTAATTGTTCAAGCAATTTTTATATAATGTTAAACAATGAAAATATTTTCAGTACAAGCAATTGATTTTAGACATGTTTGATTGCATGCAGCATCACTGCCGATGCTGTGGGAGAACATTGTGCTATGAACATTCATCAAATCAGATGGTATGGTTTTAACCTATTAATTCCTTTTTCATCTGGTTTAATAATTTTGTAGAAATTTAATCCATGAATGAACTTTATTCAATGAGATTTTTCTATGTAGGCCTTACCACAGTTTGGCATTTACTCAAATGTCAGAGTATGTGCTGATTGTTTCAACAATTCAGGGTAAATAACCTTCTTGTGAGCTTGTTACATTTGTTGAATTAGCATTTGGCTATGGATCATTGGATACATACATTTAAGCATAGTATAAGAAATTAAGAACCAAAAGCTCAAGATTCTATCATGAGTACACTGCATAGGAATCACTAAAAATACCTAGGCTGATTGCTATTCAATGTGCAATTAATTGATTGTTATGTATATGTTGTTAAAGATATTGATAAACTGGTCCTTGACATAGCATCAAATTCTTTATGATTGAGTGGTAAAGAGTTTAGTCCTTGATGTCATCTCGTTCTCATAACTAAAACAAAGTTTCAACACAAAGTATGGTAGACGGTAGACCTATGTGCTTTGTTCATACTTCAAACCCAAAGGGCTTTCATGTGGGGTAGCAAGTTAAGAGTCAGTCATTGGGCTTAAGCCTCTTGAGCCACTGACAAAGACAAACCTTTTATTGTGCATCAAGTTGAATTATGAAAATGTCTACTGTTTCTTCAGTAATATAAAAATGCCAAAATGTTAATTTCAATTAATTTTTTCAGGTTAAATTCCCAATCAGGTTAATTCAAAAATTTATTACTCTGATTTTCTAACAATTATTCCTCCAAAGAAAATTAGAGTTACTTCCTATGAGACTGCTATCTATTTAGGTATCAATCATATATCATGTCTTTTGTTTAGCACAGATCTGGGAAGTATGAACCAGAGGCTTCTTCAAATGGAGCGAACAACATAACAAACACAATTTCCAAACTAGACATTAATGCAGATATAAATTCAAAGGCCCCACCAGCAGTAGAGAGTAAGCAAGAATTGACTGTTAAAGAGTGTAAGTGTGGAATGCCTCTTTGCATTTGTGAAGCTCCAGTCCCTTCCACTTATGCGCTCCCCCAGCAGGTATTATATTCCTATTATCATAAGATGCATACATTATTTGGTGCAATGCATGAACTCATGGCTTGTTTTTTTTTTTTTCCTTTGTGAGATAAGAAACCCACTCCAGTCATTGCACCTCCATCAAATCCTAAACCAAAGAAGTCAGACGTTGTTCCTAAAAGTAGAAGCTCCTCATCAAACAGCAAGTTTAGGTCGGGATTGGTTATCACTTATCAGATCTCTGCTTTTATGAAATATATATTTTTTGAATCAGTTTTAGTTCATTATTTTAGTATTTTGTTTCTATCATTGTTAGTTCTTTAGTTCGCGTTGATTAAAACCTGGTTTGTCATATTAGTTCACTTCAGTATATCCTTACCTGCAAATATCTAAACCTCAGTTATATTTCAACTTCTTGGTGTCGTTTATTTTTGTGCTACCATAACCTGCAGTAGTGATGTCATTGCCTATGGGTATTGGCAACTTCTTTTATCTGAAGAAAATTGAATGTCCTCTTATGTTGAAAGAACAACTGATACTGGATCTATTCAACTTCAGTTTCTGCTTTCTAATATGCTATTGCATGTCATATATTTATTTATTGGCAGCCCTGTGGAGGGAAGGTTGACTATATATTCATGTCTTTTCAGTAATTTTCTATTTAAAGCAATTAAAATTGGGGGAGAGGAGATGCTTTATTGAGTGTACTGGCTCTGATCTTTTGATTCCTTTTCCTGGTTTTCTTTTTCTTAATCATTTCCTGAGAAAAAGAGAAATGAAGTTACCACTATATCTTAATCTGGAAAATATTTTTTTTGGAATGTGGAACTTCTTTTCAAAATATCATAGGTTGATAATTGATAAAGCAGTTAAGATTCTCTCCGTCTAAGCTCAAAACTGGTTTTCACAAACTCATTATCCAATTATGCTCTCCAGTGCTTTATGTTATCATTATTTGATAGTTTATGCAAAAAGTACAGTTCCTTCAATCTTGGTCATGTAACCAGTGGTGCCTCAAACCGACCCCAGATAGAGTATGAAGCTAACGGAGAGGTATTATGTCTTCTATTATCTGAGAGAAGCAATATCCAAGATCCCATTATGCAAAAGCTCTCGGTTGCTGCAAATGTAAATTTAATTGCATTTGATGTTTTCAGGGTTTAAGAGAAGCAATAAAAAATGGCGACGTTGCTGCTGTCAAGAAACTTCTGAATGAGGTTTTTGCCTCCCACCATTTCGGATGGAAAAATGAACTAGGAAGTAGGAATTTACCTTTTTTTGTGTGTTGTTTGTTAGGAGGGGTATTTATGGATTTTAATATGTGCAGGGTGTGGATGCAAATTACAGGGACAAGCAAGGACTGTCTTTATTGCATCTGGTATAGCTCTATGCATAAACATAATTCTGTTTCTGAATCATATATATGTTCTGCTAATTTCAACATTTTCTGCAGGCCGCAGTCTTCAATCAAACTG
The DNA here is from genome assembly GCA_014851425.1 of Senna tora. Taxonomy (NCBI): domain Eukaryota; kingdom Viridiplantae; phylum Streptophyta; class Magnoliopsida; order Fabales; family Fabaceae; genus Senna; species Senna tora. Next base: position 4,811,010 of record CM026262.1, on the reverse strand, counting down.
ATATAGTTTTCATTCTAATGGATTCTGGGGCAAGCCTACAGTATAAGAATGCACAAGGTAGTTAATCCTCTCTCTTCTTAGAATTCAGCCATTTTCAATGTTGCTAAATGCTACTAGTGTTGTCTTATACGTTTCAAAGTGAAAACCAATAAAAATAAGTAGCTACTTTCTTGATTGATTGCTTCTTATGCAGGAGAAACGCCCTTAGATTGTGCTCCAGCTACCTTGCAATACAAGATGCGAGAGAAGATGGAAGAAGGGAAGGCAATTGATCAAAGCATTTGATTAATATATTACTTCTGTAATTTACTTTATACAACAAAACACCAGAATCTAAGAGTCATTTGTTAGCCCAACAAAAAATTTCTATTCTATATAATGCAAAAAGAGTTTATTTCCTTTCTTTTTGCAATGGCATGGTTTTTGGTGTGTAATGAAACATGAAGGATATAAAACACATATTTGCACTTCACACTTCCAAGTTATAACGATACCATATACTCATCAATGTTGATGAACATGTTGCATTATCCCACTGAAAGCATATGACCTACTTTCATTTCTTTTTATTCTTTTCTATTTTAAGGCGTTGAGGAGAAAGAAACAAAGAACCAAGTTCAACTACACAACTAGCCATCTAGGATATATTATTTCACTCAAATTTCACCATTATATTGTTTGCATGGGCTTGGCCAAACAAAATATGTTTGCATGGGCGAAACAGAGCTTCCCTGAGATTTTTTCTAATAATATTGATCTATATTAATATAGTTGTTGCTTCTTTTAGTTGGTAGTCTTTTAAGAATCAAGATAGTCATTTAAAAAATTCAAAAAACATATATATATTACATGTAACTTTCGACTCAAAATTTTTGGTACCTAAACTATAAAGTATAAACATCAAAATATAAAAAATTCCTTTCAACTTATAGGATTGGATAATTTACTTGTACTCCTCTAATTTTATGTTGACAAAGACTACATTCAAATTTTAAATTTTGTACAACATTTGTATTCAATAATATTTTTGTCAATAAATGTAATTAGAATTGACAATTTATTCTTTTGACTTTAAATTTGTTTTCCTCAAACTTTAATATGTATGGCTTTGAAGTTTTTAAGTCATCAGTGTACAGCTTTTTATATTTAATAAATATGAAATAGTTTAAATTTAAGAAATATATAAAAAATTGAAAAGAGTGAAAAGTTAAATACTTTTATACTTATAAATTGTGTTTTTTTAATAGCATGAACTGCATTTGATATATTCATATATTCCTTTTTACATACCCATTCTTTCTTTCCTTTTTTTTTAAAAAAATAATTCATGGAGCTCAGCTATGATAATATTTTTTGTTGTCGGGAAAAAGATATTATGGAAACTTGAAATGGTTAACAGTTAAAAGCTCAATAAAAAAAAAAAGCTCAATAGTGTGTAATAAAAGAAAAATTGACTTATAAAAATATATAATGTCTAAAATGTGAGCTCCAAACCTATCCGACCTCTGAAAAATATTTGCAAAAGAAAAAAAAAGAAAGAAAGAAATCTGCATTGTCTTCAAAAACAAGCTTTCGTCTAAAATCTCAGATGTGACTATTGGAGCAACAGTAGAAAGAGTTGTGACATGGATGACCAAAACAGGCACATGATGAAGCTATAGAGAAATACTGGACGGACAGATCTACACCGTTTTGTTTTGTCTCAGTTGCTTCTCTTTCTCGATTCTCTAATTTCTCCTACTGGGATCTCGTCTCCCTCGCTTTCTTCTCATTTCCGAGGTACAATTCTCTCTCTCGTTTTCCCGTCATTTGTGCGGCATCTAATTCCCTTGCTGGAGAATGAGTTACTGATTCTGAAGACTTTTCCCTCGACTTCTTAGGATTCTAGGCTCTTGTTTTGGTTTATTTTGATTCCGATTTGGCTGCATTTTGTTATCGAAGTGAGTTGTTTGGGTGGTGATCTCTGTGGCAGTTTGAATTTTGGTGTCAGGGGTAGACTGAAATAATGGCTGGAGGTGCTGCTGGGGGTTTTGTAACTCGAGCATTCGAGTCGCTGCTCAAAGAGTGTTCGTCTGCCAAGAAGTATCCTGAGCTACAAAAGGCTATTCAGACTTACATAGGTTGCCAACCCTAGATCCCCTTCTGCATTGCTCTTTGCTTTTGTTGTTCTTGTTATAAGTTATAATCCATGTTTTGATCCCCGGCGATCTCTTACGCTAGTTGAATTGGTGCTGATTCTTGATTCTATTGTTATTCTCATTGTTTCATTGGTTACTCTTGTGTTTTCTGTTTTTCTCTCAGATGTTACAAAAGGGGTCAACCAGATACAGCAGGCTGCTCCAAGTGAGGTCAATCAAGCAGCACCGTCCCAGGAAGCTGGGAGGTAAATGTTTCAGATTAATTTTGTATTTTTCATGGTGTAACCTTTTTTTTTTTGGGGTCAAAGCCACTATAAAGCTTTGAATGAAACATGGCTTATAGTACTTTTAGTTTCTTTTTGTTAGGGTAGTCTATCAGAAAATAGAGTATTGATGGTCACAATGCATTGTTTTTATCATGAAAATGTCACTCATTTAGAAAGTTACAAATCCAGCACACCTAGTGGTGTCTGATAATATGGTGGTTCCATTGGGGAGTCTTTTGGCTAGTGTTTTTAGCATCTTAGGCATATTGAGTACAATAGTATTTTGTGGTGAATCATTTTTGTGACAAACAATAGTACTTTGAACATTGCGTTTTAATTTAATCAATATCACTATTATCTAATTCTTCTTTTGTTGTTAGTTATTTATTAAATTAGGCTTAGGCAAAAGAATCGTCTTTTTTTGGTGAGAGTAAGATCAAGCTTTCCTTAGTGGATATGGACTCTTGAACTGTTTAGATTTAACGTTGAAGTAATTTTGGTTTGTAGTACACCTGACACTGAAGCTGGAGCTGCAACTAGAATGGAGGCAGATCAGTCAGAGAATATTGAAAATGTTATTGAGGAGGCAGAGCTTGGTAGCAGGCCTAAGAGTGGAAATATTACTGCTATCTTAGCTAATGCTGGACACACTCTTGAAGGAGCTGATGCAGAACTTGTTTTGAAGCCACTTAGACTTGCCTTTGAGACTAAGAACTTGAAGATTCTAGAACCTGCTTTAGACTGTCTCCATGTATGTGCTTGCTCTATTACTTTTAGGTCCTTGCCCGTGTGACTGGAGGAAGGGAGAAACCCTTCTATTCCATCATTGACTACACACACTCACTAGTAAAGTTTCAACATAGTCTTCATAAATTTTATAAGATATAATGCATAGTCATGGAAAAATGGGAAGAAACCTATTCTGATTAATTACTTTTAGTACAGAAACTTATTGCTTATGATCATTTGGAGGGAGATCCTGGGTTAGATGGTGGTAAAAATGTCCCACTATTTACAGACATTCTGAACATGGTTTGCAATTCTATTGACAATTCATCACCTGACAGGTATGCATCACTGCACTTTGTCATCCTTTCTGAATTCATGTTTCTCATTTCACCTATTTAATTGGAAGAATCAAATGCAGTACTATACTCCAAGTGTTGAAGGTACTTCTTACTGCTGTGGCTTCTACAAAATTCAGAGGTATGATTATTGTGATAACTGATAAATCAAATCCATTTTCTTATTATGCATGTTTGCTGATAAATTTTATTACCATGTACAATGCATTTTGTGGGATCTGACATATAGGTTTTAGTACAACGCATCCTGTTCTTACTATAGCTGCAGTAAGTAAGTGCATTTTGTGTACCTGTAAATGATTAATATAATGCCTTCTATTAAAGACAAAGGTTTTCTCAAAAGAAGCCTAAACAACATGCTTAATTATTATTCCTTTTATTCTTCTAGTCTTTAATTTTATGAATATTTTACACTCGTTTTAGCAACCATTTCATAATTAGTTGTAAAGGATCGGTAAGAGTAAGCTCCACATGGTTATATCTTTGTATATCATCAATAAGCGGACGTAAAGAAGTTTGGTTATAATTTTCTCTTTTGACCTTTAATTGTTTGGTTATAATTTTCTCTTTTGACCTTTAATTGTTTGGTTTGGCTGAACTTTATTTCCATATTTCTCTCTTTATATAAGAAGGAAAAGAGAATAGGTTGTGAGGTTTTCATTCTAGAATTCTTATTCCAGTTTTAGTCCATTCAAAAGAGGCCACTTTAATGGATTGACTGCAGAATTGTTGATAAAAGATGGTTACTTGTTTTTGTTATAGTACCTTGCTTATGTGGGACAACAGTAAACTGAAAAAGAAAGGAAGTTTTTCTAATGATACTGATAAGTTGTTAAATACAGTATATAAATTCAGTCAATGAGAGATTTTTTTTCGAAGAGTTCTGGAATAGTAATCAATTGGCTGTAGAATGAACTGTAGTAGTAGGAAATGTAGTTTTAGTGTAAGATAGTTGATAAAATCAATTAGTTTACTTAATTTATTTGTATAAGAAAGGCATGAAGTTAGGGATAGAACAGAGGGTAAAATTGCTACTTAAGATAAGTTGTTGTTATGAAGTCATGCTGATGTCTTGCATCTTATATGGCCTAGTAAACAAAAGCAAGAGTAAGCTTGGTGATCAAAAGATATATAGCCAAGGCAAGTGACCTAAAGTTCTATCAGATTTTGTATAATTATTAAAAGAATACACAGAGATACTTATCCTTGACTTATTTATATTAACGGATTAAAGTTCAGAAAGATAGCTTCTGGAATGTTGGCATAAGTTGGTTTAGCATGCATCAAATAATGGAGATTCTATCTTTGATTTGAGTATTTGACATTTGTTTAGAAGAATCAGAGAGATTTGAAGTCCTTTTCAGCTGTAGTTTCTGGATTTTTCCCCTTTTTATTATTTTCGAGCAACTAAGTTTTGCTAATGTATTGTATATCTAGACCTTCTTTCTTTGCTTTTTGGACCCATGTTCATGTTATGATGCATGTGCCTAATTCAGTGCATGGGGAACCTCTGCTGGGAGTTATCCGAGTATGCTACAATATTGCTCTTAACAGGTGCTAACTATTTCTGATATTGCTTCCGAGTGTTGTAGTATTTGAATATAGTACTTACTATTACATTTGTTGCCTGTATTTGCAGCAAGAGTCCTGTAAATCAAGCAACATCAAAGGCAATGTTAACACAGATGATCAGCATCGTCTTCAGGAGAATGGAAACTGATGTGGTGTGCATTTCAAATCCCTTGTATTGAAAGCCTGTTTGGATTAGCTGTATTTTTGTAAAAAGTACTTTTTTTCATTTAAGAAAGTGCTTATATAGATAAATTTGTTTGTTTGAAATGGCTTTATTAAAAAAAACAAATGAATGCTAATTTAGTGCTGTTTTTGCAAGCCAGATTTCTTGGCTTCTCAAAAAAGCATCTACAGTAGCTATTTTTGAAAAGAAACCGGGAAGCACTATATTAAAATTTTTTATAATCATATATTTCATTTAGTGCTCATGCTCATCAAGTACGTGGTTTTCTGTATTTTTCTTTCTACAAGTTAATTATTATTGATGCTCTCGCTCTTTCTTTCCATCTGATTTCTGTTTTACTCTAGAATTTTGGAAGCCATCTAATGTCATGCCATTACTTTGCAACAAAAATATCTTAATTCTTAAGAGCTTTTCATCATTTGCAATTTTATTTTAATATTAGGAAGTTTGTGACTTAACAAAAAAAATGTAGTTATGAATTTATTTTTAATCATAACTCTTAAGTACTTCTATAATTTCATATCCAAACAACTTGGGTAACTTTATAAGTACTTTTTGACTACAGCTTTCAATAACAAAATAACTTTTAGTTTACATAAAAGCTCTATATAAATATCCAGGTTGAAGCTTCATCTGGTTCTGGTGGACATACAGAGGCAGCTTCAGCGGAGAATTTAAACACAAAAACTGAGGAGACTTCCATGGGGGATTCCAATGACAAAGAAACGACTTTAGGTGATGCACTCAGCCAAATTAAGGATGCATCTCCAACATCTCTTGAGGAACTTCAAAATCTTGCTGGTGGTGCTGATATCAAGGTAAAAAATGGTACTTTTTTTTTTTAAAATTTTTTTTATAGAAGAACTTTATTAAGAGGGAAGAAAGAACATGGTAGCCAAAAGTAGAAGGAAAAAAGAATTTTAAACCTGTGACAGTGGCTGTCCAGTCCTTTTACATATCCAAAAGATACACTCCCTTAAATAATCCTTGAGCCAAACACCAACAAAAAGCTGCAAACAAAAATGTGCATATTTATGTATCTTATATACTGTCTATTGCACTTATTTTCACAAGATTTTGTCATGTTACACAGGGCTTAGAAGCTGTACTTGACAAGGCTGTGCATATTGAAGATGGTAAAAAGATAACACGGTATGGATATGATATTGTGCTTTTGGTTGTACATTGTATAGCTCTTAATAGGAATAGTTGCTCAGACTATTGCTTTTTTTTTTTTTTGTCTAGTGGGATTGATCTGGAGAGCATGGGTATTGCACAACGTGATGCTCTTTTGGTATTCCGTACTCTTTGCAAGGTTGGTTGTCCCATCATTATATTAGCATTGTGGTTGACTTTTCCGGAACCTCTCTTATATTCTCTGCCCTAAATTTGACAGATGGGTATGAAGGAAGATAATGATGAAGTTACAACCAGGACAAGAATATTGTCTCTTGAACTTCTGCAGGTTATACAGTGGCTTAATGTCTTCTTCTGAGCCCTTCTATATCAGTAGTTATTCAAAACATGCATTGTAATGTATCGTATTCACAACATTATCTTAAGGGCATGTTGAAATAACTATGTACTACCTATTTATTATGGGCTATTCTGCTGTTCGTTATGCTTGTTGGATAGGGAAAGAGGTTGATGTACTATTTTTAAGTCTTCATTCTACATTTGATCTTCAGGATACTCAGTTTTTAAAAGTTACTTGTTTTTATATTATTTTGTTCGTAATTTCACTTTGTTTGACTGTGAACTTAAGGATCATTCACTTTTCATATTGCTTTTCAGGGATTGTTGGAAGGAGTTAGCCATTCATTTACAAAGAACTTCCATTTTATTGATTCAGTGAAGGCATACCTTTCATATGCTTTGTTGCGAGCTTCAGTTTCACAATCCCCTGTTATATTTCAGGTTTTTAAATCACATTATTTTCCAGTACTTATCTTTGTGGTCAGTTTGTAAAATCTTTAGTGATCATGTTCTTTTTGACAGTATGCCACCGGAATATTCTCTGTGCTGCTATTGCGATTCAGGGAGAGCCTCAAAGTATGCTTATCATTTTATAGATCTTATAGAATCTTCTCCCTTCAGGAATACTGTTAATTTGTTGTGCCTCTTTCATTTTGGTTTTCAGGGTGAAATAGGCATATTCTTTCCCCTGATAGTTCTAAGACCACTGGATGGTTTAGAATTTCCAGTCAGCCAAAAACTTAGTGTTCTTCGGTATAATGCTCTTCTTGATTGATTTGAAGATTGCCTGTATTATGTTTATTCATTTATTTTTTGATGTATATGTATAAATTTATTTTGGTTGACTCCATGACATGATGGGCTCCGCTGGTTTTCTTAATTATTAATTTAAGTGTGGATCTGCAGGATGTTAGAGAAAGTAAGTAAGGATCCGCAGATGCTTGTTGACATTTTTGTTAACTATGACTGTGATCTTGAGGCACCAAACTTGTTTGAACGAATGGTAAAATCATACAGTTTAATTTTTCATTATGTTATAAACAGAATTTGAGTTATATTTGTCTCACTGATGAAAATCTGTCTTATAACTTAATATGTAGGTGACAACTCTATCCAAAATTGCTCAAGGGATTCAAAATACCGATCCTAACTCCGTTGCTGTTTCTCAAACAGCATCAGTTAAAGGTTCATCACTTCAAGTAGGTGTAGTTGTTGATTTCTTTTATGAAAGTCATTATTTAATTGAGCAACATCTTTACTAATTTGGCCGGCTCGCCCCCGCTTTCTTTATCATTTCAGGGTCTTGTTAATGTGTTTAAATCACTGGTAGATTGGGAGAAATCACGTAAAGAATCAGTGAAGTTAAGAAAGAGTAGCCAACATGAAGGTCTTTCAGTTGATGATTCAGTCGAAATAAGATCCAGGGATGATGTAACAAGCGATTTTGAGAAGGCAAAGGCTCATAAAACCACATTGGAGGCTGCAATTGTTGAGGTAATCAATTATATGTACTTCAAACTTCTTAACAGGAAAGGAAAGGTTTTGTTGACCTTCCTTCTTTAATGCTTAGGCTGTAGCTGGGGGCTAACTTATGGTTGTAATAATCTTTTAGTTCAACAGGAAACCAGTAAAAGGGGTGGAGTATCTAATATCAAATAAGTTGGTGGAAGACAAGCCTGCTTCAGTAGCTCAGTTTTTTAAAAACACTCCAAATCTAGACAAGGTTTTGACTCATCCATTATACTTTAGTTTATATTGTTACATTAGATTCAAGTGTGGCTTGGAATATGTAACTGTCTTTTGCTTTCAGGCTATGATTGGTGATTATTTAGGTCAGCATGAAGAGTTTCCCCTTGCTGTGATGCATGCTTATGTAGATTCTATGAACTTTTCTGGAATGAAGTTTGATACTGCAATCCGTGAGTTTCTCAAAGGATTCCGACTTCCAGGTGAAGCTCAAAAGATAGACCGAATCATGGAAAAGTTTGCAGAGAGGTAATGCCTTCTTTTTAAAAAAAATAAAATTTGCGTTTGGCTTTCTTTACCCTGGACTAAGTGGAGATTGTCTTTCTCAAGATACATGGGTCAGCAAATAGATGTAAATATGCAACAATAAGGGGGTTATTACCTAAGAATGACAGTTAGCCTTTATAGGCAACGTAAACAAATCTAATTGAACTGAAATTCAAATAGTTTTAATTCAATTAAGACACAGCTACAAATCCTAAACACCTAAACTAAAATCGTAATTTACTGATAAGTAAATCCTTTAGCACCTGAAATTCCCAATTGGAAATCCTAAAACCAAAATTATAATTATATAATCAATTAATATAATAAAAAGATTTTTTCTTATTCTTGTACTACTAGCCCAATAACTAGAGGTAGGGGAAGACCAAAGAAAACAATAGGAGAAACTATTAGGAGGGACTTAGCTATTAATAACTTAACTATATAAATGTGTAAAGACAGAACATGTTGACGTCACTTGATCCATATAGCCGACCCCACCTAGTGCGAAAAGGCTTTGATTGTTGTTGTTGTACTACACTACTAGAACACCTCTGATTGTGGAGGGTTAGATAAAAATTGCAGTGTACATACACTGTTTATATGTATAAAACACCTTGATTTAATCTGGACAGTTGAAAGATCTTGTGTAATTGGAAGGAAAGACAGATATGATTGTTATTATTATTTTTTGTTGTAATTGATGTTTATTCATTCCCGAAGTAATCTCTAAGACGTAGTTTATATTTTTCAGTTTTGAAAATAAATACGCAAATCAGGTTCATGTATGACATGCACTCTACTACTGATAATTCATGTTTTCGGTACTGATATAAGTGATATCTTCTTCTCTTGTCTGTGGCAGATATTGTGCAGATAATCCCGGTCTTTTTAAAAATGCAGATACAGCGTACGTTCTTGCATATGCTGTTATTATGTTGAATACTGATGCACATAACCCAATGGTGTGGCCTAAAATGTCCAAATCAGATTTTGTACGGATGAATGCCATGAATGATGCCGAAGAATGTGCCCCTACAGATATGCTGGAAGAGATCTATGATTCCATTGTTAAAGAAGAGATTAAAATGAAAGATGACTCTTCTGTTATTGGGAAAAGCAGCAGACAAAAGCCTGAAGGTGAAGAAGGACGTCTTGTCAGTATTCTTAATCTTGCTCTTCCCAAAAGAATAACATCAGCAGAAGACAAGTCTGAGAGTGAAGAAATTGTTAAGAAAACACAGGCTATATTCAGGAATAAAGGTGTTAAAAAGGGGGTTTTTTACACTGCTCAGCAGATTGAACTTGTAAGGCCCATGGTAGAAGCTGTTGGGTGGCCTTTGCTTGCCACGTTCTCTGTAACTATGGAGGAAGGTGAGAATAAGCCTCGTGTTCTTCTATGCATGGAGGGTTTTAAAGCTGGCATACATATTACATATGTACTTGGAATGGATACCATGCGCTATGCATTTTTAACATCTCTTGTCAGGTAATGATCTTTTCATCCTGCTTTCCCCCCACCAGAAAGGAAGTTACTTTTAATAGTTTAAAGTTGTTATTTTTTTTTCTTTATTTTGACATATTTTGGAAGCATCATGCTTAGTGCATTGGAATGAAGTATGATAACTCCAATGTTTATGAAAATAGAAAAGATTCATTCAATTTTTTGATGATACCTCAGATTTACTTTCTTACATGCCCCAAAGGATATGCGTAGTAAAAATGTGGAAGCTATGCGGACTCTGTTGATTCTTTGTGACTCAGACACTGATGCCCTTCAAGACACATGGAATGCAGTTCTGGAATGTGTTTCTCGCCTTGAATTCATAGTATCAACTCCTGCAATGTCTGCCACAGTTATGCTTGGCTCAAACCAAATCTCCAGGGATGCTGTAGTTCAATCTCTAAGGGAGTTGGCTGGAAAACCTGCTGAAAAAGTATTTGTAAATAGTGTCAAGTTACCTAGTGATTCAGTTGTGGAATTTTTCACTGCCCTTTGTGGTGTATCAGCTGAAGAACTAAAACAAACACCAGCTCGTGTTTTCAGTCTTCAAAAGCTTGTTGAGATTAGCTATTACAATATGGCTCGTATACGTATGGTATATCTTTTGTCAAATGAAATTGTACATCTTTTCGTTTATCATTTTTATGTGCCCTAGCATTAATTGGTCTCGGTAGGGTTTTCTACCTAGTTTGCCTTTCAAACTATTCACATGTTACTCTTGTTTATTCATTGTTTTCAATGTATTGACTTAAATCTTTTGGAATGATAGCGTAAAATTTCTAATTCCTTCCCATTAAGTTGTGAACCTATTGCATGCTCCCAAGTAGCTGTAGTGTCTTTTGATGCTGCTGTGAATACAGAGGTATTCATTTCAGAAGTTTTAAAGTTTTAATTCGTATGTCTTCCAGGTCTGGGCTAGAATATGGTCTGTTCTGGCTAATCACTTTATATCAGCAGGGAGTCATCATGACGAGAAAATTGCTATGTATGCTATAGATTCTTTAAGACAGCTTGGCATGAAGTATTTGGAGCGTGCTGAACTGGCCAATTTCACTTTCCAAAATGACATTCTCAAACCATTTGTTGTCCTCATGCGAAATAGTCAAAGTGAAACCATAAGGAGCCTAATTGTTGACTGCATTGTTCAGGTGTCCCTTGATTGGCTTCCCCACATTTTTCCTTTTATTATTTTTTTGTCAATTTTTAAATAGTGGCTTAAATTCTGGCTTTCCTACTCCCCCCCTATTTTTGGCATCTTTTCTAAAAGCAGTTGGCACTGTTATCTATTTCAGATGATCAAATCTAAGGTTGGAAGCATAAAGTCTGGATGGCATAGTGTATTTATGATTTTTACTGCTGCAGCTGATGATGAATTGGAATCAATTGTCGATAGTGCATTTGAGAATGTTGAGCAGGGTATGAATGACTCTCTTCTGTTTTTAATTGCTTACAACCACAGTTTCCTGTTGGAACTTGATGTATTTAATACATGGTGCATTTGCAGTTATCTTGGAACACTTTGATCAAGTAGTGGGAGATTGTTTCATGGACTGCGTGAATTGTCTGATCAGATTTGCCAACAATAAAAGTTCACATCGTATAAGTTTGAAGGCTATTGCACTCCTGCGTATTTGTGAGGACCGTCTTGCAGAGGTTTGTTATTTTATATCACCATTGTAATGTTCTTGTGGGAATCGGAATTCTCATGATTATTAGAATGAATTTCAATCCTGGATACTGCTCTCTTACAAGTTACTACAACCAATATGCTGAACCTATCATAAGATACATGATGACACTAGTCTGAGATCACATCCTATGATCATGTGATCCATGCCTATATCTTTGCTTTCCTGAGAGTATGAAATCTTGCGTTCAGAGAGGATAATTTTGGCAGCAACATGTGAACATGCTTATATAAAGGTGTTTGTGGGAAAACAAAAGAACTTTTGGCCATGGCATTGGTATCATGTTGTCCATCATCATACATGTAGAAATTTCTGGGGAAACTGAAGTGAATATGCACTAGATTTTTGGAAAATTTGCAACAATTATAGGTAGACTGCTTCAGGATGTGGGAGTTTTATTTTCTTTTTACTGTTACTAATTGATTTTTCCCTACATAAACACACTATTTTAATAGTTTCAAATTGTTTATCTACTTTAGGGTCTGATTCCTGGAGGTGCTTTGAAGCCTATTAATGCTGAAATGGATGCCACTATTGATGTGACTGAGCATTACTGGTTCCCAATGCTAGCTGGTTTATCTGACCTAACCTCTGATCTGAGACCAGAGGTGAGAAATTGTGCACTTGAAGTCCTGTTTGATTTGCTGAATGAAAGAGGCAGCAAGTTCTCTTCATCATTTTGGGAGAATATTTTCCATCGAGTACTATTTCCCATCTTTGATCATGTGAGACATGCTGGAAAGGAGGGCCTTGTTTCTGCTGATGATGATTGGCTCCGTGAAACAATCATACATTCACTTCAGTTGCTCTGCAACCTTTTCAACACTTTCTACAAGGTAAAGAACAAAGGGCGATATTTTCTTCTCTTGTAACTTTAGTCCCAGTAGTCTGTTATAAGCTATGTTAGTGGGGGGCTTGTTCATCTTGATGCTAAGTTTTGGTACAGCTCAGTATATGACAGTTGCTAGGGACAATTTGGTTATCACCTTACATTTAATCAAGTACCAATACTGAAATACAAGTCTTGAGACTGAGGTGCATTTTGCAAGTTAGTGAGTTGTTTATTATAGATGATGAGTATATATAATGAAGACTAATGAACAAAAAGTTTAAATATAAAAGTAGTTCATTTTAGGGTTTGCTTCATTAAGGTTTCATTATGTGCGATCACTGAAGGGGCTTCTTAAATAAAACCGTTTGTGTACATGTCCCTATGCTGTTTTTATTTTGTAATTTTTGCTTATAAAAAAATTGTCAAAAATTGTTTAAATTATTTGAAGAATTGCATGCATTGATATTATGGATATCTTAAACTTGAATTGTCAGTTAGCTTTTCTCAAATTAATGAAATTTTGGGCTTTCAATTTTAAAATTTTCTTTTAAACTGTTTAATTTTTGATATGTTTGAAATGATGACTCATGAGGGAGCTTTCTTCCAGGAAGTTTGTTTTATGTTGCCGCCATTGCTGGCTTTGCTGTTAGATTGTGCAAAAAAGACAGATCAAACTGTGGTCTCTATATCTCTGGGTGCCTTGGTTCATCTGATTGAAGTTGGGGGACATCAGTTCAGTGAAGTTGACTGGGACACACTACTGAAAAGCATAAGGTAAATTTTATCTTGTATTCTGAAGATCTGTTGTGATTATTCCTGTACTAATTATCTTCTATCTATTTAACTATGGTCTTCAGTGATGCTGCATACACAACGCAACCCCTTGAGCTGCTTAATACCTTCAGTTTTGAAAATCTGAGAAATTATGGAAGCACAGATAAAAATTCAGAGGCCAATGCAGGTGATAGTTTTGCAGCGAAGTCTACTGACAATGAGGTAGTGGGTGGCCATCAGCTTGATGTCAATGATAATGGGAAACTGTCTCCCCGAGCTTACTCAAATTTAAATGTTGATGGAGTTGAAAGTTCAGGATTGCAATTGAATGTAGATCGTTCTGAAGGTCAGGTTTTTAAAATGTTCAGTTAATTCTGTTTATGGATGCTTATGTTCATAGTGGGATAATTGAGATGCTGCATCAAATTGGCATTAAGTGCACAAAATATAGCTTTTGAAAATGTAAAATAATTATAGAAGTGAAATCACTAATATCAACTTGCTTCCTACTTTGAACTGACTTTGGACAAAAAAGGAAATGTGGGATGTGGGGAATAAAAATGATGAATTAATTCTATCAGAAAATAAATAAATAAATAAATAGATGTTTGATGATAATTAGGGAATTGTTACTACTGTAGGCCTTCCATCACCATCTGGAAGATCTCCCAGACCTGCAGATGCTGGAGGCCTCCAGCGAAATCAAACATTAGGTCAACGTATTATGGGAAATGTGATGGACAATCTCTTCCTCAGAAATCTTACTTCCAAATCTAGGAACCGTACACCAGATGCTTCTCAACCATCTTCTCCGGCTATGGTACTATACGAGATATAATTTTCTCTTACTGACCTTATATCATATGTTTTAGGATTATCACACAAATGCTTTAATTATCTTGCCTCTTGATCCAATGCCAATTTAGGTTGCTGATGCTGATGTTGATGCTGATGCTTTCGAACCTGATACCAAAGATGAGGAGAGTCCTTTGATGGTTACTGTCCGGGGCAAGTGCATTACTCAATTATTGCTTCTAGGTGCAATCGATGGTATTCAGGTTTGTTTGTATTCTCTTTCTTTTCCCTTTTACTTTGTGCGTATCTCGCATTTTTGGACTCCCTGAATGTTTGACAATTTCATTTATTTAATGAACAAGGACGGTAACTTCCACTTTAAAGTTTTCACTTTTCAGCATTTGAAATAGATACAAATTTCTCTATTGGTCTTCCTTCCAATTATTTGTTTACTTGGTGAATCTTTTAAAGTGAAGAACTTCATCTTAGTGCATATTTAGGAAAGGAGGGAGAATGTAATTCAAAACCCATATTGATTTTGTAAATTGGGTGGTGGGTCTGGGGAAGCTTTATAACATATTACAATATTATAAAGTTTTTATATGGGGGTTTGAATATTAGATGAAGTTCTTGTCATTAACTTGGTTGCGAAGTTCAATATCAGTGATGGAGAGAGGTAGGTTTGATATTTTCCCAGTAAACATTTCTAATTATTTGCAGAAAAAATACTGGAGCAAGTTAAAAACACGACAGAAAATTGCTGTGATGGACATTTTGCTGTCTTTATTGGAGTTTGCTGCTTCATACAATTCATCCACCAACCTTAGAACACGGATGCACCAAATTCCTGAAGAAAGGTAGTTGACAAATCAAGATGTTGTTCTTTTTCCATTGTTTTGGAATTTCTTTATCATTGGAACTGGACTTTAAATTCTCACAAAATTATTGGACAGGCCACCAGTGAATCTTCTTCGCCAGGAATCAGTTGGTACTAGCATATATTTGGAAATCTTACAAAAGTCAACTTATGGATTTGATGCGAACAAAGAGCAAAATGGGCAGTCTGATGATGTTGATAGTAAAGTGGATAATGGCTCCAGTATTGCCCAACTTTCTGAGGCTGAAGAGAAATTTGAAAGAATAGCTGAGGAGAAACTGGTATCTTTCTGTGAACTGGTCCTCAGGGAGGCATCTGATCTGCAATCTAATGCTGGAGAAACCACTAACATGGACATTCATCGTGTCTTGGAGCTACGTGCTCCTATCATTGTTAAGGTACAAATTTTATCTTCCGTGACATTAAATGAAAGTTGAAATGCATTTTGTTCCTGTCCTATGGATAGAATTATATATTTGTATGTTGTGTCTTTGTAGAGCAATTTTTCCTTTGGTTGTCTCCTATCCTTCTTACTCTCCTTGGAAGAAAAACTCTAGCTGTCTTGATTACTTACAACCTATTGTTCATGTTTCCTTTAAAACTCTGAACTTGTTATCTCAAGGTTTTGCCTGTTATCAGAGCTTGCAAACTATTGTTTTCCATCTAAGTGGATGGAATTACTGTCAGCTTATGCTTCCTTTGACAAGATAGCATTAAACTGTTTATTTCAGGCTTAAGCTTTAGTAGTTTGTAAATTACTACTATCATCAGCTGTAACTTGAAAGATTTCTGTCATTGGAAATTGGATTTACAAGAATGTGCTTTATTAATATATGTTAATTTCAATGCATTTTACCTTTTTATCTGATGATTTGTGTAATGAGGTATAATTTTATGCTTAGGTCCTTATTTTCAGTCCTGCAAGTTATTAACTTGTATTTAATAACCTTCTTGCTCTCAGGTGCTTAAGAGCATGTGCTATATGAATAACAAGATTTTCAGAAGACACCTCAGAGAATTCTATCCTTTGCTAACAAAACTCGTCTGCTGTGATCAGGTAAATTCTTGATTCCACAGTTATAAAAGGGTGCATTTACTTGGAATTACTATGATTCTGGGTAATACTCAAGCTGGAATTTGATAAAACCCAGAACAACCCGAAGAAAAATACAAGAAAATTTCTAGGTTATATGGAGAAGTTGCAGTTAACAATTTGGATTGTTGATACAAAATTTAAATATACCTAAAAGGTCTCAAGTTTCAACCAGTTGCTTTTCCAATATACAGTACTTATGGAAAAGAAATAAAAATTTATCATTAAATTGAAAGAATAAAAGGTCATAATATTTTATCCTTCTATTGCTGGCTTACTGTATGCTGCTGAATGTTGAGCAATATAAAGTCAATATAAGCTAAAATTGATTGTCGCCGAAATGAAAATGTTGCATTGAAGGAGTGGATACACTAAAATGGATAGGATATTCATATTCCTAATCTAGAAAGAAAATTGGAGTAACACCTGCTGTAGAATATTTGGTAGAAACGCGCCTTAGATAGTTTGGTTATGTGAAGAGGAGATCAATAGAGGCTCTTGTATGAAGAGCCGATAGATAGAAGATAACCCAATAATTAGAGATAAAGAGATATTTAAAAAAATATATGAGAAACTATTAGAATGGGTCTAACTAACAAATATTTTACTATAGAAATGACTCAAAATAGAATACGTTGGGCATCATTTGATCCACATAACCGACCCTCCCTTGTGGAAAAAGGCTTCTTTTGTTATTGTTGTTGCCGGCTTGCTGCTATATGCTTGTCTTCGCCGGGTCATTTTAGATTGTAGATCTACTATTCCTTTCGTATAGATGCCTATCTGAATTTTAACATGTTATAGCAGTTCTAGGAGAAACCCAGCTAGACGAATCAAACGGGATATTCATTATGTGTGATAATTAGGAAGGATGGCTCATCGTCACATGATTTTAAAAGAAAAATAAATATACCCCCAAAGTTTGGATTCTATTTTTTATGCTTCTAACAGCTTGAAATAAATGTCCTTTGATTTGGTGATAAATTTCTTTGGTTTGATCAGATGGACATTCGAGGAGCTCTTGGTGATCTATTTCAAGCACAACTGAAAGCACTCTTACCGTAGCTAGCTTTAAATATCACTGAGGAATTCTTGCCAGAAAATCCGCTTCAGAGCATTGCTATATCCAATTTTCTTCGGCTTGGAAAGAGGAATGACTGTATGATTTTGCATTTCATATTTTTAAAGTAATTTTGTGCTAGCACTAGCAGTTCTATAGAAAGGCAGGCCATAGGAATGTAATAATCGATTTCCTTATATTTCTCCAATATTAGTTTGCGTGTAACTTCATTTGTTTGTGCAGTATTTGAACAATGAGCTCTAATTGAGTACATCTCGATTCGGTTTTTGGTTGTATGATATTAGTTATGTTATGTACCATGTTAAACCTTTGTATTTTACATGAGAAATACAGATTTAAGAAAGTTATTTTACTTGTGATGTCTAATGCATACAAATTATATTTTCTTAAAAAAAAAAAAAAAGAAGAGAAATGCTAGACATTTCAGATCAGTTTCATAATTTATTTTGGATTGAATTTGTGTCTTGAATTATAACGTAGTTACAATAGTAATACTAGAAGTTCAAAATATAACATTTTACCCTTGAGTTATAAAAAATAAAATATTTTTTTTATAAAATTTTTAAAAAAAATAGTTAACTGTTGTTATAGTTAAAACTAACTTTCATGGTTTAAACAAATTTACTTATAGTATTTGTGAGAAAATATTTCTTTTTTGAAGTTTTGTTTTTTTGGCCAACAGTTTTTTTTAAAGTTACATCAACAAGAATTGACATTTGTAAATTTTAATCAAAACACAGTAGAAAGTAAGTTGTTAAATCAAAATAGCTTAAATACAGATTTATAAACAAAGAGTGAGATGTGAAGTTTTTGAAATAGGAGAGATAAGGAAAAAAAAACAGTGCTTAATTTATTTAAGGTGATTTTTATTTATCTCTTTTGTAATTCTTCCTCTCACTTCAGAATTTTTGTTTTCTTCCTATTTGTAATGATGAAGAATTTGAGTAGGTTATAGGATTTTAAATTTTTTTTGTCCTCAATGTTTGCATGAAATTTATTGTTGGTCCTCAATGTTTCAAAAGAAACAAAGAGTGAGATGTGAAGTTTTTGAAATAGGAGAGATAAGGAAAAAAAAAACAGTGCTTAATTTATTTAAGGTGATTTTTATTTATCTCTTTTGTAATTCTTCCTCTCACTTCAGAATTTTTGTTTTCTTCCTATTTGTAATGATGAAGAATTTGAGTAGGTTATAGGATTTTAAATTTTTTTTGTTCTCAATGTTTGCATGAAGTTTATTGTTGGTCCTCAATGTTTCAAAAGTTTAATGTTGGTCCTCAAAGTTTTTTATTTGGACGATTTTAGTCCTCGAGCGTAACACCGTTAATTTTTTGTCGTGAAATGATGATGTGGCATGCTTATGTGGCACACTCTCTCTCCTACGTGTCATATTTTAATGACCTGGCATGACACATCACTATCATATCACTCCAAATTGCCACATCATCATCTTCTCTCCTTCATCATCATCATCATTATCATCATATTTTAATGACATGGCAGTGATGTGTCATGCTACGTCATTAAAATATGACAAGTAGGAGAGAGGGTGTGCCACATAAGTATGCCATGTCATCATTTAACGGCAAAAAGTTAACGGTGTTACGCTCGGGGACCAAAATCGACCAAAATAAAAAACTTTGAGGACCAACATTAAACTTCATGCAAATATTGAGGACCAAAATAATACTTTAGCCAATTTTTTTTTTTTTGGCATGAAAGGATTTTAAATATTGATTACACTCTATTTAGAATATTTTACGGGAGGATATCTAAAAATAAATTACACCACATACTACTTGTCAAATAACAATATTTGATACTAACGGAATTTGGTCTAGTGGAAGGGATTAGTCTCTCACAATGTAATGAACTTGAGTTCAAATTTCTACTGAGGGGAAGTACCTACATTTAGTACCCGAGAGTACCTCAAACAGGATTATTTCTATAGGAAGATGACTGTAAAAAAAAAAATAACAATATTTGATGATTTGAAAATATTATTATTGAATATTTAGGATCCTCTAATAATTTTGGACTATCTAATATTCTCCGGTAAATGTATACTTCACAATAATTCGACACGATTTACTCAACAATCTCTCTCCTACTTTATCATAATTCACAAGATTCAAATCCATACACCACGTAATAGAAAACGAAGAAGAATCGAATATGTCAAAATGCTAAGAATTAAAGCAAGAGCCAATAGAAATAAACAAAAATGGCTTTCACTTTCAGCAACACAACACTTGTACAATTTTAGAGGTGCATTGCTTCCGCATGAGGTTTTCAAGTCAAAACATTGTAAAATGACCTTTTCGCTCGATTCTTCCTTTCTTTCCCAGAATGTTCTTCCACTCCTACCACGTACGCAATAATTTCCAACCTAAAAAGAAACCTTTTTGGTTCTTGTCTTCACCTAGTCTTCCCACTCGAATCCAGTTCTTTGTTCATTCCTTATGCAATTCTTTACGTAACTTTCTTCTAAATAAAAGCACATAACTTTAATTAATTCCCCCATTTATATACACCCCAATCAACTTCACATCCATGGTTGAGAAAACACAACATGGGACTCCACAACTTGACTAGGTTCTTGTTTTTGTTGGCAGTTTACATTGTGAGCCTTGGTTTCTTCCCAAAGGGTGTGGTTGGGTTTGCTTGTAATTGGGGGACTCGGTCCACTCATCCCCTTCCACCACACATAGTTGTGCAGCTGATGAAGGACAATGGGTTCAACAAAGTGAAGCTGTTTGAGGCTGATGCTGGGGCACTTAAGGCTCTTGGTAATTCTGGCATTCAGGTCATGGTTGGGATACCCAATGACCTCTTGGCCCCTATAGCAAGCAGTGTCAATAATGCTGTGGCTTGGGTCACCCAAAATGTGTCCAATTATATCTCCAAAAATGGGGTAGATATAAGGTAAACTTTAACCCCCAAAATGCTTATTTTACTCACTTATGTGTTTAAAATGCACATAACCCCTAGATCACATGTAGATAACCCCTCTATTGTAAAAAAAAAAAAAGTAACACAGAACCTCCCTAAACTTTTGCAATTTGTGCACAAAACTCCTTCCGTTGACTTTTCTATACAAAATTCTAACGGCTAGACATGTCAAATTATTTAAGGTGTTTTTTGGCACAAAGCCTAAAGTTCAAGGAGGGGATTTTGCATTTGGTATGAATTGATTTTGTTAACATGTCACTATTCCTTCAATGTTTTGGATGTAAAAAGTTAACGAATAGGGTTTTGTGCACAGATTATAAAGTTTATGAGGGTTATGTGTCTATTTTTATAATTGAGGAAAGTTATCTGTACATGACCCACCGGTGAGAGGGGTTTTCAACATTTTAGCCAAGTTGCAAATGAACTTGTGCATTCTTAACATTAGTGTTTGTGAATATGAATTGCCATGCCAGGTATGTTGCTGTGGGTAATGAACCATTTCTCAAAACCTACGATAACAAGTTTGTGCAATCCACATACCCAGCCCTAGAGAACATCCAAGCAGCCCTAATAAAAGCTGGGTTAGGAAGGCAAGTGAAGGTGACTGTCCCTCTAAATGCAGATGTGTACCAAAGTGACAGTGGTCTTCCATCAGCAGGAGACTTCAGGCCAGACATCCATGACAAAATGATGGAAATCATCAAATTTCTTAACCAAAACAATGCCCCTCTCACCATCAACATCTACCCTTTCCTTAGCCTTGATGCTGACCCTAACTTCCCAAAAGAATATGCCTTCTTCAATGGCTCTGCTCCACCAGTAGTTGATGGTTCCATTACTTATACCAATGTCCTAGATGCCAACTTTGATACCCTTGTTTCAGCTCTTGAAAAGAATGGTTATGGCTCTATGCCCATCATAATAGGAGAGGTAGGGTGGCCCACAGATGGAAGCTCCAGTGCTAATATACAGAATGCCCAGAGATTCAACCAAGGCCTATTTGACCGTATAGTTAAAGGACAAGGGTCCCCAAAGAGACCTACCCCACCAGATATCTATGTGTTTGGACTTATAGATGAAGATTTCAAGAGTATTGACCCAGGGAATTTTGAGAGACACTGGGGTGTTTTCAACTTTGATGGCTCTATAAAATACCCTTTGAATTTGGGTAGGGGGAAATCACTAGTTGCTGCAAAAGGGGTTAAGTATTTGCCTAGACAATGGTGTGTAATGTCACCTCAAGCAAGCACTTCAGACCCAAATTTTGCTGAGAGTATGAGCAAGGCTTGCACATATGCTGATTGTACTAGTCTTTCTCCTGGATCCTCTTGTGGGAATTTGGACACTAGGGGTAATGCTTCTTATGCTTTTAACATGTATTACCAAACCATGGATCAGAGGAATGATGCTTGTCAGTTTAATAATCTTTCTATGATCACTAAGATAGATCCTTCACCTCTTCAAAGTGCCTGCAAATTTGAGATCATGATAGATCTGGGGAAGCATGATAGGTCCACCTCACTTGCTGCTCCAATAATGGAGAGGAACTCATTGGTCATGCTGGTTTCAAGCTTCATGTTCATCATTCTGTTGTCTCTGTGGATTTAGATTTATTTGTTATTGTTGTTAGTACCTTTTTTTGGGTGTTTTTCTGCAGAGTTTTATTAGCGTACAAAATCATGATTTCTTTCTTTTGTATAGGTTCATTTTCTTCAAGATTTTCAATCTTTGTATATGGATGGATGTATAATCAGTTGAATATACTGAATTGATCTTTATTCTTCAGAGTTGATAATGCCAATCTGCTTGTATTTGATCTTTTTCTGTTTTAGTTTGCCTAATCATTACTCCATTTCCAAGAGATTAAATCCATTTTGAAGGAAGTTTTTTATTGGAAAATAATTTTCCTTCCTTTAATTTATGAATTAAAAATACATATAATAAGTGCTTTCTACTTGGTTAGAAATGTTTTAAATTCAATGATTTTCTTAAGAATAAATAGTGTGAGAAATATTAATTGCAAATCAGACACTCCACCGACCACCACCTAATAATTGTTAACGGTACAATGAATCTAGTAAGTCATATATCTGGCAACAATTATCAAGCACCATTTTATCATAATCATGATGGTGTCAGAATTCCTTCTTACTATATACTAATTGCTAACACAACAGAATTTGCTTATTATCTAATGATGATCTTTAATTTAAAGCAAAGTTACTTTACATATATATATATATATATATATATATATGTCAATATCATTTGCATAACAACTAACAAGTGACAACAATTGTCCAAGTTTAGGTGAGAGTTAAATTCTAGTTGACATACACAATTTATAAGTTGAAAGAATTGCTTCGTGATTAATAATTATAACTTTTAACCTAATAATAAAGATTCAACCTAATAATTGATATCAAAGTCAAGGTTATAGATTTAGCCACTGTTCTCAGAATCGGACCGGACCGGCCGGTCGGACCGAAAAATCGGCTGCCAGTCCGGTTCGGAATAACCAAAGAACCGGTCAGATATAAAACCGGTCAATAACCGGAAAAACCGGTCAAGAACCGTCCAAACCGGTCAGAACCGGTGGTTTAGACGGTTTGACCGGTTTTTCCTTTTTAAAAAAAAAGAAAAAAAAAATTTTTGTTGTTGTTTATGATTTAGTATTTATTGAGAATTTGTTGTGACTTGTAGTTGTAAGGATTGTTCTATTTCAATATTTATTGTTTGGTTTGTGATAAGACTTGAGACTTAAATATGTTGATCCTTGAACTTATTTGAAGAGTTTAATATGATATTGTGGTAATTTGAAACTTGTTCTATTTCTTATCATGTTTAGATCGAGACGGAAACATATAATTATGAAGTATATAATTTTTTATGATATATTTTAGTATATTTAATTAAAAATATATATTTTAAATGCCACCGGTTCGAGCACGATTGGACCATTGAACCGTAAACCAGTGTCTCGACCGGTTCAATGATCGGTCCGATTTTAAAAACATTTTGGATTTAGCTCCCAACAAGACAATTGTTAAGAGGGAGATTATTACTAAGATGTGGCAACAATTATTTTGTAACAAAAGCGGAGTTTACTTTACCAAATCAGCTCATGAGAAAATAGTTTCCAATTATCTCAAAAGTTTAATTTGGTATGTGAACTATGTTATGTACATTTATTGCACTCCTTCCCTACTTTATTAATCAATTTCATCGGCTCACCTGTATTTGTAGTTGTTGGGCATCGCACAAAAATATAAAGAAAAGAGAAAGAAGAACACACAAAAAATTTTAACGTGATTCGGTGCCTCAAGACCTACTACCACGATCCCAACTGGGACAAACTTTACTACTTGTAATTTTTGAACGGAAAAAATTACAAACCCTCCTCAATACATAAAAATACCCAAAACCCAATACAACCAATGGTTATAGGCTAGTATTCTTATGTGTGTTGGAACCTATATAACTCACACCTATTTATATAAGCTCCTCACCCACTCACTTACTAAATCTAACCAATGTGGGACTTTGAATTACACACACAACAAATCCTCCCTTAATCCAAAGTCCTACATTATTTCTCTCTATAAAAAAAAAACTAAACTCTCCTATTAATTTTTTGACTTCTTCTGCTTCTGCAACGATCCTCCCTTGCTGCAGAATCCTCTAACATCCTCAGATTAACTCATCCTCATAAGAAACCACATTAGTAGAAGAAGCTCCCTTTGATCTTCATCTCTTCTCCTTCATGCTCTGCAAGTCCTCCCTGAAGTCTAGGCATCTCATCTGTATGTGACCCAACTGTCCACAGTAATGGCAATCAACAGTGCTCATGTCTCTTGATCGAGAATTTCTTCCAAGTTGATCACCCTTCTACTTCCTGTCACTCTCCGCTGCTAGTATATGACTGTCCTTGAAAGACTCTTCACCACCCATCATCCTCTGACTCTCCTTCAAGGTACTCATCGCTTCATCTAGATTCAGTGTGCTCTTTCCTGCTAGCATTGACTGGACTAGAGGCTTGAAGGATTTTGGTAGTGAAGCCAAGAGAAGCAGCGCTTGCTCTTCATCCTTAATAGTCTCCCCTGCATTCAACAGTCTAGATACCATCTCATTAAATTTGTTAATGTGATGAGTCACATTACCTCCCTCTTCCATCTTCAATGAGTAAAAATCCATCTTCATAATTAATCGATTGGTCAATGTCTTCGACGCAAACTTGCTCTCCAATGTGTCCCACAACTTCTTCGGTGATGTCTCCTTCAGCACAGTCACTTTTATCTGTGGGGCTAGTGCCAACCGAATTGTACTAACAGCCTTTTTTTGAATTGTACTCCAATCTGACTCTTTCATTTCACTTAGTTTCTCATCCTGCAATGCTAAGTCAAGACCTTGCTGGACCAAATAATCTTGAATCGTGCATTGCCACAGTGTAAAATCCGTTCTCCCATCAAACAACGGAACTTCAAACTTCAGGTATTTCCACTCACACAGCCAACCGACCAGCACCACAAACAACCCAAATTCAAAAGAAAATCTGACTTGAAAAAAATGAGAAAATAAGCCTGACCAGATGATGACGACTCCTTCATCTTGCTCTTTCTCCCTTCTTCCTCCGGAACCAAAACTCTGATACCACTTGTTGGGCCCCGCACAAAAATATAAAGAAAAGAGAAAGAAGAATACACAAAAAATTTTAACGTGGTTCGGTGCCTCAAGACCTACTACCACGACCCCAACTGGGACAAACTTTACTACTTGTAATTTTTGAACGGAAAAAATTACAAACCCTCCTCAATACATAAAAATACCCAAAACCCAATACACCTAATGGTTATAGGCTAGTATTCTTATGTGTGTTGGAACCTATATAACTCACACCTATTTATATAAGCTCCTCACCCACTCACTTACTAAATCAAACCAATGTGAAACTTTGAATTACACACATCAGTAGTGGGTTGTGCCTTCACATCCATTTTGGATCCTTTGTATTTATTTTTTCCAATGATTTTTATAGTAAGAGAAATTGAAAGCAAAAAGGTAGGGGGGATTCCCTCTCATAAAAATATATTTTAGATGGATTAGGGGTCAAAATTTTTTATTTTCCTATTTCTCTCGTACTTTAAAACTATACACCGATTTTGAACTACAAAAGATTTGGATCCTTCACATCTCTAATTGTGTCTTATCAATTTTTTTTGTTAAAAAATTATAGTAAAAAAATGTACTCTTAAATACTATTGAATAGGATACCAATAATATATTGGAGAGACTAAGAGGAGCGTTTAATCAAATTTTGAAACCATATATTAATATATATTACACAAATATAATTTTTCTTCCCTGCGATTTTCTTTGATGGTGATTCATATTTTAATATTAGTTTCGCAGTCTACTATAAAGAAATGAGGCTTACAATTCACAATATCAAAAATGGAAAATTCACAAATTCTTTAAAAAAATTACCAAACATTAGTGAAAAAACTACTTATAAATCTCTTAAAAAAATTATTTGCATTAATTTTTTCTCACTTGATAATATATCCATTTTTAATTGACAAGAAAATCTAAAAAAAAATTCTAAGTCTAAATAATTACTATATGCTTTGCATACGTACATATTAATTTTTAAATATAAAATTAAAAAATAATACTTGGATGATGTTAGAGAAATAAAATAAAAAAGGAAGGGACATGAGAGCATTTTTGGCCGAAAGGCCAAAAGCTTAAAGACAAAAAAAAGTGTTTAGTGTTATGATTTTTTAATAAATATACTAATATAGATTAGGTAACATATTATAATGAGGATAGAATAGGGGTGAATTATATGTGGCGTCAATTAGAAGAAATAGGTCAATTGTTGGCACTATTGATAGTGCATGGAAATTAAACCTTAAAAAATGTGTTGAACCCTATAACTATTGAACTGTATATGATTCCAATATCACTATTTGTCACTTTTCCCCTTCGCTTTTGGATTGAATTCCATTTCCATCATTTTAGTTTAAAGTCACTCTCAAGTTTCAATCTGTAAATATTATAATTGAATTGATTAGCCGAAACAAAAAGATAAACCAAAAGAAATTAATGTCAAAGTGAATCAGCTAGATGCTTATGCTTCATAGATATGCCGATTCTTAAGACTTCTCAACCGACTAAATGTTCTGTGATACGGTAGTACTGTACATCTCTTCAATCAGTTGATTCCTAAATCATTCAATGTGGGTCCTTATTAATGTGAATTTATATTAATATTAACAAATAACTCTACATGATTAGAGGGATGTACTGAACTTCAATAATACGATACCATTGAACTTTTATATCCCTTGTCACATTTTAAACATTATACTTTTTTTTTGGACTGATTAAACATTATACTTTTACTTTCACGTTAGTAAATTATATTTAATTTATTTTTGTGTGAATAAAATTAAATTTATGATTCACATGTCATTTAGTATTTAAGTTATTTTTTTATAAAAAAAAAGTATTTAAGTTATTTTTTTTATTAATGACTAATTAACAAGTTAATTGTTATATTTTATTCAATGATTAAAACTGGCAAGGCCAAAATATAAAATATTTTTAAATAATAGTTCTAATATATAAATTATAACATTTAAACTTTTCTTATATAAACATAACATAACATCTACGCTTTTCTTATATAAACATAATGTACTTTTTTTAATATAATAAATTTTTTTTCGTCCGATTTCTAAAGTATTACCCATTGTTTTGAAAACCGGACCGGAAAATCGAAGTGTGGTTTAGACGGTTCGACCGGTTGTTCATTTTTTTTTAAAATTTGTGTTGTTTATGATTTAATATTTATTGAAAATTTGTTGTGACTTGTAGTTGTAAGGATTGTTCTATTTCAGTATTTATTGTTGGGTTTGTGATAAGATTTGAGACTTAAATATGTTGATCCTTAAACTTATTTGAAGAGTTTAATATGATATTGTGGTAATTTGCAACTTGTTCTATTTCTTATCATGTTTAGATCGAGATGGAAACATATAATTATGAAATATATAATTTTTTTATGATATATTTTAGTATATTTAATTAAAAATATATATTTTAAATGCCACCGGTTCGACCACGGTTCAACCACGGTTCGACCATTGAACCGTGAACCAGTGCCTCGACCGGTTCAATGACCGGTCCGATTTTAAAAACATTGGTATTACCCATGGTTTTGAAAACCGGACCGGACCGGCCGGTCGGACCGGAAAACCGGTAAACCGCCAGCCAGTCCGGTCCGGAATAACCAATGAACCGGTCAGATATAAAACCGGTCAAGAACCGGTCAGAACCGGTGGTTTAGACGGTTCGACCGGTTGTTCATTTTTTTTAAAAAAAAATTGTGTTGTTTATGATTTAATATTTATTGAAAATTTGTTGTGACTTGTAGTTGTAAGGATTGTTCTATTTCAGTATTTATTGTTGGGTTTATGATAAGATTTGAGACTTAAATATGTTGATCCTTGAACTTATTTGAAGAGTTTAATATGATATTGTGGTAATTTGCAACTTGTTCTATTTCTTATCATGTTTAGATCGAGATGGAAACATATAATTATGAAATATATAATTTTTTTATGATATATTTTAGTATATTTAATTAAAAATATATTTTTTAAATGCCACCGGTTCGACCACGGTTCAACCACGGTTCGACCATTGAACCGTGAACCAGTGCCTCGACCGGTTCAATGACCGGTCCGGTTTTAAAAACATCGGTATTACCTCAACTAATTCGAAGTTTACTTAAATATTTTGCTTTTTTAAAAAATTAAAATTTAGGTTTTCAAAAAATTGAAATTCAAACCCAAGATACTATCTCATCATTTTTTTAATTATTAGATCAGTTTTAAAATCTATAATTAAAAATTTAAAAAAAAAATTAAAATAATACAAATCACAATACAAATTCAACACTTTATTCATGGAAACTCCAAAGTGTTGCCCTAATATTAATTATATGTATTGTAAATGAGTAGAATAAGATACCGTATTTACATGGATTGATGTTTCAAAGGCGAGTAGATCAGCAGAATCGAAATTTGGGCCGAAATTTTCGATGAATCAAGGATTACTTTCATTTTTAAATTTGATTAATTATCATTAAAAGGATTTGATTTATTTATTATTTATTATAGAATCCATGTCGGCACATATATAATCGTAATCGTAATCTATGCAAATAAAGAGCTTGAGGGATTGAAATAGAGCCGTGAAGCACGATCTATGGTAGCGACTTCTTTGGTTTGGATTTCTTGTTTTGATGCATATTCGGTTTTGAGCTTCGGGTATCTTTGAGAAATTCTTCTCAAGCTCAACGAATTTTCTCAGGTTTTCCGTCAATTCCTTGCTGATTGATGCTCCATTCGAAAGTTTTCTCTTCTGGGTATTCCTTTGATAGGATCTAAGGTGTAACACCGGGTTTGATTTTGCCGAACAGGGACATTATCATTTTATAATCGGAGGCTTCCATTTTTTTCCGCAGGGGGATTGGCTTCCTTTTTTATTTTATGTCTAGGGTTTCTTACCTACAAGTTTGCGTTTGAAGGACTTTCTTTGTCTCCGCATGAGATTGGCCTTAACATAATTGATTCTGTATTTGATTGGCTTGTTTTCTACGTTGAGGAGTCAAAGATTTTCACAGTTTTCAAGGGAATATTGCTTTTTATCCAATTTTATTGGTGGTCTCATTTTTGTTTCACGGTGATGCTGGGTTATGAGAGTAAGATTCTTCTGTTATTATGTTGTTTAAATTGAAGAATAGCCAAGGCCTTGTGCGCTTCTCATTTCAGAAAGCTCTGCATCGCCATAACCATTGCCAACATCATCCTATCATGGCTTCCTCCTATTTAAGCAAGGCCTTTTCTCAGTGTTCATCTCTTCCCTCAGACAGTTGTGGTAGCAGTGGCTGCCACCTATCTTTCCCATTCCTTCGGAAGCAGCTACATCCTAATTTTTTTCGGGTTAGCAGAAGCATTGGGATCACTCTTCAAGGTTGCTCTGATAACAATGGTAATAGTAATAAGGTTTTTCTCAAGCCAAAGGCCCATGGTTTCGCATCTTTTCCTCGCCCTCCATTGTTAGCTGATTTAGAGAACGTTAGTTTCTGGGATAATAATCGTGATGCTACTGTAAATCAATCGCTGAATGGAAGTCCCACTAAGCCTCTTAAGCTTCAGGACCATCATTTGTCTCAGAAACTTACTGTTGCTGTTGACGTTGATGAAGGTATGTATGCACAAGCCTCTCTTTATCCCTCTCATATTCTGGATTCTTCCAGTTTGATTTTTATTTTGTAAATAGCCTGCCAGAATGGTGACTACGCTCCAATTTCTGTATCTTTTGGAGATAATGCAGATCCCAGTGTCTTTTCATCTTTCCTTGTTTTAAATGCAATTTAATAATTAATAATTAATAAACTAATGGTTTCAAAATTCCCTCACTTCCTGCTTCAATCAGTCAGATTATTCTGCACATAAGTGACTTGCAATTTATGCAGATTATATGTAAACTTGCTGAACCTTACCTGGTCAGGGTTTTTGTTTTTTTAAATATTTCTAGAAAATAGTTAATAAACCCATATGTTTATTTTACTTGTAACTGTCCCATCAGGTATGGATTAATGATACACTTAATGTAAAACAGTTTCCATCATGTAGTGATATCTTATTAAAAGGTAAAGTTAAGCTTCTCAGTTGATGCGTCAAGTTATTGTTTGATAACAACTTATTGAATTTAGAATTATCCTCTTATGTTTTTCTAATATGTTTTTTTCTATCTGCTGTTCTGTTTAGCAGTATTAGGAAACTTTGTGTCGGCTCTGAACAGGTTCATCGCAGATCATTACTCATCAAATTATTCAGTTTCTGAGTATCATGTGTATGAATTCTTCAAGGTATTGCTTTGTAACAGCTTTAGGAATTCAACACATTTGTATCTTTTCTTCTTTTGGAGAAAAACATCAATTTGAATGTTTTCTTAATATCTAATTAAAAAAAAATGTTTTTATACTTTCTAGTTTTTCAATGGCTTTCCGAATCTCCTAGAATTTATGCATCCATTTATGGAGAAGTACTTTTATTTTTCTCTCTTGCTTATTTGCGCATGAAGTGTGTGTGACCTATTTCCCCTTGGTCCTATACTCCTATGTATGAAATTTTACTGTAAAAGAAAATTAATACTTTTAACAAATTTTGTATTTGTATGTGGCATCTGATAATTCCTTCATTTGTGTTACAGATATGGAACTGTTCACGTGATGAAGGTAACTGCTAAGTGTCTCTGTTACACTCTCAAAATGTGTTTTGTGAACAGTTTTACTACCTCACTTCTTTAGAAAATCTGTAGGGTTTTACCAAATTCATTGAATTACTTGTCCAGTGTTAGGGAATTTGAATGTTTCTTGGTCCCCCATAAATTTATTATCAAAATCTAGTAGTTTTGGTTTTTTAGTAGGCATTTAATGAAGAGGCTGACCTAATTTTTTAGCTAGTATCCTAATATTGGTTCTTCAATATTGCTGATTGGTAATTTTTCTACAGAGTGCTTGATGGCATTAGGCATACCATTGAAAGGTCCATGAGTTACATTTACAAACTCATATTAGAAGACACAAATGAATTATATTCTTGGTTACATTTTCCTTTTAACATAATATTGACTTTGTTCTTTAGCTGGTCAAAAGGTGTTAAAAAAATCCTTTGAATGTTGATGATGTCAAATAGCTCAATAAGTCTATTATGTATTTATATATAAAAAGGTTTTATTACTTGTAAATTCTTTTATTATTCATATTAGTTGAACACGCCTTAGGTTGTTTGGTCATGTACCAAGAAGGTCGTTAAAGGCTCTTGTACATAGAGTTGACCAAATGGAAGATAGCCTAATAACTAGAGGTAGGAAAAGACTAAATAAAATAATAGGAGAAACTATTAGGATTGATTTAGCTATTAATAACCTAACATATAAAAATGAGTAAAGACTAAACACGTTAGCATCACTTGATCCATATAACTGACCCCACCTGATGGGAAAAAGCTTTAGTTGTGGGTGGCGTTTGTTGTAATTCATAATGACTAATTTACAGTTAGAAAATTGACCTTACCTTTCTTCAGCTGATATCCGTGTGCACGAGTTTTTTAAGACACCATATTTCAAGACAGGGATCCACCCTCTCCCAGGTGCTCAGACGGCCCTTCAGAAGTTATCAAGATTTTGTAACCTATCAGTTGTAACGTATGCTTGCTGAGTTGAATTTTCTTCAACCTTTATCAGAATCTAGTTTGCTTCAACTAATTGGAGCTGCTTTTTTATGTTTATGATCAGATCTAGGCAGAACGTAATCAAGGATCACACAATTGAATGGTTAGAGAAGAATTATCCCGGACTTTTTCAGGAAATTCACTTTGGGAACCACTTTGCTCTTGATGGGGTGTCTAGACCGAAATCAGAGATTTGTAGGTATGAGCCCTTAAATCTTGTTCACCTACATTCCAAGGTTGTCAAATGTGAAAAGGCACCCTATAGATGCTAGACCATCCTAGGCGAGAGGCACTGGAAAAATAGAAGCAAGGTGCTAAAATAGGGAAAAAGTTAAAAATTGCGATAAAATAGAAAATAAAATAATAAATATGAAGTATTGTAACAAAAATTGTAATAATCATATAGAGAGAAGTTTAGAACGATGGGAAAGTTGCTTGAATTCTAATTTCTGAAATAGATAAGGGATGTCGACTAGTTGTTCACTTGTTTGTTTGTGTTTATAAAACCCTATATATAGTTAACGGCCTAAATTTGTAATTTTTTTATATCAAGTTTTTTTTAATAAAAATATGATAATTACAGATTTATTACAGTTTAGATTGCATGATTGGGAGATTAGAAAAAGTTGTTCCACATGTTATGTTTTGATTAGGGTAAGTTATAGCAAATACCTAAATAATTTTATCTTAGTTCGAATAATAATCTAATCTTTATACGTGAAGCCTTTGACTAGACTTCTGAATTCCTAGGATTTTTTCTGAAAATAAGTACTTTCTTGTCAACTTTTTGAACTCTATTATCGGCAATACCTTTGGTAATGTTCAAGCACTCTTATATATCTGCTTTTCCTTTTCCCCTGCTGCAACTGCAAGCTTGGTGGCTCTAAAGATTTATTGCTGATGAATTCATTACTGAAACTAACAGGTCTTTAGGTGCTAAAGTTCTTATCGATGATAACCCAAGATATGCAATGGAGTGTGCAGAAGTGGGGATAAGAGTCCTACTTTTTGATTTTGAGAACTCATATCCTTGGTGTAAGATCGAGTCTGTTGAACAGCATCCTCTGGTGACCAAGGTTAAGAACTGGGAAGAGGTGGAACAACAATTGATGTCATTGGTAGCTTTAAAGGTCTAAACCCTTCTACATAGAAGTACCAACCTAAATCTTAGGCTTATATTGATGAAGAAAGTGAGATCGTGTCAGGAAGACGCAGGGAAAGCACTGACTACTGGGTAGGCTGTGGTAGAATAAATATATAACATGGCACGCAGTGATATATTCTTTTTCCCACTTTTGAGCAAATGGAAGAGAAGTTGTTCGTTGTGGTGGAAATTCTCAGGGTGATTTTACTATATGGATAAGCTACTAGCTAGGCAAAAATTCATCTTTATTTACGAATATGGAAGTCAATTTTGAAACTGTAGGGAAAGGGAGATTGTGCATCTTTCTTTCAGTGCTTTGTATTTTGGGTCAAGTAAAATCTCTTATCCTATGTTTTTGGATCAATGTACACGTCAATGCGATTCAAGCAAATATTGGGCCACCAATCTAGTATAGAGAATTTAAGTCCATAATAATTAAATTGAGAGACAAAAAATTTTAATGGTTACTGGAGGAGGTTTACTTTACCAAACCTCGTTTATTGAGCTCTGGCCTTTTGTTTTTTTATCTGTCTGGAAAAATTAGGTGTATATATTATTTTATTTGTGTGTTAATTAGGCCACGTTTAGTTGCAGTTAATGTTAGATGTAATGGTATTGGTAATAGGAATAGGAATGAGAATAGTAATGTCAATGTGATGTGAATACAATAAAAGTGAATAAAATAATATTTTATTCTTATATTAAAAATGGGAATAGAATAAAATTGAATAAAGAAATAAGTACAAAAGTATAATTTTATTACATTGTAAAAAATAATTTATATTTGATAGAAAGAATGTTGAATTACAAGATAATTTATATAATTTTTTTATCAAAACAAACGTGTAGTAATATTCATTTATTTTAAATTAGAGGGTTTACATAATATATAAAATTAAAAAAAATGAATTTCATTAGTTAATACATAAATAAAATGGCTTAGTTATTGGTTATGGACACGTTCATGTATATTAATACATTATTAATTTTCCAATTAAATTACTTCCCTCATTTTTGGCGTTTATTTTCCGAATTATTGCTAATGTCTGCATTCTCCCTTGATTGAAAACAAAAGCAAGACCGCGACGGTCACACTTCACGGAGATGGTTATTAGTAGTTTAGTACCAACCTTGTAATAAGTAATGTTGGAATCCAGAATTTCTCGTTGTGTCTCTTTCTTTTTCACCAAAAAGAGAGAGAGGGACTGAAACAGGAATAGAACCTAAGCTACAATCTTCTATCTTTGCTGTATCTAATTGGAATCTTATTCCGTGAAATTGGTAGAGATATATACAGGGGATGTAATTATATTGGCAGTAGAAATTATTTACATTAAACTGAAATTGTTGTTGAAATTGTATATCATCACAAGCTTCTTTACATCATAGATTATCATCACAGACTCACAGTACAAATTAATCACACTTTTCCATCAACTTGATCCCACATGCCTGTATAATATCCAGTACTGCAAAACCACAAAGTTGGCACAATTAGAACGTAAAAACACAAAGCACCAATAAAAAAGCAAATACAGAAACTACTTTAGTTATTAGGCAAATATTGCAGTCACCTGGATTATATACTTCAGGTTTTATAGGCCTTATGACACCTCTTGTTTGAATCTTGTTCTTCAGGAGGAGCTGCAAATATGGATATTGTAAATTTGGTTAACACCATTTTCTTGGACTACAGTGTAAACTATAGAGGAACAGAAATGGAAAACTAGTACCAGAGCTCCAGCAGCAGCAGGAAGACCAACTGTGAGTGCCATAGCGCTTGTGGATTTTCCATCCTCAGTCTTCCCAAATTCAAGCAATGTGGCTCTGTGATTCTCTGTCACTTCACTGCCTGGGAATTCTATCTCCACTTCATGGTGCAAAAGCACCATATCCTGAACATAAATCAGGAAACAAAAAAAACTTGAGTATTTGTTTTTCCAAAGCTTGATTCCTTGAAAATTGTCAGGATGCA
Source organism: Senna tora (assembly GCA_014851425.1). Classification (NCBI taxonomy): domain Eukaryota; kingdom Viridiplantae; phylum Streptophyta; class Magnoliopsida; order Fabales; family Fabaceae; genus Senna; species Senna tora. The sequence continues at coordinate 4,776,258 of CM026262.1, read as the reverse complement.
CTATCCAAGTTTCAAAAGAAGATTGAAAATTGAATATTGTATAAACACATACCTGCTCTGTGGCAGAGTAGGCTAACCTCTCCTCCATGCGTGAACAGACAACATCAAAAGCACTTTTGCAGGAATCAGGGATTTCTGTTTGCTCAAGAAGCCCCAAGAATCTATAAGAAAGAAGGACATAAATCACAGTTAAAAAGATAATCAACAAGATTAAAAGATAACTAGAGAGGGGTAAATGGTGTACAACTGTACATGATAGTTTTGGCTGTCTTCAATGCAGTTCCTTGCTCCTTGCAGTGTCCTAATGATAATATTCTTTCCATGATGTTTTTCTCTCCAATCAGTGATCTTTTTGGATCTTCACATGAAATTTTGAAAAGTTCAAACAAAAATTCTCTGAAAGTTGGCCTCTTTCCACTCTCAAGAAGGGGATGAGCTTCAGTGTTAAAGAGGCCAATCCTGGAAAGTGTTGCCATGATCTTACTGAACCCTGCATAGTTCAACAAGTAAGAGGTCATATTATAACAAATAAAGATTATTGAAGTTCATGTTTAGAGCTTGTGATCATCCAGACATGCCTTCGTATCGGAGGGTCCCACGGAAAATAGTTGATGCTTCAGATGCTATTCCATACAAATCTCCATAAACTAAAGAGTCCCTATTTGGAAGGCACTCCAAAGAAAAAGCAGGAAAGTCTGATATCTGTAGTCTTGTAGCTGAATCATAAAGACTATCCCCTGCCCATAAAAAGGGTAAGTTTGATAGAGTAAGCTTATAAAATTTTTATGAAATGATTATATTGTCAACTTATTAAAAGCTCACCATCTACATGTACAGTTTCACCACAATATCTGTAGGTGGCAGGATTACGCCCAGCTCGAATAGCCCCTGCCGGGGACCAACTGAAAAATCGGCAACCAGTAAGTAATATGAGTGGAAGTTCAATGTTCTTCCCAATATAAAAAAGTGTGCATATAGGAAAGAGACATTCCATGAGGTTGAGGTACCTAAATTTGTATGCTAATGGGTTGTTAGCAGCTGCTGGAGAAGGGAGTCCACCACAGTAAGAATTGAAAGACTTAATTTTCCCATTCCGCATATGTGCTTGGTCAATCATCTTCATTGCCATCATGTGATCTGTTTAAAAATTAAAAGACTAGTTGATTTTTTTGAATTTTCCAAAAGCTAGTTGTTCTGGTATAAAACAGAAAACAATTACATGAAATGATATATAGTAATGTAACTTGATGTGTATTAAGCTCTGGAAACTATAATAAATCATCAAAACAAGTCTTACCTATGCCTGGGTCCAAACCAAGCTCACCAAGAATTGTTATACCAGCTTCTTTTGCCTTATCATCTAGCATTGACATGGAGTTATCCACATAACTGGCAGTGACGAGATGTTTTTTCAGCTGTATCAACCAAGAAAGAAAAATTATGTCCATCTCTAGTACTTTTAAGCAATCAAATAAAACTTGTTAGTTCAATAATTAATAACATTAAATACTTTGACGTGAAGTACCTCAATACAAGGTTTTGCTACCAAAATGTGAAAACTAGCAGGCAGCAAACTTATAACAACATCAACCTGTGAAGAAAAAGGAAAAGAAATCCATCAAGACCCTAAGAACAACCAACAGAGATCAATATGCTGGATGCTTGTGGAAAAGTTTGTGGACCAAGGAATAAACTCATGGTCAGTGTTAAAGCATGATGCAAAAGCATTAGTTCATTCTAGGATTATAAAATCCCATCTTTAAGTCTTGATCACTGCAAGACCCTTTTGAAAGCATCAATGGAGATGACTGTCTAGAAACTACTTTACGGAAGACAAAAAAAGATTGTACCTGTGAAATATACTTACAAAGACTGGCATGATCCATCACGTCAAGCTGAACTCCAATTGCACCTGGAATACCCTCAACAATCTGCATTCATTATCAAAATCATATCAAGAACCCACTTCCTGGATGGAATAGCAATATATTTAAGTGGAAGTACCTGTTCTGCATCCTTTAGATACAGAGATCCCACAATGACTTCAATGTCAGTTTGTTCTTCATAATCATCTCCCACCAATGTTTTATACCACTGGCTGGATGAACAACTTCCAATTGATGATAACATCTCTGCGGCCGGCTGACAGACCCGACCAGCACCGAGAATCAAAACTGCAGCCTTCTTTTTCGGCTCAGGTCCATTCTTTAAACTACTTTGTTGGACTTTACCAAGCCTCAGTGAAATCTTAAGTGAAGTTAAATTATCAATGATTTGGTCCAGAATTGCTCTATCATCTGCACCAACCTGTTCACAAGCAGCATAGTAATATTATCATTATTTTTAAGAGGTCTAAGTAAGAATCTCAGTTTGGATAATATAATTACTTACTTCAAGTTCTGAGTATGACATAGCATCAGCACTCTGACCCGCTTGACACTTAACTACGTGGAAGGAGCCTCCCAAAGCTTCAATAATATCTAAGGCCTCATTTATCAGAAACTGGTCAAACAAGTGACCACTCAGAGAAACCTGTAATATATATTCAGCCATCCTGATTAGAAAACTAAGTAGACAAGTCAACCTGAGCTTGTAATACATAATTAATGACTAATCATTCTAAACCAACATACCGATATATTATATTTCTTATTGTGAGATAACGAATTTGGTGATTTTTCTGATAATCCCCTGCAAGTCAAAAGACAGATAGTGTCTATGTACATCAACTACTCATAATATGAGCAAATAAACCATTTACAGAAACAAAAAAATGAATCTGGGTCTAGAAGTTGCATTCATCAAAACAAAAAAAATCAGATTATAGTTAGAAAGTAACAACAAATTACTACAGATTATTGTACAAATTCAACCAAAAACATGTTGTGCAAATGTTTGCAGGAGAAGGTAGATAGTATCACAGAGAAAACTTCATACTATTTGAGGCTTACATTCAATTCTACGAACTCAAAGTATACAGATAATCAAGTGTGAGTGTGACAGATTAAAAGCATACTCTGTATCAGATTTGCGCATGCGCGGAATGTATTCAAATAAAGGGGTTAGCTCTCCTCCTTGGGTTATGCAAGCTCTCTTCAAGTATGCAGGCAACTCTGTAATGTCTATAGCAGAAGCCAAATGTTTGACAAATTGGGAAAGTATGTTTGCAAAATGTTGGGAAGCCTAGCCATAGAAAAATCATATATTCCATAATTAGCCAAAACCATAGCATTCTCTGATGTAACGCAGAAAAGAGAATACACCAACCTCTTTTGCAAATTCTGTTGGGAGGATGTCTACAGCTAAACATACCACACCACTCCCCTCCATGTCATCATGATAGGAATCAGTTAACGGATCATATCTAAAAACAATGTTAGATTTTGTCATCATACAGGGTATACAAATTTTTAAACTAATAGTTGAACTGCCATTGCATTATGTGCTGACTTAATCTCATCATTAGTGCACAACAGATAACACCAGGAAGAAAATAAGTGACATGCATGATTCTACCAATGGTATACCTGAAGAAGGGTGAATCAATTGATGTAGTTTGGTTAACAAACTCTATTGAACCCCCTATGTCACATGTTATGTCTGATATTCCAACAAGTGGGCACCCTTTTCTCACTAATTCTTGGAGCTGCTTCTTACTCAACAACCGAGGAAATCTATTCTCCCAGTACATGCAATTGACTAAGAGAAAGTAAATTTAAGTAGTTAATTGGTGCTTCTTTATCACGAAATATACATAGACATGCCATGGAAAAGAAGTTCAAGAATGTAAAAAGAAAACAAATTGTGAAGGAAAACTGCATTAAAAACAGGATTGCAGATATTAGGTGAGTTAACTTGACAAAGCAGAATGAATGTCTTTTCTTTATCTTTCGAAAAAGGAGAAAAATCCATTTTGAAGTCATTCTAGTAATTCATGACAATGGAAGGGCAAGTAAAATTAAAATAATATAAGCTGCTATAGTAAGCAAGATAGAACCTACCAATCACCGATGCGTATGGGGCTACTTTTTCATGGAAAATGGGGTTGTAATGTTCAGGATGGGAATAATAGTCAGCCTGAAATCACCAGCAAAGGTTAGTAATACTTTTGAATCTAACACTGACTGGTATAGAAAACACCAATATTCTTCAATCAACAGAAGATTTGGAAGAAGATAATATAATGATCACGAAACATTAAAATAAACGATAAGAAATTAAAAAGACACTACAAAGAGTAAACTAGATGCAACTGGAATAGATGCCAAGTTAAAAATCTCAAATATTTGCTTTACTCACTTTATCAAACACTTTGGCGGGGTCTTTGGGTTCAACCATGTCTTGGGCTGTCACAATACAACCATAAACTTGGAAAACTCTTTTTGATGCATGTGCTGATTTATCATTGCCCTGAACAAAAACAAGAGGAACGCTGAACATAAAAATAATACAAGGAAGAAAATATTGATGAGACTAAATACAAGACAATTGAAAGCACCTCAAGGCAGCATAATACGATTTTACTATTCATAACCTCATATCTGAATTATGAGGACAAGACATTAATATTGAACTTTGATATTGATAATTTACCACTTTATGAAGATCAGGAAGTCTACAAGGATCCACAAAGGTGTGAGGAAGAAGCTTAAGAATCTCCTGTGCGCCAGCAGAAACTACAGAAAACAAAGAGTTGACAGTTCAATATTAATTTACTATACTTACATACAATAAAAAGAAAATAAAATGAATGCTGAAACAGTAGTGCTCAGAAAGATTGAATTTGAATGTTATTTCAATATCAAAAATATTCAGTGAAGACAAAGCTAGAAAGAGTAGAAGCATACCATTTCCTGAACCGGTAAATACAAAGACCAGTGGGCAGATTCCCAATGGTAAACCCTGGGTTGCAATTTCTTCACCAACAGAAATTACAGCAGCCTTTGCAGCAGCCAAGGAAGGGTACATGTATGATGATCCCAGTGATAAGAAAGGTGTGGAATATCCAAGACTTAAAAATCCTGGTATATTATGAACAGAGGAAATGCCAAGTTCAACATCACTAGATTAAGTCACACAATCAATTCACTTAATATAAAGACAGGTCTGAAAATACATGGTTCCAATAAAATTGTTTATTTTTCTCTCTGGTTTTGCAGTTTAATTTTCACTGATGCATGAGTAAGAAAGAAAGAAAGAAAAAGAGGAAAAAACTGACAAGGACATAGTAGAAAAAGATTTGAAGTATGAAGATTTAAGATTATAAACGTTTAGTGTACACAATTTGGAAATGACAAAGCTCATAGGAGAACGTACGCTGTCCCAATCCACTCAAGAAATCAATCATTCCAGCTCTACCAGCGAATTTTCCAAATGCAATAAGCCTCTTCCCATTGTCCCCAACAATTAATTCATAGTCATATAACGATACCCTCTCAGCTAGGATCTACAATTAACCCCAAAAAAAAAATTGTCAGAACTCAGAATTAAAATTAAATTGCAAAACAAGAAAATCAAGAACAGGATATCCATATATATATATACCTTATCTAGCAAAGGCATGTTTTCTTTCTGAGCTTTTTGAGTATGGGAGAAGAAGGCATAAGCTCTATGGGGTAAAATCATGTCTAGCTGCATGGGACAGTATAAAATTAGAAATCTTAGTTAGCGCTTTATGACACTGTGATGAGTCATAAGTAAAAGAAAACGCACCTTAGGTTGCTTAATACCGAGAATAAGACCGCATTGGGACAAGTCATGGGAAATTTCACAGCCAACATCGTGATACAAGGCATCATGAAAAATTCGCTTAGTGGAAGGCTGCACAATAATTCGAGAGACCCCAGTGCTATCACTTCCACCATGAAGAAGACGAGCACAGTGTAATGGAGTTAAAGGCGCCCTTCTTTCCCATTTATTCACACTCTCCGCGAGAATCCCAACAACTCCGTTCCCGAGCATCGTCCCCTCACACAACCATTCACTACAATTGAAGAAGAAGAAGAAGAAGAAGAGGAGGAGGAGGGTTGGAGTTTGTAATTATATTATTAGTATGTGGAAAGAGAGAGAGAGAAGTTGAGAATGACGATGAATGGCATTAATGAGAGGGATATGAAAGAAAGTAATTTGTAGGATTTGTTTAGAGATAGTGAGGAGAAGAAGAGTGAATGATCACGTCACGTTAGAAGGGCCCAGAAAAGAAAAGCTGAAATCTGCGAAAGCTTTTGATGATAAGTGCATATATATATAGATGATTATGAATGTGATTGATTGATGATAAGAGTAATGACGCAGATACACACAACAAGACAATCAGCATGAGAGTCCTCAACCTCAAGCTACCAAATTCAGTGACGTTTGACCACTCACATTTTAACTCACTTTTTTTTTTGGCCCAAAAAATATGTGAAATGAGAGTGCCAGGTGGGCCACTATTTCCATGCCACGTCGTTTCTCAAAGAATCTCCGTATATATGATCAGACTATATAGTATATATGATTATCAAGAGCCCAGTTTTTTTTTTTTTTACTGAGTTTATTATTTATTTATACAATACGGGACCCGAAGGAGGAAGGACCCATAACACCCACACCCCAAACACACACCTAATCCTGCATAATCAAGAGAGTCTTTTAATAAGTCATTTCTAATACACTCAGTACAGTTTCACACTATACCAAACCTATAGGACAAGCTAAGCTACTTTTTGCAATCTTGTCAACACAAATGTTGGCAAGCCTTGGTATGTAATTAATTTTGACATCCCAATCCTTTAAAAGCAATTCTTTTATCCCATGAATAACAGGATGCATCACACTTTGGATCCAAGGACACCCAATCAAATTGTTGACAGCCTATCTCCCGAGCAATTTTTAAACCATAGAGGATGCCCACAACTCGGACTCTAGAACCGAAGCAACCCCAATTTTGGCCATAAAGCCTGTCAACCAATTGCCATTGTACTCCCTAATAAGTGCTCGACAACCACCTGTAAATCATTGTCACGTCATCTCAGATTGTTATATTATTATCAGCATCATTATCATCATCATCTGAAGGTGACGTGGCAGTAATGTGTCATGCCACGTCATTAAAATATGACATGTAGGAGAGAGGGTGTGCCATATAAGCATGTCACGTCATCATTTAACGGCAAAAAGTTGACGGTGTTACACTCGAGGACTAAAATCGACAAAAAATAAAAACTTTGAGGACCAACATTAAACTTCATGCAAACATTGAGGACCAAATAGTACTTTAGCCCTAATTAAAAATATAATAAAAAAATTACATAATTTCTTATAAAAAAAATATAATTATCGCAAGTTTAAAAACAAAAACATAAAATTGTTACAAATGTTAAAAGTATAATTAATATACATTTTGAGGGTCAAATTGTAAAATTTGAAGACATACTAAAAATATAATTGAATTTTAAATACTTGATTATATAAATATTCAGAAGATATTATTTTATCAGGTATCAACATGAGATAATTAGCTCAAGAATAATTTAATAAATTTATATAACTCAAAATGATCTTATCTTATTGAATTACACTAATAATATTCCTTTAGGCAAAACTAAAAAAAAAATTATAAATTTTTTTGAGAATGTAAGAATATGTTCATTAATTAGAAACTAGCAAATATGGAAAAGTCAATTAAAATGAAAAAGTAAGTAGGGTTCATTGGGTCTCACTTACTTTTTTATTTTCATCAATTTTTAAAAGATAATAAAAATATAAAATATCTATTATACCTCTCTTATTTGATATGATTTGACACAATTATAACTTTCTTTTCATTTTATTATTTTAATATAATCCCATTCTATTTCTATTACAAAACTTTTACTATTAAACACATCAAATGTATTTCGTTTTCGTTTTTAATTTTTATTTATATTTATATTTCTGCCTAAATAAACGTGCCTAAAATGTTTTTAGAATTATTTTTAAAATTTATATATGAAATATAAAATTGTAAGATGGGAAAATTGTAGGGACAAGTTTCACGTGTATAGCATGTATCATGTATGGTCTATGGTGTCGTGTACGTAGTGAGCCAACGAAGTGGTGTTCATTATTCATACTTTATAGTAATTATAAGTAATGGGCACAACTTGCTTTTCCGTGCGAAAGTTTCACTTTTGGGGGTACATCACGTCACATCTCCTACGACCTATCTCCGCAATACATATATAATCTTGTTATTTTATTACATTATGCAATGTAATTAGATTATATTAATAGTTATAATTGTGACACATAATTTATTGTATGATACAATAAGTTATATTATAGACTCACCCTAAAAAAAATTTCTTAAACAATTTAACATATCTATTATTTTATTAGGATTTTGGATCAAAAAAAGAAAGTAACGAATTATTTTCTGCACAAATTGTGAAATTTAAAGTAGTTAGGCATCATTTTTATATTAAATATACACATAACCTAATGTTTATGGAAGTGCTGCTATGTTTGATAAAAGTGTATGGATGAAAAAGGATCTAATGTAACGTAGAATTAAAAAAAAAATACTGTATTAATGCAAAGTTACCAAACATAACCTATGTATATTTTAGCCAAAATATATAAACCAACGAATTGTAATTTATACGCCTACAAACTTTTTCTTTTGTCTCTGCAAAAGCAAAAAGGGGTTCTCGAAGCTCCTTTGGCCCATTTTATTTGTAGGCTCTAAAGAAGTCGCTTTATTGCAAAGACAGTTTGGACATTTGGTCTTGCGAGTAGCCCATTTTCTGGTCTTTTTTTTGGTTTAAAAAAAAAAAATAGGTTTTGCATCAGAAAGCTACTAGCCTACTAATTAAACAAAAAAAATTAAGTTAAAGTTGCTTAAGTGTTCGTTATAAAGTTCACCAATTATAAACATTATTTATATTTTCTCTTTTGTTTGATTGGTTATGTAATTTATTACTTTTCATTTTTTTCTCTGTCATGATTGGTTATAAAAATTTTTATCACGTACTTTAATTATATTGATGAACTTTATAACAAATACTAACTTAGCTTAGTTTAGTCCTTAAACAAATGTGATCCGGTGATATTTCTCTTTCCTACGCCATGCATTGTGTCTCCCTAAAATGCTCTTTCACAATCATGCAAAAATGCCATAGAAAATGATGCCCAAATCCAAGAGAAACAAAAATTTAAAGAGGTATCAAATTAATCATGATAAAATATGTCAGAAATCATTGCGACCATAAATTACTCAAATAGCATAAAACATATACAGAGACGGTAATTAATTAATTAATTGTTTTAAATAATGAATCTTTTCGTGTTCAATGTTAACCGTGATGGTTATTAATTTTGGTAATGTTTCTCTTTCGTGTTATGGAGTAGATGTTCAGTAGTACGGTAGTACTGAACTTCAGTATATTCCTCTAATCAGTTGGTCCTTAAACCATTCAAGGTGGGCCCTAATTAATGTGAATTTTTATTAATATTAACAAATGATACTACATTATTGGAGGGATGCACTGAAGTTCAGTGGTACAGTACCATTGAACTTTTATCCCGTGTTATGATAGTTATACCATTGACGTAAATTTTTTGATTTAGTAATTAGTACGATATATTGACTTAATTTAATCTTAATCAAAACAAATTGATTACAGTTAAATCACACTCATTAATTAAGATTGGGCATGCATTGTTTTTAGTTTGCAGCTCATTGTTAATCACACATGTTCCGGCCATTTGGTACTCTTTCAATCTCTTTCTTAATTACCACACATTGTCCACAAATAGAACAAATTAAATATACCATCATGAGAGATCTGAAATATGATTTGCTATTCTATCCATCTCAATCTCACACGGAGTAATTAATGTTTATGAATTTAAAAGTGACTGATTACTCTAATACAACATTATTCTGTTATACTGTGCAAGTGACTACGTCTTAAGACGAGTAAATAACTAATAATTAGTCTTTCACAATACAATACGATAATTTAAATGAATCCTACTCATTTGAGGGCACATGGACCCTTGGTCTTCTTTTTCAAATGTGTTATTTTTTTCTCTTTTTCATAAGTCTCTCTAGCCCTTTTTGATAGTGATCATTAGTTTAGGGTTTATGAGTGAGTCATTATCCTCATCAATTTAAAAGGACATGTAGAAAAGAAAAATTGTCCATATTAGTGTCAACGTCATCATTTAACGGAAAAGATATTTATTTGGAACAAGACGACTAATTTAAAACTTTTAAAGTATAAACGATTGATTTAAAATTTTGGTAAAATATAGAGGACCAAAATAAAATTTTGACCATATAATTTTCTAGACATGTTTTTACGATATTTCTTAAAAAAAAAAAAGAAGAAGAAGAAGAGGAGATAAGTGATGATTGAATTCAGTAGAACATACTAATCTCTCCCATATATATATATAATATACTGAACTAATATTTGAATTTTTTATTTAATGAGAAGTACCCACAATTTAATAGTACTTTGAACAATATTGTTTATAATAAGATGATACTAGTAAAAAAAATATGATTAGAGAGGAATATATATCTATATACATATTTAGCCCAAACAAAAGTTATAAATTAGTATCGAATTATCAATATGATGATTAAAGGTACACTACCAAAAGTAATGTTTTGTGTTACTTGTAGATGTTACGTTATTGTATTAGACTGTGCATTCAACTTTTGCTCGATTACTGAGCACAGCTCATAATTTTAGTGGAATCGTAGTATTGAAGTTCAGTATATCTCTCTAATTATGTGAAGTCATTTATTAATATTAATAAAAATTTAAATTAATAAGGACTCACTTTGAATGGTTTAGGAACTAACTGATTGGAGGAATGTACTGAAGTTCAATACTACCGTACCACTGAACATCCACTCCATAATATATAAGCCATATATTCTAATTAATTAGTAGCACCAAACAATTGTACTATAAATCAACAATCAAGTGTGACTCATGACAGTTATCAATACCATAAATTTATATATGTCATGCAATTCGCTAAATATTTGTTTAATATGTACTTTCTATATATCAAGACAAATTGAAAGAGTTGGAATCCTTTTTTTAAACATCGAGAGCTTAATAAATATTCATAGCTAAGTAATTATTTCATATGAATTAAATCTCTGAAAGGATTTTTAGGAAATATCGAATTTAGGCTAATAACTGTCTAATTAAGAAATCAACTATAAATATGACTTGTGACCAAACAATTCTGCGTCTAGCTATATATATTGCTGTTTGCAGGCCAATGTCAAAAATTAATTAATTTTGTCTATTTCAAATGAACATTAAATTATTATATATATTTCAAATGAACATTAAATTATTTTATATATATCAATATTTTACGCCTTCGTTAAACTTAGTTAGGCTTGGCAGTTGGCATTATCTATAAGAGAGCCTCACTTAGGAACAATATGCACGACACTTAAACTGGCTTACCAACAATATATAAGAGCAATAAATTATACGAAAAATTGAAATCGACCATATAACATACTAAAATTGAAATCGACACTTTGATACAATTTTTTTCATTTTTTTTAATTTTATAATTAATAATTTTGACCAATCGGATTCGTATCTGTGAGGGAGCGAGCAGAGGAAGAAAATGCATGCTCTACTTTTTAAATTTATATATATATTTTTGTTTAAATTAAAATATCTACCATTAAATATAATGATTAATTCTTTTGCTGTCTTAATAAAGACACGACAGTTGATAATGATTTAAAACTATTTTATACTCAAATTTAAAAAGCGAATTGATATTTGATTAAAAATTAATAAGATTCCTCTGTTCAACTATATATTTAAAGCTTGCATCTATATTTTTTTTTGGTGAATAAAGAGAGAAGAGACGGTAACCTTGCATCTATATTATAATAGAAGAAAGAAAGCATGACATTAAAATTTGAGCCCTGCGTTGCGATGATTAATGGCTTCAGAAAATGAGGTAAAAACATGCTCAGCAATACAGGATTGAATAAGATCACTCCCATACTTATTTGTCAATTTTCATAAAACAAATTAAATGACAAAAATGGAATCAAAATATAATAGCTTTTAACCTAAAAGTTAAAACCTTGTTGATTCTGTTGGCCGAGGTTTCCAAAATCTATGATCTATCTAGCTAAAGCGAGTGGGTAGCCTAAGTAGCTAGATTAGAAGTAAAAAAAAGAAAACTTCATAGGAAATCCTCACTCAGCAACATCAATAAATACTATGATTTCAAACATACACGTAAAGTCATTTTTTGCTCAAGCTAAAGGACAAGGTGGCCTCCAGAACTTCATAATGAAAATGGTTTAGTTCACTTTCAAGAGTGACATGACATGCATGCATAGCGACCGCCGACACTACTTCCATTGCATATATCAGACACAACCCTTCAAACCTCAAACTCCAACCCCTTCTTCCCTTTTATGTCCCTTTTTTTAAGATCCTCACTCTCCCATCATCATCTTCATAAATTCCCCTTACCTGCCATTCCAACCAACACATTCCTTCCCCTTATATATCTCTCTCTCTCACACACACACATACACCATTGCCATTATTCTCATCTTCAACAAATTAAAAATGGTGTTCCCAACATCCACATTCATGTTCTTGGTGATGCTGATTCTGAGTGTTGTCACCCCATTTGGTGAGGGTGATAATCTGAATGATCCTAGGGTGTCACAGTACTTGAGAGTGTCCACTTCAGAGTTCCTTGGTTCTGTACGAGAAACCATTGGAATGTTACACGAGGTTACCTCCATCTTGTCTCATTACTCCAATGGCCTCCAAGATTTTCGCCTCTCCAATGCCGTTTCTGACTGCCTCGATTTGCTCGATTTGTCTTTTGATGATCTCCAATGGTCTGCCTCTGCCACTCAGAATCCCCAAGGTATACATACCATCTTCCATTTTAATTACTCTGTTAATTGAAAACAGGGGATCTCTGTTTTTCCTTCTTTTTTGTTTGTTTGTTTGTAAATTGTAATTCTTTTCTTGTTGCAGGAAAGCATAACAGCACTGGAAATCTGAGCTCTGATTTGAGGACATGGCTGAGTGCTGCAGTTTCAAACCCAGAGACATGCATGGTGGGGTTTGAAGGCACCAATAGCATTGTCAAAAATCTAGTCTCACTTGGTCTCACCCAAGTCAGCTCATCGGCTCAGCAGCTCCTAAGCCAGGTTGTGTTTGATCCTCCTCCCAACCACTCCTCCAAAACCACACGCCAATACCCTTCATGGCTCAAACCATCTGACCAGAAGTTTCTACAAGCGACTCTCATTGTTGCCGATGTTGTAGTAGCAGCAGATGGAACTGGGAATTTCACAAGTGTCACAGCTGCTGTGGAAGCAGCTCCTGATTATAGCATGAGACGCTTCGTCATACACATCAAGAGGGGTTTGTACTTGGAGAACGTGGTCATCAAGAAGAAGAAGTGGAACCTCGTCATGATTGGAGACGGCATCGATGCCACTGTCATCTCCGGCAACCGGAATTTCGTCGACGGCTGGACCACATTCCGAACAGCCACCTTCGGTACTATTAACTTTGTCATTTTCCTTACGTTTAAAAGCTTCAAGATTGAAACTTTTTCAAAAACTCTAAACCGGGTGAATGAAACTGAAGCCTTGTTGATGTGCAGCTGCTAGTGGGAGAGGGTTCATAGCACGAGGCATAACCTTCCAGAACACGGCGGGTCCCATAAAGCACCAAGCAGTAGCACTAAGATCAGACTCAGACCTCTCAGTCTTCTTCCGATGTGGGATATATGGGTACCAAGACAGCCTTTACACCCACACCATGCGTCAATTCTACAGAGAATGCATCATAAAAGGCACAGTGGACTTCATCTTCGGAGATGCCAGCGTTGTATTGCAAAGCTGTCAGATTCTGGTCAGAAAAGGGCTTCCAGGTCAGAAAAACACCATCACAGCACAAGGAAGAAAAGACCCAAATCAGCCCACAGGATTCTCCATTCAATTCTGCAGTATCAATGCAGATTCAGAGCTTGTTCCTTTTGCTAGCTCCACCGAGACATACCTCGGAAGGCCGTGGAAGACATTTTCTCGTACAGTGTTCATGCAGTCCTTCATAAGCCAGATCGTGATGCCACGTGGATGGCTCGAGTGGAACGGAAGTCTTTGGTTGGACACGCTGTACTATGCAGAGTACATGAACCACGGTCCAAGGGCTGGAGTGGCGAACCGGGTCAAATGGCCCGGGTTCCATGTGTTTAATGAGTCGAGCCAGGCTAGTGAATATACGGTGGCTCGGTTTATTGACGGGAATTATTGGCTGCCTTCTACAGGCGTAACGTACATTGATGGTTTGGGGGGTTAAGTGAGATTAATTTCCTAATTTAGGAGAAAATTATGACTAGTTAAACCTATATTTATATTTAAATTAAGAGGGCTATTTATTGAAACCAACATATATAATAATTAAGCATAATTAGATTGCTATTAAAATGAATTGTGGGAGATGAGTTTTAATTTGATGTCTTTTTTGGTTAATCAGATAGTGTTGTTGCAGTTAAGAGTGAGATCCTTAATTAAGAAGAGTGGCAAGTAAAATGTCATGTTAGGAATAAAGGCATTGGGTGTGTTGCAATTAGGGGGAGGGAGTGCCCACAATGTAGCCTCCAGAACTAGTATTTAAAACATTACATCCCAAGTTAATACAACTTATGCTTCTCTTGGATTTGTACAACTACTCATGTTCACTTCAATTAATCTTTACTAAAATTAGTTTCTTTTGTTTTTTTGTTTAATTCTTTCAAGTAGAAGAAAAGGCTTACCAGATAGATTCATTTGTGAAATATTTGCCCAGTTAAGCCTACAACAAATGAACACTCTTTATGAGGCCTTATATTAGCTAAAGGTCCAAAATTCAATATATTTACAAGTAAGAAACCCAAAGTTGGCTTCTTAGTTGCGGAATCGACCATTCTCTGCACTACACTTTCTATAATAATAACAATAATGGTGAACAAAAATAAAATTTTTTTTATCTTTTAATTTTATATATTTTTTTTGTAAGCCAAAGTATCAATTGTGGATAACAATGACTATATTTTGATATGTTCCTTTGTTTTGCTTTGATTTTTCTTATTTTTATTATCGAGAATGCAATTTTTTCCTTCTTCGGATATCATTGGTCATTCATATATATATATATATATATATATATATATATATATACACACACATACATATTTGATATAGTATGGCCAGACGACCGAACCACCCGAGCTGCGGTCTCCTGGTCAAACGATCGAATCCCCCGCGCCACGATCTCTCGACAGGACGACCGAGCCACCTCGGTCGGTTCAACCTAGCTGTCAGCATCATGTCATCATTAACTAACTAGAAGTCGTTACTCGTTGGCCAACCTAAGGACCCGAAATTACTATGGTACCCTTGGTAAAAGCCTATAAATACCCGAAGGCAGCCCAGGTATGAACTACTGAATCTATCCTATTACTACCCTATACTCTCCATCGGTCTGACTTGATCGTCGGAGTCCAATCCGGGGGACTATCCCGCCTTAAATTATTGTGCAGGTGCTTGGAGTGGCTTAGAGAATTCAAGGAGATTCACCAATATCCAAGTAAAGTAACTCTAAATATAACATAGTTAACTTGTAGAAAAGTTTAGACAAAAAATGACGTTCCGAACCTTAAAAATGTTCAATTTTTGTTTTTGAAGCTAACTACTTACACTATTTTGATCTTATAGCACTTCCAAGTTCTGACATCTCAACCATATTTTGACAACAATATGACACAATAAAGAGAATATAATGACTAATTTATGAGAATATGCAAGATTTAATTTAAATTATTTTGGCCCATCTGTTTTTCAAAGTTAACTTTAAATTTTAGCCTAATCCAAATCATGTAATTAAACACATTTGCGGGGTAAAATATATAATATGTTAATGTTGAGGAGAGAAGTATTTGGAAATATCTACTATATATATTTAGACTGTATTTTAATTCAAAGTATCAATAATTTTAGTAAAAGTGCACTGTTTATTGCAATGTTTTTTTTTTCACGCGTATATATTTAAAAAGCTGGTTTGGTAGTGAACCTGCTCCTTTATCATTCTTTGAAGCAGAAAATCATTGAGTGAGAAAAAAGGACAAAAAATAGCTCTATAAACTTTATGTGGAAAAAGAAAAATAGCTTTGTCTTTTAATAATTAAGATAGGTCAAAACTTTAAATTGGTCCCTTATGTTTGCAAGAGGTTTCAAATTGGTCATTCCATCTATTTCCGTCAATTTCTTAAGTTAAGTGCTGTAGCATGCTGACGTATCCATTTAAGCTGACATGTCATCTCATATCATTGCCACATTAGTACCACGTCATCACATATGATAGTAGATGATGACGTGGCATAACACGTCAGCTTAAATGAACACGTAGGAGAGATAATATATCCACCTCAACATGCCACGTCAGCACTTAACGAAGAACTGAAGTGATATAATTAATTTCATCAATAATGAAACTAAAGTACTATATATCAACTATATCCTATCTGTTCAAATTCATTCCTTTATTGATTATTCTGTTTCTTTCATGTGAATGGATAAGAGACCGTGTATATATAAAAAAAAAATATATATATATATATATGCATATATAATTTTTGTTTATATTATATAAAAACAATTTTCCAGAAAAGAATCTGAACATGTGAGATTTTGGCAGATTTGTGGACAAGTGAGTGGCATGGCATAGGAATTCAGTGATTCTTTTTTTTTTTTTCTCGTGATTATTTCTCAGACAACACAAAGGTCAAGTTGCAGACGTTTTATTATAGTGATAAGACATAGTTCAATTCAATAGGAATAATACACATTATTTAAATGCCATACTATAAACTATGAAATGAAGGACTCTAACTTTAATATCTTCAATTAATTAATTAACAAAATTTATGGAAACCCATATATATATAGGCCGGTGGGGTCACTGTCACAAACTCACAGATCAGGAAAAGGCAGTCCTTCATTTTTATTTAAACCACTTCACGGGCTGCACCAACTTTACTCAAAATTAAAATAATGCTTTCCCTACATATATACTCTGATCAAGACTGAAAGTTATAATTAACAGATAAAATTATTTTATTCGTATTTTTAGGGGGGTTCAAGCTCAAACATTATCATAAAATTAAAATTAGATATTATATATTGTTCAAACACAGAGAAGACATTATTAATATTGTATGTCTTGAATAGATATGTCGGATATTATGGATTCACATAAACTGTATGATTGTTTTGGTTGAGTTAGCAATGCCGGAAATTGTTGAGAGAGATGATGCATGAAAGTGAGAAGCACGCACAGAAACAAACACACACCAATTATCAGTTCAAAATGCATTAGTACAATACAATGAGATCTTTCAGAGATTGACGCATATTGCAGCTGTTTCGCACTCCACAAAAAAGAAACACAATTGACCCTTCATCATGGATCCAATGTCTAATTTGCCTTTAGATCAATCTCATCCACATCCATATATATACTTGATATTTATTTACTGTATATATTCCAACACTATCTCCCTACAATTTACCCCAAAAAGAAATATCCCTTTCCAGTTTTCTCATTTGTCGGCATCCTATTTTCTTTAGTGCTCAAACCTCAAAGCAAGTTGTAATTAAAAATAACTCATAAAAAATGTATGTATTTGACTCAAAACCTCATCATCAAACAGTATGTTTGATTTCTGAACTTGAATTTCAGTGGCATTTGAATAATTCACATGGATGAACATAAATATAATTAATCTCACCCTCACATACATTAAATTTTGTGCAGCATAATTCGTCCCACTTGAGCGTGAGACAACGTTGACGGTGGCAACGTTAAATAGGGAGAAGGATGTGTGATGTCTCCCCCTTGTAGCAAAAAAACAGAATCCTGCTTATGACTTCAAAAGCAAAAAGCTGCTCCTTTGCTATTGTCTTCTTCCACTTCCATCAATGCCCCCTTTCATTATTTTAGATTCAAATCAACCATAAATTATTACTTGCACATAAATAATAATAATATAATTGATCAATACAATGTACAAATACAACTGAGTATTCTTTTTTTTCTTTTCTTGAAGTGTTTAATATAATTGCCATATATATAAATACTCAAAATTCCTCATTTCTCTTTGTTCAACAATCCATTTCCATGGCTTCTTCAAAATGTCTCAACCTCGTCTTCCTCCTTCTTCTACCCTCCATCTTTCTCTCACACTCACACACTGAAGCTTCTTCTTCTTCTTCTTCTTCCTCTAGAACAACAGCATTACAAGCAAACCTGACTTCTTCTGTGAGATCATTCTGCAGAAGCACCCCGCACCCAGAAGTATGCTTCGATTCACTGAAGCTCTCGATCTCCATAAACATAAGCCCAAACATCCTGAGCTACCTTCTGCAGTCCCTCCAAGTGGCGATATCGGAAGCCACCAAGCT
Organism: Senna tora; assembly: GCA_014851425.1. Taxonomy (NCBI): domain Eukaryota; kingdom Viridiplantae; phylum Streptophyta; class Magnoliopsida; order Fabales; family Fabaceae; genus Senna; species Senna tora. Next base: position 4,757,753 of record CM026262.1, on the reverse strand, counting down.
CTCCGATCTCTTCCACCGCTCATCCTCCTCCAACATCGTGGAGAAACAGAGAGGCTCCATCCAAGACTGCAAGGAGCTCCACCAATCCACACTCACATCCCTCAAGAGATCCCTCTCCGGAGTCCGCAATTCTCCATCCTCCTCCAGAAAGCTAGCCGACGCAAGAGCCTACCTCAGCGCCGCCATTACCAACAAGAACACTTGCTTGGAAGGACTCGACTCTGCTTCCGGCTCCCTCAAGCCTCTTCTAGTGGACTCTGTTATCAACGCCTACAAACATGTCGCCAATTCTCTCTCCATGCTCTCCAAGCCAGGTCATTATACATTACATGCATATATACAGAATCTAATTAATTAATTAATTAAATGTTGATGAATATATATATATATAATGGGGAATTGTTGTTTCAGGGGTAAGAGGATCGGGAGGGCATAAGAAGCGGCGTCGTTTGATGGAGCATCGGATTTTGGAAGAGTATGGTGGGGAGGATGTGATAGTGGTGGCGGGTGATGGAACGGGGAACTTCAGTACGATTAATGAAGCGGTGAATTTTGCGCCTAATAATAGCATGGAGAGGATAGTGATATACGTGAAGGCAGGGGTGTATGAGGAAAATGTGGAGATTCCCAGTTATAAGACCAATCTTATTTTGCTTGGAGATGGAACCGATGTCACTCTCATTACTGCTAACAGAAGTGTCGCTGATGGCTGGACCACTTTCAGATCTGCAACTCTAGGTATACACTTTCTAATTCCCACTTCAATTTTTGTTTACTGCTCAAGTCTAATTATTTTGTACATTAACTCAAATACTAATTAATTACTCCCCTCACATTGCTTCACCTTTTCCAAAATATGTTCAGTATTAAATTTTAAATTTCAGTACATCCTTTCAATTAGTTAGTCCCTAAACTATTTAAAGTGAGACCTAATTAATGTATATTTTTATTAATATTAACAAATAGCACTACATAATTAAAAAGATACACTGTTCGGTATCATTAAACCTTTATCTCACCTTTTCACATCCGTCACGGTCTGGGTCATGGGATAGGAATTGAATGATCTATGTTTTTATGAAATTAACTTCAATTATTATTTTACACATTAATTATGCACTAGACCACAAAACTTTACCAAAAATGAACTCCAAGATCAAATCTTTTGAAATGCAATTTTGATGGAGTAGCGATCATCTACATTTACATATTAACAAATCAAAAAAGAGAGAATTACTAAATTGAGAACGTGAATTGTCTTAATTTATATGCATTTTGTGCCAAGAGAAAATTAATAATTCCATGATAAAAAAAAATAACGTAATTAAGTACTTTTGAAAAATCTGCACGAGATCTAAACTAGTGAACTTGACGCTTCTACTAATTATGGATCAACTATTTCATCTTTATAGTTTAGTACATTGTGACTGTGTGGAAACTCCACGATAAGGTAATGAATGCAATGTCTGATCTTTCTATTTTCAGCGGTATCTGGAGAGGGATTTCTGGCACGAGACATAGCCATAGAGAACAAGGCAGGAGCGGAGAAGCACCAAGCAGTAGCGCTAAGAGTAAACGCCGACTTAACGGCATTCTACAGATGCGCCGTTTATGGCTTCCAAGACACCCTTTACGTCCACTCCTTTCGTCAGTTCTACAGAGAGTGCGACATATACGGCACCATAGACTTCATCTTCGGGAACGCAGCCGTCGTTTTCCAAGCATGCGACATCGTTTCGAGGAAGCCGCTCCCTCACCAATTCACCGTCATCACAGCACAATCACGAGACAGCCCAGACGAAGACACCGGAATCTCCATCCAGAACTGCTCCATTATAGCCACCGAAGATCTCTACTCTGATTCTAGAAGCTTCAAGAGCTATTTGGGACGCCCGTGGAGGCCTTTTTCTCGTACTGTGTTACTGGAGTCGTATATTGATGACTTTGTGGACCCCAAGGGGTGGGCGAGGTGGTCCAATGAGGATGGTGAGGATGGGCTCGAGAGTTTGTATTATGGGGAGTACGAGAATTATGGGCCGGGCTCGAGTACGGATGGGAGGGTGAATTGGGTGGGCCACCATGTGATGGAGTATGAGGATGCTTATAATTTTACGGTTTCTAACTTCATTTTGGGTGATCAATGGCTTCAGTCCACTTCCTTTCCTTATGATGATGGGATTTGAATTTGATTCCAGGGAAAAGACACAGTATCAGTAGGTTTAGTTTGTTTTGCTGCTGCTTGCTGATGTAAAATAAAAAGCAAAGGAAAAAGGTTTGTTACGTTGCTAATAATTAATTATATATGGAAAATATTAACTACCCATTTAATTTGTTTCTAACTGTACATTTATAATTTGGGGTTTAACTTATATGCATTAATAAAAAAATTGAATTTGTATTTTTCAATCCTTATATTAGATCACTCAAAATTGAATTAGATCGATAAACATTTAGAAAATGTAATTAAAATATTTTGTCACTCCCAAAGTGATGTCATGGACACACATTCTCCAAATGCAATAATAATAAGTATATATTGTGTATCACTGCACAGAGCAGACCAACACGTTGAGTAATTAGCATGCATGTTTAATTTTGTAGCTAGGTAAATGTACGTACGGCATTCCTGGCCCTGAGAAAGAGGAGGAAAAGAAAAGGGTTTGAATGAATCACGAAGCATGGGAATGGAAACAGCAGATTGATAAAGAACGAAAAACACGAGCAATGTTGGGAAGACCTTAATTAACTCAGTCCAAAAATAGAGGAACCTAAAATGTCTCGGGACCAGTCCAGAGCACCTTAATCTCCCACCAGCAAACTAGCAACGTTAAAATTCCAATGACCAAACACCAACAACCAATTAAGAGGGAAAGGAATTAACGTTACTAAAATTAAACCCTATCTCCCCCTCTCTTTTCACTCCCCGTGCCTGGCTTGTTTCTAAGGCAGAGACTCCTCTCTGCCTTAGGCAAACCATTCATCACACCACCACATCCATTAATCCCACCAACGCCCAACCATGGCGTTTCAAGACTTTGACCTCATCACCGAGAAAAGGAAAAACGACAGGAGACAGAAGCTGAAGCGTCGCATCGCCATCGGCGCCGTTTGCACCATCGTCGTCATCGGCCTCATAGGCGCAGCCGCTTTCGTAGTCGTCTCGAGGAACGAGGAAAACGAAGTAAACGATGGTAGTAAGAAATCACCATCCTCCCCTCCTAAGGCCAAGCCCGCATCAGATTCCACCAAACAGATCGCGCAAGGAGAGAAACTCGTGAAGACCATTTGCAGTTCCACCGACTACCAAGACAAATGCATGACGAGCCTTTCCAAAGAAGTCCAGAAGGACTCCAAACCCAAAGACGTCCTCAAGATTTCCATAACCGTGGCCCTCGAGGAAATCAGCAAGGCCATGAACAAAACCACGTCCTTCAACTTCCAATCGGAAAAGGAGAAAGGCGCTTTCGAGGATTGTAAGAAGCTTCTAGAAGACGCCAAGGAGGAGCTGGGTTTGTCTTCGTCGCGTGTTACTGCCGTGGAGGTGAGCAAGTTGGAGGAGAGTTCTTCGGATTTGAACAGCTGGCTCAGTGCGGTTATATCGTATCAGGAAACATGCATCGACGGCTTTGAGGAAGGCAAACTCAAGGATGATATTAAGAGTGCCTTTAAGGATTCCAAGGAGTATGTGAGTAACTCTCTGGCCATTGTCTCCAAGTTGGCATCCTTGCTTTCTACGCTAAAAGGAGGGAGTAGTCGTCGCTTAATGTCCACCTCATCAACGGATGAGGACGTGCCTGAATGGATCAACGATGAGGATCGTAGGATGTTGAAGGCGGCCGATGATAAGCCTACTCCTAATGTCACCGTGGCTAGTGATGGCAGTGGAAACTTCAAAACCATCTCCGAAGCTCTAAACGCCATTCCACAAAAATACACAGGACGGTACGCACGTGACATATGTGTGTGTGTTTATTGATATTATTTTGGTGGGACTATGATTAATATTTGTTTGGGGGTGGGAAAATGGATGTAGGTACGTGGTTTATGTTAAAACAGGAACATATGCGGAAACAGTGACAATAGAGAAGCGAATGGCCAACGTAACCTTGTATGGTGATGGATCACAGAAGAGCATTATCACCGGTAACAAGAACTTCGTCGATGGAGTCAGAACTTTCCAAACTGCAACATTCGGTATATATACATAATAATGCATGCAACACTATGTTTTCATTATTATGGATTAAATTTGAAGTAATTACATGTGTACGTTGATGTGGATGCAGTGGTGCTAGGAGAAGGATTTCTAGGAAAAGCAATGGGGTTCAGGAACACAGCAGGACCCGAAAAGCACCAAGCAGTGGCAGCAAGAGTGCAAGCAGATCGTGCGGTGTTCGTGAACTGTCGTTTCGAAGGTTACCAAGACACACTGTACGCACAAACCCACAGGCAGTTCTACCGAAGCTGCGTGATCTCGGGCACAGTGGATTTCATCTTCGGCGACGCGGCGGCGGTGTTCCAGAACTGCATCCTCAACATACGCAAGCCCATGGACAACCAACAGAACATCGTGACCGCACAGGGGAGAGCCGACGAGCGACAAACAAGCGGCACCGTTTTGCAAAACTGCCAGATCAAGGCGGACGATTCGCTGGCGAGCGCGGAGAAAGGGAAATTCAAGAGCTACCTGGGAAGGCCGTGGAAGGAATATTCTAGAACCATCGTGATGGAATCGGAGATCGATGATGTGATAAGTCCCGAGGGATGGATGCCGTGGGAAGGAGACTTCGCACTCAAGACATTGTACTATGCCGAGTTTAATAATACCGGAAATGGCGCCAAAACTGATAGTAGAGTGAAGTGGGGAGGATACAAGGTGATTAAGAAGGAAGAGGCTGCCAAATTCACCGTCGAGAATTTCTTGGTCGGTGATTGGATTAGCTGGAACAGCGTCCCCGTTCAACGAGGCTTGTATAATTAAATTCTTCATTAATCCCATTCTTTTATTTTCCTTATTTACATTCCACCATTTCTGTTCATTCTTTCTTTCTTTCATTCCTCCTTCTACCTACTTCTTCTTATATGTTTAATTCATGAAAAATCATATAACATCTGGATGCTTCTAATATATGTATGTTTCATTCATATCCCCTTCCTCCATTTAATAATTTTATCACTAGTCTTTTGTGTGAAAGAGATCCATGGCATGCACTCGGTTGCGCCAAACATCCTTCACTTCCGATTATTAAACAATGTTAAGCTAACAATGGATATATTTAAGATCATGAGTTACCAACCTTAACTTGTGTTGCTGTGTTTTATATGTATACAATGCATCCTTACAATTAATTCAATGTTTATATCTTTAATTGCTTTAATTTTATTGATAATATACTTAATATTGCTATAATTATTAAATTATTTTAAATAAGCGAAATGCTGATCAGAATTGCTCATAAACTTACGGATGAATGTAAAGAACCGCCATCGAGCCCAAAAGCAATTTAAATAACTAAAAGATAAAAGGGCCGGAGAAGAGCCATAAGGCCCACTGGATCGTTACTCTTTTTTTTTTTGGTGGATGAATTGTTACTCTTCTGGATGATAACTTAGAATACAATTTAATGAAATGTTAAGTTATAAAAAAGTAAAAGACAACTATTTGTGATTTTTTTTAGTAGAGAAATTGATAATAAAAATGTAAAAAATTATACATATTACTCATCAAGCTCACTCTAATGATACTATAATCATTAATGAAGACAGAAAACAAAAATCTGTCTCAAGTATATATAAGACTTTTGGAAGTATTTTTCAATTACTGGAAAAAAAACAGTGTACAAAGTGTTAAATATTATTTAACAACACTTCTATATACATACAGTAGTTCATCACTTTTTAAATGGAGTTGATATGGTGGATATATCATAGTCCTAACTCCTAAAGTATGGTTCAGCTTTTCCCTCTCAAATGCAATTGCAATGCAGTCTTTCCAATATACTAATATCAATGATTCAGTGGAAGAAAATTATATTGGATACTGACTTTATTGTAATAATTATTAAACTAATTCGCTTTTTCGTCATACTCAAAATAAAAATCCATATCATTAATTGAACATGTTGAGATAATATATAGATAGAATTTGCATGCCCTATATTATTTTTTGCTCATAATCGTTAAATTTATCTTGAGATCTATATTATCTTAAATTATAAAAGAAAAATAAACTATTTTGACACAAATTTCAAGACATATCCAACGATGATTGATAGATGGTGAATTTAGGGTTTAGTAATCCTAGTTATTTGAAGCATTACCTTTAAAATAATCATAGCTACTTGAAGCATAGTATTACAACCCGAATCAGCAGGCAGATTCGAGTGATTGGAAAGGATCAAAACTGCAATGACCCGGTAGTAACCTGGGTTGACTCGGGCGAGTCATTAAGATCTGATGACCCGGTACAATCCGGGACCCGATGCAGCTTTATTAAAAAAAAATTGTACCTCAAACACGGTCGTTTAAGTTTAGGGCCAGTTCCTCTATTATGTGGTAAACACAAAGGGGTTTATGGGAGTCTTATTGAGAGGGATTTGGACACAGAAAGTAGTGTTGTTAGAGATGCTGATACTCATGAACTGGTCAATGTATCGCTTGGGCAAATTGCAGAGTTTATTGGAGACCCAAGTATATTCGGATATTGAGATATTTGTATTCATTGCAATGTAAGTGTAATACGTACCTATTTTATTATCTTTTTAATTAATAATAGATTCTCCAACGTAGTATTCTTAGTTTAAAAGATACAACAATATGCATATAGGTTGGTTCTAATATTGTTTCTTTATTGCATAACTAAAGAGGAGCCAATTGATGACGAGAAGGAAGAAGGAAATGATATTGAAGTCAATAGACAATTAGTTGAAGACCATAGACCGTTAGTTAATTTGTAAAATTATTCATAAATTACTATATTAGTCGTTTAATTTGTATGAATTAGTGTGAAGTGTGGTTATCTAATTTTGTTTGAATCTCATGTATGAATGAATTTGACTAATCATAAAATGTGATTTTTGTTTTTTTTTTTTAAATTTTAAATATGAGCTTTTATATATATATATATATATATATATATATATATATATATATATATATATATAAAATATTTTACTTAACCGGCCGGTTGAACGAGTGATTCAAGCCTTTCACCGAATTAATAGCTCATTCGTCGAGTGACTATGATTTGAAGTATTGTTAAGTACAGAACTTATATATATATAGTGAGTCTATAATGCATATTGTTGCATGCATAAAAGTATAAGAACACTTTTTTGAACACTTTTTGACTTGGCAAAGTGGGCCCTTCGTTGATTAGATTATATATCCAACCCCCATCAATTGGTGTGAAAGTATGAAAGGCTTAATTTGAAACGTATGGAAGGTATTGAAAGTAAAGAGGTTACAGGTGGAAAGAAAACACATGGGTATAGTATAATTAATTAAGGAGAGGAGAGTAGTGGTGGGAAAAGCTTCTGGTCCAATGAGCACAACATTTCATTCCAAGCAACAATATATGAAATGACTAGTCACTCATTCAAACAATGATTTTAACTCCACAAAAGAAATTAAATGCAATTCACGAAGAAGCTAAGCCACATATATATATGCATGTGTTGATGTTGAATTCACTCATCAACTATATATGCTTCTTTCTTTTCTTTCTGCAGTACTCATCCTTATCTGCAATTCATTAATTAATGTTTACATAATATATATACATAATGTCAAAGTGGGTTGGCACAAATGGTTAAGGATTCGGAGGAAAGTTCTTGCCTCACCCATGGGCAAGGGTTCGAATCCCCTTGAAGCCATCCAAAATCCTGCTTTGGTGGGCATCCCTCCTCAGGGAGATTCCCTGGCACCTAATGGCTAGTTGAGTAGCTGCGACTAGGTAAAACTGCTTGCGGTTTAGGCCTGTGCAGTAATCCTTTGGATTGGGCCTCTGTTGGTCTCCCCAACATGCCACTGACACCCTACCCGGTAGTACTTAGGAGTGCCTTCCCTTACTATCATTTTATAAAGCAAACAAAATAATATATATACATAATGATTTCCTCTGCACAAACAGTACTCCCAATTGATTGTAATCCTTTTCATCTTGTTCTGGAACAAGCCTTTCAATAATCCACCATTGCAGCTAATTAATTAGATAGAGTGAGTGATGAGTGAGTGAGTGAGATTACGTACAAACATGGACATCACACGTGGAACACACTTATGTGTCATTCTCTCTCTTTACTTTTTTATGCTAGGCAGCATAAAATTCAATCTCCTATATACAGTATTATACTTAATTAATCAATTACTCTATATATATAGTACCGTCCTATATTTTGCTCTATAAGTACTATAGACAAAAACTACACATGCAAATTTCTTCTACCTATCTAATCTCTTTATCCCATCGATCATATATAGGAAATAAAATTACACTAACTTTTCTTTAAAATTGATTTTTTTTTTCAAGAATCGTTCAATTTCTCTAACATTTCACATATATTTTTTGTCAATAATATTAACTTGGAATAATATATATATTTGTATATGTGAAAATTTATTTCTTTGACAAAATAAAAAAGTAAGTCTTATAATATATATATCAAATCTTCAAAAAAGTACTTTATAGGTTATTAATTTGAAACATTTATTGATTGCTATAAAAATGGAATTCAATGGATATTTATAATAATATACCCACTTTATTCGAGATTTTCTTCTGGCCTATGGTTTTCAAGGCTTGCTTTGCTAACAATTAATTAACTTCAGTTCTGCAACCAAAAAAAAAAAATTCGGTCAAAACTTCAAATTGGTCCTTTATGTTTGCACGATATTTTATATTGGTCCTTTATGTTTCAAAAAGTCCAAATTGGTCCTTTATGTTTGCAAGAAGTTTCAAATTGGTCCTTCCGTCCAAGTCCGTTTATTTTTTAAGTTAAGTGCTGACGTGGCATGCTGGCATGGACACACCATCTCTCCTACGTGTCAATTGAAGTTGACGTGGCATGCCACGTCATCGCCACGTCACTGCCACGTCATCATCCAATATCATATGCGATGACGTGGCATGACACGTCAGCACTTAACTTAAAAAATTGACGGAAGTGGACGGAAGGACCAATTTAGAACTTCTTGCAAACATAAAGGACCAATTTGGACTTTTTGAAACATAAAGAACTAATATGAAACTTCGTGAAAATATAAAGGACCAATTTAGGGTTTTGACAAAAAAATTCAGTTAAAAGAAGTATGAAGCTGACAAGTAGTGTGGAACTTCCACTAAATTAGAAAAATTATAAAGTTTATTATTATTATTATTGCATTTAGTGACTATTTTTTAATAATTCAATTTTGACCGTTAAATTTAATTGTCAAATATATATATATATATATATATATATTAGTAATTAATAGTGACTATTAAAATATAGGTATTGAAAATAATTATTTTTCTTATAATGTGCCATCACTTTGATTCCACTCTGAGTCCCTAATGATTGAGTAATGAGTCGCAAATTCGCAATCAATGAAGAAAAGGAAATTTAATTTCATTTCCATATTTATGTCGGTGAAATAACTTATTCATCCCTTATATTTGGTTTAATATTATTTAATATATATTTATTTATTTATTAGGTTTTTTACAGGTATTCTTTTATTCGAGTTAATCTTATCTAATTAACTGAGGTCCCATAGAGTATAGTTCTTTTAGTAGAAGTTTTTCATATGCAAGTATCGAATTCAGAACTTTGCTTAAAAGAAATAGAATACCTATTATTTTAACCAAACACAATTGTGATTACCGTTGATTAATATATATATATATATATTTCATTCTTCAAAAATATTTCCCTTTTGTTCTTACATATATATATATATATACGCTTGACGTTATTTAAATTTCTGATAGAATAACTTAACATGCCCTGAAAAATACTGCGGAGCTAGTTAGGTCGGCTCACATACATAACCTGACCCAGCAAAATAACTTTAATATCATATAGCCTAAAATTCTAAAGTTTGAAACTCATATTCTCATTTATTTATTATCTCATATTTTTGTTTTACTCTCGATCCCCGCCTCTCCTTTTAATTGCTTCACTTTCTTTATCTTTAATAACTAACTAAACCATTATATATAGTCCCACTTAACTCATTAGGTCGTTTAAGTAAGTGTTAGGAGTTCGAATTACACCTTGTGTATGCAGCAACCAATTGACCAGTGGCAAACCCTTAAATAGAGCTCAGATCCTCGGTATTAGTCCTTAACCTGTCGGGCTGAGAGATACCTTGAAAAACCAAAAAAATCATTATATATCGTCCATCCAATCCCCCTCAGCCTTGTAGGTCCATATATACTTAATACTTCACTAAAACTTGTGGCAACGATCACTTCACAACTACCCAAAGGTTAATTTGTACGTTTTGACAAATCTTTATAATTTATATTATCATATATACCTAAAGTACTGAATTATATTTTTTCTTACAAAATATATATAATACTTTAAATTTATTAATTAAAATGTATAAATTGACACAATATGATCTCAGACAAAGCATAAAAGAATAAATTGAACACGTAGACAATTTTTTTGTTTTCACCTATTTTTGTCAGTTATGTATATCAAGAAAAACAATCGGTATAAAAAGGTCATGTTTTGCTAGAAGAAGTAGAGTATTGGAAAAAGAAAATGGTGTTGTAATAAACTGTTATTATTTTGTCCCGTTGTGTTGCTATCTATATTATATAATAGGATCCAAAAATCCGTATGTATGAGCTACATTGTACAGAAAATGCGACCCAGCCATAGCTTGCATGTGCTATTAAAAGTGAAGAGTACTGTGGCAAGTGCCAAGTGGATTATATGAGACCCACACTAACTATATAAAAGAAGAATTTAGAGAGATAAAGTGAAAGTAATGAAATGGACATCTCATCAGCACCACCTTTTTGTCATGGCTCAAGAGAATAGACCACCAAACTAACACAAAGCAAGTATTGTTATTCACAACATGCCATGCTCCTTCTTCTTCTTCTTTTCAAATAGATGAAATTAAAATTCACACAAGACTAAGATTCAATACCTTGTACTTTAAATAACAAAATACTAAGGACAAAACTTATATGCTGTTGCTTACATGTTTTTGGTAAGGTTAATCAATTAAAAAAAATATGTGTCAATTTTCTTCTCAAAATTGACACATGTCATGTTTTAATTGGTTAACCTTATGAAAAACATGTAAGCAACAACACATAAGTTTTTTCAAATACTAATCACTCTAACTGCCTACCCATTAGTATAATTATATACATTATTATATCAAGCTCTCTTTAATTAACAAAAGATTCCCATATATATATATATATATATATATATATATATATATATATATATCCATGTAGTATATATCAATATATTAATTACTTAATTAATTAAATATTGTTTATCATACAATATTTTGTCTATAATAATACTCTAGATTCATTATTTAGATAAAATTAAAGAACAATATATATTTATATTTAATCGATATATAAAGCGACACATATTTATATGTTTTTCAAACATTACATTGAAAAATATTTAAAAGTATATTTTTAATACAAAAATAACAATATCAGAATAATTTGTAATATTGTTAGTTTTTTCAACCAAAATTTTAATAAATAATTAACATGTGAAATTAATCGAGAGATTTCTTTTTTTTACATCACCTAAAGTTCAAGGAGATCGAGGTTGTTTAATTTGTTTAATCATAAGAATATGCTTTTGAATATATGTACGTAGTACACTATAAATATGAAGCACCTTGCTCTCCATTTTGACAAGGTCCACTTATGGCTCATATTAATTGTACTCACATGGGAATGAGAAGAAAAGAATTATTGGTGAGAGGTTATGTAGTAGCATGGGTGATGATGTGCTGGGAATTAGCCATGTTTGGAGAGGCTGCCATGGATCATGCCCACCATGAATGCATACATACCAGATATCCAAATCTGTGCGATCAAACCTTGAGGGAAATGGATTTAGGGAATCAAACTAGTCTTCATGTCATTTCAGCTCTTGTTAACAAAACCATGCTTGAAACCAACCTCCCAACTTCATTTTTTGCAGAATTTGAAGATCATCAACATCCCCAATCTCTCACAGGTATAATCATTATTCTCTCTCTATGGCTGTGTGCATATATATTTTTTTTTGTCTATGAACAGGATATCTATCAACGCGGTTCGATAACTAACTCCTCAAGTACTGTGGGGCCCATTATTAATCAGGGGCGACCCTCACAAACGAATGACACTCTGTTTTCATTCCCTCATAAACAAACTTGAGAGGCAATAATAATAATTAAAAAAACATAAACTCCTTACCATTTGTGCCGTACGGCACACCACGTTGGTGTGTACGTGTGTGTCTATATATATATATATATGCATAAATAGTGAGAATTTAGGAAAAAATTTAAATAAGATTCTTTATATATTTGTCATAAAATTCCTCTGATACATATACTTCATTTGCGCTCTCTCACTTTTTTTTTTTTTTTACAAGAAGGGGCCCAAAGGCACATAAGCGAGAAACACAAACTAGAGTATGCTAACCACCAGGGTCTATTTGACCCAAAAAAAAAACCACCAGGGTCTCTATTCTCACCCTGATCACCCGCTTCTATTGACACTAAATTACAAAATACATGACGGGGGACTATTAAGTAACACTAGGCCTCGACTTTGTGATAGGCTTGATTTAGCTAAAACATTTGCACAGCCATTTCAGCTCTTGGGATTGTTTTTAACTGAACTTTCCAATCCTTTTTTATGATTTCTCTAATCTGGCATGTAATGGGGTGCTCATTGACATTGTCCATTCTGCAACTCGAAATTTGCTGTAAAGCCACCTTTGAATCACTTTTATAACCCTTCTCCCAAGCAGTATTGAGCCCATAATATTAAGCACCTATAACCAACGAGATGGCAATGCCCTCTTTCACTTTTATGATTGATGCTTTTCAATATGCCCATAATATAATTCCTCAAGTACTGTGGGCTCCATTATTAATTAAGGACAACTTTCACAACGTATGACGCTCTGTTCCCATTGTTCCAGAAAAAAAAACTTGAGAGGCAATAATAATTAAGAAAACATAAACTCCATACCATTTGTGCTGTACGGCCACACCACGTTGGTGTGTACTATGTGTGTATATATATATGCATAAATGGCAAGAATTTAGAGAAAAAGTTAACTAAGTTTCTTTATATATTTGTCATAAGATTCTTCCAATATATATGTTTCATTTGCACTCTCTCATTTCTATGATTGATACTTTTTCATATTCTCTCTCATTAAAATACTTATATTGAAAAACTTTATATCAAATATATAAGGAATTTTACCCAAGTTTAGTCTAAGAATTTATCAATTATATGCTATTAATTATTGAAGTTATATGTTTTATAATTAGATTCATCAGGTGGATGAATATAATGCATTTCAATTATAATATCAGCAATAATCTCATTTTGCATGTTATCCTATATCCTTATGTCAAATTTTTGTGGTTAGATAATAAGATAGGCATTATAGCATCTTATTAAGCCGGTGGTGATATATAGGAAGGCCTTCAAAACTTGCAATTTTTTTTGTCCGGGTCCCTCTCTTCCAATCGCTTTCATTTTGAGAATAAATTCTATAGCTTGTCACGTGAAATATATATACAGCAGTTACGTTTCTGGTGAGTTATAAGGAAATTGGGATCTAATTAAGCAAGCCTGATCATGAAAGGAAACAAAATGATTTTAATTAATAACAACCCAAAATCTGTAAGATATATATTATAGAAATTAAATATTGGCCATTATATTTATATATAAATATAATTAATTTGTTGACCCGTACGACGTAGGGTATTGCGAAGAGTTGATGAGGATGTCAGTGAAGAGACTAGAGCAGTCGGCGAAAGCCTTGGAATCTCCGAGAAGAAACAAGCATGACATCCAAACATGGCTTAGTGCCTCTTTGACTTTCCTAGAAACTTGTAAAGACTACAAAGATGCAAGTAATAGTATTAGTCACACTAATACAAATAATTATGATGAGAAGCTGAATGTGATAGGAAGAACAAGGATGTCTAAGAAGATGGACTATCTCTCTCAACTGGGAAGCAACTCATTGGCCCTCGTTAATCGAATTACTAGAATTCCAAAGTCGACCTCCACGACCAAACGACGTCGTCGCCTATTTGGAGTTAATGATGAAAATAATGGAATATCATTTCCTGAGTGGGTAGGGGCGAAAGAGCGAAAACTACTTGTGGTGGGAAAGGGGATTATAGAAGCGAATGCCGTGGTAGCGAAAGATGGGTCTGGGAATTATGCGACGGTTTCTGAAGCAATGGAGGCTGCTTCGGGGAGGTCAAGGTTTGTGATTTATGTGAAGGCAGGTGTTTACAGGGAGAAGATTCGAAGTAATAAGGACGGAATCATGCTGATAGGAGATGGCAAATATTCCACCGTCATTGTTGGTGATGATAGCGTCGCTAAAGGCTCTACCTTGCCTGGTTGCGCCACTTTTAGTCAGTTCTCTTTCTCTCACTAATGCTTTAATTAACGAGCCAAAATACTAGGACGAGATCTGGTTAAATTATTATTTAATCTTTGAATTTATCAAAAAATACTATTTAGTCTCTGAAATTTGTAATTATATTAACTATTTAGTCCTTAAATTTGACCAAAATACTATTTAGTCCCCAAATTTGTAACTATGTCAACTATTTAGTCCACAAATTTGGCAAAAATACTATTTAATCCCCGAATTTACAACTCTGTCAACTCTAACAGGTAACAGTCATGAGACTAAATAGTTAACAGAGTTACAAATTCGGGAATCAAATAGTATTTTTGCCAAGTTTGGGAACTAAATAATTGACATAGTTACAAATTCGGGGACTAAATAGTATTTTTGTCAAATTCGGAGACTAAATAGTTGACATAGTTACAAATTTTGGGGATTAAATA
Source organism: Senna tora (assembly GCA_014851425.1). Classification (NCBI taxonomy): domain Eukaryota; kingdom Viridiplantae; phylum Streptophyta; class Magnoliopsida; order Fabales; family Fabaceae; genus Senna; species Senna tora. The sequence continues at coordinate 4,742,668 of CM026262.1, read as the reverse complement.
GTATTTTTGATAAATTTAAAAACTAAATAGTAATTTAACCAACAATTCAAGGACTAAATAGTATTTTAGCTATTACTTAATTCATAATTTAATTTGAAAGTATTTGAGTGAAGCAATTAAGACGAACGTAGTAACATATGCGAAATAATGAATTTTGTAGCAATGAACGGTGACGGGTTCATCGCACGAGACATAGGGTTCCACAACAACGCAGGGCCGGAAGGAGAACAAGCGGTGGCTCTGAGCATCGCGTCGGACCGCGCGGCCCTCTACCGGTGCAGCATAGTGGGATACCAGGACAGCCTCTACGCCTTGGCTCTCCGGCAGTTCTACCGAGAATGCGACATACACGGCACCATCGACTTCATCTTCGGGAACGCAGTGGCCGTTTTCCAGAGCTGCAATCTGGTGCTCCGCCGACCCCACGGCAAAGGGTACAACGTGATCCTAGCGAACGGCAGAAGCGACCCGGGACAGAACACGGGGTTCTCTCTTCACAAGTGTGTCATCACGACTTCCCCTGATTTCTCTCCGGTTAAGCATTCTTTCACTTCCTTCCTTGGGAGACCCTGGAAGTACTACTCGAGGTGCGTCATCATGAACTCCATCATAGACGACGCTATTTCAGGCAGGGGTTGGATAGAATGGCCTGGATATGGGAGTTCAGTGCTAAAGACATTGTACTTCGCAGAATATGAGAATGGAGGGGGTGGTGGTGGGACCGGCATGAGAGTGAAGTGGCCTGGGTTTCATGTAATTGGGCCTGATGAAGCTCTCCAGTTTACCGTTGCCACTTTCATTGCTGGAACTTCATGGATTCCCTCCACAGGGGTTGCTTTCACTGCAGGCCTCACCTGATCATTCATCATTCAATTCATCTTAATTATTCATGCGCGCCCATCGGATTTCCGATATCATATCATTTTGCTCATTCCGATCACAACTTACGTTCAAGCCTACTAATTTATGTTCATTACACAATCAAGGATTAATTTTATGTATGTATGTGTATATATCATTGTCTTGTCGTAACTTTTTCCTACATATGCTTGTTTATGTCTGTGTTAATTTCTCTGTCACTTGTAATGTATATAAGAGGCCAAACTAGGTGTTCCCATCGAATTAATTAGGAAACACAAAATAGACACTTAGTTGGCCCACGCGTCTTACGTGTAAGGAATTCTCTGTTTATAAAAATAATGTATTAATATCCATATAGTATATATACATTTTGTATAATTTTTTTAAGTCGATATTAACTAGCTAGTGTATAATTTAGTTTAGTTTAGATGCTTTATTAAGGTATGGCAATTCCCTTGTTAAACAGAAATTAATGAGTAACACTATATGCTTAATTAATTTGTACACATATATAGCCAAATCCTTATCTTTGATAGTTACAATGTATATCTCACATAAAAATCCAGTATTACGTATATACAATAATACAACTAAATTTCAATACATCATTTTAATAAGGGTAAACTACAGTTTGCCCCCCTGTGGTTTGGCCTAATTTCAGTTTGCCCCCCTGTGATTTAAAGTGCGACACTTAACTACCCTGTGGTTTGGCTTAAAATTAATGTGACCCCCTGTGGTTTAGAGTGTGACACTTGACCCCCCTGTGATTTGTTATGTTATCACTTAACTACCTTCTATCCAAATTTTAGTCAAATTAATCATCATTTTTATACTTTTAATGTTTAAAATTTGTTATTCAACACTCTAGAATTATAAAATAATTCAAAAAAAATTATATTTAATATAAAAAAAATTATAATTTAAAAAAATCAATAATTCAGGTATGTATGTTCCGAACTTGAACAATAAAAAAACTTAAATTTAGTTATATATTTATATTATATTATTCTCTTACAATTTTATTTTGATTGATTTAATAATTCTAAAATATTAAAGATAAAAAATAAAAATAAAATGAATAAATAACTAAATATAAATAATCAATAGAGTAAACAATAAATATTAAATTATTTTATTGATTTTTTAAAATTATAATTTTTTTTATATTAATTATATATTTTTTGAATTATTTTATAATTATAGAGTGTTGAATAACAAATTTTAAACATTAAAGTATAAAAATGATGATTAATTTGACTAAAATTTGGATAGAAGGTAAGTGAAGGTAGTTAAGTGCTAACATAACAAACCACAGGGGGGTCAAGTGTCACACTCTAAACCACAGGGGGTCACATTAATTTTAAGCCAAACCACAGGGTAGTTAAGTATCGCACTTTAAACCACAGGGGGGCAAACTGGAATTAGGCCAAATCACAGGGGGTAAACTGTAGTTTACCCTTTTAATAATGTAGTATTATTTGTCAATACTAATATACATTTATATTAATTAATGAGGACCTATTTTGAATGGACTATATTAAGAATCAATCAATTTATTGAAGAGTTGTATTGATCGAAGACTGTACTGTATATTAAACATCTTCTCTATATATCTAATTACATATTTAATTAAACTATGTCGGTGAGAAATCAATAAGGGTGGTCCAAAGATTTCAAATTACCTGGTTTTGAAGCTATTACTTTTGTGTTTTTGGTTTTAATAACTCACTTTTGCATATTCCAGTCAGTTTGATTTGATATTTTTAGATTTAGAATCAGATTATACTATAATCTTCTGGAGATTATATAATAGCTGACTTTTAATATATACTTAATTAGTTTTTCATGGATATTGATTAAGAAATTCAATTTGTAATTAGTTGATCAAGTATATAATATATATTTTGAAATTTATAAAAACTTAATAATTAAAAATAATAGTTTTAATATTACAAACTTCTATCAACAAATCACAAACTTCCTTACAATTTTGTATAAGAAAAACTTCTTACAAACTTCTATCATTAAACAGTGACATATAATTAAATAGGTCACATGAATGGAGGACATTTTGGTGGGCAGTAGCTATATATGTCCATCAATTTAGAAGGACCAACTCTGGTATAGCCCACCTCATGAAAGAGTCATTATTTTTATTTAAAATAAAAGTTACAAATAAATTTTAATATTTTAATTTGACCATCATTAGTTTATCATAGTAAAAATACAATTTATGATTGATGAACTTTATAACAAGTATTTAATAAATTTTACTTTAATTTTTTTTAATAGTTATCTAATTGCACTACAATATATTATTTGTTATTATTGTTTTTGCAGTGAGCTGATGTCAGGAGAAGATCAAGAACCCAGCAAGTGAAAAAATATTTTTTTCCAGAGAATTTTCAACTGTGATAGATCATAGATCCCCTTTTTTTATTTTTTATTTACTTTGCCGATTTTAAAACTATATCAAACCTATACCAATTCCAACACATAACTACTACAGTTTTCAGTCTGAATCACCAGTTTAATCCAATTTTGTATTAACTGATTATTTGCTTGATATGACTTCACTGTCTTAATCATTAATTAGTTTGCAGTAATAATCTAGTCTCGACGTTCATTAACGGTCTAATTATAAAGCCTAATTACCATTCATAGTCCCACTACTAAAATTAGATCGTGAGACGATAGTAATAATGATATTATTAGTTTTTTAGTTTTATGTTTTGGTATTTTGAATAGTCTCTTATATATTTCACCGTAACTATATTATTTTTATATTCATGAAAACGAGTTCAACTTTTTGAATAAGTTATTCGAGTTTAAAAATTTTGGCGTCGACAACAAACCAACCCGTCTTGCAAATTAAGTAGATTGGATCATTATATATATATATATATATATATATATATATATATATATATATATATATATTTAAAAATTATTATATTTAATGCAATAATCTCACAACCTTAGCTAGTTAAATTGATAATTTTCGGCTTATCAAATAATGTATTTCAATATTATTTGATTTTTTTCCTTCGGTTTATATAAACAAAAAGATCAAGTGTGATACTGTGAGTAAAAATCCATTAACCCATACAATTTGAACCCATTGGGATTGTGCAAGATTACTTCGGTTTAATTCATTTTTAATTATCAGATTGATCAGTTAGAAGTCTTGTTCAAACTGATTATGTCAATTATTTATTTGATGGAAATGTCAAAATCAAATTAAAGTTGTCGTCCATACTATACATCACTATTACTATTGAAAACTTTCTGGTAAAATTGAATTGAATGGCACACCAACCTTAGTATTATTAAAGGTAGTATTAATCTCTATATTTGTATTTTAGAAACAAAGAATTTATAATTTTTCATTAAGAGATAAATTAATAAATGCAAATGTATGCAAAATATATATATTTTTTGTTGTTAAAATGTAATTAAATATATTTAAATTGATTTTATCTTTTACTAATTTAGTTATAGTTATACAGAACATAAATGTGATAAATAGATTGAAAGCTAAACAAATTCAAGTTAAATGATATTCTTTCTCGATCTCAAATATTTGTTGGACAAAAAATGAACAAACACAGTTAATTTTTTTTTTTTTTAAGAAAACCATCGAAGTTTAAAAGCTTACTTAGCTCTGTATATGGGTGAAGGCGTGAAACTCTTCCAATAAGAATTTTTTTTGACAAAAAAAGAGGGTACATTTGGGCCGATTCAAACTAGAGAATACTATTTGGGTTTGCGAGAAGCACAATCTTCTTCCGTAAGCTTTCTTCTTGAACAGAAATGCAAATATTTTGGTATTGGCGCCCGTCTGGCGCTTTTGAAAATACCCCTTTTCCCTCCATCTTCTTCTTCTCCTTGAGACATCGCCCATTCTGAGCTGTGTCCTTCTTCGTCTCCGCACGTATCGTGAGCTTCCGCATCGTTCCCTCTGCCCCATCATTCTGTTCCTCTCTCTTAAGGGTTCAGGAAAAGCCAAACCCTTGAGGGTTATCGTCATCAGCAGAAATGGAGCAGCAGAGGCACGTGAAAGTGGTCCAACAACAGGAAGAAGCTGAAGATGTACAACATGGCCCTTTCCCTGTCGAACAACTTCAGGTGACCTACATTCCCTTGTTTATCGTTTGTTTATGTAATTATTAGCGTTGGAGAAAGAATCAAGACCTTTTGCCTAAATCGGTTTCTCAATTGTCAACTAATCAGGACACCCACGTGAGATTCGTTGGGAGAATGGGTTTCCTTATTTCCAATATGAGTGTTCTTTGTTAGCTTTATCGATCGCTTTGGTATATCTAAAAGGGTTTTCGAAAAATTCTTCTTTTTCTGATTCTTTTGTCCGATTTCTTCCAATTTCTTGCTGAATTTTCTATAACGAAGATGGGTTTTGGATGGTCAAAATTCAAGATACGTGTAAAAGATTTTAAGAAGGGAAAATAGAGGGGACATCCCCTGTAATTCGTGATATTAATGTGGGTTTTTGCCTGGAATAACCATAACCTACTCTCATTACTGGATTATAATTCGTAATCACTTGGTTATAATACGAATACTTTTAATGTAATTTTGTTCTATTCTCATTTCACCGTTCTCATTTTGACCATTATTTCAGGCATCAGGCATTGCCGCCGTTGACGTTAAGAAGCTCAAGGATGCGGGCCTTTGCACAGTTGAATCTGTGGCTTTCTCTCCTAGGAAGGACCTTCTGCAGATTAAAGGAATCAGTGACGCTAAAGTTGATAAAATCATTGAAGCAGGCATGCATTCCGAATTCACTTTCTTTTTAATTTTTTCTTCAACAGTCTGGGTCCTTACATGAGTAAATATATTGAGTCAGTGATGTTTTTCTCGTTTATTTGCAGCTTCTAAATTGGTGCCTTTGGGTTTTACTAGTGCTAGTCAACTCCATGCCCAGCGGCTTGAAATTATACAAATAACATCAGGATCAAGAGAGCTCGACAAGATATTGGAAGGTAGGACTAAGACCCTTAGAGGCATAAACACTTTTTTTTTGGTAAAGAGAGGCATAAACACTTTATTTATTTATTTATTTATTATCATGGATCCATGTGCACTTGTTTACAGCTAAAATCGTGATTTTTATTGTCAAACCCTCATTACTTTACATGGCTGTTTCTTCCAGGGGGAATTGAGACAGGATCTATTACTGAGCTATATGGAGAATTTCGTTCTGGAAAGACTCAGTTGTGTCATACTCTCTGTGTCACTTGCCAAGTAAGTACTTTTTTTCATTGTGGGATTACCTGTTATGCAAGTGCTAAGTGGTGACTAAATATACTTCGGGAGGTATATATATTTGACTTGAACGATAGGAATTAAAAAATAACAATGCAGACATGAAATTAGAAAATGTGCTTTTATACTTCTTATTTGGAACATATTTAGCATACTTATTGAGATGAACTTTCGGTTCTTCTATGTGACTCATTGCATTACCTAATGTTCAATTTTATTGCTGACATTATAGTTGCCGCTTGATCAAGGAGGTGGTGAGGGCAAAGCAATGTACATTGATGCAGAGGGCACATTTAGACCACAGCGACTCTTACAGATAGCAGACAGGTATAGCAGCAATTCTTAATATACAATTTCTATTCGCTGAAGTCTACATTCAACAAATATGTTGCTAAATGATACAGGTTTGGACTAAATGGAGCTGATGTATTGGAAAATGTTGCCTATGCTAGAGCATATAACACTGATCATCAATCACGGCTTCTGCTTGAAGCAGCCTCAATGATGGTGGAAACAAGGTGTGGCCTGTGGACTGTGGTGATGCCTTTGTTCAATGTTTTCCCTTGTATAACAGAGTCCAGATAATTTATAATTAACCAACATGTTATGCTGAACTGGTTGTGTCTTTTACATGCGTCATACTGAGTGAATTGTGTAGTTTAAATGAATTTTCTTGACTAATGAGGTTTGGTAGAGTGAGTAATCTCATCCTGTTGCTGTATATTTTAGGTAACGTTTAAATTGCTTCTCCGAAGTTCTATACTTTGACTGTACTTTTAATGGTCCTGTATATACAGATTTGCTCTGATGATAGTAGACAGTGCTACTGCTCTCTATAGGACAGATTTTTCAGGAAGGGGGGAGCTTTCGGCTCGGCAAATGCATCTGGCAAAGTTCCTTCGGAGCCTTCAGAAGTTAGCAGATGAGGTAACAATCTACGGTTGTGACACTTTACTTGTGGCTTTTGGTAACAGAAATAGTTATTCTGATTGTGTCACATGGAAGCTAATAGTTTGTTTTGGTATTCTAATTTTAGTTTGGTGTGGCTGTTGTGATAACAAACCAAGTAGTTTCACAAGTAGATGGTTCTGCAGTCTTTGCAGGACCTCAAGTCAAGCCTATTGGCGGCAACATTATGGCTCATGCAACAACTACAAGGTCTAAACCTCCAAAATATGGAGTGCTGATTTTCTATGCTTTCCTTTCCTATATGAGTTTGTTTTAACCTTTTGGTTTGGATCTTATTTACTGGTCACAGGCTAGCTCTTCGGAAAGGAAGAGGAGAAGAACGCATCTGTAAAGTAATAAGTTCTCCTTGTTTGGCTGAAGCTGAAGCGAGGTTTCAGATATCTCCAGAAGGGGTCACTGATGTTAAAGAATGATCCATTTCAGTAAACGTGAGATTTAAGGATGCTTCTTTTGCTCATGTCATCTTGTAATTGAAAGTGGATTTGCAAGAACAGTGTCAGATTTAATTTTGCATTTCTTGTTGGGTACATAGGTCCCATGTTAAAGACGTGAACATTTTCCCCATTTTCCTGTAGATTGTCTCCTTTTGTTTCTCTTGCAGTTTTGTATAATGAATTTTAACATATATTTGCTCAAGAGAGGAATGATAGAGTAGAGCACCATTGCAATGTGAACTAGAGATCCCTGCGTTGAAATTTCTATGCAGATTATGAAATGCTATATATATCTTTTAGTCACTTATGAACTTCGTGTTAAGACCATTGAAGTGTACGAACAAAAAAAATGGCAACGGATAAAAAAAGACTACATTAAGCTGCCAGTTATATCTACAACAAGTATTTGTAAGGGTTGGCGTAATAGGGTTAGTCTTCAAGTGTTAGGGAGGGATATTCAATCTCTTGGTAGTACTTTTTCTCAATTTAGGATCTATGTATGGTATGTCTGCTAATGTGAGTTTTAATAGCATTAGGAATCATAGATGTAATAGTAACTGTATTGTAGGATGGAACTATTATTAGTGGTTTTGTATTTTATAAAAAAAAATATCTACAATAAGTAGTAGTTATATCTATATTATTTTCTACAAATATTTTTTCAAGATTTATTGCAAGTTAGTTTACTTACTGAATGGATTAAATAAAATTTTTTATTCATATTAATTATGTAACTTACTATTGTCAATCTTGATAAATTTTAATCACATAATTATTTTTTTAATACAGCACATAACTGTTAATATGTGACAATTTTATATAAAATTAGACGGATTTGATTATGTGAAAAAAAAAATTTACCTGCTCTTGGAATACACTAAACTCTCTATGAATATAAGACTAGGAAATATTTTTTCTAAAAGGATTTTGGAGCATAATAACATTTCTTCATTTTCTTGAGTTAATATTTCTTTTAGATGGGATATTGAGTTAATATTAATATTGTTTTTTTTGGCCGGAAAATATTAATATAGTTTTTTTTTTCTTGAGAACAAATATTAATATAGTTGGATAGTTGTATATGCGGAAAACGTTAAACTTGGAGAAGGAAAAACGCACCGTTTCCTTTGTCGAAGCAGAGCAACAACTCCTAAAAAGAAACTGTCCGTGTAAGTTTATGTAAGGAGTAAGTTAGCCAAGGAGGAGTGAGAAGGGAGCAAAGGGCGCGAGGTCCATCGGACACGACGACGACGACGACGACGACAGCACTGAAAAATGGGAAGCAGGAATCCGCCTCAAAGTCTTCCGAGAAACGCTGCCATTTCCAGAGGCTACAACTTCGCTTCCACTTGGGAACAGGTTCTCTTCTAACGATTTTTTTTACACGCTGATATTCTTGTGTCAATCAATCTTTGCTTATATCAAGATTTGAATCTTCTTTCATTTTCTGCGTTTTTTTGTTTGATTCTTTTGGCTACTATGGCTAAATTTTGTAGATCTCGTATTTGCCAAGTTCAGTTCCATTCAATTTTACTATAATACATTTGCCTTGCATTTTGTTGGATCAGATCTGAGAATTCACCTATAATTCTTACAGTAAATGTTATTGGATGTGTACTTTGCAGAATGCTCCTTTGACAGAGCAGCAACAGAATGCAATTGTATCGCTTTCTCATGCGGTTGCTGAGCGACCAATGCCAGTCAAGCTGGTATGCCTATGTACTACATGTAATTCTGGTGGAAATGTTACCAAACTATTTGTTCACATAATCTGAGAGTTTTATTTGTAGGCTTTAGATAATGCGTCGGTGCAAGAAATTGGCTTGACCGTCTCCACCAAGGATAAATCTTTGGATGATACTGGAGCTATTGAGGAGGTTATGGTTAATACGAATCAGGTATATTATTAATTGATTTTTTCCCCTTGTCCACCCAATCGTTTTATTTTTATTCTTAAATATTTAAGATTTGTGAATATTCCATTACATGGCTTTTCTGATCAGTGATTATTACTAAACCTTCTGAAGCTACTTCATAAAGACATGAGTTTACTTATGTGTTCTTCTCTTTCATGCAGTTTTACAAATGGTTTACCGACCTTGAATCAGCCATGAAATCAGAGGTTAGTAATTATTATGACTAATATACCTGATGCTTATGGTTCAGTTTGTGTGAATTTTGCATATTATGCTTAGTTTATTCTCCTCATGTAGACAGAAGAAAAATATCAACACTACGTAAACACTTTAACAGAGCGAATACAAACATGCGATGATATTCTCCGACAGGTGAATTATTCATCTTGTGGTGTGGTGCAGCAATTTCTTCTGGTCACTATTTTTTATCTCATTTGATTTGTTATTTGGACTTTCTGATGTTGTGCAGGTGGACGACACTCTTGATTTGTTTAATGAGCTCCAATTGCAGCATCAGGCAGTTGCTACTAAGACTAAAACGCTACATGATGCGTGTGATAGATTGGTACTTTTAATTTTTTAAAACTTCTCACTTTGAACTTGATTTTCATTATTGTAGAGGGTTGGCTGGAATGACTAGAAAGATCATACTGTGAACTGTGATCATCAATAATCTATGGGTTGTATATCATCTCTTACTCCTTTAATAGCAAGGATAGAGTGTGAGACATAGGTTTTTGCATATGTTTACCTAATAAATAAGGGAAAAGAAAATAGAAATTGAGCTTGTAGGTCTCTTTGCTGTGTTACCCTTGGACTTGAGGTCTAAAGTTATCAGTGATTGGAAATGACTCTCATGCAACACATTTTGTTGGATCACTTATTCTTACTTGGAAGGTTGAAATTGTAGGATCTAAATTTGTTGACAAACATTAGATTTTCATCTTAAGTTTGAAATAGCTGATTTGTTGTCTTTCTCCTTTTTTATATTGCAGCTACAAGAGAAGCAAAGGCTGATTGATTTTGTGGAAGCACTTCGTAATAAACTCAACTACTTTGATGAACTGGAGAATGTAAGGTTTGACTGCTGGCTTGACTGGATCTTTCACCTAAATTTGTTTTACCATCTGGTCCTTCATTTTTTATTAAGTTTAAAAGAATAAACTTTATACTATTTAAGAATGCGAACAGGCTGAAAGGGCATGCAATAGCTATGTTCTTATAATACATATTAATATTTAAGTTTAACTATCGAAATTATGTAGGCATCATGACAGCGGCAGTTATTACTGATGAGTGCCAACATTAGTCATTTCTTGTGAAACATTTTACTATTTCTTGCTGTCTTTGACCTTTCTGAGATCTGACTTCTAATCAGCATCATGTTGAAATTGTGCTTTATGGGAGTGAGGATATTAAGTCATATCTGTCAAGGGATATGAAAGATTGGAAATTAAAACTGCTGTTTGTCTTTCAAATTGTGAAAGTGCCGTATTGGTGGCTTCATTTTTTGCAACAACCCTCTGCCCAAAAAAAGTTCTAATGAACCAAATCTGTTTGCTGGTGGTTTATTTGCTACTTCAATTTAATATAAAATCATGTGTCATCATTTGAGGTTATCAATAAAGCACTTGATGCCAAAAATATGTTCTATTCTGAAATTGGTGTATTGCAATTTTGCAAATAGAAGTTGTTGTAACCATATATGTGATGTGTATGCTTTGTTTACCTTTAATTTCTCATCAACAGGTTGCTACCAATTTTTATTCTCCAAATATGAGCGTTGGAAATGAAAACTTTCTTCCTCTACTGAAAAGGCTTGATGAATGCATAACGTGAGTAAAATTCAAGTTTCACTCTTGTACTTAGTTTTTCTTTTAATAAAAGGAAAAAAATTGCTTGTACTTTGTGCCTATTTTGCATTTATACTGTCACTTATCTGCAGGTTAATGTTTTATAATTGAACATTAAATAAGTCTCATGGACATTTTCCTTCTTCCTTTATTTAGGTATGTTGAAAGCAATCCTCAGTATGCAGAATCCAATGTTTACTTGCTTAAATTTCGGCAACTCCAGGTACATGAGCTTATATAATACTACAATTCTTTTTGGGTAATTTTTACAAACAATAAGTACTATTTTGGCCTGTTTTTGGTTGAAAATTATTCCTAATGTAGACTATGTATTTAAACAAAATTGGGATATTGGCTTTATTGATTTGTCAGTCTCGAGCTCTAGGCTTGATGCGATCTCATGTACTTGCTGTTCTTAAAGGAGCTTCTTCTCAGGTGAAGTTTTTTTTTCTTCTTTTCAACAGGTTAAGTAGATTTGCATACTTTATGCCTATAAAATTTGAGAACTTAATGATTAAGTAAATCAGTATGTACCTCTATATCAGGTCCAAGGAGCCATTCGGGGAAGTGGGGGTAACAAAGCATCTGTCTCTGAGGGAGTAGAAGCATCTGTAATATATGTCCGATTCAAGGCAGCGGCAAGCGAGGCAAGTTTTCCCCCCCCACCAAATGTATTTAATTAGAAGGGATGGAATTATTATATATAGCATATAATTGGTCAGTTTTACTGTGTATATTTTGGAGAACTTTTTACTGCGTATTTTCAACCCCTCCTCCATGCTGCTAATTAAGGATTGTAAGTTTTGCAGCTTAAGCCAGTGCTAGAAGAAATTGAAAGCAGATCATCAAGAAAAGAATATGGTCAAATCCTTGAAGAATGCCATAGATTATATTGTGAGCAACGTCTCTCTTTGGTGAGTTGATTTTTTTTATTGGTGGAATCATAATACTTGTTTGCTTGTTGCATAGTCTGTTTGCTTTCCTTTCTACTGAGTTAGTGATAGCCAGCTCCTTTATCTTATATCATGTAGATTAGAGGTATTGTGCAGCGACGGATATCTGAGTTTTCCAAGAAGGAGGCTTTGCCATCGTTGACTAGATCAGGATGTGCGTATCTCATACAGGTAATGTGACTTTTTAATGTAGTGACATGCTTATGTTTTTTTTTGATAGAAAGTGACATGCTTATGTTGCTTGCATATCATTGATATCTAGTCGTCTATGATTATGTTGGGGCTTTCTTATCGTTGTAGATTATTGAATGATTCAGATAAACTTTAGAGGCTTTTGTGGTCTGGATCTGGTGTCGGGACTGTTTGGTGTTGTCTTCAAGGAAAAAAATAAAATAAAATGGAAGTTGATTATTGTGCATAATATTGGAGCTATAATTTGTCTTATGATCTTTTTTTTGTAGAAAATAATTTGTCTTTTTTTATAGAAAATAATTTGTCTTATGATCAGCACAGCACATGTCTCAATTATGTATCAGTGAGTGTTATATGGTTTTACACTTTAGAGTGAAAAGTTTGTAGTTCAAAACTTTGAATAAACAAGCAAAACCTTTTCCCACTAGATGGAGTTAGCTATATGGATTAAACATCAACGTGTTCTATCTTTGCTCATTTATGTAGTTAGGTTATTAGTTAAATCTATCCTAATAGTTCCTCTTATTGTTTTCTTTCGTCTTCCTCTACCTCGAGTTATTGGACTATCATCCATCTGGTCAACTCTACGCACAAGAGCCTTTAATGGTCTCCTTTGTACATTAGTTCAAAACGTTGAATAATTAGAAAATATAATTTCGAACTCTGATTGTCAGTAAATTTTTATTTTTTAGTTTAATAAACAGATAAAATTTGCAGACTACTCCTACTATTTCCATTGTGACAATTATCCCCTCAACTTTAATTATTTATTTTATAGAATCCACTCTACTTTTACTTGTATTTGTGTTTTTGAAAAAAATAATGCAGACATGGTATAACTGTTTGTAATTATTTGGTTTTTATTTCTTATGATAAATGTGATTTTTAAAGTATATAACTCGCATCAGGTCATAATGGAGAAGCCAATTTTATATTGACTATAATATTTCTTGCAGGTCTGTCAACTTGAACATCAACTTTTTGATCATTTTTTCCCATCTTCTTCCAAGGATATTTCAAGTTTAGCTCCATTAATGGATCCTCTGTAAGTTTTATTCCTATTATGTAACTTTAGTTTAATTTCTTTTGTCATGAAGATTTAGTGGCTTATATTTAATGTTTAGAAACAATTTCAGGCACATTCATTTGGTGAATGTATTATTTGATATGCATGAACTTTGAAATATCCATTGAATATATTGAAGCACAGGTAGTCTGGAGTTTTTATTTTGTCTGAGTTGCTAGAAGATTACTGTTGTGTTTCTATTAAAAAAAAAAAGATTTCTGTGGTGTTTAGTTGTACACATATGTGTAACAGATATGCAAGGGGTCGGAAAGCTTTTCTATCTCTTTATCTGTTCTTTTTATTTCTTTCTCTTGTGTTGCATTTCTTGCTGGTTATCCTGTATGCTCCTTATTCTTTGTAATCTTTATCTCATATTACAATAAGCTTTTTAAATATATAATATAGTAATTGTGAAACTAATGGGTAAATTGAAGGTCTTAATCATGACAAACAATTTGGAATAGAAAACTATTCAGTGATCATTTTGATTATCTAACATTTTATTCTGGCAATCTGGCCCATGTCTGTTCTTGTATTAATAATTGTTGTTATGCATGTACGAAGAGCATGAAATTGCTAGTGGTTGTGTCCAGCATAATGTTGAGGGATTTCCAACTTGGGTTTAATAGTGTTTGACATTAAAAGACTCTGAACATCACACAATTATAGTGGTCAATGCAAGTCAATATAGCAATGTGACTCCTTGCTTGGATTGTTGCTATTTGTCAACTTATAAGCTTTTCTATCTCTTTATCTGATATTATTTATTTTGAATTCTTGTCATTAAGAGTAAAATTGTCTTACACTAAATATTTGTTTATGCTACAATTTTGATTGGATCAAATTTGCTTGCAGGTCGACATACTTGTATGATACATTACGCCCCAAGCTGATTCATGAAACAAATATTGATTTTCTTTGTGAACTTGTTGATATACTTAAAGTAGAAGTCCTGGGAGAACAGCTTAGCAGAAGGAGTGAATCTTTAGCTGGTCTTCATCCAACTTTTGAGAGAATATTAGCAGATGTTCATGAGCGGTTGACTTTTCGTGCTCGGACACATATCCGTGATGAGGTCGTCTTCTTACTTTTGATATATATATGTGTGTGTATAATGTGTATTTCTTTTAAATCTTGATTTTGCTTACTTGGTTTTATGCTGTTTAAGATATTCCTTTTCGTTGGCTGGGCTTTTACCCATCCTAATGCTAAAAAGGAGAAAAATGAATTAGTTCATTTTAAATGTATGAATGTTCAGATAACCAAATTAGTATGTTGGCAGTGGGCCAGACAAATTTTAGTTACCTCAATGCAAAACTTATATCCAATTTCTGAGGATTCTGAACACTATTCGAATTCAAAATAATTTTACACTCATGATCAAATATGGTGATTGCATCTTGTTTTGAGGTGTCTGAATGACATTGCTCTTTACTGTGTCACCTTAGAAGTAATTGATCCTTTGGATCTGACTACTTGATTAAAATTTTTGTATGATTTTAATTTTCTATTCTTGGTTAGTAACTTGTAACGGATCATATTTTGTCCCCTGATGTGGTTATCAGGAGGTGCTCTTCCTAATATTTTGGTTCCTTAAAAGATGAAATCCTTTTCTTATTTGTTTTTGCTTTTTTTCTTTTACAGATAGCAAATTACATACCGTCTGATGAAGACTTGGACTATCCTGAAAAGCTAAAGTTATCTTCTGAGAGTACATCAGAGACTGATTCCGTAAAGTGTCTTTCCCAGCAATTGATTGTTTTAGCTTTAGTATTTAATTTAGTTTGCAGTGCATCTCATTAACGATAAATATTTGTTGACATGGCATCCATTGACCTGTTTGCTGGGATGCCTCTGTTGATGTTCATTAGACTATGATTTATGTATGCGTGCTTGCTCTTTGGAGTTAATATCTCGTTTCTTTGTCTCAGACATGCATGTGCTTGTGTGTTATGGTGTGTGTTTGTGAGGTGCAGCGTATTTCTTGTTTCTTCTTCTACTGGGAGGGCACAGCCAAAGTCTACTCTATTTTATTATTATTGCTGGATGTTTTATTGTGTTTTTTCTCTGAAATGTTGTTTTCTTGGAATTTGCAGGCTGATGACAACCCAGATGTATTTAAGACTTGGTATCCCCCACTAGAGAAAACTATATCATGCCTTTCAAAGTTGTATCGTTGTTTGGAGTCAGCAGTTTTCACAGGTTTAGCACAGGTACTAGATGTTTTATTTTGAATCGTTTTAATTTTTTGTTTTGTGTTTGTTTATTAACAATTTGCTTTAAATATCCCTTAATCAGGAAGCCGTGGAAGTTTGCTCAACATCTATTCAGGTACAATTATATTTAAATAATGTAAGGGAACAATATTGGTTATTTGTAGAAGAGAACTCTCTTTTTCATGAAGACTTTGGATTTCACCAATGTCCTTGATATGTTGAAATGCTTGAAGGTTCCAATTTAAGCTTGTTTTATAATTGGTGCTCTTGTCTGTTACAGAAAGCCAACAAATTAATTGCAAAGAGATCATCGCCAATGGATGGACAACTTTTTCTTATAAAGCATCTTTTAATTTTAAGGGAGCAGGTAGTCCTCTGTACTATATTTTTCCCTCGTGTTTTTTTTGTTGCTATTGTAAGTAAATTACTTTTTGGTTTTTCAGATAGCTCCTTTTGATATAGAATTTTCAGTCACACACAAGGAACTTGACTTCTCTCATTTGCTGGTTAGTATCTCTAAGCCTTACAAGTTACAATATACTTCTTGACTCTTGAGTTGAGTGCAATATGTCTACATTCTTTTGTATTTTGAGTACCTATCAAACTTTTGCTTTTTAATTCATTCTCTTTATTATTTCACCAATCACCATCATGAACTTCTCTTAACAAAATTTCTGGTTTTAGATGGGTAGAAGAAGATTAGAATTAATGCAAGACAGGTTTCAGAGATGTTCATGTCTATTGTGGCATTTGGAAATTTATAATATTTTTTGAAAAAATCCCGGGTTTAAGGGATACCATTAATGAAGGTTTTAGGGACTATTTCAGGTAACTGAAAGGTCTATTTTAGGGTTGCAAGTTGGAAGAAGCGGAAGAGAAAGAAATTTGCTGATAATTCTTTATTAAGAAGCACTCAACTTCTCATCATCTTTCTGTCACGCATTCTACCTTGACTTTAGAGAATTCTATCTACTAATGACTACCATCAATACTTGTATGACCGTGATTCTAATAAAAGGAAGATGACATCTTCCCCAAGACAACCAAAGTCATCTTGAAATTTTACCCATTGACATGGCAGAAAACGGTGTAAATGCTCTATGACCAAGGAAAATAATTTTTGAGAATTCTATCTACTAATGACTACCATCAATACTTGTATGACCGTGATTCTAATAAAAGGAAGATGACATCTTCCCCAAGACAACCAAAGTCATCTTGAAATTTTACCCATTGACATAGCAGAAAACGGTGTAAATGCTCTATGACCAAGGAAAATAATTTTTGCCTTAAAAAATTTTGCAAAACAAGTGTTGCAATTTGGGAAACACTGTAGGGATTAGAATAAACTTAATTCTAGCTGTTTGGGACCTAGAATGTTGTAGTTTTCAATTTATTAGATGAATGCTAGAGGATTTTTAATCATAAAACTAACCTGTAAATATTTTTGTCACTTATGATTTATCTTGAGTTTACTGATTTAAGGCCAGTCTTTCCAATACCCTGTGTCAAAGGAAGTCTAATTTACATATGGGTGTAAAATAACCCTTCAGGAGCATCTAAGACGGATACTTAGAGGTCAAGCCTCACTATTTGACTGGTCAAGATCAACTTCATTGGCGAGGACTCTGTCTCCAAGAGTTTTGGAAAGTCAAATTGACACTAAGAAGGTTTGTTTCTTTCTCAAGTTAATTTGGTTTCTTCAGATGACTGGTAAAGCGAATCCCTTGTTACTCTTCTGGTCACACACACTGCTACAACCGTTGTTGTGCCAGTATGATAGGCTTGTAAATTAAATAACATTGTGTAGCCGACCTCACCTAGTTGGAAAAGGCTTTAATTGTTGTTGTATTGCTGTATTTCCATTGAAAATAGAGTTATATATTGGCTTCTTTTGGCATATGCATCCTTCAGAATAAGTTTTAGATACAAAGTTATATGATTTTTATGCCCTAAACTTTTTCACCAAAATTGTATCAGAAATTACATAGTGATTGTCACTGCAGCCATGAGTACTCACTTTCTTTTGTTTTGGATTTGGTTTCTTCTTTTTTAACAGCCAATCAAAATTAATTTCACCACTGGGATTTTCTGCTAATACCAGATTGAGTCGTATGTAATTATGAATGGAATCTCAATCTGCTTAGTCATCAGCTTTAATTGTTTGATTTGTTATGCTGCATACAGTGATTAATGATCTTATACTATAGGAATTGGATAGTTGCTGCTAATAGCTGATAGTTCTGGTAATAATAGAATTTTCATTTGGGTGTGTCACTTTCTGTTTAACATCCATTTTGTTACAGGAGCTGGAAAAAAGCCTTAAAGCCACTTGTGAGGAGTTCATCATGTCAGTTACTAAGCAAGTAGTGGATCCTTTGCTCTCATTTGTTACAAAGGTTTGTATGCGAGTCAGTAAGTTATTTGTTTCTTTGTGATCTAGTGAAAATGTGAAATGAAACCAGAACCATGACTTTAAGGTGAGGGTACTGGTAATGTTTTGAATTACTTAGTGCTAAGAATAAGATGCTTGTGATTATCACCTGGCACATCTCGTGTCTTAATCCTCTTTTATTTTTACTCGTACATTTCCAGTGTTCTCTTAACTTTATGATCTTATATTCTTTGGTACTGAAACTGATTTGCAATAATCTCTATGAAGTTGTATTATATTTCAGATTTAACGTCATCTATAATCACCAAAAAGGAAAAAAAAAGTTTCTTAGGAGGTTTTCCAATTTGTTATTGTAGGTGACTGCAGTCAAAGTTGCATTATCCTCAGGTGGTCAGAATCAGAAGCTAGAGTCAGTTATGACCAAACCCTTGAGAGAACAGGCTTTTGCTACTCCAGATAAGGTAGCTGAACTTGTTCAAAAGGTACGTCATCTGAATAGTCTGAATTATGTATTTATTGGACTAAGGAAAATGCTATTCTGAAAGGTCCGTGGAAGAAGAACTCTTGCTGCTTGTTTGGTCCCATGTGATCTAAATTTGTGCCTTTTGTTGAACAAATTTTCTATGGCACACAAAGGCCCTTGAACCTCCATCGTATTGTTGGACAATTTCTTACTATTATTTAATGCTTATTGCTTACAATCATATGTTTGAAGCTGGATAGACTATGCAATGGCTTTAGCAGTTTAGCTTAATGGATAGGCCTATTAAATGTCTAACAACAAACAAAGCCTTTTCCCACTAGGTGGGGTCGGCTATATGGATCAAGTGACGCCAACAATATGATATGACATAATTCAGACTTGAAAGATAGGCCTATTAAATGGGCTATTAAATAGGCCTATTAAATGTCTATTTTCCATAATTTTAAGAGTAATTTAATGATTTAGTACTTGAAAGATTACTCTACTCTTAATTTGGTCCTTACAAAGATGGAGTTTTTAAATTTAGTCTCCCAATTAAAATAGTCCCTCATGTTAAGCAAACTTAAGGTTACTTAACAAATGAGTTGATATGACATAAAAAGGAGTTGAACTAGTCTTTAAATAGATGTTTTATGGACTCAATAGGTAAGGGATGCTATACAGGAGCAGTTGCCAGTGGTGATAGCAAAGATGAAGCTTTATCTACAGAATTCCTCTACAAGAACAATACTCTTCAAACCAATAAGGTGAGCTATTAAGTAGATGTAGAACTGCATTTTAAATGTTCTTCTAGGTACAGTTGACATGTGGCTTTTGGTCACTATATGCTTTTTTTTTTTTTTTTTTTTTGCGGTTTCCATGTCTCCCTTTTGTGTGGTTACAGGTTGGGGATGACTAGTATTATTGTATAGTTGACTCATTCACTAAGCTTACAGCCTTTTTTTTTCTTCATTCATGATGATCTCAATTGTAGCTTTTGACTTCCACTATGATAAATGTCTGCCCTCTTGAGCATTGATTAATGCCAACGGGAGTTGGGCCTAGTCACTAAGGGGTTAGTTCTCCACATGTGACACTGTTTATATCTGTTGGAAAGTGTCTGTATTTAGTGTCTGATAGTGCTAGGATTGCCTCCAACTCTAATAAAGGATACTTCCGGGAAACTAAAAAAATGGCTTAATTAGTATGGCTCTAACTTTATAACTAGGTTTATGATTTAGAATTTGTTAGTAGTTTTCTAGATTCTGGTTATGCAAAAGTTAAAACGTTACTAATCTTATAATGCTTGTTTCCCGTTATGTTTATGCAGGACAAATATTGTAGAAGCCCATGTCCAAATTCAATCCTTGCTGCAGTCGGAATACACCAAAGAAGAGATCCAGAACATCAATATGATATCCACACAGGATCTGCAAACCATGCTTGATAATCTCCTGTAGTCTATATGTAGAGGCCATTGAATAACTTCTTATATGGATCTCATGATCTTGACCATACCGTGAGACTAAGTTTTGTCTTGTCACACTAATATTAATTTCTAGTTAAATTTGTAGATTATTCTCGAGATATGATAGGTTTTTAGTTTTTCACCTAAGGACCTGTACCATTTTTTTGACGCCGGTGGATATTCTTTTTGTTGTACATTTTACATTATTTTCATTAGTTCTCTGAGACCTCCGAAAAAATTGGAACGAGCTTTCCTTCAAGGACTACTACTGGTATTTTATATATATATATCGAGAGACGGTTGGATACGCCCATCTAGTCTCTGTGGTTGAAAGTTTAAGAGTATATAGATTATAGATTATCATTTGGGAAACAGCATTTTGTGTTTAGTCTTGGTAGATCAATATGGAATTCTATTTATGAGGCACAACCTAAACTATCACAAGGGTCAGGCAAACCTTTTCTGGTCTTTAACTTGGTAGGGAAATTTCAGTTAACTTTAGTGTTTTAGAATTTGAAGCTGGACTTGAATGTGTGTATACATATATAAATTTCAAAAAAAAAAAATTTGTAGTTAGAAATTTTTATTCGCAAAGCATTTTCTTTTTCATTATAAATTAATTTTCATATAAAATAACAAAAAAATTGATTTCTCAATGTGATAAAATGTAGTTTTTAATTTTTCTTAATAATTTTGCTATGAATGATTCTCATATGATATCCTTTTTTGAATTTTTCTTAGCAGCAGAAGTTTTCGCTGCTGAAACACGTTTAAACACTTCAGAACAGAAAACTGTTGCTGCTAGAACTTTTGTTAAACAATTAATTTTTTAAGAAATTAAAATATATAAAAAATAAATTTTTTAACTTGGTTTGTAAAAAAAAAATTAATTTTTAAACAAAACTTTTTCAATTTGAATTTGAACTCATAGCATCAAAATATTTCGCTGCTGAAATGTTTAAACATATTGTAGCATCGAATATTTCCGCCGTGGAAAAACTGCGTCTAGTGACCCCCGCCATCTTATTAAAAAATTTTAAGAACATTTAGTTTATTATATATGAGTAAATTAAACTATGGCTATTTTGTATAAGAAAACTAATTATTTTATATATTATATTTAAGTAAATTGCGTGCTCCCTTATTTTGTATAGGATAACTAGGAATATAGTCAAATTTATTAGGATAACCAAAAACATTAAAAATTTAAAATCAATTCAAAATGTTGAAATAAGTTACCCCCGACAATAATAAAAACAACTTAATCGCCATATGGTCTAAACTAGTATAAGTACAAAGGTCCAAGTATTAAAACTATCAGACAATCAAAAAAGGGCAATTTATTGTTCTTCTAAGTTCTATCAAGCAAGAGGGGGGGAAAACAAGGCTTGTGGTTGCATCATCAATCAACTTCTAAAAAAAATGAACTTCAGTCTTCATCGGTGCCTGAACTTTCTGCTCTTTGTCCTTGTTTCTTGGCAGTGCCATTGGGAGCCTGCTGTTTATTTTTCGTGTCTTGATCATCTTCTTCATCTTCACTATACTCACTCTCGTAATCATCATCATACTCTCCATCCTCATTCTCCTCATCCTCCTCAACCCCATCTTCCATTATAGGTCCTTCATCTGCCATGGCAGCTCCCCTCGTGCCAGCCCTAGTTCGTTTCAAAATTTTCAGCTTCAAATTTGTCCTTTTGTCGCATCCCAACCAAGAGTCGCATAAACAATAACAAGTCAAATTGTAGTTTCCCTCTGATGGGGCCTGGAACTTGCCCATAACCAGTCTAGACCCTCCCTTAACCTTCTCAACTGCTTCAGAAACTGCCCTACTTGTTTCCTTCACATTTGCTCCTGACCCCTCCATTGAATCCTCAATTGCCTTAGATGCAGCAGTTACAGCTGCCGCTTCATCCATGAAACTAACCTTCTGATAAAACCACACATTATTTGAAACAGGATCTGCAAGGAAAAACCAGAAATTTTCTTCCTTGTGAAACGGATAATAGGGGGCATGTGGGAGAGCACCAATCAGGCCATTCCCTCTTTTAATATTTACCCATGCTTGGACTGTAACAATGTCACCCTCTTGTATACCCTCTTCACCTTCAGTCTCGACCGTTATCTCCATTGTTAAGGAAGGCATCATGTCCAGTACTGTCTCAATGTCTTGCACTTCAGCAGAAGATAACCCAGCTGATTGAATAAGCAGGTCTGCTCGCTCCTGTGAGTTCATGTCCCAAAGTTCCTGAAATGTTCTCACCTTCTGCATAGCAGAAAGAAAAAATTCTTAGGTCCAGGATTAGTGGGAGACTGGGAGTAAATGTAAAATTCAATAATAGAAAAATAAACCATCAGTTAATTTTTAACGAAATTTCTCCTTTCATACGGTAAAACACTAAATATATTTTTTTAAAAAAATTCTTGGAGGAACAAAGACAATTGTGTAATTTTGTAGGACTAGTAGCTCAGTGACCAACTCCTATGCAAAATTAATATGCGCCAAACCCATGAAAATAGTGTCTACTTTCAAATCTTAGGACACTGGAAGAATCTAGACTTCATTGATTTGAAACTTAATCCAACAAGAACTGATAAAAAGTGTACTAAAGCTTGTTAAAGTATGTTGACTGCTAAGTTTCTGGTCAAGATCTTCAGACCTCAGAACTACAGGTTACAGGGTAACAACACTGACAAGAACATCTAGGCTGGGGCATCTAAGTTGTTAAATTTAGCTGACAAGAAAGCATGTAGATTGTTTTGGCTTACCTTGCGAGTCACCTTCTTAGTAACAGTCTCACTGATATGCGGCAGCTGCAGAAATGGGGCGATCCCTTCAGAGGATCCACCAGTAGACTTTCTAGTACTGAGAGGAACAGCCTGAAGTAGGTCATAAAAGGAAGAAAAATAAACTACAGATCAGTTCAAACTATCTAAATTACAATGATTAGCCAAACATTACAAAAGAAAAGCAACCAAGAGCAGAACAGAATGAGCACAATTTATTACATATATCATAATGCTAATTGCTAAGCCAATAAGACTTCCTTGATAAGAGATAGCTATGTGTGCAAAATTTGTTAAAGCACAATCAGCAAGCTTTTCATGTTTTTTATCTTCAATAGGAGACAGCATTAGACCAATGTGACAGAAAGGAAACAGAATTTATGTATTTTGGTCAATAAAAAAGAATTGAATCATTCATGCACCTCCCCGTTGCTGATGTGCAATCAACACGACAGAAAATTCAAATATTCAAGAAAAAGACTCTACTAGGAAGTTAAACAAAAATCCTGAATGGAACAGAGGAAGGAGTGATCAAGAATCCAATAATCCAAAATCTGGGATATTAGATGACAGGGAAATGGAGTTTGCAAATATTGAGAGCCACAAAAAACCAGCATTCTAGCTGTCCAGAAATTTCAACAGATGATTATCTACTAGGAACTTTACAAATAAATTGCCAACAAGGCATAATGAGACGTAAAAAAAGTGATACTATTTGTGAGCATGGGACAGAGATTAAGTAGATCTACTTAAATATGAGAAATCAAACTACGCCGTAGTTTTCATTCATAATAGTGAGAATAGTCCGTGATATGATGAATTGCTTAACATTACAAACTCGAAATTAGGTATAATAAGAAATGGAAATGTTTGCATCATAGAAAACTACACTTAGCTTAGAGCATTAGAACTTCAATTAATCACCTGAATGATACATTGAGAAAGCTCAATAACACCAATTGCTGGCCTCAGCCACCCATGCCCCTGAGCATTGCGCGGTATAACTGCCATCTTTTACAGAAAGAAAGCATTAGCAATAAATTGAATTATGACAGGTTCATGAATCATAATTATGAATAAAATAACATCAACATCATATCAATCATACAAAAGAATGGTTGCAATCAGAACTTGACAAACAAAATGCTGTGCACAATCCATATGTAGTGAAATGAATCATCTTTCATGGCAGGCAAGATCTTATATCTGGTACAGTTAATTTTAGTGGTCCAATTAAATTACTTAATTCTTGGAGTTCCTTGTATTTGTATAAAATGCATCAGCACCAAAAGCAAGGCAGCTTGTATAAGGTGAACCCCATTAGTTAGTGGATATAAACTCACAAGAGCACAAAGTGGATAGCTGCTGCACTCCTACCTAAATGTGTTTATATAAAACATATATGTTCCTCTAAAATGTAATTTGCCTGAAATCAAATTCAGAACACAGTCTGACTATGACCAATATTTTATAGTTATCTACATGCAGCATATTAGCAATTCAAAAATAACATACAGGGAAAACTGGATCTTCATACAGAACACAGTCTGCAGGACATCCTCAAATATTTCCATTACAACAACAAACAAAGTCTTTACCCACTTGGTGGGGTCGGCTAATTTTCCATTATACACACTAGAGAAAATATATCCTCATGTATGCAATATTCAACAAGTCTCAAAGATGCAACAAAAACATAGAAGATGCTACCACTGAGATTTAGTTGAATCCCAGGCATGACAATACATGGTCAGATGAGACTGTTGTATAAGGTAAATTCTAAGAATTTAGTGTTCCACATTTCCTTACTCAGAGCTTCTGGACAATAAATTCCAATGACAGTAGAGATAATACAATGGCAATGAGCATCAAATTCAATCTCTTTTTTTGGGCCAATGCATCAAATTCATTCAAACACTGAAAGATTAATTAGGAAAGTCACCTTCATTAATTCTTCAAGAAGGCGAGGTGCCGTTTCCAGTATTCTTCTGAAATCACCTTGCAAAGATGGAGGCAAGGCTGCAAATTCACGAGTCAACTGAGCTTGAACCAACAGCTCTGTCTGAAGAAAATGAGATAGGTGTAAGCAAATAAAGGGTTAAGTGGTGTTGTCAATGGCAGCTAGCATGGTGGAATTGGTCTGGTGGTACCATGGCATCCACCATATGCTGGAAGACAGATGCATAGCATTGGCCAGACTGCAGATTGTGGGGGCATACAGGCTTTTCCCAACTGTCCTCACCTTTTCCCATCTCCAACTAATAGGCTTCATATTTTCTAGGACTTTGTGTCTATTGGTAGTTGTGGCCAAATAAAGCATGAAAGAAATAACAAACTTCACAATTCACATGGTCACATTAGTGTTCTCTGTTCTCACACAGAGTACATTTCAGTTCAGAAATTGTGAAAGGATTTCAGACACGAAACCATCATGGACGTGGCCAAAACCCTCAGTCAAGTACTGAACTCTATCTGTACCTCCTCTTTCATTTTTTCACCTCCTCCAGACAACTTTCCTCTTCATTCCCATTTATATGTACTCCCTCTGTTATATTCTTTTTTTGTTTATTTTTACTGTGTTCTATTATTTTATATCATTAAAAATTTTCATGAAAAAACCACCCTTCTTTGGCAGTCTCCATGATGAGCAATTTGCTGCTATATGCCATATACAACACCGGTCAGGAATGAAAAAGAATGTTAGATGCTTCCATAGATGAGAAATACCTTAACCAGGGCAGGATGCTGCTTCCAAAACTTAGCTTGCTCCTGTTTAATGTTCTTAAGGTCAAGATTCAACTCACTCCTGACCAACATAAAAAGCTTTTGAAGTGGTTCATCATCAGTCCTACGAACTGGAATTTCCATATATTCTGCAGCCTTTATGAAGACATCCATGACTTTACTGTAAAATATAATAACCACAAATTAAAAATAAAATAAAAGCTTTCAGGCATGTTCTACATATTTTGATATAAATGAGTAAACATTGCATCTTACAATGTGGTATCCCTAATACCTTCATGCTAACCAGCAGTATCATGTAGGGGGTTATAAAATTAACTGTTACTTAACCTTCTTTATTTGTTTTTCCATTAAGTAAAGTCTTTAGAACCCAAGAATTGTGAAATCACTTACTTGAGGAGCACTAATCCTATATTTTTTTTCGTGTCTGGTACAGGAGAGTGTTTAAACTAATTTTGTAAAGTATAACATCCTGCCAGTTCATATGGTAACCTTGCTAATTGTACTTTGCATAAATACAAATAAATACTAAACATACTTCAACACCATGAGCCAAAGATGGGAAATATCCAAAGGCCATGTTCTGGTGCTACCCTGCGAGTGAGAGATAAATATACCTTGGAGCCAAAGAAGGCTTCATAAGGTAATAATAAGCTGACAGCGTTTGATGCATGACATAGTTTCCGGTATATTTTGATGATCTTGATAGATATATAACAGCAATTATCAACGGCAAGAGAATACACACACCAACAATCCAAAGCAGAAGTATTCCACCAGACGCCCCATCAATATTTAGAAGGAACTGAGGGAGAGCTATACCCATTTGAAATCCCTGCAACATATTATGTACATTACATGAAATGCTAAACAAGAATACCAAAAAAAAATCTATTGCATCAAGAAAATGAACATGGCAATCCACTATGACTGATCTTCAAGCTACAAAGCAATGACAGAAGAAAAGTAATGATACAAAATATTACTTTACTTGAGTATTTGAGTCATAACATTTCGTTTTATTACCTGCCTGCCATCAGGATGGCCATATTTTTCATAGTTTTCACGAGCTATTGGATCTATCAGTGCTTGATAAGCCTTAGCAATGTACTCCACAAAGTACTTGTGGGCCTCTGAAATAAAAGTAATGCAAAACAACTGTCAGGTGCATGGATAATTACAGAAACCCATATTATTGCACACATCAAAGTCTGATGTGAGAATAAACATATATTAAACAATTGAAACACCTTCAACCTGGATCTGGATTTTTATCTGGATGGTACTGAATAGAAAGTCTCCTATATTTTTTCTTTATTTCAGACTCTGAAGCTCCAGACTCTAGTCCCAGAATACTAAATGGATCGAACACTTGAATCTGCACAAAATTACAGGATAAAAAATGGATTATACACTCTTTGGATATTTACAAAACATATACAATATCCTTCAAGGCCAAATTCATATATCTTGCGATGAACAAAGACCCTAAATTGTTTTCAAGTTTTAAATATGTACCTCGCGACTCATATTCTTTATGTAATAAATAAGAATAATCATGATCACCCAGAGCAGTAGTAGTGTCAGATTACTATATGTTGAGACATTAGAAATCTGCAAAATTAATGAGAAAAGAAAAGAATAAGAACTGTGGAGATTTGAGCCATAACTGGATAAAATATTGGAACTACAAATTATGTAATCATAAAACAAAAAAACATTTAATAAAATATAGCCCCACCCTCTTAAATATGGATTTCCTGTACTTTCCAGACCGTAAACATTCAGAACATTGACAGTGGATGCTCTTTGACTTTTTTGTGGCAGCACGGCATAACTTTGATATGGTATAAGGAACTACAGGGATGGCCATTATTGTCAATATGAAAATTGGGAAGAGTGCACTATTTTCCTCTGAAGCAGCCATTGTGATCTTCTGTATTCAACAACTCGAATTATGTTATTAGCCTGCAAAGATGACTGCTATTAAAACTCATAGTTCAATATTTTATCACGAATATTTTACTGGAATATCAATAATTATTCTACTATTAACAGGAAACTAGTAATATAAAGAAACACATGAATCAGAATAAACATGAGCCTGCGGTGTTCACTGTGGAAGCACAGGAATTATAATAATTTATTCGAATTCGAATTATTTTTTCCCGTCATTTCAGAATTCCGTGCGCTTTTCAAAATCCTCCATTCTTCAATAAGAAAAGCACATCCCAGCATGAATTTCGGAACGTATTCAAATCATTAGATACAAATAGAAGATGAATTAAACTCCCCTTACCCAGAGAGCAGGAAATTAACGGCACAACATCAGTAACAGACTACATTTCAGAAAGACGTATGCGTAGATTCAGAAAAACCTAAAGCCACAAATTAATAAATCTTCAACCTAATTTCACACAATACAATAGAAAACACAATCAACAACTAACGAACAAACACGCATCCATCCCACAAGGGAGATCCATGTGATGTGAAACCAAAGAATCAAAAGCAATATCGGGAATAAAACAGTGGAGATAAAAGTAATTGATACCAAAAATTGGGGCGCTGAGAAAAAGCAGCAGCTGAATGAAAAGGTTTGGCAGGAAATGAGAGAAATGAAGGAAGGCAGCGTAGTTCAGAAGAAGAGAAGACAATGGGAGAAGACGGAGGCCATCACCTCACTCATCACTCAGATCGAAGGAAATGAGTAGAGAGAGAATGATGGAATTGGGAGGAAAGGAAAGCTAAGCTTGTTTGCGTTGTGTCAGTGTTGCTGCCGCCTCATTTGTTTGTGACCTCATTAGGGATCAGCACATGATCTCTCCCTCTATTTTGCTCCTCTCACCAACACCCACCCGGAAATTTTTGTGAAATCTTATTCTTACATTCATTAATTAAGATTTTTAATTTATATATTATGTCATTTTTATGTTTGCAATAAAAAATTGATAAATATTACTGATAAAAAATAACATGCAAACAAAAATTAAATAAGTATTCTCTTCGTTTATTATTTATCATTAAATAATTTTAATAAAAATTTATTTTTTAATTCTAATAAATTTTTTATTAATATTAATAAATGATATTTAATGAACGTAACACATTAGACTTTTATCCGTTATAAGATCTAAAATTGACTAATATATTATTAGATATTAATTATTTGGATAAATATTTTGTTTTTATTAATTGTGCTGTTTAATTATAATTTTAGGAGGCATTTGGGGACTAAATAGTCTTTTTGTCAAATTTAGGGACTAAATAATATTTTTGTCAAATTCGGAGACTAAAGAGTTCATAGAGTTGTAAATTCAGGGACTAAATAGTATTTTTTGTCAAATTTAGGGACTAAATAATATTTTTGCCAAATTCGGGGACTAAAGATTTGATAGAGTTACAAATTCGAAGACTAAATAGTATGTTTGTCAAATTCATGAACTAAATAATAATTTAACCAACAATTCAAAAACTAAATAATATTTTACCTAAAAAACCACAAAAGTCATCCCAAAAAGCTGTCATCCCCTACCCAAAGTCACACATTTTTCATACAATTAAAAAATTAGGTAAAAATTTTGATTGTGGTCAATTGTATTTCAATTTTTCATTTTTTCTCAAGCAATGTTTTAAGTTTTACTAATGTGACAAAAAAAAAATTATATTTTAGCCCCTTCTTCAACTTTAAAAACTCAATTTAGTCCTTTCTTCATTTCATTCTCCTTCATTTTATTTATCATTCAAGTACAATGAGTAAACTTGATAATTAAAGAACTTCAAATTCTGATGCACTACTTTTATAATCTCAACTTCTCAAGTAGCTGGCCGGCCTCATCTTCTCTTTTATGCTCTCAGGTGTTGTCAAGTTTGACTCCAAAACAGGCACACAATTAAAGCTAAAATCTCTAACACTTGGCTATACCCAATACTTCACTGAATCATTGACATAGGAAGCCGAACAAGACAACAAGATAGTAGCCATTGATGCAGCAATAGCTGAACAAGACGCGGTGGCATTTGTAGCCGGGCTAGCTACAACCATTCTGTACCAAGTCATTGTGGAGCATTTGATATCACATATATGGCTTGCTTGCCCAACAAGGTGATCATGGCAACCTTAGGGGAGTGAAAAATTAAGAGAGACAAAAAGTATGATAAAAAGTATGTTTGGTATGTATAATATATAATGTAAACATTTTTTGGGAATAGTGAGATTATATTTGGTAATCATACCAAACATGCCTAAGTATGTAATTACATTGTGTCATGTCATTATTTGTCATAGTAATTTAAATAATATTAAGTATTAGGATAAAATTCAAACTTTAAGGATAAAATTAATTGTAAAGTGAAAATTTTAAAACAAAATTAACTAAAAATAATCGATTGCAAATGAGACAAAATTAACTAATAAATAATTTTAAAACAAAATTAAAAGTTTACGTAAAATTTAAGATAAAATTATTATATATGTAATTTTATTTTACCTTATGACTCGTTAATCCGTTGAGAATGAATCTAATACTGAAAATAGACACAAAAGATGAACCAACCATATTTGATGTGAGTGTCACACTCTTATTTGTATCTTTCTTCTACATTTTAGTAACCTGACGTTTAGATATTTACACTTGACGCGCAGAATCCCCCAGGTTGTATTGTTGTCTCCTAAAGTCAGCTGATTTATATTTTTCAGCTACCTGGTGAAGTACATGAACCAACCCCAGCGGCCCAGCTCTTAATTTTTGTTTCATTTATTTTTCTGTGTGATGATCTATTGCCTGATGAAGTATGTATAATTCATGGGGGTCCCACAATTTGAGGCGTACAGTTTTAACTTTTATGTTTCATCCAACGCCATTGACCAATGGAGGATCCTTCATCCTTCAACCTTTTCCACTCACTTTAGATAATAGATATGATCAATCTTTTGTTATCACCTTTTTCAATTTTGTTTTCTTATGTTTAGGTTGTACTTTTTTGGAAAGTAGAGAAGTAGGATTAAATCAACAAATACCCATCTTATATAATCTGTGAGCTAAAAGAGACAAGCAGAGGAAGTGGGTGAGAAAGCTATAGAATTAGCGAAAAGAAAATTTATTTTAGCTTTACATAATCCTTTGGAACAGGGTAACATGCTGATGGTGTCGTCGATGTTGTTGTTGGGTGCAAGTAATTATAATATCCGAGTATCGTGGGGATCATCCTATGTTTTCAAAAGACGTCGAATCAAGTGTGAAAGAGATTTATTACTTTTATTTTATCATCATCTTACCTTTCCAATAAGAGTTTCCGGATTTGATTGGAGTTTTACTGTTTTTAATGCTTATCGAAAAGCTAAGGAGCCTCGTATATACATACAATGTATTTGTTGATTTATTGCTTTGACCGATTTGGTTGTGTTGTGGAGGGTTGAAATGTATTCGGGCAGTGGTAAAAACTGTCGGTTTTTTCTTTATCTTTGAACGAAAAAGGCCTCAATGATTTTAATCGAAGCTTTATATATATATTTTTTTAAGATTTTATAAATGGGTTTTTGGTTTTGTGAATGATTTTATTTATAATGGGGCTTGACCGTGATTCGTTAATTATTGTACGAAGAGCGAGCTACGATATCTTTTCGTGTTCCTGATAGATTTCTTTATTGTTAGTCATTCCATAGGGTTCTTCTTCACTCTCTTTCAAATTTGGGCATTGCTTCGATTAGGGTTGGAAGTCTTTCGTTTGGCTTCTTCGCTTAGTAGTGGTGGATTTCACCTGGTTTTGGCTAATTGTTGCCCTATTGTGGTCTAGGTCTCCGGATTTTCTTCAATTCCAATCTGAGGGCTTCATTTGTTGGTATCAATTCTAGGGTTTCCCGTGGAATAAATGTCGAATTTGTCATCTCCATCTTTTATTCTTTTGGGTTAGTGGTGATATTGATGGGTAGCTGTTAGGGTGTCCTCTGAATATTGATTTGATCACAAGTTTGGTGCTTTTAAGGCATTGGTGAAATAAGCTAGTTGGAGTAGGAATTATTCTAGTATTTTGTTTTGAGAAGCGCTTTTACTCATCAATTTGTGATATACCTGGAGGAGTCTGCCATGCACACATGATGTTCAATGCTCAGCCTCCTTTTAAAAAATCTACTCTCCTTGCCGTCCTAAGTGGAAAATCACGTGACAACCAACAAAAACAGAAGCAGGATGACTCTACTGATCAATCTTCTTACCCCTTTCCAGAACTTGCTTCATCTTTGCGTCTTGAGGTGATCATTGAGTTTCTATTTTTCAACTATTTTTTTTTTGTTCTGCTTGAAGAAAAATTCAATTGACTCCAACAATATACATTAAATGTGAATGCAGGTGTCTGTTTTGACCAAACCGACTGGTGATGAGCTTCGTAGAGCTCTTGAAGTATTGGAGCCGGATTTTCTTTACCTGCAAAGCGAGCAGCTAGAAGATAATGAACAAATTGGGTCTCTAGCATTGGAAGATGTTGATCTGTCTAACCCTGAAGCCTTATGTGGATTATTTTCTTCCAAATTACCCAATACTGTGAGTGTTTTCATGTGGTTTCAGCTTGTTCCTGCAAGTCCGTGGCCCCTTTTCTTTCGTTAAAGATTGTATGGCACATATAACCCAATGTTTGATCTCCAATCTACTGCTTGATGTTTGCAGGTTTATTTGGAAACTCCTAAAGGTGAAAAATTGGCAGAGGCTCTCCATTTTAAGGTTACATTGATAGAAGGGAAATTGTAGTTTTCTTCCCGTTTGTTAATTTGATAATGATAAATAAGAGGTGCTGGTTTAAAAATTAATGAGAAGGTCATTATGCATTTATACTCAATGAGGACTACAGGCTAATACTGGTTGACATAGGTCTTTGTGTATCCTAATAGAAAGTACTTAAGGTGTTCTGTTTGGCAGGGAGTTCCCTACACTATATATTGGAAAAGCGATTTTTCAAAATATGCAGCATCACATTTTCGTCAAGCTTTTTTCTCAGTGGCACAAAGGTATACTCACCTATCATAATGGCAGTCATGCTGTTTTATATATATATAAAGTTTTCCTGCTAGTGCCTCTATAATCTATATATTCCTGCTTGGTGATAGGATGAATGGCTGACACCATAAACATTTTTTACTTGACTGATCTTCAAGCTATGAAGTGATTTCATAAGAAAAGTAATGCTATAAAATGTTCTTTTTTTTTTTACTTGAGTCCATGGCTGCAAGTAGACAGTTTCATCTATTGGATGCATTTTGCTAGGTTTCTTTTATTTACTTGAAGATTGATTAAAAGTTACTTGTTTAACCAGTATATTACGTTGCTATCACAATATTTTGTTTCTCAGAGTTGATATTATGCTTTGCAGTACATCCAGCCATACATGGGATGCTTTCCAGCTTGCTGTTGCATCTTTTAGGTTATACTGTATACAAAACAATGTCTTACCTTCTAGCAGCCTAAAGAGTGGTAGCAAGCTTGGGCCACGAATGTTTGGGGACTCTCCCAGCATCGATGTTGGTCCATGTGAAGCAGACATGAACGGTGAGGAGAGCTCACCTGAGGCAATTTCTGTTGTAAAAGTTTATGATG
The DNA here is from genome assembly GCA_014851425.1 of Senna tora. Classification (NCBI taxonomy): domain Eukaryota; kingdom Viridiplantae; phylum Streptophyta; class Magnoliopsida; order Fabales; family Fabaceae; genus Senna; species Senna tora. Next base: position 4,709,484 of record CM026262.1, on the reverse strand, counting down.
ATGATGTGAATATGAGATTTCTTGTATGCGGTGCTCCCCACATGCTGGTAGGTTTGAATCACTTAGATTTTGATGAATTTATTATTGCTAATTCTTTTTTGCATTTATCTATGCATTGTAATTTGATTTCTTTTCTTCTTTCCTCTCCCTCCCCCAAAAAGGATACCAACTTATTGGAATCATTGGAGGATGGACTCAGTGCTCTACTGCGTACAGAAGTAAGTTTCTTGCATAAGTTGGTTAGAATTTCCCTCCTCCCTGGATTCTAGATCATTCCACTATTCTTTTTCTGTTGGAAAATGTAATTTTTCAAATAGCTTGTTATATGAAGTCTAGTGAAGGATTGATTATTCGTTGTATAGGGGTAATCCTAGCAAGGTAATACTTATGCATGTTGTCCCTTAGCCAGAAGTGTCTTGTGACGGCTTTGAAGATATTATAATCTAATATGTAGATTAATATTGTCATTATTGAAGAACATAGTGAAGTCCACTGCATTTGACAATATCTAATCTACATTAATCTAGTGTTTTTTTTTACTTGTGACATGCATGGACCAGTTAAGAACTAGATTTACCTCTATTCTTGTTCTTTAATGGGAACAAGTTTCACTATGAATGAAGCCAACTTTGTCAAGTTGAAGTGCTGAAAGAGGAAACAAGATAATTGGCATATTAGATACTGGATCTCTCTGAAGTAAATAGCTTTGGCAATAACTCTGTTTGCAATCTGCCATTGTTGCCATTCATAAGTCTGTATCTATGTATTTAAGTGTCTTGAAATTTTCCTTTAATTGCTTACTTGCAATTTTATGTCTTCCCTTTGTGGCTTTTTAACAGATACGGGGATGTAAACTTCACAACCGAACAAGGTACATGGATTCAAAGTTGATATACATGCATCATGCATATGACTCCTTATAATATACTATTGAGTGAATGATTATTGGTTGACTAGCATATTCTATTTCTCTTTTTATTGTATATTTTACAGTGCTCCACCACCACCTCTTCAGGCAGGGACATTCTCACGAGGTGTGGTGACCATGCGTTGTGATATATCTACATGTAGTTCTGGTCATATATCACTGTTGGTGTCTGGTAGTGCAGATGCTTGTTTTAATGATCAGGCAAGGGTGAACTATCCTGTCTGGATTCGAACTTCCTTGTATGGTTCTTTTAATTGGTTATTTACCCATGATTTTTTTTTTGTTTCCTCCTTTCAATATGGTTATATACTCAGCTTCTGGAAAACCATATTAAGAAGGAGCTGATTGACAATAGTCAGCTGGTTCAGGCATCTACTGATTGTGAAGGAAGCAACAAACCTTCCATTGAACCTCGAAGGTCAGCCTCATTAGCCAGTGGAGCTAGTGTATTTGAAGTTTGTATGAGGGTTCCTACTTGGGCTTCACAGGTTAAATGTTGTCTCTCAAGGCTTCTTATGTTGCTTATGGTATTTGTGTGTGTATATATCAACACAGTTAAAATGAATATTCATGCAATAGTTTGTTCAACTTAAGAACTTATTTCCTAGAATGCATGTGGTGTACTTACCAGAAAAGTAATGTCTAGAATCTAGATTTACAGTATGCTATACAGGCGCTTAGTTAATGGTTTGTGTAGTTCATTGGAAAGAAAAATCCATTTCAGCGGTTGGTGGAAATTTTGAGTAATGCCAGGAGAGAATCCTGCTAATTGATGACAGACTTCTCTATTTTTACAGTGTATAGTCATAATGTTGCTTTGTTTATAACTTCATATATCACCCCAAAATGATCTTTAATGGAGTTAGTTTGATATGGGATCTTCTCTTTTGACTTGTATTTTATTGGTATATATATGTTCACAGGTTCTGAGACAGCTTGCTCCAGAAGTGTCATATCGCAGCCTAGTTATGCTGGGAATTGCCTGTGTTCAAGGATTGCCTGTTGCATCTTTCAGTAAAGATGATGCTGAACGTCTCCTTTTCTTTTGTTCTAGGCAGACAAAAGAAAATTTCCTTGACGACCCTGTTTCCTTTGGGCATCCTAGGTGGTTGGTACCTCCAGAACCCACTCGGAAAAGACCAGAGCCATCCTCTGGAATAAAGTCCATCAATTCTAGTAGCCTTCAAGTTGGGTATGGCGGTAATGCTAGACTAAAACTGAACAGTGCTGCAATGAGGCCAATCCCTCACTCACATCGTCAGAAGATTCTACCCTTTTCTGGATTGTCTGAAGGGGAAAAATATGATGGAGAACGTGCAAAATCAATTCTTCCAGTTGCTACTACAAAGCATAATGGTGTAGGCCCTAATCCAGTAACACATAGAAAATCTTTATCAACTTCTGTTCAGGTTCAGCAAATTATTTCTTTAAATCCATTACCAATGAAGAAGCATGGCTGTGACAGAGCTCCAATAAGGGCCTGTTCAGAGGTTTGGTTTCCACTTTTTTTTTTCCCTTTCTTTTTGGTCCTCTGTTTCCTTTGTTCAGTTCTTCCTATACTAATTCTTATTGCACTACCCAATGTCTGATATTATTGTTGCTCTAATGCTATTTATTTCTTAGCTGATGACTCTTGGCCTAAGTTTTTTTCTGTTTATCTATTTTCCCATGATGCACATTCTGGCAGGAGGAATTCCTGAGGGATGTAATGCAGTTTCTGATTCTTCGTGGACATTCACGTCTAATCCCACAAGGTGGTCTTGCTGAATTCCCTGAAGCCATTCTGAATGCAAAACGCCTTGACCTTTTTAACTTATACAGAGAGGTAAAATATTTGACTAGGTTAAGCTACTGCATAGAAGTCAAGAAACTGAATTTAACAAATTTGAGCACTTCAGGTGGTTTCAAGAGGAGGGTTTCATGTTGGGAATGGCATAAATTGGAAGGGACAAGTTTTCTCAAAGATGCGCAATCACACTTTGACAAATAGAATGACAGTATGGAACATGATCTCTTTTTCTCTGTTGCTCAGTAAGACATTTTCTTGCATTACATGCAAATGAATATGTTGAGACTCATGCCTTGAATCATTTTCTTAAATTGGCCTTGAGTTTCATTGAAGAAGCAAATTTCCCTCCTAGCAAATGGAACCCTCTAGGGCTAAACATACAGTAATACTTTCTTAGTCTGGAATATGACTCTTTTGCTTGAGTAGAATGCAGTCTCAAATATAGTATCCAATATCTTTTTCTTTATTTGTAGCATTCAGTTATTTACATTAGTTGGCAATTAGAATATGGTATGCGCAAGTCTTGCTGGGAGCTGCTTTATTCTTCTTTACCACTATTTTTTTTTATTTTTCCATTAAAACAACTGATTTCTAGGCTATATACATTATCTTGAGAATCGAATGATTCTTAAAGTGCAATTATTAGTGGAGAACTATTAAGTGCCATTATTAATAATAATAATATTGGAAACTCCTTTTTGTACTGGATAACCCAGGCTATACTCTCCAAGAATGCACGCCAAATTGCATGTTTTGTGGGGTCAGCCATCAAAGGGAAGTTATGTTGCTTCTTTGCCTTGTGAATCCAATTTTCAGCATATAGTTTATGGTTACTACATGTATCTTAAGAATATTACTTGGAAGAAATTTTCTGTTTGAGCTTTATGTACAAATTGAGGAAATAAATATTGTCGTTGGTTGTTTATTGTGCTGCATCTTCTGTGTTTTTATTATCTATTTCATACTTGGAAATTTGATAGAATTTTGGACATCCTATATTCATTGCAATCTTGGAGAAATTAATAATTTTCTGTTGTTATCAGGGGGTTGGTAATACACTAAAAAGACATTATGAAACTTATCTTCTGGAATATGAGTTAGCGCATGATGATGTAGATGGAGAATGCTGCTTATTGTGCCACAGGTCTCTCTTGCTCTTATCATTAATAGATATATAGGGGGAAATGAATTATGTAGAATGTAAATACCGAGCTCACCAAATATTTGTCTTACTAACAATTATTTACCTTTTATGTTGAACTACAGTAGTGCGGCTGGTGATTGGGTGAACTGCGGGATATGTGGTGAGTGGGCTCACTTTGGCTGTGATAGGCGGCAAGGACTTGGAGCATTTAAGGTATAACTAAATTGTGATTTTCAAGTGGATGCTGAAGCTTGTGAAAATAATTTCATGTTTAGTAAAGCCCCTTTTGAAGAGAAACAATCTCGCCTTCTAAATTTTCAAATCATTAAGCTTTATGAGTTTTGGGTAGTAAGAAAGAGAAGTCTTTGAGTTGTTTTGGTTTTTGTTGGGTGTGTTATGTGTGTAATAAACTGGCAAAGGGAAAGGGGGAAAGGGAAATTTTAACTTAATAGCAGATGTGAGGGATTTGAGACTGAGGTATAGACAGTGTATCCTTGTTTTTGACGTATGTATGTGAATGGCAGGACTATGCTAAAACTGATGGGCTGGAGTACGTTTGTCCTCACTGCAGCATCTCAAATTTCAGGAATAAATCCCAGAAAGCCTCAAATGGTTCTTAATAACAGGTCAAGAGTCGCTTCTCCTTCCCTATTAAGCACAATTACATAGCAAGTTTCCTTGTCACCATTCTTGGTGGTTGAGCCTCTCCTTCTCTCACATAACTGATGAGGTGGGTTTTGAGGAGTGTAATTAATTTTTACTTTTAACCCATTTCTCATTTTATGGTCACAGAAAGGGCCACCAAAGTTTACCTGCATCACTAATATATTATGTGGAGGAAGAAACCCATGAATAGAAATGTAGTACTACTATTTTTCCTAAACTCAATTGATTTAATTACGTTTAATGGTGAAGAGTGTTGGTACATTTATTTGATAGTGTAGTTAACTCATTTGTCATTATCTTCATGCTGCAATATTTGTAGGGACAGATTTTGGCTAAGTTTGCTTGCCTGGCTCTTGCGCATGCTCACATTTTTTTGGGGGCGTGTGGGAGTTGTGTGTGGGTGAGTGAGTTCAGTCTTACACATCGTTGTTTGCTCCGTAAATGGGTCTAAAATATACCTTGATCATCTAATCATGCATGATTTTTTATTGGTTATAATTGTTATTTATTTTTGTCAAGTGGTGAGCGAGTTGGTTTCGTTTAAGGTTCTGTGTTTGAGATTTTGTAAATGCAGTTATTTCTATTGGGATACTTTTGCCATAATGCACACGAATTGAGTCTGAATTAGTTAGAACAAAGTTTTGGAGAACGGGTGGCAAACAAAAAAAATTGAAGAAAGAATTGAGGTCAAGCAACCTGGGGGACATGTAATGCATAGATGTCGTATATATTTGGACCCTCAAAGGATTGACACAGCTTGACCTTATTAGCGAGAAGCATTCGACATTTTCTGATGTATGAAATCTAATTTTGATTTTATTTAGGAAAGTCATTTGGACATGAGCAATTAATTAATCTTTATGAACTTTATCCAACTCGACACAAAATAATAATGTAAGTTTTTCATTTTATATATAGATATTAATGAAAAATACTCAATTCTAACAAGATAATAAAAAGAATAATCATAAATTTTGAGTTTTCCAATAAAACAAAGAGATGACTTCCAAAAATTCTACTACTTTTTCTTTTTCTTTTCTTGTAAAGAAAATTTTATCACTTTCGAAAGTCACCTACTTTCTTTTAAAATTTTCAATTCACAAATAATAAAAAGAGAATTTACACAAGAATAGATTCAAATACATTTGATAAATTTTAAATTCATCTATTTAAATTTTTGGGGACGGGGACCTGTTGGGGTTGGCGACATAATCCCCATCGCCGTTCCCAAACTTGGAAAAAATTTGGCTCCTCATCTCCATCCACGCAGGAAAACAAATCTCATGTATTCGATGAGTATTTTGCAATCCCTATCATACAGTCATTTTTAATGTTCAGATTAAATTTTCATAATTAAATTGGAAATTTTGACCCCTTTTTTTCATGAAAAAAAGAAGAAAATTGAAGTTATGACTGGATGAAGCTGTTGATAAAGATTATGTGGGTTGGATGGAGGAGTCCAATTTAAAGAAAACCTCAGCCTACTTTGGATATTTAGATTATCAATCCACTTTTCTTTTTCATGTTATGTAGAGCTGAAATTCCCACTCAAAACAAACATAAAATTAAAAACAATAATAACTGGAAGAGCATTACAACTTAACTGTCACTTGATGAAAATATGATCTCACGTCAGTGTTGCTTCACAATCAAATTAAAGAGAAAGAAGCTAAAAAGTAAAAACTAATTAAGCCCGGCTTTCCCTTTTGATTTTACAATCATCCCATCCAATTCTTTCGCTGCTTTCTCCGCAACCGTAACAAAACAAGTGGACACCTGCACTTAGATCAATCTCTAACCATCCTTTGAAAACTAATAATATATCCTTAACATTTGAAATTTATTAAATATATAATAAAAAAATTATGTTTCATATAATTAACTTTTTATTTATTTTATTCTCCAAAAAATTAGCAGTTTTTCTGTATTTTTTAAATAAAATAATTAATCACCAAACTGGAAGTTTTTTTTTAGGCAAAACATATATCGATATTCTTAATTAGATCAGAGAAATTCTTTAACGTGATTAATCACGGACTACAGTGGATCTTATCCCCCATTATCCATTTAGAAATGATTTCATTTTGCCACTTTCTTATTGATTGCCTTCTTGTTATTTATCTACAGCGATTTTCACTATATCTTGGATAATCCAATTGCAAGACAAGACAACCACGATAAGAGAATCCATGGAACAAATACAATAAATTAATAACTGTAAAAGCCATAAGTCACTGCCTATGTACAATCAAGTCCAATAAATTTTAAACCTTCTTTGTTTGCAATTGAAATATATATGTATCTTTGACTTTTTATGGAAGAAGGGTCTCTTGTTCCCTGTGGATGACCGAAAAACACTACACTATACACAAATGGAAATAAATTTCAGGACAGCTTGAATGTGCCATAACTATACACAGAAGCAGCAGTATTGGGTAGTCCTCCATATACAGAATCAATGACGCAAACTGGAATATAGGTCTTGAAGAGAGGTGTACAATGGTTCAGCAGCCTTTGGTCTGGCCACCATCCCAAGTAGAATGTCAGACGTGGTGAGATAAGGATCCCCATAAAAGCGTAAATTAGCATCCATCCTGGTTGCAACAATATTCCCTTCCAATGACACTCCCACAAATGCACCTACAGTTTCGTAAAACATTAGCCATACCCTCATACATCACTCTACCACAAAATTTATTCATGGGAATATGGAGAAAATGACAGAAATTATACAAACACCGTAAAGCAGACAGTGATATAGAAATGATCACTAGAGTTGAAATTGCAGTGATTAATTTCAACAAGACAAAGACTTCAAAAGTAAATTCATTTCCATCACCCTAGTAAACAAAGGATACATAAAAGCAAGACTAGAAGACTGAAGACCAGCGCATATTTCAGAAAAACCGAAGAAAAAGTTTGGCCATTAGTAACAAAAACGTTTGAAAGTTTCACAGATTCAAACACCAATTACATTGAAGATACAACAACAACAACAACAAACAAAGCCTTTTACCACTAGGTGGGGTCGGCTATATGGATCAAGTGACGCCAACATGTTCTGTCTTTGCATATTTCTATGGTTAAGTTATTTATGGCTAGGTCCCTCTTAATCGTTTCTCCTATTGTTTTCTTTGGTCTTCTCCTACCTCTAGTTATTAGGTTATCTTCCATTTGGTCAACTCTACGTACCGGAGCCTCTTCCGGTCGCCTTTGTACATGACCAAACCACCTAAGGCGTGTTTCGACTAATTTCTCGACAATAGGTGCTAATTACATTGAAGATAAGCTAGAAAAAAAGGATATGTTGTAATAAAGTTCTAAGAACGCTGTACTCAACTCTACACTATCCTAGTTTCATAAGAAATTCACATATGGGTAGGAACATAACTATCAGCCCAATTATTATAGAACAACTTTGACTATTACGTTAATTTTGAAATCATTGAAGCTGAAAGCAGCAGTACTGTGACATCATAGAGTAACTCAAATATAATCATCATGCATTTAAATGAACCTTGAAAAACAAATGCCCTAGGTTATTCATGCAGTGGAAATTCAGGGATGTGCAACAAAGTTTCATTATAAACTACCTTTACTGCAACTGTAAGTATAACACATGCCAGAACCTCTATCTCCAGCTCGAATATCTGCTTCAAGCACCCTTCCAATAGGTCCTGCTGCAGCACTACAACCAGCACCAAGAGAAAAGTGCATGCGACTGCAGAATGTCTTCACAGCTTTCATATCATGAAGCACAATTATAAAATCCATAAGTTCGCCACCAATCTGGAATACAAGACGTTAGCGTCAATTCATCAGCCCAAAATAAAATCATACCCAAAGTGACTAATAAGTAAATTATAATGCTTCCTACAATACATGAGAGTGGCATACAATAAAGATTTCACAAAAATATTCATGTCTAAGAAAAACTGAAGGAAAAACAAGAGTAATTCTAGACACATGCATATTTCATGGCTTCACCTCCATACTCCTATTATTATCCTTCATTTTCCATTAAAAAAATAATAATTGTGAGCATATGCTTATTTCATGGCTCCACCTCCATACTCCTATTAATATCCTTCAATTTCTATTAAACAATAATTGTAAGCATAGTCATAGTCATAGAGACAACTATTCCAGCACATGACATAATAAAACTGGCCAAATTTTCCTCACCTGTGCACCCCACCCTAAACCCAGGGTGAATATGGATGATGGTGCAGACCATGAGCCATCTGATCTCCGAGCAACAACCAAACCAGTACCAAGTTTGTAAGAGACTAGTGCACCAGCTTTTGCAACGGTTAAAATTGCCAGGCCCTTGGCTCCTTTAAGAATGGATAGGGGGATGGACCTCTCAGGGTTGGATCTTGCCACCTGTCCATTTCAATATTACAAAATGTTTTACATATAAAAGCAATACTTATATATCAAGAAAACCTCATACACGTTTAGTACATTAGAAAAGCCATCAATCATGCAATTATTCATTAGTACTTGCTAAATACAAAATAAATTTATATGACAAAAACAGACCTGGCAGTAGCTTCTCAATGTATTTGATGCTTTATATATATCATTCTCCATAGACAAACCAATGGGAAGGTTAAGCCACCCTCTAGCACAAGTCCAATCCGTCACATCATGCTTTGCTACCTGCACAGCATTGCTTATGGTGTTGACAAGAACGCTCTGTAAAGGATCGAGCCTATCATAGCAAGCATCACAAACCCTCTGAGGATTCCTTTCCCTGAACTTAACAGGTAACAAACAACGCCCCTTTGAACATGCTCGACAAAATATGCCCCCACAAAATCGGCAATGATGTCTGCCACGGGTAAGTGCAGTAAATGGTGCAGTACATTGCATGCAAACAGTAGTAGAACTATCAGGAAGCCATTCAGGGGGTTCAGCCTCCAGAACCTCTTTGTAGGCACTATAATTAATCCCACTTGGCTCAAAAAGGGGTGGCGCACTTGGTGTGTAGACTGAAGAGTGCAAGACAGTATCTCCATTCTTTCCAGAGCCAAGAAATGATACATTTGAACTTGGGGACTGCTGACTTGTGGTAATACTAGGACCTTTGTTCCGTCCAGTCACAATAGCAATGATCCCACCTAGAACATTCTTCAAGTTCACCTCCGGAGGCATGTTAGAGGGCTCAATACTACAAGCATCATCACTTGATTCATAACCTCCGTCATATAAATCCTCAGTGCCAGAGGAAAACTGATACAAAAACTCTTGCTTTGAAGACTTTGAGTCGCCTGTACTAGATTTAGGCACAGCCCAAGGAGATTCAGCATAATGATTATCATCATCATAGTAGAATTGGTTATTCTCCTTTTCTACCTTCGAAAGTGACGAGTAAGTAACTCTATCATCAGAGACAGCCATTTACTAGACTGCATATACTAAAGATAGCAATCAACAAGACGATATAGAACTGCAATTCAAAATTCCAAGTTACAGAATTCGTTGAAAAGACACCAGAAAGAGGTAGCAAACTCACAAAGCCAGAAAAATAACTATAACAAAAATGGAATTTGATTAAAAAAATGAAATAAAGAGACACTATAATATGCCATAACAATCAAAATCGATGGGTAATCTATTCAAAATTCGTGGGCAGACCCTTCAAAAGTTAAAGAAAAACAGAAAGAAAAAAAAAATTACTTAGAAATACAATATACCTTATACGCAAACAGAGAAGAAATCGTTGGAATTAAATATCAGAGACCATAAATATATCGATGACGATGACAGAGAAGCTCGTGAAGTTGTGAAATTAGGGTTTATGGCGGATAACCCAAAAAGGGAATAAAGTATGAAAAAGGGAATTAAATGAACAAATAAAACTTGTGTCTTTTATTCAATTAGAACAACTCTGAATCGGGATTGCACCAAACCAAATAGGATGAAGATGAGGGATGAAGAAGCCTACGAACCTTGACAACTTAAAAGCTGGGTATATCTTCGAATATTGAATAAGCTAATGAATTAAAGCCAAGATTACGGAGCCAAACAAACGATTCCGTAATCACCTTAAGATAAACGACCTGATGATTTCTTACCTGCCACGCCAGTGTAAATTTTGTTTCTCTTATAAAATATTTAGTAATATTTTTAAATATTTTCTGTCAAAGTAAAAAATTAGAGGAAATTAAATTATTCTTTTTTGAGATTTAATTAAATGATATTTGATATATTAACTCTTTTAAATTTTTTATTTAAAAAAAACTCTTTTAAATTTTTTTATTAATAAAAATATTTTTTGTATAAAATAGTTTTATTATTTTATTATATTGAAACGAATGTATATATATAATTTAAATTATATCCATTGATAAAAAATAAAAGAAATTGCACGTCCTAATCTACTAGACATGACAGCAAATTTTAACGATGTTAATAATTAGTAGATATATTACCACAAAATTCATGAATTGGGGGGCAAAATGTTAATTCTATATAAGAAAGAAAGAGGGGCAATGCAATAGAAAAGCAAAGTTTAAGTTAAATATATGCATTTTCTCCTTAAAAATAAATTAAAAGAAAGATACTCATAATATTATATCAAAAATTAAATATTAGAAAATCTGGCTGTAGTATTTTTTCCTTTTTTTAAAAAAAAAATAGATAAAGTCAGGTTCAATTCTATTCATAAAAAGCAAAATCATCAGGACAGGGCAAATTCTTATCCTCGTATTATGAACATGAAAGAGATTTGCAGAGGCAAATAATAAAAATTTCTTTAACGCATCACCCATCTTCAGGTACAAATGGAATTGCCATGATCTCATTCTAGAAAAATATAAATACTACAATGCATTGATCAACTTCAAAACCAAGACTCATATTCGAAGCTTCTTTCCAGGTTGGACCTCGTCATCATAATGGTGACCAGCCTCACCATCGGTCTCCTTTTCCATCTTCTTCCTGGCTAGTATCTTATTGATCTTGTGCAGCTCATTATTGAGCTTCTGATCCTTGTTTTGCTTTCGCGTCTTCCTACCATCTTGCATCTTTACGCCAAACTGAAATGCAGCCTTTGGCATTGCTTCCTTCTGCTCATTGTAAGTAGCCCATTCTTCTTCAGTTTCAAAGTCCCATCGATGAAGACGACCTTTTGCCTATTAAGTGAGCATTCCAACTTGTGATTATCAGCACTCAACCCAGTTATAAACAGAAAATAAAATGCCTTATGATAACAAGCTTTATCAATAATTCAAAATGGTTTTTCCCCAAATAAAACAACGATGACAAGAAGCGTGATATAGCTTATTTATATTATATACTACTTCACTGAAATCATGACATGATAATTTATACACACTCAAAGCAAAATAAATTTTACTGCCAAGTAAAACCACTTACCCTTCCACCCATATCCATTTTGGACAAGTCATCTTCGTCATCGCTGTCCACTACTTCACGGTTATACTCTTGATACCCCGGATAACATTCAGAATAACTCTCAGAGATAAAGTTGGGATCTTTTTCACGTGCATCTTTCTCCCTGAGTTGTTGAAGTCTCTGGTCATCTCGCTTGAACACTGATCCTAAACCTCGATCCTTCTCTTCTTGAGTCATAAAGCGTGGATCTTGTGGAATATTTAAACCTGCTTGTAAATCATAAGCCTGCATATTTTGCTGAAGGTATTGATCAGGGTAAGCCAGTTGTTCAGCATATTGGTACTCCTGCCACTCTCCTTGGTAACCACCAGCCATGGCTTGTGCTTGCATTACATCATATCCATTCTGAGCCCGCACATTTAAATCAAAGAAGATAGAGAAACTCAATAGAGAAACAGATAAAATCAAAAGAAGCAAACAATTTATGAAGACAAGCACCACTATAATAATTATTTTATACTAGTTTTTAAGTAACCATTATTATGAGCACCAACTTACTGCTTCTTGCCATCCTTGAGGCACAACAGAAGGTGGGACAGGACCATAGGTAGGTTCGGTAAAATATGAAGGTTTTTCTTTGTTCCTAGGAGACTCTTCCATGTCCTCGGAGAGAGGGCTTTGGCTCAAGTCTTTACCAGGAACATCATAGTCAACACCATCTCCTACAAAAATGTCATCATCTTCTGCTCTAGCAACAGCTGGGCCTTGTTTCTCTCTTGAATTAAGAGAATATTTCTTTGCAGGAGGAGGAGGAGGTGGTGGAATAAATTCTCTTTCAGTATGATTCTTTGGCCCAGCACCTTCAACCTTTGATGGCTTATCCTCTTCGTCATATCCATTACCAACAGCTAAATTCTTTCCTGTGTTCAAACAACAAGATAGAGGCAGGAACCAATTATTTATAAAAAATTCAACAAGATAATAATTAAAATAAATGAAAACCAAAATTGTATACAAAAGAAAGGATACAATTTGTGTTATAATCCATTTGAAGATAGTTGTAAACAAAAACATGCAATATGATCATGCATCTAAAAGACAGTGTTCAAAACTCCCAGATGATCTGTTAAGTGCAGTAATTACCTTTTGCATCTTTTTCCTTCTTTTTCTTCTTTAGAACCTTCCCAGAAGAGCCAAGACGGAGATATGACATAATCTTAGCAATCCGATCTAGAACAGACCCATCAACATTAACTGTAACCATCTCCTGTGCAAAAAAAGAGGAAAGTACATCAGACAACATCTACAGGACAAACTAACCAAGGTGAAAGAACAAAGGTCAAGATAAAATATCAAGAACATGTACCTCTGGCACTGGACAGTCAGCTTTACTCCGCTGCAGGGTAGTTGGAATATCATGATGATACCCACCCTCCTAACAGACCAAAAAGGGAATTTATGTCAGATAGGTGCCTCTTAGAGATCAGAAAATAATGCTATAAAAGCAACACAACTATCTTAACCTGTCTAAAGATCTTTTTACAACTGAACTTCCCAAAATTACCACCCTATTCTTAGTAAGTTAGCTCCATAAGGTGAACAGAACAATGTTTCCTTCATTATTTTGAGTATTATCATATATACTTTATGCACCTCCAAGATCAGAATGAAGCAGGATACAACATGTAAAACTAGTTTCAGGTCTTACACGTTGCATAAATAATGTTCAAAATGACGATTTACATTGAAGAAGCTACAATACTTGCAGAGCATAGGCACAGAGTGAGAGAGAGGAAGATGAGCAGACAAAAAGAGAGACTATCCAAAGAAGATATACTGGCTTCTTATATGCAACAAACAAATCTACTGAAGGCAAGAAAGAAGCATGCCCAAGTCACTTGCGAGATCAGCAGATTGCCAAGTGCATATTTTCAAGGTGCACATGGGCTCTCACATAGATGGCTAGACACAACAGTATAAGCAAGTAATATCATGTATTAAATAAGCCTTCAAAACAAAATAGACTCTAAGAAGCACAAGCAAACAAATCAAAGAAATGGAAATTCTCACCATGTTAAAGATAAATGACATTCGACCAGGGAGAAACATCTCATTTGTTTTTATGACGGTCTGAGGCTTAACTATCCACTGATAAACGGACTGAAAGAAAAATGAAAGTAATCATAATCAGACAACCAGGCTTGAAAATAAAATATTAAACAGAAAAAGTATTCTCCAACTCCAAATTTAAACAAATCTTCAAACACACACCTTTGCAGTTGATGTGCGAAATGACACTTGTTGGTCTTCCTTAGATGCTCTGTCAGCAAATCACAGGCATATATCAAAATTAAATATATTGGGGACAAAAATTAAATAAACAATGTTATGCTTTCAATTAATAGCATCAATAGAAATTACAGAACTGAAAATTCTGACTTCAAAATCACAATTTACCTAGGTTTCCCATCAGCATCATCCCCAGCATCTGGCTTCTTATCAATTTCACTTCTTACTTTGTTCAGCAAAGCATAATCTAGACCTTTGACCAAATGCGTATGCTCCACATCACCTGGCCAACATCAATAAAGCAAAAACAGAGGGCTCCTCAGTTTATAGCACAAACAGTGAATGTCTAATTTTTTTAGTTACTTCAAAAATTATTCACATGAGTATTGCCTCCACATTGACAATCAAGCCTGAATAGGTTGAAATGACCCAACATTCAGGATTCCCATGTACTAAACATCTCTAAAAAATCTATTTTAATGAATAACAAGTCTTATACACTTGTTATAATATAGAGACCTCAATAATTGGTTAAGGGGGGAGAACACTAACTTAAGATTGTCTTTTTTTCTGAAGAATTGGCACAAGGTGGACAAAGGGGATAAAAATCAATAAGATAATCATAAATACAAACCTCCAAGGTACTTGCTCTTCTCAATGGATAATTTGTGTGCATCAGCTGACCTAAAAGAAGTAGTCAAATTGTCAAGAATTATTTTTGTTGGACTTATATTGGGGAATGGAAAGCATGTGGAGGAACCCAAACTAGAAAGCATATCTTACCACATATATAATAGAAAGCAGTGGAAACCTTACCGTAAATCTACAGTACCAGGAGGAGCAACTGCATGAAGTCCCAATTCAGTTGATTCATAATCAGGATTCTGATCCTCTCTCCGCTCTTTAGCTCGATCTCTATATTTTGGTGTTTCCGGTTCTTCCAATTTCTCTTCCCTGGGATATTCCAGTATCAAAATTATATAATGATCACATACCAAACCAAACTCCATGTACCCCTCCATCCAAAGTATATGCAGCCATAATTTTTTTCCTTTTTTGCAATAAACATAAAGCAAAAAATACAAATATGAACTTAGTTATTCTAGCAATTTTTTCATAACCACTTCAAGAACCAATAGCCGTCAAAACAAACCGAGTTGAAATCAGTTCCTAAACCGGTGGCACTCTCATGATAAGGGGATTTATATCATTAACGGATTAATCACCCTCAGGAAACAAAAGGGGCACAGAATAATATTCCCTTTACAAAGAAAAATACAGAACTTGGGCAAGGAACAATTAAGTTCCCTCATTGTAACTTGCATTCAAATACCTAAACATAAACCAGCTAATGAGAGACAACACCACATTGGGAAGTTTCCCATGAAATCAAGCACAACCCATACTATCTATAGCCGTTTAAATCAAACAAGTAAACTGGATATAACTCACTTGCGACGGATAGCTTTCTCCTTGTAATTTCTCTTAGACGACATTTTGAAAGCAATCTACACAGTTCCTGGTAATTTTGAATGGAATTTTCTTGAATCTCAAAATGAAAGCTGGGATTTCCAATCGAAGATGAAAAGCAGCATATTCTTCACGTCGTCGTAGAAAGTTTTCAGGTTAGGGCTTACTGCTACAGAAGGAACGTGAAGCAGCCGAACTTCTGGCAAACGAAGAAAGATGAGGAGAAAAATATCAAATTACGAAAATGACCTCCATCAGTATAAATAGAAGAATATCTACCCAACAAAAAAAAGACAGTACAAAATTGTAAACCGGGTCCAAGGGTCGATCCATCCCAAAAATAAAAAACAATAAATATAGTATAATATATTTATGTTTATATTTTTTTTCTAACTTTAATTATATTTTTTATTTATAATAGTTTAGAGATTTTCTTAAAAATAAAAGTCATTCACATATTTTTTTGAACCTGTTTAAAATTAAAACTCCATGTACTTTTTTACATTTACTCATTACTAAATATCTATATATCTTATTTCAAAAAAAATCTATATATCATTATATCTATCTATTGAATTAAATATTTTAGAGAGTAATAAGACGTCATTCCAATACCTTGTTATTAAATGAATCTTTTGTTATCTTTTCAAAAGAGTTGTGTGTGAAAGACCATAAATGTGATGTGATTAACTTGATTTTTAGGAAAAAGAAATAGTATTAAATAACAATACTATAGTTTCATTATAGAACTTGTCGAACCACCAATCCAAATAAATGTCAATGAGATATTATAACATTGTGTTATAGCACCTTTAACCCCTAACCTTTGTCCTTTACATGTATGGAAATGTTATTGACGGCCACTACAGCACTACACTCACCGACAATCACAAAGTGATACAGCAATTATCTTAATTAAAGCATACCTGCATTGCTTGCATCGCCAGAGAAAGCATTTATATATAGACGTAAGAGGAAGAGGAAGAGGAAGAAGAAGAATTGAAGAGTGTGTAGTGTGTAGTGTGTGTAGTGTAGAGATGAGAATGGGAAAGGTAAAGTGTTATTTGAATGGGGTTGTGATTTGCATGAGCTTGATTGGTTATATGATGAGTTTGAGTGGGTGTGATTGTGATTGTGAGGCAGACAAGAGTATTAATAATATTAGTGCCGCCTTGTTTATATTCGGTGATTCCACTGTGGATACTGGGAACAACAACTACATAGAGACTACGCCAGAGAACAAAGCTAATTACGAGCCTTATGGGCAGAACAACGCCGACTTTCTACAACCCACAGGACGCTTCTCTGATGGGCGTGTTATTGTAGATTTTATAGGCAAGTATATATCACACCATCATCGTCTTTTCCTTTTTAATAATTTGTTTTTAATTTCTTATCCTCCTTGAAAATAGAACGCGATCATTAATGGCCCCGTAGTATCTAAAAGATTAGTCATCACGTAAGGTGTCATTTTTATATTTTTGTTATTACAGTTTGAATAAAGGATTATATATATGTTAAATTCTAATTAGCTTACTAATTTTGCTTGCTGGCCTGGTGTTCGTATATATTTAGCGGAATATGCAAAGCTGCCCTTGATTCCTCCATTTTTAGAACCATCTGCTGATCATACCCACGGTGTCAACTTTGCTTCTGGAGGGGCTGGTGTTCTTTCCGAAACCAATCAAGGATTGGTAATTAAGTATACATATCTAGCTAGTACTATTTTCTTGTAATAATTTAAGACAAATATAGATAGATTGTGATTTGTGAGGAGACCCTTTTGTTTAAGGTGATTGATCTTCAAACACAACTAAGGAACTTCGAAGAAGTGAGAAAATCTCTAGCAGAAAAGATGGGAGAAGAAAGAGCAAAAGAAGTAATCTCAGAAGCTGTTTATTTCTTCAGCATTGGAAGCAACGATTATATGGGCGGTTATCTTGCTAACCCAAAGATGCAGGAAAGCTTCAATCCTGAACAGTACATTGGAATGGTCATTGGCAATTTGACACACTCAATCCAAGTAAGCCCATTTAGCTACCTACAACCTTAAATAATGGCCTGTGATATATATATGGAGAAAAAACTCTCTTGAAATTCAATTCCTACCATAAAATTGCTCATGCATGTGTATAGCAATCTTCTGAGTATTGATCTTCCCAAATGATTTATATTTTTGCCCTAAATTTAACAAAGAAAAAGTGAGATTGAATTGTTGGTAAACTAGAATTTAATAATAATATATAATAACGAGTAGTTCATCATGTTTAATTATTTGCATATGTATGTATGTATATTCAGAGTCTGTATGAGAAGGGAGCTAGAAAGTTTGGGTTTTTAAGCTTGTCACCTTTGGGTTGCTTGCCAGCTCTAAGAGTTGTAAACCCAGACCCAGAAGGAGGATGTTTCGAAGCAGCTTCGTCTCTTGCAGGAGCACATAATACTGCTCTAACAAATGTCCTCACTACTCTTCAACATGCACTCAAAGGCTTCATGTACTCCAACTCTAATTTCTACGATTGGCTTCTCCACAGAATAAATGATCCTACTAATTATGGTATGTACTATCACAAACATTTTTTTATTATCTTTAACTATTTGTGCCAACTCACATTGACATACTAAAAATGTCTTTTATATCCTCAAATTTTATACTAACATTTAACTTTGTCCCAAAAGTTTCGAATTGTAATTGATTTCGTCTCCGATAATATTGTTTTAATTTAAATTTCACTCTAACACTTAACATCATCTAAATTATTAATGATAAATAATAACATGACATCGCACATGTAATATCAATGTTAACTTATCACTCACAATAATGTCGTTTCTTCTTATTAATATTAACATAAAACGATATCGCTTCTTCATATTAAGAAGAAAATTATGAAAAATGTATTATTTTAAGTGATGTATTAACATTAATATTATATATGTGTATCGTCATATTATCATTTTTTTTTGTTAATAATTTGCTTGATTTGAAATGTTACCATAAAATCTATTGTAATTCAAAATTCTAAAGAAAAATTATATCAACAAAATTTGGGAAGGAATTGAAAAAATGATATAAATTTTCGGTGATAACAAATATTGTGGCTGTATAACATATTTTGATATTTGGTATATATGATAGGTGACACAGCCAGATATGTGATCGAGAATATATATATAGGATTGTGACATTTTTATAATAATGAAGGTCGTAGGTAGATGTTGATAAAGTAAAGCTTAATTAGTGTTTTTGACGAAGGTTTCAAGGATGGAGTGAATGCGTGCTGTGGAAGCGGAGCATACGGTGGCATATTCAGT
This sequence comes from Senna tora, assembly GCA_014851425.1. Taxonomy (NCBI): domain Eukaryota; kingdom Viridiplantae; phylum Streptophyta; class Magnoliopsida; order Fabales; family Fabaceae; genus Senna; species Senna tora. Next base: position 4,690,518 of record CM026262.1, on the reverse strand, counting down.
TGTGGGGGGACGAAGAAAACGACAGAGTATAGTCTATGCGACAACGCAGAGGAGCATGTGTGGTGGGATTCTTTCCACCCAACACACAAGATTCACCACCAATTCGCCAATGCTTTGTGGAGTGGCACACGTGATTCCGTAGCTCCCTATAACTTGCAACAACTCTTCGCCAATACCATTAAACGCACCATTGCCCATGTCGTTGATGACCCACAACTACAATACAACTTCTGAATTCACTAATCATATTCATATATATAATACTACCGCTTTTAACTCTCCATCAATAATATATCAATGCACACTACTTGCATTGCACATATAAGGACTACATATAACAAGTGGTGTCTCTAGTTTGTGACATCGATGAATGAATAATTGAAAGCAATTATTACAAATAATATTTTTTTTTTTGCCAAATTACTCTTTTGATCCTCAACGTTTGTATAAAGTTTAATATTGGTCATCAGCGTTTCAAAAAATTATTTTAGGTCCTCAATGTTTTTTTTGTCAAAATTGATCATCTAACATAATATTTGTCTAGTTTTGACATAAAATGCTGACGTGGAAAACTTATGTAGTACACTCTCTCTCCTACGTGTCGTTTTGCTGAGTTTGAGTGAGAGAGGGTGCTATGTCATTTAAATATGACACGTAGGAAAGAGGGTGTGTCACATAAGCCTTCTACGTCAGCATTTAATGGCAAAACCAGACAAATATTACACTAGAGGGCCAATTTTGACATAAAAAAACGTTGAGGACCAAAAGAGTAATTTGACCTTTTTTTTTTTCACAACTACTTACAAGAAGAGTTATAAATTTAATAACAATGTATGACAAAAAAAATTATTGGCTAAACTTGGTATTGTAGTAATATAGATAGATAGGTATTAATAACAATAGAAATTGTATATGTAGTTAATTACTTCAATTAATTTATTAACATCATTTTAATTGAAATTGATTAAAATGGACTAATTTGATTCCATACCATCAATTAGGAGAATCACTAATCAACAAAGCAATATGCCTTTTTTGATCGTAAATAAATTTGCATTGATTAATAATTTTAATCTAATACAATTAAGTTCCATTTAGAGAGATTTAAAAGCAGTAACATCAGGAAAGTTGAAATAAATTAGGGCAGCCATTAAGTTCAGGATCTTGTTTTTTAACGAACTTTAATTTCTAATGATGTTTTTTTAATTAAAATATAATAAATTAAATCTTTGATTTTATCAATGATATTAAGATCTTGATTTTATTAGTAAGATCTTATAATATTACGATCTTATTCATAGAAATTGATCTCGATTTTAAATAAAATACAAATTTACCAGGATAATAATATTATGATCTCATATTAAAAATTTATAATTTTAAAAAAAATCAAAAATCGCACTAGCATTTCACAATGATAAAAGTAGTTATTTTATGAAATTTATTTTAACATATATCTTTAAAATTTAAATATATCATGGTCTATTTTATGAAAGAATGATACATTTTTTAACAATTTTATAATTATAAAAGAGATATTATACTATTATATGTATTTTATAAAAATGATAGGATCTTACAATTCTCGATCCAATCTTACAATTTGATATATTTTATTTTATTTTATTTTGTTTCTTATCATCCCATTATCGACAATCTTATTCGAGCTAACTGAGGTCCCATAACGGGGGTAGAACTTTCCTAGCAGAGGTTTTTCATACATAAGACTCGAACCGAGACATTGCTTAAAGAGAATGAAATACCTATCACTCCAATCAATCACCTATTGATAATTCGATATATTTTATAACTCTTTTGATTTTATACAATAATTTGACAACATTAATTTTTATATTAAACAAACATGTTATCATTAAATTGTTCCCAAAATTTAACAGAAAATTAATAAAATAACAAGGCATAAAATGGGCCAAATCAAGAGAAGCCAAAATATACACTTCACCATCACCAATGATTAATTGAGTTTAGCGTCTGATAAATTATGAATATGGGTTTGAAAATCAACTGAACTGATAAGAAAAAAAAATGCTACAAGATAATTTATAACAATAAAATTTTAATATTGACTGCCGTCCTAGGCTAGGCAGGATAATTATTTAAATTGAGAGACTTTTCACACATATAAATAAAATTATGTATGCTAAAAATAATTAATTTTATAATTAAGAAAGAAGAAGAAGCTGAGAGGAGAGGCAGAAGATATGTCTCCTCCTTCATTTTCGAGAAGCCGTCGTGAAAGATTATAGATGACACGTTAGTTTGCATTTACGTCGGTCGTTGAATCAAATAAAAAATTAAAATCGTAAAGAAGAAAATTCAAATATAATTATTACATATATTTTTCTTTATTATGTTTGCAAAACAAGCTTTGTAATAAATAATTTCACATGTAAGAGATACACCTATTTTTATTTTTATTCTTTTCAAATGTGTGGATGCGAAGTTGTGGTTTTGATTAAGATCTTTGGATCTGAGCTTCTCTTTCGTTGAGGAAAAATTTAGAAAAATTATATTGAAATTATGTACAAAAATAAAAAGAGAGAAATGAAGCAATAATTAGCTGCTCTTCTTCCCTGTCTGTCTCCGTGGCTTCAACCATTTTTTTTTCTCTCGAACTTCCCAAATCTGTTCCTTTCGATTTTCCCCCTTTTTCCCCGCTTCATCTTCTCCTCGTTTCTCTTTCAATTCCGTACAAGGCTTCCATTTTCAAATTCCCCACCTCTTCCTCTCTGTGAGCATACCATTACACGTTCCATTCATCAGCGGGAATTTGCAATTTCTATTGTTGAGCTGAAAATTATTCGATCTGTGTATTAGGATTCACGCTGAGGTCGAGCGAGGATCAGCGGGTCCTAGGCTATATCAGATAGCTGCCGCAACCACGAACAAGTAATGGTGGTGATTCTGATTGGACATGGAGGGGTAGAATAGAAAGAGCTGGAATGATGAAGGGAGCTCGATGATTTTAACGTTTTTGGAAGATAATGCTGTATTTGAAGCAGCCTAGAGATCATGATATGGGATTGTATTGTTGGGTTGTGGACGTTCTGCATTGTGGCTCAAATTAGGTGATTCTGAATTTCGTAATTGCTTCGCCTTGCATGCCATTTTGATATTTCCCTGAGCCTGAGGCTCGGGGGATCTGAATTTTGCAAAAAAAGAAAAAGTCATGGGGTCGTCAGAGAATGAACCTTCTCACTCTCCCTCTGCGCAAGACGAACCCCGCGCTCCTGAACATGTTTGTATGCAGAAATTTAGGCTCTACCAGACTCAATCGGTATGTCTTCTTTTCTTCGTCGGCTTTCCACTTTTTCGTAACTTATTGTCTCTACTACAATATTTAGATAGATCTCTATGATTTTGTCATTATCGATCATTCATCTGAAAAGATTTTTGTTTTATGCTTTTCTGCTAAATGATTCTATAGCATTATTCTTCTTTTGATTTTCATAGTTCCCTTAGTTTAACAGTAATTCTAGCACAAATTAGCTTGTTCTGTGTCGTGGAAATATATATGTCAATCGTTTTGTCTCTTGCATCTGATTAAAATGATGCCCTATACGCTTACAGCGATCTCCTCTGCAGATCATAAGATCAACGCACTTTTTTTGGCTCATGTTTGCATATTCAATGTTAAAATGTGCGTTCGTGGGATCTTAAACATTCCAGTCATCCAGTGTATTTTTATTAGCCTTTCCCTTGTAATACTCCACTCACGCATGTCAAAGATGGCTCCTATGCAATGCATTTACCTTCATCCATTGCATTGCTATATAAAAATTAGTTCGGCAAAGGAAGCAGTGCTATTTAACTTCATAATCCCATTCCATGTTTCAGTTGAACTAGAACTTGCTAATGGGTTTCTTCTTTCCAAATGCCTCTGCATGAACATTTTGTCTCTTTGCATGTGGAATACCTTGGTGGATGCTTACTACCCTAGTTCCTTTGAACCTTTACGTGGCGTTTGCCTTACTTGTACTCGGGTCTACTCCAGCACCAGTTCAAGCGTTAAGCTTGGTTTAACCCATTTGAACAATATTGAGTGACATCATTGGGCATTATTGAATTTTTGCAGTACTTATTGTGCAAACTGCCAAGTATTCTTTACCTTATGCATTTGTTTATGTTTATGTCACAGAATTTTTACATGATAGGAAGGGACAAGAGCAGGACATATTGGAGAGTGCTAAAGATTGACCGTCTAGATCCTTCTGAGCTAAACATATGTGAAGACTCTACAACCTACACCGAAAGTGAATGCTCTGAGTTGTTGAGGCGGATACATGAAGGGAACATGTCCACAGGTGGACTGAAATTTATTACAACGTGTTATGGAATTGTTGGTATGTTGATTCGTGATATCTTGTTTAGATGTCCCTTGGCAAACTATCACGTTTTATCTTGATATGTTTCTGCTTTTCTGCTTTTAGGGTTCGTCAAATTTTTAGGGCCTTATTACATGCTGCTTATCACGAAAAGAAGGCAAATTGGTGCAATCTGTGGCCATACAGTATATGCTGTATCGAAGAGTACAATGATACCACTACCAAATTCTTCTGTTCATTCTAACATCGCCAGTTCTAAAAATGAAAACAGGTCTTTACAATCTCTTTTGTTTTATTACCATTTTTTATTGTTAAGGAAATAGTGAACTACAATCTCTTTTGTTTTATTACAAAAAATAAAGAAGGGGTATAAGACATCCTCCTAGAGAAACCACTAAAATCACAAAAAGAGAAAGCACTAAAACAAAAACAAAAAATCACAAAACCATGAAACAAGGAAATTAATCTTTTGGCTATTACCAAAACCCTTAATGTTCCCAAGGGATGCTCAGTATCTACTTGCATTTATATTTAATTTGTCTAAACGCTGATTCTTTCCTTTGGTATAACAATTTAAAATGTGAAGTTACTTTAAATTTATTTTATATGCATGAATTGATAGCCTTCACAGTTTGTCTACCTTTATCCAATTTAAAATTATTTCTACTCTCCTGTGTTTCTTTTAATATATAAAGATAAGATAAAAATTGGTGGAGATCTCATATTAACATTTGCTTATCTTCTGTTTGAATGGAATATAAAAAATCACGTTAAAAAGTTCTCAGATTTGTTGACAAATACTTTGTTTTTATTAGATTTTGACAATGCTGAAATGCAGCACAACTTAAGAGTAGGAAGAACTTATTTTTAATGCTTGCTACTATTTCTTTAGTTTAAGCATTATGTTTTAGCCTTATGTCATTTTTTATTGTTCAAAACTTTGTCCTTTTTTTTTGATAGAATCAAAACTTTGTCATATTGTTTTAATATATATACTTCTTATGTATTGGCATTTTAGATACAAGAAGCTCCTATGCATGGTCGACCTTACAAAGGACTTCTTTTTCAGCTACTCATACCACATTATGCGTAGTCTTCAAAAGAACTTGTGTCATAATGAGACAGGTCAAGTACTTTATGAGACCATGTTTGTCTGGAATGAGTTCTTGACTCGGGGAATTAGGAACCACCTCCAAAATACTCTTTGGACAGTTGCATTAGTGTATGGCTTTTTTAAACAGGTGAGATTAAATGGCTCTTGGAGCCTTTGAAACTGAGTAATATGATAAACATAATCTTATTCAAGTGACAAAATTGAAATATTATCTAGTTATTTGTTAACATTGCAACTGCTTCTGACATTAGCAGGCTAATTTTACAAATTATTATTTACGGCTCAATTGAAGTAGTTGTATTGTCATTCTGAGATTGAAAATCTGATTTCTATCTGGTGGCTGTATTAGGACACGCTTACAGTAGCTGGGCGAGAGTTCATACTGACCCTCATTTCAAGACGATCACGTCATTATGCTGGAACAAGGTCTGAAAATTCCGTCCTATATTTCTCCCTAAACACTTCAAGTTCATTTTTTGTTATCCATTTTCCCATGTGATTTTGCGGTGCAAATGCTTCAATTGATTTATGATTATACATCAGAATATATGATTTATGTTTGCTGCTTTACCAACTTACCTAGTTTATCTAGTCTCTCCTCTGATAATTATATCTTTTTTGAGTTGATGATTCAATCTCAGTACACCTGTCATTTTTTCAATTCTCTAGTTGTTTCATGCGTTTGACTTTTGAAGTTTGAATATAAAATGACACTTGCAATCATTTGCTAAATTTTGCACCATGGAATCCCAAAAGTTTACCTCCTTTATTCTCTTTCGATCACTCTCCTATGCTTTTCTATGTTTCTTCATGTAACATCTTCCTCTTATTTTGCATATTAGATGTAATTTGATTATTACACCTTATTCACTGCAATGATTTTACTACCTTGTTTTTTTTTTAAGTGAATGCTTTGTTGAAATTCTAATTCATGGAAGAATAGGCCATACTTTGTTATTGCATTGCTCATTTAGGTCCTATTAGCAAAAGCTATACATACCTTCTATTGTCTCAACACTTGATAGTTGATACATTTAATCTCCTTTAGCAAGTAGATGGAATAGATATAAATTCTACAGAAAAAATGAGATCAAAGATGAGGAAAGGAGAGTTAGGCAAATTTGAAAATAATACTGGATTGTTTGACCAACTTAAGACCCATTATTTTCTTTATCATTCATTCCAACCACCTATCAATGCTGCTGTACTCCAATTATGACATTGCATTTTGGACAATGTCTTGTCAAGTAGGATTCTCTTTTGTCTGCCACAGAAGACACTTAAGATGGAATTTATCTATGATTCAGATAATCTAGTATTAATAAATGGGTTGGAAGAAGGCTTTGACTTTAAACTAGATACTGAGGAGGTTTCACAATGAAGGAGGCTGGATGCATCATGTTCTTGTTTTCTGTCACTTTATCTGTTAGCAGTACTTATAATAATTTACTATCAGTACATTCTTATAATGTACAGATCTATTTCATTAATACCTCTATTAGATACAGTGCCTATAATAGCATGTGTTTTTAACATCTACATATCTAACACGTCAAACTTTCAATACAAAGATTCTAGTCCCTTATTTTATTATTGACTTTTCCATGTTACCAAATAAAATTAATGCCTACATATTGATAGTGTTGATGTGTGCAGTCTTCAGTTAACTATCTTTGTTTATTGTATGTAGGTATTTGAGAAGAGGTGTTAATGAGAAGGGTAGAGTAGCTAATGATGTTGAGACAGAACAAATTGTGTTTGAGGATGTTCCAGAAGGTCTTCCTGTTCAAATAAGTTCTGTTGTCCAGAACCGTGGTTCAATCCCTCTTTTCTGGTCACAGGAAACTTCTCGTTTGAATCTTAAACCTGATATTATTTGTATGTTTTCCTAAATGTTGTAGTTTTTGCTCTCTCTTTTTTGTCTTGTCTTTTTTATGTGCATGTGCCTATATGTTTGCTTATCAGTCATTTGTTCTATTTCAGTGTCAAAGAAAGATCAGAATTATCAAGCCACCAGATTGCACTTTGAAAATCTCGTCCAAAGATATGGGAATCCCATAATAATTTTGAATTTAATAAAGGTAATTTTCTTTTGTCTGAAGGAAATGATCCCCATTTATTAGACATGTTATCATATAATTTATTCAATGTGCATTTTTATTCTATATTAGTCATCAACTCGTCATCATATGTACAGAAGTTATTGATACATATAGATGTTTTATATGTTAATATCTCTTGGACTTGTTTCATCTCACATCTTTGCTAAAATCAAAGAAAGAAGGCAATTTCTTATGGCAAGTGTGATTTTTGTTAATGAAATGTAGTATATAAGATTTATATGTCTCATTTACTATATAACTCTTGTGTGATTGATGTTGCATATTTTGTCCAACAGACCCATGAGAAGAAACCTCGTGAGTCCATACTTCGTTCAGAGTTTGCTAATGCGATTGATTTCATTAATAAAGATTTATCTGAGGAGACTCGTCTTAGGTTCCTTCACTGGGATCTGCACAAACATTTTCGAAGGTGAATGTCGTTTAGTATATATTGCTCTCCTTAAAAAATAACGTTGTGGGCTCTCTGAGGAAGTTGATTCAAAAGTATGTTTTCTTTTCTCCTTCCAGCAAATCAGCAAATGTCTTGCTACTTCTGGGCAAAGTAGCTGCATATGCGTTGACATTAACAGGTTTTTTCTATTGTCAAGTGACACCAACCTTGAGACCTGAGGAATGTTTAAGATGGCCATCTACAGAGTAAGTTCATCACATGTTTACAAATTACTACGACTTCTTTCACCATTTCTCAGATCCACTCCATCTGGACTAAAACTTGTAAAATGGCTGGAGAAAAAGATAGAACAATGATATGATATTTTTGGTAGAACATGAGCAATTTTAGTGAGAAGTAATGTGATACTTGATGGAGATAAAGTACCTTGACAACTAAACTTCTTTTACTGTTATATCTTGTTTACTGACATTAAGGTTTGCATCCAGCAATGTTGATAAGGGAAGCTTTTCACCAAAGCATCTTGACAATAACAATGATAATGAGGATGCTAATAATTTAGAGAGAAAGCCAAGTGGAGGAAATAGTGTAGTTAATGGAAATCATTCTGTCAAGCCACCAATGCTTCAGAGGGGGGTGCTCAGGACCAATTGCATAGACTGCTTAGATCGTACAAATGTTGCGCAGTATGCATATGGCTTGGCTGCTCTTGGGCACCAGCTCCATGCTTTGGGAATTATTGACCACCCAAAAATTGACCTTGATGACCCTGTAGCTGATGATTTGATGGGATTTTATGAACGCATGGGTGACACGCTTGCACACCAGTATGGTGGTTCTGCAGCACATAACAAGGTGATCTTGAAGTTCTAAGGCACTTTGCAATTGCTTCAGTTTTCACTGTTTATTCTAGCATGGAATTTGACATTTGTGCTACATTATTTATTTTCCATAATAACCTTTTGAAGCCATTTTGACAAAAAATTAATCTATTTTGTTATTGGGTTTAGGTTTTATAATGGATTAGGTAATTTTGAACCTTATTGATTTGGTAAAGGACTCATTCTTCTTGGATAAAAGAAGAGATAAAGGTATTAATAAAGAAAGAAACAAACAAAACCTCTTTATTTATTTATAATTTATGTAGGGATTAACCATTTTTTATAATCTAATTTTTCTGTCTGAGTTGTATGCTATACTTTAGTCTTCTTAGCTTTCTTTAAGGAACTATGGGAGTCAATTTATGCAGAGTGTTGGTTTCATGTGTCATTTCAAAGAATATCAGCATATAGAGCATTGTGACTCCCACTGACAGCAAATCATGGAATCTTATATATTCACCTTATATCACACGGCATAATATAAGATCCTGGAGCCTGGTTGCGATTGCTTTCATCGTTTTCTGTTTTCATTTTCATTGAAAACATGAAATGCGTTTGGTATAGTTTATTAGAAAATATTTTCTGGAAATATTTCAAAATAGGAAACATAAAAAATATTATCATTTAATTATAGTCAAACTCAAAAATCAACAAAAAAACTAAGTTATTCAAGTTATTTAATTATAAGTATGAACAAATTTTTTTTTAATGAAAGTATGAACAAAATTTTAACTCTACATATCAAACATATTTTTAAAATATTGAAAACTTGGAAATAGAAAATGAAATCTGAAAATGTTTTCGCAAACCAAACGCATAGTTTTCATGAGAATGAGGTTAAGTCACTCAATGATTGCAGCCACTCTTTTGGTTTTTCTTTATTTCTTGTCTGTCATACCTGATCCCACTTTAGCATTTAATGGGCATAGTTGCAGTAGTCATGAGGTTTTCTTGTTGAGAATTGTTATTGAATTGGTCTGCACACCTTGTCTGTCATACCTCTTTACTGTTTATGGGCAGAGTAGCAGTAGTCATGATATTTTCTTATTGAGTATTGTTATTGATTTGGTTTGCACACTATTATAGCATATGTTCTCTTTAACCTCTTCCATTAATCTATTCCCTTCAACTTTTGTTGCTGTGTAGATATTCTCTGAGAGGAGGGGTCAATGGAGAGCTGCAACTGAATCCCAGGAGTTCTTTAGGACTCTTCAACGCTATTACAGCAATGCATACATGGATGCTGAGAAACAAGATGCAATTAATGTGTATGTGTGTCGTGCCGTCATTTTCTTTTTTTCAGTTTTCTATGGCTCATCCTAGTCATATTATTTACATTGGTTAAATTTATATCATGTCTGTCATCTAATTTGTTTGTCTCTGTTATGATTTTTCTATTTTTGAAAATAAAAAACAAAAAAGAAATTGTATTAGAAGGAAGGAACAATTATATAGCTGGCTTGACACTTGCCTTCGCAAGTGAGAATTTAAAGCACTTGGTTTTGAAGTGATTAAATTTCTGAGTGGTTGTATTTGAATGCAACTGCTGGCAGTTGAATGAAGTTGGAAAGTGGGAAGCTTCAAAAGAAGTAACAATACCTAGTTGCCCACACTTCTTTTTACTTACTAATACAGCTTCCTATTGGAGCAGATTCCTAGGTCACTTTCAGCCACAACAGGGTAAGCCTGCACTATGGGAGTTGGATTCTGATCAGCACTATGATTCAGGGAGACACGAAGATGAAGATGGAAGGTATGTGAATCAAGTTTATGAGGAACAAAATACCTGACTGTGTTTTTACTTAAAAAAATTGTTCACTTAAGTGAAAATCTAGGAGTTTGAATTTCTTCATCTGAAACTTCCATATTCTACCTTCCTTGGAAAATTGACTCAATTTTTCTTATAAAAATAGAATGGTATTTCTAAAAATAACTTTTAATTTATTTACTTAACTGGCATGTTTTATTACTCCCATTTGATATGGATTTTCATCAGTATGTCCAGCATTGTAGTTCATTGTTTAATTTGATTTGGAACTCTCGGGCTTCGCTAAAAATTAATGATTCAAGATTTTCTTCTCTGGATGGTATTACTATTTGTTTTTCATGGGTGCAGAAAGCTGCTGAAAAATTATGAGTAGGCTGATACACAAGATACTTTGATTTTGGGTCTATTGAGTATTGAGTAATGTACTTGGTCAAAAAATGCTAAGAACCCCCCCCCCCCCCCCCCCCCCCAAAACTTTAAAAGCTGAGAAAATACCTTCTCAAACTTTCACTTTTGTGCAACATATCCCCTTCATGAACATTCTTGCCAATAAATGTCAGTGAAGTAGTTGATATCACAAAAATCATATTATGTACTTGCTGCAGATGTCATTATGGCATGAAGCACAAATATTGAAATTGCCTATTGATGCAACTTGTGTAGTAACGTTAAAATTGGTTTTGTAGATCATTTTTCAAAAGATCGTTGTCAGATGGAAGCATTCTTCGCCGCACTTCTACACCTATATCAGCTTCAAATGCTGAGCAGGAAAATTTTTCTAGACCAAATTTGTCTGATGGATTAGAAGATGGAAGCAAGGCCCATACTGAGTCTCTTCCTGAAATAACTTCTCAAAGTGACATGGCTTTTTCAAGGTCTGCACTCTGTTTTAATGTGTATGGAAATAATGTAACTGATGTCCAAGTATACGTGAAGAGATAAATTGTAAATAGACCATTTTATATCCTATTGTTTTTTACTGTAGTTATCATATTGTAGAGAATTCTGATGCCTCCATAGCAGCAGGCCTTTCTGGATGGGAACACACTAGGCAAGTAACTAAAATAATAAAATATTCCCAACCTAATTTTTTGGAGGATGTGGAAAATAAGTTCATTTGAGATTAAAAAAAATCCTCTTTTTAGTATCAATCTTCTCTAATTGGTAATCCAAATTGTGTTACTGACCCTGTATACCATACTAATACGAGTTAGAAACTTACAGTGCCTGCTTGCATGATGATACATTCAGCTAGTTGCAGTTTCGTTTTCTTTATCTGGTGAGTTTGTGATTGATATACTATTATGTGTGTAGGTATACTCCTTCTGTGCCTCAGAGACAGTTTTTTGGAGGCATGCCAAATACTCGTGTCCTTGAAAGTGATCATATTTACTATTCTGAGCATGGGGATTCATTCAGTTGCTCCAACTTTGTTGACCTGGATTGGCTATCTTCTTCAGGAAATTCGTGTGAAGAAGATCTTTTCGAGAGGTAATGCTCTACTTTCTTTGATGTATGATGTGCTTTTTCTTGCACCACATTTCCAATGATTACCAGCTTATTTAAGAGCCCATATGTACTGACTGCAGGTCTTCAATTATTAACTCTCCAATAGCTAGGCTTTCATCTGAAAATGTTGTCAATGGAGTGATGGAAGAAACAACTCCCTCAACTAGTGAATGTGGTTCCAGCATGAAGGTACCACTCTTTCTATGTAGTTGTGCAATGTGACATTATTATATCTGCAGCTCAATGTTTCCTACGTATTTATTGTATCGGTATAAGAGTTTGGAATTCTTTTACTGGTGAGGAAAAAAAAGGATAGTTTTAACTGGTCTTACTCCAATCTGATAGTTAACTTACTGTGCATGCAAAAGTCTTACTTAGGAAGTGGCTGAGGTTGACTTTTTGTTCAAACTCCAATCTAAATGGATTTGTCTTTATGTGATTTACTTATTCCATGTAAATATGTAATATTCTCAGGGAAGGGAGCGAACACAATCAGAGTTACTCTACGGTAATGCAAGGCCCAATGTTCAAGAGGAATTTCCTGACAGTTTTGTACAGTGGGTGAATTATGGACAGACCCTTTGCCATTGAATTTTGGCACAATGATCCTTTGCACTAATATAAATCTACGCTTAGTCGACTTGGGTTTGCTCTAAAGAGACAGAGGCAATCAATTTGGCTTCTCTGTGAGATGCTGATCCAAGAAGCAAATCCCGCAGGCTCAGTGTATTGACTTGCAGCATTAACTCTATTTGAGAATCTCAATCAAAATATGAAAGCATGATAGAGGAGTAAATAGCAGACAGTTGTAAAATTCTTTCTTTTCTTTTATCCGTTTGCTGGAGCTCATTGTTTTCATTTTCCATTCTTCTTTTCACCTGTTCATGATCTTCATAGGTGTACTGTTGTAAATAGTTACTCTGCCCGCGGGAGCTCCACTTTTTAGAACTGCAGATGATTGATTCTTTTAAATAATTTTGCTTCTTGTAACTGCTGTGTGGGTTTTACCTTTAGCAGTGATTTTTCTAACGAATGTTTTCATGTTCTGTAGAGGGAGCAATAAATTTTTTGGAACTAGTCAACTACACCTTTCTCATTTAAGTTGTTTTCTACGTAGCCACTTGATTAAAATATTAAAAAAAACAACATTTAGATAAGCTTATTAAAATATTAAAGAAAATGTGATTTTTTAAATAATTATTTAAATTTAAGTTGCAAGTAATATATATTACACCAAATTCTGTTAAATATAAAATCTACATGGTAAATCCCAATTTAAATATATTTTAGAAAAAATAAAAAGTGCATATTAATCTAACGTGATGATCATAATGATTAGTGGGTAAATGAGACCCTATCCTCCACAAAGGAAATATTTCTAGCCTTAGCGGCGGCTTACACTTTATTACTTATTGCACGAGACATTTCTAGCCTGGGTGTTAAGTTCATTGACTACAAAAACAATAATTGCTCTCAATTTCCCTCTTCGTAATTTGGGCTTATTGATGCACTTGTACTTATCCCTGATGTGGATTAAAAGGCATTACAATATTACCTGGATTTTGTTGATTAAGGTGCTTCAAAATTACATTAGGGATTTCATAATTGAATTATTTGAAAGAATAAATCCCGAACTTAATACAATTTTAATATATTTGTCACCCTTGTTAATCAGAACATGCCTTGTACATGATTTTTATGACTCATCATTTTAACAGTTAAAACACATTTCTTTCATTAGGGTGCTAGTCTGCTTGATAAACAAAACTTGTATGGAGTTCATAAACTCATGCAAAGGCAAACTATAAGTTAATAACAGTAAACATGAGAACTGCTAACAAAAATAGCTGTCCACTTTTCATCAAACTGAAGCATCTAAGGTAAAAATAGACCGCAAGATGTCACTCCCACTAATCTTAGATTCAAAACACTCCCTCCGTGAAGAAAATGAGGAGGAATCCACAGAAACGTCAGCCCAGAATAGGAAAAATGCGAGTGATGTGCTCCAATGGCACACTATCTGCAGAGTTTTTCTTCAAAGCAGGGTCATTGAATTCATTTCTCGGTAGGGTAATGAGTTGACCCTTGCCATGGCCTTTCTCAAGAACCCAACCACTGTTGGCTACTTGATGTTCAAGGAATTTGTCCAAGGACAAACCTTCTATGTTGATAGCCTGCAAGTTTGACAATGAAGCCCACAAAAATATTAATAAAATCTTGAACATCATTCAGTGGTATGTTTCTGTTAACAAGATAAATGATGCATTATTAATGATGTTCCACTTCAAACTTGAGTTTGAAAAACAGTGGAAAAAAGAACAGGCACTTCAAGCTAGCAACTACTAGCTAAAGAAAAAGCAGCATACCTCCGCAAGCACAGATCTAGGAACTTTTTGATAAGTCAAGGAGAGGACGTGAATTGCATAGCCTTGGATCGCTTGCTCGAATCCTGCATTTAATTTCTTTTAGGTTAATGCATGAGCATGCACAAATACTCAAGTGGAAGCTAGAAAGCTCAATCAGTTTCAACTTTCAAGTTTCAAAACCAAGCAACAAGAAAAAGACTACTTAAACTTTTTCCTTTTTGTAAAAAAAGTTTTCTTTCGTTGTTTCAGGGTAATAATTCAGACAAGGAAATGATAACGCCAAATTTGATGTCAACCAAAATAAATCCCTGCCTTTCAGAAGAAGGAACATGAGGCTTCCAAATGGCATTAAATCAAAAATTAAACAGATAGGCACAATGAAATTTAGCATCAGCAAAGTATTCAAAACAAGAATTTAATTATTTGAACTCTATTTCTTACACTCATCAGAGTTTTATTGGTAACAGATGATAATCATTTCGTACATTACAAATGTTACAAGTCATCACCTGGCACAGCTTCAACTATATGACGACTCTTTGCTGCTTCATCCCAGAATTGTCGAAATCTTCCTGTCTGAAGAAAAAACCATGGATTAAATCCTAATTTCAGCCTTTCAGGCAAGTACTTGAGCAACAAGAGCTGAAGCATACCTCCAAATAGTGTGATAGAACAATCAGTGTCTTGAATTGCTCCTCCATTTGCTAAGAAATGTTATAGACAATAAGCAATAGGGAAAAAAATATGCAACACTTACTATGATAAGAAAGAACTGAACTAAATCACTGAAGGAATCATGAATCATCTATTTAAACATCTGGTTTTGTGATCCTCATTCCTAACTCCTAACAAGAACAAATGGAAGAATATTTCGAGAGAATCATACCACACGTTCAGGAATCAAAAAGAGACACAGGCTGAAGTCTGGAGCTGGCATCGCCATGAGGGCCTGCTCAAAAGAGGAAAATCAAGCATTAATCATGTCTTGCCTTCCAACAGTCATACATATTTTCTCTTTTCATAATAAGTAAAAACGTTTACAAACATAAATTGCTTAACAGACCTTAACCAATATGCGGGCTACAATTTGGGAACTCATTTTCTCTGGTTCAAACTGCAATAATAAATCAACTTTGAGCAAGTATTGACCTTATAGCCGAAAATTAAAGAGAGAAAATGAGGGTAAAGAAAGAGGAGATACTAAAATAGCTATAATAATTAGAAAAGAAACTACAATGATAGGAGAACAGAACTTAGTCATAGGAAAAGAGAAGTGCCCTGTCTATTCCAATTATGAGCATGCAGGCAAAATACCTGGTATAGACGAAGAAGGCATAGATTTGCATCCAAGCTGTACGTTTGTGAGGAAACCTGATTAAAAAAAGAAAACAGAATAAAGGAAAAAATCTGTTAGTCCGGATACAGGTAAACAACCAACATGATATGAACTTGTACACACTCCATTTATGCTCTGACTGGTGGCATGACTACGGAATGACAATCCTTTACATCCCTCACAGTTTTTTTTTTCCTTTTAAAGTAAATATGGGGTAAAATTATGTTAAAAACTTGGTAAAATTGTGATAGAAAGAGTCCAAAAGAATGTATTTTATCATGATGGTTAATATAGAAATATAGGGAACGAGAATATAATGATATATTCCATTTTCTTTTCACTGCTAACAAGCAAGAGACAAAAAATAATTTCCAACCCTTTCAAATGCCGACCGTAGAATATTATCCCTCCCCATTTTCTACCTTCTCATACTCAAACTTTTCTGCCAATCACATCCTCTAAACAATTGAGGCCTGAGAAGAACAAAATCATCAAAGAACAGTGGAAAATACACTATTATAGTAAGAACGATCGTGTTTCTCCCAGTTAGATTCATTTTATTGCTACTTGCTAGGGTTGAGTAGCTTGTTCTGCAAATGAGCACCGTTGCTCCATTCCAAAAAGGAAAAAACGAATAATATAAAAGAAGGGACGGGAAGGCGCAAAACAATTATGAGCCTAATCAATGTCTTTAGCTATGAATCCCAACTCTTGTAAAGCAACAGATTATAACAAATCAATTCAACAATCTTACGGGCAAATACTTTCCTAGATTCAATTTTTTTAAAAAAAAAAAAACCTACGCACATAAATCCGAATCACAAAATTTCGATCTCTATTAATCCAAACCCAATTCAAAAGGATCAAAACATGAAAAAGTAAAACAAATTTAAAAATAAAATAAAAAATCAGCGATTACCTGCTCGTTGACATAGTTTTCGAGATCAGGAAGGATGTCGGGATTATAGCGATTAACGGCGACAAGCTGCTCCACTGTGTATGCTACCTGCTGCTGTTGCGGCTTCGGGACCTCTCTTCCCATTTCTTTCTTCCTCTGTCTTCTTCGCTAAACTCAACTCAAAAGTGAAGCCCTAGCCAAACCCTTTGCCCTAGCCCACGGACTTGTATTGTATGTACAGAGACTACACTGAATGCGTTTCTTTAGGTTTGTTTTTTTGGCCCCATAAATATTATCTTAATATATAGACTTTAATTCCATACTACTATTGTTATTGTAAATCTTCTTAAAAGATTTTTCTCAATTCCATCCTCTTCAATGATTAATTTTTGTCTAATGCGAATAACTTTTTTTATGAGATTAAAATAATAAAAAAATTATATTTAAAAAATTACATCGAGAAAAAAAAATTTTAATGAATAAATTATAAATTATTACCACTAATATATTAATTCAAGATAAACAAATAAAGTATTATTAGTATTATGAAATTTTTGTTTCACTGTGTAGAAACTATCATTATTTAGTTTAGCTTACTCAATGTTAGTATTGAGTATTGACATGCAAAATATTGTTTTTAAAATGATTAATCAACTTAATTAATTGTAAGACAATTAATATATGGAAAAAACTTAGGTCAATTTCCTTATGTCCATTTCATCCAATTTTCCAATATAATTATGACATGTGGTAAAAAGTGTTTAAATGACCAATCACATTAGAGAGAGAATATAGAAGACCACCTTTTATATGACCAATCATAGAAGAAAGAGAGTGTAACTACAATATATAATTGGTGGAATTGGATGAAATGAACATAAGGAAATGGACCTAAATTTTTTTCTTAATATATTTCACCCCGCACGTTGCTAGAGGCCCCAAATGGACACAATTTTGGGCCGAGCTAACTTTTTCATTGAATGGGTTGCCAACAAGAATATATAAATCCACTCCAAAAATTATGAATCTCTATCTATTGGGCATTTATACATAGCTTTTACCCTAAAATTTCAAAAGTTAAAAGTTTTTGTTTTTTAAGAAATTGAATTGCTTGGATGAAGTGAAATTGCTCTTCATGACGCTAATTCTAGAAAATCGGGAGAAAAGAAAACTACGAAGCCTCTTTCTTTTTTTGTATGGATCTTCCTTTGTATGGGGCTTATGTTTGAGGGAGCACCTGCAAGGAAGGTATTTCCAGTGGAGTAGCTCGAGAAAAATTAGAGGAACGTTTTTGGCATAAGTGTGTAATAGTGTTGTACAGAGTCAGTAGATGAATTATGTGTTAGTGCTAGCAGAGCAAATAGTTGCTTAATAATAATGATATTTAATCAATCCATTGAATATATTAATGGTTTTTTTCATTGTCTATCCCGTCTTCAATATATATTGTCTCGACTACCTAATTATAATAGAGAGTCTCACTCGATAAAAATAATTACATTCATAATATTTTAAAGGAAAAAACTTAGATCCATTTCCTTATGTCCATTACATCCAATTCCACCAATCATATATTGTATTTACACTCTCTCTTCTATTATTGGTTATATAAAAGGTGATCTTCTATATTCTCTCTCTACTGTGATTGATCATTTAAACATTTTTTGCCACGCGTCATATTTAGATTGGGGAACTGGATGTAATGGACATAAAGAAATGGACCTAAGTTTTTTCCTATTTTAAATTTAAAATTTTACTTAAACAATATTAAATTATTTCTTACAGTTTAAACCAATCCTCGTTGTTCTTTATCACTTTTAATATAAAGAGAACCAATAAATTATATTTGAGAGAAACAACTCCCTAAGTAGCTACTGTATAACTATCGGGTCACATCATTTTTATTAACATATATAACGAAGACAATAATTGAAGGGAAATTAATTTAGGTGCCCTTACTTGATCTTTGTTGTTTGCGTGATTATATAAAAGAATGCTTGGTTTGAGTCCACCTCATATATCCATTAAATAGATTGAAGCCAGTTGAAAATTTTTATTTATCTCAACTCGTTTTCATCTTAGGACAATCATCATTTACTAATAATAAAATATAGACGCATGATAATTGAGTAATCATGCACAATTGTTTTAATGTCGTAATTTATAAATATAATACGTGATAAATAATGTTTAAATGATCAATTACAATAAAAAATATACAAAATTATCTGTAAATATA
Source organism: Senna tora (assembly GCA_014851425.1). Lineage (NCBI taxonomy): Eukaryota > Viridiplantae > Streptophyta > Magnoliopsida > Fabales > Fabaceae > Senna > Senna tora. The sequence goes on along the minus strand of CM026262.1, from coordinate 4,671,547 downwards.
ACATATGATTGATGAAACTTAATGACAAAAATATAAATAATTTGACCAAAATTTTTTTTTATGTATTAATCATTTATTACAAAAGTGTGACATAAGCTATTTCGATCAGACGCTAGCTAGGTATTTATCTAACTTCATTATAAGATATTAAATGGCATCATATATAGCCTATGTCATCAAACTATTTTTAATCAAATAAATATAAATTAAGTTTACACATTGCACGTTTTGGATTGAAGGCAATTAGTGGTCCAATCCTATTTTTTATAGGTTCGCATGCCCTTGCCTTCCCACAGTTCCACTTGTTTTAACATGGATCACTTATTTATAAACTAATACATGGCAATTAGCAATGCACTTTTTTTATAAGAAAAATTTTCAACACTTATACACGTGGTATTGATAATTCGAATAATAATAATATTATTATAACTATTTTCATTAAAGTATAATTCGTACATTTGGATTCGCCATCCGTCTCTCGGAAAGATTTAATTTATCTGAATTATCGTGAAAGATATTGTTAGACAAAGTAAGAGATCAGACACAAAGCTCAGAGTTTGACTCATTAAATAAAATATATATTATTTTAATAATATTGAAAAAAAATATTTCAAAAAGAAAAAATTTAGAATAAATCATCAAATTGGTCCTTAAAATATTAAGATTGTATCAGTTGAGTACCTAAAAGATATAAATGTCTACTTTAATCTCTGAAAGATGGTTTTTTGTCCCAATTTGATCATTTTTAGTTTTTCCGTCAGTTGAATAAATGGCCAGTGACATAAGGACATGTAACATTTCTCAGCTCTATATATTTTACCTCACCATGTCACATGTCTACATGTCATTAACCGTTTATTATACTGATTGAAAAATTAAAAAGGGTTAAATTGGAACAAAAAATCATCGTTCAATGACTAAATTAGACATTTGTATCTTTCAAAAATTAAATTACTACAATTCTAATCTTTCTATGTACCAACTTAATGATTTACTAAAAAATTTACAAAATATTGTTATGAAATATAGACCTCAAATATTTTTTTTTGGTTTCCCAAGGTATCCCCTAGTCCGACAGGTCAAAGACTAATCTTCCGCGGATCTGAGCTCCATTTAAGGGTTTGCCGCTGGCCAATTGGTTGCTGCATACACAAGGTGGGATTCGAACTCCCAACACATGCTTAAGCGACCTAATGAACTAACCACTAGACCAACCAAACTTGGTTAGAGCTCAAATATTTAATCACTGTTAAGTGTAGACCGAATCTGTGAATGAAATTGAAACATTTTGCTTTAGGACGTAAAAAGCCCCAAAAGAAAATAAAGGAGTAGCCCATCATTGCCACCTCGTGATTTGATTTCTTTCTTTACTTCAGCCTTCCAATATGGTTTAACATAGATATATATTCGTCTCCTTTTGTTTTCTGTGTAATTTTGTCTTTGAAATTTGGGAATGAAACGACGATGAAGCAAAAAATTAAAGAAGAAGGAATTTATTGGAGAAAGTCAAATATTCCTTTGCAACCAATGGAAAGGAGAGTTGTGAGCCAACCAATTTGGTAGCATTCCCTTTTCTAATCAATATGATATAATGGGGCTCTAAAACAATTAGATAGCAAAGGGTCAAATTGAAGTGGGTATTAAAAAAAATAATTACACATAGCAAGCATTTCCTTTCATTGTCTTCTTTGGCTCTTGAGGCTGAAATATAAGCCTCCTAATCAAAAAGGGTATTTATAATGATGAATTGAAGCATCAAATATAAGCTAAGGTTGTTCAGTTGGTTAGAACTTAGAACTCATTAAAAGCATTTGGAGAAGTACTAAAAGGAAGAAAGAGGAGATGAAGTAATGGATAAACTCATTACCAATTTGATTAAGAAATTAAGAAGAGACAATAGGGGATTAATTGAGGTTTGAGGTTAGGTTGGTAAGTATATATATAGGTGGCAGGCCCACTTGAGCTATGTTTGATGCAAGAAAGTTATTAATTTGGGCTTATGCATGCATGATAATATTAGAGGGTGACTCTTTGAGTGCAAGAAAAGTCATTAATTAATTAAGCGCAATCAAAATTAATCACCTATTAATTGAATGGAAAGCCGTATATGCTCTCTTTTCTCTGCATATATGCATCTCTGCCCCCTCATCAAATCGGCCCCTCTTAACTCTTAAGTATTAAGATGAGAAATCATACTTATAATTAATGATGAGCTGCGTATCAGTGACTTTTTGAAAATTATTTAAATAATAGAAAATGAAAATTTTTTAACAAATTTATCTACTATAATTTTAATATTTAATTTTACATTTGTGTGAACGTTTAAAATGAAAATATCCCAGCCAATCAAAACTAATTGAAGTGAAGTGTTATAGTACTAAATACTTTAAACTTAATTGAGTAGTTTGCTTGAATTTTAAGTTTGTACAATATAATTTTTTGATATCCCAACTGGCCACTAGCGCCTTGTCCGATCCAGTATCACTGGTTGGTTAAACAAGATATTATGAGAGGGATAATTAAATGAACTTTGGGATAGAACAATTTACCGATTTAAATTCGCACAAATAAATTATAACATTTATCACTTTTCTACTCCAACTGAATTTGGATTTGAATTTTTTTATATTAATTATTTATTACATATATAGGACAAATTAACCCGCTTCACTTGACACTTGCATTTCGCATTCAACAAGAATTCCATGGTTTTTTCATTTGCTTCAAAATCACGCAGAAGCATGTTCTTCTTTAAAGTACTTATCACTCCTTCGATTTTTTTTTTCTTCCAAATTGCTCTTATCAAAAGCCATATATAAAATTATATTGTCTGATAATAAACCCGAGTTAACTCTTATAGGTCAAATATATATTATAAGACCAGATGGGATTGGATTCTTCTTTTCATCAGCTTTTTTTTTTTTTTCCGCTTTATGGTTTTTCTTTTTCAGGAAGATTATTACAAATTAAGTTGATGTTTCATGTAAGCAGCAAACCTATAATTAAGTCTACCGAATACGAATATATATCTGTCAGTCAGTAAACCATTATAATTTTTAGGTTATTTAATGATATGATATTTGAGCATTACTTATAATTCAGTTTCTTTTTACAGAAAAAGTTAACAAAATAAAAACTTCATATTTTTTAACTTTGTGTAACTTATCATTGATAAAATTGAAAGTTTTAAACTTATTTTTGTTAAAATTTTAAACTTATATGAGATAAATTGTTCAATTTTATAAATTATATAACACTTATATATTAACCAAAAAGTATATATAAGTACATAAAATTAAAAATTAATTAATTATGTTATTAAAATAAAAGTTAGTTATTTTTTTTTGTCGTGTTTTAAAGTTTTGTATATATACATATACGTGCATATATATATATATATGTGTGTGTGTGTGTGTGTGTGTATTGCAATTTCTAAATGAGAGGGATTAATTTAAAAAAAAAAAATGAGAGGGATTAATTCTTTGTGTTCTGGCCTTAAAAAGTTTATTTAAATCTTATCTTAGGGTCAATGATAAGCAACAATCAAGAATATATCTATATTAATATGGTTGGGACTTTTTTTTTTATCAATTGTCTCTCAAAATAGTTATTCAAAATAGTTATTTAAGGATCCGGTTTGATACGTTGAAAAATCGAACCAAACTGCATACACATACTTGTATACATATGTACATATTATGTTAACATTTTTAAATAATAAAGTTTAAACTTTATTTTTAGAATGTTAAAATAAATTTAGTCAATCTAAAAATTTAATTTTAGAACTAAGTTGATTGTATATTGTAAGTAAATGAAATATTACTATACTTTTTATATTGAGTAAAATTATATTTTTTGTTAATAAACTTAAGAGTAAATTACACTGCCCTCCCCTCTCATTTGAAAAATGACACTCCCCTCCCCTCACACATGATAATGGCATACAATTCAGTCCAAAGTGTATTTTCAGTTGACTTTTTCATCCAAATTTATTGATTTATGTGTAGATCATTAATTCAACTTATTTTTTTTTACCATTTTACCCTCACTTTGTGATTTAAATATTATGCTTACCCAAATGCCCCTAGTGAACTCTCTAACATAATTTTGCTTCCTATTTATGATTAAATATAATTCATTTGTCTATTATTTTTTATTGTATTTTACAATTATTATTATTATTATTATTATTTTATTTCATTATATTTTATGATAATTCTATATTAACTAACTAATTAGTTAGTCATTTTTTATAATATTTTCTATTATTATTATTTTATTAAATATATTTTCTCATTTTTTTAAAAAACGGTTAAAAGGTAATTTTTATAATTAGTCAGTAATTTTTTATAATTTTATAACGTGTAATTATTTTTACAAATTTGATAATGAGTAATTTATGTAATTAGTAATTTTTCTATAAATTATATTATTATAACTAGTATACTTTACAAAATTATTAATATGTAATTTATATAATTAATAAATATTTTTAAAAAACTGTAACTTGTATTTATGAATTTTTTATAACAAGAAATTTATGTAATTAAATTTTTATAAATTTATAAATTTACAAAAATATTTATTCCTTTTTATTTTTATTTTTATTTTAAATTTATAAAAAATTTAATTACGTAAATTTTTGTTATAACAAATTCGTAAATACAAGTTACAGTTTTTTTTAAATATTTATTAATTACATAAATTACATGTTAATATTTTTATAAAGTATATTAGTTATAAGAAAATAATTTATAAAAAAATTACTAATTTCTTTATTAAATTTGTAAAAATAATTACTTGTTATGAAATTATAAGAAATTATTGACTAATTATAAAAATTATCTTTTTAACTGTTTTTGTAAAACTAAAAAATATATTTAATAAAATAATAATAGAGAGTAGTATAAAAAAATGACTAACTAATTAGTTAATTAATATAGAATTATCATAAAATTTAATGAAATAAAATTATTATTATTGTAAAATATAATAAAAATAATAACATTGACAAATGAATTATATTTAATCATAAATAGGAAGCAAAATCATGTTGGAGAATTCACTAAGGGGCATTTGGGTAAGCATAATATTTCAATCACAAAGTGAGGGCAAAATGGTAAAAAAAATAAGGTGAATTGATGATCTACGCATAAATCAATAAATTTGGATGAAAAAGTCAACCAAAAGTGCAATTTGGACTGAATTGTAAGCAATTATCATGTGTGAGGGAAGGGGAGTGTCATTTTTCAACTGAGAGGGGAGGACAGTGTAATTTCAGCATCTCTCAGAGGAGGGCAGTGTAATTTACTCTAAACTTAAATATTAAGTTTGATGACATAAAAGTCTTAAACTGCCAACAACTGAATCGCTCAAAATCGTTTGTTTATGATTTGATTTGACGCTATCAACAAATTGTCCGCTCGCGAAATACACCTACGTGTGTATTTGAAGCCTATTCATATATATATATATATATATATATATTATATAGAAAAATGTGTATGCATGATGTATTCACTACATAAGTTGACATTGATGCAGAGGCGCATAAGTTCAATTCTGCTGAGCTTTATACAATAAATTAGTGTCACAATGCTACTAATTAATTATTGATAACGCCAAATATAATAATTTAGTTGTTTGTGAAATTACGTCATTCATATTAATTAATTTAACTGGGGTGACGGATATACTTTAATTTGTAACTTTAAACCAAAATGAGATATATACCACCAAATATTTTTAATAATTTATATTTCACAATTATTATTGATTGTTAAAAAAATATTTTTTTTTAACAATTAAATTTTGGTCATCAAAATAAGTATATATTTTTTTTTAACAATTAGATTTTTGTCGTCGAATTAAGTTATTGAACAAAATCAATAATAGTATTTTTAACGGTTGACAATTGTCATCAATAGTTGTCAACATACAATATTATTATCAACAATACATTTGTCGATGAAAACGGCTATTGAAACAAATATCGTTCAAAAAAGTATTGTCAAAAAAAGTATTATCGACATTATTAATCGTCGAAAAAACTAAAATTATCTTTTTTCAACGATTTATTTTTACGGCTAAATTTTATGTGTTGAAAAAAAATATTTTTTTTAAAAAAAGATTAAGTAACTGTTAAAATATAAATTATTGAAATGACTCATTAATTTTAGAATAGTGATACTTCCATAAATTTTATATTTCGTAATTTCAATTGAACTTTGATGATAAGTTGACAAATCCAAATGATTTCATCAGCCCATAATTTGTCAATCAAAATAAATTAATAAAGTTCAGACTTCTATTAAAATGAAAAGGAAAAAGAAATGTATTTTTTGTGTTTGTTATTAAAGTTTGAAAATATAAATGAAATAGGAATGTATTAAAATTATCACTTTACTTCTTATATTAAAATAATAAAAAGAATTATGATTGTGTAAAATCAAATAATATAATAGATATTTTATATTTTGTACTTTTTTTAAGGAGAGCAAAAAGTAAGCGCCACCCACCTTTTACTCTCCTTTCTATTTTTTTAGTGGTAAAGGAACTGACTTTAAGGGTATGTTTGGATTGAGGATTAAGGGGGGAGAAGGGGAGGGAATGAGAGACTATTAAGATATTTTCTCCTTGTTTGGGAAGATGAAAATTAGACGGGAAGATAATTGAATATCAATCCTTAACCCTCCATTATCTTTTCCCTTCACAAATTCAAGATACTCCAAATTGAAATATTTTACAGGAGGTATCAACACCTAAACAATGAAAAGACATATGGAAGCTTAACATTCCCTTCTCCTCTAATCTCTCCCCTTCTACTCTTCTCTTAAATCTCAAATAAACCCTAAATTTCACGGTGCAAGTTTAAGTTTTTATTTTTTATTTATCTTTTTTAGGATAAGTTGGAAGATATTCATCAAAGTTGTAATTAAGATGTTTGCGGGTGGGATGTTATAAAGCCTTGACTTAGTAGAAAAGTTTAGGCAAACCATAAATAAGATCAAATCATATATATTGCAAAAGAAGCGATTACGAATGAATATACAAGGGACCCCTTTTAATTTGGCCTTTTCCTAGTTAGAGTCTAGAGGAAACAATATTGTAATTTTCCGAAAATCAGATAACGTCAAGTTTTACCCACTCGTTCGGTGCATACAATAATAGTATCCCATGTATATGCTACCCTCCATTTTTTTTTTTCTGTTTCCATGTGTGATGTGCCAAACTCATTATTTTCAACAAAAAAACAATATCGAATTTAGTTACAATATTTTTAAATCTTTCCGATTTTAGAAACTCTCAGAAAAACTTTATTATTCACTACGTTTTTATTAAAATTTTATTATTACAAATTAACGGGAGATAGATTGAAGGAGCATTTATCCCAAATGCAGAACAAATTTAATTAAATTAAACACACAACTAATTAAGGTTTGTACAACAAATACGATTAAATCTAATAAAAGAGATTAATTCTTCCGTCGAACCAAATTTAAATTATTATTAGAAGATGCATTTACATTTAATTTCTAACAATTCTTCGAACATAATTGTCTTTAATATAGAAATACTATATGTACCGGACTTGAGTACACACGAGAAAGATGAGATCATTAATAAGTACATAAAGTGGTGATGGAATTTTGATAGGAAAAGAAAAATGGTAAAGAGAAGGAAACAAAAGACATCTGACTCCACCTTATAATGCATGCTTCACGTGCTCCTTGTATGCATTTAATTCCTATCGTTCACCAACACAAGTGCGAAAGAAGAAAAGACAGAGAGTAAGACATCTGTGATGTGCTATCACTTTTATATATGCATGTTATTATCCACGTGGACTCCTTATGTGTTCAAATTTTAGCGAATAACAAATGAGTCACTATATCATATGTTATTGTTCCATTAATTAGCCACAACAATTATTAATCATAGTTAAAAAATTGAGATTCATTTTTTAATTAATTAGTCACAATAAGGACGACATCAATAGGAGACACTGAGGATTTGAACTCATAAAAATATGTAAATACAATCATAACTAACTGTAACAAATTAATTATATATTAAACTATTTTATATGTGACGAATTTATATAATAATATTAGACTGACTCCATTATTCTATAAGGTAGAATGAAATTCATAATCAAAATCCTTAAGCTGTTAAATGTAATATCATTTAGATATTAACATATAAGATTATTTTGTGGTCGAAATTTGAGGGGGATGGAGTTGTAACTTGTAATAGAGTAAGGGTCCTTTTAATATGATACGTAAGGAGATATATTAAAATTTGACCTCAATTATATTGAATTTGTAAATATTAAAAAAGTATTCATTAAAATAAAATTTTGAAAAATTGAAAATATAAAATACTTGATTAAGGAATGAAGAGAAGTGTTAGAAAATAAATCCGTAGAGCAGGGTGGTTTTAAAAGCAGCCGTTGAATTGTGAGATTGGGCGTAGGGTAGGAGGATTAGAAACCGCTAAATGGATAGAGAAAAAGGTGTGCATTCACGCTGGTCAATTCAGACACCTGAATCCTCATTATTGGGTTTGTCTTCGCTAACTTGTAGGATTTTGGAGTCCTAATTCAATTTGCTGGAAGGGGAAGGCGCGTCCAATATAATGCCGCAATGAAAACAATGTGCTATTACCTAATTCCTTTCTATAATTAATCAATTTCAATTAGTAAACCCATGTGTATCTAGAAACAAGGGGTGCTCACTGCTCATGCTTTACTTTTCTATGTATACCATTAAATTAATTGAATGGCGACATTCTAGGAAGTAGGAACTACTCATCAATCCAAACTCAAAAACTAATATAAAAAACTTGATAAGCATGCAGACTAAATTTCATAATGTGCTCTGCTATATATATATTCCAAGGAATATGGTATAATATAAGTGGACTATCCAAAACATTAATTGGCACTGCATCAGGGTTAATGCTAAACTAATGTAAATATGTAATAATTAAATAATTAATAAGATAAGGACGTTTGCGTTTGAAGGTGTAGTGGACCCACACCATGCTAACCCGGAATTCTTCTTCTTCATTAGGGCACAAATGAATGGGAAATCGAAAAGGACAGACGAAGAATAAGAGTAGTAAATTGTAATAGTCAAGATTGATCTTCACTGATAAGTCATCATTCATTTTTATTAAATCTCTAAACTTGACGTTTTTTAGGAGAACAACTTAATTGACGTCTAATATATTTAATTAAAACAAAGAGAATGAAATTACAGATTTGTGCATAGAGTTAGGAGGGAGTGGGGCCAAAGCCAATGGACTGCTTCTCATGATGCCACTTACCATTCTCAGTCAACCCAGCCTCTCTTTTTTTATTTTTCTTTTCACTTCCTTCTTATTTTTCAAACATATAACTCCTATTTCATTTTTACGGATCTGGATTCGATAAAGTTAATTAATTTTATTGATCTGGACTATTGATTGATTATAACATCTTAATTGATCAACAATCTAAATTAATTTTATCTAATGTTACTTTTTTTATCTACTTCCCTATTTCTACACGAAATTACTGTTTTATGTTCTAACCTTCATTTCATTTTTCATTTTTCTTCATCATTTATTTATTCTTGTTTTCATAAAATTACTACTATTTCTATTAATTCAATATTAAAGCATTTGATTTTGAGTTTTTCAATCGCAATCATTATTATTAACCCAAACATATATTTTAACTACAAATAATCAAGTGACCACATTAATCCATTGTTTAAATATAAATCATTAAGGGAGATGCTAGAATGGTCTTGCTCGCTTGATCTTGTGTGTGCTTTAGCCTAGTGCTTTGTCTTTTTATATAAAAATATATATATATAATATTAATGAAGATATTAAATTTTAAACAAATTATTACAATATTGTAAAGAGTAAAGACACCGGTTTTTCTCTTCAAGTTGGTACACGTGATTATAAATTCAGTTCAAAAACCGGGTTCCTCCAAACGTGTACGGCCAGTGCCGCCTGGTTTGATTCCATACAGCACACTGCATCGGTTTTATCGTCATTTTACATTTTTTATTATAAATCTATGAACTTTTTTTTCTTCTTTTCACAAAAAGAAGTAGATTAAATTAACAGCAAGCGGTTTTGAGATTGGATCCAGTGTATAAAATGCATTATTCAGACCGTTAAATAAAAATTGAGATTCGAGTTCATACTATAATAATTTCATCCAACGACTCTTAAGTGTGTACTTCACACACTTCACTGGATCTACACTTTAGCAAATCCGATCCAAAAGTTGTATACAACTATACATTATGCATATCACAAGGACCCTAACAACAACAAACCAATTTATAATTTTATTTTGATGCATAATTCAGTTAGAATTTTTATCATCAGATAAAATTTTTTTTAAGTGCTGCTTATATTTATCATATTATAGAAAAGTACTTTTTTTTTCTTATTGTCTAATTGATTATAAGAATTTTATGTCTCTCTTGGCTTCACTCGTCAATTACTCTATTTTTTAAGTTGGATTATAAGTACTAGTAAAGGCTAGAATATTACTCAATTTAAATACCTAGACAAATTTATGAGGGGAATGTTTGTATTATAGAAAATTGAATTTTTTATTTTATATAAAAAACTTAATTACGATTTTATATATTTATTAATTGTTTTGTCATAAAATGACATGTATATACTTTTCATTCATTAACATATGTTTTGATGTTTCATAACAAAAATCCATATGTTTTGCTCTTTTTAAATATTTTATATTTGTTTTAATTTCAAACAAATAACAAGAATGTAGGAAAAAAATTATAGCTAAATCTAACTATTTTTCTATTGATTATGGTTGAAAAGGACATTGTTCTAGAAATGTTGAAGAGTATTCCGCAAGTAATTAATAAAAAGAAATGTTAACAGATAAGATAATGTCGGTGGTAAATGCCACGTCAGACACGGGAATCACAGCCACCGGATGTGTTCCTAAATCCTAAGAACGGGGGAAACAACAACGACTCATGTATTTGTGAGTTGTGACCAGGATCTGGGCCGCCACTTTGAACAAAATTCTAGTTGTATTTATTATACCATTTTATTTGTTGTTACTTAATAAATAGTATATGAATATTATTATAGATTGTACAATTTTATATCTCTAAATCTAGATAGGGGATAAAAGTTCAATGGTACTGTACTACTAAACTTCAGTGCATCCTTCCAATTATGTAGTGCCATTTATTAATATTAATAAAAACTCATATTAATTAAGGCCCACCTTAAATGATTTAGAGACCAACTAATTGGAGGAATGTACTCACATTACTATCGTACCACTTAACATCAACTCCTAGGCAGGATCATTCAAAACTGCTTTATTTAGCTACATAATTCATTTAGATTAACATTGTACGAGTTAATCTTTTAATCTTTTGTTTTTTTATTCATTTGATCTTTAAAAATTATCATTATACAAAATATTATATATACATATATATATATATATATATATATATATATATATATATATATATATATATATATTATTCTAACACTTATTATCTATGTTGAATTATAAGAATTAACAAGCAGGGAGTTTAGAATTTATAAAGATTGAAATGTCTATGCGTTTACTTTTGAAGAACTATATAAATAGAAGAATTTTTAGTAAAAAAAATTAGTTATTTATAAAGTAGTTGATTGATCAATTTATTGATATATTTTTTTTTTAACATTGATATAGTTATTTATTTATTTATAAAGAAGTTGATTTTTCTATAATTTTATTTGCTGATGTAAAATGTTTTAACGCATGTCTAGTTGCGTCAAGGTTTATTTCGCCCTCCAATGGAAGCATGCCATGTCATGGTATTGATAGTGGAATATGTTACAGATAATTATCTTCTCCGACATAATGAATCTATCATCCCCACCCACCACCGTATCCGTACCCGTAACTTCTGGAAAAGAAAAATAATAAACCAGATATTTTACTATTTAACTCTTTATTATTATTTATGGCGAAATTAATAATATATTCTATAATATTTTCAATCTATTTAAGTTTATTTTTCAAAAAAATCTATTTAAGTTTAATATCTGAAAATAGATTAACGTACCTTATACAGTTTTCGGGTTCATGTTCAGTTTAGTCCATTCATAATTAAATAAAAATATCAACTACAAAAAAAAAACAATTTTCATTAAATGTTTTTAAATAGATTAATATTAAGAGAATGATTTTATACATAAAGTTTACAACAACAACAAAAATCTTATTTAAAAATATTTAATTTAATTTTTTTTATAGAAGCTTGATTTGAAAAATAAAATACATAATCTACAGTAATTTTTTAATCATTGGTGAATAGCTTTCTTTAAAAAAAAAAACATCAACAACCCTTTAATCAGTGGGTACAACTGAGGAAGACAATTAAATAAACAAACCCAACAACAGTTTGAAGCTTGAAGGCGCAAACAACAGCAAAGAGTCAAAGAATAGAGGAACCACAGAAAAACCCAAGAGGGACCTTAAACTAATGCATTATTGTACTAACAAATTAAATTTGATTAATAATCAATCAACTATATTAAAGATAGGACAAGAAGTAACAATAAACTATTATTGGAGTGAGCTTCCATACAAAATTAGGGAGAACAAAGTGGATAAGGAAAGTCTTAAAAAACAACAGTGATGACTGGGAAAGAGAAAGTAATTATGGATATGTTTTTTAGTTAATTTTTTTTTCTCTACATGTATACTTTAATTTGAAACAATATTATTCGAGTTAGTTGAGGTTCCATAATGAGTAGTAAAGCTTTCTCAATAGATATTTTTTTATGGAAAAAACTTATGTCTATTTTTTTATGTTCATTTCCTCCAATCATATATTGTATTTACACTCTCTTTCTTCTATGATTGGTCATATAAAAGGTGGTCTTCTATATTCTCTCTCTACTGTGATTGGCCATTTAAACACTTTTTGCCACGTATCATAATTATATTGGGGAAATGGAGGAAATAGACATAAGGAAATGGACATAAGTTTTTTCCTTTTTTTATACACAATACTCGAATTTAAAACATTGTTTAAAAGAAATAGAGTACTTACCACTCAAACCAATCAGTTGTTAGTGTTTTTCGGTTAGGTTTGAATTATTAGACACAAGAACGTAACATTATTTTGATACATAACTAGTAGTACTATACTCTTACTTCAACCCATTATCAATATTAATCTTAATTATTTAAATTTTCAGTTTATAACACACTCACACACACACACACATGGATTGCCATTTTCATTTGCTTACGCTACTAATTTTCATTCTTTAGCTTTTTTATTTTTTGTTTGCCTGCATTCTTGTGTTTGTTGTGCTTATCTCTATACTTTGACTTCTCCATTCATTAACTTTGATTCTTCCTCCCAGTTCTGGCAATGGTTGCTACTTGTAAATACAAGGTAAGCAAGTTGCTATATATAAATAAAAATCCATATATAAGTTACAACGTCAATTCTTGATATTTTCGATATTTACAGGGGAATACACTGTCTTATACTCATTACTAATTAATTAATTTACTAAAATATCTTTCTCAATTTGCTTTAATTTCCAGCATATTCCATCCACGTCTTCCTCACCAGTCACCACACCATCACACATAATTTAATCATTGATTTATATGTATGTATGTATACTCTCTTTTTCTTTTTATATTAAAAAAATTGAAGCATATTTGATATATAAATAATAATTAAATCAAATTAATCATGAAGGGAAAGATATTTTGATGAGGGTAGACGAAGGCAAAACTCCAACAACAGATCACTTTGGAGTTAATTGAGGTAAGAACCAAAAGGACTTTACTTGTGACACAATGCACCCCACCACTCACCACTAATTAAGGTCACGCACACTTTAATACACAAATTACTCTAACTTCACAGTTTTCGCCAGCAAAATAGGTAAAACATGAAACCATTACAAATAAATAAATAAAACGTTAAGTTAACGTTCTAGCTTGCATTTCACGATAGTTTCCTTCACATGCTTTGAACTCCTTCCTAATGTTAGTGGTTTAATACCTTTTTTTTGGTATGGTTAAAAAAACTGTATAATTAAATACTTACAATATATTATAAAGTTTAATAATAACAAAATACATTTATAAATATAAAACAAGTTTATTAGATGTTATTATGATCATACTCTATCAATTACATTTATAAAATTAATAAATAATTCAATCACTGATGATTCGAGAGACTTTCTAATATTTTACTAGCTGTTCTAACCTATGTATTTAATTGATAAGGAATAGTTTCTTTTATTGCAAGAAATTTAATGTAAATTCTTAGTAATTAAGACAAAATAGATTTAGGGAAAGTTTTTAATTCTGAAATCTAGAGATATTAATTAGACAGATCATTAAAATTTCTATGGATGGATCACCAAGGTCTTTCGTAGAATAAAAAAGTAGGACTTTCTATGTTAAAAGAACAGACTTACGTAGACTCGTATATAAAGGCAATACAGAAATAATACGAGTAAAAATTAGAAAATAATTGGATTGGTTTATGGTTAATTGGTTATTCATTTACAAAACTAACCCTGACCGCTAATCTCTCGGTGGGGATAAGAAGACGACGAAGAGAGAGAGAGGGAGAGAGAAAAAGATTTTTGACCCCTTGTGAATCTCTTGTAATAAAGCCAATACAGAAATAATGGAGAATTATTATTATTTTTCTTTATTATTTTAATATTTTAATTAAAAAGATTTCTGTGAGTTTCTCTTTCTGTTTCGCGCTCCTTACCTTGCCTATAAATTCCCTCAACCCCTCCTCTGTTTCCCATTCATTCATTTCCCTTCTCCTTCCATTCTCTCCATTTTTGCGTTTACTCTGTTTCTATAGGTATTCTTCTTCTTTTCATCTTTCTGTTTTATTTTCTTCTTTTTCTTTTGTATTTTCCTTACTGTTTTTCTGTCTTTTTTTTTTCTCTTTCGTTATTCTGCTCTTCTTGCTTCCTCTCTGGAGGATCTGCCTTCTCTGCATACTGGATCAAGTGAGCCACCACCTGATCCAGTGATTATCTCTCAGTTTATTAGAGAAAATAATATTTTGTGCGACTAATGCTGATGTGATGTGAGATAATGTCCTCTTAAAATTGTTTAACAAGTTTGAAAAGACCAGATTCTGGGTTTCTATAGTTGTTCATAGCATTTCATTCTCAGAGGACATGGGGTGGTCTGGTCGTGCTGTTTGATTGATGGCATGCTGAGTTTTAGATTCGACATAGGAATTGAGATTTTCAAGAATCAAAATCAATACTCTGTTTCTGGGAATGAGGCTCTGTCGGTTTCTTAATTGCTTTTTTGTCTCAACCCGCAACCACTTCCTGAAAATAGGAAATAGTAATTTTACCTATGTGAACTTCTTCAGTTTCTTCGACTCCTTTGTTGGTTTCTCATTACTATTGTTATTACTAGATGGTTGTTTCTGGAGAGTTTGTTTTTAACTCCAAAGTCCTGACACTTTATATCTGGCTGGCATCCACTATATTCACTCTTGGAACTATAATCAATCAAGTTAAAATTAAAAAACAAATAAAGAAATGAAAAAGGTGTTTATGCTTTAAAAAGAAACTGCTTCTAGCAATTGCAATTATTCTCCTGCACTGTATAAGGCAGAGATCTTAGTTCAACAAAGGTATCAAATAAATCTGCAATTGATTTTTTATACGCAGGTGGGGTTGGTGAGTGTGGGGGGGTACTGAGTAGGTCTAAAAAAATCTAATGAAGTTGGATTTTTTTTTTTAATTTCCATGTATTTCTTTATTTCCACACATTGTTTTGGTTTAAGCTTTGACTCTGTATAGTTAGTACCTTATTGTGCTTTCCCTGGATCTGTTGTTTCAGTAGAAGAAATGGCTTCGGAGCGTCTGACCCGTGTTCACAGTCTCCGGGAGAGGCTCGATGAGACTCTCACTGCTCAGAGGAACGAGATTCTTGCCCTCCTTTCAAGGTATAGATCATCAAAATCTTTCTTTCTTTTTTTGTTTTGTTTCTTGTTCTCTGAGATTATAGTTTGACTGAAGAAGAAATTGTGGTGTGTGTTTTGAAGGATTGAAGCCAAAGGTCAGGGGATTTTGCAACACCACCAGGTCATTGCTGAGTTCGAGGAAATTCCTGAAGAGAACAGACAGAAGCTTATTGATGGAGCTTTTGGAGAAGTTCTTAGATCCACTCAGGTAAAATTTTCGAGCAGTTGAAGAGTTTTTGTTTCTAGTTTTAATAATTTCCTTTTTGCTGGTTTAAATATTTTTACCTGATGTAGGAAGCTATAGTTGTTCCTCCATGGGTTGCTCTGGCTGTTCGTCCTAGGCCAGGTGTTTGGGAATACCTGCGAGTGAATGTGCACGCGCTTGTGGTTGAGGAGCTGCGTGTCGCTGAGTATCTCCGCTTCAAGGAGGAACTCGTTGATGGAAGGTAAGAGGGCTTTCAATTTGGTGAATGAAATGTCTGATCTTTTATTTGACATATAGCATTAGAGTATGTTTGATCTTTGAATAACTGTGAACGCAGTTCTAATGGGAACTTCGTGTTGGAGTTGGACTTCGAACCATTCACAGCATCATTTCCCCGTCCAACTCTGAACAAATCCATAGGAAACGGGGTTGAGTTTCTTAACCGCCACCTGTCCGCCAAACTCTTCCATGACAAGGAGAGCATGCACCCACTTCTGGAATTCCTCAGGCTCCATAGCTACAAGGGCAAGGTACTATAGTCTATATACTTTCATTCCATTCATTCATTGATTATTTCTTTATTTCTTCTTTCATTTCTCTAACCCTTGTTTTCACCTGCAGACCATGATGTTGAATGACAGAATTCAGAATCTGAATTCCCTCCAACATGTTCTGAGGAAGGCCGAGGACTATCTCACTGCCGTCGCCCCCAACACGCCCTACTCGGAATTCGAGCACAAATTCCAGGAGATCGGGTTGGAGAGAGGTTGGGGAGACACCGCGGAGCGTGTGCTCGAGATGATCCAGCTTCTCTTGGATCTTCTTGAGGCACCTGACCCTTGCACACTTGAGACATTCCTGGGAAGAATCCCCATGGTGTTCAATGTTGTCATCCTTTCTCCTCATGGTTACTTTGCTCAAGATAATGTCTTGGGATACCCTGATACTGGTGGTCAGGTTAGTTTACTCCACACTTGCGATCATCGTGATCATGATCATTCTTGTTTTTCCTGTCTAGCTTGACTCGTGTTTTCAATTTGATGTTGTGATCCAGGTTGTGTACATCTTGGATCAAGTTCGGGCTTTGGAGAATGAGATGCTCCAGCGCATTAAGCAACAAGGCTTGGATATCGTCCCTCGTATACTCATCGTATGTTGTGTTTTTTAGAGTTAGATAGATAGATGTGATGAGATATGGTTTGTGAGAAGAATTTCAGAAGCTCATGTTTTTGGTGGTGTTGTGTGCAGATCACTCGTCTTCTTCCTGATGCAGTAGGAACTACTTGTGGGCAGCGTCTGGAGAAAGTTTTTGGTACAGAGCATTGCCACATCCTCCGTGTTCCCTTCAGAAACGAGAAGGGAATGATTCGCAAGTGGATCTCAAGATTCGAAGTGTGGCCATATCTAGAAACCTACACCGAGGTATGCATCATTTAATTAGATGAAATTGGCTTTTATTACTTGGTGTTAAGCTTGTTCATGTTTATATGATCAGGATGTTGCTCATGAACTTGCAAAAGAGCTGCAAGGCAAGCCAGATCTGATCATTGGAAACTACAGCGATGGAAACATCGTGGCCTCTTTGTTGGCACATAAATTAGGTGTCACTCAGTGTACAATTGCCCATGCTCTTGAGAAGACCAAGTATCCTGAGTCTGATATTTACTGGAAGAAATTTGAAGAGAAATATCACTTCTCTTGCCAATTTACCGCCGATCTTTTCGCCATGAACCACACTGACTTCATCATCACCAGTACCTTCCAAGAGATTGCTGGAAGGTAATCAATCATCATCATCATCATCTTCTCTCCCAAATCCCTAATTCATTCTTTGACAAAATTTCATTTAAATGATTGTTTATTGTATCCACAGCAAGGACACAGTAGGACAGTATGAGAGCCACACCGCTTTCACCCTCCCCGGACTCTACCGTGTCGTTCACGGCATCGACGTCTTCGATCCCAAGTTCAACATTGTCTCTCCCGGTGCCGACATGAGCATTTACTTCCCCTACACTGAAACTAAGAATAGGTTAACATCCTTCCACCCCGAGATTGAAGAACTTCTCTACAGCTCCGTCGAGAATGAAGAGCACATGTCAGTATTTATTTACATCAGATTCAAATTAGAAAATATATGTTCTTGTTTCTATGAATGCTATTGCTAACTCAATTATAATTGCTCACAGCTGTGTGTTGAAAGACCGGAGCAAGCCAATTATCTTCACGATGGCGAGATTGGACCGTGTGAAGAACATCACAGGACTTGTGGAGTGGTACGGCAAGAACGCTCGTCTCCGTGAGCTGGTGAACCTTGTGGTGGTGGCCGGAGACCGGAGGAAGGAGTCGAAGGATTTGGAAGAGAAGGCAGAGATGAAGAAGATGTACGGGCTGATCGAGACGTACAAGTTGAACGGGCAATTCCGTTGGATCTCTTCTCAGATGAACAGAGTGAGGAACGGTGAGCTGTACCGTGTGATCTGCGACACCAAGGGAGCCTTCGTGCAGCCGGCTCTGTACGAAGCTTTCGGGCTGACCGTGGTTGAGGCTATGACCTGTGGATTGCCCACTTTCGCTACCTGCAACGGTGGCCCCGCCGAGATCATCGTCAACGGCAAGTCTGGATTCCACATTGATCCCTACCACGGGGACCGCGCCGCCGATACTCTGGTGGAGTTCTTTGAGAAGTGCAAGGTTGATCCCTCTCACTGGGACAATATCTCCCATGGAGGCCTCAAGCGTATCTACGAGAAGTAAGAGCAATTCGTGAATTCTTAGTTCTAACCATTACATTGCGTTGAATGAATCTATTGCTGCTTTTGTTTGAATTTGTGTAATTGAGGTGTTTTGGGTTGGTCAGGTATACATGGCAAATTTACTCTCAGAGGCTCCTCACTCTCACCGGCGTCTATGGCTTCTGGAAGCACGTGTCTAACCTCGACCGCCTTGAGAGCCGCCGCTACCTCGAGATGTTCTATGCTCTCAAATACCGCAAATTGGTATATATATTACTTATTCACTCTCTGTTTTCTTAATTTCGTATTACAATGTGCAGTTTTTCTTTTTAGAGAATTAATTTTGAACTTATTGTTGTGAATTTTCAGGCTGAGTCCGTGCCTCTTGCTGTTGAAGAGTAAACAAGGATGTAGAGTTAGTTCAAAGATAATGGAAGAATCGGCTTTTCGCTCAACTGGAGTTTTCTTTTCCCCGAGTTTTTTTTATCAATAATGTCATTGTTTTTATGTTGTTATTAGGATTTGGATTTAAGCGCAAAAAGCAAAAAAAAAAAAAACAAAAAACTAGTCCTTTTTCTCTTTTCTGGTTTTTATATTGGTCCATTTATTGGATCTAATTGGAAATCTTTGAATTTTAAGCCGTGCCTTCTCTCATTGCTGTCTCTTCAGTACTCCCAATTGCGTTTCATTCTCGCTCCTTATTTTTCTTTACATTTAACGGTTGAAAGCATAAGTAAAGCATTATCCCATTGAAAAGAGAAAAGTAATAATTAGAAAATAAGGGCCTCCACCAAATTTCATTAGATAGAGTGTGACAGTCATGGTGATGATAATGAGAGCAACGCAAAATTACCAAACGAGTTTGATGCTTGTGCAAGCCATTTAGTCAACATCTCAATTTTTTTTTTCTATTTTCTGTTTTTTTTTTGCCAATAAAATGTCAAAGCAGTCCAATTCACAAGTGGCAGTGAAACTCCTTTTCAGCTGTGTTTAGGTGTTGGGCCATATATCTTCCACGTCTTGTGTGTGAGTTGTTTTAGATTCTATTTCCTTTTAGAAATATTCCAATACATTCTTTGAGAGTATTAAAATGATAAAAAGAAATAAAAACAAAAAGCAACTGATAAGAGGGGTTCAATTTCTTTCTAATGTCAATTTAGAAGGATTGGATTCCCCGAAGAAATAATTAATTTGATAAGGAAATTTGTGAGATTTTCAGGAGTCATAATAATCATATAGAGAAGATATAGTCCAAACTCCAACGTGTAAATTTATACGAACCATAAATAAGTAACGTAATTCTACTTTTTAAGGTATCATGAAGAGGGCAAAATTTGGTAGAAATTTACAAGTTGGATGATGGATGGTCATGGAAAACGGTGGCGTAAAATGCTACTCCTGCTTTTGGTTCCTTCTTATGGGACACGTAGAGTGGAGAATCTGGCTTTTCCAGTTGAAATATTCATGATAATCTCAACTTAAGTCCATTTGAAAATGATTAGAGAAATAAGAAAGAACACATGGCAAGGGTGAACATGAATTTATCCTTGCATGTTGCTTCTTTCTTTCTTTCTTTCACCATTTGAATCCTTTTGGATATGAATTTGTGATGTGCACATCTTGATGTGAATGGGGGGCCATGTTATGAGTTGTGAGCATAAATTCATTGCTCTTATTCATCTACTTGTCGTACTCGTTCCTAATTTTAGGAAGAGGAACCATATCCGTTGGCTAAAAGAAGAGGTGCTTTCTAAAATTACAATCATTCTAGATCCCTACTTGGATAGGGGTTTTATGGGTATTTCATTGTTATAGTCTTATAGATTATAATTTGATTAAATTATTATTTTGGTCTTTAAAAAATATACTATGTCTCAACTTGAATTTTTAAATATACAATTTATCTTAATTTAAGGTTTAGGCAATTCATATGAATTAAATTGAGATAAGTTGATCTTTTATAAATTAAATTTGATATTTTTATCTTTTGAAATAACTGAATTGAGACAAAATGATAATTTAGTCTATATTTTGTTAATCAATTAATTTTTTCCCTTTTTGTAATCAATTAATCTTTTGAAAAAAAATGATAAAATATTAAGGTCACGGTAAAATATTTTTCAATATGATGAAAGAATTCCTTGGTGCAACTAAGCATGGTAAGCTTTGAAGCGAAATTTAAAGATTTGTTATTGATATGGTAATAAAAATGTAAAATTGTAAAAATGATAGAATAATTCAATAACATCATGTTCTAAATTTTCTTTTGGTAGAAAAGCTTGTAGTGAGATCATTGATGAATGATGATGATGTCTAATAAAATGGTTGTAACAATTTGTTGATAAAACCATGGCATAATTGTCATTGTCATCCTAATAAGCCAACAAGTTAGGTCAAATCGCATTTTTAAAAAGAATTCTTTAATAAAGTATAATAAACTAATGGTTTTTGGCTGCGCCTTTCTTTTCTATTAGTGGGGCGTGGGATTGAAGAAGACAAGAAGTATGATTCAATGTGAATATGTGATATATATAATACATTTTAAAATCAATTATATTTTACAATACGAACATCAGTACTACAGCTATATTAAAAAAGGTCACCACAGTCCTAATTGAATCTTATTATTGACTTACTGGGGCTTAAACTACTGAATCTTGGATGGTGATTTTAATTTAAAGAATATGGGAACCCTTAAAACTAATTAAACGCCACCTTAAATTATAATCCTTAAAGAAAATAATTTACTTACCTTAAGACTCAATCCTTACCCTATACTCTCCCACCCTCCTAATCAACCATCATTACCTTACAAATTCTTTACTCCTAGTCACCATGGCCTCAAATTAAACTGAAACTGATCATAACGAAGACAAATTCAAGTTTAAATAGAAACAGAATTAGTTTTATTTTAGTTTAATTAACAATTTTTTGTTATCTAACAATAATACAATACATGTCAGTTCATAAATGATCTAAAGTTGAGAATTAATAGAATGAAGGAACGTTCCAACTCTCCTTTTGGGCAAGGACAGATCAAAGCCCAACAGCCCACAACAAGGCCCGAAATAAAAGGCAGGAAAGCATGTTTGATGTTTCTTAGAATGTCCTCAAACTTTTCTGGGCCGGAAGTCCTTAATCAATATTTTAGGCCGTTATTGCATAGGAAGGCCCATTTCCTAATATATAGGACCAATGTGTATTGGAGGTCACTTATTGTAAGGCTTATTTCGGATGAATGGTACATTTTATTCTTATACTGAAAACAAAGCCCACAGGCTACAAACCGAAACATATACTTTTTAGTTTATCCTCCATATAGTGTACTATCCTCTCAAAACTTACAACTAAGATCTATTAATCCTATTATGATAAACCCAGTCATGCATGCTTTCTAAAATCCCTTCCTCTCTCAACAATTAATATTTATAGTTATTAGACATAGTGTAATTTTCTGGGCTTTTGACACATTTTTCTTCACATATATATATATATATACACAAATGGAGGGTTATACCATTTTTCCGGGCTTGAAAATGTCAAGCGAAAAGGAAGACGATGTTAGTACTACCAAAGTATTAAAAAATTGATATTACCTCCGTTCGTTACTTGTTATTTGTTAATGTTTATAAAATTTTGCTCTAATTTATTTAAGACAAGTCTTTAGTAGTTGATGAATCCTTCTCTTAACAACCCGAACTTCGACGACCCGTAAGCAACCCATGGTGGGAGGAGGTTCCTGCAGTAGGACTCCGACACTTAAGTCAAATATCAGAAGTAGAGAGTGTAATGAGAATATATTAGATTCAGTGAGCATACCTAGAAGGCCTGTGGAGTATATATAAGCTTCGTTGGGGGGTACGATCATCATTTGGGGGTCCAAGCTTGTGGGGGGAATGACGTCAGCATAACTAACCCCGTAAAATACAAAGACATAGATAACTCCTTGATAGTAACAAGTGGATCAAAATGATCGAGGAAGTTTATTCAATTCGATATGAACATAGCGTTATTATAGTGTTATTTTCTTATTAATATTGATAAATAACATTAAATAAATAACATTAAATTTTGTACCATCTAAACTTTTATGTGAAAAGGAATATATAGATGAGTATTTGCAATTGATATAAGTGTACAAGTCCCCGGAATTTAATTGGTCACTAACAAATTGATAATTAGCAAATTTTGTCTCTAAATGTATGTAATCCATTTCAAAATTATAAATTATTAAGAGACAATAATTAATAATTGGGGTGAAACCCAATTCGGAGACCAAATAATTTAACGGACAATAAAATTAAAAATCTGGATCATCTGGAGTGTGTGTGGACATGAGAGGGAACTTATTTAGGCATAGGGTTTTCCCATTATATAAAAAAAAAGGATAAAACCTAGTTAAGAATGATTATTGAAATTAATGTTTGGGGAATCTAATGATCTTCCCAATCAGATATACTATCTAATTACCAATTAATATCGTTTTGTTCCCCATAATGTGGTTACATTCATTGTGAGATATAGTTATACCCGACATATCAATCCACAATATTCCTCTTCATGTTAGAGATTCTAATTTAAATTGGATATGATTCAGGGGGTTCTTGTCTTTTTTGCTTTTTTATATATTGGTTGGGACTGAAATGTTTTTCTTGTCTAAAACTATCATATCATCATCCTTTGGATTGAGCGAGAGGCCATTTGATTTGCATCCTCACATTTCTCCTCCCTTTTTTCTTTTATTAATTTCTTCCACCAGATATATATCAACTTGTATTTTTATACTAAATAGTAAATACATTACTATTTGACTCATATGGGTGAGTCTTATAATTTATTAAAAACAAATCATATAAGAAAACTTTCTTTTACAAACTAACAAACACTATGCATATATATATATATACTAAGTTTAATTAGACAAATGTATATACCTCTAAGAAATTGCTATAATTATATGATATATCTCTATGCAAACGATGATTAACATGTATACTAAAAGCTTCACACATGTAAAAAAAAAAATATATTTTTCTTATTTTTTAAAATTTAATATAAAATTGTTGTTGTTATTATTATTACGTTTTAAAATAATAAATCCAATAACAGGAATAAAACTCTATCAGTAGAGATTTTTCTATATACAATACTCGAATCTAAGACTTTATTTAACGAAAATAGAATATTATCACCCTAACCAATCAGTACTCCTCATATTCTATGTTATATTTTATATTATAAAATATCTAACTAGTAACTATTTTGAGAATCCAGTAACATTATAATATAAATACTGGCACTTTTCCACTTCTCACTCTCTAAACAAAATAACTCACTATATATACGTATATATAAAAGACGAATATTGTGTAGGTTGGGTTGGGGCTTTTCCCCCTTTTCTTACCCCCAAAAAAAAGGCGAATATTGTAATAGGAAGTAAACAAAAATTATAAAGAACTGAATATATAATGCATTTTAAAATTGAGAGAGATATACTTAAATTGTTAAGAACTTATAAAGATATCGTTCTTAATTTATATAGACTTAAAATTACATTTTTCCCAAGAATATTTTCTAGATTCAAAGAACCTTTATGGAACGTGCTTGCATGTTTTTGTTTTTCTTATGGTTCATTATTTATATGATTATAGGATCATGCTTAATTTTGTTTTCTTGCATTGACAAACAGCCGACATATACATAAGCTTAAATTAAGAAAATGATATCTTAAATTAATTGTTTGCAACACTAATCACCCAATTATAACTTAGATTGTCATAAAATGACAATATTGTCTTCGGTGATTAATAAGCTTAATTCAAAACGCATTATGTTTTAATAATGGTATATATATACCAGATGAACAATAAAAATAATGAAGCATATTTGCGTTAGCAATTTATGTTCAGCCGTCATAGAAAACCAATTGTTGCTTGTACAAATACACGTGGCAGTTTATTGGTGTAAAACGGATTCCATGAATTTAATAATTAACCAAATCATATTAAAATAGTGTTTTGCTAACAAATGTTCTAAAAATATTATTTAATGATTCATATTTTAAGCTTAAAAAATTTGTATTGACTTCTCATCAAATTTAAGATAATACATTCTTTCCCAACGTCCTAACAAAAACCTTTAAAAATATATAGTCACCTTGTCACTATAAAAATTTCAATCAAGCTTGTCCACTGACTTTTTTTTTTCTTAAATGAAAGTTTAGGGAATATATGTTGGGAAAAGTTGTAAGAAGAGAATCAAGTTACAAATTCATATTGAAAAATAAAATTAGCAATGAACAAAGTTCCTAAATTTTGTCTCAATTTCTAACCAGATCTATTTGTCACGTTATCAAAAGATTCAACTAGATTGCCATCTTACATATTCGATTAGTTTAATATTACTCATTATTTTTAAAATATATTTTTTATTGTATAAATATTATTTTGTAAAATGTAATTAAAAAAGTATCATCATAGATAAAATAAAAACAAATAAATACATGTTATTCATGAATATAATAAATTAATAATAACTTTTTTAGGAAATAAATTAATAATAATAAAGCATAAGGCAAACTATTTTTTAGGCGTTGAGAGTTGAAGAGTCGATCTATATATGTGTTAGTTCACATGGCTTCGCTCCTGTGACGGCGCGTGTCTCTATCAACTTTTTTTTTTTTTTCCTTAAAATCAAGTTTTCATTATAATCCAATATTGAAAGATGTTGCAGGCGGCTAGTATTTGTATTTTACCATGTTTTTTTAAGGAAAAATAAATATTTTATGAAACTGAAATTGTTTTCGCATTTTATTTATTTGATAATAAATATTAATTAATAAGCTGTACGCAAATACTTATGACTTATTACGTTCTTTTTTTGAGAGCAAAACAACAGTCCTATATATACGAGTAAAGAGTGAAGAGAAGGAAGGAGTAAAGAAATATATTGAACAAAAGAGTTGAACTTAAATTTATCCCAACTTTAAAATTGTTCTATTTTTAATACAATGTTGTATAATTAATTATCTTATATATATATTGTTTCGACCAATGTGGTATGGAGTATGTGCTCCTTTAATTATTATCTTTTGGGTTCAAAGAGATGTGAATGCGAAGTGTCGTTAATTTTAGGAATAAATTTTACAGTATCTAAAAAAATCAATCATATGTATGTTTAATAGATACTTTAGTCAGAGAAAAAAAAAAATCTATGTTGTTTGAAGGAAATACTTAACCTTAAAAAAGAGAGTTGGATGGCTTGGGAAATGATATTGATAAAATGCAAATAGAAGTTGATTAGGAAGATAAGGGTATGTACTATATAAATTAGCAGTGTCAAAATGGGCCAAAGCCCGCGGGCCGGCTCGGTCCACCCGCTAATTGGGCGGGCTTGGGGAGGCTAAATTAGGCCCGTTTAAAAATGGGCCTAAACGGGCCGGCCCGTTTAGCCCCGCGGGCTAAATGGGTTAGGGCCCGTTAGCCCGCGGGCCGGCCCGTTTAAATATAAATTATTATTTTTATTAATTTTATTTATTATTTTAAAGAATATTAGTATACATTTTGTATTTATTTGTTGATTGTTGTTATTAATATATTATTTTTCATAATATTTTTTATTTTAAAGTATAAAATAATTTAATTTTAAGAAAAAAAATAATTTTATATATATATTTATGTTAAAATATAAAATAATAACATAATTACCATAACTATACATATTAAAATTGTAATATTACTCATAATTTATTTTTAGTTTTATTTTTTGTAATATATATATATTATTTTTAATATAAAAACAAATTTTTTAAAAAATAAAGTGTTGGCCCGCAGGCCGGCCCGTTTAGCCCGTAGGCTAACATAGGCGGGCTTGGACCACTAAAATATGGCCCGTTTATAAACGGCCAACCCGGCCCGGCCCGTTTAGCAAGGAGCCCGTGACGGGTCGGGTTGGCCCGTTTGACAGTGCTAATATAGATAGAGAGAAAGAGGGTGTAGTGTTGTTGGTTTGCACATGTGTGTCGCTTTCAATGAGGTATGAGAAATTATAATAAAAAGGAAAGCAGAATTGGAGCAAGTCATTGTCAAGAATGGATCATCACATTAGTGGACACTAAATGTATATCACCGTTTTCTGACAATGACACAACTGCTTTCATTTCTACCTAGTTTCAAGCTCACGCCTCAGCATCACTACTCTTTCAAATTTCAAATTATATATGACTACCTTCACATAATTTTATCTTTTGATTTAATTATATGTTGATTATTAAAGAATAGTTAGGAATTGAGCTGAGACTTTATTAGCTTGGATTTGACTGAGGCTGTAAAGTTGGAGATTTGGGATGGGTGTTTTCATTGATGATGAGTAGTAATCAATGGATTTTTGGTTTGGATTTTGATTCTTTTAGACTTATGTTTCATATTGCACGTGTGTGGGGCTACCACCATCTTTTCAGCTTCAAACTTTTAAACCAATTTTATTATATATCAACAATGTCTTTGATTAATTAAGGACAATATGAATAATGTTCAAATCAAATATAATAACATTCCCATTATAAACTTTAATCATTACACCAATCAAACTAACTACCTACCTTCTCTTATTTATAACTTGCTTTACAATGAATCACTAATGCTCTAACAAGGGGTTGAATTTAGTAAAATTTTCATTAAAAAAAAGTGTTCACATTTACTTATTTAATATTTGACAGTATTTTAAATAGAATTAATTAAAAAATTCATGTAAGAAATAAAACAATATGGATAATGCTCTTTTCATTTATGTAGGTAGGTCTTTACATAAAATGCAAGACAGTTGTACCCTGTTGTGTAATCCAATTTGAGCATTGGAAGTAATTTCTGGAGGAAGTAAAAAGATAAGAAAGACGAGACAAGTCACATAAACGACAGGTTCACAGTTCACGTTTCTTAGTTGAGAGAGAGAGAAAACGACAAGAAGAGCAGTTCGTTTTGCCCAATTTCATTATCTTATGGCTCTCAGCGAGAATAGAATTCACACAATCGGTGGGGCCCCCCCGTTTGCACTTCTCCGCTCCTCATATGTTTTGACTCATTTACCCCTCTCCATCCCCTTTAAATACGAACCTTCCCTCCCCTTTCTCACTCCCTACCCAACTCTCTCTCTCTTCCCTCAAACCTCTTCACCACAGTAATCTCTCTCTGAGCGAACCTAAAATGGCGAAAGGCGGGAAGTTAACCAAGCTCAAGTCAGTGCTCAAGAAATGGAACTCCTTCAGCAACACCAAACAGAACCGCCCCAGCGGCAGCGGAAGCGCCGTGGCCGCCGCCGACGATGAATCCTCCTCCGTCTGCCGGTCAGACCACCACCCCGTCTACGTCGGAAAATCTCGACGGCGCTACCTCGTAAACTCCGACGTGGTGGACCACCCGCTCTTCCGGGAGCTAGTGGAGAGGTCCCGCGACTCCGAGGACGACACCGTCAACGTCTCGTGCGAGGTTGTCCTGTTCGAACACTTGCTCTGGATGCTCGAGAACGCCGACCCTCAGCCCGAATCTCTGGACGAGCTCGTTGAGTTCTACAATTGTTAGCACAGAAATGGGCGTCAATTACACAGATATATGTATACATATACTTCCTTATTGGTGACTGTAATTTAGTGGTAATAAATCAAATTCATGTGTGATATCAATGCTGTACATTTTGTTTTCTCTTAGAGAGATTGTCAATAGTTTTGATTCCTTCTCTTAGGTTTAACATTATTGTTTTAGGATGTTGAGAATTTGAGTCGATGAATGGGAAGAAGAAGCATCTATTGTTTTGGGTTGTTGGTGGGTTGGAAATTTGTAGCAAATCAAAGTGGTTGTACTTGTTCTTCAGTATTTGTTTTGTAAGGGTTAATATTCTATTTACCCCACAAGGTGTTTGTCAATATGCCTCCTTGAGATGAATGTGAAAATGGGGATAATAATACCAAAAGTGTGTGTGTTGCAGTTAAAGCTTCAATTTTTGGACTTGTACATCACATTCCCAATGTGTATCCTATGATTACAACACAAAAGCGTTATTAGAATTGCCACAAAATTGCTCTCACCTCCCTCTTTTTACTAACAGCAGAAAAAGGAAGTAATTGATTGTCCTTGATGGGATTGTGTTAAATGACACAAACACATTGCCTCAGTTTATTTACTACTAGTTACATCACCTACAGTTATTGGAGATAAGGTAGTAATAACATACTAACATGGCACACTCGACAAGCATTTCTAAATAATACAGACTTGTTGCTCATCTTAAATTGTCATGTATCCTGTTTACTCTTTTACTGCCCTGACTTGTTTTCATTCAGTCATTGAGGGTGAAATAGGTGACGGTAAGCTTTCGAGCAATGATAAAGTTGTTGTCATGTGATATAGAGAGAACAACCTCTCTACTTATAGAGATAAAGATGTATACATCTAACTCTGGTGCACTGAGTCGCCCTCAAGGGTGAAATAGGGAGCTGGTCAGGATGTAATGTATGTCCCACTATTGTTTACTCAAAGATACTCAATTTTAAGCATTGGAAAAGAGAGAGGAAGAAAACTAGGAGGAGTGGCATTTACTACTAAACCAGAACATTGAGGGGTTGGTGGTGTGGTCAATAAGTAATTTAAACTGGTTGTTGGATGGGGTAATGAATTTGCTGATGTTCTGACTTTTTTCTGAGCCACATATGCTACTGAAGTATTCAAAAGAGAGCTTAAAAACAAAGCAGCGAGATGGCAAGCAAAAAGGATAGCATATGAGATGAGAGAGTACATTATTAAAATCATTCAGAAAATAAAAATGGTGGGCCACCAGTAAGGTAGACACAGAAAAGTCCATATTCGGAGACAGCAGTGGAGTCAATAGCTGCTCTCAAAGCTGATAAAGATTATTTTTTTATAAACAATGCATTGTCTGAATTCTAAAATATTGGTAAATGCTTTGAAAAGGCAAAATAAAGAAATGTATAGTTTATGATACTAATGATGAGGTAGTTAGGAGATTCTTTTGGTTTTGGGGTTTGGCCAAATGCCACCAATTCATACACATAAACTCACAGTCTCACACGCTGTGTGTATGCAAAAGAAAAAACAGAGCTTTTTGTTAATAAGCCCAATATTAATTGAAGTGAAGAATCTAAAGTGGATGACACGAAATTAAGTAGTTTAGTGCACGCATGAATATTGAATAGCTGTTGTGTTTGGATGCAACGCGTTGCCAAGCTAGCTTCCATTCCCAACCCCAAGAGCTCGCTTCTTACTTCTACACCACAACAATGGTGCTTATGGTTTCTCTTTTAATTTAGACACACACAAATGTTAATATAATTCTTCTTTTTTTTAAGGTATCAAATAATTATGTGTGAGTTGTATTAATTGTATGCGTTTAGTTTTTTCTTTGTTCTTCCCAGGATTGATGCGATAATCACGAAGGATTAAGATAAAGAGAAATGGTGGTCTGGAATTTTGACATTCATGGGGTATGCTTCTCTCAATGTGGTATATAATTTTGTCGTTTTCTTTTGGTTTTTCCAATGTCATTGTCTCTGAGGTACATTCGTTCATTGATACAGAAATGTTAAATTTTGTAATCAAAGGTTGGGTTTGAACGTGAAGAGAGAAGAGTGGAACAACCTGCCAGCTATGGTTTTATCTTTAGTAGCTTGGAATTTAGGAGTAACCACCCCCACCACACAACCCTTCGATTGCAAGACTTTGAAAAGAAAAGAAAAAATAAATAAGGGAATAAAGAATAAAAAAGGAATGGGAAACTTGTACACAATAAAGAAGGGAACTCTCAGTCTCTAGTTAAGGATACCCATGAAAATTTTAGCTTTATTTATTGGCAAAAAGTTCGAATTCCTTAGAAGTTGAAACCATTCAAAATTCAAAATTTTATTTGGTTAATATTATTTCTATTGAGTTCTCATATAATATCTAAAGAGTACTAATTGAATACTTGTGAGTTGTCATTGGGTAAGATTATTTGCGATTTAAGTTTATGCAATAATTTTTTATTTGTGTCTCTGTTGATTTCCCTAATATGTTTATTGATATCTTGTCAAATAGTATTTGAGAGTGTCTTCTTTTATTACTATTTTATATAAAAAAAAAATAAAGAAGGGAATTAAGTTAAGTACATTTTTCTTTTATTTATTTATTTATTCTAGAACCGGGGAATGAAACAAATTAGTTTAACAAAATGAAGATATGTTTCCTAGAGTGGGGTCAAGTTGAATATAGAAAAACATAGTTTAACTAACAAATTACTTTTTTTTTCAAAAGGATATATTATATTGTATTTGAGAAACATATTATTTCTTTAAGTTTGAGTTGAAACAGATTGTTAGGGATATGGTTACAGCTCAAGTGTAGTATCCTTAGCTAAGTTTACTTAAATATATAGTTGAATGGTTCTTTTATATTTTAGCGAAAAATTAAATACACTAGATGCTTTTTTGTACTATCTGACTTTGTATAAATTTATAAAGTCAAGAGGGGATTAAGACTAAGAAACTCCTATATCTCTATAATTTGACCTAAGCGAGGCAAATAAATTGTTCCTTTTTTAAAAAAATTGAATCAATATATATCCTTCATGATCACTTTGAATAATTGTGGCAGCTTAATTTCTCATTTTACTAATTGAAATCATGAGAGGACTTCAAAACTAATTTATATAGAAATTGTTTATAAAATTGAGGAAGTAATTAAATTTAAACATGCAATTATATGGGTCAAAATCTAGGATTAATTAGACACCAACCTTTGCTTAAGTAAATGAAAAACAAAGCTTCTTTATTTTATTTGTTTGAATTGTAAGCCCCTGTATACTATATATATAATTATATATAAATTAATTATAGACGAGTTTATATTTGTCAAAAGAAATAATTCAAAAGCAAAAGGAGATGGCAAAATGTTATTATTAAACAATATAACAAGTTCAACGCTTTGAATTATTGGATGCATGTTAATTATGTTAGCATAATAACCGAGTGATAGGACATTAGTTCTTGGGGTTTACCATAGTCCCCAAAGCCTTTTAGTAAAAAAAGTAAAATATACTGTGTTGACTTTTTTTTTAAATAAAAGAAAAAAAAACTTTTATTCTTTTTTTTATAAGTTTTTTTTATTCTTTTATTAACTATTATCTCTACTCTTTTTTTTCTCCTCACATCACTTTTTGTTATATTTTATTTTAGAAAACATATAATTTTGTGAAATCAATAATAAAAAGTCAAAAACTATTATAACATAGGTGCGGGCGATTTTTAGTGAAAATTTAGTGCATTTATCGGTTTAAGTTGATAGCGTTAAACTAAACCAAATCAAACCATAAACAAGCGGTTCGATTTGGTGGTTTAAGACTTTTCTGTCATCAAACTTACATATTTATGTCTATTAATAAAAAATATAATTTTATTCAATATATAAATAATAAAAAAGTATAGCAATATTTCATTTACTTACAATATACAACCAACTTAGTTCTAAAATTAAATTTTTAGATTGACTGAATTTAATATAACCTTCAAATGAATTTTATACTTTATTATTTAAAAATTTTAACATAATATGTACATATATATATATACATGTATGTGTATGCGATTTGGTTTAATTTTTTAACATATCAAATCAAACCAAACTAAACATTAATCAATTTTGTTCGATTTGTAATAATTTAATTTGATTTAATTCAAATGTATCGATTTTGTTGGATGAGATTGCATAAGGATTAGGGAGAGGAGTGATAGACGTGTGATAGGGCCGGTTGAGCGGTTCTTGCGGAGACTGAATGCGTGATGCTCCCCCGGGGGCAAGTTTGTCTTTTCATAGCTGAGTGGTCAAAGACCAGTCCACGTGGGTATGGGTCTCCCCAATCCCATTTTGTCTATTGGACTTGGACTCTTCCCTTCCCACTCCCACTCCCACGCGCCCCAGCCCATTTTTACTTCCTCTCTTTATTTTTCCTAATATATGCATAAATAGTTATAGTTAATTATTTTACTCATCAAATGCTTCTCTTTAGAGCTATTTTATATTCCTACTCACTTACTAGTATAGTACCTATTATTCTTTTTATGTCATTCTGCGCATAATCCTTAGTTAACACATTATAAGTAAATCAATATACATACAAATTATGACCTTTTTCTTAAATAGATTATCAGTTTCGTTAAATTATCTAACAGAAAATTATTTCTATATATAACCCTTCTAAAAGATTGAAGTCTCCGTGTAGATCACAGGCCCCATTGATATTCCTTAATGTTCTCAACCTTTTCGAAGATGAGAAGCGTTTTAAACTACAATTATACAATTAAATCAAGGTATTTAAATTAAGCCTATCAGTAATTAATGAATCTAAGCTTTGATCAATTTAATACTATATATTAATAATTATTGTACATGAGTATCATTTAGGAAATTGAGTAAATAATAATGGTATGGTTTAAAATATGAGAAGCTCCGTATATGTGTGTTTGGCAAACAACTATAATTAAATGATTAAGCCCAATTTGTGTTTGACTAAAAAAAGCAAGAATATATAGATGAAGAATGAGATTAGGTTTGATTATTTGTTGGCAAAACATTACAGAGGTGATGAGTCAGATGGCATAAAGGTGAAGTGGAGGCCAATCTGGCATTATACCAAAAGCAAATATATTGTCATCATCTTCTTTAATTGTATTTTGGCATTTTTGATAGCTGGAAAACAGAACTACAATATATTCCAGTGGAGAATATATAAAGCTACTTGCAGAGACATGTATCATTATATTATCACATACATACAAAGAAAAAAGAAAGAAAGTAGGGTTGGAGAAAGAGAGAGATGCCTGCACGCACGTACGCACGCATCACCATTTGTGTCGGGGTGAGTGAGGGATCATAATCTTAAACAAGAAGCCAAAATATATAGAGATGCACTTTAATTTGTGACAACCTAAATATATATATATATATATATATATATATATATATATATATATATATATATATATATCATAATTAATCCCTCATGACATGCATGAGAATTTAAGAGGCCAGGCATGCATGCAGGATCTCACTTTTTGAGTTTTAATTTGTAAATAAATCATAATTATATATTTGGGAACACATGCACTTTAAATTACTCAAAAAACTAAATTTGTATATATACATATGTACTTACTCTCTCCGGTCTCCATCATATAGTAAGAGTTTTGAACTACTCTACCTCTAGTCTTTTGCCTATTTGGTTTGCTCCCTTAATCTAGCTATCTTACATTATTTCCTCTGCATATATATGTCTCACGTACATGTCCTCCTAGCTAGCTTCCTAATTCTGACTTTTTTTTAAAAAATTTCTATATTCTATATACAGGACATATATATACAAGACTTAAATCACCTGTGAAATTGATCGAATGAAATACTAGCTAGTTTATTAAAGATTAATTACCAAACCAAAATTGTTTGGGAAAATGATATATATTTTAATCTTTAAATATTTCTCATGTTTTCGATTTCTTTAAAAAATTAACTGTGTAAAAAATCTAACAAATTCTTTAATATTTCTCATATTTTAACAAGACTTAAATATTTCTCATATTTTAATCTTTAATATTTTTGGATTACTCCTATTCGTTCATCACAAAATATACTTAATTTTCATCTAACTGTTAATACAAGTATCATTAATTATCAGATCATCAGTACGTATATAGTTAAGGACTTAAGGTAGCAATATATGATCACTAAAGTCAAATAAAAATTTAATATATAATTATTTAGTTAAATAAAAGTAAAAAAAAAAAAGAGAGAGAGAGAGATGATTTTGTAGGACTGATTATTAGGGCGCACAGTATGTGGGGTAATTAACAACGTTGTCATCCAAAAAAAGAGCGGAAAGCAGGAATGGGGAGAATTCAGAAAAAGGAAAGGAGAAAAAGAAAAAGAATTGAAGGGGATTGGTTGGTTTCACCTAACAACATGTATTTAATAATTGGAAGATGTTGTAGCCACTAAACTCCAATAAACCAAAAGACAATGAGCCATGTGAATGTCATATCTGAGATCTTATTTATTTTTAGGACATTTACATTTACATTTATATTTATATGTGCCTTTCATCTCAAATACTTCAATGCAGAGACAAGCGAGAAATAATTAAAGCTGCCATGCAAGCACGTTACCTTTCTTTAATTACAACAAACATACTAATATAATATTGGACCTATATATATATCTTTTTGTGGGTATCCAACGTCGAGCACAGTTATTAATTCCCTCGCTAAATTGTAGGCACCTCGAAGGGTGGGATAACTGGCCCAAAGATTTAAAGTTGTTCTATATCCAAGGCAGAAATTGATACTTAATTAATAATAGATGAGTCCCTTCCACTCAATCACACCCTCGATTATATTATATGTATATTAAATGTGTAAGATATGGTTGATTTAAGATTTTTTAAATTATGAAATATATCATGATAGGGTGGGTGGGGACGAGTATCTTTCTATTATTCTTCCTCGTCTCTGTGTTTAGTGTTTAATGCATCTCTATTTCGATCTTCACATCCGCCTCCATTCTGAGAAAGGTACAGTACTACAAGAAGAGATAACAGATAGAGAGTGGCTACCATAAATTACAGCATTGGATCCAAAATCTTTCACTCTCCACACACGAGAAATTTAAGAATTTTTGGGGTTTTACGGAAACTTGAAGTGTCAACAAAATTTATCAAAAATATATATATATATATACAATTTTTCAATATATATAAGATATTAATGAAAAATATTCAAATTTGTAAAGATAATACAAAGATTAATTATAATTTTCAGATAAAAAAAATTAAGATCCAAAGAAAATTATTTTTCAATAATTCTACTATTTTTTTTAAAGTTACCTGCTTTTTAAAAAAAAAAACAATTTAACAAATAATAAGAAGAGAATTTTCAAAAGGATATATTTAAATAAATATAGATAAATTGTATTATCTATCTATATATATATATATAAATTAAAAAAAAAAGACTATTAAACAGTAAACACTAAACGAACAGCCAAAGCTACCCCTACTTTAAAGTGTTTGCTTGAAATTAAAATATATTTCTCTAGCAACTTTTAAAATGGCCAATATATTATGTATATAGGTTATTAAGCTAACTATATGCAGTTGTGGTTACGCATGTATCCATATATGTTTATCTACTACATTTTTGCTGGGGATCGATATGCATCCTATAACGATATTTACGCAAAATGGTATGTCATTGTGCCGAAAAAAATAAGAGTGAATTACTTTAAAGGATTTTTTTTTTTTAAAAAAAAAAAGTGTAAGTAGAGCCATTAAAATTAAAGAAAAAAGTTTTGATCAACCAGTCAAGTAGTCAACAACTAGCCTGTCCTTCTTTTTGTTGGGCCTTACATAAAAGAAAAAACATTACTATGTTCGTTTGGTTCGACTGTAACGTGGCCAAGATACTTTTGGTTGATCACTGGACAAAATTGTTTCATCAATTGTATATTAATTTACTTCTATTATATTTAATTATAAAAGTCACCATCCATTAATTAAGACATCTCTAATAAATTAGTGACAAAAATTTTTATTAATATTAATAAAAAATAAATAATATATTAAAAGATTATCAAATTTTTAATACTATAGCTGATTAATATGTGTTCAACTTCAACACAATACAGATATTAAAAAAAAAAAAAAAGAAACAGAAGACAATTAAGTACTTCAAATTGCATCGAAACATTACGTGTTTTGTTGTGGTGCAATAATTTTGAGGTATGTTTGATAAGTAGGGAGAGATATAAAGAGAAGGAATGTAATATAAAGTGATATAAATAACTAAAAAAATGTAAAGTAATTTTAAAAATAAAAAATGCGTTAAAAATATAAAAAAATGATAAAAAATATATTTGATACCTAAAAATATAAAAAGTGACAAGTGGGCTTGGAGTTTTTTATCACATATGTGTGCATTGTGGACAATGATATATATATATATATATATATATATATATATATATGTATGTATATTTGTGTTTGTTAATTAATTTGAACTAATTGGCAAATTAAAGATTAGCGCGCATGTGAACCACACAATTGCAAAGCTCTTGAAAATATATTTAAGGCAAGAGATTTAGTTACAAAAGTAGATGAATCCTGGAGAACATTAATGGATATATATATATATGTAGGAAGGGTTTTGAATTTGAGTATTGACATCACGTACAGTTCTAGCAGCAAAATAAATACAGCTCAAAACTTTCTACTTGAGGTATACTATATATATATATATAGTAGTCTTCACATATATATATATTAGAAGGAAGAGCATCCGAGAACCTCAATCTTAATTTTTAGATTAATTTGAAAAGCCCGGCCGATGATCTCTATGTCGACGACATTCAATAATTGGTTAATCTTCACGCCATCAATGGTTCTTGAGCTTGTTGCTGCAATTTCTCACCAACATGAGTTAAACAGGAAATTAAAGTGAAATAATTGAAAGTAGAATTATATATATTATTTTTTTAAAAAAAAGAGTGAATTAGTAAATAATTACCGGATGAGGCGGTGTAGTGAGGGTGCAGGTAGGATGGGGTTGGGGATTGTGCATAGAGGTGAGGAGGGATTTGAAAGTGTGAATATCGCAAGGGATAGTGAGGGCCCCACTATGCTCAAACCCAAACTCATCTTCTGCTTTCTCCAACAACTCTTTGAATATGGAATGGCTAAGGTACGCCGTGGGAATTATGAACCTTTGAAGATCGCACCCTACGTACACTGCCAGATATCCCTTTGGAACATCCGCTGGGGGTCCCACCTTTGGGCTGGTCGTGGACTCCATTATTTCCTCATCCTCCGAGTCACACCACGTGTCATCTTCTTCTTCTTTTTTAATTATGTTTATGGGGGCAGCAGCTATGTCCTTATTAATCGTCTTATGATGATGATGATTGAGCTTTGAGCCCAGGGTAACAGATTGCCACTTCTGAAGCATTCCCTTTAGTTTTACGATCTGTCTAATTCCACTCAATTTCGGGCTTCCACTACTCATCATTCCTACAATTCATTCATTCATTCCAGGATATGATCAATCAATCAAATTCATGCTATTGCTACCTATATATATTCAATTCTAGATTAATATTATTATTTAATTTGGCATCACATGCATGGATCCCCAATTAAAAAAAAAAAACAAAAGATTGAAAAGGGTGAAATTAACTAATGTATGGGTACCTGAAATAGGAGGAGACGGGAGGGCGTTGGAAAATTGAGGTGATAGTAATTATTAATTGGAGCAGAGGCGGCGAGCTCTCTCTTGTGTTGAGAGAGAGCGCGCACGCGAGAGAGAGAGAGGGGTATGAATTAGGGAAATGGATGGAATTAGGGATAGTGTGTGGTGATATATATGAGAATTAAGGAAATCCCAAAAATAATGAAAGAGAATGGATGGTGGATAACCTAATTAAGCAAAATGTTATATATATTTGTGTGTCTCTCCCACAACCGGCGCTCTCGCTCACGGAGGAGCCTCTTTTCTTTCTTTCTTTCTGCTTTAATTTAATCTGCTGCAATGCAAGTAACGCACGGTTTATATAAAATTTTAAAAACATTCTTAATTATAAATAAAATGCTAACTAAGGTCCACTTACGAGAACTCTGTTGATCATGCCACTCTTAATTATCTTTTATTATTATATTTTGCATAAAAACAAAAAACAGAATTCATTAGAGTTTCACCTGTCTTCCTCACTACAATTCAATCTAAAACTACTGTGAAGAAGGTGCTGATTAATATCCCATACCAATGTCTTGTACCTGTAAGGCCGTATGACTCCAAGGACCACAAATTAAACAAAATCTGCAAATATGCTTTCTCTTAACTAACTAATGCACACCGGAGAGCCTATGTATTAATTGTAGAAAAGCACCTACGTACTTTTAATTTCTTGCTTTCCATTAAGCTTAATTATTCTCTCTACTATCAAATCAATTTAATGTATCCATTACGCTTACTCCACAAGCACTGAAGATCCATCACATCAGTTGAGACTTGAGACCATCAAAATTTGACTTTTGGAATTTACGCTTCCAGAAGGGAGGCAGCTAGAGACCAAACTTTAATTTTTCCAATGAAGAGGAGGCCTATAGGGTAGTCAATACTCGATAGTGATCATGATAACTC
This sequence comes from Senna tora, assembly GCA_014851425.1. Lineage (NCBI taxonomy): Eukaryota > Viridiplantae > Streptophyta > Magnoliopsida > Fabales > Fabaceae > Senna > Senna tora. The sequence continues at coordinate 4,632,343 of CM026262.1, read as the reverse complement.
ATGTTACTCTCATATTTCACTAAAACTTCATTCTCACCCCCTAACGGTTTACTCAATTTCAATTTAATTCTTTATATTTGTTATTCACACTAATTTGGTTCCTCTCTTATCCAATTATTAAAATCACTCAACACTTGAATAATAAAAGAAGAAGACTCTTCTTTATATTTCCCCAAATTTAAATGAAAATCCTTTATGTCTTATTCTAATAAAACTCCTGTAAACCCTGATATTTATTTATTTATTTATTAAATTAATTTTATATGATTATATCTACTCAGTAACCTTTTTTGTTTTTGTCAATGACTCCATATAACAATGTTTTCTACTCTGTTTTTAGTGCAAACTTCTTTAAAAATGCATATAATGTGGCATATGGGCCAAGGGGGAGCCCAATCCATAATCGTAGGTTACCTAAAGTTGAGAATGAGATATCTATCATTCTAAATTGGGCTTCTAAGGAGAAAAGCTCAAATGCAAACAAACTGCTAAACCAGCGTCCGCCTTTACAATTTCCAAGTCTTCAACTTCAATAATTATCAATTCTTGACCCAAAAAAATAATCAATAATCAACACATTTCATTGGCTAAAATGGAAAAATCCCTTAAATATGTGCAAATAATAATTATAAAAGATGACTTAGAGTTCTCTAAATTCAATAATTTGTCTAAGAAATCTTTTCTCTTAATTTTCTCATCCTAAATTAACATAACAGTAATACAATCATACACAAGTATATGAAAAATCCTAAACATTAAACGTTATATATAAAGTCTTGTAAAGGGTTCTGCAGTATTAAAGGCTTCTACAGTCTACACCTTCACCCTCACTGCATAGTACAATCTTTACTACGAATGCGAAAGGTTGATGCTATATATCATTATTAGATTTTTTTTTTCAGGAAAAACTTATCTTCTTTGTGATAAAATTCAATAGAATTGAAATTGAAATGCTAGGATTTGGTGTCAAGTACAACCTCCTATATATTGCTTCAAGTACAAACTCTTGGTACTAGAAAAATGGCATAGCAAATGCTAAACATTCACGATCGTATCGTACAACCTACATGGACCTTCTAGGATTTTACTGTTGCCAATAATGTCGTGCCTCAAGTTTGTCCCATTTATTAAGGAAAATGTTTTCACGGAATTATATGACCTTCCTCTTTGAGGTTTTTTCTAATATACTCCAATTTCTACGAAAAAAAAAAGAATTATATGACTTCTCAACTTCACCATTTTCTCTTGTAGTTATTTTCCTACCATTATTTCAAGGACATTCAAATATTTTTGTCCACCTCACGCAACCAGGGAAAATTAAACCCCATACGTCCATTTGACAAGATACACAGAGAAATTCTTAATTTGAATTTCAATTAATAATGTTTGGATTGTAGATTAACGAGGGGAGAGAAGTAATATATCTCTCTCTTGTTTGGAAAGCAGAGAATTGGAGGGGAATATAAAGCTAAGAAAGATTATTTTTTAATTTTCTATTATTCTCCTCCTCCACAAATTTAAGATACTTCAAATTGAGGTATTTTGAAGAAGGAATCTACACCCAAACAAAAAGTATGGAAGATTAACTTTCCCTCCCCTCCTCTTTCCTCTAATCTCTCCCATTTTCTTTCCCTTTTAATTCCCAAACAAATCTTGAGGGATCACACAAAAAGAACCAAAGAGATTAACATCACATAACTTAGGGAGTGAAAGATACAAACACTACAACTAAATTGGATATACTATAATTTTTTTTTTTATTTCAACTTATGATTTTCATCTTGAGAGATATTATTATAATTAGGGCTCCATTTGCTATGCACGCCATCTTACAATTGCAACATAAATGGCTCAAAGTTCAAGAGATGCATTTGTTTGATATGCTTGGGCTGGAAGGAATTTTGATTACAATAGCTTGTTTGATGTAATATTAATATTGGTGAAAAGCCCATTTGGTCCTCTATGTTTTATTCAAGTTCTAAATTAGTCCTTTATATTTCAAAAGTTTTTAATTGGTCCTTTATATTTTTCAGAAGTTTCAAATTGGTCATTCCGTCTATTTCTTCCCTTAAATGCTGACGTGGCGTGCTGAGGTGGACATATCATCTCTCCTACATGTCCATTTAAGCTGACATGCCACGTCATCTTCTAATCATCATATGTGATGACATGACAATGATATGGCATGACACGTCAATTTAAAATGGACACATCAGCACGCCACGTCAGCAATTACCTTAAGAAATTGACGGAAGTGGATGAAAGGACCAATTTGAAACTTCTGTGCAACATAAATGACTAATTTAAAATTTTTGAAACATAAAGGACTAATTTAAAACTTGGGTGAAACATAAAGGGCCAAAATAAAACTTTTACCTATTAGTATATTACTATGCAATTGAAACTTTTATGTAATCTATATAAACAAAAATCATATAAATGTTACGCTATATACATTATTGCACTCTGCAATACATGTCATTTTCTCAAAATTAACACACCATTTTTTTTAGAGAAATATAGATATTCTAAATGTGTGATATGCTAGCTTGTTCAAATAATATAAGTAGTTAATGATTAGTCCATCTATACCTAATGGATTAACGAACTATTTATTCATCATTAGTTCTGAATGAAAGCCAAACACGTATTATCAATCTTGGCATGCTTAATACGTACGTACACCCAGAAGAGTAGATTTCCCTCGTTGAATAATGTACGTATGCTGGTTCATAAATAGAAAACATTCATACGTGTGTATATATATATCATCCAAATGAATTAGCTTAATTGACGAAAAAAATATAGGGTATATATTATGAATTTAGGGGTGGTAAAATGGCTGGGTTTGAGTTGGGTTATAAATGGGTCAATTGTTATATCATGACCCATTAGTTATGGGTCAAAATGATCAACCCATTAATTTTACTTTTTGTTATTTGATTTAATTTAATTTATTTGACCTATCAATTATTCTAATTTATGAATTATCAATAAAGATAATTTTTTAGAATAACAAGATTATAATTTTATATTAAATTTTTTCGAAAGTTGATGAGATTTAACTAATAGGCTTGGCCAGCAGATAGATAGAGAAACTCCACATTATTGAATAATTTGAATTAATTAATTTCTTCCTACGCGTAGTTATTATCATTTAACAACATGTCAAAGCCTTCGCAAAACTATAAATACACGCATAGCCAAATCTTCAAACACCATAATCACAAAACAATAAACATTGATATAATTACTATTCAACAGAGATCATATATCTTAATTAATTTCTGAAAAGCAGATAGAGAGAGAGAGAGAGAGAGAGATGAAGCATTAATTTCTACGTACTTCCATGAAAATCTCAGTATTATTCATCTTGCAGATATTAGGAGTTTTGTTGCTGAACAACCTCCTAGCTCATTTGCCACGCAATTAGACGTTACACTTTTGAGGTTTGTTTAATTTTATATATAATTAGTTGAATTCATCAATTAATAATCACAAATATGAATTGCAGTATTGTGTACTAATTTGTATATATATATAATACATGTGGTTTGGTTTAGCCTATAAATATTTTTTTTTTGTTTTGGGTAAATTTGTACAATTGATCAGAGTTATGGGATTAACAACAATTATATATATGGGGTACTATACATGTGCATGCTTCTATATGTATATACACGAATGGATATAGAGTGATGGTGGAGAGAGACGCAAACTCTGTTTTAGTAAATGACGGTTCGACCGCTGATCAAGGAGTCGATGAAGATGCAAGGAGTCAATGGAAATGCAAAGAGTTAATGACGATGCAAGAGCTTTTTTCATAAAAGAAGACTGAAGAGCTCGATGAAGGCACAATAGGAGAGATTGAGGCATTATGATTAGGAAATAAAAAGTGAGATATTAGGTTTGTCCAATCCAACCCATATGTAGATGGGTCAAAATTTAACCAAATTCATATGACTTATTTATTTAAATAGTTGGATTAAAATGGAGTTGGATTAGTGGGTTTTAGTTGAAATTGTCACCCTTCATTATAATATGTCTGATTTAATAAAATTCTCGATATATTTAATTTTGCCTAGTAAGAATATAGGCCTTTGATTTAAAATTAACGTCTATCAATATTATTAAAAGATGTTTAGTAGAGGAGACTAACTAATTTACTATTTTAATATAAGGGATAAATTGATAATTTTAATATATTTTCATTTGATTTTTATTCTTAAATATTTATTATTAAACATAATAAACTTATTCCCATTTTTTTTTCTTTCTCTTTTTCTTTTCTTTTTTTGTGTAAAAAACATACCCAAAATAATAAAGACAAAATAGACCATATATATATATATATATATATATATATATATATATATATATAATTATTTCATTATTAATGAGTTGTCCTTGTATTTCATTTTTTAGATTCTTTTTGCCAATATATAAGTTTGGAATCCACGTGTAGGAATTCAATTTTATAGAAAAAGTCAAGTATTTAGATCACAGCTTATCATTGGGAATTAAAATATGTAGAATTGACAGAATATTACATCATTGAAAATGAAAACTCGTCTATAGGAGGAAGCTATAAGCAAATAAAAGTTTGAGTATATAGACCATTTCGTCTGAAAGATTTGAAAGTTGATAATTTAGTTTTTAAAAGATCATAAGTATATAATTTGGTCTCTAAAAAATTGCACCACTACACAAATTGATCTTTCTGTCATCTTCAATTAAATTCTCTTAACGGACTTGCTGACGTGGCACGTTAATTGTAGACGAGGGCCGTTAATTGCTTAGTAGGACATACTTACATGGCACAAGCTAATATCCACCTCCAACTCAGTACAAAATGCAGTGTTTTGAAGCTTCAGTTTGTACACTTACACTAAGTTATTAGAGGTGGATTTTAGCTTTATTGCGTTTTGTCAGCACAAGCTAAAATCCACCTCCAACTTAGTGTAAGTGTGTAAATTGAAGCTTCAAAACACTGCGTTTTATGCTGAGTTGAAGGCGGATTTTAGCTTGTATACCATGTATAAAGCATGTCCTACTGAGCAACTAACGGCCTCCGTGTGCAATTAACGTGCCATGTCAACAAGTCCGTTAAGAGAATATAACTGAAGATGACTGAAGGACCAATTTGTGTAATGGTGCAATCTTTTAAGGACCAAATTGTATACTTATGATCTTTCAGGACTCAAATTGTCAAATTCCAAATCTTTCAGAGACGAAATTGTCTATATACTCTAAAAGTTTATATGTGGATGATCCATACACACTTCTAGCTAATTGCAGACTAAGATTGTCTTAATGTTCTTTTTTTGTTTCTTTCTTTCTGTGGATTAATATTATATCGTGTCTTTTTCTTAAACTCTCTCTTTTAGGCTATGTTTGACAGTAATAAATTAATAATTAATGATGAAAAAATGGAGGAAGAAACCTTCTCCCTCATCTTTTCTTCGTATCAAAGAAATCCCACATTTTGCAATGTGATAAAATTATATTTTTGTCTTTGTTTTTTTACCAACTTTTATTTCATTCTCAAATCTCACTTTTAATATAAGGGCAAAATAGTTATTTTATCCACTTTTATTCCATTCACATCACATCACATTAACATGACATTTCAATTCCCTTCTCTTTTTCTATTCCCATTCTCATTCCCATTTCCTTTCCTTCATTTTTTTTCTTACCATACACACCCTTAAATTTTCGTCCAGACCAATTAGGGCTGCCAATTAAATCAGCGATTACAAATTAATATCGATCCAATATTCACGATATATACATATACAATATATACTATAATGACGGTATGAATGTCAACGTAACTTTCATAATGATTATCTAGGGGATTAACAAGTGTGTTGAGATGTGTCAAATTACTTAATTATATATTTTTATACTCACTACAGATGGTCAAAAAGATTTAAAAAAGAAAAAAGAAAAATGGTCCAGCCTAACACCTCCTAATTTTGGTTATTTAATTTAGTTGATCTAGCTAGCTTGCATTCACCTAACATTACGGGTTGACCTCTTCCGCCTCCTCTCACTTAGACAAACATTCATACATTACACAACTTGGGATTTTGGAACCACATGTTACATTATACTCAACAATTACTTTTTTCTTTTTTTAAGGATATGAACAATTTGTAAATTACACTTATCCAATTATAGTTTTCTTCAATCAACTACTAATTTATCTATCACGTTCACATTAATTACAACGTAATATTCATCATGGTCTAAATTAATTAATTGGACGTATGTATTTTCCGCGATGGAGGAATTGGATTTAATTACAACTTTATCTTTACTCTTAATTAATCACGGTTTAATTTAGCTATATCTAAATAGAATTCACCAATTTAAAATGAAATGCAAAACATTATCAAGATTTGCTTTAATGCACAAATCCGTAGCGACAAACAATTTAATTTGTATATCTTGTTTAATTTACTATAATCAACGAATTTAACAAAGAGGGAAGAGAGAAAGAGTAGGCATTGGAAGTAGCGAATTTTGAGAAAGAAGTTGTGATCATGATTAATTAAATGTTGAGTAATTTGTTTTAAGAAAATCGAAGTTACGTGTATATTTATATATAGATAATATAATATTGAGAGAAGAAGAAAGTAGATGAGAAGTTTTGTGAAAGGGAATCCAATTCGCACCTACTGAAAGGTGCAAGGGTGAAAGTATAAAAGGCGTTATAAATTGGTTGAGAAATAGTATAGACTATAGAGACTACTGTTTAATTTGTGTTGGATTTTATATTTGCTTCTCTGATCTTTAAACCTATCAAATTAAAGTGTAGACTCTAAGAGTAGAGGGTTGAAAATTAATTAATGAAGGAAGGGAATAATTGCATGAGAACGTCGTCGTTTGGAAGAAGTTACAGTGGGGAATTGGAATCATCATCGCCTGAAGCCCAATCAGAATATGTGAGGTTGGATATCCCTCACGACGTCTCCGCCGCGTCCAGTCTCCGGCGGAAGTTGGCGTGGTCGAGATCGTCGTCTTTCTCCGCCGTGGAAGATCCGGCCCGCAATGCTCGAAGAATGAAAGCGAAACTTGAACGGACGAGATCCAGCGCTCTTCAAGGGCTCAGATTCATCAGCAAGACCGATGATGAGCTCTGGAGAAAGGTTGAAGAAAGGTTTGAGTTACTCGCCAAGGACGGTTTTCTTGCAAGACAAGACTTCGGCGAATGCATAGGTATACGTACCATTATATTTTGTTTGGATGGCCAATATGGATCGGACAAAATTAAATATATTTTATATTAATGAATGTAAAATAAAAAATTAGGGATGGAGGATTCGAAGGAATTTGCGGTGGGAATATTTGATGCATTGGCAAGAAGGAAGCAGCAGAAAGTGAGGAAGATAAGCAAACATGAGCTGCGTGACTTCTGGTTGCAGATTACGGACCACAGTTTTGACGCCCGTCTTCAGATTTTCTTTGACATGTAATCTAACTTTCTCCTTCACGGATTTCATATATTGCTATCATATCAAAATCACCCCTCTTTTTTTTTTTAAAAAAAAAGTCATTTCCCTTTTTTTTGTTTCATTTTCACTTTTAAGGATAAAAATTGTTTACCGGATCGGAATACCATTCTCACTCCTTATTCATTTCTTCCTAGTCCTACCCTCCCAAGTAATATAAAACTCTCACCTAAATCCAATTTATTACTTATATATATATATATAATATTACAAATTATTTTTCTTAGCTTATTCCACCTGCTAGCTAGCGACCAAATCCAAGTCACAAAGCAGAGATTAATTTTTTCCCCCTCTTTTAATTAAATGTTCTTATTTCAGGGCGGACAGCAATGAAGATGGAAAGGTTACTAGGGAGGAGGTACAAGAGGTAAGAGTTGATAACTACCATAAGAAATTTTTTTTAAAACAAATTGTATGGAAAAGTGGAAAACGTCGTCTTAATGACATTTTTTTAAAAAAATTTTAACTCGAGACAATTGCAACGCTAATAATTAAATTTTACTTAAAAAAACAATAGGTTATTCTTTTAACCCACCTTATATAACATGTTTCTTCGAATCTTCAAAGTCCTAGTTTTACGACGTCACAAAATTTCTATGTTTGGTATGAATGGGTAACAAGAAATTATGAATATATTTCGTATTTTAATACAATAATATGTATTTATATTTATGATGTTGGTAGACTATTTGCTTAATTAATAACTAGAGGGACTGGAAATATTAGTCCAATATACTCAATTATATTACTATCTCGTAATTAAAGAGTACAACTATTAGTTTAGCTAATGGGCCAATAATATATATTAAGAAATTTTTAAGAAGTGTTAAATAGGAGGTTAATAAGAAAATAAATGCATCGAAATCGTTGAAATCAAGTTTGAAGACAATTATTCGCTGGCCATATATAGAAAAAAAGAGAGTTAAGGGCAATTAAAGTACTACTGAATATTATATTAAAATGTAAAATATTTCAGCAACCTCTATCAACGAAAACCAAATTGCATGTTATCTTTTTGCGTCCATGACTAATTAAAAATGTAAAATTGATATACTTTACCAATGAATCAGATTAAACATAGAACTCTAAATAAGTAATGTAACTAAAGAAATGCACTTTGAAAAGTTTATTTGAAATCACATTATTGTTTCACACGTCTCATTTTAGAAAACGCATACGAACATATATATTAATGAAAGAAGACAGATATTAAGAGCACAATGTCATATTCATAAAAAAAAGAAAAAAAGAAAACGAATGGAAATTGAAGAAAATGTGATACGTGTCATAGGCTAATTAATTAACATTATGCTTATGGATTTGAATTCAGACACTCTGTTTTGAATGTGAATTGGCATGCAGCTTATAATGATCAGTGCTTCAGCAAACAAGCTATCAAAACTAAAAGAACAAGCTGAAGGATACGCTGCCTTGATCATGGAAGAGCTAGACCCGGAAAACCTTGGATACATTGAGGTAAGACAGGGAAAACCATGTAGAGAAAAAATAAATTAGAACAATCAAATTTAAAGGAAAAATAACTAGTAGACATTATTAATGTTGGGCAATCCGTTTTCATAGTGATTTTCGGTGTTTGTTCAGTTGTGGCAGTTAGAAATGTTGCTGCTACAGAAAGATCGGTACATGAACTATAGCAGACAAGGAAGCACCCCAAGTATAGGATGGAGTCAGAATATGAGTGTGGTAAGGCACAAAAATGTGATCCAAAGGCTACGCAGGACAGTGATGTGTGTCGCACTAGAAAATTGGCGAAGAGGATGGATTTTGTTACTGTGGTTGGCTACCGTAACTTTGATTTTTACCTGGAAATTTTATCAGTATAGAAACAGAGTAGCTTTTCAAGTCACTGGCTATTGCTTACCCATTGCCAAAGGAGCTGCCGAGACCTTGAAGCTCAATATGGCTCTCATCCTCTTACCAGTTTGTAGGAACACACTCACTTGGCTTCGTTCCACCAGAGTCAGGTCCTTTGTCCCCTTTGATGACAACATTAATTTCCACAAGGTAACATATAAAACCACCAAAAATAAGATGATTTCATTGATATTACATAATGCTTCATCTGATTTATATTGTATCCTCTTGTTTTACAGATGATAGCATGTGCTATTGTTCTTGGTGTCGTTGTTCATACAGGCAATCACGTGGCCTGTGATTTCCCCCTTCTCATAAACTCCTCCCCTGAAAAATTTGCATTAATATCTTCAGATTTCCATAACGAAAAGCCCACATATAAAACACTCTTGACTGGTATTGAAGGCGTCACGGGAATTTCAATGGTTGCTTTCATGGCCATCTCATTTATACTAGCAACTCATTACTTCCGCAGAAATGCTGTGAGGCTTCCCCCACCGTTTAACAGATTGACAGGTTTTAATGCATTTTGGTATTCACACCATCTTCTTGTTGTCGTCTATATTCTACTCTTCATCCATGGAAGTTGCTTGTACTTAACCCATGAGTGGTATCAGAAAACGGTAAGAATTTGAATTATATGATGGAATCTACATGAACCTGGCAAAAGTGAAGTACTGACGCTGAAATTGCTCAATTTTCAGACATGGATGTACATCTCTGTTCCAATGTTGCTGTACACAGCAGAGCGTAGTCTGCGAACTTGTAGATCCAAACATTATTCAGTTAAAATACTAAAGGTATAATAAATAACTGAAATTTCATGTAGTTGCCTATTTTAAGCTGGGGACGAATAATGTCCTTACCGTAACTTTTGCAGGTGTCAATGCTACCAGGAAATGTGTTTAGCTTGATCATGTCTAAGCCAACTGGATTTATTTACAAAAGCGGACAGTATGTATTCTTGAAATGCCCAAAAATCTCTCCCTTTGAATGGTGAGTCTGATTCTGCTTCAAATTATCGTCAATCTTAATGTAAATCCAGACGTCAAAATAACCTGCGTTAACGTCCACCTTTAGGCACCCATTCTCTATCACCTCAGCACCAGGAGATGACTACCTGAGTGTACATATTCGTACAGCGGGAGACTGGACTCAAGAATTGAAGCTACTTTTCACTGAAGAAGACGATGAATTGGCTTCATTAAAAGCTGATCAGCTAGCACAAGTGGACAAAAGAGGGTAATTATAGATTAAATTATTAGTGCATGCATGAACATTCAATTTTGTAGGATAGATGATTCAAAATAGATATTTGATATGCAGACAGCCGAAACTGCTTGTTGATGGTCCTTATGGAGCTCCCGCACAAGATTACCAGAATTACGATGTACTACTTCTCGTAGGATTGGGAATTGGAGCGACCCCTTTCATTAGCATTCTCAGAGATCTTCTCAACGACACCAGAACAATTGAAGAACAAATGGTACACTTGAATGCACTGCCCACTACCCACCTTATTATATATTGGTTTTTCTTCCCCTTTCAGACATTGATTTGGGTGAGGCCAATGTAGGAGTCAAACGTAGAAACATCCACATCAGATGAGAGCCAGAGTAGTTTTACATCTTCAAACTTCACGTCAGGTGGATATAAGAGAAGACGAAGGACCACAAATGCCTATTTCTATTGGGTTACTAGGGAACCTGGATCTTTCGAATGGTTTAAAGGCGTGATGGACGAAGTTGCAGGATTGGATCACAAAGTAATACATGTTATTTCTTGACAATTGACCATTCTGTAACATTTTTCGTTTTACAATCAAAATAAAACATGTCCAAAAATTTTCCATCTAATTTATTAATTATTATCCTTCTCTTTCCAAAATGTATCGTGCTTCAGGGTCAAATTGAACTTCACAACTATCTCACAAGTGTTTATGAGGAAGGGGATGCAAGGTCGACTTTAATCACAATGGTCCAAGCTCTCAACCATGCCAAACATGGTGTTGACATCCTATCGGGCACTCGAGTAAGATCTTCTGTACTTTCAAGTTATGGTATAATAATAAAATCATAATGTCACGTGCCTTAACATAAATTTCCCTTTCATGTTGCAGGTAAGGACGCACTTCGCAAGACCTAACTGGGAAGATGTATTCACCAAGATAGCCGTCAAACACCCAAATTCTACAGTAGGTAAATTACTCGCTATAAAATTCAGCCCCATCTATCATAATGTAGATTCAATCTTTCCCCTATTTCTCTTCAGTGATGGTTCGATGATTAATTGTTTAATAGAATTAAGCTCTGAATGGGACCATGAGTCCTCTTCCTAAGCTAAACAGTACTAACAAAATTAGACGAATGAAAAATTAGTAAAAGGTGGGAATAAAACAAAACAAAGGAGAAGCGCTTGCATATGCAAAGAAGATGATGCCAGGACAACTGATCTAAGCTTTGCTTACATAAGCCAAAGGTTCCTTTGTTTCAAAGAAAAGAGTCTGGTTTCAACTTTCAAACGATTCTCTAACAATGTACTTAAAACTTTTAATTGGTAGTAAACATCCATTTTTATAGTTAATTCCATAGATGACGATCAAAATACAGAAAAAAAAACTAATAATTAAAATTTAAAAACAGCAACTACCTGTCATCGCTAACGAGCAAACCACTGTTTGTGTAACAGAATGGGCACAGGTGAAAATGATGGCTAAGTCTTATTTTATGACATTTATTTAGCAAAATTTTTTACTATCAAATGGTGCATAAAACTTGCAGGGGTATTCTATTGCGGGATGCCAGTCTTGGCAAAGGAGCTAAAGAAGCTATCGCAAGAACTGAGCCACAAGACAATCACACGCTTTGATTTTCACAAGGAGTACTTCTGAAATGACAAATAGACATTTAAACACTGACCAACTACTATTTTCATTTCTTCTGTAATTATAGATTTTATGATTCTAAAGGGAGATTATCAAACATTTGGGTTATGGTAGTAGAGCAGGAATGCATAACTACATAGCTTTTGCAATACAAGTTCTGCACAACAGAGTCTAGTAAAAAGGGAAAAATGTATAGATTTCAGTTACAACCAAAACACAGTTTAAGCATGATTTACAATGCATATTGCATAACACAATCCTGATCATAAAAGTAATCAGCTTCAAGAGAAAGTACCATTTCAGTATACTTTTTAAAGGTTAGCATGAGATAGCAAATGAAGTAGCAAAATTTGAATTACAGATCTATGGTAAGGAAGAAAACATTGGCCAAGAAAGCAAATAACAATGACTCCAGAAGAAAGCGAGAGTACAGTAACTTCAAATAACTAAACAAAAGCAGTTTGGAGTTAATTACTAAGGCTAATGAATTGATCTTCAATACCCTAGGGACAACCTCAGTAACTAAGAGATGACATACCCTCAATGCAGCGATAATTTATTCTATTTGGCTAAACCTGCCATAGAACCTGGATACAAAACGACATTATAAACTAGAAGATTAAGAAACCTTAAGATTACAGGAGAGTCTGGAAAATACTGACTTAATTAACTTGGGAGTCAAGATTCAAAGTCCTTCGGTAAGCCTTTGTCATAAAGAACCATGTAAAACTTGTTTTAAATGAAACTGAGGAAGTAATAAATATCCTAGGAAATGACAGAACATTTAGTATATCTTGAATATATTAGACTTTGAAAGTTGTTTGTCTTATTTATTTTCAAAGTTTTTTGCCTTTATTAATTTTTTACTTCTATTTTGGACTGTCTATAAAGATAGCCCTTTCACTAGTTGAAAGACAGTTTAAAAATAATTGACTAGTTATAAGATTATCTTTTGAGTTCTTTTTCCTTTTTCTCTTTTTCTTCCTCCTCCTTTCTCATCTCCCAATTCTCTCTTCTCATTTCCTTCCCTATGCCAATGCTACGTCACTCAGCCATCCAAAATTCCAAATATAAAGCCCAAGGTGACAATTTTCAACAATTATAATTTAAGGTTCCACACAAAAGATCTTGAGCAATAGTGGAGAAACGCATATTAAAGAGCAGGTGTTATGTTCAATATTCAATAGCAATTATAGCACATATAACTGATAATTTGATATATGATACAAAAAAAAAAAAAATACAGCAGGACAGACTTTGTTATGCCAAAACAACTTTCTGAATTTAACAAGCCATTGTATAAGTAAGTTTCAGCGCTGTACTCATCTCATATCCATATCAAGCTTCAAAGGTACAGGGGAAACCATACGATGATAGGGGGAAAGTGATGTTTCTTCAGCTGAAGTTTCAATGACATATAGTATATAACGAAGAAAGACTAGTCTGTCAAGTACTTAAGTATTTTGTCCGCCAAACGTCTAACTCGTTGCTTCAACGTGAAACCAAAAACTGCTCCAGCAACAAAGCAAATTGCACAAAGCTTTTTGCAGGTGAACACAGATATGGTTTGTCTGCCAAATAATTTAAAAAAGAAAAAATCACAAACTTAGAAGCCAAGCAATAATCTAAAGATCAGTTAGTGCTTGTAACAACTACATTTAGAGTTTTCCTTGCATTTTAAAGGACCTAAGATAAAAGTGATAAATAATCAACATTAAAGAACACAAAAGTTCCCAAATAAATGCAGATGCGTAACTTCAAAATTCAAAGTATAACTTAAAAGATAATTACATAAAGCTAAAATCCTCTTTATGCACGGACAAAGAAACAAAACTTGTCATATTAGAACCACCGAAGCAGCTACAATAAGATGCTTCAGGATAGTATGGATCACTAGACAAACAAAATAATGTATCATAGCATATATATCTGAAGTCTGAACTACCTTTCAACAAATGAACATGTCCAGATGCTTTACCAAATTACCAAAACAAGCCCGTATAGTATAATTCTTACTAAAAGATGAAACAGTAAATCATAGGGCTTTCTAAAGATTTGCCAGTTTACACACTGTTCTCAATTGCAACCGCTGAAATAGCATCTGCTTATTTTGACCCCTTACCAATGCTAACTGAATAATATTATCATTATACTTTCAACCTGAGAATCAAAATTGCAGATTCTCCGAATGTTGAGCAATCTAATACATTAGCATCCACATCGAGATTAAGATGTTCATAGTAAGTAATATGCAAAATTGAACTCAAATTTGGCACCAGATCTAAGAGGTAAGAAGCAGAGAAAGAGAGAGAGGGAAAACCCGGAATCTCTATTAGCCAAGACAAAGGCGGGAGGGGAAGACGATAAAGCAGAGGAAACTCCTTCACTGTCTGCTGCTGCAGCATCTGGACCTCCTCCTCGCCAGCCCCAGCGCTGATCGGCTTGTGCGACCAACATTGGATTCTCCTCTTCCAAAGTCTTACGGATAGCATCCCTGAAAAATTCCATCCCCACCATGGCTTCGATCTCGACCAGCACGGATCCAGGGGAAGGAAGACCTAGCAAACCCTAGTCAACTAATCAGACACAAAATGGGTCAATTTTTATATTTACTTCTGATAATAATGCCAGCTAATTTAAAAGCAGTTCTTTTATTTTCAAAAATAAAAAAATTTGTTCAAACGTATTGTTTTCATTTCAACTGCAAACATCAAAAATAGAATATACGTTTTAGAAATAAGAAATACATGACAATTGTAAAGTACAGTTTGCCTTTGTGATTTGGCCTAAATTCAGTTTGCCTCTGTGGTTTAAAATGTGACACTTAACTATCATGTAGTTTGGCTTAAAACTAATGTGCTCCATGTGGTTTAGAGTGTGGCACTTGACCCCATGTGGTTTGTTACATTATCACTTAACTACCCTATATTATTTTTTTCTCCAAATTTAATATTTAATATAACTTATAAAAGAAATTACTTAAAAATAATTGAATTAATTAATTATTTTATTAAATATTTATTTTATCTCTAAAATAATAATAAACTCTAATATTTTATTTTCAACTCTTTTTAATGTTTTCTTCAAACTCTTTCTTTCCTCTAATATCTCCACTATATCCAAGAGTATTGTTATACTCATAGTCTAAGGATATTTTTTTAAGAAAATTATTGTTTAATGTTAGAGTTTCTAAACTCAATAATGTTAACATTCAATCCATGTATGTATGTTCTGAACTTGAACAATAAAAAAATTTAAATTTAGTTATATATTTGTATTATATTATTGTTTTACAATTTTATTTTGATTGATTTAATAATTCTAAAAAATTAAAGATAAAAATAACAATAAAATGAATAAATAACTAAATATAAATAATCAATTGAGTAAACAATAAATATTAAATTATTTTATTGATTTTTTAAAACTATAATTTTATTTTTATATTAATTATAATTTTTTTGAATCATTTTATAATTCTAGAGTGTTGAATGACAAATTTTAAACATTAAAAGTATTAAATGATGATTAATTTGACTAAAATTTGGATAGAAGATAGATAAAAGTAGTCAAGTGATAAATAACAAATCACACGGGGTCAAGTGTCACACTCTAAACCACAGGGAGCACATTAGTTTTAAGCCAAACTACAGGGTAGTTAAGTGTCACATTTTAAACCATAGGGAGCAAACTGAATTTAGGACAAACTACAGAAAGGCAAACTGTAGTTTACCCTATTTTAAATTTTATTTTTGTAAATTAGTTAAAGAAAACAAAATGGTCTTCAAACAAGCCTTAAATAACGTGTTAGATTTTATTTGTGTCTGATCTCTTTTGTACAAGAAATAAACAAATTAAATATTACATATCAGATTTTTTTTTTTTAATCTTATCGTTTTGTAAATTATTTTTTTGTACTGAATTAAATTAAAAATAAAAATTGTATTATTCTTTTTTCTTGAAATTCTGCTTCTTCAGGCCAAAAAAAAAAATTCTGCTTCTGGAATCTGGAATGCGTGACTACCTTTATTCGCTGTCCACCTGTCCATCTAGCGTCATGAGTGGGGTGTGTGTACTGTGTTGACTGTTGAGTTGAGTGGTGCACTACTGTGTACGGTTGCTTATGTAACATTTTTTTTTATCTTCACAAAAAAAAATTTATTTTACGGTTTGGTGCACTCTGATCCTATATCTGCCATTTTACATATTATAGTATCATAGATGTCAAGGTTGGATGTTGTGTTTGGTATGTTGTGATCTCATCACATGACGATATCTGAGATAACACCCTGATATCACATGATGACAACTCAAAAACTATGTCATCTCAGATCACAGAGTTAAAAAATATATTTTTTATTAAACTTTCAATTTTATCATTTTTTTTTCTATTTTTTTACTTGGCGCAATTTTTTTTATTTAGCGCCACTTTTTACCACATACCCAATAATTAATTATAAATTTGGCGCCATTTTTTTCCACATACCCAATTTCTACTTTTTACCACTTGGCAGCACTTTTTTTTATATATATTCCTTTCAACAGCCAATTATATTCTTTGGTGTTGTTTTACGTTAGCACGTGATATTATGACTTCTTCCTCAATTGATGTATTGATGTAATATTTTCTTTTTAAATGAAATATCTTTTATGTTGTTTTAAAAAATGAAGCTTATTAAATTTTATAAGGGTAAATAAGGAAGTTTAAAAAAATGAGTTATGATAATCATAAAAAATACCAAACATGTACATCTTACATGTCTGACATATGAGATATCGTTCATTGTTATACCAAACGTCAGCATTATAAATACTATAGTATCATATACTATTACTATGTTATCTAAGATAATACGATATCTGAGATAACAGAAGATCATAACGTACCAAACGCCACCTAAGTGTATAAATTGAATTATTTTATTAGATAGATAATAAATATGATTTTACCAATTTTTAAAAATTTTTGAAGCAATTAAATTTATTTTTTAACTTAATAATGCACCTTCTTAGGTTAATAACAAAAAGAGAAATTAAAGTACATATATTATCTTATATATTAACTTATAAAGTTTACTATTTTTTATTTAATATATATCCTTTAAATTAAAATAAACAAATTAAATGAATATTATTAGATATTATACTAATAAAATAATTCAATTTCTACACTAAAAAGAGTTTTTTTTTTAAGTTAAAAAAGAGTAAATTACACTGCCCTCTCCTGAGAGATATTGAAATTACACTGCCCTCCCCTCTCGTTTGCAAAATTACACTGCCCTCCCTTGAGAGATCAAAAGTCATTACACTTTGATCCAAAACACTGTTCTCCCACTAAAAAAAAGGTCTAAAAAGTCAATATAATAAATATTAATGACTAATTAATATTAATGACTAAATTGACCCTCACACAAGATAAAAATGTTTGACGCTATGCTTCATCGAAATTTATAAAACTAAATCTTTACCAAAAAAATTTATAAAATTGAATTCTAGTACATCTAACAAATTTTTTTGATATATTTTATTATTATTATTATATATATATATTAAACTTAATTATAAAAATTAAGTAAAATAATAGATGTTTTATATTACATTATTAATATAAAAATCTATAAACCATTTTAACTTACAGACTTTTTTTTTAGAATTTTATTTTGTTAACAATAATAATTACTATAAACACTAATAAAATAATAAAAGACAATAAAAAAATGAAGCAATGTTATTATAAGAGGATGAAAGTATGTATAGGTCACATTTTATAGAGTTTCATTCTTTTGTGAGGGGTAATTTAGTCATGAATATTTATTGTATTGGAAGTTAAAAAAATTTGACCTTTTAGACTTTTTTTTATTGGAGAATGGTGTTTTGGATCAAAGTGTAATGACTTTTGATCTCTCAAGGGAGGGCAGTGTAATTTTACAAACGAGAGGGGAGGGCAGTGTAATTTCAGCATCTCTCAGGAGAGGGCAGTGTAATTTACTCGTTAAAAAAAACCTCATTCCATAAGAGCTTGGTTGAAAGTTTTAAAGAGGATGGAGTGGAATGGTTAATATTAGAAGTGGGATATGGTGGAGTGGATTAGACAAATCCATTTATTGAAAGCTTTTAAAAATTAATAGATAGTTAACTACTTGGTTAAATGTTGCAATATGATTAAGAGAGTGTGATTGTTTGAAAGGTTAAAATTTTAATAATATTATTAATAGTAAAATTGATATTATTAGGTTTGTTTTGCTTGATTTTATCATTATATAGATTTATTTGTCAAATAAGAGATAAAGAAAATATAAAAGCTCACAAAAATTTCATATTCCATAAAAAACAAATGATTGCAAACATTCATCGATAAAAAAACGCCAAAAGGCAAACTTAGGTTCTCGAAGTGCAAGTTATATATAAGGATCATTTGATTACGTGAATGTTAGATGTAATGATAATAGAAATATGAATGTATAAATGAATGAGAATTGTAATATGAAAAGTGATGTGATGTGAATAGAATAAAAGTGAATAAAAAAATAATGACAAAAACATAATTTCATCACATTACAAAAAATAAAAAATATTTAATAAAATGAATATTTAAGAAATGTTGAATTACATAATAGATTACGTCCATTAAAACTAACAACCAAAAGTGCTCTAATTAATAAATATTACACATAATATAAAAAAAACAATATATGATTTTGAGATAACTATAACGTTGCAATAAAATAGAGAAAGAAAAACTTGTTGATGTAAATAACAGATAAAGATTTTAAGAATTAACTATAACGTAACGTTGATGCAAATAACAAATGATGAAGAAGGGGAACCTACAAAGAGACCAACCTACAAATGATGAATTTTAAAGTCTATGATGATGAAGGTTAAAGAAAATGAGAATAACTAATAAAAATATTAAAAAAAAATGAAAATGTGATTTGAATGAAATAAAAAAAATTAAAATAAAAATAAAAATATCGAGTTACAAAAAATAAAATATATTTAATATAAAAAATATTTCCATAAAAAAATATTAAATTACAGTTAAAATTAAACTCCATAGTCCATACTACACAAACTGGCCAAATCACCCAGCGCAGTCCCAAATGATCCTCCAAGAAGCCCTAAGCAAAATGAGAAGAGAGGTTAGGGTCAGCAATTGTCCACGCCAGAAATGAGAAATCCCATCTCATCCATCTCACTCACTCTCTCTGTCTCCCTCCAATAAGATGTAACGCCTCCTTATCTCCACCCTTCTAAAACATCTCTCTTTTTTCCTTCACTTCCTCACCCTCTCATGGCTTCCTATTCCTCCTCCGCCCCAAAGCATTCTCTTCCCACCTTGCTTCACCCTCAAATTCCCAAATACCCATCCTCTCTACACCTCCCTATTCTTTCCGGATCCTCCAATTCTCACTTCAGTGGCCTTAAATTGTCTCATTCCACCTCCTCCTCTTCTTCACTCCCATTTCCAACCTCTTCTTCCCTCAAAGGTTCCATTTTTGCCAAGGTACATTTGTTCATACACAAGCGTTTGTGCCTCATTTAGTCTTGTTTCTGGTAATTGACTTGTCTTCCCATTATAACCCACGAGTGTCTTTGTCTTTTTTCCTGTTTGGTGTGTGTATTTTCCTTGATAGGTGAGTAAAGGTTCAAAGCCACCACAGTTCACACTGAAAGATCAGGATGGCAAACCAGTGAGCCTCAGCAAATTCAAAGGAAAGCCTGTGGTTGTTTATTTCTACCCTGCCGATGAGACCCCTGGTTGTACCAAACAGGTGAACGCCCAATTTTAAACGTTGTTTCTATGTTACCTTAACCAATGTAACTTGTCTTCCTGCTATTGGAGATGTCAATATTATAGAATAGTAAGTTCAAATGTGTGTATGCTTATTCTTTATTCTTCTTCTAAGCATTTTCTAAATGTTTGAATTCATTGATTGTTTGTATACCTAGAATAGAATGTGATGCTTCATGTATCTAGATTAGTCATCTCGGCCTTTTAATTAGTGATTCATGTAACTAGATGTTAAAGAGTAACTTGGTGTGTCGGTATATAACATACTCTGGAGAGTAAAAAACAAGAAAGTGAATTCAAAGGACTTCCTTTCTCACATAGTTAAATCCATAACAGATTACCCACTAATATGGTTCAGTATAAAAGATTTTGTCAATTTAAGCATTATCAAAAGCGTTTTTGTTGTTCATATCATATCAATTGAAAGAAAAGGAAAAACTTAATCCTGGAAAATGGAGGATTTTGATGTGAGTATGAAACAATGAATAGTGAAATTTAGATTCATACACTTACGAGTTAAGATGCTTCACAATAGTTATGCTGGTGATATACCAATGCTGAAATGTCTTTGATTGCAGGCCTGTGCTTTCAGGGATTCATATGAGAAATTTAAGAAAGCAGGAGCAGAGGTTGTTGGGATAAGTGGCGATGATCCTTCATCTCACAAGGTACAATTCAAAAGCTTCACTTCATTCAGTTTGCAATTAACCAATCATTTTTTATGCTTAATGTGTTGTGTGGAATTTCTTAGGCATTTGCTAAGAAGTACAGACTTCCATTTACTTTACTGTGTGATGAGGGCAACAAGGTGAGGAAAGATTGGGGAGTCCAGGGTGACTTCTTCGGAGCCTTGCCTGGCAGAGAAACTTATGTTCTTGACAAAAATGGTGTGGTTCAGCTCATATACAACAATCAGTTCCAACCAGAGAAGCATATCGACGAGACTTTGAAACTACTTCAGAGCCTTTGAACCTTCCGAAATTCTTTTCTTCTTATCAGTTATCACCCTCCTCCTGTCTCGGAGTTAGCCAAGTATGTAACTACAAACTGTAACATAACCTCCATGTAACTATGAAAGCTATAACTAGTATTCTGAAATCTTTTGTTCAGAAGGAGGTGAAGTTTTCTCTTCTCCTTACAGTACATAACAAATATTGGTACTTCTTGCATTATGGTAATTTTTGCTTGAGTTGACAAAGTCCACATAGTATATTTCCTAGTAGATTTTTATATTTGAAATTACAAGGTTCATAATCTTAATCATATATTAAAACAACATTGATATAAACTTCAAGATTTTACAAGTAACTAAACAGCATTTTCCCTGTCCTTTATGGTCTTAACATATTTCTTTCTAGTAGAAAATGTAGTTATTTTTCTTTTTATCCATAGTATTGTTAATGCATACAAAAATATGATGTATTCAATCCTCCTTCTCGTAGTCTTGACTCCCATAAGGGCTTAGTAATTCTGAGATCCAGTTCTTCTTCCTCCAAGTGCTCCAACCCATGTCTTCACAGATTTCATCACTGTGGTTGATGCTATAAGTAGAAATGCAATGCCTTTTATAGAATCTGGTAGACCTCTTCATTACCTCCATCTCCTGAAGTGTGTGTGAAAGCATCTTCTCAACACTTGGGAGCTTGAACTTCTCATCAACCAATTGAGATAGCCACATGGAACGTAGCTCTGAAGAGTGAAGGTTTGAAACACTCTCTACATAACCCACAAATGCCATGTTTGGAATCAATGGATGAATGGTTCCTCTGCCATAAAAAGAATGACTCAAACTTTAGTTCTCAATTATGCAACTTCTTTGTGTGTGAAAGCTAAGAATAACTTGTAGAATTACCTGTATAAGGGCATAATTCCAGAAGGATACTCCAAGAGGCTACGAAAAGGTTCAGGTAAAATGGTTTTAAGCTTCTTCTTGCCATCAAAACCAGTAGCAAGAACCACAACATCAGCCTCCAGTTTAGTGTTGTCTTCAAATTCAATTCCTCCATTCCAGAACCACCACTTGGATGCTCTTTTGAAGACAATCTTACCTTTATCAGCTTCAGAGAAGAAATTCTCTGGCATGATAGCCATCTGACAAGATGCATAGTCCTCCTCAAATGGGTGTTCTGGCTTTAGGCCATACTTCTCCAGAGGAAGCTTCCAAAGTAGGTAGGACTCAATGAACTTGGAAATCCCACGCCTCTGAAATTAGGTGCAACTTTTACTTCATTAGAATACAAATAAATTTACACTCATGTGATTGTTGAGAGATTGAAGAAGAATGAATGAATTGATACCATTGGAGATAAGAGGAGACAGAGAAGGGCTTTGAGGAAGCCTTGGTTGGGTCTTTCATGGAGAAACTGAGAAGCTCTTGTAGAGTAGAACAAGAAAAATGGGAGTCCCCAAATCCAATAATGGGGAACTGTCCAATGCAGAGTCCTCACCACCATTGTGCATGTTTGTCCTTCAGGTCCTTCACAACAAATTACCACACCACTATTGTTATGACATTGAAATAATCTTTGTTTAGATTTTTTTTTTAAGAAATATCAATGAGTTGGGATTTTATCGATTGGTATAATATTTGGGGAAGTTGGATCCGCTAAAGTGTAAGTGCATGAGGTACACGATCTGAGCTATTAAATGAGAGTGTTACAGCGTAAACACATATCTCAATTTTTATCTATCAACTCAAATCATACACTTCATACATAATGCACTTTAGCCGATTCAAATTCGGTCATATGGATTTGGCCGCTACTTACAAAGATATATATATTTCAATTTTCAGGAATTGTTGATACTATAAATTTATTACAATACTTTTGGGAGGAAGGAAAAATACAAATCTACCTGGAGCTGGAAGCACTCTAATTTATTTAGTCACGTCAACAATTTTAAAACTAATACAATCTTCTGTGTCAACGTTTAGAACAAAAAGTCAAATAGTGTGTTGAAATGTAATATTTTTTTAATAACAAGTTACTGTATGCATATATAATCAATAATAAGTGGATATAGTTTCTAAAAAAAAAAATAAGTGGATATGAAATAATACTGCTAATAATAAGGAGCATAGAAGTTGCGCTGTCATTTCTATGGTTGATGTTAAGATTGGAATCTGCCATTCAAACCCTTTTTCCTCAATTAATTCTATAATGTCAAAAGTCAAACATGATTTGTGAAATTCTAAATCATATAAAGTATATATAGACCTATAGAAATCAGAATGATAAAGAATAAATGCAAAAAAAAAAAAAACTTTTTGTAAGTCAACAAGTCAAAACATCTTCTAATGTGCAATCAAACCATGCAAATTGTGACTTAGAAAATAAAAAGGCATGTTCCTAATAATTAATGACCAAAAGCTCAAAAGTAATCTTTATATATATCATATCTAACCATTGCTCCAATAAATAAGTTTATTCTACATATATAGATTATTATAAAATTCGTGTAGAACCGCTTCTTTTTTATTGTGCATGTATATATAACAGGAGCTAAAAATCCAAAAAAGAAAAAAATCGGTGAGTATATATTAATTACTTGTAAGTTGTATCCAAAAGAATCAATTTGGTGTCTTACAAAATAATAAAAGGCGGAGAAAATGAAATTAGGGTTTGTGGTGCATTAACACAATCTTTAATTTGTCGGAAGCCAAAATTGGAAAAAGTAAGAAATAAAAAGAGAGCGAAAAAGGGAATAAAAATGGTGTTAGAAGAACATTAACTGTTTTGGCATTCGTCAAAAAAATGTGTTGTTTGAAGTTTGAAAAATATTAATAGGTGAGTGGGACGAAGAGGAAATTGACATGATATATCTCTTTAGTTTTTTTTTTTTTTTTCCAATTCCATGATAAAGGTCAGGCAGCCAGCTGTGCAATATGGCATTGCCATATATAGTGTTTTAATTTCCTCAACCGTTGAAAACTCAGAGGAATGACACAAGTGAAAATTAAAGGAAATAAAATGGGCACTCATTATATATATATGATTGATGAGGACATGTATGTGTTTCAGTTTCAAAGAATACTCACTCAAATACCAGCTATATAATAGTTTGAAAAAACATAATTGGATAGCTAATAGAAGAGATGAGTGTGATTAACGAATGAATATATATATATAATATACCTTGGTTAGCGAGGGCAGACTCCATGGCTAAATCAATAGCAGATTTTTTAAAACCCACGACAACCACTTTTTTTCCTCTGAGAAGTTGAGAAGCAGCTTCTTCGTCAAGTTTGCAGTAATCAAGCGTATGCATCACCTTCCCTTTGAACACTTCTGCGCCTTTATTTCTTCCTAAACTTGGCATCTTTCCTATGTCTCCATACTTCCCAATGCATACCACTATCATCTCAAAAGCATACCACTGAAATCATCAAGCAATTACAACTTTAGTATATATATATATATATAACTATAATTCTATACTGGAACACTACTCAAAAGCCTATATATTTTGTTTGGTTTCTCACATATTTTTCTATTGGAAGCTAAGTAATCCTACTTAGTGACTCGACGTCATATTGTGAGGGATCAATCTCTTCTACTAAACCCAATTATATATAGTAGGTTGATTATCTGTGTAATATATCAATTTGAAAACCCTAGCTAGCTTAAAGTCAGAAAAGGGAATATTTTGTTTAAGAGATCATAAGATCAAATTAATTAAATGGTGAAAATTAATTAATTGTAATTAACAAATAATTAGTTAAATTAAATTAAAGACCTGAATGGTGTCTGATTGATTGGTTTGCACAGCAAGTTCCCACACAGGATGACCAGGAAGGAGGGTTCCATAGTCACCACCAGCAGTCACACCTCCGGCGCCATCCGAGTTCTCCCGGTCGCCGCCAACAAAGCGGATTTGAACCACCTTGGAGTTGAACCTGATGTTCTTGAGCACATCAAAATGGTGAGCATAAGAATTCAAATAGTTCAAAACATCCAAATGGGAGGGAAATTCGGAGTTATCTCTATCAGGCCATGGGAAATCAGTGAACTCATAGTCACGCCGGTGTGACTGAAGCTTAGTGGAATTGTAGGAGCAGTGCCTCCAAACCCCTCCAATGGAGTCTGAGGCCTCGAACACAATAGGGTTGTGATGTGACATCTGTTTGGCGGCAGCAATGCCACTTACTCCGGCTCCGATTATCCCGATTTTCGACACAATCACCGGCTGCTCTTGGTGGCCATCCATACTCTCAAGAAATGAAATGAATCACTAGAATAATTAATTACAAATTAAGAGCTTTAATTTGTGAGATTATTGATGGATGTAATATATATATTGAGTGTGTGTAAGGTATATGGAAATGGAAATAGATAGGGGTATATATAGGGGCTATGGCTGCATGCACTCGTCACGCTGAGAGCACGTGATTTGGACTTTTAGAAGGGTACCACGTGAAGTGAAGAAGCCACATCCACACTTAACAATTTACATGCAATTTTGAGAGAACTTTCCTGCCATTTCGGAATATCGTATATGGTGGTTGTTGAATTTGTTGTTCTTTCTCTCTATATATTCAATTCAATCAACTCCAGCCACTGCAATCTTAATCACCACACCAATATAATATAAATACATACTTTCAGATGCTTCTTAATTCTTTTCTTTTTCATTATATTATATTGCTCGTCATACTTTACAAAACGAATTTCAAGTATATATCTTTAACTTGCTTATTTTCGGGCGCGCAGACACACATATATATATATATATATATTCTAAATTAATTAATTAGCAAATGAATTGAATCTGAAAATGTGGGGAAAATATATGAACAGTACGTATCGCATCTATTCTAAATAATATATGTACATTGTTGGAATTAAATTAATTAAAGATGTTAAATATTAAAAACTAGCTAGCATTGTTGTTTTAAATAGTATATAGTATATAAGACACAGAACGTAATAGAGTCTGAAAATGAGACTATATCATGCACGCGCATTGATTGCTCAATAAGTTAGGAAAATATTTACTAAGACTGGATCGTGCATATTCATATTCTTCTTCAAGTTCAAACATGAATTTGAATTTTGAATAACGAAGTTCGTTGGTATAAGTATTAACTTGGTCACCACACATACCTTCCTTCTATCGCCTTTCAAAGTACATATATATGTATTTTCATCTTTCTTTCTAATTAATTTCCTATTGCTATAATATATGTGAGATTATAGGATTTATTTAAGCGCATCAGGAATTAAAGTTTCACATGATTAGTTAATAAAATATTTAATAATTTTAAATTATAAAATTAATTTTCAATATTTAAAAACTCTAATTACAATTATCAGCTGAAATTAACCTTGCACATTATAGTCAAGTTGCATGCAAAGATGCGAAATGAACGAACCTCTCTTTAATAATTTAAAATTTAAACTCGAAATGATTCTTCAAATTACTGGTACAGCAACTTAAGGATCAAGCATACGATTCAAGAAATATATTATTGTAAAATTCAAATCTCTGTACGAAAACATTGACAAATATTTGTGGATTGTTATGATCCTTCAAACAAGTAATATTAAAATATTGTCAAATTAAATATACAATAAAAAACAGTGGGTTTGAAGAGAAATGGTTTTGTTTTGTATTGACCCATGCACACACTTTCAGCTTGAGTTCGATCCACTTTTGGGACTTCTACTAAACATTTCAATTGATTATTCGCCCATGAAGTCAGCCCCAAAATCAATACATATATACATGTGCACGCTATATTTAACGAGAAGGTTTTAATTTGAAAATTAATCATATTTATGATCGGTCATTAATGATTAAACTAATTAGTTATTAATTTCGTATAAATATTATGGGAAAAACATAAGAAAAAAGGGAGGATGTTTCCTGTCACATCTAGATTTTGTTTTAATTAAGAGATATTGGAATTAAGGCAATTAGGCATCTCTCATATTCAATTCAAGCATGGTAGAGTTGGATTTGGCCTTATTTTTGGAAAAACTCATGCTGCGAAACACCCACGAATCTAAGAAGGAAATTTGCAAGGAAATGAGGCACCTGGAAATTTAAACTAAACTAATTGCACCCTTTTGCAATACCATCATGGAAATTTTAACATATGGAAATACTACACGGCTCTTTTTAATTAGTACTACTTATCATGTTCAATTCACTAGTTATAATACTCATTTATTCTGATCATATAAGGTATAGTAAAATATTTGTGATTTTTACTCTCATTTATGATGCTTAATTTTCACTCTCTAATTAATATATTCTAAGTAAGTAAGGCTACAACTCATCCGTCTAAAACATGTTTGGATATTCTCTACACTAAAATTGAGATAATAAGGGGAAAAAATTGTCTCTAATCTATTTAGGATGAATTTTTTTTGTTCTTATATGAGAACATTTCACTTATATTTTTAACTTTACATGATTCCAAATATTCTAAGACGGCCGGTTTTCTAATTACTTGGAAAACATATATAAATGGACTTTAAAATTGAATTAATAAGGGTTTACTAAAAGTTTCAACCATATAACGTCGAATGTATTTTAAGTTGACAAATTTAGGATTCAAATCTAATAACAGTCAAGAAGACTCTTAACTAGGGAGAATTATAAGTATAAACACTGGGTATTTAATTTCAAACAGCAAAAAATATTCTTTGAGTCTAAGAAAGCATATGAAACATGGACGCGAGAGACAGAGTGTACATATTTTATTGTTTTCTAATAAGAAGCAAACAATTTACCAGTAAGTACCACAACGCGTTAATGGTGGTTTGTATTTGGTTATTTATATAATTAATATTATAATCTAGTCTTTTATGTTTGTTTCTCAGCTTTTGGCATTCCTTTTTGAATTCCACTATTCACTTTCCAGATGGCTGCTATATATATTTTTTTGTTTTGTCTGTTTTAATTTCCTTTGTCTATTATTATTATTATTATTATTATTATTATTATTATTATTATATCTCTTTGCTAATCAATTTTCCAAAAAAAAAAAAAGGATCGGAGGAACTAAATTAGGCACACGTGCTAAACTAATCAGGTTTATGATCTGGATTCAGCTGTTGAAAATTTATGATTTTCTATTTTCACTATTTACTCTCCAATGGCTAAAAAAACAAGACAGTTGTAAGGTCTAATTACATATTTACATATAGCGATTTAAGATATTCAAAAATTAATTAGCATATATTTAAACTTTAGAGACCAAAGAGTTAAAGAAAATTTTTCTATAATACCATGATTTAGAAATCTGATTAATATAACCATAATGATTTAAAAGTATATTTTGTTGCTTTTATGCAAAAAATATAATAATTAATTAATGAGTTGTACTGCTAAAAAATCAATGACACTAACACTAAATACTGAACACTATATAAGTACAAAAAAACATAGAATTTAAGCAAACAGCCAGCGGATACAAAGTTTAAGAGGTGCGTAGGTTAGGAAGGAAAAAAATTATATAACTTGTGCACTAATTAATAATATTAAATAATTTATTTTTATTTTATTTATTACGTGGTGTAATCTATAATCGGAAAAGTGAAAAAAATAGATGCGAATCGAATGACTTCTACAAAAAATAAAAGGGAAAAAATAGGGAGTCAAAATGGAAAATGAAAAAAGTAAAAATGAGAGGCAGTGAGTATATATGGTTTGTGGATATGGAGGGGACGATGGCTTTCCACACCAGAGTCCAGAGACTTGGGGAAAGCTACCATCATTATTAGGAAAATTTAATTTGTTAGGTACACATTTTGTATTATCACTTTATTTGTAAATTAGTCAAAAATTAAATTAAACTATTTGCTTTTTATTTTATTTATTATATAGATCCTTTACTGTAAAATATAAAAATTCGATTAATGCATATATAAATATTATGGTAGAAGATATGCACCTAAACTTAGCTTCACCATTATTAGTTAATACTTTACGTGCCTAGGCCTAGCTACTAATTATATATCCCTCTCTCTTTCTATATGACGCAAATTAAAACAACTTTCTCCCTCCCACTAAGCTGAGCTTTCCTAACTGTCATCTTCATGACTAACCAATTTCCATAGTCAGTTTGGTTCCTTGTCAAATAATTCTATTATGATAAAATGTATGATAAGAGCTCGATCTATTTATTTATTTATATATATATATATGTGTATATATTATTTTCAATAGCACTTTATTATTTTTTCTTTTGGTATTGAGTATTGAGAACTGTTGAAACTCAAGTTGATTTGGGAATCCACTCTCAAAAGCTAGCTCATAAGGGTAAAGAATCAAATTTCTTTAAGTACTCAATTGAGTATCTTATCCTATCAGATGTGGGACGCAATATTTATCTCTAATACTCTCCCTTAAGTCCAACTGTTCTTTTTTTTAATTGTGACTTGACTTTTTTTTTCATCTATCACTATGGACGTATGTTCTTTTTAAGTCTCAAAGGCCTCAACTTTTTTCTTTCGAGCTTGTACTCTCTTTTTTTTAACCTCAGAGGCAACACTTTTTTTTCTTTTTTTTTTATCGGGAAATTTTTTTTCACATCTTAGATTTGAATCACCTTAAGTCGTTAGATCATTATTAAGCTCTGATACCATGTTGAAACTCAAGTTGACTTGGAGAACCCACCCTAAAAAATTAGCTCATAAAAGAGAAGAAATAAGCTTCTTTAAGTACTCAACTGAGTATGCTATCTTATCAAACGTAGATTTAATGTTTATCTCTAATAAAAACTTATACAAGTTATGTTTGTGCTCTTTCTAGTTTCTAGTCCATAAAAGTTGTGATAACACGAATTTGGAAAAACATGGTCCACCTGGAGGCTTGGGGAGACAATAGGACAGAGCTAGGTAGCTAGGTGGAGGTGACCAAAATGAGATAGAATCTTTGATTAATGTTTTTGTGTCTTTTATAATATTCTCGATTCATCGCTGACTAGTGACTTGTAATTAAGCCATTTTAGCGGTTGTCAATTTTGAATCTTTCCGGGAAGCTGCATGGGATGGATGGGAGTCATGTCACACAATATAATTACATAGACATGCAGTCAAAGGTGACCAACGTACATGACAACGTAACCTTATGTAAATATCAGCCACATCGAACACTTTCTTATCATTCATACACAAAATCAACAAATTACAATTAGCTTGCTTATAATTAGAGGGTTATCTTTTAAATTACAACGCTTTAACCCTTTTTATATATATATATATATATATATATATATATATATATATATATATCACTCCAACTATGTACATGTCACACAAGTTTAATAACGTATATATATGATATCATAGAGAAGCACCATATATATATATAGACGTCCATTCATGATTCTGATCGATTCACGCACATTTCAATTAATCCACTCTTCTAAACAGATCCTCTTCCTTTGGGTCGGGCTACCATTATCATATATACTAATTTTGGTGGTTAGGTAAAACTATGTATCAATCTTCTCGCACGCCATAGTTATCACTTTTCAACTGCATTCACATACAATACAATACAACCATTCAAAATTAAGTACTTAATTCCTAGTCAATCTTCTTGGAGCTACTCGATATTGGAGGGGCAGAGTCTCTCTCTCTCTTGCACGCACACTCTCAAATTATGCACCAGTTGTCAAATATGATTAATTTACCAACCCTTTCTTAATTTTAGTTTATTTTCCATCTTCTTCTTTTTTTTTTGTTAATTCAATAAATCAAATCTTTAGTCCCGCAAATTTTATGGTTGTTTTTTTCAGCTCTATTTTTTGTTTTAGTCTTTCTTTGTAAAATATTTTGTTTTAATTATTATTTTTTATAAGAGATTTTGTTTCAATTATTATATTTATTCAAATCCGAGCATTTATGCCGGAGGAAAACTTTCAACCTTCTATCAAATTGGTGAAGATCTACATATATATATATATATATATGTAGAACACAACTTCTTTGGTATGTAGGAAGAGTAATGGGAAACATTTTGTTGGTAACACTAAAATCGGTGAAAATTTTTATCATAAGATTATCAATCTTATTTATAGAATCAGTTGTACTTTTATTTCGTTTTTTTATTTCAATAACGTTTACAAATTGTTCTTTCTCAGTATTATTGAGGTAGAGTTAAGACACTGTTTGACTTTTTTATATCATAATTTTGTTTCATGTTTAAAAAAAAAAAATCTTCTTGGAGCTAATCATAACCATTTCCAATTTAAAAATCAACGAATTCGCTTGGAGAAAAGTGACCAAACACACTGAATTTCCACCACCATTATCGGAGTTCAGTATATATATTGGGAACGGAACTTATTTCTTAGTTGTCTCTGTCAGGCCAATCAGTACCTGGTTTTTGAATTCATCTACCAAGGAAGATCCTTTCATGCACGCACGTTTTTTTATTGCAAAATGTTCTCACAACTCCTTCCTCTAATTTTATATGAGCTTGCCACATATTACCCATTAATTCAGTGAAGAAAGTTGAAAATAATATAGTTTACAAAATAATTTAATACCAAATCAAATAATTTATATATATTACTATTATGTACCGTCAATACTCGATTTATTCAATAAAATAACGAGACAATAATAATTGTTTAGGAAAATTAAATAAGTTAAGTTATTATATATATTTTGGAAATAAGTTTACACTTTACATATCCAGGATGCGATAAGAGTTAAGAGTACTGGGTCAGTAGGTATGGTGTGGCATTTTTGTTGGTCGTAAACAAAACTATTATTTTGGTGTTGAGTAATAAACCATTGATGGGCCCAACTCCCCAGGCCCAATTGTAGTCCATGAAGAAAAAAGGGCCATGAACCCAACTTTTCATCAATAACATGCGGGTACAGGTCATTGTAGTGGCAATCTCAGTCTGGTAGAGTTGTAGGAGATAATAAATTTTTTTTTTTTTCAATTTAAAGACTTGAACTTATTTATTTTTATAGTTAAATTATTAATAATTATATCTATTGGACCATGCCGTTGGTACTTTATTCAACAATATTTATTTATGTTTTCACTTTTGAATTATAAGATTTAGATAATAAATATAATTAATGAATAGATAAATAATATAATATAGCACATCTGATCTCATGTAGCTAGTTAGGTATGTTTGGTAAGAAAGTCAAACAGTAGAATTGTGGTGTTTTACGATTCCCAAAAAAACTTTACATCATATTTTATATATATCAAACACATTTTTTTATCATATTTTTTCTCTCTCTTAATTTTTTTCTCTATTTCTCTCTTCACTTTTTTCTACAGTATTTTCTTTTATTCTATAGTATTTTACTCTACAATATTTTTTCTACATTACTTTACTGTGCATTTATACCAAACGTATCCTGGAGGTGAGACGGTGTGAGGCACATGAAACATCCCTTGGGTTGGGTTGGGAGATATTAATGAATGGGGCATTGAATAAAATTGGAACGAGATTCACACGCACCACCCACCATTGAATTTGCTTGCTCACTATTTACACCTTTCTTTTTTTCATTTCAACATATCATATGCCAACACTTTACTACTACACCTGCTCCTCCACTGGAGTGGACGGTGATAACGATCCTTGCTCAATTATAATACACAAATAAGGATTTAATTCTTTAATTACAATCTTAAATTTCCACCAAAAAAAAAAAAGGATTTAATTGAAGATCAGTATAGTATAGAGATGTATGGACGGTGAACCTCATTTCTATAGGAGTCTCCCATATATAACAACGGAGGTCAGGTCAACAAGTTATATAATATATATTTGAAAACGACTGTGAAAGTTGAAACCAAAACCTATTTTCCATTCATTGTAAACGACCTAAAAACCATGTCTTTAATGATATTTTAAATTTGCAGCTTGAGACGTACGGGAGGAGAGAATTAGAATGCATGTTTGTGATTCTCGTGGGGATCGGAGTGTGGACACATATATTGCCCCCTCTTAATTAATACTACTGCCTCATCTTTACACCAAATGCCCAATTTTTCTTTCAATTCACTCATCTTCACTCACATTTCGGACCTTTTTATTCCATTTCTTTAATGCTTCTTTCAGACTTTGACTACTATTATTGTTGTCCTTCATCATTCACACTATGAATTTCAACGTAGAAATTAATGAATTGCCATTTATCATTATGGGACTTAATTCACCACTTAATTACTCACTCCGGTTAAGCTTTTTAAGGAAGGTGTGCGCAAGATAAAAAAAAAAAAATTATTAATTTATCTTCTTTTTTTTCCTGAAAATGATTAATTTATCTAAAAGGTAAAGAATATGAGATAATAGTACTAAATGTTCTTTACTAATTAATTACTCTTATTTATTTTTTCTCCATTAATAGGTATTAGGTAGAGATAAAATTGTAAAAAAAATAATATTCTCTTGATTTTGTAAAATAGCAAATATTTTGAAAAAAAATAAAATCTTCCAACAAAATATATAGGCAAAAGTACCTTTCCTAACCCCAACATTTTGGAGTCCTGTCGGTTTCGCCCCTAACGTTTTTCGTTGTCAATTGTACCCCTAACGTTTTACGTTTCTGCCAATGTCACCCTTTTCACTAACACCGTCAAATATTTAATATTTTTTTGTTGACGTGGCATCTTATGTGGCAAAACGTTTCTTTTTTCTGTCAATTGTAACCCTAACGTTTTACATTTATGTCAATGTCACCCTTTTCACTAACACCATCAAATATTTAATAATTTTTGCTTACGTGGCATCCTATGTGGCAAAAATATCTGACTTGGTATATTTTTTTTCCACATCAGATTTCCTACTCATCTTTTCCCCATCAAAGTTGTGCCGTTTTGACCTCGGCCTATTTCGTCTAAAATATAACTCAAATGCACGCGTTATTTTGCTCATAAAAACAACGGAGACGTTATCCATTCTCTATTTTAGGGTAACGTCTCCGACAAAGTAGAGAATGGGTAACGTCTCCAACAAAGTAGAGAATGGATACGTCTCCAATGTTTTTGTCTGCAAAATGGCATGTACGTTTGAGTTATATTTTAAAAGGAATATGATGAGGCTAAAACGATACGGTTTTGATGGGAAAAAGATGAGTAAAAAATCTGGTGTGGAAAAAAATATGTCAAGTCAGATAGGATGCCACGTAAGCAAAAATTATTAAATATTTGATGGTGTTAGTGAAAAGGGTGACATTGATAGAAATGTAAAACGTTAGGGTTACAATTGACAGAAAAAAAAACGTTTTGCCACATAGGATGCCACGTCAGCAAAAAATGTAAAATATTTGACGGTGTTAGTGAAAAGGGTGACATTGGCAGAAACGTAAAACGTTAGGGGTATAATTGACAGCGAAAAATGTTAGGGGTACAATTGACAGCGAAAAAACATTAGGGACGAAACTGACAGGACCTCCAAATGTTGAGGTTAGGAATGTTACTTTTGCCAAATATATATTATGAATCGAAGGGAGTATCTAGTTATCTTACCTCTCTTTTCTTTTCCACTCATCTTATTTATCAAGAGGTTAATAGTACTTTAATACTAAATTTTAATATATTACTTGTTGGTCAAATTACTATTTAATCCCCGAATTTATCAAAAATACTATTTAGTCCCCGAAATGTTTAACTATGTCAACTATTTAGTCCCTGAATTTGACAAAATACTATTTAGTCTCCGAAATGTTTAACTATGTCAACTATTTAGTCGCCAAACTTGGCAAAAATACTATTTAATCATCGAATTTGTTACTCTGTCAATTATTTAGTCTCCTGACTGTTACTCGTTATAGTTGACAGAGTTGCAAATTCGGTGATTAAATAGTATTTTTGCCAAGTTTGGGGACTAAATAGTTGACATAATTAAACTTTTCGGGGACTAAATAGTTAACATAGTTAAATATTTCGAGGACTAAATAATATTTTTGATAAATTCAGGAACTAAATAGTATTTTGTCTCATATTACTCTAATCATTTAGTCTATAATCCTGTAAATTAAAAGAATATACTAAACAATACATCTGCACTTCTATTCCCATTCCTCTAGCTATCTGACCTCTCTTTTCTTTTCCGCTCATCTTATTTCTACTCATCTTATTATAATATATTACTCTAATCATTTAGTCTATCCATTCAAAATAAATGCAAATTAAAAGAATACAATACACTGTACAATACTTTGGACTTCTATTCCTGTTCCTCTCCTACATTACCCGCACAATTACTTTCCCCCTTCGGCCATTCCCCCCCCCCCCCCCCCCCCCTCCCTTTTTTTTACTTTGACTAATTAAGTGAATTCAACCATATTATCTAACTAATTAATATATTGTTATATTGTTTCAGTTAAACCAATTATATTTTTGTCTTCTGAATCAAAATTTTAATTTCAAAATTAACACACACGTATATTTGTTTGATAAAAAACATATAATTTTCCTATAATAAAAAACATGTAATATAATTTTGTTTAGTTAGACGTTAAATAAAAGTTTATAATTGAGTTATTGAGTGTAATATTTTTTTGTCTAGATGGTCCATCATCGAATACAATGATTAATTTTCTCGTTAAATTATAGACACCTTAAAAGATGAAACAAGTAACCTAAAAATTTAAAACCGTTCCATACTTAAGATAAAAATCAAACTCCTAACTTAGATGAATGAATCTCTTCAATTGAATTACAATTATTAATTGAATGTAAGATAAAGTGTAATGACATACATAGATGAGAGAGGTGAGACCGATTCTGAACCTTACACGTGTCGAGAAGGAGAGGGAGTATAAAATATGGATGCGCCTTAGCAATAAGCATCTTTGTGCGTTGATTCTTGGCATCTTGAATAAGATCCTTTATCCTTCTCTTCCCATTCTATTTCCATCCCCTTAAATCCTCACTCTCCTTCTCCCTTCTTCCTCCCAAAATCCAATCAATACCATGAATGTCCTCGACTCTCCTCTGGAAGCCCTCGCTTTCAACTACGCCACCTTCGGTTTCTCCACCCTCCTCAACAATTTGTGGGCCTGGGCCGCCCTCCTCACCGCCGCCCTCAG
This sequence comes from Senna tora, assembly GCA_014851425.1. NCBI lineage: Eukaryota > Viridiplantae > Streptophyta > Magnoliopsida > Fabales > Fabaceae > Senna > Senna tora. The sequence goes on along the minus strand of CM026262.1, from coordinate 4,596,244 downwards.
CCTCTGGAAGATTCGACCTAAATCCTATTTCCCCCCTTCCACGCCCCACACCCACTCCTCCGAACACCACCGACCACTCCAACCCTTTGTTCCACCGGAGGCTCCCGGAACCAGGCGGCCGGCGGTGGTGGCCTCCGGCGACGGCGATGCTGACGGAGTGACGAAGGGGAAGTTTACGGTGTACTACGGAGATGAGGCGGAGGAGGAAGAGGAATCGTTGATGGAGAGGGAGAGGGAGGAATGGTGTAAATGTAAATCATGGGAGTGGTGGGAGGATTGGGAGAAAATGTTGAGAGTGAGAAGCGGAGAGAGTGGGTGGTACAAGTATCAGGATTTAACGGAGCTTAACGGTAACGTCGTCAGATTATGGGATGACGCTGTGTTTCGTGTTCGTAATGGTAATGGTAGAATATGAATTTGCGTTAAGATTTATTTAAATTGTATTGTATATAGTATTAGTTTGGGCGACGAAACCCATCATCATGTATGGACTAAGGAAATTGGAACCCCAATTTCAAACGCACAAGTTTTGAGCTTTAATTTACGTATGTTTTTTCCGAAATTAGATACGGTGAAGTGCAAAAAGTGTAAAATATATGAAGTGCATCATTCAGACCGTTAAATAAAAATTGAGATTTATATCCCTACTGTAACAATTTCATCCAACGTACTTTACACATTTTACTGTTTTTTCCTCTTCCTCTCCTCATCCATCTCTCTGTAGTCTGTATCCAACCTACACTTAATCCAATCATGAATCAATAAAATCTTCAACATTGTACCATTCAAATTAAATTGCTACCACCTCTCTCTCTTATGGAACAAATTTCATTTACTTCTTTCCCAAATCCCAAAAAATAAAAAAGTAAACAATGACATACAGACACTAGTGTGGCGGGAAAATGGTCTGCTGAATAGGCCAAAATGGCTATATTACCGGTCCTTGTCAATTTGTCGTATTGAAATTTGACACTAGAAAGAATTGGCTTTTGTTTTTTATAAGCTGACTACTGTATTACTGTTATCTCTGAGCTGGGCTTGCGTTGAAGAGACGTGAAATTTCAGTAATATTCTCAACATGAGTGTAGAATATGCCAATATACCCCAATAATTGCTCTTTCTCCTCTTAATTACTAGTTGTTATCTAATTTCGGCATAAAAAATTTAACTGAAATAAAAAGAAGAAGATGAGAGCCTTAAAGTGGACGAAATTGTGAAGTAAGTTGTCATGTTGACATGTGATATTATATCTATCTATCTATCTAGATAGCTATCATGAGTTTGGTGATTCCTCAGCTTGAAATTGTCCAATGATTTTTTAAGTTTGCGCCTTTTCAAAATAACATATTAGGCATGTATTACGTATACCTTTTATAATTCAAGAATGACCACAGCTACTTTATTCTATGTTTCGTCTAACTAATCATTATTAAATGTCTTTAATTAAACATCTTCAATATTGATTAATTAAAGAAAATCAATAATGTTATATATATCATAGCTCCATATGCTACCCATATATATATAGGATTAGGATGCATTGTTTTCGGTATAAAAATAAGTATACTTACATTATTACACAATTTTATACAATTTTTCAACTTCCGTTGACATTGCTTGTTGAAACATTTTTTTTTTTGGAAAATACAAAAAAAAAAAAAAAATTCTATGATGAGCTTTAATTCAATAACAATATACTGCGCTTTATATTAGATATATGAACGACACAAACTTCAAACACAATAATATAGATTTCATGAGAAGGTTAATGTAATAGGAAATGTTCTCATAAATTCGAGTCATATAATTTATATGAATTCATCACATATTAAAAATTAAGTGAATAAAATTTAAATATATAATTAAAAGAAAATTAATATAATTTAAATATTTGCTATCATCAATTATAATTACATCCCACATTTTTTTTCTGTTTTTTTAATTAAACTCTTCATACAAATGGTTATACCGATTAGTGCCCATAAAAATATCATTCTAGGCAATATATTACCATTAACTTCGATGGAGCAATTGTATGAAAATGCAAGTTGCAACTGTATGCAAACATACAATTCAGTTGTTGTTTGTCTCTGTACAGAATTTATAGTATATATATGGCAGTGGAATCTCGAAGTTGTTCATCTTTCGAGGCTGTGGGTATCAATTTTATATATATGGTTCACAATAAAGATGACAAATCCCACCATATCAACCGAGAAATAATCTAAAATATTTGTGAGAGATATTTTTCTTTAGAAATAGATAATGTGGTCAGTATTTGATATGAGGAGCCAATGAGGAGCCGTTTTAATATGTGATTTTGCGTTTTGGTCCCACTATTGACTATTATATATGGCCGTGTCTTAATCATCTTCATTAAAAAAACAAGAAAAATAAAACCATTGCTTTTAACACATAAGTTGTTTTTCAATTCTCCCATAACTTTTTTATTTTATTATATAATTTTGTGACCAATAACCTTAAAATCATTATAATATATTTTCGTCTTTATATATTCGTATCACTTCTTGTGTCCGCTGTCTTCATACGTAACATGAATGTAATTTCTATCTGCCATGCCTTGGAATATTCCTGGTTTGATCCCTCAACCAAATGATGGTATTGGTGAATGGTGATGGTGAGGTTATGTGAAGCTGAACTTGGACTTCTTTTCACCATCATAATTATTCATGTTTTTTAGAACTCCATCATAATTATTCATATTTATATAGTTCATACTTAAATAAAGGATTTCCATATACAAAATTTAAGTATAATATTTAAATGTTTTATGTTCTTTAATAAAAAAAGATTTTAAATTTTACAATTCAATATCATATAACGTTTGCGTAATTTTATAAAGTTTTCTTTTTTTCTTCCTTAACAAAAATATAGTTTGTCCTTTTCTCCTACTAAATGCGTAATTGACTTTGGGTTTACTGTTCAGAGTGTGGTGGTATCATTAGCAAAAGAGGCTTAATCTGGTTATGCCTACGGTGATAAAAGTTCAATGGTATTGTATCATTGAATTTCAGTGCATCCCTCCCAATCATATAGTGTTATTTGTTAATATTAATAAAAACTCACATTAATTAGAGTCCATCTTGAATGATTTAAGGACCAACTAATTAGAGGAATGTACTAAAATTTAATACTACCGTACCACTAAACATCTATTCTGTTTGCTGAATCAGAAGAGATGAGCAGTTATAGAATAAAATAATTCTCGCGGCCACTCAAGGTTGCTAAAAGACATGAACTAAATAATTCTAGCACTTTTCATATAAAGACAATAATATATATTGGATGAATGTCGTCAGTGTACCATATTAGGATTATAAAATGAGTTTTTATAAAATAAAATAATATAAAGTATTATAAAAAATTGAGACTAAAAAAAACGAAAATTAAGGAATCCTTATTAGTTCTAGTTGGTTAGAAATAGAACAAAATATACACAACAAAAAAATAAGTAATTTGTGATGGTTTTTTTTTGCCTTTAACGGTGGTTTTAAACGCCACTAAATGATTTAGCGACGGTTTAAAACCGCAGCAGATAACACCGTCCCGATACCATTTTCAACAATTAAAGTGTAACCGTTGGAATAACTGCTGACAAAGGACTTCTGGCTATTTCTAGTTACTAGCGGTGGTTACAAAACCGCGCTAAAAGAAACAAGCTTTTTAATGTTCTACCTAATTTTTACAGCAGGTGAATACTTTAAATATCCTAATTTCTTGTTTTGGAATTATAATTTTGTTATGTACATCTGAAATTAAAGTATGCCTTTAAAATATCCGGAAATAAAATAGGGTAGACAAAATCTAAAAGTATCTAACTGTAATAACAAAAGAAAAGGGAGGAAAAGTATATGCAATAGGATCCTAAAATATCGTTAATCAATTGCCTATTTTTTTTTTCTTTTTCTGGGTTAACATATTTGTTCATCCCACTTAAATATAAAGTATAAACAATATTGTGCTACATTATGTCTCATTCAGCAATAAATTAATAGGATGTAATATAGTATTTAAGTCTCTAAATACGTCCACCTAGACAGACTAATTGTTTAAATAAATTTCTTTTATAACTCAAGTCATTTCCATGGGTATTATACATTTTTTTCCCCTTTTGGTTTGAGTGTCCAAAAGCAATTCACTTGAGTTCTAATTACAATTAACATTGGTTTTGGAATGTTGACCTGAGGACTAGAAAATTAGCATAGAGTAGGCTTATGATCTCAGAGGTTTAGTAATTTACGGGCTAACTTGGAGAGAGCCCAATATATGAACTAGGCTATTCTATAGCCTGCTGGATCCACTAGAACCCAATCCTATATAGAGCCCATACCCACACACTCTCTCTCTCTCTTATATTATTATATAACAAATTTCAAATTACATGTGCACTAATATTCCAAATTAGAATAGCTAAGGAAGGAATGAATTGAGCATATGAATTGTTTGTGTGGTTGATGAGTGATGAATATAATCTTGCTTCACAATTCACATCAACACGTACAAAAGGGTTGTCTATTACTATTATTGATGATGAAGAATTGAAGATGGTGTGGTTGGTGGGCCTTCCACACTTTGTTACCACAAGCCCATCCATTATTGTCACCTCTGATTCTGTGACCCCATCCGCCCCCACTACCACTAGCTACTCATTCATTTTCCCAATTTTATAATTATCATATTTACTCTCTCTCTATATATATATACATGGATAATTAATGAAGTCAATTATTTATGTCCAAGTAATTTTCACAGGAAAATGCATATCCGTATAGTTATTTATAATTAGTTACCCTCTCTCTCTCTCTCTCTCTATATATATATATATATATATATATATAAGGTATTTCTCAATTTAATCATATTCACAAAATACTTCTTTTCAAAAGATCAGACCTCTCGTTAACCTTTTTCATCAAAAAATCTAACAGAGTATTGATACATTAATTAGTAAAATTAAGTTATACTAAAATACATAAATTAATACCTCTCCTGAATGGATAAAAGTTCAATGGTACCGTACCACTGAACTTCAGTGCATCTCTCCAATCATGTAGTGCCATTTGTTAATATTAATAAAAATTCACATTAATTAGGGCCCACCTTGAATGGTTTATGGACCAACTGATTGGAGGGATGTATTGAAGTTCAGTGCTACCATACCACTGAACATCTACTCTGAATGAATTCTACGTTTTGTGCAAAAATTAAAATCTTTAAATACTTTGATGTGTCAACTTTTTATGATGATTTTGGACGGAAAAGATATTTTTGCACAAATTACAGTTTAGGCATTTCTATTAATTAATTGGTCATTCCTAACATATATTGTTAAATAAACAAAATGATTAATTACACATTTTTAACAATAACATGTCAGCATGCTACTAATTATTGTATCATTCACTATATTAAATTTTGGAATGATTAATTAATGAAGGAAAAGATATTCTTTGTAAATAACTGATCAATTGTGAACAAATATTTATAAATGATCAAACTTCGAAGGTAGCAAAATAAGATTTTTTTTTTTTTTTTAGAAAAAATGGTAGTAAGGAAAAACACTACTAAGTACTACCCGGCAGAGCATCAGTGGCATGTTGGGGAGACCAACAGAGGCCCAACCCAAAGGATTACTGCACAGGCCTAAACCGCAAGCAGTTTTACCCAGTCGCAACTATTCAACTAGCCCTTAGGTGCCAGGGATCTCCCTGAAGAGGGATGCCCACCAAAGCAGGATTTTGGATGGCTTCAGGGGGATTCGAACCCTCGCCCATAAGTGAAGCAAGAATTTTTCTCCGGATCCTTGACCATTTGTGCCAACCCACTTTAAGGCCCTTATTTAAGTCCGAGAATAATTTACACTATACCATGCATGGCTTCCATTCTAATTGTTACAGATTTCACGTGGACATAGGGCCACACACACCCCTCCACAGTCCACATATACACCAATAATATAGTATAGAACCAAACTTAATAATTCATGCTTCCTTCCATCACTTAGCTTTCTCTAACATAATTCTGTTAATTTCCGTGCAAGGAGATAAATGGTATAAATATTATTAATTAAACCCAATTCACCCACCTAATAATATGGAACCCACAAAAGTATATATCGTAATAGCTAGATAGAATCAACTTTATGGCTCTCTTAATTAAACCATCTTTTCATTGTCCACTTTATTTATAATTATCTATTATTTTCTCCCGTCCCTCGATCTGTCTCTCTAGTCTCTATATATATTATATAATTTTACAAAAAGTCAGAAGTAGGGGGTGCGAAGAAACTTTGAAAAATTGAAAAATAAAGCACAAGATGAGATGAGAAATTGAAACCTTTTCTCTGGAAAAAGTCACATTTAATATTCAGTAATAATTGCAGAAGTAGGAAGGAGAGTAGCAAGAGAAGAATTATGGAGGAGACTTGTGTGCCCATTGCATTGCATTAGTGTGTACTGCACAAAGTGCACATGCCTTGGTTCCCATCGTACGCTAAAAATATGCCTTCAAATAAAGTTCATAACAATCCAAATTTCCCAGCTTGACATCCATTATTGTAATTTGGTCATCTATATGTATCCTCCAACTTAAATATGCTCTAATTCTGTTGGGGCATAATCATGTTTCGAGTAGCTAGCTAGCTAGGAATGGAGACGACAGATTAAGAAAACATTAATGTGACATAAAACAAGAGATAAGATTCCACCTATTTGAAGAAAAACATAATTAAGGACTCGGCCTAACTAATACTTCACCAAAATTAGAATATATCAAATTGATCGGGTTATGTGATTGCACTACCAAAAATCTGAGGTTTGGATAGTAAAATTAGAATAATTTAAAACAAAATGATAAAAAGGTTATGATAGTAAAGTTAGAATAATTTGTTAAAATGGATTAGAATGTGAATTATATTGAAGAGATATATATAAAATTATAAATATTGATGATGAGATGTGTGGAGTGTGGACGTGTCAACAATTTATATTGGAGGGAGGCAATAAAAGGGACAGCCTGATGAGTGAGAAGTGATGACCTGAACAGTGTAGTGTAGACACTGTAGTTTTATTGAGGAATTGTGTTATATGATCCTAGAGGTCGGTCTTAATTATGTGATTTAGATGTCACAATTTTAAATTCTAAAAATAGCCTCACTATCTAATATCTATCTGTAGGGATAATTAATTCTCTTGCACACCCCTACCTAGACTAGACTAGACTAGACACTCTCTTTATTTGTTACTGTATAATGTATACTCACCAATAACACATTTATTTAATTTTTTCAAACTAAAAGCACCCACCACTCTCACTCTCACACACACTCTTATTCTGCTCTTTCTCTTCCTCTCTCTCTTTGAGATGGATCACGAAAGAATGATGATATTGCAAATGCCTCTCACTCTCGTTGGTCTTTTCGTCTTCCTCCTAATACCTGCTCCATTCTCCGCCGTCTCCGCGTCAGATCTGGTGCGTACATCTTGCAGCCATGCCAGGTACCCCAACCTCTGCCTCCGAACCCTCTCCACCTACTCAGGACCTGCCAATACACCCAAGGACCTTGCCCAAGCTGCCCTTACCGTCAGCCTAGCCCACGCTCGCCGTCTCTCCCGTTACCTCACCACCCACGCTCCCTCCCTCGCCCTCTCCTCCAAGCGCCGCCATCGCCAGAGATCCGCTCTGCGTGACTGCGCCGAACAGATTGCGGACTCCGTCGACAATCTCAACAGGAGTCTCAAGGAATTGCAGCACCTGCGTGCGCCCACTTTTCAGTGGCAGATGAGCAACGCCCAAACCTGGGTCAGCGCCGCCCTCACCGACGACGACACTTGTCTCGACGGCTTGAGCCTCGGCTACGGCGACCGCAAAGGCCGAAGCCGCAGCCGCAGCCACGGCGTGATTGGGAAGATCAAGCGTAAGATTAACCGATTGGCGAGGGTTACGAGCAACGCGCTGTACATGATTAATCGCCTGGGGGAGACCCGTCAGAAAGGGATAAGGGATGATCAAGCCTTAGCCTCCCAGCCCTCTGATTAACTTGTTCTTCTTCCTTCCTAATGGACGGTCCCGATCTTATTTCTTCTTCCTCTTGCTTTTTATATTATATTTATTTATATATAGCACTGCCACTTCTACTTAATTATGATATATTTGGAAATGTAAAATTAATTAATCAATATGACTACTATATTATTATTATATTATATATATGGATATTGGATAGCTTAATATCTTACTCACTATCCTACTAATAAGAACACGACTGTGGAAATCTGTGATTCTTCCCTCCTTTTACTTAATTATTGGCATTTTCGTTGTCTTTTCATGTTAGTTAGTTATTTGAGTTTTCAAATGGAACACTTGCATGATAAATTATTATCTTTTTAGTAAACTCTTATACCTAATTGAAAGGATCAATTATAATTTCTCTATATTTCGATTTATAAAATTATAAATTTATAATTTGAACGTGTAAAATATGTTTTCCTCTCTCTTTGTTTTTTTTTTAAAAAAAAGAGCCGCGATTAATTAATTAATTAGTTGATTCGTTAATAAATGAAAGATGGGTTTTGTTTTGTTTTGTTTCTTGTGGAGTAAAGAAGTGATAGGTGCGTCTAACAACTTACTGAGATGTCATTGAAAGTTGAGATGGGAAATGGAGTTCACAATCACAAGTGTGTGAATGATTGTATTGATGGTGAATAATAGTGTAGCATGATTGAAGTGAATAAATTAGAGGTGGTCCATCTATAGACATGGCCCCGAAAATTCGCCTATGTTACCTTTCAAAAGACATGTCAATTATGGAGTTTTTCTTTTTATGAAACAGAGATACTACTATTTCCTATTACATTTATTAATTTTATAATCACATACATATTATATTTCTCATACTAATATTATCCACGTGTCACAATCTTATCATCCGTATATCAATAACACCTTCAAAAACACTTAAAAGAGTGAAGTATACATTTGGTCACGTAAACTTGTATGACCGACTCTACATCCCAAAGAGAAAACGACAGTTCACTCAAATTAAATAGGTAACTATATTTATTTCTCAAATTTCAACATTTTTTTAAAATATTATATTTATATCTTTGTTATACGTTTTTTTCATTAGTATTATTTCATTGTTGATGATAATATAATATATAAATTTCAATTACTTACGCACTAATTTACAGTTGAAATAATACCGCAGCAAGATATCTAGAAGTAGTAATGACTAATGAAGTAATGATGATAGAATCGTAACAATATATTTAACAATAAGACAAAAGGGTGTTTTCTACCACCAAAATAGGGGTGTAAGCTTGGCTCATATTTGATTAGGCTCGTTCATTTATTAAACGAGTTAAGTTTGAGACTTGACTCGTTTAAGAATAAAATATTATAAAAATATTTTTTTATTATATTTAAATATATAATGAATATTCATTATTCTACATATATGTATATATATATATTGAAGTTGTTATGTTATTGTGATCAAATATCTTTTAATCAATGAAACATATATAATAACATCAATAAACCTTATCATACGAAGTAGAATCGGCTATAATCAATAAAACATATAAAATGATAAAATCTATAAATTAATATAAAATATAAGTTAATTTTCTTATGCGCATGTATATTTTATGAAAGTTGATAATTACTTATCTCGACTCGTTAAGCTCGTGAACAACTCGGTTAATTAAACAAGCCGAGCTTGATTACGATTTTTTGGTTTGTTTAAAAACTCGACTCGAGTTCGAGCTCGCCTTATTTTAAATGAGCCGAGCTTAAACATCTAAAGCTCGGTTCAGCTCGACTCGTTTACGGCCCTACCCCCAACATTTGATGCCATTGTCAATTTTGTTCCCGATGTTTTTTTACTATTAATTGTACTCCCAATATTTTATTTTTTATCAATGTTACACTTTTTATTAATGCTATTAAATAATTAACCATTTTTATTAATATGACATTATGATAAAATGAGTCGATTGAACAAAAATATTTAGACGTGGCAAAATGTAATTATTACTTCATTCTTTAGGAGTTCACGTGATGTTGTCTTCATAAGGAAGGAAAAGTGTGTGAACTTTTTTTTTTTGGGTCAGAAAAGTGTTTGAACTTTGATGATACCCAAAAGCCCTGAAGCACAGAATATGAGAATAACAATTTCTGTGGCAAGTTTGTGAAGACGAGGAAAGGCCCAGCCTTAGGGCTCAATTGGACTGGACCAGGCCTTTAGGATCAATTAAAAAGTTTTAAAAAGCTATATCATATGATTTTGCATCGCTTTTATTTTATTTTTAAAATCATTTGTAGTTTATTCATCCATCTTTTATATTCATGTTTCATTAGCACTTACCTGATTCAGCCCTCGTGACTGTGTTTCTAATGCTAATTATTATTTACTACATATTCTTTCACAGTATTCCCAAGATTTACAATTGGCATGACAGTGACATGTTAAATGTCATTTATAGTTTTTTTTTTTTTTTAATCTTTTCACCTTCCTGTTTCTTTTTTTTTTCCGTAAACTTTCACCTCCCTGTTTCAGAAATCAGAAATCCCAAGATTCACAATGAATATTAAAATTTCGTTAATATCATCCATTTTACAAATACATTTTCATCTTAATACCTAGACTTTATATGGCAAAAATCGGTAAAGATAAAAGAAACGTCATAATACTCTTCAGTCTCTGTTACATTGATGAGGAAGGTTAGAACTTGCAAGTGGGACACTGTTGGAGTGAGACTTGACATTTGTTTAGTCAGTGGTTTCCATTTCCTAAGTTAACCAATGGATTTTCGGTTGCACAAATGTAAGAATTTAGATATTAAAGGAAAACTCTAGCTACTAGCCTATATTCATCAATCATAGACGAAAAACAAAAAACAAAATCCAGTGTATAACTGCAAAAGTACAGTAACATTGTGAAAAAATTACCTAGAGTGAGAAACAGCATGAACTCTAGTAATTAATGATGTTTCTTTCACTGTAATGGCTATAGCATAAATTTCCCAAAGAAATGTGTAACCTAGTTGAAGAGGCAGCTCAAAAATCGTTAAAGTTGATTAAAAGTTCATCTAGTTGTACATGGGAATAAAACAAAGTCTACATCCCCTTCAAAAAGTTTGTTTAAGAGTTACATCAAAGTGGGTCAACTCCTACTCTAGCCATTCATGGTAAGATAGGGTTTTTGCAGCGGATAGAATCAGTTCTATCTCACCAAACAAATCTCTGGACGTCCTGATTCTACTATCTTCTGACAATATCATCAATCTTGCTCAACAGTTACTGATCCAACGTGTGTAATCCACGCCACATACATTTTCACTTAAAGCAAAACGGGTAGCCTAGGTAATAGGTACTCAGCATCTGCAACTTCAAAACATTGACTTTACAATAGAGCAGAAAAAATGATCAAGAATAGTAAAACTTCTAGAGATATTCTTAAGTAGATTAAATTAAAAACAAACAAATAAATCAAGCCAATTATGAATCAATCTATAAGTTCTCACTCAAATGTATAGCTAACATACATGTCTTCATGGTTGACTAGGTCCAACTTAACAATTTTCTATAAGATTTATTATCTTCTTGTAGAAACAAAGCTAGCTTACTTAACTTTCACAAGGGAAAGCATATTCTTAGCGTCCATTTGGATAAACTTTTATCTTTTCAGAAAAAAAAAACTCCAATGTCTTTGTCTAAAGAATCTTCTGAGTAAGTTAATTAATAATCCTTCCAACAAAGCATGTGCCAGTACCATTTGGGTCACCGAAGAATTCACCATTTGGCCCTCAAGTTATAAACAATTTATTAATAAAAGTTCATGCAAAAGCTGCTATACCTTGTACACAATGACAGGTAGTCCACGACAAATGTTTCACTTGTATGGGGCAAATATAATCGACGAGTTGTGGCCACCAAAACCAAATGAATTGGACAAGGCTGCCTTGATATCCAATCTCTCTTTCTTTGGGCCCACAAGAACTTTCGCATCCTGTTTTTTGTTTACAATTAAGCAAAATTAGATAATTTCGTCTCCTACAAATAATAACAGAATACATGCTCTCCAATATAAGGTGAGAATGAAGCATCAATCAACATACCACTCCTTCATCTGGGTTTTCCAGATTGATATTGGGATGAACCCACCCTGTCCGTATAGCCTACAGAAGAAATAAAACAGACCTCTAAACTTTTCAGATGTAATACATCCTTGACTAAAATAAAGTATTGAAGACGTGGTTCATTAGTAACCTGTACTGTTACTACAGCTTCTACACCTCCAGCTGCCCCTAGTAGGTGACCAATCATAGATTTTGTAGAATTTACTCTTAGCTATATAAAAAGAGATCTTAGTTAGCAAATATAAAATATGGTAAGCAGAAGTATAAATTAAAACAACGGAAAAAGTGAAAGAGACTAGAATTAACTTGCATTTGTTAGCAAATGAGCAAGAAAACTAGAAAGTAGTAACATATAAAAGAAAACATACCTCAGGATTTTGGCCAAAACAATGAATGAGAGCCTGATACTCCTTAAGATCTCCAGCTGGTGTGGATGTGGCATGTGCATTTATGTAATTCACATCCTCTCTAGATACTCCAGAGTGAGCTAATGCCTTTTCAATGCAGAGTATAACGCCAGCACCTGTTTGAGACAAAAATAGATGAGACATAAGTGCAAGCTTAAGCCAGGTGATCTGTATTCATACATGGTACCAGAATATTATTATATTCTTGATTCAGGAATCTGTTTAATAATCAAAGGTTTTCCCAATAAATGAACATTTTCACTTACAGAAGAGGTGCCGCATTATAGAAGATTAATTTTACTATTTATGTTTTAAGATGTAATTAAGATGACATGGGATTGTGAAAGCTCTCAAAGTTGAAGAGATATTGTTCGAACAGAAGGAACCAAAGTATCTCAAAAGATGAAATTTAGATACAGCGACTCCTCCATCCATTTCTTAAAATTTCCTAGAAAAACATACCTACACTTCTATTCTCTCAAAACATTTGTGAGCCAAATTTATACATCATGGTCTATGTGCATCATAAAAGCAATCTATGGAGATAAAGTCATGAAAGAAAACATAACCACAAAAATAATGGTGCTATGGTCAAAACTATAATTTATACTATCTGGAACTAACGTTCTAAAATTTCATGGAAGGGAAAAAAAGCAAGTATAAAATATGAGTTTTCTTGCGACTAGTCAAGGTCAACTGATAATGGATAATTAAATTGTTAAATATGATAATCCATCGGTAAGTCTTCATGTTCATTTAGACACCCAAAAGAAACTTCGTTTATGGGAGGGCAAGACTATTGAAGCTTCAGGTAAAATGTTCCCGAACATTAAGCCAAAGACAAAATAAATTTTCCTTCCATATACCAGAAGTCTTTAAGTGATCTAGTTTTACTAAATGACATGTAATAGCCATTTTCAATCAGCTATCCATCAACCTTGATTATGAATTTCAAAGACTAGTTTAATAATCTATAGCACAATGTTATTAATAATAATAAGATAAAAACCACAAGGCAGAAAGCATCCATGGGAAGCAAAATAGCACAATATTATACTTGTTCCTGTTCCCTTTCCCTTCTTTTGTGGGGATCAAAAAGCACAAAGAAAATACGCAGTTGCACTTCTAGACTGTGCATCACCTTCACAGTCACATCAAAATTTTCATATCTTGAAATTCAAACTGACAGTTGACAAGTACCAAAAGAAAAGAAAAGAGAAATGTTAATAAGTAAAAGAAAATCCGCTAATGCATTCGTGTAACACAGAAGTTGAAACATGATATGAATCAACAAAAGTTAGATTAAAGCAATGCAGATTTAGGCTGTCACACACTACTAATGAAATGAACTCCTAGACAATATATTAACCAAAAAGAAGGTGCCAGAGTTCCAAATATATAACAAGAATTCATAATGACAACACACAAAAGTGTCATGCAGGTCTTGAACTTGTGATCACACCCTTTCATCCAGTCCTATCGAATAGAAAGTCACTTCTAGACCTTGGTAATTGGAACAAACAAAATCTCACAAGAAAGTAGTTGCAACACCTCGAAATAAATTATGTGTTTATAATGACAGGAATGAGAACATTTAGTGTAAGATTTTACCATCAGGACGAGGCTCAGTCACGTGATAAGCATCACAGGTGAAGCTTCCACCAAGGAACTCTGCATATATGTTTGCACCTCTTTTCTGAAATATCAAAAGTTAGATCATTATATCAATTACTCTATTCATTTTACTAAAACTGATGGGGCCTGACAATGCTATAAATATATGGCTGGAATGAGAAATAACAGGCATAGGCAATAGCAATGAGAGAACTGCAATAAATTACACACATAAAAATTGCAATAAGACTCTACGTCATAATATATTTAGTCTTCAATATGATCTTCATTCTCAATTGATTAGACCAAATCAAAAATACCTTCGCATGCTCCAGTTCTTCTAAAAGCAAAACTCCAGCCCCTTCTCCCATGACAAATCCATCCCGTTTCTGAAATATGACAAAAGTTAACAAAATAGTTAGTAAGCAACACAAGTGCTGAACAAGTTGAATCCAGGAAGGAAGAGAATAATCAGGAAAACTGCAACTTCTATTCATTTAGCATCATTTTCAATTTTAATACATGCATAACTCTATTACGTTGTCAAAATTGATCAAATCTGAAAAGTATTATATGATATCGGAAACTTAGCTCACTCTAAGAATAGAGCACAATTTCTGATTATTCTTGTTCTGTTGGATGCTTTCACAGTTTCTCATTCCTCCAAAACGATTGTTTTCTGAATTTGATATATCCAGCATTACAAATTATAAGGTGTGCCTTCATACTATCTTTAAGATTTAGGCAAGTAAGATCCCTTGGTTACTTGAGAAGATGAGGTATATTCAGCCACTTTCAATAAGATTATAAGCTTATAGTTAATTGTAAATTTAATGAAAGTCCAGCAACAAAAAATGGAGAAAACAAACAAGAAATGTTCATAGATTTCTTTGTATTACAGTATCCCAAGGCCGTGAAGCTTTAGAAGGATCATTGTTCCTCTGTGAAAGCGCCCTGCATGCCACAAAGCCTCCCAAGCCTGAACCAATTATTGTTGGATAAATATCAGATTCATGCCATAATAGGATCATCCAAGCAAAATGCATAAGTCACAAGAAAGAAACATAAATACCAATAGGTATAATAGCAGCATCAGAACCACCACAAAGCATAACATCCTGCAGATAAATTACATAATTTCAATTTTTATGAAATTATAATGCCTTTGACTGAAATGACTGTATCAATACAGTATTAAACTGCTCATTATGTCAGAAAGAAATAGAAAAAATTGGAAAAACTAAAGAAATGCACAATGCTATGAGCAAGTATTACAGCAAAGACTTACGGCTTCCCCTCTAATAATATGGTTTGCTGCATTCAATATACAAAAGTTGCTTGTAGCACAAGCTGTAGAGATCGAATAGTTAGGACCCATCCATCCCTGGAATCATGAAATTAATCAGTTGACAGAAACTTCAACAAAACCGAGACACCCAATTATGGTGGCCTTTCTATTTAAGCATACCAGATCCATGGCAAGCATGGCAGAACCCATATTTGTAGTAGCAAAAGGTACACAAAAAGGATTCATCTTCTTATATGAAATTCGTAAAGCTTCAATGGCATCATTAAAAACCTGTTCAAGAGGGTAAAAAACTGGGAGTCAATAAATCAATGCAACCACATTGCAGAACACAATAGTTTTCTGGATTCAGCTTGGATTGCATTTGATAGTGATTTCAAGCAAAAAGATCAGAAGATATTAACATCTCCCTAATCACTACAGATGTTATGATGCCTCTAAGAAGAAAATCAACAACGTAATGTGACAGCACAGAACAGTCTTTGTTTTTCCAACAGTAGAATCTTAATGGAAACAATGTTAACCTTCATGCCACCCATTGCTGAGCCAATCAGAACACCACATTTCTCTTTATTTAACCCATCCATTACATCACCAGTAATCCCACCGTCAGCTAAGGCTTTTTTACCAGCTGTTAGCATATAAAGCATAAATTTGTCCATCCTCTTTGAAAGCTTTGGTGCTACCCAGCCATCAGTTGAGAAAGACTTGATCTCGCCAGCAATCCTCTGGAGACAGAGAAGAGAACTCTGAGAACAAAGCAACAGTAGGCAACAGTTGAAAATACAACTAACTGAAGTATACCGTTGGAAATTCAGCACAGTCAAAAGTCTCAATCTCACTTATGCCACTAACACCATCAAGTAAATTATTGTAGAAGGTGTCAGGATCATGACCAAGTGGTGTAGCCACACCTAAGCCTGTCACAACTACTCGTCTTTGCTTCATAAAAGGTTTTTTCGGTGTGGTGATCTCCTGAGCAGGTTCCACAGCTACAGCCATTGCATTCCCTATAAAATACGAATTGTGAGATACTAAACTATGTTCATAAATCTGCTTCCTTTTACATCAGTACAACGATGGATTTCCAGGTTGCATTAGAATGGCTACCGCCAAAGAAATTGAATACCAGAAGCTTTACAAGAAAGTAAATGCCTATAACTACCACTTAGAAAAAGTATCAGACAAATCTTTTGTTTTATGCATAAGAAATTATAAATTTAAAGATGTACATAAATTGTTTAGCAGGAAACCTAATCTTAGTTTTAACTTAAGAGAACAATTTCTACCCATTGATTTGAATGATGACAATTAAGATCATTGACCAAGCCAAGCAAGATAACAAAATAGAAATATCTATATACATGCAAGAGGTATAAGCATAGATATGTATACAGAGTCCACAATTTTGTAAAACTGAGAACAAAACCACTTCTTCTGCAGTACAGGTTTAGCTCTAAATTTATCTTACATGCACCCTCAATAAACAATAACTCTCCTCCCCTTAAAAGCATATTAGTTTACCACCCAAATGACAGAGGCATATACGACCTCTAAAAAAGTGATATCGTCCACCTAAAACAATGAAAGAACAAAAAAAGAGTGATAGAAGACAAAGTGTTTCAACTTTAGAACCCTGCGGTGGAGATATTATTTCAAGAAAACTATTCACAAAATGCTTTCCTGATGCAACATAGTTCAATCTAAAATGATGAACAGCCTCCATGGTTGCAAGGAAAACTTCGAAGCAATTAGAAAATAATTAGGAGGGAGAGAAGTATCAAATCTTTATTTCTCCCTCTTCCCATGGATTAGACGTATAACAGTAATACTTTACGATAAACTTCGGTGAAGTCAAATCGTTTTAGTACGACCCGTTGAGTGAAAATTTGGTTCCCCAGTATAAACATATCAATTCATATTTTAAAACGAATGATAATTAAAAGTAAATAAGAAGAAGAAGCAAACTAAAATCAGATGGTTTAAATAAATAGTGTAGAGAGATGCATCATATACTGAGGTGCGATCAGATTCCATGACCAACGAGAGAGAGGAAAGAAAAAAACAGAATAAATAAAGGGCACAAAGTACAACATGGATAATCACCAGCTGAAGCTCAAGAATTTATTTCTTCCACGGCAGCTCAAGTTTTAATCAAACTAGATTATAAAGAAAATTACCAGAATGGACGGCTCGATTCACACGCCTCTGCCTGCGATTGCTATTGGCAGTCTTGGATCCGAACAGTGAGGAGAAGCCACTGTCACCAAAGAAGCCCAAGGAAGAAAGAGTGTTGGAGCTGTAGTACTCATCGCAGGGCTCGAAGGCGAGGCAGGAGCTCATAAGACCTTGAATGCTGGATCCATAGAAAGAAGAAATCACGCCCCTGTTGAATTGGGAAGTTGCAGTGGCACATTTAGAGAGGAGCTTCCTCCGACGAGAGCACCTGCTCATTTTCCTGGAATACTGGAATGCGTATGGGCTTCTAGAACGGTCAGTCTGGCAGTCAAGTGACATGCAAGCGGCGACCAACCACGTGCAAAGAGGGGAAGCCATGGAAGAGGAAGAAGCTAAAATCAAAAACCTAAACGGGAAGAAAAAGCAAGAAAGCAAGTGTGTGACGCTAATCTAGACAAAGAAAAGGAAGAAGAGGAGGTTGAGAGAGTGAGATAGACATAGGTAAAGGTAAAAGGGTAGTGGAAGAAAGTAAGAAGATGCTTATATGGTAATGAAGATTATAGGGAAGGGTAAGAAATGAAATCGAAGGCCGCATTCGATCTTTCTTTTATACTCAAGCCCTTCGAGACGCCCGTTTCGGGCAATCTGAGTCTTCCTCAGACCACGACGCCAAGTGCCCAAGAGATGCAAGAAGTGAATAAAATAAGAGACGACACTACGAAATCAATAAAATAAAATAAACGACGATCAATATTAACCAGAATAAATACAAAGAAAATACGAAATGGCGAACATCAAAAATAATAATAATTCTAATGTATATTCCGTCCAAAAAAAAACCGCCTTTTAATTGTTGTTATTTGTTAAGCTTCATAAAAACCCATATATACATCACAAGTATTTAAGGAAATTAAAAAAAATATATCATTTACTAAAGGCAACTGAGGCTACACCTGTGGCCTTATTTGGATTTATCATTTTGGCATTTTCTGGAACAAGCGTTGGCTGCCATGGGCTTACAGCCTCAAATCTCAGCTCTCAATGTGCGATTATTCGGTTCAATCGGACCGATAACTGAATGTCAAAATCGAAGTGATGCGCGGGCGGTGGATTTGGATCGGAATAACGGGATGATTCGAATCGGATATTTTCACTTGGACCGGACCGGCTTTCTCGCATTCTAATTTCAAGACCCGTATCTACATGTATGTTTGTTTCGATATGAATAAGTTCGTTTAAATATATGATTTCTGTTAGGTAGTTTTTTCTTCTTCTTTTTTTTGCCTGAGATTTTTGTTAACTTTTTTTGTTTTTAAAAATTATTATTTTATAACATTTTACTTACATTGAATACTTTTAAATAAAAAGAATATGTTAGGCAATATTTATTAAACGGCACTAATTAAACCCTTGTAATAATATTTCAAATCTAGTTGACTATTTCATTCCTTTTGTCAAAACTTGAATAAATTGTTTCTAGGTATTTCAATTTGTAATTAATATTGGTTTGCTTTTCTCTCTCCATATTTACTTGTTTCTGACTTTATTGACCTACTTTACTTTACTTATGCTCTCTCTTCTCTCTCAGCCTCCTTCCCGTGTGGAACACTGCCTTGGAGAGTTGGTAAGATGTTTTGTATTCTCTCGTTCAATTGTTTGTATACTACTACTAGTGGATTATGGATATGAGGTTCCTTTCCTAACATTTATTTTACTAACACTTTCTTTTAAAATTTAACTCTACATTTTATCCCCAAAAAAAAACGACAACTGTAGATAAATTTAGAGCGTGTTGGAGAAACTTTTTGAACGAAAGATGCTGCTTAGTTTTTGAAAAGTAATTGTTCTTTTTATAAATGAAAAGTATTTGTTTTGAAATCTCAAGATTTTTGTTCTAAAAAAAATCTCAAGAATTTTGAAAATTTATCATGAAAGTACTTTTTTTATATGAAATGTCATAAGTGTTTTTAGGTGACAGTAAAAGCTGTTTTTTAATATTAAATTAAATTTTAAAAATTGAAATTTCTACCGCTATGAGCTTTTGTTTTTTTTAAAGAAAAAGCATGACATAAATAATTTTATTAAAATTTTATATTTATCACAACATATATATTTATATAGACACACATATTTTTTTGTTACTAAAATTGTATTACAATAATAAATATTTATAATTCTTTATATATTATAATATCATAGATATTTAATTAATAAAATTATATTATTAAATAGTATTATTTTATTGATTAAATTAAATACTTTATTTATTTAATAGAGCAATTAACATTTTATATTTTATTTAATTAATAGAAATTAAGAATGTCAAATATTTATAACGAACTAAATCTATACATATATTTTATCGAAAAAATCTATACATATATTTTTTATAATTTAACGGTCAAAAACATTTGTAAAAAAAATCTTAAAAACAAAGTGTTTTTTAACTATTAATAAAAATATTTTTCAATTAAATTTTTATAAAAACAAGTTGTTTATCACTCAATACTTTTTTTTTGTGAACGGAATGAAAGATCAATTGAGGAGGACCAATCCAAATGATTATCGGCTTTAAATGTAAGTAATTTTATTAAGTCATAGTTATTCAACCAGTATTTGAATGATCCTAACATTCTCTCTAGGGAGGAATATTCGAAAAATGAGATTTTGAATGACTTCAAAATAATTTGAACCCTTATTTATAGATAAAGTAAAAACTTTTTTCAAAATCTTTTAAGTATTTGTGCTAAGTCATATTTACCACTCAATATTTTTTCTTAAACTCGATTGGTAATAAGTGGTATTAAAATAAGATGATTTAATTAGAAGCAATATCAACTATCAAGTTTTCGTCTTTTGATTTTCTACTTCTCTGAATCTCTGCCCTATGCTCCTCTCTATTATTCTATAGATTATGATTTGTATTTCGTCTCAACTGATCACCTACATAAATGTCTCTTTCATTGCCTTAATGATAACACAATCAGAGGTACAATAAATAATTGGAGGGTGTTTTTTACCTCCCAACGTTTTTTCTGTAAATTATATTTTCAATGTATTTTTTTTACCAATATTACTCATTTCACTAATATCGTTAAATAATTAACCATTTTGTTGACGTGATATCACACGTGACAAAATGAGTTGACCAAGAAAAATGAGAGCACAATGGCACAGTGCTTCAACTTGTTTGAGAAGAAAGGGCTTATGGTTCAAAATGTCACAACACGGTATTGTGCAGGCTATGATAGAAAAAAATCTGAGTTGAAAAATACTTTTGTCTAATTAACTTATTTTGTCACATGTGAAATCACATCAGCAAAAATCGTTAATTATTTAATAGCGTTAATGAAAATGATAACATTGGTAGAAAAATAAAACATTATGGGTACAATTGACAGCAAAAAACATTGGGACATAATTGATAGGGACGCCAAATGTTGGGGGTAGAAAATATCTTTTTACCTAAATAATGTTTTGTGTAATACTTTGGAGCTATAGTGAGCCGGCAAAGCTTGTTATTACCTAAACATTGAATTTATTTTAAGATCTATGTCATTTTAAATTAATATATATATATATATATATATATATATATATATATATATATTTTAATTTAGATCTCGAAATTGATTCAATAACTACAAAGTTGTCGGGCAAAGTTCTGTCTCGCCTTGACATTACCACTTTTATTGTCTTTTTGGTAAGGTGTTTAAGGAGATTAATATAATTTTTCTTCACTAATTAATGTTCCTCATTCAACACAACTGAAAAGAATGTCTGTAAGAACTAAGAACCAAATGTTATTATTACACAACAAAATAAACAATTGAACTATTGGAGTTTTGCCATCTCTTTTCATTCAAAAGTACAAACATGTAGTAAAGAGATTGAACGAGAATTAATGATTTAAAAATCCTAGGTGACGACTATGCCATAATGATAAGCAAATGCATAAATATTTTTATATGGTCCAATTCCAGCATGTGACAATGTAATAGTAATATATGCATGAGTTTTTTTTTTGTATGCTGAAATAATAAGACAAGGCTCTATATATGGCCTCATAAGAATATAATGCGACTTACAGAAAATCAGCATGCAAGTGGTTTCTCCTTTCATAGATTATGATTTGTATTCACTATTCACCTCAAGTACACTAAAAATTAGCCTCTCGTACTTTTGAAAAATAACAACATTGAGGCACTTTTTTTTTTTTGTCAAAATTACATTTTGGTCATTTGTCTTTCACCCAAGTTCTATATTGATCCTTCATCTTTCAGAAATTCTATATTGATCTTTTATCTTTTCCAAAAGTTTTACATTAGTATTTTATGTTTCATTAAAGTTTTATATTTATCTTTTATGTTATATTAAAGTTCTATATTATGTTTCATTAAAGTTCCATTGGTCTTCACAACATGGTTTCATTATTGGTTTAAACGATATCGCTTTGGTGTTTTTTTGGTGTGTCTAAGGCCACATTAGCTTTTTGATACACGTAAGAGATATTATGTGTTCACCTTGGCACGTCACGTCAATAGTTAACAGCAGAAATAGACGTAATTGAATGGAAGGACCAATACAGAAATTTTGAAAAAGATAAAAGACCAATATAAAACTTCTGGAAGATAAAGGACCAATATAAAACTTTGATGAAAGATAGAGGACCAAATGAGATTTTGACCTAAATTTTTTTATAAACCTGAGAAAAAAAAACTATTGAAATGTATTGTTTAAAAAAAATTTAAGGCAATGACAAAAATTGTAAAGAAAAATTTTTGAAGGCACAGGATCCGTTCTCTTCCGCCATCATATTCAACGAGATTTTCGGAGAGAAGAGGCCTTTAAAAATTTTAATTCTATAAGAACCTTTTACACTATGAGTCTATGAGAAGTTCATATGCACACGCATTATTATTATTTTAGTTAAAAATAAAATATTCATCAGTATGTTGATTAACATATTTGGTGTATCTAACAGTCTTGATTAATATAAACCTTTTCTTATATGTTAAAGTGATTAAATCAAGACTTTTTGAAATAGTTTGCATTACGTGTTAACATATAATTCATTAAATTAATTATTAAATTCAAATTTTTATATACGAAAAGGATCATAGTATAAAATATGATGGCAAAATTATTTATTTTATAACTAAACTGAGTAAAATAATTATTTTATTCAGATAAAAGCAAAGGTACTAAAAGTAAATTTAAAGAAACACACAAAAACAAATAAAAGTGAAGATCATAACCTAACAGTCTTTATTAATATAAAACTATTTCAAAGTGATCCAAAAACACAAGAACTGGCCAACCACTTAAAAAAATAATAAAATGTTTAAAAATAAAAAATGAGAAAGAAAAAAAATATTGTGAAATAGTGAGCACAAGGGATAATTGAAATTGACCGAGAGAAGTTAGGTTTATTGGAAATGATTAATTTCTCATAATGTGATGAATTCGAATTTAAATTTTTGTTGGAAGAGATACTCACATTTAACGTTCGATAGCACCTCGAACAAAATTGTCTCTAATAAAATAATAGATATAGAAAAAAGAGAGATATTGATGTGAAGCATAATTCCGAAATGTGCAGGGCAAAAAAATAAAAATAAAAATGGAAATGTGTATTTGCTTACTCACAGTCCTCTAAGATGTGAGTCACAACTCACACAGCCCCATAATCCCGCTTTATTCCGAGAAGTAATAATTAATACAAGTGAAGTGTAATATGAAAACAACTTCCAACAACCAACCCACTCATTATTAGTTGGCATTTTTCTTGAATATTGTAATCATCAAATCCTATATAAATTTATAACACGTGATAGCTATTCTATATTTTTTAAGTAATTCAGTTTCATGCATAGAAATAGTTTGTTGGAACATAACTAAATTCAGTTATTCTTTTTTTTTTAAGTAATTCACTTTAGGTTATTTTCACTAGTAAGAAATGTCAAGAGAAAATTAATGGAAATGGTGGGGTCCAGTGGATTCCACTTACTTTTTTGTTTTTTCATTTTTATCAATTTAAAAAAAAAAGAAAAAAAATACAAAATATCTATTATACCCCTATGATTTGACACAATTAACTATAATGTTCTTTTCTTTTTATTATTTTAATATAATAGGTAAAATTGTCATTTTAATACATTCTCTTTCCATTTTCATTACCAAATTTTTACTACTAAACACATCAAATGCATTCTATTTTCATTTTCATTTCTATTTGTGTCTAACGAATGTGGCTTAATTACATGTTTTTTTTATTATTTACCAAAGTTGTTATGTATATATATAGCACGTTCATATTTATTTTATATGTACTCAAATTTATAATTTTTTTTATATTAATTTTGGCTTTGGAACAATCTTCAGAATTGTTTTCAAAACTATTTGTTTGTTTAGCACTGACTTTTAATTTTAAAAACAACATTTAAAACAAAAATAATTATCAAACAAACTGTCAACCTCATAGTTAGCAACTACCCACCCCAACCCAACCTCATCTCAATTCTCAACTATCTCTCATCAAACTTGTTACTTCTCTCTCTCTCTCTCTCTCTCTCTCTCTAAGCTGAGCTAGATATCCCAAATTAATGAGAATATAGCAGCACACCCATATACCCATTGTTTTGTCTGTTCAACTAATTAACATCTTT
This sequence comes from Senna tora, assembly GCA_014851425.1. NCBI lineage: Eukaryota > Viridiplantae > Streptophyta > Magnoliopsida > Fabales > Fabaceae > Senna > Senna tora. Next base: position 4,571,907 of record CM026262.1, on the reverse strand, counting down.
AAACAACTAACATAATTGAATTTAGCAAATGATGTTAGTTCTTTATAATACAATTAATTATTGTTGGAAATATACGTGAAAATAAAATAAAAAATAAACAATTTTAGCATGCATTCATTTATTGTCTTCGGATTTCATTGTTTACAATACATGCATCACTTTTTCTTATTATTCATAATGGCCACTCAATTATGAATTCCTCTACGGAGAATTGACTCTACAACATAATCATTTCCATTAACCATTCTTTAGGAGAAAACTTTCTTGTATGTGGAGAGGGGAGATCATATGAGCAATTTTTAAGACTAGGCTACTCTTAAAGAATTTGTATATGATAGATAATAAAAGTAAGAACAAAAAATAATATTTGATACATTTATTTTTTTATCTTCTGTCTATCATATCGAATAACATTATTCTTACCCCCTTCTATTTTTTTATATATTAAATATATTTTTTATTACTTATTTCTACTCGCTTTTTTCATGTATTATTATTACATCAGAATATTCAATATAAGTGACTTGATTTAGCAAACATAAGATGCAACTAAAACCTATATATGTTCAGATTTATATGCACCTTTTAGTTTAGGGTGTATGCCTTATAACGAAATTCGGAAATTGGAGCAGACATTAAATTAATGGAAAAGGACTAAAGCACCATATCATTTGGTTTAACAATTAGATTACTTACGGAATCGTAATCGATCGGTTGAACCATTCTTTTTAATTAATCTTAAAAAAATCGGTTTCAATATATACTTTTGGAAGTTCATTATATGCTATTCCACAAGAATAGTTGCACTAATGTGTGTTTCTTAAAATTAATAATATGAAAATTTGAAGTTAATTTATATATTCACTTTTTGGTATAATTCTAACAACGTTAATTAACTTGTATGAGCTATACTCCAGCTTTGGAATTTCCGCCAACTACTCAAATAGATAGAATTCTCTCTAGTATTAGAAAGATATTCTAAAAAAACAAAAAAAAAATATATGACAAATATATTAGAATTTTATTGCTAAAAAAAGAGTGAAATTCAATTCAATATTTTAGGTTTTCCATCCACTATAGTCCAACATCAAGTGAAGATTATTTAAACACATAAGCAATCCAGTTATAAACTTCAGTAGTGATTTGATGTCCACTTCAACGAACCAACTTATTATGTTAGTTGAGGAAAAAAAAAACTATATTAGGTTCACATTTGTCTTAATCAAGTGTACGTTTTAATAAAAAAAAATTAAATAGTAATATATAGTTTGTGCATAAATAATGAAATACTATATCTAGATTAATTAGATTTATCATTTAACAAACCTTCATCTTTGATTCTCATTTGTCTACTTGCTGCTAATTTAATTTTTCTCACAAAATAGGAACAGAGCTGGACAATGGTAAAGAAAGAAGGCAAGTATGAAATAACACATATCACACAGTCACACACACATAATAGATATTTTCTTTTTCCAATCAATGTCATTTTAAATAACCAGTCAACATATTTTATTATTAAAATTAAAAGTGATGTTAATTTGAGTAATGGAATTAGTATTAATTATAAGTATCTCTTTGCTACCATCCATTATATAGATATTTTATTAATTTTATTAAATTAATAAAATTGGAAGATTTAATTAGATATATATATACCCAAATTAAAAGTGATCTAATTAATTGGACTATGTGCACATATTATTATTATAATTAAAGTGTTATCAGACAGTAAGTGTAGGCCCAATAACCTAGCTCAATTCATGATGGGTGGATTAGCTAGGGTTACAAATTAAGGTTAGGTCATCTCTTCACCTCACAATTGAAGGTTGACAATTCTATCAGTTATTCTATATAAGACTGCCTATTGTGAGTGCGTGGGAAAAGGGCTTAGCACACGGTAATTGAGATCTCAAATTAAACTATGATGACAAGGTATCTTAATTTATTCTTGATTTCTATTTTGATATTCTAATTCATACACTATGATCATAATTTTCCAACATTAATATCAGAGAATTGATACAAAAAGCTCGGCTTCCTTGGATGGGTTAGATTATAGTTAAATTCTGGTTCAAAGGGTTGAGTTTTGGTTAGATTACAGAACCAGCGCCAAATTGTATATATCTAATTTAATTAAATGTTTAAACTCGACTTTAATTTGTGTGTGTGTATATATATATATATATATTAACCAATATCTCCACTCCATTTGGAAAAATAATGTTTTTCCAAATATATCATTTTGGAGAAATTAATTCATGGAAGACTCGGTTATATAAGTAGGAGAAAAGGAGAGCAAGTGATTATTAATTATGAGGAAAAGAATAAAGGGAATACGTGAACCTCGTAGCTTTGCACATACAAAAAAATAAGAAGAGCAAGTTATTTAGGTTTTTCTCCAACTAAATGTCGATGTTTTTAAAGTAAAAACAAATAGAAAGTCAAGTGGTAATAATAAGAAAACGTGAAGACCATGTTTTAGGTAATTCAACATTTCATCTAATATTATGTATATCAAACAAAATTTAATTTTTATAATATGATAAAATTATATTTTTATTTTTATCTTTTTACTCACTTTTATTTTATTATTACTCTTAATATAAAAATAAAATAATTATATTATCCATTTTTATTCCATCACAACGCATCTTATCACATTCTCATCAAGTTCTTTTTCATTCTTTCTTCCTCTCAGCCTCTCAAGAAATTTGTTTTGTTTTTTCGATATAGCAAACGTTAAACTACAAGTTTAGATTAAAACCACGAACATTGGAGTGTCGTCCCGTTTTTTTTTGTTGCTTTAATTTATTTTTTTATTTTCCATTTGACAAACCTAAGCAATGAGATTTTTTAAAGTAAGATTCCAGTCCTGATATGGCAACTTAATTAATATTAGATGCTGTGAGATTCCAAAATTCCTTATTGTTTTTTATATTTTTAAGACAAAAACATCTAAAATTTAACAAATCTTTATACAGTATATGAGTTTGAGACATCCTCTAATTTCAAGGAGAAGGAATTTCTTTAATACGCAAGAGATGGTGATCTGCTATTGGGAAAAGAGACTAAATTATTTTCAATTATTAATTATTAGGAGCCATTTTTATGTTGAGATGATTGAGGACTTGAGGTATTCACAAAAAATCACACAGTTCCGTCTATAAAACAAAATTTATTTATTTAGATATTCTAGTGATTTTTTATGAATCATTTAAGGATTTGAGAATTTTGGTTGGAACGATGGTTTGAGAGTAGTGTAGAGTGGTTTGTGTTTATAAATTCTTGATTGATAGTTTAAATGAATAATGGAATGAGATAGTTTATGATTGTTTGAAAACTCTTTCAAACTATCCAACAACTAAATTTTCAAACCTCAGGTTTTATGATGGTTTGTATTGTTTATAATATTTAATTCTATTATTAGTCATTTTTTTGTTATTTCATTATAGGAGTAATATTTTATATTGTCTATCACCTTGTTCATTTTTTTAAAACTCTCAATAAATTGAATAATTTGTTTAAATCATTTTATCCCACTCTATTAATAATTACCATATCCCATTTTCTTCAAAACTTTTAACCAAACCCTCCGGAGTAATAAGATATATCAACTTCGCTTTGGACATGTATAATTATATATATTTACATGCATAATTAATTTAATGTATTAAAAAGACAAAAACGCAGTACAAATCATATTATATTTATTATTTAGGTTCAGTTTCTCTTCTTTGTTCTTCTTACTACCACTTTCTAGAATAAAAAATGTTCAAGTTTAGAAATTAGGTATTCAGTGAAGTAGGATTGAAATTGACACTCACATTCCGGCCAAAAAAAAAATTGACACTCACAAATAAAACAATAGAAGGTTGTTTAAGATTCTTTGGGTCTGAGTTTAAGATATTTTTTATGAGTTTGTCCAATGGGGGAAGACAAATAGACTGGGCCAACCATGTGGCCTAGTCTTGCCTTTTGGGCTGATATGGGCCAGGCTAGATCAGCCCATCCTCTTCTATCAGATTTGACCGATCTTCTGTCTTAATTGCTCCACCTACCCACCTGTCAAAGAAAAAAAATGAAGAAGAAGAATGTAGGAAGTATAAGAAGGAAGACTGAAAAAAGGGGAAGATTTGTGCTCTTTCCTTCATCGTAAGAATTGGGACTCAGTACTTCCTTTTGGTACTACTTTTCCCCCTCCTTTCAATTTCTTGTGTTATCGACGGGGCAGCACTAGTTTGTCAGTACTGCAACTTCATAATATTCTTCTGTTTTTTCCATCTTATGGTCGCTGAGTCACTGCAAGTGCTCGTAGTCGTATCTCAACTCAACATGCGGTCCTGTTTGTTAATTATTACTTGAATCTACCCATTTTGATGCTGGTCGTATCTTTTCGATGGAACTCGAGTTCACGGCTCTGCAATTTATTCTCCTTCTGGTTGCTTTACTTGCTTACCATGCACGCGCCTCCAATGCGGTAAGAAAATAAAGTTCAATTAGAAACTTTCTGAGTTCTAGTGTACACATATAATGGGTACATTGTGAACCCATGTATTGACTATTGAGTCTTCTTTTTTTTTTTTTTTGTAGACATTGAATGAGACGACTTGTGGTTACATCAACGGTTCCTTGAATAGACACAGTGGAGGTTTGCTTTCTTCTTCCTTTAAATCTGTTGTCAAGTTTGACTAATTTCTATCTACATGTGAGATTTTCTTTGATGCTTGATGTTGTCGAAATATATGGATAATCTGGAATAGAAAGATTATCATGTAATGGATTACCTCTTTCGTACTGGAAACAGTATCTATTTGTGCGTTTAGTGGTCTGTGCTATATGAATTTTATAGGAGCTTAATTGCAGGCATAACAGCTAAATACATGCTATTAAAGACTGATTAATAAATTTGGAGGACGGGTGTTTTAGATTATACTGTAAGATACCGTTAATTTATTAATGATCCATTTTTTTTTTAAAAAAAAGTAAATAACATCATGTAATCTGTGCAATGCACTTCATCTGATGGTGGTTGCAGTGACATTATGGTAACTATATATCTCCAATATGTCAAGATAGACTTTGTACACATCATAACTTCTTTGTGGTTTCTGAATGCTCATCCTTCAGTATTCAAAATTCAAATGCTCTTTCCTTTTTTTTCCTGGACAGAACCATGCCCAACTGGTTGGGTTATTGGCCCCGACAAAGCCAAGTGCTTTTACCACGTCGGGAAGTTACAATCTTGGAATGACTCAGAGACCGGTTGTATTAAATATGGTGGACATTTAGCTTCTTTGATATCTGTTCCCGAACTACACTTTGCTCAGAGTCTATGTGGTGAAAGATTTAACAATTGCTGGGTTGGAGGAAGAAGAATAAACTCTACATCTGGTTATGAATGGGTGTGGTCTGACAATTCTCAATGGAATGGGTCCATGTTTCCTTTGGCGCTTGACCCTTCCAATTGTACTGGATCATCCTGCAGCATGAAACGTGCAGTCAATTTATGTACAATAGTAACTAATCATTCAAATTCTCTTATGACTGACGGATGTGACAATCCTCATGCTTCTGTATGTGTACTTAATATAGGTATGTCATTGTTGTACATATAACTCCCAGTTAACTTTTTCATATCCATTAAGAATTCTGCATTATGATTTGCCAACTGTTTTTCCGTTTCATTCTCTCCCAATTATTTGTAGTATTGAAATAATTGTTGAGACATCTGTTGCTCGTTCTACTTTTAATATTCTTCTTTTATCTTGTTTTTAGTGATTCCTTTATCCATTTTTTTGAGGCCAGATAGGTTTTCTCTATCCACCTTGCTGACTGTTGATTATGTATTCTTTTTATTTGATATCAGATGAAAAATGTTACCACATGCGCTGCCACAGGGAATACCTTATCATCCTTGCAGGGGTAAGTGCATTGATCCTCTGCACAACATTAGCTGTTGTGGTATGGCTTCTTGCACATAAGCGTAGTAAGAAGAGAAAACGGTCTAGAAAAGTATCTAATCCAGCTGCTTCTCAGTTAGTTCCTCCATCATGGAAAGTGTTTACCAAAGAGGAATTAAGGTCAATTACGAAGAACTTCAGTGAAGGTAACCGTCTTCTTGGGGATGCCAAGACCGGCGGTACATACAGTGCAGTCCTACCTGATGGTTCAAAGGTTGCCGTTAAGAGATTGAAGAGGTCGACTTTTCAGAGAAAAAAGGAGTTCTATTCTGAAATTGGCAGGGTTGCAAGGCTCCGCCATCCAAATTTGGTGGCTGTAAAGGGATGCTGCTATGATCATGGTGACCGCTACATTGTTTATGAGTTTGTAGTTAATGGGCCCTTAGATAAATGGCTTCATCATATACCAAGGGGTGGTCGTAGCTTAGATTGGGCTATGAGGATGAAAATTGCCACGACACTTGCTCAAGGAATTGCGTATGTTCCTATAACTCTTATTCTATGACTAACCATTTACATTCCTCTTGTTATTCCAGAATGAATTTATCCTTACTAAGACACGTATTAAGAATTGAAAAATAAAAACTGTCACTATATAATTATTGCTTTGTTGGCTGTAACTTACTGTAGACATTGAACTCACTGTTTCTTGTTCTTCGTATGCATTCATTATAATCTGTGCTGCATTGTTTCTTATTGGTCTCGCAGTTACTATTTTGTACATGGGCTGCTATTTTCAATTATGTGTACTATTGAAATTTACATTTGGGAACATTTGATGCCTGGTGATGCACTTATTCCAGTTCTCTTTTGATGGATATAAGACTTGAGTAAAGAGCTATCATGTTTTAGAGTTTAGACTTTCATATTGCTAAAATGTAGCCATTTGGTGCTTACATATTCATTGTTACATCAAAGCATCAAGCATCTTCTTTCTGACTTTAGTTTTGGATATGTCATTTAAGTTTAACCAATTAGAAAATTTAGGTGAAATATTAGGGTTAATTGGTTAAAGCTGTCTGTTCCCTTGCTACTGACTTTTGGTACAAAATTTCATGTCAATGTTAGAATTTAGAGCTGTTACTTGGAAAACATCCATTTGTTGAAGAGGACAGTTTTAGACTTTTAGTGCATTTGAATACTGATGAATTTCTGATTGTTTCATTATGTTCTATCTGCAGTCTGCAGATGCAGCCTGCAGGTTTGAGGTTCCTTATCTTGCACAAGAATTTAGGATTCTCATTTCATCTTTGTTTTGGGATAACAATGATTTTTTCTTGTTTTAATCTACCATTGCATCCTATATTTGTTTATTATATTAAAGATGTTAAAATTTTGCATGCGCCAAGCTTAAGATCCCTAAAACAATAATTTCCGTAAGCAGTGAGCACCTATTTTTCACGAAGTTTCTACTGGAAAATTAGAGAAAGTTTCAGTACTTAATTACATCAGAGTTTGTTGAAGCATTGTTGACCTCTGGGGCAAAGGTTATCATCTAGTTCATGATTGTATATTCCTTTGATAGTACAGGTTGTTTTTACTTAAACATTTCTCGTTCCCTTCTTGGTGTGATGTTTTCTTTCATTATATAAACTCTAACATAGCCTTGTATGCCTAAAAACTTGATGGAATAGTTATTCAGTATCCATATATCCCCTAGCAGTTCGATCAGTGATAAATAATACATATCAAATTGTAAGAAAAAGCCATCTATGTTTCAAGAACAAAGAGAGTAAGTAGCAAGGGAGAGTTAAGGAAATAAAAACCTTTTACCAATGTAACCCAGCAACATTTTTGCTTAGTTTCTCCTCTCAACCGGTGCCAACATTTTACTAAATGACTTCATGACATTGTTAATATTCATGCTTATTTTGATGAGGTTGAATAGGCGTTAGAATCAAGGTTATCAAGATTGCGATCTAGATCCTAAAATTGTTCAAGATCACGATCTTTGTCTCTTTTTCGATCTGAACCGCAAGTTGAATCACAAACTGATAAGATTGTGACAGGATTGCGATCTAGATTGTTGGATTGTTTGATCCCATCCAATCCACAAAGAAGCAAATTTTATTAAAAGAAGCTGGAATACACAGCATTTACCATTTAGGATAGAAACCGTATGCTAAATGCAACTCAGCCTACCTTATTCCCATTTTTCTTCATCGCGATGAGTTGTGGCTTCATCCCGCATCGCTTTCTGGTCTGTTTTTCATCGCAGGGCATATGCATCTGGCTTTTAGTTTGTCTTTCATATCTTTTTGTTTTGTTTCTGCGTGATTACACCTTCATCTGTTCCGATTTGTGCTTTCTGCATGTTCATCGTCTTTGGCTCTGCTTCTGCATTTTCTTCTGCCCTGTTTTCGGCTTGCTTTTCTGGTAGCTTGCTCTTTTTCTGCTTGTTGTTCTGGTTTTGGCTTGTGGTAAATACTATTATGTTTCCGAAGCTGCGTTTTTCTTCTCAAGGAAAATAATGTTAAGTTTTAAACTTTTATTACAAATTGCTAGATTATAAACTAGTTTATGAAAATATCGGGAAATTTGGATCAATTTATGTTAAAAAAAAAGTAAATTATATTACTAAATATATATTTTAATTATTTTCTGAAAATTGATAGGATCTTACGATTCTCGATGTGATCTATCTTATGCCTCCTCCAATCTGACTTAAAATCTCGATCTTGATTACCTTGGTTAGAATAATGAGTGTGTGACAGCTAGATTAACACGTGTGGTCACCAGTGGGCTGGGTTACCATTTGTACTACCCTTGGTACTTAATCTAATTTATGATTATTAATGGACAAGTAGATTGCCTGGATAAGAGGTAATGCCCAACCTTTCCATAGTCCCTTCTAACATTTTTCCTTCTTTGGGGTTTTAAGAAGGTTGTCTTGTATTGTAACCCTTCATTCCCTTCCTTTGCCTGTGATTTTATGAAATGCTTTCTTTGCAAGAAAAGAGAGGCTACAGCATTTTGGACTTAATGGAGTTATTAATATGGAACTTTTTTCTCCCCTTTTGTGTCAACAGGTTTCTACATGACAAGGTCAAACCGCATGTTGTGCATCGGGATATACGGGCCAGTAACGTACTGCTGGATGAGGAGTTTGGAGCTCACCTTATGGGTGTTGGTCTATCCAAGTTTGTGCCATATGAAGTGATGCACGAAAGGACTGTAATGGCAGGTGGAACATATGGATACCTTGCTCCAGAATTTGTGTATAGAAATGAGCTGACGACAAAGAGTGATGTTTACAGTTTTGGGGTCCTATTGCTTGAAATAGTGAGTGGACGTAGACCTGCACAGGCAGTTGATTCAGTGGGTTGGCAGAGCATATTTGAATGGGCAACGCCGCTAGTGCAAGCACATCGGTATCCTGAACTCTTGGATCCTCATATATCTTCATCATCATCTTCTAACATCCCAGAGGCTAGTACCATCCAGACTGTGGTTGACCTTGTCTATTCTTGCACACAGCATGTCCCATCAATGCGCCCTAGGATGTCTCATGTTGTCCATCAGCTGCAACAATTTGCTCAGCCACCAGCTAAATGAAGCTAAACTATATAATCTTGAGCTTGAGTTTAGGGCTAGATTACCTTTGTCAAATGTTAAAACAAGAGCAAAGAGATAAACTAGGTAGGGTCCGCGGGACAGACTTTCTGCAGTTATACATGTTATGTAACGTGAATAGGAAATGCTCTCTAATGTATCACCAATTTCCATCTTTACGTTATTGGAAAAAAGAAATATGTAACTTAATTTAAAAACTGTTCAGCTAAGCAATAGTAGTAGATTATTGGCAGAAGCTAGGAAAATTTGTATTCAGATCTGTGGCTGTTACATTGTTATGATTATAAACCATACTGCCTGGCTCGCTTGGTATTTTAAGTTATTTAAGAGGAGGGTGTAATTTCCAAGCCATAAAACTCAATGCAATTGTCTTCTTGTAAAACCTAAAGCAAAATTGATCGGTATAAAGGAATGTTTTTAAACATTCAACAGTTGGTGGAACATCGTATGATTCGTATCTTCATTTCTCATATCATGTAACAAAAGCAAAATTGCAGTAACACAATGGGAGTGGTGGACCATATGGAACAATTAGATTTAGACAGAAACATTGAACTGTTGCGGCAGGATACATGTATGATTCAATGAAAATAACATACTTTTGGGAGGGTAATCAAGACATGCAAATATTCAGGCACACTTGAAGGCTACAAGATACAAGCTAAAACCAAAGAACGGCTATCTTCGCTCGGGGTGTTGACTGTTGCACTTCAAGGGACTGCTGAGAAAATTGCAATTACACTAAATGTGGTTCTGAATAGCCCTTGTAGAGATAATTATAGGTTATTATCCTCATCCCAGTTCCTGCAAAAGGAAAAAAAAAAAATCCAAAAATTAAGTCTTATGATTGCCAGTTTACCACATTATGTGATATTCATGAACTAAGCTAAAACTATACAACATTTTATATGTTAGAGAGATAACAATGCTTTATAAGAAAGCCGCTTACAAAAGTGCAGAAAAACCTATGCAGAGCTAGATAGTAAACTGAAATATTTCATATTTGAGCAAGGAAATATATCTATAATTCTATTATCACTCCAAAAAAATAAGGGCTTTCTTTACAAGTCCACTGACCTCACTCAAAGGATTCTGCTGTTTGATGTCGTTGCTCCTCAACTAATGTCTGTATTCTCTGTAATAAACATCGAACCCTGGTGCTTAGCCAAAGACAGACAACATCTCTGGGAATATAAAAGTTATCTTTTTGCTTTTTCCCTCAAAATCATTTTGTGTCTCAGGTAAGTGAATATCTTGTTTCTTTTACCCAAAAATTGATTTAATTCCATTAACCACGAGAAAAAGCACCACATGCAGCATTTACTTTTTACCTTGACAGAGCTTCCAACTTCCTCTAGCTTCTGCAGTAGTAACAGCTCCCCTGAAGGAGTAGAATCTTGTCTAAGCGATTTTGATGGAGACATCTACAGGGACAAAGGAAACAATAATTCACCAACATGATCACTGAGAGTTCTTATCTCTCGTTATTAATATTCTTGGTCATGCAGAAGCAAAAAGGGCAAAAGTAGAGCATAAATCAAATATTTTTCCCAGCACACATTCTATAATGATACCCATAAGTCTGGTTAGTCACCTACCATCGGATGTGGAACATCCTCTAATGCAGAAGCCTGTCTCGAGAATATTTCGTTCCTCATGCTTGATACACGCATCATAACAGCCTGAAAAGAATCAAGGGAGGCAAAAGAATCCCGCTCCACATTATCCATGTAATCATCTAAAAATGGCAGAGAAAGAAAAAAGGGGAAAATTCTAATTGAGGTCAGACATTATATAATACCTTCCTGAATGCATTTGGATTTGCAATACCATGAATTTTAACATCATCACTGGGTGGTCTTCTTACACCAATATTTTCAATTCTAAGAGAATAGACACCAAAAAGGGATTGCAAGTATCCTAAAAACATACATAATCATGTCTCAGAATTTAAGAACATAATACGAGGTTATAACTTAGAAGACAAAAAACAAGAAATAACTCTAATCTAACCGAACAAATAGAGGTGAAACTAAAAGAAAAGCAAAATGGTCTAAATTTGGGAACACACAGAACAATACTGCACCTTGTTCAAGCACAACATCTGCCACAGAACGCAACAGAACATGTTTCTCTTTTTTCAGTACACCAAAACATGGAAATGGAACAGGCCTGGTAACCTGAGGTAAATAATAAATATAACAGCAAATTCATTCAAATAAATAATTGCCAAAATCAATAATACTTTTAGAAATTGAAGAAACATTGTTGTTTTACCTTGTATACAATGGCATTTGGAGTGAGAAAGAGCTTTCTTGAGCGAATATCCTTCCTTAGTATATACCTCCTGACTGGTAGATATAGCAGCATTAGTAGCCCAATGCCCCATGCTAACACCAACAACAGTGAGTAAAGAACCCATTGTGCTGTTTGATACTTAATAAAATTCTCTTCCATCTCTCCAAAAGACGCAGCATACATAATTGTTTCATCATCTTTAGCCTCATGTTCATCCAGGCTTCCACTCTCTAGCAAACGTTGCTCCAAGTTATCTATATCAACAACCTCATCTATCGTCCCCATATTGGTTGTCTCAAGGATTCACACAAAGCCGATGGCTTCAACGCAGAAAGTTAACCCAAAGTAATTAAGACTCAGATCGCTCTGCAGAATCCAGACCTGAAATTTTGTAGCATGTATATATACGTATCTTCCTTAATTTACTTATGTTTATACACTACGTAGATTGCGAAACCCTAGACCCGATAGAAACCCATTTCAATCAACCTCAGTAGAATCGCGCATAAACAGCAACGAGAGCTTACAAATTTCGAAGCTTTCGTCTTCTTCGAGTGCCAAATTTTCACAGTTGCGCCTTGCCGAGCTCCAAATTCATCTCATTGTCTGGTTATGGAAGCAACGAGGAGAATTCAAAATTAAAAAATAATTATTAATAAGAAATTAAAAAAAATAACTAATTGCACTAACAAGCGCCAATCATAATTCTTTTTCCAAGAATGATTGGATTAAAAAGAATTGTAGGATTTAAATAAAAAACAAAAATACTTGAGTTAAGAGTACATTCTAGGATCCAATTAGATTGACTGGACGATGAGAAAATGATCACCTACCTCTACGGCCCATTTTTTTATGACACATCTCACTTCACTTTTTTCTTTTCTTTGCCAATGTTTCTTTTTTCTGAAGAAAAATAAGCATTTTTAACTTAGGAAAAAATTTATGTGCTGTTACTTAAATGCTTTTGTTAAGGTTAACCAATTAAAAAAAGACATGCGTCAATTTCAAGAAGAAAGTTAACACATGTCTTTTTTTAATTGATTAAATTGACACATGTCTTTTTTTAATTAGTTAACTTTACCAAAAGCATGTAAGTAACAACACATAAATTTTGTTCTTTAACTAATTCTTTCTAATATCACGCTTTTTAAGTCTTTTTGGCCTATCACTATTTAAGTTTAAAATATGGGTGGGAGATCATGGCAAGAGAAGAAAACGTTTAACGAAAACTTTAAACTTTGAGAGTAAATTCGGTGCTGGACAGTATTCTTTTTTTATAGTTTTTTTCTTTATCTTTTTTCTCTTTTTATTTTACAGTATTTTCTTTTACTCTATATTTCTTTCGGAAAAAACTTAGGTCCATTTTCTTATGTCCATTACATTCAATTCCACCAATCATATATTGTATTTACACTATCTCTCTTCTATTATTGGTTATATAAAAGGTGATCTTCTATATTCTCTCTCTACTGTGATTGGTCATTTAAACACTTTTTGCCACGTGTCATATTTATATTGGGGAACTGGATGAAATGGACATAAGGAAATGGAGAAAAAACTTAGATCCATTTCCTTATGTCCATTTCCTCCATTTCCCCAATATAATTATGACACGTGGCAAAAAGTGTTTAAATAACCAATCACAGTAGAGAGAGAATATAGAAGACCACCTTTTATATGACCAATCATAGAAGAAAGAGAGTGTAAATACAATATATAATTGGTGGAATTGGAGGAAATGGACATAAGTTTTTTCCTTTATTAGGCTTTTCAGGAAGGAAAAAACTTAGGTCCATTTCCTTATGTCCATTTCATCCAATTCCCCAATATAATTATGACACGTGGCAAAAAGTGTTTAAATGACCAATCACAGTAGAGAGAGAATATAGAAGACCACCTTTTATATGACCAATCATAGAAGAAAGAGAGTGTAAATACAATATATGATTGGTGGAATTGGATGAAATGGACCTAAATTTTTTCCTTTCAGGAATTGCATCCGGCCCAATAAAGCCCACAAGAAACTAGAAAGAGGGAGCCGCTGAGCCAAGAAGCAGAAGGAGGAAGAGGAATTGAAGAAATTGGATCCAATGCAATTCTCTTTCGTACAATTCCGGTGCAATTCTTTCAAAATGTATATTTTTACTTTATTTTTGAAGCACTAATACGAACTTACTCTAACAATAACCCACTATGAATAGATTAGGGACGAAATTATTATTAATTTTGATAAATATTATCACTAAATAGCCTTGTGAGACTATTTTTCAATATCAATAACAATTTGGTCCCTAATTCATTTAAGGTGATGATATTTACTAATATTAATAATAATTTGGTCTCTAATCTATTCATAGTGAATTATTGTTATTGTTAGTATGAGCCATATTAGTACTTAAAAATAAAGTAAAAACATGCATTTTAAAGAAATTGCACCGAATTGCATGGAAGAGGATTGCATCGGATACATCTCGGAATTGAAGTCGGAGGAGGATGCATATTTGTTTGTACTGTAGTATTTGATAGACAGAAGAGGAAGAGAGAATAGAAGAATGGGGACAAAGAGAAGCCAGAATCAAGTAAAGAAGTCATGGAAAAGAAGACTAAGGTCATGTTTTTTTACAAGGACAATGGAAATGAAGATGGAAGAGACCCACGGGATCCCACTTATTTTTTATTTTTTCATTTCCATCAATTTTAAAAGAAAAAAGAAAAAAAAATATAAAATGTCTATTATACCCCCTGATTTGAAATGATTTGACACAATTATAATTTTTTTTCTTTTTATTATTTTAATATAAGGGGTCAAATGGTTATTTTAATACATTCTCTTTCCATTTCCATTACCAAACTTTTACTAAAAAAAATACACTATTTTTGCCTCTTGCTCTTTCTCCAGCCTAGGACTTCACCCTACCTTATGCGACGAGCTCCGAGGTATTCCTCTTTATCTCTGTGCTTTTGAATTTTACTGCCACATCTCAGGAAAATTTTGTATGAAAGTGAACCCAATTTTTGGTTCTGGAAATTGCTGAACTTTGGATATTTTTCTTGATATTTTGGAATTATTTGTTCTTTTATTTGCATATTAGAAGTTCACTAGTTTTAGAGAGTGAAAAGCTTGCTTGAATTTTATTTACAGAAAGGATGGGTTATGAAGTTCCAACCTTAGTACAAGCTCAAGCCATTCCGGTTATTCTCGCAGGACGTCATGTGTATCCTTCCCTTTAAATTTTCTACTCTTTCTCTTTTCTAAATTTGCTTGCTTTGCATTTGATGCTTCAGTGTAAATTTGTTTTCTTTAATAAGAAATCGTAGACTCGTTAATGCTGCCACGGGCACCGGGAAGACTATTGCATACTTGGCTCCAATTATTCATCATCTGCAGAATTATGATAATAGAATCCAGAGTTCTGATGGAACATATGGTGCGTTTCTTTTTTTTTTAAAATATTTTTAAATGATAGGTCCATTTTACAATTCCAGTTTTTACACCGTTTTCACCTATTTGTTCAACTTTGCACTTTTATGTTCATAATACATACACATGTCATTCAGAATTTGTGAGATTTTCTTCTCTTGCCAGGTTGTAAATTACGTGCCGCTTACTCTCAATCATGTTATGCTATACGTCATAATTTAGTTATGATATTGAGATTAATACTTTCAATAATTCATTTAATGTTACTCTGCTCTGCTCACTCAATTTTTATTCCATTGCAAGTCTAGTCAAGTATTTGTGTCAAGCTCAAGGCCATTGGCTGTATCTTAATATTATAGAGAAAACGAGATGTGAAGTTTTTAAATAGAATTTTTCAGCCTGCATTTTATTTCCATGTTAAAAGTAGAATAACTCATCAACTTTACTTGTGCTAGTCATCAAAAGCTTGTTCCATATGAACTACGGAATTAATTGATTTATTGGCAACAGCGTTGGTTCTTGTACCAACGCGTGAGCTATGCCTGCAGCCTGCAGGTTTATGAAATTCTTCAAAAGTTATTGCATCGATTTCACTGGATTGTACCTGGATATGTAATGGGTGGTGAAAATAGGTCAAAGGAAAAAGCCAGGCTGCGTAAAGGTAAAAATCATGTGCATTCATCACCAATCCATCCTTGAATGACACCCTTAAATTCTTGTCTTTTTAGCTTATTCAATTTTAATGATAATGTGTTCATGATGCAGTATCAATCTCATTTGTGTAGGTATTAAAGTTTGAAATCAATAATCAGATGCCAGATTTATTCTGTTTGTAGATTTATGTATCTCTTTTTCTCTTTTCTTTTCTATATTACAATTTGTGTATTGGACAACTAATCCAGGAAAAAGGATAAATCTAAATGTCTAGGAAAATTGGTGGAATGAAAATTTGAAAGAAAATAAAAAATGGAATCTATCTATTACTGAAAAACCACATCATAATAACATGTCAGAGGAGTCCTTCTTTTCAGATGAAACACAAACTTATATCATACTTAAGCAAACTTTATAACCTTTTTTCCTATTTTAGGCATATAAATTATTGTAGCAACTCCTGGGCGCCTTTTGGATCACTTGAAGAATACATCATCATTCTTGTACACCAATTTGCGCTGGATAATCTTTGATGAAGCTGATCGGTATGGCTTTTAATCTCTGACTACAATAGTAGGTACCATGCGTTGTTATAATGAATCTGGTACCGATTGCAGATTGTTTTCTATTTATTGTCAATTGTCATAATTTGTTAGCTTAATGCCTGCTTTTTGACAGGATTCTAGAATTAGGATTTGGAAAAGAAATAAAGGAAATACTAGATCATTTAGGTACCACAAACCAAGAGAATGCAGTTCCGAGATAGAATTTTGATAACTCTATGAAATAGAGTTATTTAGGCTAGTGTTTCGTGGATTTTATGAGGATTTCATTGTCTTTGAGCCACAATTAATTGCATTTTAGAGTGTTTTTATGTTCTTAGGCTTGTACATGTTAATTTATGTGATTTTAGCTTGTCTTGTTTTTATTTGTGAGTGTTTTGTTGAAGTTAATGGAGTTTGGGGACTTATTTGTGTTTTACTTTTGTGCTTAGGGCCATTTTGGAGAAGAATAATTCAAGTTGGGGCATATTTGAAGGTAAAGCATCAAGGGAAACAAGCAAAGGAAATGTGCTACAGCACAAACCCGTGTGCTGCAGCACAAGGGCTGCACAAAGAGACAGAAGCGGTGTGCTGCAGCACATACCCGTGTGCTGTAGCACAAGCAGATCAGAGAGCATGCGCTGCAGCACATCGATTATGTGCTGCAGCACAACGTCGCAGGGGGCATTTTTGGAACCCGATTTTCTTGCTGTTTTAAAAGGCTTTTTCACTTAGGGTTCGATCATTCAGCTATTTGGAGAGTTGAGGAGCTGGAGAGGTGCGAAAATAGGAAGGGAAACTCAAGCTTCAAGTTGTCTCAAGTGAATTCAAGTGAAGAGGGAGTGGATTGGAGTCTTGGACCCAAGAGTTTTCTTCTCTTCTTCTCTTTGCTTTGATGTTTACTGATTTTGCTGGTTTTAAGCTTGTAATTTCCTTGAATATGTTAGGCTAAGCTTTTCTTATCTTAGGGTTGTGGTACCCTAGCATGTAAACTTATGTATTTGCTACTTTGATTACTTGATTTAATGCATTTTGGTGTTTATTCAACTTTGTGCTTGATGAACCCTAGTTGTTTGGCCACCACTTAGGGAAATTAGAGGATTTGGGGTTTCCTTGGAAGAGGACTCCTAAATTTAGTCCTTGGGTTGAATACCTCTTGTTCTATGTTGATTGTGCTTGATTAACTTGATTAGCCCAAAGGATAGGCATATACCCAAGGGCCTTGAGGAGTCAAAATTGGCTTGGATTTAATGCATCTCTTAAATTTATACTTCCATAGGCATATGAGGAGTTAGATTTGAGAGGTAGAATTTATATAGGATTGGAAGATTCATATAATGAAAGTAGGGCTAAGACTAACACCAAATCATTGATTTAAGTAGTGAAAAAGGGTAAAATTCCATAAGTGAAGTGCTAGGTGTAACTACAATCCTAAGAGTTTTTAATCTCATTTACACTTTTGAGTTATTTTCGCATTAATTTGCTAATTGCGTTGTTCACTTGTTTTTAATTAAAACACTCAATTTCGGTTGCTTGGCTTAGGTTACATATGAATGCATTAGTACTTAATTTGTTTTAGCTTAGTTCTCTGTGGACGATACTCTACTTATCATTATATTACTTGTTGGCGGTGTACACTTGCATCGCTTCGTTTGGGCGAGCAACAAATTTGCTCTTATCAGCTACTTTAAATGAAAAGGTTAATCATCTTGCTAAAATCAGTCTAGAGGATCCTGTGATGATTGGTCTTGATGGCAAAAGAACAGAACCAATTTCAAAAATTGAGAGTCTTGGCTCGTCAGATTCTGATGAGGACAATGAATACAATGAAGAGAAGAATCATAGTAAAATCCTGGACACGCAAATTGGAGATTATAATGTCCCCACACAATTGATTCAGAGATATGTTAAAGGTATGCTGTAATCAGAAGTTTTTTGTACGGGGAATTTCCTTAAGTTAATGAAGTATGTTAAGGTCTTAATTGGTTTATTATGTAGTACCTTGTGGAGCGCGTATTGTTGTGCTTCTTTCCATTCTGAAGTATCTTTCTGAAAGGGAAGCTTCACAAAAGGTAAGTCTTGATCTTCAGCTCTCTTTAAAGTTTAAACCACACATTTTCCCTATATCTTTTACCAGGTCTTCATATCCTTGGTTTGGAATTTGTGTTTTGTATCTCTACAAATACATCTCATTCCATAATGTTTGCAACAACTGTGTATTAATATGGGTTCAATCGATATATCTGCTATAAAATTGTCCAGATAAAGACAGAAAATCTTGTGGAAATGGCATTTCAATAAATTACCAAAAAACGAAAACCATATTATTTTGTATGCTTGAACTAACATTCAGAATAAGGAATTAGAACTTCTATCCTTTGCCTTGTTCATTGAAGCATATGCTTTTGCTACTATTGGCTACATAATTCACTTACTCATTTCACAGATTGTGGTCAGTTCAACATGCGATGCAGTGGATTTTCACTTTTCACTGCTAAGTGAATTCCAATTTTCATCCTATCCACAATCAGAAACAGACGTTAGACAGATGTTTATGGGATGCAAAATGTTCCGTTTGCATGGAAACATGGATCAGGAGGATCGGAGGAAAACTTTTCAGACTTTTAAGACAGAAAAATCAGCCCTACTGTTTTCCACTGATGTAGCTGCTAGAGGCTTGGATTTTCCAAAAGTTAGATGTATTATACAATATGATTCTCCCGGGGAAGCTACTGAATATGTGCATAGGTATCTACCTGTCCTTCCATTTTGGGCTCTGTCATGTTCTTCCATTTTTCCGAGCGGTGGAGGTTTCTTTTCAGTAGTCTTGCTTGATAAAAAAAAATTTATATTAGTAAGGAATAAATGATTTAGATTTACCTGTTGAAAGTATGAGGTGTGAATTTGACCAAAATATCTTATTGATTAGGATGCTGCTTCTACTTAATTCTTCATTATTGGGTGATTATACTATTCCAAGAGTATAATCATCGAAGTGGCTTAAGAGTACCTAATCTTTTGGTCTATCTTGATGCAGAGTTGGAAGAACTGCTCGGCTGGGTGAAAGAGGAGAGTCATTGTTATTTCTGCAGCCAGTTGAAATAGATTATTTACAGGACTTGGCAAAACATGGTGTATCACTAACAGAGTATCCTCTCCTCAAAGTGTTGGATAGTTTTCCATTACGTGGTCAAACGAACGACATCAAGAAGTTTGTTGCCATAGACTCACATCCCTGGGTGGTTTGTCTCCAGAAGGCACTTGAAGCCTTCATCATGTCTAAGGTGATCATTATCATTTTTCTTATATAACTACTGATATTACTGCTAGGATGTTCAACATAACTCCTGATATAACTGCTGAATTATTTTTCATCATCTGGATAAAGGGAATATTAGCTTTATTGATAATTGTCTTCAGTTATATTGAATGATTTGTTCCATATGAACTTGTTTATCACAATTTCCTTTTTATAGTATTCCTTAGCTGTATTTGTGCACCTTAAACTAATATCTGCTAGTACTTCTCAGCCGAAGATAGATAAACTTGCCAAGAGGGGATTTTGCTCTTGGGTACGAGCCTACACAGCCCATCGTGGCGAGTTGAAAAGGATATTTATGATCAAGAAACTTCACTTGGGGCATGTAGCAAAAAGCTTTGCACTGAAACAGCAGCCTTCGTTGGTTGGAAAATCGTACCAGAAGCAGCAAGTCAAAAGGAAGAGATTTCAGAAGCAAAGTGGTGTGTCAAAAAAGAGGAGAAAGATTACCAATGTGACATAATGCAAACCATGAAATGGTTAGGTTGGAGATAATGGTTGCTCAATTTTGTTTATTGAAGTCATTGATGATCACAAATGGTGAACCTGGATGTGTGTTGCGAGTCCAGATTTTTCCTCCTGTTCATCTCACATGCAATCATACCTCATGGGCTACTGAGTTTATCCCAAGTATTGCAGTGTATGAACTACGAAGCACCAGTACTTAAAGATCACATTCACAGTATCTTCTACAGATCCAAGTGAAGCTTATATTTAATCTTTCTTACAATGTTTATATTGTGTAATTTACCGCATCAGTACTTCTTAGATCACTACAGTAGCATAGATAGCTCCCCAAATAACATCACATGGACTATGCTTATACTCACACTAGAATGATAATTTCATATATGATTAGAATTTTTTTTATTTATATTCAAGTTTCAGACTGGATTTCTGACATTTATGAGTGAAATTCAGTTTCAATGAAAGTAGAACGTGCACCCAAAAAGCAAGGGCTTTGTAGCTTCATTTGTCGGTCAAGCTAGTCTGAAGACATAATACATACAATAAGGCCATAATGATAACAACAATAATATAATTTCAGAGAGTGAAAAGTGAAAAATAGTTTGCATGGGAAGTGATGGTCAGGTGGAGGAAGGAACAACTGAGATTTACATTTACTGCTTAGAAAAAAAAGGGCTGGCAAAAATGAGACAAAGCCTGACCTATTTGGCATCCCTAAAACCCTATACCTTAAAAGTAGGTGCCCAACAGTCACAGCCACAGCCACAATGATAGATCATAGATATCTCGGTCCTTGGTTTTAACTCACTCTAACCATGTCTCAACTCAATGTCTTCCTTCAACCCCTACGAAACAGCCTAGAAGACCTAGGAAAGATCCTAGAGAGATGCAATATAATAGACTCAATCATCACTATTAACTGCTATCTGAACTAACTATATAATTGAAGCTGTTCTTCAAAAGCTAATTCCTTGTCTCCCTTCACCATATGTTCCTTTTCTCCTTTGGAAAATGGAAACTATCTCCATTTCAATCTTACCCAAAGATTTAGCTTATTAACCTTGGACAAAGTTTTAATACCATAATATTCACTGTCTAAACTTAGAGTTGAATCTCAAGGCTACTTCTAATACTCCAACTAGCATGCATGTTTCTCACATATACATATACTTGGTGATTTCACAAGAGTCGTTTGATGAACTAGGGAATATTTGGAAAGCAGGAAAGTATAGAAATTAACAATCGACGACAAAAAGAGTACAAGTATATTACATATACGATATTTTATCAAAATGTATTATTTTTGGTATGTCATCTCGACTTTTTCAGAAAAGAAAATATTAATGAATGCACTATGGAGGGTCAAAATCAAATAGGATGAAAATGAAATATAAGGGAATAAGAGGGAAGGCAATCACAGTCATATCAATTATTATATATACGTGTTTAACGATGGGAGAAGCGTATATAAACAAAAGCATGAGGAATCCATACATCCACGTCATCTGATTTGACGATCTCACGGTTGGGTTATAAGATGGGTCCACTCTATTCGACCGAACCTTAGGCCCATCAAGGCCCACTCCACGACCTCGTTGTCGGACAACCCTACTTTCTTCAATTCCATTCATGTCCCACTTCCCTTTTTAGATGCTGACTTTGCCTTCTCATATCTGATTCTTGTTCCTAAAGTACCAACTGGCAATACCTAAATTTTCTTTTTAATGAGAATTTTCTTATTTATTAATAATTTGGCAAAATTAAACTTTATGATGCTAAAGGTGTCCAAAGGTGGAATCTAGAGAATGAAAGAAAAAGATATACACTTATGATGATTACTACTTTGGCATGCTCATGTAATCATTGATTATCCACTTTGATTTAAAGTAAATGAACCATTAGAATCTTAATACTAGACTTGACACTGTATTCTACTTTGTTATCATTTTGTTAAATAAAATTTTTTTCCCTCAATTTATCATTGTCTTTTTTACTATTTTTCTAAAAATGTCTTATATTCTTATTCGAAGGAAGAATGTCTAATTGATAAAGTGAATATAACTAATTAATAATGATTATATTTATGATGTTCCACATAATTGCTGATGATTTAGGCCTGTTTTCATTGGGAAATACAATATTTTGTCAGTTAACAAATAAAGCAGACATGAATTAATGCTATATTTAACAGTACTAAGTATATCTTTTAATAGACATATTATGACAGAAAAGGATTGATCTTTTTTTAATTGGATGACACAACCTTAATTTATAATTAAAGGAACAAATTAAAAGAAATGCCAATTACTAGTGTTGTTTGAAATAAATCATAAATTTAATTGATATTATTTAAAATAAATGAGAACTTGCTTCCAACAATGACTTGTTTTAAATGATTGGGGTAATTTGAATTTAGGTGTAAGTTCATTGGTTGCTATAAATTAAATTTATATTCGGTTGATATGAATTAATATGGACATAGTCCGAAAGGTTGTTATAGTGGTTGTCAATGTGAAAGCTAAGGTAGTGAAAAGCATATTTCATTTTATATATATATGAGTTAGGGTTTGGGGTCTCGTTTTCTAATAATATAATCACATACACAGTACGACTGACTATTACTAGACTACTGTGTGCAACATATGAACGTGAAGCAATGAATAAGAAGTGTGGCCAAGTACATACTTGATCCTCCTATTATAATTCAATTATTATTCTTTGATGCCACATTCCACCTAATTAATTAACCCGACGTGCCCCAATTATAATATATATATAGAGAGAGAGAGTCAACCTCCATCGTGACGTATTCTAAACAGTAATTAATTAAAAAAATTTGTTACAATCAAAATCTTATCATTACCCATACGGGATTGATTCATGTAGATTGAAATTTCATGTGAACTAAAAAAATGCTATTCCCACTCATTAACTTGGTTGGCTCACAACCAATCCACATAATTTTTTTTTTTTTAGATTTTTGAATTGTATGTTAAGTATAGGTTGTAATTTTTAAAAATTTTAAAATTAATACTTACACATAATACATTACATTAATATTACATTAGAAGTACAACAATGCGTCGCAAAACAAAATCAACAATTAAATAATAATAATAATATATATCCAAACTTAAATTAAATAACAAGTGAAAATGTATTTTTGTCACGTTGCATTTGTGTTAAATTTAGAGGTGGCAATATTTAGAACCACATTTAAGAAAAAATCAAAATAATTTAGTTAAAAAAATTAAATGAGCGAACCTTCTAAATAGTTAAGTTATAAAGTAAGTTATTATTGGCTGGTTTATAAATGAAAGTAATCTCTCCAATTCTATAATGATAAAGCTCCTGCTTCCATGATCTTCTATAATTGAGAGGTCATTTAATTAGTAAGTAAATATTACAATTGTCCTTTTTTTCCCCAGTAGAGGGTAGGGAGGAAATTAGAGATTTATAAAGAACATGACTCTAATTGTGATATTAACAAATCGATATATCAACCTCTCTCTTCTCTCTGATATGTTTCTATCCTTATTTTATCAAAGTTTGAAAATGATTTGTATTAAAAAAATTACTCTCCAAAGTAGAGACTAGAGAGGTAGAGTTAAGGCAGTAGAAAAGGTTGGTAGATAAAGAAGGAAATATGGTGAGCTAGCCAATGATGGCCTGAAACATGACAGGGAAAGGCGTGCAATAATTTAAGTATGTATCCCAAAGAAAAGAAAAGGACCTAAGTCTCACATTAATTTATAACTCAGCCAGCGATTATCGTAACCACAACCACAAAGTGAATCTCAATGATAGCATATGCCATAGCTATATATACACATGAAAACCAAACAAGCTGCATTATTCTTCTTCTTCTATATATTACTATTACCCTATTATATTGTCTTTGTCGGTGTTACAATTATCAATTTCTTTATTTATTTTCAGCTTCTTATTGTTTAAGATTAAAACAGCTCAGTTTATGTGTGGCTGTTGAGAATTTTCAAGAAGAGAAACGTGGGGCTGTGTCAGATACAGGGGACACAAATAGAGGACATGTTACGTCCTTCTAAGGCCATATATTATTATGTGTAAAAATTTATTCCATAAAAAAATTATACATCCAATTATATACATTCATATATTAATTTCTTTTTAAAATTATTGCTTTAATTTCAAAGAATGAAATATAATTAATTAATTAATCTTTCAAAGAAATGAAAACAAGGTAATTTAGACATCTTTCAGATCGATAATAATGGTAAACTAAATTTCCGAAAATAATTTTTTTAATGAAAAATGCAATTTGAAAAGACTAGAGAATTTGGTGCATGTGAGAAGAAATTAAAAAATAGTAGTGTAGGGAGAAACAGTTAGAAGTGGCGTGAATCTTGGAAATTGCTGGCTTGTGAGGGCTCCATGGGTGGATTTGTACTCCAAATTCACTGTACATTTTTGGGAACTTGCATGGTTGCAGAGATGGCCATGTTATGTTGTAATATAATTGTTACCACAATTTCTTATATATATACTGTTTGTTCAGAAATAGCCATTGTCAGCCTCCAATTTCCCCATCTTTTTCTGTTAGTATAGTTAGTAATTAAAGGTCCCATATTTGGGTGAGTTGAAGGGTTGTGAAGAGTGCTTGTACCTTGTTAAAGCATGACTATTCATGTACAAAAGGTTACAATAGTTTATTGATAAAATTAAAGGAAAATGAATGTCCTTAAAAGGACATGAATGTTTTTAAAGCACATGAGTGCTCTTAAAGATGTATGAATGCACTTAAAGCACATGAGTGCTCTTAAAGGTGCATGAATGTTCAATATTTTGAGCATGAAAGAATATGAACCAAGCTTTCCTTGTTCAATGTGTTCTATATAAGTAGCACTTCTTCTCACAAAAAAATATCAAAAAAAAAAAACCTCTCAAATCTTCAACTCATCCTTCTAAAATTGTGTTCAGAAGGTATTATAGTTTTGCTGGCTATAATATCAGGCTTTGTAAATCTTGGAGGAAATCTGCCATACAAACCCAGCAGCATACAAATAGTGGGGGTTTAATTTCCTTAAGGACAGTGAATACACTATCAAAGCTTACACTGATTTTTCTAACAATCTTAAGGAAATTAAGTCGAGATGGAGACTACTGGAGTAAACAAGTTATTCAATCCAGACGTTTTCAAACTCGACCGCTTTGATGGAACAAATTTCACAAGATGGAAGGACAAGTTGCTGTTTCTACTCACAGAATTGGGTATTGCATATATACTGAAGTCGAATTTGCCTGAAATTCCACCACCGTCTGACAAGGACATGGAAGGAATCATAGCAAATAGAAATAAACGTGAGGAAGATGAAATACGTTGTAGAGGTTTTATCTTAAACTCTCTTTCTGATCGTTTATATGATTTATTTCGTTCAATTAAATCCCCACAAGAAATCTGGAATGCTTTGGAAAACAAATATACGTCTGAAAAACAAGGCATTGACAGATTTTTGAGTATGAAATTCTTTGAATTTCAAATGGTAGATTCTAAATCTATCATGGAACAAGTTGATGAATTACTTGTTTTGGTATCTAGACTCAAGGATTTGAAAATTGATGTTTCTGAATCTCTCCAAGTGGCTGCTGTTATTTCTAAATTACCACCAACTTGGAATGATTACAGGAAAAAATTATTACATACTTCTGAAGATTTTACAATAGATCAGTTACTAAAGCATATTCGAATTGAACAAGAAACCAGAATTCGTGAAAATAAATATGCTTTAGAAACTAAGTCTAAAGTAAATCTAGTTGAGTCTAAAAGTAATTCTGGAAAGCCTGGAAACAAGAGAAAATTCAATGATTTTTCAAGAGAAAGTTCTTCTAACAATAAGAACAACAAGAGTTGTTTCTTCTGTGGCAAAAAGGGTCATTTCAAAAAAGATTGCAGATTTTACAAGAAAATAAAGATGGTGGAAGAGAGTGCTGGCCTGAAAAAGGCAGCAAATGTTATTGAAAAAGAAGCCTCTCTTTCAGAAATTATTGCAATGGTTACTGATTTAAACATAAGCATGGTAACTGAATGCAATATGACAACTGCTGTAAAATCTGATGATTGGTGGTATGATTCTGGAGCAACTGTGCACATTTGTAATAATAGAAGTTATTTCAAGCAATATGAAATAACAACCAATGAAGAAAATGTGCTGATGGGGAATCATAATCCTGCCAAGGTCCTTGGAAAAGGAACAGTGGATTTAAAATTAACTTCTGGTAAAAAGATGATTCTAACAAATGTATTTCATGTTCCTGATGTTAGAAAGAATTTAATTTCTGCCAGTCTTTTATGCAAAAGGGTTGTTAAAGCTGTATTAGAGGCAGAAAAGGTCATTTTCTCTAAAAATGGTGTTTTTGTTGGACAAGGTTACTCTTGTGATGGGATGTTCAAAATGTGTGTTAATAATAAAGTGAATAATTCTGCTTATATGATTTTGTCATCTTCTACCTTGTGGCATGCTAGATTATCACATGTGAATTATAATTCAATTAAATTTATGTCTAAACATAAATTGCTCTCTGATTTAGATAAAGTTTCTGAAAAATGTGAAATATGCATTCAAGCTAAGATGACTAAGAAACCTTTTCCAAAAAAATGAAAGATCAACAAATTTGCTTGATCTTGTGCATTCTGATATTTGTGAATTAAATGGTCATTTAACCAGAGGAGGAAATAGGTACTTTATAACTTTTATAGATGATCATTCTAGATTCACATATGTTTACTTAATAAAAAGAAAAGATCAAGCATTAGAAATGTTTAAGAATTATAAAGCAGTTGTAGAAAATCAATTGGAAAAGAAAATTAAATTCTGCGTAGTGATAGAGGAGGAGAATATTTTTCAAATGAATTTTCTGTATTTTGTGAAGAAAATGGTTTGATTCACCAAGCAAGTGCACCATATACCCCACAACAAAATGGTCTTGCAGAAAGAAAGAATAGAACATTGGTTGATATGGTAAATGCTATACTTGTGCATGCTGGATTGCCAATGAATCTATGGGGGGAAGCTTTGTTAACTGCCTGTTTTGTACATAACAGAATACCTTCAAAGAAATTTAAGGTTTCACCATATGAATTATGGAAAGGACGAACACCCAACTTAAATTTTCTGAAGGTATGGGGGTGCTTGGCATATTACAGAGTACCAGATCCTAAAAGGACAAAATTAGGTCCTAGGGGAATTAAAAGCATCTTTGTTGGATATGCTGAAAATTCAAAGGCATATCGTTTATTAGACTTTGAGTCAAGTGTTATTATAGAGTCAAAAGATGTTGAATTTCTTGAAACAAAATTTATTGGTGATTCACATAATTCTTCACAAAGTCTTGATGGTTCAATGCAAACAGTGATTGAAGGAGAAAATGTAGAAACTCTTGTTCCTAGTTCATCAAATAAAAGAAAATTAATTGAATCTCCTAATGAACCAAGGAGAAGTCAAAGAGCTAGGAAATAAAAGAATTTGGGTTCTGATTTTATATCTTCTCAAGCGTTAGTTTTTCTAGTTGAAGGTAGTAGAGATGAGGTACTTAATAAAATTCCTATGGTTTTAAATGTGGGAGATGATCCTAAAACTTTTAGTGAAGCAATGACTTCAAGAGATTCTGCTTTCTGGAAAGAGGCAGTGAATGATGAAATGGATTCTCTTCTGTCCAATGGTACATGGGAATTAACTGATATACCCCACAATTCAAAACCCATTGAATGTAGATGGGTATTTAAAAGAAAATATAATACTAATGGATCTCTACAAACTTTCAAAGCTAGACTAGTTGCTAAGGGGTTCAAACAAAAGGAAGGAGTAGATTATTTTGATACATATGCTCCTGTAGCTAGGATCACTTCTATAAGAATGTTGTTTGCATTAGCATCAATTTATGACTTATACATCCATCAAATGGATGTGAAAACAACATTCTTAAATGGTGATCTGGATGAGGAAGTATATATGGAACAACCTGAAGGGTTTGTACTTCTTGGAAATGAAAAGAAAGTGTGTAAATTAAATCCTTGTATGGATTAAAGCAAGCACCAAAACAGTGGCATGAAAAATTTGATAAAGTAATATTGTCAAATGGCTTCAAGTATAATGGAGCAGATAGGTGCGTTTACTCTAAGTTCACAAAGGATTATGGTGTGATAGTATGTCTATATGTTGATGACATGTTAATCATAGGAACCAACATGCAAGGCATTAAAGATACTAAGAAGTATCTATCTTCTCAATTTAAAATGAAAGATTTGGGAGAAGTTGATACTATCTTAAGCATTAAAGTTAAAAAATATAATGGAGGATTTGCTTTGAGCCAATCTCATTATATTGACAAGATGCTATCCAAGTTTAATCATTTGGGTATTAAAGAATATAATACTCCATATGATGTATCTGACAAATTGGTTGAAAACTTGGGTAGATCTGTTAGTCAATTAAACTATGCTAGTGCAATTGGTTGCTTAATGTATGCAATGCATTGCACTAGGCCTGATATTGTTTTTGCTGTTGGGAAACTTTCCAGATATACACATAATCCTAGTAGTGATCATTGGAAAGCAATAGGACGAGTTTTTGGTTATCTCAAAAGAACAAAGTCCTATGCATTAAGTTATAATAAGTTTCCTTCAGTTTTAGAAGGATACTGTGATGCTAGTTGGATAACTAGTGTGAGTGATAATAAATCAACGTCTGGTTGGATTTTTACTTTGGGTGGAGGAGCTGTTTCATGGGCTTCTAAAAAACAGACGTGTATCACTCATTCTACAATGGAATCTGAGTTTCTGGCTTTAGCAGCTGCAGGAAAAGAGGCAGAATGGCTGAGAAATTTGTTATTAGATATTGAGTTGTGGCCACAACCTATGCCAGCTGTCCTTTTGCACTGTGATAGTCATGCAACAATGTCTAGAGCACTGAGGAAGATTTATAATGGAAAATCTAGACACATTGCTTTAAGACATGAATACATAAGGCAACTGCTTTCAGATGGGATCGTCACAGTTGTCTATGTAAGGTCTAAAGACAATCTTGCAGACCCATTAACTAAAGGACTCTCGAGAGATTTAATTAATAGTACTAGTAAAGTTATGGGTTTGAAGAATATTTAAAAAAATATATATCACTCATAATGGGAACCTTACTTTTCTTATTGCTATGCAATTCTAAAAGTTCAAGAGGTAACAACAAGTTAAGTTAGTGATGGTTATCAAGTACTTGAGTTTTGAAAGTACTTATGAATCAGAGGGTGAGTATTATAATACTCTTAATGAAGTAATAGAGTTCGGAATAAGAACTAAGGTTAGTCCAAACAATGGACTTGGTTAAAACTTCACCTATCTAAACACATGAAGTGGTGCCGCTTCAGTCAAAGTTTGGGAATAAAGCTTTTTAAGTGTTTATGAAACAGGAAGAAGCACAAGGCCATATATAGTGCTAAGTTTTTACATTGAACACAATTGTATTTAATTTGAGGACTTATGTGTATTTTTACATCCGTTTTGTCATTTACTGAATTGAAGTTTAATAGAATAATTCTAACTGTCAATTCTGGCAAAGCTTGATGTATTTATACAAGTAGTAGGTTTAAATCGAAAGATACCTCCTATATGCATAAATTCTTGAACTAAATAAATTACTAACTAAGTGGGGGATTGTTAGTATAGTTAGTAATTAAAGGTCCCACATTTGGGTGAGTTGAAGGTTTGTGAAGAGTGCTTGTACCTTGTTAAAGCATGACTATTCATGTACAAAAGGTTACAATAGTTTATTGATAAAATTAAAGGAAAATGGATGTCCTTAAAAGGACATGAATGTTCTTAAAGCACATGAGTGCTCTTAAAGATGTATGAATGTACTTAAAGCACATGAGTGCTCTTAAAGGTGCATGAATGTTCAATATTTTGAGCATGAAAGAATATGAACCAAGCTTTCCTTGTTCAATGTGTTCTATATAAGTAGCACTTCTTCTCACAAAAAATATCAAAAAGAAAAAAACCTCTCAAATCTTCAACTCATCCTTCTAAAATTGTGTTCAGAAGGTATTATAGTTTTGCTAGCTATAATATCAGGCTTTGTAAATCCTGGAGGAAATCTGTCATACAAACCCAGCAGCATACAAATAGTGGGGGCTTAATTTCCTTAAGGACAGTGAATACACTATCAAAGCTTACACTGATTTTTCTAACATTTTCTGCTTCCACCAATTATATGTCTATTAATATTATTCCATTCCTTGTTATTCTAAAACTTGGGTGAGTTTTTCATTCATTCATTGGTCCCTTCACTGCGATATATATGGCAACCCCTGTTTCATTCATTTTCAATATATAATTTATTAATATGACTTGGGAGAAGTTGCTGCTACGTACGTATGTGATCCTCTCTTCCGATCCATACATGCTATATATATATATATATTACATAAATTACAAGTACGCACGTATATAATTTATTATAAAATACAAAAGCCTGGAAAGAAGAAAAGGCAGGAAGTTGATGTGCATGTAGTTCCAAATTAAACCAAGTGCTATATATATACAGTCCAATGGTAGCTTTCTTAAGAAAATGTTGTTTTGTGTTGAAAAATAAATAGTAAAACAAAGTAAGGTGTACGTGAGAGATCAAACCAAATAGACATGTAGTGGAAGTGTATAGTGTATATATATAAAAAGGGCAAAAGTACCTTTCCTACCCCCAACGTTTGGGGGTCCTGTCAGTTTCGCCCCTAACATTTTTTTGCTGTCAATTGTACCCCTAACGTTTTACGTTTCTGCCAATGTCACCCTTTTCACTAACACCGTCAAATATTTAACAGTTTTTGCTGACGTGGCATCCTATGTGGCAAAACGTTTCTTTTTTCTGTCAATTGTAACCCTAACGTTTTACATTTCTGCCAATGTCACCCTTTTCACTAGCACCATTAAATATTTAATAGTTTTTGCTTACGTGGCATCCTATGTGACAAAAATATCTGACTTGACATATTTTTTTCCACACCAGATTTTTTACTCATCTTTTTCCCATCAAAACCGTGTCGTTTAGCCTCATCATATTCCTTTTAAAATATAACTCAAACGTACATGCCATTTTGCAGACAAAAACATTGGAGACGTTATCTATTCTCTACTTTGTTGGAGACGTTACTCATTCTCTACTTTGTCGGAGACGTTACCCTAAAATAGAGAATGGATAACGTCTCCGATGTTTTTATGAGCAAAATAGCGCGTGCGTTTGAGTTATATTTTAGAAGGAATAGGCCGAGGTCAAAACGACACAACTTTGATGGGGAAAAGATGAGTAGGAAATCTGATGTGGAAAAAAAATATACCAAGTCAGATATTTTTGTCACATAGGATGCCACGTAAGCACAAATTATTAAATATTTGATGGTGTTAGTGAAAAGGGTGACATTGGCAGAAATGTAAAACGTTAGGGTTACAATTGACAGAAAAAAGAAACGTTTTGCCACATAGGATGCCACGTCAGCAAAAAATGTTAAATATTTGACGGTGTTAGTGAAAAGGGTGACATTGGCAGAAACGTAAAACGTTAGGGGTACAATTGACAACGAAAAAACGTTAGGGGTACAATTGACAACGAAAAAACGTTAGGGGCGAAACTGACAGGACCCCCAAACGTTGGGG
This sequence comes from Senna tora, assembly GCA_014851425.1. Lineage (NCBI taxonomy): Eukaryota > Viridiplantae > Streptophyta > Magnoliopsida > Fabales > Fabaceae > Senna > Senna tora. The sequence goes on along the minus strand of CM026262.1, from coordinate 4,539,998 downwards.
GTTAGGAAAGGTACTTTTGCCTATAAAAAGTGTCTATTTTTAGAGTGCTTTTATAAATTATAAAACACGACAGGTGGAGTGTCACAACACAATCCAAATGCAGTAGTGTTATCTTCAAGTTGATTTGATGGATTGAACCCCATCCTTTTAATGCTATGCTCATATTCATTGGACCCCACTTAATATTGTTTGAGTAAATGTTCAAGTTGTTACCTGAAAGATTAGGATTGTTACAATTTAGTTCCTGAAAGATACAAATGTCTAATGTAATCCTTGAAAGATAGTTTTTGTCCCAATTTAGCCCTTTTTTTATTTTTCCATCAGTTAACTAACAGCCGATGACACGTGGACTGCTGACATGGTATTTTTTAACCACCTAGTTTCCACATCATTTTTACAACTCAAATTAAAAAAAAAAAGATCAGATGCTAGGGCACCGTTCTTATTCTCTCCATTCCTATTTCCACGTCGCCGTTTCACATCATCAACGACGATTCTCTTCTCTCCTTTTTTTGGTGATCGACACTTCTCTTCTCTGCTCTCCACCAAATCGTCTTCTTCTCTGCACCGTATTCCAATCCAAAAGATCCTACTTGTTCGGTCACTTCAGCATGTACATAAAGATGGTTCCTGGGATGCTTTCTATTTAAGAAACTAACAAAAAGTTTTGATTTTTATGTTCTTCCCACTAATCCAATCTTACAATATGTGAATGTGAATGTGCAGTCATCCTCTCAAAATTCGGAGCACGAAGAAATAGACTTCAAGTTCTTGGGGAATAGAACAAGTCAATCTTACATTTTGCAAACCAATGTGTTCACATGAGGCAAGGGTGATAGAGAACAGAGGATCTACCTCTGGTTCGACCCTTCCAAGGAATACCACAGATACTCTATTCTATGGAACCCAGATCAGATTGTGTAAGTACTCATCATCATCATCATCTTCTTTTTGAAACAAGAAATGAAATTTGAATGATTTGGTAAATGGTACTTTAATTCTACAGGTTCTCTTCTCAGAGCAAAGAAGAACACAATTTGGTGGAGAGCAGAGAGAAGAGAAGCGTCTTTGATAATGTGAAATATCAATGTGGAAATAGGAACGGAGAGAATAGGAATGGTGCTCTGATCTTTTTCTTTTTAATTTGAGTTGTAAAAATGACGTGGAAATTAGGTGGAAATAATGTGTTAAAAAATATCACGTGAGCAGTCCACATGTCACAGGCCGTTAGTTAATTGACGAAAAAATAAAAAAAGGGCTAAATTGGGACAAAAATCATCTTTTAAGGACTACATTAAACATTTGTATCTTTCAATGACTAAATTAGAACAATCCTAATTTTTCAGGGACTAACTTGAACATTTACTCATATTATTTTAATTTCTCAAGGTTCCAATTCTTTCTAGTTATATATATGTAAAGCTCTACATTTAATTTAATTCCTACTACAACTGAGATCTACATACGTACCTCCAATGCATGACTTTCAAATAACCTATCTTCGTCCTTTTTAATTTGATATGAAGTAAATTTATGTGTCCTAAAAAAAGAATTTAACTCTTGTATTTATGATTGTACGTGTGTACTGAAAACTTTTGGGGTAGTCTTCTTTTCATATATATATATATATGCACCTTAATCAATTTGAGTCCCCTCAATAGATTTTGAATCACCTGGATGTGACTTGTGCTTCCATCTTCAACATCAAGTACTCCCCCCCCCCCCCCCCCCCCCCCTTTTATTTTATATATATTGGCTAATTAATTATTTTCTAAAATTTAACATAATAATTTTTTTTAAGTTTTGAGATCAGAGGGAGAGAAAATCAAAGAAAGGGGAGAAGAAGAGAATTGGAGATAATTTTCTCTTTCTATCTCCTTTTTTATATTTTTTTCCTAAAATTACAAGAAATAAAGATAATTGAGAATTATAAATTAATTTTTTATTATCTTTCCCTTAATATCTTTCTTCTCATTCTCCTATTTAATTATCAATTCAAATAAAATTTTAATTAAATAATGAGCTATTGATCTTCTAATCGTAACAAGTGACTTTTTTTTTCTTTTTTAATGGAAAAAAACTCACGTACGGATAAAAGTAGTAGTGAGTTCTCATGCGTGAATTCTTTGTTAATTATATGTTCTAAAAATAATGAGATAATAATGCATAAATCATCGATCGTTTCTCTTTAATTAATGAGTGCGTCTTAATTTTTTTCATATCATATGTCATATATAAACTACAATTCTATAATTACTTGATTAATTTAAGTTATTAGTAAGACACTCTTATTTTTACACTTGTGGACAAAATTGTCCTTGAACCACTAGTATAGTATCTCACCTTAGCTGTCACCGTTGTGGACATTAAAAGATATTTCAAAGATTAAAGTAAACTAAATTTTAGCTAGATAAATAATTAAACGTGTCATTAAATCTGTTTAGAGAGAAATTAATTATACATTTAAAGAGACATAGAGATATAAGTTGACTCAATTTCAAGTGAGACTCACAAGTAAAACATATGTTGAAATATTTTTAAAATGAAGAGATTTGTTAATTGGAGAAGTTATATCTTCACATAAATTAAAATATATATATGTGAAAGGTTGTATCTTTATAAAAGGTTATGTAGGAAGTTACAAAACTAAAAAGACAATACTCTTTGTTTAAATTATATAGTTGTGACTTTTAATTGAAGAAATATTATACCAAAAGATATCTCTTCAAGGCATTATATATATATATGTGTGTGAAAGGTTGTATCTTTATAAAAGGTTATGTAGGAAGTTACAAAACTAAAAAGACAAGACTCTTTGTTTAAATTATATAGTTGTGACTTTTAATTGAAGAGATATTGTACCAAAAGATATCTCTTCAAGGCATTACTTAATGGTCTATATAAACCCCTTCATCATTCCATTTGAACACACAAATGAAAATACAAACACACATCATTAAATTCATTGTCTATGTCTTTGAGTACACACAAAGATAAAGATAAATTATCACTTGTAAAGACTATTGTTGTATTGGCTTGAAATTGAAAGTACAATCCATACTCTCAAAAGTCTTCATTGTATCATAAAAGAAATTTACTCGTCTTCCCAACTTCCACCCTATATAAGATATAGAAATTGGTGGGAACAAATTATACGAATTCATTCTCAAAAATGTGTTTCACTACAACCATTTATTTGCAAATCAAACATATATATATATATATATTTTCTTATAATACTTTATTTCATTCAATCCCTAAAAAATCATTTCTTTGTATCAAACGCAACGCAGCCTTAGTAAACTAAATAATTTAGATAAATAATTAGATGTGTACTTTTTAATATGTTCTTGATGATATTAAATATTTTAAATATACTAAGACGATGTTTCCTAATATCTAATATACTAATTAAGAAGGGGGAAAAGACATTTTACCAAACTTTTTTCCATCTGAAATTTTACTTAATTTAATTTCAAACTAATATATTTATCCAATTTTGAAATGGATTTGACTATCATGAGTCATGATCAAAACTAATTATTATAAGAATCTTATCTCTTTACACCTTTCCTTCACTAGACTTTTCTACGTACACCTATTCCAACTTTTGTGTCACTAATAAAGTTTCATTAATTGTTGAAGCCACAAGTAGCTATATTAATTAGTCAAATACTAATATTACAGGCTGGTGTATAGGGCAACCAGCAAGCAAGCATCACTATGTATTGTCACTCTTAATCATCAAAGAAAGAATACAAAAACCATAAATATTTGAAACCCCACCATAAATAATAATTAATTATATATATTACACTTGGATCTCTATTTCTTTTCTAGCTTACTTGATTGATGCATGCAAAATTGAGCAGTGTAGGGACAATAAAAGCCTCGTGCTTAACGGTGCGTTTATGAGTGGATCCATCAAGAGATATTCGTGTCACGTCATTGTCTAAACTAATTCTAACATCTCATGCATCTTCAAATTATCTTCGTTAAGTTTACAAACAATTATATTCGAGATCAAACTTTGTTTAGTGGGATTTATCCCATGATTAGTTTAATCAAGGACGACATTCCCTTCTTTAAACAAAAGATTTCCAAAGAAAATTAAATAATTAAAGACACTTGATGATTTCAAAAAGCAATTAATTACTTAAGCACTATTTAATTATTCACTTCCCTGTCATTTTGATTATCATTTGTGGGCACTAAGGGCACACCCATTTGCATGTGTACCTAACATGCATGGATATATATATATATATATATATATATGATTATTCCAATGGCGTGTCCAATGCCAGAGGCAACGGAATTTTAAGGAGATTATTTTAGAATCATTCTGTTTTAATTCCTCCTTAATTTTTATTAATTAGTGACAAGCTTCCCAAAAGTTTTTCTTTCCTTTTTCTTCTTGTATCGTTTTATATTACACAGAGTAGCTAGTATAAAAATTTACGGCATAATCTTGATTAAAAAATTGGAAAAACTTGATAGCACATGCATGCGCATAGCTAAGTCATGAAATTTAAAGGTTGGAACTTTGAAGTGTATAGGTAGGTATAGGTAGCTAAGCATTACATAAGTATAGGTGATATGGAATATATATGTGAATGTCATGAAGGATCTTGTTCTTTTGTCATGATTCACAAAATGATGGTGGCATGTGGGGGTGGTTTGATTTCGGTAATGGCAGACACTGCCTTTTTTTTCCCATCAAACTGATTATAGAATTTTGAGTGTAATTAAGTGCTTGTAGGAAAAGAATTTGTTCCTCCTAAATGGAAAAATATATGTAGCAAACGTAAGTAAGATCATATATATATATAGTTGTGTCTTGTCTTGTTTACTTGCTTTTCTGAGCTTCATTACGTCATCTTAGTTCTTCTTTCTGGTTTTGTTTAACAATATTCGATCGTCAATATTATGATTACGAATCACCTTGGCATAAATAAAATTAAATACTATATGTAGATCTTATTCATTAATTTATTTTTACAAAAAATATAAAATCATTTTTAAAATACTCAAACATTATTTTCGTTTCTGGTGGATTATCAATTTATCATGATTTTTTTCCTCAACTAGCGTTTGAACCCTGCAATGCACGGGTATGTGTCAATAGTTTTTTACTATTTTAAAATAAATTTTATAAAACAAATGATTAATCAACAATGTTTATTAATTCATTCTACAAATTAATTTGTATTTATTTTATCAATATTTTATAATAATAATAATTCATGGATTGTATTTACTGATTTTTTTATTAATTATAAAGGTAATGCTAACACAAATATATATTTTTAAAAAGTTTTTTATAATGTCATAAAATAGACATTACTATTATAATTAATCAATAAATCACTATTTTTCCCTTTGGTAGGTCTAGGGACCGGGATAGGAAATATACTCCCCGTAGGCCGGTCCCTATCCTTTAATGTAATTTTATGTTTTACTAATTATATATCTATTTCACTTAAACAACTTTTTATATTAACTTATTTTAACCATGTCTAATTTAATAATTTTATCAATTACATTTCATATACAAAATTATATATACGTTTAATCCTGACCCGAACATCTTTTCTTTTTTTATTTACAATTTGACTCCCAACCTTTTCTTTAATTTCAAATTCCAATAAACAAAATTTTTAATTTTTCTTAAGCTTAATCATATTTTAAAATTATAATCAATGTTTTATTACATTTTTAGAATTAAGGTATTTTACTAAGATTTCTTTAATTAAAAAAGAAAAAAAAAAGAAAAAGTTACTTTTTTTATTCTATAAATTTATGCTGATATTGTTAAAAAATCTCAAAACGAATATGTAGGTTTGAGTCTACATCTATGTATATATTATTTTAAACAATTTATAAAAAAATATCCATGTGATATTATGTGTCTATTAAATAAATAAATATTAAAATAATATTAATTAAAGCATTAACTAATATATAATATTATATATGATCTAAATAAAAATCAAATTGATTAATATATATGTGTAAGAATATAATTTAACTTATTCAAATATAATATTAGATTTTGAATATCTTAATAAATAATTTTTTGAAAACATTATCATATATTGGAGTTTTAATTTAAAATATAAATTTAATTCTTTTAGTATAGTATGTTTTTTTTTTAAAAAAAATTGTGGATCTAAATTTCTAAAATTGATAAATAACTTGATGTGAGAACCGAAATAAAATATAGAGAATAGGTCAATGAATAAGGGCATAAGGCAAAATATAGAGAACCCTTAGCTTGTGTCCTTAATTTAAATACATAGATAAAATAATTTATCAATTATGATACATAGGTAATTCTAAAATCGAAGTCGGCCACTTAAATTTTCTAAATAAGACAAATTTTAAATTTTAAAATAGAAAAGAAAATGAAAAATGTAATATAGACCTTCACCACTTAGTCTCTCCTAATAGGTGCGCATTATATTTAAGTGTGTGTATATATATATAATCTTTTAATGAATTTAGAATTAATGTTTTAAAAATTGGACCTGTCATTGAACTGAAAAATAGATGGACCAATTCAATCAGTTAAACCGGTAATGGAATTAGTTAATATCATAAATATAATAATTAAATACATTTAATATCAATAATATGTATATATTTTATTATGAATACCAAAAAAATGTGTTACTAATTAACTATTATTTTACTGAAAATTAAAAACATCTTAATTAAAGGATGTTGGATTTTTAAAGAACATCATGGGTTTGATCTAGGTCGAGCTCCCATTTTTAAAACTTCATTTTTGTTTTTCATGTTTTTCTTGGTTCTCATCATCACCCTAAGGTAGGCTTGATTTAGGTATCTACATGACTTGTTAGTTATATTTCTATCACAACATAACTTTACATTAACTACAAATTATATTTGATTTCTCTCTCACCATTTTTTTAACTACATATTATCTCTATTTTTTTCTTACTTCTCATCCAATCACATATTTTATTAATTATTAAACTGAACCAACGACCATATAAAATAACTATGATCAAAGTTAAAATCAAATATAAAGATATATTTTGATAACTATCATATTTATTTTCTAAACTTTCTCTCTACTTTATATATTCACATCATAAATTTTAGGCAAAAGTACCACTTATGTTCCCAAACCTTACACCAATTTTTAATTTCGTCTATATATAAGCTTTGTTTGTGGTCAATTTTTTGGCTAATTTATTTCAATATAATTTTAAAAAAATTTAATTACTAAATTATTATATCATCAATTTAAATTTCTAACATACTACACCTACAAACAAAATATTTTGTTGTTAAAAGCAAAGCACATTATAGCAGCGAATATTTCCACTGCTAAAAAATTCATTTGCAAAATTAAAAAAAGAAACTGAGTGTGTCAGCTTTGTGGGGCCTTCACCATGGGGTATGGCAAAGGCCCGATGACATGTGACATTTAAAATTTGTGCAAAAAAAAATTTGTTTGTAGGTGTAGTATGTTAGAAATTTAAATTGATGATATAATAATTTAGTAATTAAATTTTTAAAAATTATATTGAAATAAATTAGCCCAATTTTTTCTCCAAAATTTTGAATTAAAATTGAATTTTAATTTTTCATATATCCATTTAATTTTCTATACTATAATTCTTATACGAAATATAATTTTAATCTTAAGCCTACAATATTTTCTCATTCACAATTTTACTCTCTATTATCTTTTTATTTTCATTCTATGATTATTAGTCGCTTCAAGTATTACAATTACTATTGTAAACACCGCTTTAGAATGTCGAAGAGGGAGTGGATCCTCTGTCATTATTTTTCTCTGTCATTTTCTACTATTAGCTTAAAATAATATTTTTTAATAGTTTTTTTATAATAAAACAATTTAGGTGCTTCAAAATATATTTGAGATGAATAAATTTTGGCGTTCAAGTCGTCTAAATTTGAGAAATGACAAACTTTTCTAAAATATGAAATAGATACAAATAAAAGTGTAGTCCCTAAACCATTCATGGTTGGTCCTAATTAATGTAGGGTATTCAATTTTTTTTATTTATATAACTCCCATACTTTTGGTAAATGATAAATTTGAGGCACTTAAAACTTTTAATTGTACAAAAAAATATTAAAATATAATATTTTAGACTAATGATAGAGAAAACAATGACAGAGGATCCATTTTCTGTCGAAGAAACTACTACCATCCCATCGTTCATATTAGCGTATTTTAAAAATAAAATATATTAAAAAATTTATTTAAATTTGAAAACATTTTTAGTCTATAATTATTATTGAAACATTAATATAAAAAGAAAGTAATTGTCCATATTTAATTTACAATTAATATTAAATTTTAAATAAAAAATTGTAAAATTAAATTGAATTTTATAACAATTTGAATTCTGAAATTTACTTAATTTTATATTTGAATTCAAAATTTAAAAAAAAAATAAATATAATTAAAAATAAAGAGAAGTGAGATTATTATGGAGAGATGTACTTAAAAGGAGGAGGAAATATGAAATATACGCTATATATTGAAAATGTCAAGGTTTTCTAACATATTTTTAAAATTTTGAATTATAAATTGAATTTAAATTTTTTATGTTAAATTCTAAATTAACTCAATTTAAATTATCAAATTTCAAATTATAAAGAAACCAAAGTTTTCATCCTCAGATTATAAAAATCACTTACCAGAAAGATATATACATAAAAAGTCTTTAGTATTGTGGATCTCTCAAGTTTGTCTTCTCGTGTGACCATACCCTTCACTCTGGGTATTTTTTTTTATGGACACTCTGGGTAATATTGAAAACACTGGTGTATTGGGATTAATTTTTATTGCTTTAATTTATATTTATATATGGACTTTAATTAACAGTCAAATGTAAAAATTAAGCTTGTTGAACGGCACAGGCAGCAGACACACAATAACTCTTTGTGATTACATGCATAGTGTGATATATGTTTCCATTGACTTGTATATAATTTTCTTGTTATTTCAATCCCTTGACTATCTTTCTCTCTTTTATTTAATTGCAAATATCGACTTAAAATATTGTGTCACTTGCATCATGATCAAATAAAAAGTTTTATAAAAATAATTATCATCTTAAAATTTAAAATATTATATCACCCTAATATTTTTTAAAATTTTGTCTATATATCTAAAATTAATGCCAATTATATATATATATATTTCATAATTTACATAAATCCAATTTGATTTTATATATATCATTATGACACAATACAATTATATAAAATTGGTATATTAAATATTGGTTGCGTCATTCCTGGGAGCCAAATTTTCTCAACCTACTCCTCAGTCTCACATTCGAATTTGGTGTTCAAATAATTAGAAAGTCACATATTTATTAGAGATTAAAATTAATAACATCTCAACTGATTTATTTTCATGAAAAATTCAAAGAATAGCTAGAATGTTATGTTTTGAAAAACTATATAATATAACATTGATTTTGGAAGGCAGAAGCCAAGCCTGCATCAACGTTGGGAAGGATTCGTAGGTGAAAAACAGAGGAACAACACCCAATATTCAGCATGTTTAGATCATCCATAATCGGACAGTCAAGCGTGCTGGTACAACTTTACTGCGATCCCACTGAGTACCAGATAAAGGGTTCTTATTCCCAACGGTGCTGCCATGTGAAGAGGAAAATTGGGAACAACATCAAGCATGGCTCACTCCAACACAATATATATATAAACTTAAAAGGTGAGTGTGAGAGAGAGATTCAAGAGAAAAATGAACAAAGTCAATTTATTACCAAATAGACTGAAACAATAATCTAAAGTCATTATCGTGCCTTATAATAATGAATTTGTTTAACACATACAAAACAGAGCATACGAAATCTCAAACAAATCAATTTTTTACCTCATACAAAACAGTGGTGGTGAGCCTTTCGAACTCAGAAGAATTAAGCCTCCTCTTTGCTATTTTAATTTGTAACCCTAGAAAGAGTGTGAAGAGTTGAAGATTGGAGCTTTTGAGAAAGGATTTGAATTTTGAAAAAGATAAATTGATTCCAATTTGGCCTCATGATAATCATCCGCAAAGGATTGACAGCACCGATGGATCAATTCTAGCAACCATTGGTGGTACAATGCTTTTGTTGCTTCAGTCCTCTATATTATGATCTTCAGGATAATTTTGTGGAATAAATAACGATACCTTGAATGTATATATATATATAGGCTAAAGCAGAGTATGTTAATAAGAAAACTCGAATAATTTGTATTGAAATTTGAATTTTGATTTTGAATTATAATTATTATGATAAGATCAAAGATATATTTAGAAATATTGGGCCATGGAATTCGTTTGAATTTGAAATTTAATACACAATAATATAGATTACTAGAGGCTTCGCATGCACGGTATGTAATTTATTTTTTAAATTTTTTAAAAAATATATTATAAAATTATAATTATTATACTTTAAATTAATAAAAAATGAAATATTAAATTATTTCAAAATTTTAAAATATAAAATAAAATAATTATTATATTTAAAATAATAAATAGAATCCTGTGAAGTTATCACTATTCTTATTTTCTCTCACCCATAATCTTTTCACATCATATTTTTATTTTCTTTTTTAATTAACTAATTGACTATTTTAAGAGACCGTTGACGGGAAGACCCCACAGCCATATTAATATAGATGAGAGAGTGCATATGGTTTCAAAATATTTGGCAACTAAAATGCTGACATCAGATTATTAATGGTACACGTCAGATCCACGTGGCAAAGGAGCATATATGCATTGAGACTAATTTGGCAGAACAGCAATCTGCGTGTAGGTTTATTTTGATATTTTCAGTTTACAAAATATTTCAGTTAAGATACATTATTAATATACTATTAAATCTCTAAGCTAAATTTAATTTTGCATTTAGAATATTCAGTTATATAGAGTCCAAAGAATAAAATATATTATATAAACTGATTACATGCGTCAAGCCGTCAACAACACGTCAGCAATATATGTCAGAGGATTAAAGATGTTTACACGCTGATTTGGCAGCAATTGCATTAGCGCCTCTAGTATATATAATAGATAATAGATATAATAGATTATAATATTCAGTTATATAGAGTCCAAAGAATAAAATATATTATATAAAGCTGATTACATGCGTCAAGCCGTCAACAACACGTCAGCAATATATGTCAGAGGATTAAAGATGTTTACACGCTGATTTGACAGCAATTGCATCAGCACCTCTACCTTTAAGTATATATAATAGATAATAGATAGATAATAGATAGATATAATAGATTTAGAAACTCGTGATATTTTTAAATTTATATTAATCGTCCTTTCGAAATAAAATTTTGAATACTGTTCATCGTTAATATAATTTCAGCACGTAGAAACCACTTAAATGTAGTAGAAGAATCCTACCGCTACGTCTATGGTCCTATACAATAATTAGATAAAACCTCCCATCAATTCAATAAATAAAAGACAAATAATTTTCAAAAATAATTGATGACGAGTATTTTTTTTTTAGTCTAGACCAGGATATTCACCGTCGAGCACAGTGACTAATCCCCTCGCTGAATTGTAGGCACTTCGAAGGGTGGGACAGCTGGCCCAAGGATTTAAAACTGTGATGACGAGTATAAACGGGTAGTTACTAGTTAGTCTTTGTTCCAAGGAGGTCCAATTTATTTCTCAACTCTCTTAATTCAATAATTTAAAAGTTCCTTTAATTATTTTACTGACGTACACTGATATTTTATTTTAAATGTCTACATATTCCAACTTTAAACTTACGATAAAAATTCAGTACTATCGTACTATTAAACTTCAGTGCATTCTTTTAATTATATAGTATCATTCGTTAATATTAATAAAAACTTACATTAATTAAAATCCATCTTGAATAGATTAAGGACCAACTGATTGGAGGGATGTACTGAAGTTCAATACTACCATACCACTGAATATTTTATGAATATTATAAACAATAAATTATGATAAAAATTTTATTGGCAATTATTGCTATACTTTGTTCATAGTGATTTTCATTAATAATATATAAAACTTGGACAGAAATGAATTAAATAGAAAATGAGATATATAATAAGGGTCCATATAATACATATAATATGTGTTATTAGGGTATATGTTAAGAATCACTTTTAATCAACGAGAGAATTTATAAAATTATTTTTGTTAATTTTTTATTAAATTCAAAACACTATATTATACTAATTAAAAAAATTTTAATATTTATTCTTGGGACACGTTAGATAATTCTATATCAATCAATATCAATATCAATGCTATATACAAAAGAAGTTAAGTCAGTATTACAATTTGACTCATTTTTTTCAAAAAAAAAAATCAAATTCAGTCAAAATATCCCATTTTTCACCCATTACTCAATCTCCACAAATAACCACCTGATTACATTTTTCAGTCACTACCCAATCTCTATAAAATAACTACTACCCAATTTTCACCCACTACCCCAATTTTCAGCCCGTACTTATTATTTTTTTTAAAAAAATTTACTATCCGATCTTATAACTGCCCAGTGCCCACTAAACTGGTATAATGGTAACTGTCGCATTCATTTTTACAAAGTTGATCCTATGCAGATGTAATACGTGTGTGTGACTCACTCTTTGAACCAAATGAACATGTCGAAGGATCATCCCCCAAACAAATGGTGATGCAAAACAAAACCAAATGAACATATGGAGCAAATGGTGATGCAGAGGAAATCATGTCGAGCAAATGTGTTGTTTTTACAAAGTTGTACGTTTTGGAGATATGTTGATTTACTTCCAAACTCATCCAAAACAAAATCAAATGAACATGTCGAGCAAATGGTGATGCAGACTGAACAAACAAGAAACAGCAAAGTGAAGAGAAGAATTCTCTGTATATTGAATCAATAATCGTAACTGTACAAGAGATCTAAGCTAGCTATATATAATAACACAATTGCTTCATACTGAAGCTAACTAAGCTAACTAACTAACAGAAAAGAAATGCCAGCTATACTTGATGACAGCTAAGCACTAACTACTAACTAATTCAGCTATACAAAATGTACACACAGAAAGCTATACATTTCTTCATTCCCTCCTCAAGTTGGAGCTGGATTAGGAACTAATCCCAACTTGCAAACGAAAGATTGGAACTGAGGATGTGCAAGTGACTTAGTAAACACATCTGCTAGTTGAAGGTGAGTTGGAATGAACTGTGGTTTAATAAAACCATCCTTGTACTTCTCACGAATGATATGACAATCAATTTCTATGTGTTTCGTGCGCTCATGAAACACAGGATTCGCAGTGATGTGTAAAGCCGATTTATTATCACACCAAAAAGGGATTGGTGTAATGATCTTCACCTGTAAATCATATAGCATATAAGACAACCAAACCAATTCGCAGACCGTAGAAGCCATGCTGCGATATTCTGCTTCACATGAAGACCTTGAAACAGTTGTTTGTTTCTTAGTCTTCCAAGATACCAAGGAACCACCAAAGAAGATACAATAGCCTGTCAAGGATTTTCTGGAAGTAGGACAAGAGGCCCAATCTGAATCTGAATAAGCTGTAATATTATAGTCCTCTCCAGCTTTGTAAAACAAACCAGAAGAAATAGTGCCCTTCAAATACTTCACTACTTGTAAAGCTCCTTCCCAGTGTGATTCTAAAGGAGCCGAAACAAACTGACTCAATTGTTGGGCACTATAAGCTATATCCGGCCGAGTCATGCTTAAGTATAACAATCTTCCAACCAATCTTCGAAATTTATCAGGATCTTTGAGAATGATAGAACTATCATCAAACTTATGTCCCCTTGGCAAAGGAGTTGAAACAACCTTTGCATCTACCAACCCTGCATTAGTAATGATGTCAGAAATGTATTTCTTTTGTGAAATGAACATACCCTCTTCTGATCTTGCAATCTCAATCCCCAAAAAAAATTTGGCATAACCCAGATCCTTTATAGTGAAAGTATCATGCAAAAATTGTTTGACTTGTAAAACATTCTTCTCATTAGCAGCAGAAATCAGCACATCATCCACATACACAATGAGTGCCATAAAATCAAGACCTGTTCCCATAGTGAAAAGACAATGATCATTGGAAGACTGTTTAAAACCATACTTTAACAACTGCAAAGTGAATTCACAATTCCATTCTCTAGAGGCTTGCTTTAGCCCATAAAGAGATCTTTCCAATTTGCAAACCTGCCCCTTCTGTGCCTTCTCATAACCTTCAGGAGGAACCAAATACACTTCCTCCTTAAGATACCCATGTAAGAAAGCATTGTTAATATCCAATTGATGGATACTCCATCCCTTCTTAGCTGCTAAAGCCAAAAACAAATGCACAGTAACCTGCTTAGCAACAGGTGAGAAGCTATCAAAATAGTCAATCCCAGATACCTGATTGTATCCCTTTGCAACAAGTCTGGCTTTGCACCTTTCAACTGAGCCGTCTGCATTATATTTCACTTTATAGACCCACTTCGAGCCTATAGCTTGCTTCCCTTCAGGTAGAGTAGTGACAACCCAAGTGTTATTAGCTTCTAACGCATCCAACTCTTTCTGCATTGCCTCTTTCCATTCTGAGTATTGACTTGCTTCCTTATAAGAAGAAGGTTCCCTGAACTTACAAATATTAGCCATAAAAGCAGTGTAATCAGATGAGTAAGCAGTATTTGACAACACAAAAGATTCTGTGCTATCAGTAACATTGTTACAAACAAAATCTTGTAACCAATTAGGTGGTTTTCTAATTCTGGAGCTATTTCGAATGGGAAGAGTAGGATTATGGTTATCAGAAGTAGATTCAAAATGATCTGAAGAATCATGATTTTGTGAGCTTGCTTCATTTATGGAACTATCAGAAGCAATATGAGAACCTGCCTCAGGTATAGGTTGAAAAGAATTGGTCAACAAGGGGTTAGTGGGAATTGTTGGAGTAGGTGGGTCAGAAAGAATGGGTATAGGCTCAATAGGTTTAGGTGTGGACTCAGTAAAAGTCACTGGGATAGGTGATGATGAGACCATACTATCAGGTTTAGATATAAAAGGATATTCATGTTCAACAAATATCACATCTCTGGATATAATGATCTTCTGTGAATCAAGATCATACGTTTTGTAAGCCTATTTTCCTGGTACATATCCAAGAAAAATGCATTTAAAAGATCTTGAGTCAAATTTATCTTTGTGTGGTGTAGTATTTGCCACAAAACATAAACACCCAAAACACTTCAATCTTGAGTAATAAGGAGATTCATTGTAAAGCAATTCATATGGACTCTTCTATCCAAGAACAGAAGAAGGAAGCCTATTTATGATGAAAGTAGCTGTTAGAATGCTTTCACCCCAAAACTTCATTGGAAGACCCGATTGAAACATTAAAGATCTAGCAACTTGAAGCAAATGCTTATGCTTCCTTTCAACTACACCATTTTGTTGTGGTGTATAAGCACAAGATTTCTGATGTAATATACCCAAATCTCCCAATAATTTTTCACATCTCTCATTAACAAACTCAGTCCCATTGTCACTCCTCAACACCTTAACAGTTTTCCCAAACTGATTTTGCACCATCAGAAAAAAATTTCTCAAAGTATTTACTACTTGCGTTTTGTTTTGAATCAAAAAAGTCCATGTGGCTTTACTAAAATCATCTACCACAGTTAGGACATAATGTGCTTGATTCAAACTTGGTCACTTATACGGACCCCATACATCCACATGAATTAATGAAAACAAATTTGATGCCCTTGTATTACTAACAGGGAGTACATTTCTTTGTTGTTTTGCCTTATAGCAAACATCACAAACAGGTAAAGTACTAGTAACGCCTAGTTTTGCTTTACTAGGTACAAACAAGGGAGCATGTCCCAATCGTTGATGCCAAGAAACAGTAGCATCTACAATTTTATTATTATCACTACTCAAAGCACTATTACAAATCTCCTGTGCTCTGTTCACCTTCTGCTGCAAGTAATAGAGATTTCCAATCGTTTGACCCACTGCTAGAATTCTTCTAGTCGTGGGGTCCTGTACCAGACAATTAGAAGCATTAAAAATCACATTAATGCTGCCTTTAATAATTTTTCGCACAGAGAGCAGGTTGTACTTGAAGGTTGGAATTAACAAGACATTATCTAACACCAAATCACCATTAATAATTGCTCTACCAGCTTCTTTAACAATCACAGTCTTCCCATCAGGTAAATGCACATTAATAGATTGTTTTAAAACCTTCACATCAACCAACAAACTTCTATCATAACTCATATGACTAGAAGCACCCGTATCCACAATCCAAGTACCAATCACAAGAGATTTTTGAACAGATGCATTACCTGCAAACTCAAGAGAGTGTGCAAAACTTGCTATCTCGTCCGTCCCTGCCTTCGCCTTAGAAAGTTTTGCAATCTCCTGCCTCACCAACTGTGAGATCATTGATGAAAAATCTGCAGACTCCTTCATCTCCAAAGGATTATCAGCTTCACCATCGACTACTAGATTAGCTTGTTGCTTCTTTCCACTTCCACTTCCAGGCTTTCTCTCTTTCCACCAATCCGGATAGCCGTTTAATTTGAAACAAGTCCCTTTAGTATGGCCAGTGTAGCCACAATGATCACAATGCCTGTCCTTCTTATTATCTTTCTTCCTTCCTCCTTTCTGCTCTCCATCATTCTTGATTGCTTTTGCTAACAGTGCACTAGCTTCCACTGCCACAGTGCCTCCAAGATTCATCTTAACTTCTTTCTCCGTCTCCATTTGCGCAACCATGGAGAAAGCTTCACTAACTCTCGGTTTTGGCTTCATCGCCAAAATCTGACTCCTCAATGCATCATAAGCATCATTGAGGCCCATTAAAAATTGATTCAACTTCAAAGAAGAATCAATTTCTTCATTCCTCTTGCTTGCAGAACAAGTACATTCTGACCGTGGCATGAGACGATGTAATTCATCCCAACATTTGTGTAATTTTCCGTAATAAGTACTTACAGGATCATTGCCTTGTTGAATTGTATTGATCATCCTCTGGATCTGATAGATCTGAGGCCCACAACTCAAGCCATAACGTGTCTCCAACTCCTTCCACAAAGCCAGTGAACTGGAAAAATAAATGAAGTGATCCGCCAGATCCTTCGAGATTGAATTGATGATCCATGCTTTGACCATGGAGTCAGCATTCTTCCATTTCCTATACGCAGCAAGATCAGATTGATCGGGAGATGGAAGAGAGCCATCTACAAAACACAGTTTCTCCTTCGACTCAAGAGAAGTCTCGATCGACTGCCTCCATGTCAAATAATTGGATCTAGTCAGAGGAGAAGTGACTAGAACCATGCCTGGTTGATCGGAACTGTGAAGCGCCCATGAACAATTCTCCTTCGTCTTGTTCGAGCCACCTTCACGAGCCTCATCTCCATTCACATTCGCCATTACTGAACTAGAACGATTTCAGAGTGCTTAACAAAAACATCAGATTATCCCGCTAATCACAGGATTCCTCTGATACCATGAACAAACCAGAAACAGCAAAGTGAAGAGAAGAATTCTCTGTATATTGAATCAATAATCGTAACTGTACAAGAGATCTAAGCTAGCTATATATAATAACACAATTGCTTCATACTGAAGCTAACTAAGCTAACTAACTAATAGAAAAGAAATGCCAGCTATACTTGATGGACAGATTTTCAAGTTATAAAATCCCCTCTACTTGCAAGTATACAAGGTCAGTTGTAATACGTACGAATATAAGGGTGTCGAACCCACAGGGATCAGTTGGATTACTAGAATTTAACGTTTTCACAATTTTAAATTTAAAAGAAAGGGGTTTTTGGAATTGGAAGTAAAGAAAAAAAAAAGTTTAACAAGAGTGAAAAATAGAAAGTAGAATATTGAAAGTTGATAGAATCAAGTTGAATAACTTAGGACTTTGAACCCACCACTAGCTTTATAATTAAATATCCGATATTTTAATTAAGGACTACCTTTTATTTCATGCAGTGTTCTAGGCTACAAGCTTTGAATCACTTAGAATGATATTGGAACAAAGTTTTTGACATACTCTATCTAATTTTAGCATGGGCTATTCAAGTATGACATAACCCATCTAGTTTTAGCATAGAATATTCAAATGTTGTTACAATTCTATGATTGCCATTACATGACCTCCACATTTAAGACTACAAGAATTAAAGTGGGTAAAAGTTTTGATTTTAAAATCCATGAATATTACTACAAGAAATATTGAATAGAAATTAAAATCAAATAAGACAATAAGAGCACAATGGAATATTAAAGAAAAATTCTTAGTCATGTAATCCATAAAATAAAGGTGCATATCCTTTATTATTATCAAATATAAAAGTACATAGCTAGGGCTTCATCCAAAATCCTAAGTAAAAAAAATTAGTTCTCCATGGCAAAATACATAATTACCAAACTCTTGATCTTCACCATCTCTCCTTTGAGAATTTTGATCTTGATAATTTTTGTGAGAGAAAGTAAAGAGAGAATTTGGAAGAAGAAAATGGAAGTGAGAAGTGGGTGAGAAAAATGGATGGATGCTTGGACCCTTCCATCCTACTCCTATTTATAGGAAAAATTGCTCTCATATGTGCTTGCTTCATGGCTAAGTAAAAAATAATAATAATTAAAAAAAAAAGTAAGTATCAAGGCTTGAACTAGGGTCCTTCAAGTCTAGATGCATGTAGAGTTGCCACTTGAGCTAGAAAGGAACAAATGTCATGATTGCCATCCAATATCCACTAGTCAGCAAAATTAGAGTCAAAATTGGAGGCTAAGATGCTTTTTAATAAAAACGAGGAGACGCGTGGCCTTGCTGGGAATCGAGTACGGAGCATCAGATTTGCACGCGCAGCTTCTAGCCACTTCGTCAAGCTTCCAGATTTGACATAATTGCTATCTTTAAATTTGATAGTCAGATACTGAAGTCAATAATTACGGCTGAAAAAATGATGAAAACGCGTAGAGGAAGTCTCGAACACGGGCTCCAGAACCTTCATGTCAGATCTTTTGACCAGACGAGCTGCCAGTTGTCCTTATCTTCAAAGTGCCGCCTTTATTTTCTTAGTCAGCCGTGTCATGTAGCAAATTCAAAATTTGCTTCTTTTTGTCAAAAAGGTGTCCAACTGGAATCGAACACATGCATACTCTTAGAAAAACCTACGAATAACCAATTGTGCCACCGCCTTTTGTCTGCAATAGTTTCACATTTTCTTTATTTAAGTTTTCCACGAACTTCCAAAAACTTCCTATGAGCTTTCATGAATTGGTCTATCAAATTACTTTTAGCCCAAAAATTGAGAATACTCTCTGCAATAAAAGTTCACAAAAATTATATTTTATTTTCAAAAATTATAATTTTTCAAGGACTAATAAATAAATATTAAGGGGAATATTTCTATTATAATATGCATTTATCAATACTTGATGACTGCTAAGCACTAACTACTAACTAATTCAGCTATACAAAATGTACACACAGAAAGCTATACATTTCTTCACAGACGGACCACGCCACCAAACAAATCACGTGGAGCAAATATGTTGTTTGAACATATCTCCAAAACATACAACTTTGCGGCAGAAGCATTTTCAAGGTCAAAGACAGAGTCATAGAGGTAAACAACATATGCTAACCTTCTTCTAATAGATCACATAGTTTTTTCATTTTGGACTCCATTAGTGCAATTTCGTTTCAATTTTCATCTCCTTCTTTCAAACACAACAACAATCCCATTAATCCCTTCCTCTTCATCCTTTAATTATCTCTTACCCTCACACGTGATGGAGGAACCTAAGAGATTTTCTTCTTTAAGAGAAGATTTGTACTACTTACAGTAAGAATTTTTTTGAAAGAGATGTAAAATCCAAACTCATCAGTTTTCCAAATAAAATTTGATATCCACTAAAATATCAATTTTATTTTAATTTATCAACTTTGTTAATTTTATGATTTAATTTATTTGCTTCTCCTACAAGATTTTTCTTTTCATTTTCAATTAACATCAAATAATGTTAATGTTTTAATCTGATTATAAATGTTTAAATCTTCTATAGGTTGATGATGTTTACTCAAATTAGTCGGTCTCCATTTTTTTTATAGTACAAGGTATTCACAACCTCCTTCAATCTTTTAATTTTGGCTTTTAATTATGCATATATTTAGTTTAATTATTATTCCATAAATTTCTTATATATCTGATTTGTGGCTATTACTTTTGTGATTTGTTATATATGTTAACGTCTGTTAAATTGTGATTTGCTGTTATATATTTTAATTAATTTTTTATGTTATATTATATTATATCTATCATTGATTTGTCATAGAAATAAAATATTATTAATTTATATAATATTACGGTGCATCACACGGGTTAATACTATATTTATAACGTCTGTTAAATTGTGATTTGCTGTTATATATTTTAATTAATTTTTTTATGTTATATTATATTATATCTATCATTGATTTGTTATAGAAATAAAATATTATTAATTTATATAATATTACGGTGCATCACACCGGATAATTTATTATCTATTATCTATCTATTATATTATATATTATATATATATACTTAAAGGTAGAGGCGCTTATGCAATTACTGCCACATCAGCGTGTAAACATCTTTAATCCTCTGACATATATTGCTGACGTGTTGTTGACATGTGCTATCAATTTTCTGATGTAATCAGCTTTATATAATATATTTTATTCTTTGGACTATATATAAAAGAATATTCTAAATGCAAAATTAAATTTAGCTTAGAGATTGATAATATATTAATAATGTATCTTAACTGAAATATTTTGTAAACTGAAAATATCAAAATAAAATAATGGTAATAGGGAAATATCATCATTTACTTATAGTTAATTTCTTTTTTTCGTAAACCTTATAGTTAATTTCAAAACATATTAATAATGTATCTTAACTGAAATATTTTGTAAACTGAAAAGATCAAAATAAAATAATGGTAATAGAGAAACATCATCATTTACTTATAGTTAATGACAAAAACACTGTTTTGGTCCTTAACGTTTGCTCTCTGTTTCAATTTGATCCCTTACGTTTGGTCCATCTCAATTTAGTCCTTCACATTTGTAGTTAGAATCAATTTAATCCTTCCGTTATCTAAGTGTTAAATAATTAATGGATTGCTGAAGTGGACAGTTAGATATTTAGTGACATGGCATTTTTTGAGTTTCATATTTATTAAAATTAGTTTTTAAATGAAAAATTAATTAGAACTTTTTTTCGTAAACCTTATATTTAATTTCAAAACATTTGAAATATCATCATTATCCTATTCAAGTATGAGATGTTAAAATCATATATTTAAATTCGAATTTTGATTCAGTAGATAAGTTATTTAAATGTGAATTATTTGAATAGTGGTTTCTGATTCATACTTATCATAATCATATTCCAACTCAAAATTTAAATTGTTGTTATGTGTTATTTTGTCAATCTCTCTCAGCCCTATATATACTAAGACGCAGCAGTGCTTTTATACACCAGTATAATCAAAATTAGCTTATAATAGAATTCAAAGAAGAGTTCTCACAAGCTACAATCAATGGCTGCCGGTAGAGTTGATCCCATCGGTGCTATCAATCCAACAAAAACAGATTGGATTATCAAGGTTCGCGTGGTGAGGATCTGGCTATAAATTTGGATCTGTCGGTAGAGTTTTCATAATTTGATTTCAAATTGAGAATTCAATCTCCATTATTCTTAAATCATCTATTAATTATTTATAATTTCGACAATCAATATAAAATTAAATTGATCAATTAATATATTCTATAAATATAACTACTATTAAATCTCTGATTTTATTTCTTTCTATTTTCTATTCTTTGATTTGGTTGCTTTGAAAATCAACCTCCTCAGTGACTGCCAAATTGGAAAGACCAGCTTCTTGGTTTCTTCCTAATTAATCAATTCAAGTACGCATTAATTTGCAGGTGATGAAAAATTACAAGATCAGATTTCAATGGCTTGTAAGCATGCCTACATAACTCATGTGTGAAGAAAGAATATACCCATTATAAAGAGCAATCAGTTAATTAGTTAATATAATATATGTATTCTACCCATTATTTTATTATTGTTAATATTAAAATTTTTAAAAATTATTATTGTTTATATTAATATGCTGGATATATATATATATATATATATATATATATATATATATATATATATATATATATACTTAATTATTATTAGTAAATTAAATCAATTAGTATACTGATTTTATATTACACGTATTTATATTTAAGTAATTGTGTTCTTATTTTATAAAAAAAAAAGTAATTGTGTTCTTATAAAAAAAAAGCAATTGCGTTTCATGTTAGTTGTTATCATTAAATATTTAAATATTTAAATATTTATAGTCATAATAAGCAATATTTTTTAAAGAAATCACAATATTTAATAAATTAAATAATAATTATTTGTTTCATTTTAATTTTTACTAAAAAAAATATCTGTAGACATAGCCAGTGCATTGCACGGGTCGATTTAATTTTAATCATGTTACACTCACCTACTATTAATATATTTCTTGAAATCAGCTAATTTTAAAAATTCTAATAAAAATCTAATTTTTAATTTTTTAATTGTTATATTACTTTTACCTAACTTACAGTCTTACAAGTCTCTATTCTATCCTTACACGTTTCTGTTTAACTTACACTAAAATAATATTGGATGAATTAAAAAGAAGAGTGATATAATAATTTGAGAAGAAAATTAGTTATGACTTATGCGTGTCTCAACGTTGCCTTTAGTATTTTATAAAAATAAATGACAAAAAAATGAACTTTGTTAAATATTATTCTATTAATAACATAATAAAATTATAAATTTTATTTATTCTAAACAAAATCAAAACTTTCGAATTCTTTACATTGAATTCACCCGTGAAATGCATAAGCTTCACAGCCCATCAACTCTTGGCAAATATGGCTGGACACGGGATGCCAATTTCATAAGATGAATAACAAAATAAAATTTAATAAGGTAATCAATTTTTATGTTTATCGAAGTAATCAAAATATATAGAGAGAAAGTGTAGATATTAGATCGATATAGTAGTTATCAAAATGTATTTTTATATTTGATTGTAACTTTCATTAGAGTCATTTTTATATAGTCGTTGGTCTCACAATATATATCTTTAATAATTAATAAAACATAAAATAAAATATATGATTGGATTATAGGTGAGAAAAAGTGGATATAATAGATAGTTATAAAACTGGT
This sequence comes from Senna tora, assembly GCA_014851425.1. NCBI lineage: Eukaryota > Viridiplantae > Streptophyta > Magnoliopsida > Fabales > Fabaceae > Senna > Senna tora. The sequence goes on along the minus strand of CM026262.1, from coordinate 4,516,636 downwards.
GAGAGAAATTAAAGATAATTTGTGATAAAAATGTAACAAAAACAAGCCATGTGGAGACTTATATCAGGTATAAAAGTTTAATGGTACCGTACTACTGAAGTTCAATACATCCCTCCAATCATGTAGAGCCATTTGTTAATATTAATATAAATTCACATTAATGATGACCCACATTGAATGGTTTAGGAACCAACTGATTGGAGGGATGTACTGAAGTTCTGTATTACCGTACCATTGAACATCTACTCCTAGATCAGACCTGTCTAAAAGCTGGTTCGACAGAACAGAAGTTTTTGCAACCTTCAATAGCGGTGAGAATGTGAGTAACAGATGCAATATCTGCTACGAACGGTCGGTATGGTGATGAAATTGCATCTTACGACGACAAGACAAATAGTAAGAAACATGAGCTTCTGCGAATGACGGAATGGTTTCTTCTTTGACATTATATCCAAATGTTTGAATTTCATTATGCAGTACACGTTATTACTTTTTAATTTAATTTCCTTACAATGTTATTATGCTTTAAGTGCTCTGAATTATGTTGTCAATCAATAATGAATTGTAATGCACTATTTTACATCAAATTGGACTATACATTTTTTTATAATAAATTTCATCAAATTATAGAAAAGGCGAATATTGAAGAAATAATTCGTAAAGAATGTTGAACTAAAAGGCGAATAAAAAGGTCAACTGATCACATTTGTAAGATGAACTTGGGATGAAAAACTGCATCATTCTAAGTGTTGCCAACAAAGTTTTTACTATTAAACTTGCTGCATATTAGATTTGGAGTAATCTTCAAAGTCAAAAGTACATTAAAATTTTTAACAACATGATAAAGGAGTGGAAGAATAAAGATCTATAAATTTTAGATATAGATCTGCAAAACCTTTCCAACAAACGAAAATAACAAAAACTACCTTCAGTTACTAGATCTAAGAAGACTTAGTAATTAGAGATTAAACTTTTTTAAAAAAAGACAAAGACACAGACTAGATCTTGAAGAAAATACCACCAAAATGGGGGATGATGTAGATCTGAAAGATTTATTTATTTTAAAGACTGAAAATAAACAAAATTAAGAAAATAAGGAGGGGTTGCTAAACTTACAAAAATTTGTAAGTTGTAGCAATCCCTCTTGCACTTATCTGCAAGAGGAGAGGCGCTGGAGGATGAAGAAGAAGCAGAAGTTGAAGAGGCGCTAGGGTTTTTTTGCTGAAGGAGAGAATTGAATGAGGGTTAAATTGGACTATACATGTTATAATAGCAAATTCAAAAATTTAATACTACTACATAAGTGTAAGGTTTCGTAGTACTATCTTATTGTATAAAAATATGTTAAGCCTCCACTATTGGTTACGAATGATGAAATTTTTTTATGTTACTATATCAAAACTTAAAAAAATTCCCGTGCATGTGCACGGGTCAAAAGCTAGTTATATATATAAAAAGAAGAGGCGCTCCATCACATTGCTCCATGTGGCATATGACTAGGCGCCATCTTGCAGCAGACGTAGACACTTCCCTGTGAAATTATGGCTCTAACAGATTGCGATTTGAACCTCAAATGTGCAATCTCTTGATTTCCGATAATCATAATCAATCCTTATGTATCAATTATATTTAAAATTCGATTCTTGGCAATCAAGAATCATAATGTTGACTTAATTATATAAACAAAATCTAATTTCCTAAAAATTAATTCCTTTTTTATATATATATTTTTTTCGTTTAAATTAATGGTAATTTTATATCCATAATCCTTATCATCTACAAACTATTATTTATTTTATAAAAAAGATATACTAATTATTTATGATTTCGGCAATCAATATAAAATTAAATTGATCAATTAATATTTTCTTTAACTAAGCTCCAACCTGGCTAATGACACGAAAATCCGCTGTTGTAAAGCCAGATTTTCAGATTCTTAAATGCTCACTACAAATAATTTGTTATCCTAGGATTAGTGCTACTCTATTAAAAAAAATGAGAATTAACTACAATATGTTTCCAAATAAAATGTGATGACCTAATTAATATAGCTGGATTAAAAAAAAATTGAAGTAAACCATGCATAATTTGAATTGAGCAAATTTGCTCAAATTACGTAATCTTGCAACTGAAAAAAAAATTGTATCCCAGAATTCATGACGATCCAGAATTTTGTAGCCACTGATGTATATATATACCTAATACATATACATCGACTTTACATAGAACCAAAACGCGTAAAAATCACTGATTATCCAAACTGCTGCTCATCATTATTCGATCATCTTGACTGCATCCATGGCTCCAAGAAATCAACTAATTAGTGCTATCAACCCGTTAAAGAAGAACTTGTCATAAGTCATAACCGTTGGCTTCATTTTGCTCTGCTTCTCCACTTAGGTCACCTCTCTCTCTCTCAATAATATTCTTCTTCTATTATATATTCTGATATGAGAATCTATGTTGAATGAAGCATGCATGATTAATTATCAAAATATTTTGATCGATAATTGAAAAATGACGTTAAGAGGAAGTATAGTGTATGAGTATAGCTAGAATTCTAGATCGATGAAGGACGTGCGGGGAAGATAAACCCACAAGCCGCAATCAATCACAAGAAGAAAAAGTTGTGTTTGTTTTGTTTGATTTTGTTTAAAACGTAAAATTATTTGGTTAATTTGTTGGATTGATAGTATCACCTAATTAATCCCATTTTTTGTTTGGTTCTGTGGCCTTAGCCTACACCATAAATCCATAATACCAGTCTTTTTCTAGAGACTATAGAGATTGAACCATTTCAATATTGTAGCCTATCTAAATTAAAAATTCAAGCTTGCTTCTTAAGATCCAACACTGGACATTAAAAATCTTCATATATATATATATATATATAATTTCTGCAGAGTCCAACACGTTTGGTTCATCAGAAAGGAATTCAATTTTTCTTCAGGTAAGAATCAATTCGCTTCTTCTTTTTCACTCTATTTTGCTGATCATATATAGCTAGCTGCAACTTTAATCATCCCATACCTTAAAGTTAATCCTGTTTGGTGAGATTTGTTAGATATTATTAATTTGTAATATTCCTACAAGATTCAAGGTACTTGCAAGAGCCATCCTTCCATATATATTTTTTTTATATAATGTTTTCTTAATCTATTTGTAATTAAATATTTTGAGTCTGATACCCCCACCAGGCTTCTTTCCATTTTGATTCTATGTATAGGTGTTGATGTGAAGAAGAATATTATTGTTACCATTTCATCAAACAAAGGTACATGTGGTAGAATCAATTCTACATCAGTCATGATAGGAATATGTATATGAGAGTGGGTAGTTAATTTTAAATTGTTCAAGTTTTGGTTCTATCATTTATGTGTGACATATCAATCTAATGGTATGAGTCCTAATCATGACCAAAAAATAAAGATGTGGTCACCTGAGTATTGGGTATGGAATTGCTTTTCAACTTTCCATTATCTTCCCTTTTGCAGACAAGTTGAAATTTTATGAGTTTATATATATAACACATAAATTCTTTATATTGCCTTCTCTTTATATAGTAGTATTTGTCCTCAAGACTTTCTCTGGGGAAGAATTGGCTGCTCTCCATTGCTGCATTCTTTATAGTCTGATGCATGGTCCATTATGTTTCTAGGAGCTGCATCAGTTTCATTCGGCAAAGAGACTAATGAATTCCAATGCATGATGGACCCTAGAGGTGTCAAAACGGGTCCAACCCGCATGTTAGGCCCGTTTACCCGCAAATACGGGCGGGTTGGACTGATGGAAAAATGACCCGCGGGTAAACGGACCGGCCCATTTGACCCGTTTAAAATACGGGTTTAAACGGGTTACCCGTTTTTTTTTTTAAAATAATTAATATATTATGTTTTATGAATTTATTTTTTTTGGATTACCAACTCCAACTTTAAAATATAGTTGTGTTTAAAAAATTAAAATATAGTTGTATTTCAAAAAAAATTTAAATGCATTTAAATCTTTAAAATATTTTATGTTGTTAGATCATTTTTTTTCAATCATCAAGATTATTTATAGACGTTGGATGTATTATAGACAATTTAATGAAATATTTCTTCAACTTTTAATTAAAATGATTTTTAATTATAAAGTTGATGTTAATTTATTTTTCAATCATAGAGATTTAACTTTGATTACAATTGGATGTATTTTTCCTATAACAATAAATTATACATGGTTTTTGAATTTTAAAACCCTTTTTTTAATAGAAATTATATTACTAGAAAGGAGAAGTACGGAAAAAACAAAAAAACAAAAAACTAATACAATAAAACAGTCACTAGGCCAAAAACATATCAATTTTACTTAATTTATTTCTTTTTATTTATTTTCAAACACAATTCCAAAAACAAAATCAAATGGCATGCGCGAATGTGAAGATGGGCAAAATTATGCACACTATTGACTAGAAGTATAGAAATTAGAACATCAGTATATAATATCAGCATTTACCCTTTTAAAAATAAGAAAATAAAAAAAACTTTAAAAAAATTGATATTCAAAAAAATAATAAAATTGACCCGTTTGACCCGCAACCCGCACATATACGAGCCGGGTTGGTATTTTCCCAACCTGCAAAAATTTTGACCCGTACGGGCCGGGTTGGCCCGTTTGACACCTCTAATGGACCCCAAACTCATCACCCTAGCTAGCTATGTATTTCTATCTATATCTTCTATTAATTTTAATTTCTTCTCACAATTGTTGATGATTCATATATATATTGAGACAAATTATATCTTGAAAGAAAGTGATGAAGAATTTAACAAAGGAAGCAACAAGCAGCAATCAAATATGTGTTTGTAAAGTACTAATCAACTGATTAAATCACTAAGAAGTAGTAACAAGTAATTAATAACAAACAAGAACTCCCCTCCCACATCTCTTCATCATGTCTTCAATTAATGAAGCAATATTTCTGAGCCTCCTTAATTTTTTTTTTTCTCAATTTCAAATTTTGATTGTGTCTAAGCCTAACTTGCAAAGCATGTGCCTCCCCATGCTGCCATTCATGTCCAACGATGGCATGCCATGAAGTTTGATTGCTTGGTGTTTTTTAGCAATATGTGCAAAGGAGGATATATGATATAAGTATAACAAACGTTCTTGAAGGGATTGGACTTATAGAAAAGAAGCTCAAGAACATAATTCAATGGAAGTAGGAATGTTAATTAATTTCCCATTAAAGTGATTTTTGTTTAAATTTGTTAGACATTTCAGTTAAGGAGTGTAATTATAAATAATATAATTTATTATGATGTTATGTGATATTGAAGTTGAAGTGTATATTTGTCATTTTCTTATAATAATCTAATATATAAGACCAAAAGTTAAAATTTTGTATATATACTTATTTTTTAATAAGTATTCAAATAAAACATTTTTCTTAAAAAATTACATAATACATATTTTGAATTATTGAATATTATCGGAAATGATATGGGCTTGGGTACGACTGAATTTTAGAAGTACCTATGTATTATAACTGGTAAATCATCTCAACTATGAATTCAAGTGAGACATGCATACATGTCAAGAAAGGACATAGGGGTGAGCATTAGTCATTTTTGGATGAGTTCCCGTGAGTTAGTTGGATGAAGTAATAAGGATCCATTGGAATATTTTAAAACCATCCATCATGTATCAAATTATCTATGTGGGGTGAATTTAGGACACGTTCATTAGGCAGAAATGGAAATGGAAACAGAAACGGAATGCATTTGATGTGTTTAGTAGTAAAAGTTTGGTAATGGAAATAAATGGAAAAGGAATGTATTAAAGTGACTATTTTATCCCTTATATTAAAATAATAAAAAGAAAAGAAGGTTATAATTGTTTTAAATCATGTCAAATCAGAGCGGTATAATAGGTATTTTGTATTTTTTTTAAAGTTGATGGAAATGAAAAAATAAAAAAGTTGGTGGGCCTTACTTACTTTTTCATTTTCATCGGTTTTTTCATTGTTGATTTCCAGCTAATGAACATACCCTTAGATAAAAGACTTTAAAATTAAAACATCATATTTGAAATTTAGAAAGAAAGAAAAAAAAACACAACCAATTCTTTTTTTTTTTACTTATAATAACTTAGCTTGAAAATCATAAAAGATTAATCAACAATAAGTATTATGTAGAGATGAAAGAGCAGTTTGGCTTAAAAAATACAAAAAAAAAGTATCATGTAAAGATGTACAAAATATTGACATATATTTTTTCTAATTAAAAAGTTTTTTTAAATTAACTAATATTGTACGAGCCGTGTTTAATCAAGTTGAGTCAAGTCATTATGACTAACTTGATGAAATTGACCTTTTTTGAATATTTGACCCACCCAAATTTAATTGAACATATTTTTGTTGAGTTTAGTAAAGTTCAAATGAGTAAGATGACTTATAGCACTGTCAAAACGGGCCGGAGCCCGCGGGCTGGCCCGGCCCGCCCGCTAAATGGGCGGGCTTGGGCAAGTAAAAATAGGCCCGTTTAAAAACGAGCCTAAACGGGTTGGCCCGTTTAAGCCCGCGGGCCGGCCCGCCAAAAAATAAAAAAAAATAAAAAATATATATATTTGTTTAAAATATGTATAAATATATATATTTTAGATAATTTTATGTGTTAAATAATAATTTTATTCTAATAAAGTATATAAATAATTTAAATAATAATTAAAATTAATAAAATATTAATCTAAAGTTAAAAAATTACTAATTTTTAAGTAAATATATAATTTTATAATTAATTTTTAAAAAAAATATATTTTTAAAAAATAAAAAATTGGCCCGCGGGCCATTACGGGCGGGCTTGGGCATTACTTCCCAAGCCCGCCAAATAAACGGGCCAGGCCGGGCCGGCCCGTTTTGACAGTGCTACTTAGGATCACCCTTATAACCTCATGTTTTTAAGAAGAGTTTTGTAGAGATATCTTAATGAAATGTTTTAAATTAAAAGTTTATAGATGATATTAACTTCTAACAAATTTATTGGGTAAAAATTGATGGAAAACCTATAATTTGGAACAAAAAAGTGCTTTTATTTATTTTTAATCTATATATCTATATCTATATATTTATATAATCTATATCTATATATCTATATTCTATATCTATATATCTATATCTATATCTATATATCTATATATATATATATATATATATATCTATATATATATATATATATATATATATATATATATAAAGGAATCCCCCTTACACATTTGCTTGACACATAGGATTGAAGATACATTTCCTCATCTCACACATCATCAACTCAACTTTAAATTTCATGTATTTAGTCCACATGTCAAACAATATTACAAATGCTAAATTTCTATTGGTCCACATAATTTATAATAATCCAACTTGGATTTTCTGTCTTCCATGTAGACCAATTCCAATTGATTCGTTTTAATTCAATCAATTAATTATTGGAAAAATCAATCGTGCTTTAATGGCAAAAATTGGTCAATATGATTATCAATTAATTTGCCCCTAAATCATGCATAAATTGATCAATCCATTATTAATGCAGATCCAATATTTGAAGTGTGCCCCCATTATTTGCATTACCATATAAATATGTAGCTTTATTTTCCTTCACTGACTACTGCGTTGCTCAGAAAATTGGGTCTAATACAAAGGTATCCAATTTTCAATTTTGGCTGGCATTCTTATTCTGCATCTTGTGCCTCAAACAATTTGGGTCTATATTTTTTAATTATTTTGGAACTATGAGACTCATTTCTTTACTATATTACTGCTGTGTTTTTATTTGTTTCTCTTATTCATTTTTCTATTTTACACATTCACATAGAATAATTTTCTTTCTCTGAAAGCAATCTAACAAATGTTTATTAATTTTATTTTATTAAAACAGAAACTTGATATCTACACTTCGAGAATTCTTTCTATTGAAATGGAATTAATGTTTGATCCCGTCGACGTCATTGAAGTGAGATATGAATCTTTGTCACTCCCACCATAGAGATCTGTATCGAAGACGCCAACTGCTGCTCCATCTTCTTCCGCTCCTTCTGCATCTTCGCAATCTCTGGGTCCAACGACGCCATCCCTTATCGCGTTTCCAAATGAAACTATCTCACTGATGGTAGAGTGTTTCAAAACCCTAGCCCCTGAAAAACACACCAAAAGTTTGGAATTTGAAAGAAAATTAAATAAATTGAAATACGAAGATACCAATGGCCGAAGAATCCTCTGAAGGAGTCACAATTTCTGTGGATACCAATGGCCGAAGAAACCTCACTACTTCAACTATTATTTTAAAGCCTTCATTCTACATAGGATGCAAATCTCCATGTGATAATGCATGAAAAATTCACCTAATCATTCAAATCCAACTTGGACATTTTTTTTTGACACATGTCAATGTCTGCAATATTATTGTGATAACTATTTAACACTATCTTTAATGCATAGATATCTAATTAATAGTCTCTTTGATTAGGAAATAAAAATTCTTACTCAATGGTGAACGTCAGTTTTGTGGAATAAAAATATTAAATTTAATGCCCCAATCAATATATTTCATTATGATTTATTTGATTAATTAAAAGCAATAAATATGGGAAGGGTTGTCTTTGAATCTAATAGGAAATTAAACTGCCATTTTCAAAAATCGCACAAATTAAACAAAGGAATCAATCAAGCAACAACTAATTATCTTAACTTTCATTCTCATTCAATCAGTCTAAATGCCGTCCAGATTTCCACTTGGCATCCAACTTTAAAGTCACCTAATCTTAGGTCTTCCAACTTGAAAAAACAGCTAACACACGTCTTGATTTCTCATTAAACTGGCTGATGCAAAATTGATTTGAATATTGGCAATTAATGCTAAATTGATCACCTTCAAGAGTTGATCATTATCTTAATTAAAATTTCCTTGATCCTTGCTGTAATTGATAATACCTCATAAATTTCAAGATCTCAATTCAAAAAATCCCGCCTCTCTTTTAACTGCTCTATATATATATATATATATATCTGTTATTCATTATTTTTTTCCTGTGTAAGTGCTTAATTAGTGTGCATTGCGTGAATTTCTTAAAATGATATGCCAAGTTTATTTACATTATAAGATTTTTGTATGTAGATTATTGTCAAATAAATATTCAGCTTTTGATTGGTTTACATTCATAGAAATAGAATGATTGATCATTAGGGGCAATTTTGCTATCCTTAATTTGAATTAATTTGGATGAAGTGAAAAGAGACAGGTGTAACAATTGTTAATAATAATCTCCTTTAACAAAACATTAAAAAAAAGTCTATTGTGAGAGGAAAAGCAAAAATAGATGAAACGAAATGGATATTACTCTCTTTACAATCTTATCCCTCTTTTTTTTTTTAAGAAAAGAATTATATTATAAACTATTTTATATTTATTTAATAATTAAGAACATTATTTTTGAAATAAATAAATAAGGGCCAATCCAACCATAATAAATTAGGGTCAAAGTGAATCAAGGCCGAGATTAAATTAGCCTGTTTTGTCACATCAGCATTTATCATAATATTTATTATATAATTCATATTTATAATTTTATTGATTACGAAAAAAATATTTATAATTTTATTTAATAAAGTTAGAATTAATAAACAATCATTATATAATTTTTTGTAAACATAGGCCGTGCAGAGCACGGGTCACACTCTAGTCTATTATATATACTTAAAGATAGAGGCGCTAATGCAATTACTGCCAAATCAGCGTGTAAACATCTTTAATCATCTGATATATATTGCTGACGTGTTGTTGACATGTGCTATAAATTTTCTGATGTAATCAGTTTTATATAAATGCAAAATTAAATTTAGCTTAAAGATTTGATAATATATTAATAATGTATCTTAACTGAAATATTTTGTAAACTGAAAATATCAAAATAAAATATAAAATAATGGTAATAGAGAAATATTATCATTTACTTATAGTTAATTTCTTTTTTTTCGTAAACCTTATAATTAATTTCAAAATATATTAATAATAGATATTTTATTTTTTGGACTGTATATAAAAGAATATTCTAACTGCAAAATTAAATTTAGCTTAGAGATTTGATAATATATTAATGATGTATCTTAACTGAAATATTTTGTAAACTGAAAATATCAAAATAAAATATAAAATAATGGTAATAGAGAAATATTATAATTTACTTATAGTTAATTTCTTTTTTTTCGTAGACCTTATAATTAATTTCAAAATATATTAATAATATATATTTTATTCTTTAGACTGTATATAAAAGAATATTCTAACTGCAAAATTAAATTCAGCTTAGAGATTTGATAATATATTAATAATGTATCTTAACTGAAATATTTTGCAAACTGAAAATATCAAAATAAAATATAAAATAATGGTAATAGAGAAATATTATCATTTACTTATAGTTAATTTCTTTTTTTTTTCGTAAACCTTATAATTAATTTCAAAATATATTAATAATAGATATTTTATTCTTTTGACTGTATATAAAAGAATATTCTAACTGCAAAATTAAATTTAACTTAGAGATTTGATAATATATTAATAATGTATCTTAACTGAAATATTTTGTAAACTGAAAATATCAAAATAAAATATAAAATAATGGTAATAGAGAAATATTATCATTTACTTATAGTTAATTTCTTTTTTTCGTAAACCTTATAATTAATTTCAAAATATATTAATAATAGATATTTTATTCTTTGGACTGTATATAAAAGAATATTCTAACTGCAAAATTAAATTTAGCTTAGAGATTTGATAATATATTAATAATGTATCTTAACTGAAATATTTTCTAAACTGAAAATATCAAAATAAAATATTAAATTCTATCTGTTGTAGACATGTGCTATAAATTTTCTGATGTAATCAGCTTTATATAAATGCAAAATTAAATTTAGCTTAGAGATTTAATAATATATTAATAATTTATCTTAACTGAAATATTTTGTAAACTGAAAATATTAAAATAAACTATAAAATAATGGTGACATGATTGTTGAATCCACATCATCATTTTTTTTACCGTTCATGGAATATCTTCAACTATATAATTTGTTTTTATACACAATTCCTTAATGAATGCCGTTTGAATATTTTATCAACCAATCAATACCATTCTCCTAATTAATTCATATCTAAAATCATTTAATTCAATTATTCAATGGTACTAACTACTATCTTCCACTATATAAGGTCTTATATCTTTTAATTGTTAATTAAAATCTCAATCAATCGTGTATATAATTAATTTATATTTATAAATCACAAAATCTGTATAATCTTTTTAAATATACGAAATTAATGTTAAACTCAAATCATACAACACCAATCATATCATATTTTTGAAATTTGAAATTCCAATTGTTAATATGTTTAACTATATTAAATTATTGATTCCGCAAATTTTGTCAAAATATTCAAATATAAGATGTGCTGCTAGCTCATTTTCTTCATTCTTAAAATTCAATACCTATCATTGACTTGGTGTCTACTTTTTCCATGGCTCCCGTGTAAGTGTTATTTCTATCATTCCTCTCATTACTCTGCGCTTCTGCAATTCATTTTATTAGTGGGAGACATATAATAAATCTTATTCACATTACTTGGTAACATATTTTGGAGGACACTACACTACTTATGATGCAATGTGAAGGTACCATTTTCATTCATTCTTCCCTTATAAGAATACTCAGAATTTAATCTCGAGGCTATTATATTTTCTAATACAAACTTTGTTATTAAAAACGTGTATTTTTTAAATAAGTCATTTTACTTGATATCGTTAGTGTTCTCCGTTAAATGATGATGTAAGCAGCTGATGTGGACAAAATCTCTCTTCTATCTGCTTTTGTTTTAGTTTATTTTGAGTTCTTGTGTATTTGGCTTTTGTTTTTAGTAACTGTAGGAACACATATGATCTTTGTTTTAGTTTATTTTGAGTTCTACGTGGCTCAATATTATTCACACCAGTTTAAAATTATACATAGGAGAAAAGTTGTCTACATCAGCTGTTCACATCATCACTTAACAGAGAATACTAACGGTGCCAAGCAAAAGAGCTTATTTGGAACAACTTGCAAACATATATGACTTATTTGGAATTTTTGAAACGTAAAGGACTATTTCTATATAATTTTATAACTTTCAAGATAATTTTTATGTATTTTAAACAAAAAGTATACTTTATTTAATTTCTTAGAGTGAGGTACCGTGAAATCATGATCACTTTTTCGAACATATGGTATTTTTATTGCTTATATGATATATAATTGTGAGATTATTTTTGGAGATGCTATTGGGAGTTGACATATGATTAAAAAATATATTTAATTATGCTATTATTTTAAATATAACAGTAATGATTTCCATAAAAAAATAACATTGAAAATAAAAATTTTAATTATATTTTTTAAAATTTGAAAAATAAATTACATGCACAGTGTGTATATAAGAAGCTTAAGTGTATTAATATGGTTGTTGAATCTTTTAGTTATTGATCTATAAAAATAGCCATTTAAAAAATTTGAACATTAAAACTTAAAATCAAAATTTAAGATGTGAGAAGATAAATAGAGAAAAAAAAATAAAGATCATGATAATTTATTTATATTTTTAAAAAGGGATAGTGATAGTTATCAAATTGAAAAGAGAATAACTTCCTAATTTTGAATTAATATTTTATAATTTACCAAAATTTTATATTATTATTTTGATTCATTATTGTTAATGTCCAAATAATAGATATATAGATATAGGTAAATATAAACGCAAATTGACTATAAAAAAAATCTTATTTTTTCTATAATTTTGAACTCGAGCCCCTATGATCTCCGTTCATAAAAAATGGAAAAAATATTTTATTTTTAATTTTTTTTATTTACTTGTAATTTGTTGGTTCTTCATGGATATGTATACAAATGAGAGATTCATTAACTGTAATAAATTAATGGACATTACTACTATGTAAAATTTTTTCTATTTCAAAAAGAAAACAATTTTTTAAAATTTTGCTGTTTGGACAAGATTTTTTTTCTGCTCGAAACAATATTATTATTTTTGAATCAGCTAAAAAATTACTAAAAAAGAATAAAATGCATATACTAAAGAAAAATAAGGCTAAACTATATATATGTGTATATATATATATATAATATTTTTTAAGTAGTAGATTATGGAACACATTTTAAGAAAAAATATAGATAATCATAAATTTTTTCGATTTGTTATGGAGGGTAGTTATATTCGGGTATTTTATGAGTTCAGTTATATATATCCATTGTGAGTTATAATCAATGAGTTCTTTCGTATTGTGATCACTTTAGATATGCAATTATGTAAATAGTTTTTCAGGTGAACTTATTTTTAATCTTTTTTATTTGATTACAGGTGTGAATGATAATTGACCTTGAAATTGATTCCAAAAGCAACACATATATAAGCTTCAACCTTAGATGTTATATTATCAATAGAATTTTAACAATAAAGCTATACTTTATTTATGATTTTTTTTATTATTGTATATTTAATTGGTTAGTTTCTTTATTTATTTTAAAATAATATACATATATTTATAGATATATTCTGTGCATCGCACGGGTCAAAATGGTGACATGATTGTTGACTGTAAAATTAATAAGAATGACATGTATAGATTATGATGTTATTAATATTATTAAATAAATAAATAGATATCAATATTTAATTTGTTAATTATTATTAAATAAATAAAAATAAAATGTTAATTTATTTTTTAATATATTAATTTTTAGTGTGTCCGTCTAAGGCCACGTGGGCCCGCACAGCGAGCCTTGGGTTTAAAAAGAGGGGCCTTACCTATGATCAGTTTTTTATTAATTAATATTTATTAATATATTAAAATGTTATTTAATATTTATTATTAGTGAGACGGTAAAGGAAGAAGATGAAGACATGAAGTGAGATGGTGAAGGAAGAGGAAGAGCAACGTTGAAAAGACTGGTTGTAAATTGTAGTTGTATAGGTCTAAATTAGGTTTAAAATAATAAAGGGTATAATGGAAAATATTAAATTTTATTGAGGGTATTTTTGCCATAAATTATTTAAATTTCAGCTTCTGCTACTAGCTAGAAAAAGAAGCTCCAATTTCTAACTTCTGCTTAAAGCTAAAATTTTAGCACACTTTTTTAAAATAAGTGATTATTAAAAAAATAAGTGCTTCTTTTTTAAAAATAAGCATGCACAAACAAGCTCTTACCTGCACTTGATAAACTAAGAAGCCAAGACATATGGATTTTATTTTGAGGCTGAAATTTGAATTTTGCACTAATTCATATGATTGTTAATTAAATAGTTATTTGTGCCTCTAAGTTTTGTCTTTTTTCATAATTTTTTTTAATTATAAAAGTTGCTTAAATTTTCTGAGTAATTAGTTGCTTCGTTGATGTCTTGCATTTTTTTTCATAATTTTTAGTCATGGTCAACTATATGTTGCTCTCTCACGTGTACGATCACGATCCGGCACTAAGATATTGGTCAGAAATCGGCATGGTGCATCAATTAATACAACTACAAACGTTGTATACAAAGAAATATTTCAGAATGTTAAATAGAATTTTTAGACTCTATAAATTAGCTTCTTATTTGTATTTCTTTCTTTTTGTTTGAATTTGTAACAATTTCTTTTCACATTATATGTCACGACCCCGATTCCAGGTATCCGTGACCGGCACGGGAATAGAATTTAGCCTCTAAACCCGTAAGCCTTATCTATAATCATAAATTATCTAACCTTATATACATTCATCATTCAATATTCACATAGTGTATATAGTGGCCACACCATCATTGGTGGCCTAGATAACCTGCAATCCACGGCGCTCAATGCCGCTTCAGCCCATTTCATGTATATATACACCCATACACTCAGAACATTCACACATAAATATATATACATAGTGATCAAACCCTAAGGGAATGATCTATCCTATTCACACGCAATATACATATAACCTGTCATAATCACACATGTACACCCACACTTACAGTTAAGTATACATAGTGATTACACGCCTCAATACGTGTAATCTATCCTATTCACATGCAGGGGTTTATATTTTTCATCCATCATATACCAAATTACACACATATATATATATATAGCATATACATATTGATCACACACCATTATGTGTGACCTATCCTATTCACATACACAGATATATATATAGTTATAACATGACTTTCCCAACACCCAGAATCCTATCAGTAAGTACATGTGAAGCCGACATGTCTAGATATAGCATAATTCAAAAGCTGTAAATATTTACATCGCATTTACAACTTAGAATATATACAACTCAAAATATTGAAAACTAAATAATCAAAAGATGTCCACCCACGCGAACAAATGCGGTGCAAGTGGATAGATGTCCGTATCACTGTCCGGACGTCGAAGCCCGCCCGATTCCTGTATCTGTAACATTTAAACAGAGGGTGTGAGTCCAACAGACTCAGTGAGAAGCTTCCCATCCTCGGCGTAGCGGCGGGTACCACTACAGCTGGGGGAAGGGAATCACTCACGACCACATGCGCACAAAATTCCAGTTTGTCATATGTTATATAATGATCAGGCAACATTAATTTAACATTTCATCACAGACAAACCTAAGAATCATACTCCTCTATCATGCTACTCATAAGCATTCAATAACTTATAACATTTTATATTAAAAACTATAAATCATACAATCGACCCTAGTGCCACGCTAGGGCAATAGCCTCAACGGGCAAGTCTTTCAAATGCTATGCACCACCCTAGTGCTAGGCTAGGGCAATAGCCACAACGGGCAACCATGTAAATGAAATGCACCACCCTAGTGCCAGGCTAGGGCAATAGCCACAACGGGCAACCATGTAAATGAAATGCACCACCCTAGTGCCAGGCTAGGGCAATAGCCACAACCGGCAAATGTCTGTCGTCATATTTCACTTCTCTTACTTTCAGTGGGCTTTGTGACTCTATCTACCCATTTCTATTCTAATGTATCTTTACCTCGGCAGTGTGAACTTTCCTAGACATTTCTAATCAATTTATGAGTTTTTCTAGTCTTTGCTTAGTACCAACCCTTGATTAGATGATAACCTAACTCTAAGGTATTTCCTAAAGTCATTTACCACGAATCACGTCGACGTGTATAAATAAATTAGTTTCCTTTCCTTAGTAAGTCTCTAATTATTAGGACAAACCAAACTCGAACTAAATCAACATCCTACCCCTTTACTTGTACTGTTCGGCGTGTCCCATGTCATTACATGGACACCCTTCAGTACTACCTCAACTTTAAACAATCACATATACGCAGGTACATTCACATAAATTAGTTTATGAACAACAATAGCATGAAATTTCCTAATAATTCTTACAAACAAGCAAGTAAGCACGTCACGTATTCACATCCTCATTCAACCCTGTAGGGCAAGGATGGGAAACCCCTCACCTGGACGGCTTCCTGTTTCTGGTCCTGGAGTCACTCCTGCTCCAGACGATTCGTGGTTACCTAACAAACATATTTACGTCATTATCATCTTTATTATATGCAAATTGTATGCATATGCCATGCTCATGTCTTTAAATACATTAAACTTTTTGCCAAGAACCAAGTCCTTGGTCTTAACCCTCTTCCTCTCTTTAATACTATTTCCAAGTGTCTCACACTTAATCTCGTCTCTTTATCCCTTTCTTTGAATACTTACTTGAGTCACAAAACCTCAAGACAATTGAGATTAGCCATTACTTTGTACATGTCAAATTAATGTCCACTTCCTCTAGTTAATCCCTTAGGTTAGTTAATTAACTTAGAGTTCCATTAACTAGTGTTCAGGACATTCAACATACTTTTATTTGGGTCTAAATTCGTGTTATTTCCTTTATAACCCCATCGAATTAAAAATCTCCAATTTACCCGTTTTCACCTACAAGTGTCCGTATGTGACTTTTCATAATTTCCATATCCAATTAATGGCCTATGATAGTCATAGCCTCAAATTTTCTATGGTTGCCAATTACCAAACCAATATTTCAACTTATATTCACATACGAACACATGTGGCCTAATATGCTTAAAAATTGGGATTTTACCAATTAAGGGCATTTTACTATTTAAATTGATTCCGGTGTCCATTACGGTCTAACCGAAACTTCTCACCCATAACTTAGCTCCACATTCTAGATTGGATTGAAAAGTGCCTCTTTTAACACCGAATTGGTTTCCGGTTGAGACGGAATTTCTCGGACATTAATCCCTCGCATATTCCAACAATCCCTACCATTCTATAGCACCAATCCAACACACCAATCAATCCCAATTCAATTTATACTACACTTTATCTCTCTTTAAATTCCATTGTCATATGGTTTTCAAATTGGGTAACTTCCATCATCAATTTTTCAATACATAAGCTTCCAACTACCTCTAAACAACCCAATAGCTTCAAATTAGGACCCAAAATAATCAATTCATACCAATTAGGAATTTTCCAAAAATCCCTAAAATAGATAAATTTGGGGTTTGAGGGATTCGGGACTTTTTACCTCGATTCAATCGGATAGGATGATGAAATAGGGTAGAAAGAACTCCTGGTCACCTTCCCCGACTTCGAAACGGCGGATTCCGGCGAAGATTCCGGCGAAAAACACTATTCCCGTCAATTCCCTCTTCCCCTCCGTGAAGCCCGCGCCGGACCACCTTCCTCCGGCGTCCAGCGTCGCCGTCGACAGCTCCGGTCCCGGCGAACGGCGGCGTCGACCTCCGGCTGACTCACGCTCTCACGCTTTTCCCCTTCCCGCCGAAGCCCTTAGCGTCGTGGTCCTCAATTTTTTCTGCTTCACAAATCTCGGCTGCTCCCTCTCTTTGGATGCAAAAGAATTGGGATCATATTACATTAAGGGGGTCACGTGTGTGACCCCCCCCCCCTCCGTCATGTACATATATATATATATTATATATTTCTTTTTTTTTAAAAAACTTGTATATTTATATATATATATATTTAATACATTATTATTTGTTGTTAAAATCAACTTTGGGGTTTATAGACTTACACCCAATATTTTCCGTTAGGTCCTAATTTTGGTCCAAATAGAATTTCATTTGTTTTAAATTTTCTCCTTTTCCTTCCAAATTTAAAATAAAAATTAAATTGGGACCTTAACTTTAATTGAAAAATTTCCGGGTATTACATTATAATTGCAGTGGTGTTTGAGATTGAATTTTGAAATAATGTTTCATTTGTATTGATATAATGTTAATTATTTCAATTGATATAGGTTATCATCTTTTTCTCTTAGTTTATTGATTATGTTAACATCTTCTTCTTTCATAATTAATAATTAATAATATCTGAACAAAAGTACGTAAATAATTAAGTTTTAATTGAATATTATTACAAATTTGTTTTCTTAGAAAACCTGTTGAGTAACCCGTGCAGTGCACAGGTGAATTTTTAGTAATTATATAAAAGAAGAGGCATAAAGCCTCATCATGCCACATAAGCATTTTCAGCATATGCATTCCAGCCACATGGATCTTACTGTACGCCACATAGAACATGATTTGACTGATGACATAGAGTAATTAAATCTGTTATGATTCTGCAATCTATTTTGATTCTATTTAATATTATTTATTTCAATTATTAACAATCCCTTAAATGATGTTATTCTTCATAAATTATCATGATCTTTATTTTTTTTCTCTATTTATCTTTCACATCTTAAATTTTGATTTTTCGTTTTAATACTTTAATTTTTTTAAATAGCTATTTTTTCTCTATTTATCTTCACTACTATTTACAAACACTAAGAAAAATATCACAAAATTCTTCTAACAAATTGAATTTTTTAGATGCAAATAAAAAATTATAAAATAAAGTAAAACAAAAAAAAATCAGATAAACCTATTTTTTTAATCTTAAAAATATATTAAATAATTAAAAAATAATAAAATAAAAATAATTTTAACCCATAAGAAATAAAATAATTTTTTATATTCAAATTTTTTTTTTATGTTTTGATTCTTTGGAATATCTTTCGTGATTCTTTTGATTGATGAATTGTAAAAAAAAATCATAAAATATCTCTAATAATCTTCAAAATTAATTATACTAGCACTAATTAAAATCAATCTTGTTTAAGAATTTTATTTACCATATATATTTCTATCAATTATATTTTATTTATTTACCATATATAAGCATTTTCAGCATATGCATTCCAGCCACATGGATTTTACTGTACACCACATAGAACATGATTTGAGTGATGACATAGAGTAATTAAATCAGTTATGATTCTGCAATCTATTTTGATTCTATTTAATATTATTAATTCCAATTATTAACAATCCCTTAAATGATGTTATTCTTCATAAATTATCATGATCTTTATTTTTTCTCTATTTATCTTTCACATCTTAAATTTTGATTTTATATTTTAATATTTAATTTTTATAAATAGGTATTTTTTCTCTATTTATCTTCACTACTATTTACAAACACTAAGAAAAATATCACAAAATTCTTCTAACAAATTGGATTGCAAATAAAAAATTAGAAAATAAAGTAAAACAAAAAAAATTCAGCTAAACCTATTTTTTTTATCTTAAAAATATATTAAATAATTAAGCAATAATAAAAAGAAAAATAATTTTAACCCATAAGAAATAAAATAATTTTTTATATTCAAAATTTTTTGTTTATGTTTTGATTCTTTGGAATATCTTTTGTGATTCTTTTGATTGATGGGTTGTAAAAAAAATCATAAAATATCTCTAATAATCTTTAAAATTAATTATACCAGCACTAATTAAAATAAATTTTGTTTAAGAATTTTATTTACCATATATATTTCTATCAACTATATTTTATTTATACACAAGTGCCACGTTAGAAATGAATTTATCAAGTTTTAATCCATAAATTAAAAAAAATCAAATAAAATCCATAATTACGTGATAGTAATGTGTCTTAATTGGAAATTAAAATCAGAATCCTTTCAAATTTCATATATCATTAACTTCAAATTTTAAATTTAACTTAATTAAATAACAAAAGAAAAACTTTTTTTTTTGATAAAACAAAAGAAAAACTTGATTTTAGTTTAAAGGAATATTCTTATAAAATATCTTTTCATATATCACTCAACTAATTTAATTAAGGCCAAATTACTCTTTTGGTCATCAATATTTAATTTGTATGAAGTTTAATATTGGTTCTCAACGTTTCAAAAGTTTATTTTAGAAGTTTCATACACATTCTCTCATTTTATTACTCATCTTCATCCCCTAAATCAATTTGATTATTATTATTAAAAATGATATATAACATAATATAATTACAATTCTTATACACCTGTCTTTTTAAGGTTAATCAATCCCATTAATTTTGCTCTTTTATCTAAACATATAACTAATATTTAATTTAGAACCAATCTTCGAATTAGATCCACTGACTATTCAAAAAGTAATAATTAACACCTTAAAATGATTCTGTTAAATAATAATAATATGTTTTGGGTTTTGGAATGGAATTGAATTGAATTGAAAAGAAAAATTGAATTTGAATTGGTGGGTTTGGAATCAAATTGGATTTCTAAGATAAAAAAGTATGTTTGATATAATAAAAATAGAATGAAAAATTTATGAAGAAAAGTGAATTAAAAATATAAAATTAAAATACCCCTCTTAATATATTTTTAATAAATTATATCCGTGCCAAATGCAGCTTTATTACATTAATCAACTGGAGGGGCAAAAAGTTTTTTCCCACATTAATTCCAATTTAAACCAGCAATTAATTCTTTGGTCCTATATATACGAATGACGAGAATTTCTAAGACAGTGTCTACAATAGTGATTGTGACACTTGAAGCATCTGGTCATAGACTGAAACAGTATTGATTGAGTTTAAAAATAGAGAAAAGTAGATAGTAAAATTGTGAATAAGAAAAAGATTGTAAGTTTAGGAACGAAATTGGAAATTGGAAATTGGTGTAAAGTTTAGGGACCTAAAAGGTACTTTTGCCTAAAATGTATGATTTGAATAATATAAGATATAGAGAAAATTTAGATAATGGATATTGTAGTTATCAAAATGTATATTTATATTTGATTGTAACTTAGCTTTTATTATAGTTATTTTATATGATCATTGGTCTCACAATAATATATTTATTTAATAATTAATAAAATATAAAATGAAAAAATTTTATTTTAACCCATAAAAAATAATTTATTTTAACCCATATAACAAATTAAGCAATAACAAAAATTTTTTTAACCCATAAAAAAAAAAAAATTTTTGTATATTCGAAATTGTACTAAATGAACTTGAGGAACTAAATTTGTTATATGTAGATAAAAATTTTGAAAATAAAGTAAAATAAAAATTTTCAGATAAACATATTTTTTTTATTTCAAACATTATAACAATGATTAAAAAATTACAAAATATGTAGTCATAATAATTTAACATAGATTCAGATATGTGCCATTAAAACTAAGATTTCAAATTGATAAAAAGAAAAAGAAAATAAAATGGTAAAAAAAAAAGAAAATAAAAGCCTATAAGAAAGTTGAGCAAATAAACATAATACTTGAATTTAAAAGGCCAAATTATTCTTTTGGTCCTCAACGTTTGCACGAAGTTTAATATTGGTCCTCAACGTTTCAAAAAATTATTTTAGGTCCTCAAAGTTTTGTTTTGGTCAAAATTGGTCCTCTAGCGTAACATCCGTCTGGTTTTGTCATTAAACGTTGACGTGGAAGACTTATGTGGTACACTCTCTCTCCTACGTGTCATATTTAAATGACATGACACCCTCCCTCACTCAAACTCAACAAAACGACGCCGCTTTAATTCAAAACAGAACATTTAAATGAATCAAAATGGCATCGTTTTGTTAAATTTGAGTGAGAGAGGGTGCCATGTCATTTAAATATGACACGTAGGAGATAAAGTGTACCAGATAAGCCTTCCACGTCAACGTTTAATGGAAAAACCAGACGGATGTTACCCTAGAGAACCAATTTTGACCCCAAAAAAAACATTGAGGACCTAAAATAATTTTTTGAAATGTTGAGGACCAATATTAAATTTTGTGCAAACGTTGAGGACCAAAAGAGTAATTTGGCCAATCTAAAAAGATCATGCAGTATAATACCAGCCAGTTTGAATATAGTCATATCAAGATTATTTGTGAAAATATTTATAAACTTAATATCTCATATGAATTGTTACGAAGAGAATTTAATATTCTAATTTTACAAGAAATAAAATTTGCTTCTTTCACCAACATGATAAAGAGAATTGTACTCATAATAAAAATTACCCATTCACTTCTACAATCATGCAAGGTTATTTCCTACATTATATCCGAGTTAAAAATCTCTTAGATTTAATCAATTATGCTATAAATCTATGATGCTATTGGCAAAGTTGTATAAATATTTACAAAGAGACAAAGTGGTGGGAGGCCCATGGTATTGACCAATTAATAATTTTGAAGTATTAGTTTTATATTTTGACAATGCTAGTACTTTTTTTTATGATTAATAATGTGGCTAAGAAGGTGTATAAATATTTAGTCCAAAAATTTATGTTAGTTTATATACTGTGTAAATTATATATCCATCATTGTTCAATAGTTAGCAATTTTAGACAGTGAAAATTTGTAATCAAGACATATGCATTGCATAGCAAAATTCTTGATTATTTATTTTACTATAGTCAATGGTAATATATCGCTTTGAAGATAAAAGTGTAGCTTCTACGTAACAATGTCCCACCAAATTATTATATTATTATATGAATTTAAAAATATATTATTAAAAAAATTATGTAAATACATGTAGACATAACCAGTGCAGGGCACGGGTACAAAGACTAGTATATATTTATAATAAATTGATGTTTTCTTCAAAAGTTTTAAATTTATATAACTATTTAGAACTGATTTTTAAATTATACTAAATCAAATAATTTTTTAATATTAAATAATTTCATTTTAGTCAAATAAATTTGTTGCCCACTAAAATTATTTAGGATCTAATCTTATTTTAATTATAGGTGAATTTTTATTTATAAAAATCACATGGAAATTAATATAACTATTTTTCAAATAAAAAGTTAAATATGTTTAAAATAATTTATTTTTATTAATCTTATTCATTTAATTATATTTTACATTTTTATATAATTTTTTTATTTGTGCATAGCACGGGAATAATACTAGTAAACAAGAATAGAAGTTTTTTTAAAAAAAAAGGAGAATAAAAGGCCTTGAACTGGGCTAGTTATATTAAGCAACATACCAAGGCCCACGGTTTCCCAGATATACTTACCATGAAGTCCAAAATCATGTAACATGCTAAAGGCCTGACATTAGATTAATCTAAAAGATTAATACCAATAAACAGAGTTAAATGAAGAGAGTATTTTTTTTATATCAGAAATAAATGTATATTTTTACTTCACACTAATCCATTCCAACCCGTCTTGCTCAAAGAGCTTCAAGCAGCCATGAGGGTCTTGATCAAACACATGAATACCAAGAGGAAGAGAGAGGCCTAATTTGGCCATGAAGTCAGCCACCTGGTTGCACTCCCTATACACATGCTTCACCATGACAATCCAAGGACGCGAGACGAGTTGCTTTATGCGAGAAATCAGAGGCGTACACGGCTGAAACCCATTTGAATTCTCCAAGGTAGCCTAAAAGACAATTAGGGGTCTCATTAATGCAACAATATTTAACGGAACCAAAAATTTGCCTAAGATTTAGGCTACGTTTGGTTGGAGAAAAGTTTAGAATTGAAATTGGAATTGAAATTAGAATTGGAATTGGAATTGATGAAATAGAATTGGAATTGAATTATTTGAATTGAAAAGTGTGTTTGGTATGAAAAATAGAATTGAAAATTTGGAATAGGGTGCGAGATAAAAAGACTAAAATACCCTTCATTAAATATTAAAAATATAATTTTTTTAATATATTACAATTTCCAACGGTAACGTACCCATTGCTTCACATCTGTATTCCACTTTACTAACCACACTCATCAGTCATCAATGAAAAGCAAGAGTTTTGTGGTTAGTGGTGAGTGGTGTGCTTCATTGATGAGTCTCTCCCTCTTTTCTGCAACTATGGGGTTTTCCTTTTGCTCTATACAACATCGCACAACAGCTTCGTAATCCTCAATTAACTTCTTACATTACACTTAGCCTATTCCTATTCCTATGCTTTCAACGAATTTGCCTCTTCTGCTTTCGTAGAGGTCTGTATCTTCGTCTCTATGCTTTTCTATTTCTGTGCTCATATACATATGTGTCTGTTTGAATCAAGCCATTTCAAAAATGCAATCTTCTTCTTCTTCCTTCTTCTAAGATTTTTCTAACCCTAGCCTTCCTCCATAGCTGGCGGCCACTTCCTTTGGAGCATGAAGCAAGCACAAAGGTTCTTCTTCTTCTCGATTTCCCAACCTCTTCTTCACTCTTCTTCCTCTTCCATTCTTCTTCCCACCGTGAATCGAAGAAGAAGAAGAAGAAAGACGGCAGCCCTCTTCTTCTCACCCGGATCTGCTTCGGCTCTGCCTCCGACGGGATTCGCGGCGGCTCCGGCTGTGACGACGGTTAAAATTGATGTTTTCTCTATATGGTGATATCTTTTTCTTCACCATGAAGCTTGATCTGAGTTGGAGTTTTGTTTGGTGGAATTTTTTTTCTTTTACGGAGTTTAGAGTTGGGAAGAAACGATTGTGGACATTGATGATGAACAAGAAGGAAGCAGGAAGATGAAACGATGCAGAAGAGGAGGATAAAAATGTCTTTTTACCTTAATTCCACAAAAAATGGCCCAATTCCATCTAAAAAGTTAAGAATCAGATTCTACATATTTTGCAAAGAAGCATGGAATCCATGAATTCCACATAATCCAATTCTTCATTCAAAATATTGAACCAAACTGATGAATTCCTTAAGGCTATGTTTGGTTCAATTTTTGTATGGAATTAGAATTGGAATTAGGATTGGAATTGGAATTGGAATTGTGATATGTAATTAGAATTGAATTATTTGTATTAAAAAAATGTGTTTTGTATGAAAAGATGGAATTGAAAGTTTGTAAAATAATATGAAATAAAAAGACAAATTTGCATCCCATTAAATATTAAATAATTAATTTTATTTTACATCTAATAAATAATTAAAAAAATAGTGTGTGAAAAAAAAAATCAACGGTACAGAAGCCAAACCCATCCTCTTCTTTTCTTCTTCTATGACCTTTCTCTTTCTCTATCCATGGCCTCTCTCAATCTCTCCTCTAAACTCAGCACTCTCTCTCTGTTTCTTCTCCTCTAAACCCACTACCAAAAGGAAGCATATGCGTCTTCTTCACTTGCTGCCGCCGTCTTCTTCAATCGCCGCCGCCATCTTCATCGTCGCCGTCGCCGTCTTCATCGTCGCTGCCGCCGTTGGTAGTATGCTGTCTTCGCTCTTGTTCGTCTTCCATTCTTCTTCTCCTTCTTCATCTTTTTCTTTTTCTTTTTTCCACTGTTCCCCACTCCCTGTGTGTCGCTTGGATGGTTGTACAAAATTATTCTTTTCTCCATTAAAGGTAATGTTACAATGTGAGTCTTGTTTCAGTAATATCTTTCAACGGGCAAAAAACCTACAACAATGTCACTCCAATCCATCTTTTAATTGAGACTTTCCATTTCCAGCAATGTTGTTTCTGATTCAGTAATATCCAACTGGCAGTGAGATATTATTACAATATCCTTGATTGATTTTCTCATAACCGTTGGAACCAATTCCAATTGAGACTTCCATTTAATTCCCTCAATGATGTTTCAGATTCAGTAATATCTTCCAACTGGCAGTGAGATATTATTACAGTATCCTTGATTGATTTTCTCACAACCGTTGGAACCCATTCTAATTGAGACTTCCATTTAATTCCCTCAATGATGTCTCAGATTCAGTAATATCTTCTAACTGGCAGTGAGATATTATTGCAATATCCTTGATTGATTTTCTCATAACCGTTGGAACCAATTCCAATTGAGACTTCCATTTAATTCCCTCAATGATGTTTTAGATTCAGTAATATCTTCCAACTGGCAGTGAGATATTATTGCAATATCCTTGATTGATTTCCTATTACAATATCAGCTTATCTTGCTTACTTCCTAAGCAAGTCTTGTGTCCTTATATATTCTTCAAATTCTTTCTTTGTGGTCTCATCAAAGCTTCACAAGAGAGACCAGAGCTTCTGGAATCTCAACTCTAACTTATCTCTGGTTTGTAGGGAGGGGAAAGTCTTCATAATTCATATGTGAAGGGTGTTTTAACTTCGGGACCAGGAAGAGGTTAGTTCCTATCACTTTTCTGTTGCTAAATTTTGATATCTTCTGAATACTTAAATGGATTTGTAGAATATTTTGTTTCACTGTGCAACCCTGTTAGTCTAGAGTCCTGATGAAAATTTTGATACTACTAACCGCTGTTTCAGATTTACTGTTCGATGGCCTAAGGGCATTTAAGAAGGGATCACCAAATATGAACTCTCTTGTGGGTTTTGGTTCTGTAGCTGCCTTTATCATCAGTTTAGTGAGTCTCTGTCTTAAATTCATATGTTTCATCAGTTCAGTGCATTTTTTCGTTGCTAGTGTTGTTAAATTGAACTTCATCTATTCTGTAGATCTCACTACTTAACCCTGGGATGGCGTGGGATGCATCATTCTTTCATGAGCCGGTGAATTTATAAATTTCATATGGCTTAAGATTTAGTTTGTGTTGATTTCTAATTTCTCACCTGCACACCATTCCATTCCTCGTGTTTTTCTTTTCCTTCTAAATTTATGCTTATAATAAGCTCCTCATGAGGGATTGTGTTTTTTAGCATGCAGGTCATGCTTCCTGGATTCAGGCATCTAGTGGTATGAATGAACTTCTTGTAAGTAATTGTGTCCTCCTCCCTGCATGCTTATTTTAATTGGAAGAAGGAATCCACAAGTTCTATGGCAAGTACAAGAGGTCTTTTACAAAATCAATTGCCTATGTCTACAATTGTCATGATCTTTCCTTGAAGTTCCAAGACACTAGGTCAGGGAAGAAGTATTGTCTATCTTCTGAACTAATGTGAAAATGCTAATATAATTTCTTCGAAAGTCTGGTTCATTCTTTATTGAAATTTCATAGGAGGTCTCTTTGCTTGGATATAAAATGTACCTTTTTCTTTCCCCCTCCCCCACAAAAAATCTTTATTAGATTATGTTTCACTTTGCCTGAATTGAAAGTTGAAGGCATTGGGATTGCCGTACACACACAAAGACACCATAATATAATTAGAACATCTTGAAGACCTTACTTCCTGATTTAAGATGGTATATCTTTGAAATATGTTGTTCATGAGGCAGTTTCTTGCTAATATTAGAAGTCCCTGGACAGGGAAAGGTCATTTCGGGAGGAAGTGTTGTGGATGAATCCATGCTCACAGGAGAATCGCTTCAACTATAAATTGGGTATGCCATAGACTTGAAATTGGTTTAAAATTTTATCCTCTTTTTAACTAAATTTGAATCATTCTTATTTTTCAAATTTGACTATCTATTTCAGGATGGTCCTTTAAAGATTGAAGCTACTTCTGCTGGCTCCAAGACAATGATGTCAAGAATTGTCGGCATGGTTAGTATATCATCACTTAATGGTCTAATGATCAGACACTATATTGTGAATAATAAAATTTTCAGTTTCTTCTGGCATTGTACTTTCTTTTATCCTTAATAGTTGTAAGGACACTACTTCTAATATGTGCTGCCAGACATGTCTGATTTCTTTAATTTGTTAATTGCAAGCATCATGCATTTCGGGAAATAAATTATTATTTACGAGACAATAAATTCAAATGTTTGTGTAGGTTCTTCTTCTTGTTCATGTCATAGAGGGCTTCGATTGTGAGATGAGTATTATTAATGTTAATTAACATTTCTGACTTTGGTTATATATGATCAGTTTTTGCAGCAGGAGCATAGTGGAAGTAATGAATTTTAGGACTTGCCGGCAGTACAGGTTGGATTTAGACTTTGGAGTCTCATTAATTCCCAAGTGAAGTTATGCCCCACAGTGGTCAACAAAATATGCCGTAAAGAAGGATTAGCCACATGGCCACATAGAAAGGTTCCTTTACTCTACTCTATCATCTTCTCTTCATTTTTCTGATTGATAAGTTATACTCATACATAATACGTATGTGGCAGATAAAGAGCATAGTAAAGTTAATAAACATACTGAGAGGGACATTAAATTCAGACGATGCAAGGTCAAGGGCACAAACTCAAGCAGAAATTAGCAGACTTATAGGTTTTGTTGACTTGTCATGTATAAAATTCAAACTTGTGTAAGAGAATTTCTGCAACGTATATTACATCTCTTTTTTGCAATAACTGGTCCATTTGTGTACAGAGTACTGACTCTATCAGGTGTAACATTTGCATTTTGGTAAGTATAGGCTTTTACATCCCAACCAACCTTTATATTTGATCCTGTTTTGTGTTGATTTCAGAATGTGGGAGCTGAGATTGACATAGTGATGTCTACTAGTACTGCTATTATTATTATTACATATATCCCCAACTAAAGATTCGTAGTTACCATTTATCTTTATTTTTCCAAAGGAAAATCCTCACATCTATTATATCTTTTTGTTTCCAGGTATTTCATTGGATCATCTTCAAATCTACTCTATCCATGGCAGGCTATAAATGAAACTTTTGTTTGAAATATAATGGAGGAATAATACTTGCATGCCCTTGAATCTAAAATGATTTCATTCATTGGAAAGCAGCCACCAACTTGAATTTTATGCATTATCAAATCTCTGATAGGTAGGGTGCATTATTCTGAAAACTGAATGTATCATTCAAATTGCATTAGTGTAGATACTATAAAGCAAGTGTGGAAGGTAGGGTCAGAAAAGTGTGTGCATGTAAAATTCATTTTCATGCAGAAAAACAATGAATGTTGTGTTTGTATATAATTTTGAGTTGAAAAAAAGTCTCATCTCGCCTATTTATTTAATTTTTGTAATTTTCCCTTGAATAACGCAATAAACATATGTATTGCAGCAAATGAACAGGGGCAAGAAAAGGACTTGTCATTATAGGTGGAGATGTGCTGGAACGCTTAGCTCTGGACAAGGTAAAAATCCCATATAGACTCCTCTCTCTCCCCCTCACACAAATGCACCAACAAACATATGTTTAGTCAAAGCATCATTATCAAATCATATCATATCAATATGCGTTAAGCGTTTTATCAAAAAAATCACAAGTTGCAACCATCACATCTCCTACTGTGGTTGTACTTGTGTGTACCAACATTTCATTTAATTGTAATATCTTTTCCAAATTCCGAAGAAATTTGACAGTGAAAAAATGTTAAGTTACTACTCTCTGTGGTTTTAGGCTGTGAAAATTTTGCAGGAGTATGTCATGCGATAGGCGGCTTGCTCCCAGTACTTTGCACACCTCAAGCTAATATTCGTCGCCCCCTGGCTCCAGCCACTACTACTGTTATGCATGGTACTATAGTAACTTTTATGTTGGATTTTTCTAATTACACTTTTCTAGTTAGCTATGCAATAGTAATATGATAAGCATTCTTAGCTTTATAATTCACATCACTGAAATTTCAATTCTTTCTTTGTAATTGAAAAAATAGTCCTTACTATTATTGTAACTTCATGCTATTAATATTTATCACAAAAAAATATAATATAAAGTAATTATTATATTTTAAAATAATAATAATAAATAAAATAATAGATAATTGTTCACTATTAGTGTAACTTCATGCTATTTTTATTTTTTCCTTCCTCTCTTCTTTAGACATATTTATATTCCTAATTTGTGACACCTTTATGAAAATACTCCAAAGCTATTGCTATATTCTTCAAAGTTAAAACCTTTTTCTAAATGTACAAAATTAATCTTATGTGCAATAATAAAAGGTAATGTTGTAAAGTGAGTCTTGTGTGTTTTTCTTTCAACCAGAGTAATATATGATGGTTAGAATTTTAGGTCATGCGATAGGCGGCTTGCTCCCAGTACTTCGTGGCGCCCTTCACCCAAATTTTCTATCTCTCCAGTGACTCCCACTAGCTCAACCGCGCCGGACGTTGGCAAGGCAAAGGAGAATGTCACCGTCACCGTCAGGTTCCGACCCCTCAGGTGGTGTACACTACACTGTTGTTTTTTTGGTTTGTGTCACTTGAATTCATGAGGCGGATGGTATTTATTACTTATTTTTATTTATTTATTTTCCAATTCCTTCTTTGGGTTTGAGCAATGCAAGAGAACTCAATAAAGGAGATGAGATAGCGTGGTATGCGGATGGAGATCATATAGTGAGAAACGAGCTAGCACAATCCTTCCGTTGCATATGGTTTTGGTTAGTATCTATTAGCTAACATATATACACCTTTCGTTGAAGTAATATAAAAATTGTCGATTCTTTACTTTTTAAATGTACTTACTGTAAATGCATTGGCTGAGCTTAGCTCGGGTAGATGGGATGGGCTGGACAATTCCCGATGACAATTTTTCCATGTACTAAACGATTAGTGTAAACGTTGTAATTTGTGGAAATGGGCAAAACTTATGAGATACTGCGCCTTGAAATCTGCAGCATACTTCACTTTCATTACGAATAGCTTAGGAGAACATATACTCTGTTTGATTAGTTATGATAATATTTTGCGTGGCAGATAAGGTGTTTGGGCCTGCAACAACCACACGACATGTTTATGATTTGGCTGCTTAGCATGTTATCAATGGTGCCATGGAAGAAATTAATGGTAATGTTTTGTATATTATTTCTACTCATGTATATTCATTATTCAATGTCTTGTTTGTAAAAGGTCAGAGATTAGGAATTAATTGAACCTGGCTGATTTTCTTCTGATGTCAGGCATGAGTCCTGCAAATTTTTAGTTTGTGAGGTTGGATTTAATTGTTGGTGTTTGCTTGCAAGACTTGTTGATGATCAACCTCATACTTGAGGAGTTTGAGTTTATTTTTTTATTTCTGCATGTACTTGTTGATTATCAAAGTTTCTTTGTTTATCTGCAGGTACAGTATTTGCATATGGCGTTACTAGCAGTGGAAAGACACATACCATGCATGTAAGTTAATCATATCCTTCCTCTTGAAGTAGCATCATTCCTGGTGCTAAGGTTTGCAACTCAGCATTGTGGTTGATAGCTCGTCTTGCTATTGATCCTACTCTTTGATTAACACAACACCGTTCATCAAAATGTTAATTATTATTATTTTTTTGCAGGGGGAGCAAAAGTCACCTGGAATTATCCCCCTTGCAGTGAAGGATGTCTTTAGTATTATACAAGCGGTAAATAATTTTTTTCCTCGAGTTGCCTATAAAACCTATTGTTTGGGTGACCAATCTTGTTTGTCAATTTCAGACACCTGGACGAGAATTCCTACTCCGTGTGTCTTATCTTGAGATTTATATTGAGGTGAGCATCTTGTGGTGCATCGTATTTAATTTTCTTCTCTTTGTGAAACTTTACGAAATTGTTAGAGAACAGGCTTTAAGTTGGATGAGGGATAACAATTGACTTAAGATGATAAGTGGTGAAATTTGTAAACATAATTAAATGAAGAATTTTGTTTAAATGACATTTAACCTATTTGAAATGATTACAAGTGGCATTTATGAGATATTGATCTAATACTAGTACAAGAAGCATTAGAAGTTTAAAGCAAACAGATGTTACAGTGATAAAGAAGTAGATTATGGTCCAAGTTATCCTTGTGGCGAAGTGAATAATATTGGCTAGCATCTGTCTTGCTTTCAGTTGTTAAATTATGGTGGGATAAATCAGAAAAGCAGGAGTGGATGTGATCCTTCAAACTAAATGATTTTTCCCTACTTCCCCCTCCCCACTGCCAAAAAAAAAACCTATGTGCATATCCTTACCAATATGTATTTATAACTTAATGGGTATCACCCCCCATATTTTTATAGGTCATCAACGACTTGCTGAATCCTACTGGGCAGGACCTAAGAATACGAGAGGATGCTCAGGTGCATATATTAATGTAGGAAAGTCAAAAGTTGGTCATTATTCATTCTCTGCACTTCATGTCAAAAGTAGTTTAGCTGTCACGGGAATCTTTTGTTTCTTTTCTTTTAAATAAGCACACTCTGTTATCTCCTATGGTTTCTCATCGGCATCTGTCACATCTCTTTGTACTTGATTTTCTATCTATATACCTTACTTAAAGGAGGCTTGGTATGCCAATTAATTGGATATTATAATAAAGATATAAGGCATATAATTTTGGCTGGGTACTTATGTTGAAGGAATCAAAGAGGAAGTTGTGCTATCCCCTGGTCCTGCCCTTTCCTTGATTGTTACGGGGGAAGGTATGGAAACCTTTTGAATTTTGTGTTCCTTTTGCTATCATTTTGTATCTACGGCTACTTTCTGTAAGTTGTAAATCTAATTTTTTTTCCTTTGAAATGTTTTCCTTGATTCTTCTATCATGCTTTAGTAGAACTTCTACCTAAGCATGGCAATCTTTTCCCCTCTAGGTTCCTGTCTAGTTAGGATTTTATTACTTTTAGTAGTTAATCATGGTTTTAAATTTTGAGTTTCATATTTTTGTTCTGATACTTGTTCAGTTGTTCCTGATAATTAATAGATTTTGATATTTTCTTTCCGTATAAATGCAGAGCATAGACATGTTGGTTCTAATAATTTCAATCTAGTTAGCAGTCGAAGCCACACCATATTCACATTGGTATGCAGTCCATACTAGCTATCTTCATATGAATAAATTTTAAATGCATGCTTATTGGCCTATGTTCATACATGCCAATAACAAATTTCTATATCTTACTAAATTATTTCAATTTTTACTTGAATTTGACATGGTAGGTGCACTCTTAAGCTTTTTGTGGCATCGAAGTTATAGTGTTTGATGAATGATTTCAGTTCCATCTATGGATCTACCATGTCAAAATCAATTGGTTATTAATATAATCATTTTGATCGAGCATGACCTTTTAAATGACATCTTATTGTTGTTTTGATTTCTCCATTTTGCTTATCTTCTTTACTGAGTACATTGTTTCTATCAGACTATTGAAAGCAGTTCACACGGGGAAGATACAGGGGAAGAAGATGTGATATTGTCCCATTTGGTAAAGCTCTTTCATAATAAAGGATTCTCAGAATTATACTGTACTGTTTCAATAGATGCCCCTAATATATTTTTTTCCGTGCCAGTTTTAAGCTGTTAATTGAATCCCTCTACCCCCTTTTTCTTCTCCAGCACTTAATTGATCTTGCAGGCTCTGAAAGCTCTAAAATTGAGACAACTGGGTCACGAAGGAAAGAGGGATCATACATTAATAAAAGCTTACTCACTCTTGGAACGGTAGTATTATGCTACTATTTTAGTTGAAACACGCCTTAGGTGGTTTGGTCATGTACAAAGGCGACCGGAAGAGGCTCCGGTACGTAGAGTTGACCAAATGGAAGATAACCTAATAACTAGAGGTAGGGGAAGACCAAAGATAACAATAGGAGAAACGATTAAGAGGGACCTAGCCATACTTAACTTAACCATAGAAATGTGCAAAGATAGAACATGTTGGCGTCGCTTGATCCATATAGCCGACCCCACCTAGTGGGAAAAGGCTTTGTTTGTTGTTGTTGTTTATTGTTGTTTTGTGCATTCTGTTTGCTGTTTGTGTGCTGGATATTGGTCATTTGCAAGTAGGCTCTATCAGTCTCTCACTGTGTTTTTAACACGATACATAAGTTTCAGGTAATTTGAACTGATAGTTATGAACTTTATGTCATTGTGCCTAGTTGCTTATTGATGTGTAACATTATTAAATATTTTTCATCTTTAGTACCTATTGCTTTTGGAATGATTGGTTCTTGGTTTCTAACAATCCCATTAAAAGTTTTGTTCAGTGAAGTAAATAAAAACCTCCTGGTCATTTGTGTTTCTATGTTGCAGGTTATTTCTAAATTAACAGATGGCAAAGCAACTCATATTCCTTATCGAGATTCAAAACTCACTCGTTTATTGCAATCATCCCTTAGTGGCCACGGACAGATTTCTGTTAGTACTATATGATACTTTATAAATTGTTTTCTCTTAAGCAATTTCTTTTGAGATATTTAACAGAGTTGTGTGAGTAATTAATGAAGGAACTGACTTATGATGCTTTGGTTGTTGAAGCTTATTTGCACTGTTACTCCTGCCTCTATCAGTAGTGAAGAGACGCACACTACAAGAAAAAACAGGATTAGCTAGGGAAAAATCCGTAGCTAATCCCTAGCTAATATTAGCTAGGGATTAGCTACGGATTTTTCCCTAGCTAATATTTGGACGCTAATTGCTAGGGATTTTTTTCGTAGCTAATCCCTAGCTAATCCGTAGCTAATCCCTAGCTAAATTTCCTAGCTAATCCGTAGCTAAAATTCCCTAGCTAATCCCTAGCTAAATTACCTAGCTAAGCCGTAGCTAATCCCTAGCTAAATTCCCTAGCTAATCCGTAGTTAATCCCTAGCTAACTCACCCCCTCCAAAAATTGTCGCCGGCGACCTCCTCCACCGGCCTCCGGTGGCCCCTCCGGCGACCCCCTTCGACGACGGCCGCCGGCGACCTCCTCCGGCAACCCCCTTCGACGACGGCCACCGGTGACCTCCTCCACCGCCGGCCGGCGGCCCCCTCCGGCGACCTCCTCCGGCAACCACTTTATATTTTTGAAAAATGGTCCTAGGAGGCCTCGAAGACGGAACATCATGGATGGTAACATTTAGACCAACACATTGAAATTTGCATCCCGAAGTAAGCATGTTGAAATCAAGGCTTCTCAAAACAAGGTGAATTCATGTTAGATGTCTACAATAAGAGTATTCTCTAGCCACTGTGACTTCCTATGGTTAACCTTTTTCTGATTTTCTTGGCTTAGATTATGGATGAGAAGTCTTTGATTAAAAAGTATCGGAGGGAAATTCATGATTTGAAGCAAGAGCTTCAGCAGTTAAAGCATGGTATCATGGAAAATTTCAATGTTGCTGTGTCATCGCAAGAAGATCTGGTTAATTTAAAGCTTCAGGTTTGTAATGTACTGTTGCATATGTCATGAAATGTCTTGATTTCAACCCACTGACAACATTGTGTTTGCTTTGTTCATTGCACATTAAGACTGTATTTTTGGTTGGTGTATTGTTACTTTTCTTCCCATTGACAAACCTTAAATCATGATGCAAAAGCTGGAAGCTGGCCGGTCCATATTGCAGTCAAGATTGGAAGAGGAGGAACAAGCAAAAGCATCATTGATGGGAAGAATTCAGCAACTGACCAAACTAATATTGGTTTCTACAAAGACTGTTATGTCTTCAAGCATTTCTGAAAGGTAGGAGATTAGGAATTAATTAAACCTGGCTGATTTTCCTCTGATGTCAGGCATGAGTCCTGCAAAATCAAAGTTTCTTTGTTTATCTGCAGGTACAGTATTTGCTTATTGTGTTACTAGCAGTGGAAAGACACATACCATGCATGTAAGTTAATCATATCTGATAACTCTATGGAAATAGAGTTAAAGAGGGTGAATTATAAGCCTTTTTTAGAGTATATTGATCATTGGGTGTGAATTTGGTGTGATTTTAGTGATTTACGCATTTTGATATACTAGTGAAGCATGTATCAAGACTTAAGGGAAGTATGCGTGATTGTGATTGATTTTTTTATCTATTTGGCATATTGAGTTAGTGACCAAGGTCTTGATTTAGTTTCTTGAATTTTCAGGTGCCCAATTAGTAATTCAAAAAGCTGAGTTCATGGTTTTGAAGGAGCTGGAGTTAAGTTGAAGTCAACCGGAACTAATTTGGAACCTTTGAATTGAAGAAAAGCTCACTCTTTAAGCTTGGAACAGCGTGACAGCGCTATAGCGCCATCCAACGGCGCTATAGCGCCGTATTAAAGAAAGAACCAAAAATTTTCCAGAGACATAGCGCTATAGCGCCACAAAACAGCGCTATAGCGCCGCAAAGCAGAGACACAGCGCTATAGCGCCGGCCTCAGCGCTATAGCGCCGTGTCGTAGGGCACTTCGGGAATTTCGTATTTTTGCTGGTTTAAAAGGGTTTTGGCTGCGCGTTTTGAAGGAGGGGAGAGCTGGAGAAGAAGCTTGGGGCTGGAGCTGTGCTAGGGCTAGAGTTTTGCAAGTTCTTGGAGTGATTTTCATGGTCCGGAGGCAAGCAAGAAGTTGATTTAGGCCTTGGAAACGGAGTTTTCTTCTTCTTCTTCTTTACACTTATGATTTTTCTGATGTATCACTCTAGGGCTGTGTTTATATTGATGACAATGATAGGCTAGGCTCTTCTTGTCTTAGGATTGTGGTTCCCTAGCATGTAAACTAATGGATTTGTTATTTTGATTGCTTGATTTAATGGATTTTGGTGTTTATTCAACTTTGTGCTTGATGAACCCTATTTGTTTGGCCATCACTTAGGGAAATTAGAGGATTTGGGGTTTCCTTGGGAAAGGACCCATAAATTTAGTCTTTGAGTTGAATACCTCTTGATTGATGTTGATTATTCTTGATTAACTTGATTTGCCCAAGGGATAGGTATATACCCAAGGGCCTTGAGGAGTTGGATTTAGCTTGAACTTAATGCATCTCTTGAACTTAGCTTCCATAGGCATATGTGGAGTTTAATTAGAGAGGTAGAAATTATATAGGATTGGAAGATTCATATAACGAAAATAGGGCTAAGACTAACACCAAACCAATGAATTGAGTAGTGAAAAAAATGGCGTAATTCCATTAGTGAAGTGCTAGGTGAAACTACAATCCTAAGAGCTCTTAATCTCATTTACTCTCTTGACTTATTTTCGCATTGAATTTGCTAAATTGCGTTGTTCGTTTGATTTGAATTAAAACATTCGATTCTGGTTGCTTGACTTAGGTAAAATATGAACGCATTGGTAATTAATTCGTTTTAGATTAGTTCCCTGTGGACGATACTCTACTTATCACTGTATTACTTGTTGGCGGTGTATACTTGCACCGGTTAATTTGGCAACCAACAAGTTTTTGGCGCCGTTGCCGGGGAACTTAGTTGAAATTTAATTGATATTAGTGCTAAATACGCGCCTTAGATCAAGCATTTTATTTTATTTTTCTGATTTTGGTAATTGTTAGTTGAAATTCAGTTGTTTGTGTATCCTTTCAGGTACTCTTTCTAGTGTATGCCTCGTGGTAAGAAGAAGAAGAGAGTTGTTGAAGCTTCACCACCTCCTGTGCGTGGAAGGAAAAGGAGAGGGCGTGCTATCTCTCATTCTCCGGTTAGAAGTCCTATTTCTCCATCTTCACCAGAGAGCATTCATTCTGAAGAAGCTGAAATGGCTGAGCAAAACAACCGCAATGTTTCTGACTATGCAACCACGAAACTTGATGGGTTGCAACATAGTATCCGGAGGCCATCTATTCAAGCAAATAATTTTGAAATCAAGCCGGCTACCATCCAACTTTTGCAAGCTAATGGGCAGTTTGGGGGTTCACCTATTGAAGACCCCAACAACCACATCCTTAATTTTCTGGAGATCTGTGATACTTTCAAGCATAATGGTGTTTCTGATGATGCCATTCGTCTGAGGCTCTTTCCCTTCTCATTAAGGGATAAGGCAAAAGTTTGGCTACAATCATTACCAGAGGGGTCGATCACTACATGGGAAGAGTTGGCCCAACAATTTCTTACTAAGTATTTTCCTCCTGGAAAAACTGCCAAGATGAGAAATGACATAACTTCCTTTGTGCTTTTGGACAATGAAAGTCTCTATGAAGCTTGGGAAAGATTCAAGGAATTATTGAGAAAATGTCCACATCATGGGCTACCAAAATGGCTTCAAGTGCAAACATTCTATAATGGGTTATCTTCTGAGATCAGAACATCCATTGATGCTGCAGCTGGTGGGGCTCTAATGTCCAAACCAGTAGATGCTGCTTACACTTTATTAGAGACAATGTCATCTAACAATCATCAATGGCACTCGGACAGACATGTGCATGCACGAGTTGCTGGAGTACAAGACTCGGATATGTTTCCATCCCTATCTTCTCAAATTGCTGCTTTGACTAAAGAGGTTAAATCTTTGGGTATTCAGGGAGCAGTTAAGGCTGTGAGCCCAATTGTGCAGGCATGTGAGAACTGTGGAGAAATGCACACTTCAGAGCAATGCCCTCTTGTCTTGGAGAGTGTTTAGTATCTGGCGAACAGGAATGCCAATAATCCTTACTCCAACACTTATAATCCGGGGTGGAGAAATCACCCCAATTTCTCTTGGAGTCAGAATCAAGGTGCGGGACCGTCTTCATCTTCACGTCCCAACAATCCACCCGGATTTAATATTGGGGGTTTCAATCAACAAGCCAGAGCACTACCTCCACCTGCTGAGAAGAAGTCATCCTTGGAGGAGATGATGATGTCCTACATGTCTAAGAATGACGCCCTCATGCAAAGTCAAAATGCAGTTATTCAAAATCAAACTGCATTAATCCAAAGCCAAGCATCATCTTTGAGAAATCTTGAGACTCAAATGGGTCAGTTGGCAACTGCTTTGAATAATAGACAGCAAGGTACCCTTCCTAGTGACACTGAGCCTAATCCTAGGAAAGAAGGCAAGGAGCATTGCAATGCAATATTTTTGAGAAGTGGGAAAGAAATAGAAGGGAATCCTGAGACAACGAAATATGAAGCAAGTAAGGAGGTAAAACCATTGGTGATTGAGAAACCAGTTGAAGAGGCACATGGGGACATGCCTAAGAAGGTGCCTACAAATTATAGACCTCCACCACCGTTCCCTCAAAGACTCCAAAAGCATAATTCAGATCAACAGTTCAAGAAAATTTTAGATGTGTTTAAAAAGCTGCATATCAACATACCTTTTGCTGAAGCCTTGGAGCATATGCCTTCTTATGTGAAATTCATGAAGGATATTTTGTCAAAGAAGACGAGATTGGTTGATTTTGAGACCGTAGCTCTCACTGAAGAATGCAGTGCCGTTTTATAAAATAAGCTTCCACCAAAGCTTAAGGATCCAGACAGTTTTAACATTCCCTGCACTATAGGCAATCAGTTTTGTGGCAAAGCTTTATGTGATTTAGTGGCAAGTGTTAACCTAATGCCTCTTTCTATATTCAAGAAGCTAGGTTTAGGGGAAGCTAGCCCCACTACTATTATGTTGCAGATGGCTGATCGATCAATAGCTTATCCGCGAGGCATTATTGAAAATGTGTTAGTGAAGGTTGATAAGCTTATTCTCCCAGCTGATTTCATTGTTCTTGACTACGAGGAAGACAAAAATGTACCAATCATTTTGGGCAGACCATTTCTAGCTACAGGAAGAACTATTATTGATGTGCAGAAAGGTGAGCTGACAATGCGAGTCCAAGATCAAGAGGTAAAATTTAACGTGTTCAAAGCAATGAAGTTGCCAGGAGAAACTGAAGAATGTTTTCATGTTAATGTGGTGGATAATGTGGTAGATTGTTCAGTTCAGGATGATGAATTAAAATACCACCCAATTGATCCTAGTGGAGTTTTCAAGTATCCTTATGCTGAGGCTTGTGATGTTGACTTTGTTGGGTGTGCAAAGATACTAGAAACCCCACCTTGGAAAATCAGAGCACCGCCTTGGTGCCATAAACCTTCACCATCATATTCAAGGGAACAAGATTGGACTTTCATGCAACGGTTGCAAGATAATATAGTCCTTGAAAGTGCTATCACATGGAATTTCTGCAATGCCACGCCAACTCCCTTTACTCCAATTGATCCAGGATAAGAAACAAAATATGAAAGTCTGGCTGAAGTCTTTAAACTTAGCGCTACTTGGGAGGCAACCCAAGACGTCTTGAGTCCCCTTGCTTTTAATTTTAAAGTGTGATTTTGTCTAATTTTGATTGTGTTAGTTAGGTTCCTAGCTAGTTTTTGATTAATTTTTCTTGTTTCAATTACAGGGCAAATGTGGTTGCCAAGCAAGGACCAAATGCACAAAGGGTGAAACTACCAGGATTCAAGGAAACACAATGGAGCATAAAAAGGAGAATTAGGATGGCTTATCTAGAGGCGCAAACTCAGCACCTCACAGCTTGTAATGGTGTCATTCACCAAAACTTCTGAGAATTTGTGAAGTACACCAATGGAGACAAGCTGGACCCGCACTACCAAGATCTGCCGCCTCCTCCAGAGCACTGATTCAGGATGCCCCTGCTACCTTTATCCCTGTTTTTGTTTTTGTCTTTGTCTTTGTTTTTGCTTTAGTTGTGCTTTTGTGTTGCTTTCTTGTGTTTTCTGAGAACTTGTGATAATATTACTGGTACCCATCAGTATATTGAGATTACTGTAATATTCATTTGCTTATGCTTGGTGGGACTAGTGATTTGAATTATCCCTGTAATCATTTAATTTTGTTGGATTCTGTTCTTTTGTTCTGTTTTGTTTTGTTTGTTTGTTTATGACACCAAATGTCTTATACTTTCTAGTTGACCCAGGTACCCATTCCCTTTGCCCAATTTATATGTTTTGAACATTGGGACAATGTTCATTTTAAGTTTGGGGGTGGGGAAGATTTTCTTATGAACTCTCCTAAATTTGGGCTTTTGTTAAATTCAGGGCAAATTTTATTTAGTTTGAACTTAAATGTTTGCATTTTTCTTTTCCTTTGGCTTCATTTTGATTTAACTCCAATGAGGAAATTAGTTGCATTCTTTTGCAATTAATGGAAAACCTTGTTCTTGTTCATCATTACTTAGTTCCTTAATTAGTGATTTATTTTGCACATATTTCTGGAAAATTTTCACGCACAAGATAACTAGTGGGATCAAATGCATGTTTAGAGGAAAGGAATAACAGGACTTAGGTTGCATAATTAATTTAACTTTGGGACTCTAGAACTTATCTCATACTCTTTCGAGGCGAAATCCTAGGCAATGCATGAACTAGGGATATGATTTAGGCAGTTCTTTCTGCGTTTGAGCCTTTCAAGACTACCCTTATTCATTTACTCCCTAGCACCCTACTGTTGAGCCTAATGTGAAAAACCATAAATTAATTTCTTTGGTAGCCGCATGAGCCACCCCTCTAACCCGAAAAACAAAGAACACACCTTTCAAGAGGTTAGTTGAAGCACATGCCTAGATAGGAGAATGAAGGAAAAGAAAGAAAGAAAAACATAGTTAGTAACTATGTAACAAGGGAAAGGTGAATAAAAGAAAGAAAAGTTGCCGTGTATAGGTAACGGAAAAAAAATAGAAAATGTAAAGTAAAGAAAAATATCTATGCTTGTGGAAACGGGAAGTTCCCGTGTGGCGATTTGTGCTTTGAAGTAAATTTTTGCTAACTCTTGAATTTGTTTGAATCCTAATCCTTTTCTTGTTAGCCCAAACCCTTGGCCATGTTACAAGCCTAATAAGTCCTAAGGATCTTAAGTTCATGTGTTGTCTACATTAGTGGAGAAAGAGTAGAAAGTTAAGCATATGAAGTCTCAATCTTGAGTTGTTAAGCAATCAAGGTAATGCTAAACTAAACCAATAAATCATGTAGGAGAAATCGTTAGTTATCAGCACACACACACTCCAGAAGTAGGCAAGAAACTTGTCCCTAATTTTGAATCTTTTTATTAATGAGCTTGGATAAGTGAGTTTTCTGTTAATAGCAGTGAAGGATGTAGCAGCTGAGGATCCAAGTAAGTCATTTATGAAGCTTTTATGGGAATTGGTGAATGCATTTATCCTTTTTGCATGATTTTGATTTGCCCGAGGACGAGCAAAGGTTTAAGTTTGGGGGTGTGATAACTCTATGGAAATAGAGTTAAAGAGGGTGAATTATAAGCCTTTTTGAGAGTATATTGATCATTGGGTGTGAATTTGGTGTGATTTTAGTGATTTACGCATTTTGATATACTAGTGAAGCATGTATCAAGACTTAAGGGAAGTATGCGTGATTGTGATTGATTTTTTTATCTATTTGGCATATTGAG
Organism: Senna tora; assembly: GCA_014851425.1. Taxonomy (NCBI): domain Eukaryota; kingdom Viridiplantae; phylum Streptophyta; class Magnoliopsida; order Fabales; family Fabaceae; genus Senna; species Senna tora. The sequence continues at coordinate 4,474,462 of CM026262.1, read as the reverse complement.
TTAGTGACCAAGGTCTTGATTTAGTTTCTTGAATTTTCAGGTGCCCAATTAGTAATTCAAAAAGCTGAGTTCATGGTTTTGAAGGAGCTGGAGTTAAGTTGAAGTCAACCGGAACTAATTTGGAACCTTTGAATTGAAGAAAAGCTCACTCTTTAAGCTTGGAACAGCGTGACAGCGCTATAGCGCCATCCAACGGCGCTATAGCGCCATCCAACGGCGCTATAGCGCCATCCAACAGCGCTATAGCGCCGTATTAGAGAAAGAACCAAAAATTTTCCAGAGACATAGCGCTATAGCGCCACAAAACAGCGCTATAGCGCCGCAAAGCAAAGACACAGCGCTATAGCGCCGTAAAACAGCGCTATAGCGCCGCAAAGCAGAGACACAGCGCTATAGCGCCGTAAAACAGCGCTATAGCGCCGGCCTCAGTGCTATAGCGCCATAACCAGCGCTATAGCGCCGTGTCGCAGGGCACTTCGGGAATTTCGTATTTTTGCTGGTTTAAAAGGGTTTTGGCTGCGCGTTTTGAAGGAGGGGAGAGCTGGAGAAGAAGCTTGGGGCTGGAGCTGTGCTAGGGCTAGAGTTTTGCAAGTTCTTGGAGTGATTTTCATGGTCCGGAGGCAAGCAAGAAGTTGATTTAGGCCTTGGAAACGGAGTTTTCTTCTTCTTCTTCTTTACACTTATGATTTTTCTGATGTATCACTCTAGGGCTGTGTTTATATTGATGACAATGATAGGCTAGGCTCTTCTTGTCTTAGGATTGTGGTTCCCTAGCATGTAAACTAATGGATTTGTTATTTTGATTGCTTGATTTAATGGATTTTGGTGTTTATTCAACTTTGTGCTTGATGAACCCTATTTGTTTGGCCATCACTTAGGGAAATTAGAGGATTTGGGGTTTCCTTGGGAAAGGACCCATAAATTTAGTCTTTGAGTTGAATACCTCTTGATTGATGTTGATTATTCTTGATTAACTTGATTTGCCCAAGGGATAGGTATATACCCAAGGGCCTTGAGGAGTTGGATTTAGCTTGAACTTAATGCATCTCTTGAACTTAGCTTCCATAGGCATATGTGGAGTTTAATTAGAGAGGTAGAAATTATATAGGATTGGAAGATTCATATAACGAAAATAGGGCTAAGACTAACACCAAACCAATGAATTGAGTAGTGAAAAAAATGGCGTAATTCCATTAGTGAAGTGCTAGGTGAAACTACAATCCTAAGAGCTCTTAATCTCATTTACTCTCTTGACTTATTTTCGCATTGAATTTGCTAAATTGCGTTGTTCGTTTGATTTGAATTAAAACATTCGATTCTGGTTGCTTGACTTAGGTAAAATATGAACGCATTGGTAATTAATTCGTTTTAGATTAGTTCCCTGTGGACGATACTCTACTTATCACTGTATTACTTGTTGGCGGTGTATACTTGCACCGGTTAATTTGGCAACCAACAAGTTTTTGGCGCCGTTGCCGGGGAACTTAGTTGAAATTTAATTGATATTAGTGCTAAATACGCGCCTTAGATCAAGCATTTTATTTTATTTTTCTGATTTTGGTAATTGTTAGTTGAAATTCAGTTGTTTGTGTATCCTTTCAGGTACTCTTTCTAGTGTATGCCTCGTGGTAAGAAGAAGAAGAGAGTTGTTGAAGCTTCACCACCTCCTGTGCGTGGAAGGAAAAGGAGAGGGCGTGCTATCTCTCATTCTCCGGTTAGAAGTCCTATTTCTCCATCTTCACCAGAGAGCATTCATTCTGAAGAAGCTGAAATGGCTGAGCAAAACAACCGCAATGTTTCTGACTATGCAACCACGAAACTTGATGGGTTGCAACATAGTATCCGGAGGCCATCTATTCAAGCAAATAATTTTGAAATCAAGCCGGCTACCATCCAACTTTTGCAAGCTAATGGGCAGTTTGGGGGTTCACCTATTGAAGACCCCAACAACCACATCCTTAATTTTCTGGAGATCTGTGATACTTTCAAGCATAATGGTGTTTCTGATGATGCCATTCGTCTGAGGCTCTTTCCCTTCTCATTAAGGGATAAGGCAAAAGTTTGGCTACAATCATTACCAGAGGGGTCGATCACTACATGGGAAGAGTTGGCCCAACAATTTCTTACTAAGTATTTTCCTCCTGGAAAAACTGCCAAGATGAGAAATGACATAACTTCCTTTGTGCTTTTGGACAATGAAAGTCTCTATGAAGCTTGGGAAAGATTCAAGGAATTATTGAGAAAATGTCCACATCATGGGCTACCAAAATGGCTTCAAGTGCAAACATTCTATAATGGGTTATCTTCTGAGATCAGAACATCCATTGATGCTGCAGCTGGTGGGGCTCTAATGTCCAAACCAGTAGATGCTGCTTACACTTTATTAGAGACAATGTCATCTAATAATCATCAATGGCACTCGGACAGACATGTGCATGCACGAGTTGCTGGAGTACAAGACTCGGATATGTTTGCATCCCTATCTTCTCAAATTGCTGCTTTGACTAAAGATGTTAAATCTTTGGGTATTCAGGGAGCAGTTAAGGCTGTGAGCCCTTTTGTGCAGGCATGTGAGAACTGTGGAGAAATGCACACTTCAGAGCAATGCCCTCTTGTCTTGGAGAGTGTTCAGTATCTGGCGAACATGAATGCCAATAATCCTTACTCCAACACTTATAATCCGGGGTGGAGAAATCACCCCAATTTCTCTTGGAGTCAGAATCAAGGTGCGGGACCGTCTTCATCTTCACGTCCCAACAATCCACCCGGATTTAATATTGGGGGTTTCAATCAACAAGCCAGAGCACTACCTCCACCTGCTGAGAAGAAGTCATCCTTGGAGGAGATGATGATGTCCTACATGTCTAAGAATGACGCCCTCATGCAAAGTCAAAATGCAGTTATTCAAAATCAAACTGCATTAATCCAAAGCCAAGCATCATCTTTGAGAAATCTTGAGACTCAAATGGGTCAGTTGGCAACTGCTTTGAATAATAGACAGCAAGGTACCCTTCCTAGTGACACTGAGCCTAATCCTAGGAAAGAAGGCAAGGAGCATTGCAATGCAATATTTTTGAGAAGTGGGAAAGAAATAGAAGGGAATCCTGAGACAACGAAATATGAAGCAAGTAAGGAGGTAAAACCATTGGTGATTGAGAAACCAGTTGAAGAGGCACATGGGGACATGCCTAAGAAGGTGCCTACAAATTATAGACCTCCACCACCGTTCCCTCAAAGACTCCAAAAGCATAATTCAGATCAACAGTTCAAGAAAATTTTAGATGTGTTTAAAAAGCTGCATATCAACATACCTTTTGCTGAAGCCTTGGAGCATATGCCTTCTTATGTGAAATTCATGAAGGATATTTTGTCAAAGAAGACGAGATTGGTTGATTTTGAGACCGTAGCTCTCACTGAAGAATGCAGTGCCGTTTTATAAAATAAGCTTCCACCAAAGCTTAAGGATCCAGACAGTTTTAACATTCCCTGCACTATAGGCAATCAGTTTTGTGGCAAAGCTTTATGTGATTTAGTGGCAAGTGTTAACCTAATGCCTCTTTCTATATTCAAGAAGCTAGGTTTAGGGGAAGCTAGCCCCACTACTATTATGTTGCAGATGGCTGATCGATCAATAGCTTATCCGCGAGGCATTATTGAAAATGTGTTAGTGAAGGTTGATAAGCTTATTCTCCCAGCTGATTTCATTGTTCTTGACTACGAGGAAGACAAAAATGTACCAATCATTTTGGGCAGACCATTTCTAGCTACAGGAAGAACTATTATTGATGTGCAGAAAGGTGAGCTGACAATGCGAGTCCAAGATCAAGAGGTAAAATTTAACGTGTTCAAAGCAATGAAGTTGCCAGGAGAAACTGAAGAATGTTTTCATGTTAATGTGGTGGATAATGTGGTAGATTGTTCAGTTCAGGATGATGAATTAAAATACCACCCAATTGATCCTAGTGGAGTTTTCAAGTATCCTTATGCTGAGGCTTGTGATGTTGACTTTGTTGGGTGTGCAAAGATACTAGAAACCCCACCTTGGAAAATCAGAGCACCGCCTTGGTGCCATAAACCTTCACCATCATATTCAAGGGAACAAGATTGGACTTTCATGCAACGGTTGCAAGATAATATAGTCCTTGAAAGTGCTATCACATGGAATTTCTGCAATGCCACGCCAACTCCCTTTACTCCAATTGATCCAGGATAAGAAACAAAATATGAAAGTCTGGCTGAAGTCTTTAAACTTAGCGCTACTTGGGAGGCAACCCAAGACGTCTTGAGTCCCCTTGCTTTTAATTTTAAAGTGTGATTTTGTCTAATTTTGATTGTGTTAGTTAGGTTCCTAGCTAGTTTTTGATTAATTTTTCTTGTTTCAATTACAGGGCAAATGTGGTTGCCAAGCAAGGACCAAATGCACAAAGGGTGAAACTACCAGGATTCAAGGAAACACAATGGAGCATAAAAAGGAGAATTAGGATGGCTTATCTAGAGGCGCAAACTCAGCACCTCACAGCTTGTAATGGTGTCATTCACCAAAACTTCCGAGAATTTGTGAAGTACACCAATGGAGACAAGCTGGACCCGCACTACCAAGATCTGCCGCCTCCTCCAGAGCACTGATTCAGGATGCCCCTGCTACCTTTATCCCTGTTTTTGTTTTTGTCTTTGTCTTTGTTTTTGCTTTAGTTGTGCTTTTGTGTTGCTTTCTTGTGTTTTCTGAGAACTTGTGATAATATTACTGGTACCCATCAGTATATTGAGATTACTGTAATATTCATTTGCTTATGCTTGGTGGGACTAGTGATTTGAATTATCCCTGTAATCATTTAATTTTGTTGGATTCTGTTCTTTTGTTCTGTTTTGTTTTGTTTGTTTGTTTATGACACCAAATGTCTTATACTTTCTAGTTGACCCAGGTACCCATTCCCTTTGCCCAATTTATATGTTTTGAACATTGGGACAATGTTCATTTTAAGTTTGGGGGTGGGGAAGATTTTCTTATGAACTCTCCTAAATTTGGGCTTTTGTTAAATTCAGGGCAAATTTTATTTAGTTTGAACTTAAATGTTTGCATTTTTCTTTTCCTTTGGCTTCATTTTGATTTAACTCCAATGAGGAAATTAGTTGCATTCTTTTGCAATTAATGGAAAACCTTGTTCTTGTTCATCATTACTTAGTTCCTTAATTAGTGATTTATTTTGCACATATTTCTGGAAAATTTTCACGCACAAGATAACTAGTGGGATCAAATGCATGTTTAGAGGAAAGGAATAACAGGACTTAGGTTGCATAATTAATTTAACTTTGGGACTCTAGAACTTATCTCATACTCTTTCGAGGCGAAATCCTAGGCAATGCATGAACTAGGGATATGATTTAGGCAGTTCTTTCTGCGTTTGAGCCTTTCAAGACTACCCTTATTCATTTACTCCCTAGCACCCTACTGTTGAGCCTAATGTGAAAAACCATAAATTAATTTCTTTGGTAGCCGCATGAGCCACCCCTCTAACCCGAAAAACAAAGAACACACCTTTCAAGAGGTTAGTTGAAGCACATGCCTAGATAGGAGAATGAAGGAAAAGAAAGAAAGAAAAACATAGTTAGTAACTATGTAACAAGGGAAAGGTGAATAAAAGAAAGAAAAGTTGCCGTGTATAGGTAACGGAAAAAAAAATAGAAAATGTAAAGTAAAGAAAAATATCTATGCTTGTGGAAACGGGAAGTTCCCGTGTGGCGATTTGTGCTTTGAAGTAAATTTTTGCTAACTCTTGAATTTGTTTGAATCCTAATCCTTTTCTTGTTAGCCCAAACCCTTGGCCATGTTACAAGCCTAATAAGTCCTAAGGATCTTAAGTTCATGTGTTGTCTACATTAGTGGAGAAAGAGTAGAAAGTTAAGCATATGAAGTCTCAATCTTGAGTTGTTAAGCAATCAAGGTAATGCTAAACTAAACCAATAAATCATGTAGGAGAAATCGTTAGTTATCAGCACACACACACTCCAGAAGTAGGCAAGAAACTTGTCCCTAATTTTGAATCTTTTTATTAATGAGCTTGGATAAGTGAGTTTTCTGTTAATAGCAGTGAAGGATGTAGCAGCTGAGGATCCAAGTAAGTCATTTATGAAGCTTTTATGGGAATTGGTGAATGCATTTATCCTTTTTGCATGATTTTGATTTGCCCGAGGACGAGCAAAGGTTTAAGTTTGGGGGTGTGATAACTCTATGGAAATAGAGTTAAAGAGGGTGAATTATAAGCCTTTTTGAGAGTATATTGATCATTGGGTGTGAATTTGGTGTGATTTTAGTGATTTACGCATTTTGATATACTAGTGAAGCATGTATCAAGACTTAAGGGAAGTATGCGTGATTGTGATTGATTTTTTTATCTATTTGGCATATTGAGTTAGTGACCAAGGTCTTGATTTAGTTTCTTGAATTTTCAGGTGCCCAATTAGTAATTCAAAAAGCTGAGTTCATGGTTTTGAAGGAGCTGGAGTTAAGTTGAAGTCAACCGGAACTAATTTGGAACCTTTGAATTGAAGAAAAGCTCACTCTTTAAGCTTGGAACAGCGTGACAGCGCTATAGCGCCATCCAACGGCGCTATAGCGCCATCCAACAGCGCTATAGCGCCGTATTAGAGAAAGAACCAAAAATTTTCCAGAGACATAGCGCTATAGCGCCACAAAACAGCGCTATAGCGCCGCAAAGCAAAGACACAGCGCTATAGCGCCGTAAAACAGCGCTATAGCGCCGCAAAGCAGAGACACAGCGCTATAGCGCCGTAAAACAGCGCTATAGCGCCGGCCTCAGTGCTATAGCGCCATAACCAGCGCTATAGCGCCGTGTCGCAGGGCACTTCGGGAATTTCGTATTTTTGCTGGTTTAAAAGGGTTTTGGCTGCGCGTTTTGAAGGAGGGGAGAGCTGGAGAAGAAGCTTGGGGCTGGAGCTGTGCTAGGGCTAGAGTTTTGCAAGTTCTTGGAGTGATTTTCATGGTCCGGAGGCAAGCAAGAAGTTGATTTAGGCCTTGGAAACGGAGTTTTCTTCTTCTTCTTCTTTACACTTATGATTTTTCTGATGTATCACTCTAGGGCTGTGTTTATATTGATGACAATGATAGGCTAGGCTCTTCTTGTCTTAGGATTGTGGTTCCCTAGCATGTAAACTAATGGATTTGTTATTTTGATTGCTTGATTTAATGGATTTTGGTGTTTATTCAACTTTGTGCTTGATGAACCCTATTTGTTTGGCCATCACTTAGGGAAATTAGAGGATTTGGGGTTTCCTTGGGAAAGGACCCATAAATTTAGTCTTTGAGTTGAATACCTCTTGATTGATGTTGATTATTCTTGATTAACTTGATTTGCCCAAGGGATAGGTATATACCCAAGGGCCTTGAGGAGTTGGATTTAGCTTGAACTTAATGCATCTCTTGAACTTAGCTTCCATAGGCATATGTGGAGTTTAATTAGAGAGGTAGAAATTATATAGGATTGGAAGATTCATATAACGAAAATAGGGCTAAGACTAACACCAAACCAATGGATTGAGTAGTGAAAAAAATGGCGTAATTCCATTAGTGAAGTGCTAGGTGAAACTACAATCCTAAGAGCTCTTAATCTCATTTACTCTCTTGACTTATTTTCGCATTGAATTTGCTAAATTGCGTTGTTCGTTTGATTTGAATTAAAACATTCGATTCTGGTTGCTTGACTTAGGTAAAATATGAACGCATTGGTAATTAATTCGTTTTAGCTTAATTCCCTGTGGACGATACTCTACTTATCACTGTATTACTTGTTGGCGGTGTATACTTGCACCGGTTAATTTGGAAACCAACAATATCCTTCCTCTTGAAGTAGCATCGTTCCTGGGCCTAAGGTTTGCAACTCAGCCTCGTGGTTGATAGCTCGTTTTGCTATTGATCCAACTCTTTGATTAACACATCTTGTTTGTATTATACAAGAGGTAAAGAAATTTTTAGAGAACAGGCTTTAAGTTGGATGAGGGATAACAATTGACTTAAGATGATAAGTGGTGAAATTTGTAAACATAATTAAATGAAGAATTTTGTTTAAATGACATTTAACCTATTTGATATAATTACAAGTGGCATTTATGAGATATTGATCTAATACTAGTACAAGAAGCATTAAAAGTTTAAAGCAGACAAATATTAAAGTGATAAAGAAGTAGACTATGGTCCAAGTTATCCTTGTGGTGAAGTGAATAATATTGGCGAGCATCTGTCTTGCTTTCAGTTGTTAAATTATGGTGGGATAAATCAGAAAAGCAGGAGTGGACCCAGAAAAACACCTGTGTCTTTTGTGCAATGTTATTTGCAAATGCAGATGTGATCCTTCAAACTAATTGATTTTTCCCTACTTCCCCCTCCCCAACAACAACAATCAAAGCCTTTTCCCACTAGGTGGGGTCGGCTACATCCCCCTCCCCACTACCGAAAAAAAAACCTATGTGCATATCCTTATCAATATGTACTTATAACTTTATGGGTATCACCCCCCATATTTGTCTGTTGTAGGTCATCAACGACTAGCCGAATCCTATTGGGCAGAACCTAAGAATACGAGAGGATGCTCAGGTGCATATATTAATGTAGGAAAGTCAAAAGTTAGTCATTATTCATTCTCTGCGCTTCATGTCAAAAGTAGTTTAGCTGTCACAGGAATCTTTTGTGTTTCTTTTCTTTTAAATAAGCACACTCTGTTATCTCCTATGGTTTCTCATCGGCATCTGTCACATCTCTTTGTACTTGATTTTCTATCTATATACCTTACTTAAAGGAGGCTTGGTATGCCAATTAATTGGATATTATAATAAAGATATAAGGCATATAATTTTGGCAGGGGACTTATGTTGAAGGAATCAAAGAGGAAGTTGTGCTATCCCCTGGTCATGCCCTTTCCTTGATTGCTACGGGGGAAGGTATGGAAACCTTTTCAATTTTATGTTCCTTTTGTTATCATTTTGTATCTATGGCTACTTTCTGTAAGTTGTAAATCTAATTTTTGTTTGAAATATAATGGAGGAATAATACTTCATTGCCCTTGTATCTAAAATGATGTCATTCATTGGAAAGCAGCTACCAACTTGGATTTTATGCATTATCAAATCTCCGATAGGTAGGGTGCATTATTCTGAAAACTGAATGTATCATTCAAATTGCATTAGTGTAGATACTAGAAATCAAGTGTGGAAGGTATGGTCAGAAAAGAGTGTGCATGTAAAATTCATTTTCATGCAGAAAAACAATGAATGTTGTGTTTGTATATACTTTTGAGTTGAAAAAAAAGTCTCATCTCGCCATTTTATTTAATTTTTGTAATTTTCCCTTGAATAACGCAATAGACATATGTATTGCAGCAAATGAACAGGGGCAAGAAAATGACTTGTCATTATAGGTGGAGATGTGCTGGAACGCTTAGCTCTGGACAAGGTAAAAATCTCATATAGACTCCTCTCTCTCTCCCTCACACAAATGCACCAACAAGCATATGTTTAGTCAAAGCATCATTATCAAATCATATCATATCAATATTTTCTTTTGGCCAAAATATCATATCAATATGAGTTAAGCGTTTTATCAAAAAAATCACAAGTTGCAACCATCACATCTCCTACTGTGGTTGTACTTCTGTGTATCAACATTTCCTCTTTGAGGACCTCTTGTCCTCTTCTTGTGTATTCTATTTTCTTCATCAATAATATTTCTTTTTCTATAAAAAAAAATTATCTTCTATCTTGAATGTTGCTTTCAGTTAGTGATATATTCTCCAAAGCTGCTGCTGCGGCACCATGTCTACTCTTTTTTGATGAATTTGATTCTATTGCCCCCAAGAGAGGACATGATAATACCGGAGTAACTGATCGTGTTGTAAATCAAGTTAGTGTTTTCTTTGTCAATTGTCATTTTATCTTATATCAATTATTGTCTGAACTTAATATTTTCGCTTTTCACAGTTTCTGACAGAGTTAGATGGTGTTGAGATTTTAACTGGTGTATTTGTGTTTGCGGCAACTAGGTTGGTTTCTTCAACTTATTGTTTTTTTTAGTGTGAAACAAAACTATGATGCATGAGAAAAATTGCATACAACACATACACTGTAGCTAGCAGCCCCCTCTTATATATTATTATTATTATTATTATTATTAATTATACTTAGGAAATAGAGATTATCAAGAAATTAAATTCCTAAATTTAATTGTAAGGCTTCTAGACAATTATAAATTCAGATTCCTGGATAATAATTTTTTTTGATAGAACTCCTGGATAATTATAAACTACTAATTCTTTCTGAGTTCCACATTAATAGATTTCACTAAACTCCCCTTAAAGCTAAAGGTTATACTAGATCCAATTTGTTACAAATAAAACCAGGCTCAATGGTGTTTCTGCTCCTTATGATAGCTTTGGAGAACATAAACTTCATGCCACTCGAGAAATATCCATGGACGAAAAGGGATGTCACCATTATATAGCATATAATGCACATTGAAGGAGGTGAATCAGTAGGAAAAACTGTGGACACCAAAAATTGCAAGTCTTAAATCAAAATCTTAAGTCAAAACACAATTAAATTATTAAAAGGCTGTGTCAAAGGCTATGAGGGCCGAAATTTATATGGCTTTGAACTTAATTGGGTTTTGTCTGTAACATGCTGAAAGTTGTTTGAATAGTATTCAACTTGAGGGGGAGTGTTGGAATTGTGAATCTATGATAGGTAGGTTAAACTAAGTATGTTGATTTATACGTACTACCCTTTGTAATTAACAATTATAGATAGACGCACAATTTGGCTAATTAAGCACTCCCATTTTACATATATAAATGGAAAATACTTTTTTTGTAACACCTTTACTATTCTGACACTCGTTTTTCATGGAAAGCAGTAGACCAGTTTTGCTTGATGCTGCACTTTTGAGACCAGGCAGGTTAGATCAACTTATGTTCTGTGACTTTCCATCGTGGCATGAAAGGCTTGAAATTGTCACAGTACTTTCTAGAAAGGTATGTAAAACTACTTAATTAAGGCACACGTTTCATGTCTTGTTTGTTTAGTGACGTAATTTTTTATATGTAGAGTAAATTGATTGTGGTAAAATTTTTTTTTTATTTAGTATGCTTCGAAATTTATGGTGGCATTAAGGATGTTAATAATGAGATAACATATATATGTCTCACAATGCCATATTTTCTTGGTCATTTAAAACCTGTAAGAAAGAAATTAATGATATACTGACTTGATCAATTAGTACCCTGAATATACCTGTTCATGGGTCGGGTTGGGGCGGGCTTGGACTAAAGCCCATGGGCTTTGCATATATAGATTTGGGCTTAAGCCAAAACCTATATAATTTAGTACCCATTACAATGGACTAGGTACTTACTCAAGTCCATGGGCTAAGCTCGAGCTTGGCCCATTATTATAGATAATTATAAAAATATATATTATTACAACAAACTCTTAATAATATTTTACAATTCATAAATTATGACAACATCAAACACGAGAATCAAATTCTTGGTCTTCATTGTCAATATCAAAGTGGTGGAATACATACTACTACCCTATGTGTATTAGGTGAACATAACATATGCCCAACACTAAAGCCCATATAGTATAATACTCAACCTCAAGTAGGAGCATATATGTTTTTTGGCTTAATCATGCCCAACTTGTCGCAAATAAAATCAATTACAGTTTAATTATTGACTTGAGTGAAAACATCAACTAATTGCTGTACTGCACGAACATATGATTTAGTAATCATATTGTACTTTTTTTTTGCCAGCTAGATCTGCTGAATCTTCTCATCAACAAAACTACAGGCTACTTATGCCTTGTTCTCTCATGAAAAACAGGGTTTGATGAGTTATGTGTAGTAGTTTGATTTGATCACCATAACTTCATTCGAAGATTTTTTTTTTGGATAAGCGGAAGAGATATTTTTATTCCAATTTCAAGTAGCAAATGTTTGACTCACATAAGTTTCATGTTTGAGTTAAAAAAGGGGAAGCCAATCATAATTTAATGGTGCAAATCAATTAACCTAAGTATGAGAAGGTTGCTTGTATATCTTTGCACATGATTCATTTATTAACAATAATTTGACTTTGTTTATATCTTGCATTTAAAAATAACACTTCTTTTAGGATGAATTTTTTTTACCAAAATAACATTGAAATCGACAAGAAATTTGTGCTGAATATCAAATTGGTAATCAACCTTGACAAATTCTGATTTCAAATGTTATGAAGTTTAGCAAGGGAGAGTTACACTAAATTATGCTCCATTGCTACTATATTACATTTAAACTAGATGCTTTAGTTTCCTGGACTGAGTCAAACTTTTCTTCCAATTCAAAATGACGCAGTTTTAATTGATGCAGTTACCAATGGCCAGTGATGTTGTGGCCGCAGTTGCTCATATGACTGAAGGAATCAGTGGAGCTGATCTCCAAGCTCTCCTTTCCGATGCTCAACTTGCAGTAGTTCATGAAGTTCTGGATAACGTAGACACTCATTGGCAAGAGAAAACACCACTTATTATGGATGTTCTTCTCAAGTTTACTGCCTCCGTGGCTAGACCATCTGTTTCCGATGAAGAGAAACGAAGACTCTACAATATTTACAGCCAGTTCCACAATTCAAAGAGATTCGTTGCCGCTCAGGTCGCTTCCACTATCTAGTCTCGTTCCTTCCCTCTTTGTGTTCTTGTGTCTATATGTGATAGAATGTTCCTCTTCCGGTATTTGGAAAGACTCTTTGCTATGCTAATGCCTTTTCTGATGTGGATGACATTATTGTTGCAGTCAAGAGATGCAAAAGTCAAGAGGGCAACTCTAGCGTGACCATCAGGTGATATATATATATATTTCAGTGAGGTTGAAGTCGCTGTTTGATATTCCTTATCTCTTGAAGTAGTCTGTTCTCTTCACCTGTATGCCATTTATTAAGAAAATTTGTACAATAATTAGTTTTGGCCACTTCATTGTTTCTCTTGTGGGATGATGCGACTTCATGTTTGTAATTTTAAAGATAATTTGTGAAAGGAAAATAAAATTTGATGTATTTACTAGTTTCTTCTTCAAATAATAGGCATCCTCACAGTTTCTTTTACTATCGACTAATTAGCCTTGTTGCAATTAAGCTTCATTGTTATTTGTTACCAAGCGGCTTGGCTAATTGTTACCAAGCACGAAAATTTTCAAAAAAAGTGCTGGGTTTATTTTATGTCCATATTACAGAATAACTTGTTCGTATTTGGTTATTATGTGAGATTATGCTTGATGCTAGAAAATTGATTGAAAGTTCTCCCCAACACCTCAAGCTTCTTAAAAAATTTTGGTCAAGAATAGTAATTGAGGTTCATACTGTAAATATTATGATGCAAATTTATTTTTCAATTTAGGTTTGCCCGACTGAACTGGTTTCTTTTATTGTTAGGCAAGTACCTTTCCTACCCCTAACGTTTGGGAGTCCTGTCAGTTTCGCCCCTAACGTTTTTTCGCTGTCATGTGTACCCCTAATGTTTTACGTTTCTGCCAATGTCACCTTTTTCACTAACACCGTAAAATATTTAACAATTTTTGTTGACGTGGCATCTTATGTGGCAAAAATATCTGATTGGGCATATTTTTTTCCACATTAGATTTCTAACGTTTTTGCTTTTCCAACCATGCCTTCTTAATACGAAACAGTGAAATGGTACTCATCCTTCACTCTTTGGATTATTTGGGACATGGGAACGTCAGTTGATCGTTCCACCATTCCTCTAATTAACCCAGATATTATGTCTTAGTCCAACTTATGGTCTTGCGACATGGAAGGCGTCGCACAACAATGATCGCCGTTGTGCTTAGTTATTAACCACATTCCAATGTTCGCCTTCAAACATGCTCTAACTCTCCACGGACACCCATTATCGTGCTTCACACACGTCGTCTCATAACTCTTCCCTGCCGACCGAGTGACCTAGTTTACGTCTTTTAAAGGAGAATATTTTCACTGCTTCTCCCAATGATTTCTTGTCTGGGAACGCCAAACCTTTCTTCAGATTCGAGGTTTCATTCCATACTTCACCCCCACCGGCACTCCACTCATCATCGTAAGGGTTGGGAGCAACATTACAAAGCGATTGTGCTTCAGTCGGCACAAAATATCGGATGGGTTGGATGCCATCTGCATCACCGTCGTTGTTGTCGTCGAAATCTTCGTCCTCGTACTCAACTCCACTTGGAGGGTCCTCTATATCATTCCCAATTAAAGTATCAAATTCTTCGTCATCGAATAACTCTTCATTCGGTTCCGCTGTCAGCATATTCAACATCTCCAGTGCCATTTCCAAGCTATCTTCGTTTATATCATCTCCCTCAAAAGTCTGATTGGTGCCACACTCCTGATCACCTTGCCGATTAAATTCAATATGAGGAATGTAGTCAGTGACCTGAAATGGCTGCATTGCAGCTGCGGTGTTGGCACATATCTCAATCACAGGAATAGGCAAGAATTCCAAACATTGCATGTGACAATGAAGCATGCTGCCCATTCCCTCATCGTCAGAGACTTCAGCAGAAAGAAAATTTACCGGGTTCCTCCCATATGGCATCCTGTAAATTATTTTTGACACCACCTCATTCTGTGATAGTTTTAGAGTGCGATGAATCAGCTCTTTCAACTCTGCAAAGCTCATTCCTCTATTGATTATCGTAAGTTTAGGATTATTCGGGACGTGAAAAACAACGTCATTGGAAGAGTTTGATACAATGGCGTCTTTGTAAATAAAAGCCGTGAATGACGAACTCATGTTGTTTGTGAATAATTATGCTACAAAACAATGCCTCAAAAAATGCTGGAAATATGGGAGGAATGTTGTGGGTTGCTGAGACAAGTTGAACCATTATTTAGGAAATTACCAACCCAAAAACGCCCTCCCTGACGGCGTTTATTGCAGTCAAAACGCCCTTGTTGATGGCGTTTTAGTTAAACATACCACACACGTGGCTGCCTACGTGTCTATTGGGCCCCACCACATTTGACTGGTGGCGTTAAAAACGCCTTCACGGAGGGCGTTTATAGGGTTGACCATTTGACCTATAAATGCCCTCTGTAATGGCGTTTTTCTCGTAAAAAATCAACAAAACGCCCTCACGGATGGCGATTTTGGGTGTGCATAGTGAAAGTGGTCTAGATCAGTAGATACTTTTGAAAAGTGGCTAAATTTGTATTTAAATTTTTTTTTTGGGCATATACGTGTGCAAATGCCAATAATTTTATGATAAAGCTAATTTTAAACATCTTTTATTGAAAAAGTTGAAAAAATGAACATATACCTTATTTCTCTCACTCACTCTCTCATTTTCACACTAATGCCAATAAAAAGAAAAAGAAGAAAGAAGAAAAGTTGAAATACATTTAAATGATTTAATGGAAAAAGTTTAAAGTTATCTTTACTATAAAATAACTTTAAAATCTATCATTTTTTTAAAAAATTTAAGAGATACTGAGAGTAGTAGTGTCAAAACGGGCCGGCCCGGCCCGCGACGGGCCGGCATTAAACGGGGTGGGGCGGGACGGCCCGTTTACTTGGCGGGCTTGGGAAGTGATGCCCAAGCCCGCCCGTATTGGCCCGCAGGCTAAACGGGCTAGCCCGCGGGCCACTTTTTATATTTTTTTAAAATATATATTTTTTAAAAAATAATTATAAAATTATATATTTATTTAAAAATTAGTATTTTTATTATTTTAAATTAATATTTTATTAATTTTAATTATTATTTAAATTATTTATACACATTATTAGAATAAAATTATTATTTAACACATAAAATTACATAAAATATATATATTTATACATATTTTAAACAAATAACTATTATTTTTCATTTTCTTTCTTTTTTTTAAATTTTTTAACGGGCCGGCCCGTAGGGCCCGCGGGGCTAGCCCGTTTAGCCCGCGGGCTCATACGGGCCAACCCGTTTAGGCCCGTTTTTAAACGGGCCTATTTTTTAAAGTCCAAGCCCGCCCATTTAGCGGGCGGGCCGGGCTAGCCCGCGGGCTCGAGCCCGTTTTGACAGTACTAACTGAGAGTATTACGTTTGAGTAAAAAAAATTGAAGATTATTTTAAGTTCAACAACATTAATATACAAAGCAACTTATAAGGAATAATTCATTGTATTTTCAATTTCATTATAAGAAAATGCATCTAGCAAAGCATCCATCTAATCACCCTAAACTATACGTAAGTGTGTCTTAAAGTCTTGATTATATTGTAAAATACAAATCAATTTGTTTTATATAGTGTGAAAGATAAGGCCTTAAATATAAACAAAACAGTAACGTGTAGAAAAGTAGGCACACCTTATTCGTTGAATTGTAAATACTTAAAAGATTTTACCGCATCTTAAAATTGCTCTTGTTTTTCTTTTTTGAGTGTATCATAAAGTTACTTTTAAATTTAGTTGTCGGCATGCTTAAATAAAATCCTTGTTAACTTAGTGGTTATCAGAAAAATGAAACCCAATAATAATAAGATTTGCTTGAGCATCAAGCCACTAACAATCATGTTAACTTCCCATTAATTATAATTATTAAATAAAAAAATGTACTTAGCTACAATTTCATATTTTACTATAAATGAATTTTATTTATAATTTAAAAATGCTATTTTTAAAAATATTTTAATTTTTTTATTTTTATGGCAGAAGTACTTTTTCATCTCTACAATTTAAAATTATTTCAATATCATCTTTAGTTTTTTTCATTAATTTCATCTAAAATGTTTATAAAAATTTTCAATGTCATCCTTATTACTCTTGATGTTTAAATTAGTAAAAGAAAACATTGCTTTTACCATAAAAAAAAACTAATCATGGTGTCTCAGACGGCATGTTGTTATATGAGATTGACTTTTGGGAGAAAGAAAATTTGTCAAATTTTGTTACAATTCACACAAATCTCTTCATTTTGATTCAAAGAATTAGCTAGGGAAAAAAAAGAGGCTCCGATTGGGTTATCTTATCCATCACTCAATCATCATGCTCTCATTCAACTTGGAAATATTGTTGGCGTCGACCAAAATCTAATGGGTCAGTTTCCAACGGAAGAGGATCCACTCACCTTTTCACAGGGCCCCACATCGGAAGTTGAAGTACTCTACATGCTCTCATCCTCATTATATAAATGTACCCCCACCTCCATTCTCGTATTCACACTACTCTTTCATTCTACAAGGCTCGAAAATATCTACTTCAAATATATACATCCACATTGATGAATAGGTCATAGTGATATATATACACACACACAGAGCTAGAGAATGAAAGGGAGTAGTGGTAGTGGAAAGAAGCAGACTGGTTTGTCGCCTTGTGCTGCGTGTAAGCTTCTTCGAAGAATGTGTGATGAACAATGTGTGTTCGCTCCATATTTCCCAGCCCATCACCCTCACAAGTTCATTAATGTCCACAAAGTGTACGGTGCCAGTAACGTCAACAAGATGCTTCAGGTTCATTCAATCAATTCCTACTTTTTCATTCTTGAGCAAACAAAAGAATTGGCAATGAGGAGTGGCACGGTTGGTTATGGTTTGGGCTCTTACCCCACAAGGGAGAGAGTTCGAATCCTATGACCGATGTGAGGGCTTTATTGGTGGGTGATATATAAATCCTTCCATAAATCTTCAAAGAGGTTGAGAGGTCCATGATTCTGGTGGAATACCGGTGCTTACCCCACCTAAACTTCCCTTTTGATAAAAAAAAGTAAACAAAAGAATTCATTTGTTGCCTAAAGTGTATAAGTGCACTTTAACCGATCAATAATAGATCATCGGTTAAATGACACTTTACTTGTAGGAGCTACCCGTACATCAGCGAGGAGACGCAGTGAGCAGTATGGTGTATGAAGCCAACGCGCGAGTGCGAGACCCAGTGTATGGGTGCGTTGGTGCCATCTCTTCTCTTCAGCACCAACTTGATGGGCTTCGTGCCAAACTGGCTCTGGCCCAGGCCGAGGTGGCCCACCTCAGGATGCTTCCTAGCCCAACCACTTGTGCTGCCTCGGTCTCACCACCATCGCCCAACATTTTCATGGACTCCGACTCGCAACCCCAATCTATATTTGACATGGACATGGTGATGGACCAACCCATCTATGATGATGATTCAATGTGGCCACGCTAGCTAGTGCCCATAAGTTTTCAGGAAGGTTGGTTATACGACTATGACCTAAAAGTTAGAGAATTTATGAGCATTTTAGTCATTATGTATTTCATTCTAAACCCTCGTTTTTGTGACTAGTGATGGTATAGCTGTGGTGGACTCTATTCGCCCGCGTAATTTTCTTTGGTAAAAGGATGTTTTTTAATTACTTCAATTTTATATGAAGGCTTACTTTAGGTACGGTGGGAGTGTCTCTTTAATGGGTTGGTCTATGATGCAACTTGTTGCATGCATGCAATGCAATTTCGGCCGATAGGATTGTGACACGTGGAAAATTGCATTGCATCTCAAGTCATCCTACCCACATGTCACAATCCTATCGACTGAAATCACGTTGCATGCATGCAGCAAGTTGCATCATAAACTTACCCCTCTTTAATTTGGACAAATTGATGCATGCAAATTTTGTTTTTCTATTATATGTTTCTAGTGGATACTGGATAGTGATGATGTGACTTATCCTGCGGCAACAATACATATGAAGGCAGGTTCTATTGCTATTTCAACTGTTTTGATAATGGATGATGTTTCTCAGTGAAGTAAATTGTATTTTGAATTTGATATTTCAATATACATATAGTTATAATGTACTATTTAATTTATGTTTTAACATTTGTTCTTAATTGTGTCATTTATATTTTATATATATATTTTAATAATTTCATTAATGAAGGAACGAGGCACAGTGAGTGTACCATATACGATTATAACTTAGAAGGTTCAGTGTGTGTTCATAAGCCTAATTTTAAGATCTTATTTTTAGACAAAGAACTTGAAAGAAAGTTGTATATGTCACCAAAAAAACAATCTAAAAAAAAGAGTGCACTACAGGACATCTTTAACAAAAGAATAGATGAGGGAGAAAATAAAAGGTTTTGTATGTTTTTCTTATTTTTCATATGGGTGAGTCTATGATGCAACTTGTTGTATACATACAATGCAATTTCGACCGATATGATTGTGACCTGTGAAAAATTGCATTGCATCTCAAGTCATCCTACCCGTATGTCACAATCCTTTAAAGTACATTAAATGAGATGTTGATAAGTGTCTCTAATTTTCGGATAAAAGTTCAATAGTACCGTACCACTGAACTTCAGTGCATCCCTCCAATCATGTAGTGCAATATGTTAATATTAATAAAAACTCACATTAATTAGGGCCCACCTTGAATGGTTTAGGGACCAACTGATTGGAGGGATGTACTGAAGCTCAGTACTACCGTACCACTGAACATCTACTCCTAATTTTCTCAACTAAAAATATTTATAAAGAAATAAAAAAAAAATCAAACATCTATATCTATAGAGTAAACTTTTGTGCAAAGAAAATAGAGTACGCTTTTAGGTGAATTATAGGTCCTCCAAATAAAAATATAGATGAAGAAAATAATAAATAAATAAAATCTAATTAATATGGAATATATATTTTTATGCAACAAGGATTTATTTACAAAGAAATAATTAAACAAGTAATTTTATTAAAAAAAATTATACCCATAAAAATAATATTAATTTTTTAAAATCTCATTATTAGTTGAACATTAACTTTAAATAAAAGGAATAACAATAATAGAGAAATTTATGATTTTTTCATATCCCACAACTAGCCTAGCCAAATAATTTATTAATTTTGAATAATTCAAAATATTGTTATAAAAACTAATGATTCATTGAAATTTATAACTTACTCACTCTTTAAATTATGTTAACTATGAAATTTATTTGTAAAGAAACTATGAAGTTTAAAATAATAATATTGTTTAGGATTAAAAAATAATATAATAGTAGCAATGTAATTATTGATTAAATAATAAAAATATTATATTTATATTTAAATTTAATGTTAATTTTAATTTTCATAAAAAATTATTAAAAATAAAATAAAAATTATATATAAAAAATTAAATTGTGCTCATGCTTAGCACTAATCTAGTTAATAATTCATAAGAGAAGATATTAAATTCAATCAATTAATGACTAACGTCTTAATTTTTTATTTTAAGTTTTTGGTGATATTTAAAAAAGAACCTGACTATATAAAAGAAGACCAATCAGAATCACCAATCGGATTTAAGAAGATCAATCAGATTTAAGAAGATCAATTAGAATCACCAATCGGATTTAAGAAGATCAGTCAGATTTAAGAAGATCAATCAGAATCACCAATCGGATTTAAGAAGATCAATCAAATTTAAAAAGATCAATCAGAATCACCAATAAAATTTAAGAAGATCAATCAAATTTAACAGAATCAATTTATAAATTACGACCGTTGATCTCAGCCTTTCATTAGTGAGCTTTCGCGCTTCCCTCTCTCTTTCTTTCTCTTCGTTCGCGCTTCTCAGTTCTCCTGTGCGTTTTCATGGAGTTAGAGGTGAAGCTAGTGGGTAGCATCGACAACTGCTTCGTATCGCTCCCTCTTCCTCTCATCCAAATCCTGCAGGCCACACGCTCAACGCCACTCCCTCATATTCTTGCACTGGAGCTTCGCTCTCGCACTGATGATCTCTGGGTCGTTGCTTGGTCCGGAGCCACTTCTGCTTCTGCCGCCATAGAGGTAGTGGCTCACTTCCTTTTCGTTTACTTTACACTATGCCTCTTTTTTAAGTATGATCGACTTTCTTTTTAGTCATGAAATTGGGTTTCACGAGGGTTTTAACGATAGTTTGAGCTGGTGGGCGTTGAAGCAACTTCTAACACAGTAAAAGAAAATTGAATATTCCTGTTAGTTGTTATGGAAGTTCAGCCGCTGGTTGACCTCGAACTCGTGAATAATCTGTAAGTGAATGGCAGAATGAGTATGTAAGTGAATGGCAGAATGAGTATGTAACCTACAAGGTTGAAAATTTTTCTGTGGCTTCTTCCGGCTATATTTTTAATTTTTTTCCAGAGTTACTGGACCCTTTGTTCTGGTTAATTGTTATTAGTCTTCTCTTTTGTTTTGAACTTCTATCATTACTATAATGTAAAAAATGTAGGTTTCCCAACAATTTGCAGAATGCATTTCCTTGCCACATCATGCTAAAGTTCAAGTAAGAGCTGCTTCTAATGTACCGCATGCTTCTCTAGTTACAATAGAACCCCATACAGAAGATGACTGGGAAATTTTGGAGCTGAACTCAGAGCAAGCTGAGGCAGCAATTTTAAACCAGGTGTGCAATTTATTTCAGTGAAGCATGCAAGATCTTTTTTTTTTATATCCTATTAAGAAATTGCCATGTCCCTGTATCTGTGTTGCGTGGTACCATATTGGACTTCAAATGTGGGCGATGTAGGACCAGTAGAAGAGGAAGGGAAGGAGAGGAAAAAATAGGAAAATAATAAAGGAATAGAGGAAGAACAAAAAAGAAGAGGGAGAAAGAGGAAGAAATGGAGAGTAACTATTTACTAATATTTTTATTCATGTCAAAGCCTCCTTAGAAGTCTAAGTCTACGGTTCTTAGGCTTATAAAGGAAAAAAATGAAACATGTGAACATGTGCTGAAAAACAAGATTGGAAATAATAATATATATAATCCCTAATATCAAGCGTGCTCAAAACAAGAAAGGACATAAGAATTATAAGTCCCTAATTTTGTTGACTTAGTTTTTCGTCTCTGTTTTTTGCTTTGAGAGGATTTCTTGTCCTTGGTTCTTGTAATTTTTTTTGGCCTGACTTGGTTCTTGTATTATTCTTAGTGTTTTCCCCCTTCTTTTCAATATCTTTTTTTCCATCTAAATAAATTCCCTAAGATCAATGACCATCCGAAAATTCTGTTCTCATTTTTCATCAATGTACTTCAAAGGTGTTAATTGAATGCTGTCCATTACTTTACGCAGCTCAGGATTGTTTACGAAGGGATGAGATTTCCTTTGTGGTTGCATGGTCACACAATGATTACATTCAATGTGGCTTCTGTTTTTCCCAAGAAAGCGGTGGGTATGATGATGTCCAGTGGTTTCTACACACTTTTTTGGTATATTGCTAGATACTCGGTCACAGCTTCATCGTTAACTACTGACCCTTTATTGTTTCCCTTTTTTTCTGTGTGTTATCTAATTCCGCACATATTATCAATATCATAGCTATTAATTGTGTGTAATGCACTTCTAGCGCCAAGTGCTCCAAAATGCTATAGCACTTAAAGTTGTGCAGGCTACACATATTAGGGCACAATTGAGTAACTCTCCTAATGATTTTTGTATTACTGTAATATTTGGAGGTTTGATTTTGTTCCAATTTCATCCTTCTTCAAGTAGTAAAATGATACTCTATAATCTTTTGATCAGCAAATATTTTATTGGGGGTTGAAATTGGAACAAAATCAAACTTTCAAGAAGTGAAGTTATATGAAAAGTTTTTGAGGGAGCCAATTGATATTGGGGTGATCAAGTACTAATTGGGGTCTTATTTTATAATTAGTAATGCCTAATATGCACGAAACCAAATTCACATTAAAAATAAAAGTCAGAACTTATAAACAATTGGGTGTCTTCGTAGATACTACAGATTGGTCAATCCATAATGAAGTTATTAGTGTTGTTCTGGATGAATCCCATTACAAAGAAGATGAAGAGGTTGCAAATCAGTCAGAAAATAAGAAAGGATTGCAGCATCTTCTAAAATTCTGGTATATTGCACAACTTGATGCAATTACTTCCTTTACTGGTATGGAGGTTAATGCACTGGTATTGGGTAGTAAAACCTTGCTTCATTTTGAAGTAAGTTATATTAAGCTTGGGACTAATGGAAATGTTCAGTTATCTTCTAATTCATCAGAAAACAGAGAAATGATAGCTGAAATACAATTTTTATTGACTATTGGTGAAGATTCTCTGCATCATGGAAAACATAATGCATATGAAGTTGCTCTTGGTGAAAGAAACAAGGTGAATTGTAATCAGGAAGATCTCCAGCAGTTTAAAAATCTGAAGTTTGGTGGTCCTGTCTCCTTTCAGACTATAGAAGATATGATCTCTGAAGAACACATTAGTTCAGAAGTAACTTCCCTTGGCTGGATGGAAGCTACTGTTTCTGATACAAATAGTAGGTGTTTTTTGTAAGAAATTTCTATCTGTTCTTCAATTGATTTACTGTTTTTTTTTAGATAAAAAAACTGTTCTGATCAGCTTTGTTTGGTAAAACCTTAAATGAGTATACTTAAGTTCTCTCATCGTCTGCATAATGATATGTTGAGAACAATGGATCAAAGTTCTTCAGACCCATTCTCAGTTATCTGTTGAGCCTACATAAGTTCGCTAGTCATCTACATAATGGCTTGATGCTCAAACTAGGGGCTTGACCTTTGTAGATTTTACCCCATTAGTTGTTTAAAATTACAACGTTGAGGCACATAATTGTATCATTTCTAAGGAGCTGGAGCATTCTTCTAAGTTCTTTGTTTTTCTGCTTGCCTGTACAGCATAGCCTGTTTTTCCCATATCCTTTCTAGTGGCTTTAGATTATATGAATTGTTCTTTGTGATTTTTTTGTGTCTTCTATTTTGTAGTTTATTCATATTAGTAGTGTTTATGCTCCATTAGGCTATTTCTTTTCCATGTATTTTGATTCATTATTAAAGAAAGAAGAAATTCAGTAAGGAATTTCGAGATTAATCTGCTTTGAGTTTTGGACGCGAGTCTCTCAATTTTTCATACTCTTTAAGTTTCTTAAATTGAGAAGCTCTGAATATTGCATTTCAACTGTTTTCTGTCTTGATGCAGCATCATTAAATTTGATCTCCAGTAACATATATGTCCTCCTCTCCTAGTGATATAACTTGCTATTTCATGCTAATTGCAGGGATGATGGTATTGTTATCTTCTGCTTCTGGTACGTGGTTTGATTTTTACAACTTACCACTCCCTGGACATGTTCTTATATATGGGCCTTCAGTGAGTACAGCTTTGTTTTCACTATTCCATTTAGTTTTATGATTAATGTAGTAGTAGGCTAAAAGTCCTCATTACTATGTGGTTAAATGTAAAGAGCCCATATTTTTCACTCATTGGACATATTGCACCTTCTTCCTGATGTCATTTGCATTTTATAAAAAGAATTGTCAAACAAGTGCCACACTATGTTGCATAGATACGGGTCTGGCTAATTGTTCAAATTTGATCCTGGATTCATCTCTTCATATTATGATTCTTCTCTGTGGCGCTTGCTTATATTTAATATTGCTTATCCTTATCTGATATAGGTGAATAGTCATTTTATTTGACAAATTTGAAACCGCTCTTTCCAGGGCTCTGGCAAAACTTTACTAGCAAGGACTGTTGCAAAATGCCTTGAGAAACATGAATTTTTTTCATGTTAATTCTAATTTTTTTCATGGCTTTTCAATTTTTCACTGCTTTTTGATGCTCTGTATCCAATTAATGCTTTCAGAATTCGAAGTTGAATTTCTGCATATATTACTGTGCAGAATTTTTGTTTCTTGCTCAAAACTCTCTCTGGAAAAGGTCCCAATGATCCGAAAGGAAGTTACTAACATCATAATGGAAGCCTTAGATCATGCACCTTCTATTGTCATCTTTGACGATCTTGATAGCATAATTTCTACCTCTGACTCAGAAGGATCTTAACCCTCAATATCAGCTGCTGGACTCGCAGGTTTTCTGGTTGACATTATTGATGAATATGGGGTAAGAAATTTTTCTGGGGGTGTTAATTACAAATTTACAATTGATTCTCTAAAATGTTATTTATAGTGACATATTATCATAGATGCATGGTTTTTATTGCCATTGTTTTGTTAATTTTATTTTAATCCCTTATTTTTGGAATTACTCATTTGAATGATTGTTAAAAGTGGTAAAAAGAAGGGAAGAGGAAATATAAATCCAGGTTTTGACATAGCTATAAAGTGATAACAAAGTTTAATCCTCATAGCAGGAAAGTGAAATGGGATAAGGAAACTTTTTAGAAAGCCAACAGGAATTCTCTATGAATTATTAAATCATATTATTATTACAAGTTTAAGAATGTCATGGTCACAGAAAGGGTCTGGTTTTTCTTTTTCTTTTTCTATTATTTTTACAAAATACCTTTGGAGAAAGTAAACTCCTGCTCAAAGTAGGATGTACATATGCAGCAAGGTTATAAGTCAGAATACAGTTACATTAGAAGTCTAGTTTAATATATTTCCTTTTCAGTGTAAGTAATTTATCTAGATGAAGAGGAAGACTGTAATTTTGTGACATCTTCAATTGGCATGCTGTGGAATAAAAGAAAGAAATCCAAACAGAGAAAGAGGAGGGGAAGAGTGATAAACAAAGAATTACCAACAAATATGTTATGAGAAAATATATTCACCATGGTATTCATACCTATTTGTCTTACTGTTCCACCAAACAGGAGAGAAGGCGAAAATCATGTGGATTTGGACTAATAACATTCATAGCTTCTGTACAATCACTAGAGAAGATACCACAGTCTTTGAGCTCTTCAGGTTTACTACTTCTGTGTATAAATTAATATCAGAGTATAGTAAAATTCAACATGAACTAGGGCTCTTGGATTGTCTTCATTTGTATTTTCATGTTTTGGGTTCTAATATCTGGTTCTGTTATTGTTAAGGCGTTTTGACTTTCACATACAGCTACCTACTCCTGCAGCTTCAGAGCGTGGGGCTATGTTGAAGCATGAAATTCAAAGGCGCCACTTGCAATGTGGTGATGACATCCTACTTGATGTGGCTGCCAAATGTGATGGTTATGATGGATATGATCTGGTATTCCACTAATTTTATGCGGTTAAAATTAATTACTTTCATAGGACCCACAAATAACCTGTGAGAATCGTGTTATTATATCTTTTGCTTGCCCCCTCTTGTAGACGCGCTTAGACTTGATGCATGACAAAGCTTAGACCTACCGAAATTTTACGATGAAAATTTTAGTTCAACTAGTTGAGGGAGTACAAAAAGTATCAAACCCTTGACCAGTTGACCTTTTGGATGAAGAGGCTTTAATACTGTGTTATGGAATCAGCTACTCCAAAAGATTAAGCTGTTAAAAGAACGCAACAAACTGACTAATTCTGAGTGGTAGGGAATCTTGAATTCATGAAGGATTTTGTGAAATCTTACTTCATAAAGTAAATGGTTGATTGGAGTTAAATGGATGTGAGATTGCTTGATAATAGCTCGAAGAACTTGGAATATGGGCTTGTTTCCTCCTAATTTAATCATTATTGCAATGCCTAGATTTGCTTCTCATTCATGTCTACTTTGTTTCTCTGATGTTTGACCATTAATTTACAGCAGATGAATATTATTTAAGGCTGGGAATGCTGTAACCATTTTGGAGTTTGTATTTAGGACACTTTTTTTTGGCGTAAGAGCTGTATATATGATTTAATGATTGGAAATTTCCCCCGTTTCAGGAAATATTGGTGGACAGAGCTGTATATGCTGCCGTTTGCCGCTTTTTGCCTTCTAATGCTGCTCTAAATGAGCATGAGATTCCTGCTTTACTTAAGGAAGATTTCTCTCAGGCAATGCATGATTTTCTTCCTGTTGCAATGCGAGACATCACCAAATCTGCTTCTGATGGTGGGCGTTCCGGATGGGATGATGTGGGTGGTCTAGTTGACATTCGAAATGCTATCAAGGAGGTGAGAGGCCATTTGCTATTCAAAATCTGCTATTTAGTAATTTATTTTAGTTTTTACAAGGCGGTAAACCATTTGCAGTTCAGAATGTGCTAACTGAGTTTAGAATGCTGTTGTTGGTTTATTTATGTTTCTCTTATCATTTCTTTTCATTCAAGTATTTTATTCATATACAGTGCATGTTTTGTATGCTTACACTTACAGCAAAACAAGTCTTTAGTGTGAGGGAAATTTTGAGAAAAGAGGGAGAGCAAAAGTTGTGGAGAAAGGAAGGACACCAAACAAAATATATATTAAGGACTCAATGATGCTGTTTTACCAATAGTATAATCATTTTGGAGAATTTATCCCTTACTTTGGCTGCCCTACAAGTTGCTATTTTCTTAATGCTTAACTAAATTCTGAATACATCAATGTGTGTAACACTGATGCCACACTCTCAATTTATACCATTTACTTTGGGTGCACACGAAGTAAATTTTTTTTTTTTTTAACGGGCAAGACTTAAATTCTTAGTATCTCTTAATAGGTACATATATTCAAAGGTTAAGTTCTCATGGCTTGTGTTGCATGTTTGCAATGTATCATATTAATTTATTGCCAGATGATAGAGTTACCTTCAAAGTTTCCGAAAACCTTTGCGCAAGCTCCTTTAAGGTTACGATCAAATGTCCTTTTATATGGGCCTCCTGGTTGTGGAAAAACTCGCATAGTTGGTGCTGCTGCTGCTGCTTGTTCACTATGGTTCATATCAGTGAAAGGGCCAGAGCTATTAAACAAATACATTGGTGCTTCTGAACAAGCTGTAAGTGTCTAATTAGACTTACTTTAGGCTATTATTGGTGCAAGCTATCTTTGAATTTATCTACATGTTTATTAATTAATATAAGCTCTCTGCTGATAAAGTATGCAATCCTACTATATGCACTTTATTTTTAGTCTTTATGAAGTTTATTGATGCTTGTATGAGTCAAAAGCCCAAAACTTGTAGTACATGAACAAGGTTTTCTTGAATGTACATATATGGACTTGGCGTGTTATGCCCAATGGTACCTGGGTTCTGTAATGTTGAAGTTGATGATTCTTTGGAAGAATGTCTGAGTATCTTTTTTATTGGGCAGCAGATGCAAGAGTTGAGAGAACATTTAATTAGTTCTGAAACAATTGCTGAATTTCGGAAGTTGCCCAAATTATTATGTTCTAGTGAAGTATTATCTTCTATCTTGAATGTTGCTTTCAGGTTAGGGATATATTCTACAACGCTGCTGCTGCGGCACCATGTCTACTCCTTTTTGATGAATTTGATTCTATTGCCCCCAAGAGAGGACATGATAATACGGGAGTAACTGATCGTGTTGTAAATCAAGTTAGTGTTTTCTTTATCAATTGTCATTTTATCTTATATCAATTATTGTCTGAACTTAATATTTTCGCTTTTCACAGTTTCTGACAGAGTTAGATGGTGTTGTTGAGATTTTAACTGGTGTATTTGTGTTTGCGGCAACTAGGTTGGTTTCTTCAACTTATTGTTTTTTTTAGTGTGAAACAGAACTATGATGCATGAGAAAAATTGCACACAACACACACACACTGTAGCTAGCAGCCCCCTCTTATATGTTATTATTATTATTATTTTTAATTTTACTTAGGAAATAGAGATTATCAAGAAATTAAATTTCTAAATTTAATTGTAAGGCTTCTAGACAATTATAAATTCAGATTCCTGGATAATTATTTTTTTTATAGAACTCCTGGATAATTATAAACTACTAATTCTTTCTGAGTTCCACCTTAATATATTTCACTAAACTCCCCTTAAAGCTAAAGGTTATACTAGATCCAATTTGTTACAAATAAAACCAGGCTCAATGGTGTTTCTGCTCCTTATGCTAGCTTTGGAGAACATAAACTTCATGCCACTCAAGAAATATCCATGGACGAAAAGGGATGTCACCATTATATAGCATATAATGCACATTGACGGAGGTGAATCAGTTGGAAAAACTGTGGACACCCACATTGGCGAAAGTTTGAATAGTATTCAACTTGGATAGTACCCTGAATATACCTGTTTGTGTGCTGGATATTGGTCATTTGCAGGTAGGCTCTATCAGTCTCTCACTTTGTTTTTAACACGATACATAAGTTTCAGGTAATTTGAACTGATAGTTATGAACTTTATGTCATTGTGCCTAGTTGCTTATTGATGTGTAACATTATTAAATATTTTTCATCTTTAGTACCTATTGCTTTTGGAATGATTGGTTCTTGGTTTCTAACAATCCCATTCAAAAGTTTTGTTCAGTGAAGTAAATAAAAACCTCCTGGTCATTTGTGTTTCAATGTTGCAGGTTATTTCTAAATTAACAGATGGCAAAGCAACTCATATTCCTTATCGAGATTCAAAACTCGCTCGTTTATTGCAATCATCCCTCAGGACAGATTTCTGTTAGTACTATATGATACTTTATAAATTGTTTTCTCTTAAGCAATTTCTTTTGAGATATTTAACAGAGTTGTGTGAGTAATTAATGAAGGAACTGACTTATGATGCTTTGGTTGTTGAAGCTTATTTGCACAGTTACTCCTGCCTCTAGCAGTAGTGAAGAGACGCACAACACATTGAAATTTGCATCCCGAAGTAAGCATGTTGAAATCAAGGCTGCTCAAAACAAGGTGAATTCATGATAGATGTCTACAATAAGAGTATTCTCTAGCCACTGTGACTACCTTCTGATTTTCTTGGCTTAGATTATGGATGAGAAGTCTTTGATGCATATGTCATGAAATGTCTTGATTTCAACCCACTGACAACATTGTGTTTGCTTTGCTCATTGCACATTAAGACTGTATTTTTGGTTGGTGTATTGTTACTTTTCTTCCCATTGACAAACCTTAAATCATGATGCAAAAGCTGGAAGCTGGCCGGTCCATATTGCAGTCAAGATTGGAAGAGGAGGAACAAGCAAAAGCAGCATTGATGGGAAGAATTCAGCGACTGACCAAACTAATATTGGTTTCTACAAAGACTGTTATGTCTTCAAGCATTTCTGAAAGGTAGGAGATTAGGAATTAATTGAACTTGGCTGATTTTCCTCTGATATCAGGCATGAGTCCTGCAAAATCAAAGTTTTTGTTTATCTGCAGGTACATTATTTGCTTATTGCGTTACTAGCAGTGGAAAGACACATACCATGCATGTAAGTTAATCATATCCTTCCTCTTGAAGTAGCATCGTTCCTGGGCCTAAGGTTTGCAACTCAGCCTCGTGGTTGATAGCTCGTTTTGCTATTGATCCAACTCTTTGATTAACACAACTCCATTCATCAAAATGTTTTTTTTTTTTGCAGGGGGAGCAAAAGTCACCTGGTGTTATCCCCCTTGCAGGGAAGAATGTCTTTTGTATTATACAAGAGGTAAAGAAATTTTTTTCGCGAGTTGCCTATAAAACCTATTGTTTGGGTGACCAATCTTGTTTGTCAATTTCAGACACCTGGACGAGAATTCCTACTCCGTGTGTCTTATCTTGAGATTTATAATGAGGTGAGCATCTTGTGGTGCATCGTATTTAATTTTCTTCTCTTTGTGAAACTTTACGAAATTTTTAGAGAACAGGCTTTAAGGTGGATGAGGGATAACAATTGACTTAAGATGATAAGTGGTGAAATTTGTAAACATAATTAAATGAAGAATTTTGTTTAAATTTCATTTAACCTATTTGAAATAATTACAAGTGGCATTTATGAGATATTGATCTAATACTAGTACAAGAAGCATTAAAAGTTTAAAGCAGACAAATATTAAAGTGATAAAGAAGTAGACTATGGTCCAAGTTATCCTTGTGGTGAAGTGAATAATATTGGCGAGCATCTGTCTTGCTTTCAGTTGTTAAATTATGGTGGGATAAATCAGAAAAGTAGGAGTGGACCCAGAAAAACACCCGTGTCTTTTATGCAATGTTATTTGCAAATGCAGATGTGATCCTTCAAACTAATTGATTTTTCCCTACTTCCCCCTCCCCAACAACAATCAAAGCCTTTTCCCACTAGGTGGGGTCGGCTACATCCCCCTCCCCACTGCCCAAAAAAAAAACCTATGTGCATATCCTTATCAATATGTACTTATAACTTTATGGGTATCACCCCCCATATTTGTCTGTTGTAGGTCATCAACGACTTGCTGAATCCTACTGGGCAGAACCTAAGAATACGAGAGGATGCTCAGGTGCATATATTAATGTAGGAAAGTCAAAAGTTAGTCATTATTCATTCTCTGCGCTTCATGTCAAAAGTAGTTTAGCTGTCACAGGAATCTTTTGTGTTTCTTTTCTTTTAAATAAGCACACTTTGTTATCTCCTATGGTTTCTCATCGGCATCTGTCACATCTCTTTGTACTTGATTTTCTATCTATATACCTTACTTAAAGGAGGCTTGGTATGCCAATTAATTGGATATTATAATAAAGATATAAGGCATATAATTTTGGCAGGGGACTTATGTTGAAGGAATCAAAGAGGAAGTCAAAGAGGAAGTTGTGCTATCCCCTGGTCCTGCCCTTTCCTTGATTGCTACGGGGGAAGGTATGGAAACCTTTTCAATTTTGTGTTCCTTTTGCTATCATTTTGTATCTATGGCTACTTTCTGTAAGTTGTAAATCTAATTTTTGTTTGAAATATAATGGAGGAATAATACTTGCATGCCCTTGAATCTAAAATGATGTCATTCATTGGAAAGCAGCTACCAACTTGGATTTTATGCATTATCAAATCTCCGATAGGTAGGGTGCATTATTCTGAAAACCGAATGTATCATTCAAATTGCATTAGTGTAGATACTAGAAATCAAGTGTGGAAGGTAGGGTCAGAAAAGTGTGTGCATGTAAAATTCATTTTCATGCAGAAAAACAATGAATGTTGTGTTTGTATATACTTTTGAGTTGAAGAAAAAGCCTCATCTCGCCTATTTATTTAATTTTTGTAATTTTCCCTTGAATAACGCAATAGACATATGTATTGGAGCAAATGAACAGGGGCAAGAAAAGGACTTGTCATTATAGGTGGAGATGTGCTGGAATGCTTAGCTCTGGACAAGGTAAAAATCTCATATAGACTCCTCTCTCTCCCCCTCACACAAATGCACCAACAAGCATATGTTTAGTCAAAGCATCATTATCAAATCATATCATATCAATATGAGTTAAGCGTTTTATCAAAAAAATCACAAGTTGCAACCATCACATCTCTTACTGTGGTTGTACTTGTGTGTATCAACATTTCATTTAATTGGAATATCTTTTCCAAATTCCGAAGAAATTTGACAGTGAAAAAATGTTGACTTACTACTCTCTGTGGTTTTAGGCTGTGAAAATCATGCAGGAGCATGTCATGCGATAGGCGGCTTGCTCCCAGTACTTTGCACACCTCAAGCTAATATTCGTCGCCCCCTGGCTCCAGCCACTACTACTGTTATGCATGGTACTATAGTAACTTTTATGTTGGATTTTTCTAATTACACTTTTCTAGTTAGCTATGCAATAGTAATATGATAAGCATTCTTAGCTTTATAATTCACATCACTGAAATTTCAATTCTTTCTTTGTAATTGAAAAAATAGTCCTTACTATTATCGTAACTTCATGCTATTAATATTTATCACAAAAAAATATAATATAAAGCAATTATTATATTTTAAAATAATAATAATAAATTAAATAATAGATAATTGTTCACTATTAGTGTAACTTCATGCTATTTTTATTTTTTCCTTCCTCTCTTCTTTTGACATATTTATATTCTTAATTTGTGACACCTTTATGAAAATATTCCAAAGTTATTGCTATATTCTTCAAAGTTAAAACCTTTTTCTAAATGTACAAAATCAATCTTATGTGCAATAATAAAAGGTAATGTTGTAAAGTGAGTCTTGTGTGTTTTTCTTTCAACCAGAGTAATATATGATGGTTAGAATTTTAGGTCATGCGATAGGCTGCTTGCTCCCAGTACTTCGTGGCGCCCTTCACCCAAATTTTCTGTCTCTCCAGTGACTCCCACTAGCTCAACTGCGCCGGACGTTGGCAAGGCAAAGGAGAATGTCACCGTCACCGTCAGGTTCCGACCCCTCAGGTGGTGTACACTACACTGTTGTTTTTTTGGTTTGTGTCACTTGAATTCATGAGGCGGATGGTATTTATTACTTATTTTTATTTATTTATTTTCCAATTCCTTCTTTGGGTTTGAGCAATGCAAGAGAACTCAATAAAGGAGATGAGATAGCGTGGTATGCGGATGGAGATCATATCGTCAGAAACGAGCACAATCCTTCCGTTGCATATGGTTTTGGTTAGTATCTATTAGCTAACATATATACACCTTTCGTTGAATTAATATAAAAATTGTCGATTCTTTACTTTTTAAATGTACTGTAAATGCATTGGTTGAGCTTAGCTCGGGTAAATGGGATGGGCTGGACAATTCCCGATGACAATTTTCCCATGTACTAAACGATTAGTGTAAACGTTGTAATTTGTGGAAATGGGAAAAACTTATGAGATACTGCGCCTTGAAATCTGCAGCATACTTCACTTTCATTACGAATAGCTTAGGAGAACATATACTCTGTTTGATTAGTTATGATAATATTTTGCGTGGCAGATAAGGTGTTTGGGCCTGCAACAACCACACGACATGTTTATGATTTGGCTGCTCAGCATGTTATCAATGGTGCCATGGAAGAAATTAATGGTAATGTTTTGTATATTATTTCTACTCATGTATATTCATTATTCAATGTCTTGTTTGTAAAAGGTCGGAGATTAGGAATTAATTGAACCTGGCTGATTTTCTTCTGATGTCAGGCATGAGTCCTGCAAATTTTTAGTTTGTGAGGTTGGATTTAATTGTTGGTGTTTGCTTGCAAGACTTGTTGATGATCAACCTCATACTTGAGGAGTTTGAGTTTATTTATTTATTTCTGCATGTACTTGTTGATGATCAAAGTTTCTTTGTTTATCTGCAGGTACAGTATTTGCATATGGCGTTACTAGCGGTGGAAAGACACATACCATGCATGTAAGTTAATCATATCCTTCCTCTTGAAGTAGCATCATTCCTGGTGCTAAGGTTTGCAACTCAACATTGTGGTTGATAGCTCGTCTTGTTATTGATCCTACTCTTTGATTAACACAACTCCATTCATCAAAATGTTAATTATTATTATTTTTTTGCAGGGGGAGCAAAAGTCACCTGGAATTATCCCCCTTGCAGTGAAGGATGTCTTTAGTATTATACAAGAGGTAAAGAATTTTTTCCTCGAGTTGCCTATAAAACCTATTGTTTGGGTGACCAATCTTGTTTGTCAATTTCAGACACCTGGACGAGAATTCCTACTCCGTGTGTCTTATCTTGAGATTTATAATGAGGTGAGCATCTTGTGGTGCATCGTATTTAATTTTCTTCTCTTTGTGAAACTTTACGAAATTGTTAGACAACAGGCTTTAAGGTGGATGAGGGATAACAATTGACTTAAGATGATAAGTGGTGAAATTTGTAAACATAATTAAATGAAGAATTTTGTTTAAATTTCATTTAACCTATTTGAAATAATTACAAGTGGCATTTATGAGATATTGATCTAATACTAGTACAAGAAGCATTAAAAGTTTAAAGCAGACAAATATTAAAGTGATAAAGAAGTAGATTATGGTCCAAGTTATCCTTGTGGTGAAGTGAATAATATTGGCGAGCATCTGTCTTGCTTTCAGTTGTTAAATTATGGTGGGATAAATCAGAAAAGCAGGAGTGGACCCAGAAAAACACCTGTGTCTTTTGTGCAATGTTATTTGCAAATGCAGATGTGATCCTTCAAACTAATTGATTTTTCCCTACTTCCCCCTCCCCAACAACAACAATCAAAGCCTTTTCCCACTAGGTGGGGTCGGCTACATCCCCCTCCCCACTGCCCAAAAAAAAAACCTATGTGCATATCCTTATCAATATGTATTTATAACTTAATGGGTATCACCCCCCATATTTGTCTGTTGTAGGTCATCAACGACTTGCTGAATCCTACTGGGCAGAACTTAAGAATACGAGAGGATGCTCAGGTGCCTATATTAAAGTAGGAAAGTCAAAAGTTAGTCATTATTCATTCCCTGCGCTTCATGTCAAAAGTAGTTTAGCTGTCACAGGAATCTTTTATGTTTCTTTTCTTTTAAATATGCACACTCTGTTATCTCCTATGGTTTCTCATCGGCATCTGTCACATCTCTTTGTACTTGATTTTCTATCTATATACCTTACTTAAAGGAGGCTTGGTATGCCAATTAATTGGATATTATAATAAAGATATAAGGCATGTAATTTTGGCAGGGGAATTATGTTGAAGGAATCAACGAGGAAGTTGTGCTATCCCCTGGTCATGCCCTTTCCTTGATTGCTACGGGGGAAGGTATGGAAACCTTTTCAATTTTGTGCTCCTTTTGCTATCATTTTGTATCTATGGCTACTTTCTGTAAGTTGTAAATCTAATTTTTGTTTGAAATATAATGGAGGAATAATACTTGCATGCCCTTGAATCTAAAATGATGTCATTCATTGGAAAGCAGCTACCAACTTGGATTTTATGCATTATCAAATCTCCGATAGGTAGGGTGCATTATTCTGAAAACCGAATGTATCATTCAAATTGCATTAGTGTAGATACTAGAAAGCAAGTGTGGAAGGTAGGGTCAGAAAAGTGTGTGGATGTAAAATTCATTTTCATGCAGAAAAACAATGAATGTTGTGGTTGTATATACTTTTGAGTTGAAAAAAAAGCCTCATCTCACCTATTTATTTAATTTTTGTAATTTTCCCTTGAATAACGCAATAGACATATGTATTGCAGCAAATGAACAGGGGCAAGAAAAGGACTTGTCATTATAGGTGGAGATGTGCTGGAACGCTTAGCTCTGGACAAGGTGAAAATCCCATATAGACTCCTCTCTCTCCCTCTCACACAAATGCACCAACAAGCATATGTTTAGTCAAAGCATCATTATCAAATCATATCATATCAATATGAGTTAAGCGTTTTATCAAAAAAATCACAAGTTGCAACCATCACATCTCCTACTGTGGTTGTACTTGTGTGTATCAACATTTCATTTAATTGTAATATCTTTTCCAAATTCCGAAGAAATTTGACAGTGAAAAAATGTTGACTTACTACTCTGTGGTTTTAGGCTGTGAAAATTTTGCAGGAGCATGTCATGCGATAGGCGGCTTGCTCCCAGTACTTTGCACACCTCAAGCTAATATTCGTTGCCCCCTGGCTCCAGCCACTACTACTGTTACGCATGGTACTATAGTAACTTTTATGTTGGATTTTTCTAATTACACTTTTCTAGTTAGCTATGCAATAATAATATGATAAGCATTCTTAGCTTTATAATTCACATCACTGAAATTTCAATTCTTTCTTTGTAATTGAAAAAATAGTTCTTACTATTACTGTAACTTCATGCTATTAATATTTATCACAAAAAATTATAATATAAAGTAATTATTATATTTTAAAATAATGATAATAAATTAAATAATAGATAATTGTTCACTATTAGTGTAACTTCATGCTATTTTTATTTTTTCCTTCCTCTCTTCTTTTGACATATTTATAATCTTAATTTGTGACACCTTTATGAAAATACTCCAAAGCTATTGCTATATTCTTCAAAGTTAAAACCTTTTTCTAAATGTACAAAATTAATCTTATGTGCAATAATAAAAGGTAATGTTGTAAAGTGAGTCTTGTGTGTTTTTCTTTCAACCAGAGTAATATATGATGGTTAGAATTTTAGGTCATGCGATAGGCGGCTTGCTCCCAGTACTTCGTGGCGCCCTTCACCCAAATTTTCTGTCTCTCCAGTGACTCCCACTAGCTCAACCACGTTGGACGTTGGCAAGGCAAAGGAGAATGTCACCGTCACCGTCAGGTTCCGACCCCTCAGGTGGTGTACACTACACTGTTGTTTTTTTGGTTTGTGTCACTTGAATTCATGAGGCGGATGGTATTTATTACTTATTTTTATTTATTTATTTTGCAATTCCTTCTTTGGGTTTGAGCAGTGCAAGAGAACTCAATAAAGGAGATGAGATAGCGTGGTATGCGGATGGAGATCATATAGTGAGAAACGAGCACAATCCTTCCATTGCATATGGTTTTGGTTAGTATCTATTAGCTAACATATATACACCTTTCGTTGAATTAATATAAAAATTGTCGATTCTTTACTTTTTAAATGTACTGTAAATGCATTGGCTGAGCTTAGCTCGGGTAGATGGGATGGGATGGAAAATTCCCGTTGACAATTTTCCCATGTACTAAACGATTAGTGTAAACGTTGTAATTTGTGGAAATGGGCAAAACTTATGAGATACTGCGCCTTGAAATCTGCAGCATACTTCACTTTCATTACGAATAGCTTAGGAGAACATATACTCTGTTTGATTAGTTATGATAATATTTTGCGTGGCAGATAAGGTGTTTGGGCCTGCAACAACTACTCGACATGTTTATGATTTGGCTGCTCAGCATGTTATCAATGGTGCCATGGAAGAAATTATTGGTAATGTTTTGTATATTATTTTTACTCATGTATATTCATTATTCAATGTCTTGTTTGTAAAAGGTCGGAGATTAGGAATTAATTGAACCTGGCTGATTTTCTTCTGATGTCAGGCATGAGTCCTGCAAATTTTTAGTTTGTGAGGTTGGATTTAATTGTTGGTGTTTGCTTGCAAGACTTGTTGATGATCAACCTCATACTTGAGGAGTTTGAGTTTATTTATTTATTTCTGCATGTACTTGTTGATGATCAAAGTTTCTTTGTTTATCTGCAGGTACAGTATTTGCATATGGCGTTACTAGCAGTGGAAAGACACATATCATGCATGTAAGTTAATCATATTCTTCCTCTTGAAGTAGCATCATTCCTGGTGCTAAGGTTTGCAACTCAGCATTGTGGTTGATAGCTCGTCTTGCTATTGATCCTACTCTTTGATTAACACAACTCCATTCATCAAAATGTTAATTATTATTATTTTTTTGCAGGGGGAGCAAAAGTCACCTGGAATTATCCCCCCTGCAGTGAAGGATGTCTTTAGTATTATACAAGAGGTAAAGAATTTTTTTCCTCGAGTTGCCTATAAAACCTATTGTTTGGGTGACCAATCTTGTTTGTCAATTTCAGACACCTGGACGAGAATTCCTACTCCGTGTGTCTTATCTTTAGATTTATAATGAGGTGAGCATCTTGTGGTGCATCGTATTTAATTTTCTTCTCTTTGTGAAACTTTACGAAATTGTTAGAGAACAGGCTTTAAGTTGGATGAGGGATAACAATTGACTTAAGATGATAAGTGGTGAAATTTGTAAACATAATTAAATGAAGAATTTTGTTTAAATTTCATTTAACCTATTTGAAATAATTACAAGTGGCATTTATGAGATATTGATCTAATACTAGTACAAGAAGCATTAAAAGTTTAAAGCAGACAAATATTAAAGTGATAAAGAAGTAGACTATGGTCCAAGTTATCCTTGTGGTGAAGTGAATAACATTGGCGAGCATCTGTCTTGCTTTCAGTTGTTAAATTATGGTGGGATAAATCAGAAAAGCAGGAGTGGACCCAGAAAAACACCTGTGTCTTTTGTGCAATGTTATTTGCAAATGCAGATGTGAACCTTCAAACTAATTGATTTTTCCCTACTTCCGCCTCCCCCCTGCCAAAAAAAAAACCTATGTGCATATCCTTGTTAATATGTATTTATAACTTAATGGGTATCACCCCTCATATTTTTATAGGTCATCAACGACTTGCTGAATCCTACTGGGCAGAACCTAAGAATACGAGAGGATGCTCAGGTGCATATATTAATGTAGGAAAGTCAAAAGTTGGTCATTATTCATTCAATCTTTTCTTTTAAATAAGCACACTCTGTTATCTCCTATGGTTTCTCATCGGCATCTATCACATACATCTCTTTGTACTTGATTTTCTATCTATATACCTTACTTAAAGGAGGTTTGGTATGTCAATTAATTGGATATTATAATGAAGATATAAGGCATATAATTTTTGCAGGGGACTTATGTTGAAGGAATCAAAGAGGAAGTTGTGCTATCCCCTGCTCATGCCCTTTCCTTGATTGCTACGGGGGAAGGTATGGAAACCTTTTCAATTTTGTGTTCCTTTTGCTATCATTTTGTATCAATGGCTGCTTTCTGTAAGTTGTAAATCTAAATTTTTCCTTTGAAATGTTTTCCTTGATTCTTCTATCATACTTTAGTAGAACTTCTACCTAAGCATGGCAATCTTTTCCCCTCTAGGTTCCTGCCTAGTTAGGATTTTATGATTTTTAGAAGTTAATCATGGTTTTAATTTTGAGTTTCATATTTTTTTTCTTATACTTGTTCAGTTGTTCCTGGTAATTAATAGATTTTGATATTTTCTTTCTGAATAAATGCAGAGCATAGACATGTTGGTTCTAATAATTTCAATCTAGTTAGCAGTCGAAGCCACACCATGTTCACATTGGTATGCAGTCCAAACTAGCAATCTTCATATGATTAAATTTTAAATGCATGCTTATTGGCCTATGTTCATACATGCCAATAACAAATTTCTATACCTTACGAAATTATTTCAATTTTTACTTGAATTTGACATGGTAGGTGCACTCTTAAGTTTTTTGTGGCATCGAAGTTATAGTGTTTGATGAATGATTTCAGTTCCATCTGTGGATCTACCATGTCAAAATCAATTGGTTATTAATATAATCATTTTGACCGAGCATGACCTTTTAAATGACATCTTATTGTTGTTTTGATTTCTCCATTTTACTTGTCTTCTTTACTGAGTACATTGTTTCTATCAGACTATTGAAAGCAGTTCACACGGGGAAGATACAGGGGAAGAAGATGTGAAATTGTCCCATTTGGTAAAGCTCTTTCATAATAAAGGATTCTCAGAATTATACTGTACTGTTTCAATAACAAATTTCAATTTTTACTTAAAGGAGGCTTGGTATGCCAATTAATTGGATATTATAATAAAGATATAAGGCATATAATTTTGGCTGGGTACTTATGTTGAAGGAATCAAAGAGGAAGTTGTGCTATCCCCTGGTCTTGCCCTTTCCTTGATTGCTACGGGGGAAGGTATGGAAACCTTTTCAATTTTGTGTTCCTTTTGCTATCATTTTGTATCTATGGCTACTTTCTGTAAGTTGTAAATCTAATTTTTTTCCTTTGAAATGTTTTCCTTGATTCTTCTATCATGCTTTAGTAGAACTTCTACCTAAGCATGACAATCTTTTCCCCTCTAGGTTCCTGTCTAGTTAGGATTTTATTACTTTTAGTAGTTAATCATGGTTTTAAATTTTGAGTTTCATATTTTTGTTCTGATACTTGTTCAGTTGTTCCTGGTAATTAATAGATTTTGATATTTTGTTTCCGTATAAATGCAGAGCATAGACATGTTGGTTCTAATAATTTCAATCTAGTTAGCAGTCGAAGCCACACCATATTCACATTGGTATGCAGTCCAAACTAGCTATCTTCATATGAATAAATTTTAAATGCATGCTTATTGGCCTATGTTCATACATGCCAATAACAAATTTCTATATCTTACTAAATTATTTCAATTTTTACTTGAATTTGACATGGTAGGTGCACTCTTAAGCTTTTTTTGGCATCGAAGTTATAGTGTTTGATGAATGATTTCAGTTCCATCTGTGGATCTACCATGTCAAAATCAATTGGTTATTAATATAATCATTTTGACCGAGCATGACCTTTTAAATGACATCTTATTGTTGTTTTGATTTCTCCATTTTGCTTGTCTTCTTTACTGAGTACATTGTTTCTATCAGACTATTGAAAGCAGTTCACACGGGGAAGATACAGGGGAAGAAGATGTGATATTGTCCCATTTGGTAAAGCTCTTTCATAATAAAGGATTCTCAGAATTATACTGTACTGTTTCTATAGATGCCCCTAATATATTTTTTTTCTTGTCAGTTTTAAGCTGTTAATTGAATCCCTCTACCCCCTTTTTCTTCTCCAGCACTTAATTGATCTTGCAGGCTCTGAAAGCTCTAAAACTGAGACAACTGGGTTACGAAGGAAAGAGGGATCATACATTAATAAAAGCTTACTCACTCTTGGAACGGTAGTATTATGCTACTATTTTATTTGTGATTTTTCTGTTCTCATTTCACCATAATTTAATTGTAGTTTTATATGTTTGTCTCTGATGGGCCCAAGATTCTGAACACCTACACTAGACAGAAAAGGAAGGACCATCGGCCCATGACTGAGGGCAAAAGCGGTAATCGAGCCTGTGTAATTAACGTTGACATGCCTTTTAGAGGCTGTACAGAGCAGTGGTGAGGTAGGCAAGATTTGGAGTGGAATTAGGAGAGACCTTGTCCTCTCGAACGACAAGGATTTATGTTATTTTCTGCCATTTACGTTGCTTGAGAGTGTGTGCTGTTTTTTAAGCCACTGGGTACTATTCTGGTGCTATTACAGTGAGCTGGAGAAGGAATATACTGTTCTGAAGTTTCCATAAATTGTTTTGTGCATTCTGTTTGCTGTTTGCCGCTTTTTGCCTTCTAATGCTGCTCTAAATGAGCATGAGATTCCTGCTTTACTTAAGGAAGATTTCTCTCAGGCAATGCATGATTTTCTTCCTGTTGCAATGTGCGACATCACCAAATCTGCTTCTGATGGTGGGCGTTCCGGATGGGATGATGTGGGTGGTCTAGTTGACATTCGAAATGCTACCAAGGAGGTGAGAGGCCATTTGCTATTCAAAATCTGCTATTTAGTATTTTTTTTTTAGTTTTTACAAGGTGATAAACCATTTGCAGTTCAGAATGTGCGAACTGAGTATAGAATGCTGTTATTAGTTTATTTATGTTTCTCTTATCATTTCTTTTCACTCAAGTATTTTATTCATATATAGTGCATGTTTTATATGTTTACACTTACAGCAAAACAAGTCTTTAGTGTGAGGGAAATGTTGAGAAAAGAGGGAGAGCAAAAGTTGTGGAAAAAGGAAGGACACCAAACAAAATATATATTAAGGACTCAATGATGCTGTTTTACCAATAGTATAATCATTTTGGAGAATTTATCCCTTACTTTGGCTGCCCTACAAGTTGCTATTTTCTTAATGCTTAACTAAATTCTGAATACAACAATGTGTGTAACACTGATGCCACACTCTCAATTTATACCATTTACTTTGGGTGCACAAGAAGTAATTTTTTTTTAACGGGCAAGACTTTCTTAAATTCTTAGTATCTCTTAATAGGTACATATATTCAAAGGTTAAGTTCTCATGGCTTGTGTTGCATGTTTGCAATGTATCATATTAATTTATTGCCAGATGATAGAGTTGCCTTCAAAGTTTCCGAAAACCTTTGCGCAAGCTCCTTTAAGGTTACAATCAAATGTCCTTTTATATGGGCCTCCTGGTTGTGGAAAAACTCACATAGTTGGTGCTGCTGCTTGTTCACTACGGTTCATATCAGTGAAAGGGCCAGAGCTATTAAACAAATACATTGGTGCTTCTGAACAAGCTGTAAGTGTCTAATTAGACTTACTTTAGGCTATTATTGGTGCAAGCTATCTTTGAATTTATCTACATGTTTATTAATTAATATAAGCTCTCTGCTGATAAAGTATGCAATCCTACTATATGCACTTTATTTTTAGTCTTTATGAAGTTTATTGATGCTTGTATGAGTCAAAAGCCCAAAACTTGTAGTACATGAACAAGGTTTTCTTGAATGTACATCTATGGACTTGGCGTGTTATGCCCATTGGTACCTGGGTTCTGTAATGTTGAAGTTGATGATTGTTTGGAAGAATGTCTGAGTATCTTTATCATTGGGCAGCTGATGAAGGAGTTGAGAGAACATTTATTTAGTTCTGAAATAATTGCTGAATTTCGGAAGTTGCCCAAATTATTATGTTCTAGTGAAGTATTATCTTCTATCTTGAATGTTGCTTTCAGTTAGTGATATATTCTCCAAAGCTGCTGCTGCGGCACCATGTCTACTCTTTTTTTATGAATTTGATTCGATTGCCCCCAAGAGAGGACATGAATAATACCGGAGTAACTGATCGTGTTGTAAATCAAGTTAGTGTTTTCTTTGTCAATTGTCATTTTATCTTATATCAATTATTGTCTGAACTTAATATTTTCGCTTTTCACAGTTTCTGACAGAGTTAGATGGTGTTGAGATTTTAACTGGTGTATTTGTGTTTGCGGCAACTAGGTTGGTTTCTTCAACTTATTGTTTTTTTTAGTGTGAAACAAAACTATGATGCAAGAGAAAAATTGCATACAACACACACACTGTAGCTAGCAGCCCCCTCTTATATATTATTATTATTATTATTAATTATACTTAGGAAATAGAGATTATCAAGAAATTAAATTCCTAAATTTAATTGTAAGGCTTCTAGACAATTATAAATTCAGATTCCTGGATAATTATTTTTTTTGATAGAACTCCTGGATAATTATAAACTACTAATTCTTTCTGAGTTCCACCTTAA
The DNA here is from genome assembly GCA_014851425.1 of Senna tora. Classification (NCBI taxonomy): domain Eukaryota; kingdom Viridiplantae; phylum Streptophyta; class Magnoliopsida; order Fabales; family Fabaceae; genus Senna; species Senna tora. The sequence goes on along the minus strand of CM026262.1, from coordinate 4,431,004 downwards.
TAGATTTCACTAAACGGCCCTTAAAGCTAAAGGTTATACTAGATCCAATTTGTTATAAATAAAACCAGGCTCAATGGTGTTTCTGCTCCTTATGATAGCTTTGGAGAACATAAACGTCATGCCACTCGAGAAATATCCATGGACGAAAAGGGATGTCAAGCATATAATGCACATTAATGGAGGTGAATCAGTAGGAAAAACTGTGGACACCCAAAATTGTAAGTCTTAAATCAAAATCTTAAGTCAAAACACAATTAAATTATTAAAAGGCTGTGTCAAAGGCTATGAGGGCCGAAATTTATATGGCTTTGAACTTAATTGGGTTTTGTCTGTAACATGCTGAAAGTTGTTTGAATAGTATTCAACTTGAGGGGGAGTGTTGGAATTGTGAATCTATGATAGGTAGGTTAAACTAAGTATGTTGATTTATACGTACTACCCTTTGTAATTAACAATTATAGATAGACGCACAGTTTGGCTAATTAAGCACTCCCATTTTACATATATCAATGGAAAATATTTTTTTTGTAACACCTTTACTCTTCTGACACTCGTTTTTCATGGAAAGCAGTAGACCCGATTTGCTTGATGCTGCACTTTTGAGACCAGGCAGGTTAGATCGACTTCTGTTCTGTGACTTTCCATCGTGGCATGAAAGGCTTGAAATTGTCACAGTACTTTCTAGAAAGGTATGTAAAACTACTTAATTAAGGCACACGTTTCATGTGTTGTTTGTTTAGTGACGTAATTTTTTATATGTAGAGTAAATTGATTGTGGTAAATTTTTTTTTTATTTAGTATGCTTCGAAATTTATGGTGGCATTAAGGATGTTAATAATGAGATAACATATATATGTCTCACAATGCCATATTTTCTTGGTCATTTAACACATGTAAGAAAGAAATTAATGATATACTGACTTGATCAATTAGTACCCTGAATATACCTGTTCATGGGTCGGGTTGGGGCGGGCTTGGACTAAAGCCCATGGGCTTTGCATATATAGGTTTAGGCTTAAGCCAAAACCTATATAATTTAGTACCCATTACAATGGACTAGGTACTTACTCAAGTCCATGGGCTAAGCTCGAGCTTGGCCCATTATTATAGATAATTATAAAAATATATATTATTATAACAAAGTCTTAATAATATTTTACAATTCATAAATTATGACAACATCAAACACGAGAATCAAATTCTTGGTCTTCATTGTCAATATCAAAGTGGTGGAACACATAATACTACTACCCTACGTGTATTAGGTGAACATAACATATGCCCAACACTAAAAGCCCATATAGTATAATACTCAGCCTAAGTAGGAGCATATATGTTTTTTGGCTTAATCATGCCCAACTTGTCGCAAATAAAATCAATTACAGTCTAATTATTGACTTGAGTGAAAACATCAACTAATTGCTGTACTGCACGAACATATGATTTAGTAATCATATTGTACTTTTTTTTTGCCAGCTAGATCCGCTGAATCTTCTCATCAACAAAACTACAGGCTACTTATGCCTTGTTCTCTCATGAAAAACAGGGTTTGATGAGTTATGTGTAGTAGTTTGATTTGATCACCATAACTTCATTGGAAGATTTTTTTTTGGATAAGCGGAAGAGATATTTTTATTCCAATTTCAAGTAGCAAATGTTTGACTCACATAAGTTTCATGTTTGAGTTAAAAAAGGGGAAGCCAATCATAATTTAATGGTGCAAATCAATTAACCTAAGTATGAGAAGGTTGCTTGTATATCTTTGCACATGATTCATTTATTAACAATAATTTGACTTTGTTTATATCTTGCATTTAAAAATAACCCTTCTTTTAGGATGAATTTTTTTTTTACCAAAATAACATTGAAATCGACAAGAAATTTGTGCTGAATATCAAATTGGTAATCAACCTTGACAAATTCTGATTTCAAATGTTATGAAGTTTAACAAGGGAGAGTTACACTAAATTCTGCTCCATTGCTACTATATTACATTTAAACTAGATGCTTTAGTTTCCTGGACTGAGTCAAACTTTTCTTCTAGTTCAAAATGACGCAGTTTTAATTGATGCAGTTACCAATGGCCAGTGATGTTGATTTGGCCGCAGTTGCTCATATGACTGAAGGATTCAGTGGACTTGATCTCCAAGCTCTCCTTTCCGATGCTCAACTTGCAGCAATTCATGAAGTTCTGGATAACGTAGACACCCATTGGCAAGAGAAAACACCACTTATTACGGATGCTCTTCTCAAGTTTACTGCCTCTGTGGTTAGACCATCTGTTTCCGATGAAGAGAAACGAAGACTCTACAATATTTACAGCCAGTTCCTCAATTCAAAGAGATCCGTTGCCGCTCAGGTCGCTTCCACTATCTAGTCTCGTTCCTTCCCTCTTTGTGTTCTTGTGTCTATATGTGATAGAATGTTCCTCTTCCGGTATTTGGAAAGACTCTTTGCTATGCTAATGCCTTTTCTGATGTGGATGACATTATTGTTGCAGTCAAGAGATGCAAAAGGCAGGAGGGCAACTCTAGCGTGACCATCAGGTGATGTGATATATATATATATATTTCAATGAGGTTGAAGTCGCTGTTTGATATTCCTTATCTCTTGAAGTAGTTTGTTCTCTTCACCTGTATGCCATTTATTAAGAAAATTTGTACAATAATTAGTTTTAGCCGCTTCATCGTTTCTCCTGTGCGATGATGCGACTTCATGTTTGTAATTTTAAAGATAATTTGTGAAAGGAAAATAAAATTTGATGTATTTACTAGTCTCTTCTTCAAATAATAGGCTTCCTCACTGTTTCTTTTACTATCGACTAATTAGCCTTGTTGCAATTAAGCTTCATTGTTATTCGTTACCAAGCGGCTTGGCTAATTGTTACCAAGCACGAAAAATTTCAAAAAAAGAGCTGGGTTTATTTTATGTCCATATTACAGAATAACTAATTCGTATTTGGTTATTATGTGAGATTGTGCTTGATGCTAGAAAATTGATTGAAAGCTCTCCCCGCTTCTTAAAAATTTTTGGTCAGGAATAGTAATTGAGGTTCTTACTGTGAATATTATGATGCAAATTTATTTTTCAATTTAGATTTGTCCGGCTAAACTGGTTACTTTTATTGTTAGGCAAGTACCTTTCCTACCCCCAACGTTTGGGGTTCCTGTCAGTTTCGCCCCTAACGTTTTTTCGCTGTCATGTGTACCCCTAATGTTTTACGTTTCTGCCAATGTCAACATTAATATACAAGGCAACTTATAAGAAATAATTCATTGTATTTTCAATTTCATTATAAGAAAATGCATCTAGCAAAGCATCCATCTAATCACCCTAAACTATAAGTAAGTGTGTCTTAAAGTCTTGATTAGATTGTAAATTATATAGTGTGAAAGATAAGGCCTTAAATATAAACAAAACAGTAACGTGTAGAAAAATAGGCGCACCTTATTCGTCGAATTGTAAATATTTAAAAGATTTTATCGTATCTTAAAATTGCTCTTGTTTTTCTTTTTTTAGTGTATCATAAAATTACTTTTAAATTTAGTTGTCGGCATGTTTAAATAAAATCCTTGTTAACTTAGTGGTTATCAGAAAAATGAAACCCAAGAATAATAAGATTTGCTTGAGCATCAAGTCACTAACAATCATGTTAACTTCTCATTAATTATAATTATTAAATAAAAAAATGTACTTAGCTACAATTTCATATTTTACTATAAATGAATTTTATTTATAATTTTAGAATGCTATTTTTAAAAATATTTTTATTTTTTATTTTTATGACAAAAGTACTTTTTCAACTTTACAATTTAAAATTATTTCAATATCATCTTTAATTTTTTCATTAATTTCATCTAAAATGTTTATAAAATTTTTCAGTGTCATCCTTATTACTCTTGATGTTTAAATTAATAATAGAAAACATTGCTTTTACGATAAAAAAAAACTAATCATGGTGTCTCAGACGGCATGTTGTTATATGAGATTGACTTTTGGGAGAAAGAAAATTTGTCAAATTTTGTTACAATTCACACAAATCTCTTCATTTTGATTCAAAGAATTAGCTAGGAAAAAAAAAAAAAAAGGCTCCGATTGGGTTATCTTATCCATCACTCAATCATGATGCTTTCATTCAACTTGGAAATATTGTTGGCGTCGACCAAAATCTAATGGGTCAATTTCCAACGGCAGAGGATCCGCTCACCTTTTCACAGGGCCTCACATCGGAAGTTGAAGTACTCTGCATGCTTTCATCTTCATTATATAAATGTACCCCCACCTCCATTCTCGTATTCACACTACTCTTTCATTCTACAAGGCTCGAAAATATCTACTTCAAATATATACATCCACATTGATGAATAGGTCATAGTGATATATATACACACACACACACACAGAGCTAGAGAATGAAAGGGAGTAGTGGTAGTGGAAAGAAGCAGACTGGTTCGTCGCCTTGTGCTGCGTGTAAGCTTCTTCGAAGAAGGTGTGATAAACAATGTGTGTTCGCTCCATATTTCCCAGCCCATCACCCTCACAAGTTCATTAATGTCCACAAAGTGTACGATATAAGATGCTTCAGGTTCATTCAATCAATTCCTACTTTTTCATTCTTGAGTAAACAAAAGAATTGGCAATGAGGAGTGGTACAGTTGGTTAAGGTTTGGGCTCTTACCCCACAAGGGTGAGAGTTCGAATCCTATGACCGATGCGAGGGCTTTATTGGTGGATGATATATAAATCTTTCCATAAATCTTCAAAGAGGTTGAGAGGTCCATGATTCTGGTGGAATACCGGTGCTTACCCCACCTAAACTTTCCTTTTGATAAAAAAAAAGTAAACAAAAGAATTCATTTGTTGCCTAAAGTGTATAAGTGCACTTTAATCGATCAATAATAGATCATCAGTTACATGACACTTTACTTGCAGGAGCTACCCGTACATCAGCGAGGAGACGCAGTGAGTAGTATGGTGTATGAAGCCAACGCGCGAGTGCAAGACCCAGTGTATGGGTGCGTTGGTGCCATCTCTTCTCTTCAGCACCAACTTGATGGGCTTCGGGCCCAACTGGCTCTGGCCCAGGCCGAGGTGGCCCACCTCAGGATGCTTCCTAGCCCAACCACTTGTGCTGCCTCGGTCTCACCACCATCGCCCAACATTTTCATGGACTCCGACTCGCAACCCCAATCTATATTTGACATGGACCAACCTATCTATGATGATGATTCAATGTGGCCACGCTAGCTAGTGCCCGTAAGTTTTCAGGAAGGTTGGTTATACGACCATGACCTAAAAGTTAGAGAATTTATGAGCATTTTAGTCATTATGTATTTCATTCTAAACCCTCGTTTTTGTGACTAGTGATGGTATAGCTGTGGTGGACTCTATTCGCCTGCGTAATTTTCATTGGTAAAAGGATGTTTTTTAATTACTTCAATTTTATATGAAGGCTTACTTTAGGTACGGTGGGAGTGTCTCTTTAATGGGTTGGTCTATGATGCAACTTGTTGCATGCATGCAATGCAATTTCGGCCAATAGGATTGTGACACATGGAAAATTGCATTGCATCTCAAGTCATCCTACCCACATGTCACAATCCTATCGACCGAAATCACATTGCATGCATGCAACAAGTTGCATCATAAACTTACCCCTCTTTAATTTGGACAAACTGATGCTTGCAAATTTTGTTTTTCTATTATATGTTTCTAGTGGATACTGGATAGTGATGATGTGACTTATCCTGCGGCAACAATACATATGAAGGCAGGTTCTATTGCCATTTCAACTGTTTTGATAATGGATGTTGTTTCTCAGTGAAGTAAATTGTATTTTGAATTTGATGTTTCAATATACATATAGTTATAATGTACTATTTAATTTATCTTTTAACATTGTATGTGTTTCTTAATTGTGTCATTTATATTTTATATATATATATTTTAATAATTTCATTAATGAAGGAAGAAGGCACAATGAGTGGACCATATACGATTATAACTTAGAAGGTTCAGTGTGTGTTCATAAGCCTAATTTTAAGATCTTATTTTGAGACAAAGAACTTGAAAGAAAGTTGTATATGTCACCAAAAAAAATCTAAAAAAAAGAGTGCACTACAGGACATCTTTAACAAAAGAATAGATGAGGGAGAAAATAAAAGGCTTTGTATGTTTTTCTTATTTTTTATATGGGTGAGTTTATGATGCAACTTGTTGTATGAATACAATGCAATTTCGACCGATATGATTGTGACCTGTAAAAAATTGCATTGCATCTCAAGTCATCCTACCCGTGTGTCGCAATCCTTTAAAGTACATTAAATGAGATGTTGATAAGTGTCTCTAACATTCTCAACTAAAAATATTTATAAAGAAATAAAAAAAATCAAACATCTATATCTATAGAGTACACTTTTGTGCAAAGAAAATAGAGTATACTTTTAGGTGAATTATAGGTCCTCCAAATAAAAATATAGATGAAGAAAATAATAAATAAAAAAATCTAATTAATATGGAATATATATTTTTATGCAACAAGGATTTATTTACAAAGAAATAATTAAACAAATAATTTTATTAAGAAAAAATTATATCCATAAGAATAAAATTAATTTTTTAAAATCTCATTATTAGTTGAACATTAACTTTAAATAAAAGGAATAACAATAATAGAGAAATTTATGATTTTTTCATATCCCACAACTAGCCTAGCCAAATAATTTATTAATTTTGAATAATTCAAAATATTGTTATAAAAGCTAATGATTCATTGAAATTTATAACTTACTCACTCTTTAAATTATATTAACTATGAAATTTATTTGTTAAGAAACTATGAAGTTTAAAATAATAATATTGTTTAGGATTAAAAAAATAATATAATAGTAGCATTGTAATTATTGATTAAATAATAAAAATATTATTTTTATATTTAAATTTAGAGTAAATTACACTGCTCTCCCCTCAGAGATGCTAAAATTACACTGCCCTCCCCTCTAGTTTGCAAAATTACACTGCCCTCCCTTGAGAGATCAAAAGTCATTACACTTTGATCCAAAACACCATTCTCCAATAAAAAAAAGTCTAAAAGGTCAAATTTTTTCAACTTCCAATACAATAAATATTCATGACTAAATTACCTCTCCCAAAAGAATGAAAATCTGTAAAATGTGACCTATACATACTTTCATCCTCTTATAATAACATTGTTTTATTTTTTTATTGTCTTTTATTATTTTATTAGTATTTAGAGTAATTATTATTGTTAACAAAATAAAATTCTAAAAAAAGTCTGTAACTTAAAATAGTTTAAAGATTTTTATATTAATAATGTAATGTAATATAAAATATCTATTATTTTACTTAATTTTTGCCAATTAAGTTTAATATATATATATATATATATATATAATAATAATAAAATATATCAAAAATTTGTTAAGTGCCTTAGAATTCAGTTTTATAAATTTTTTTTGATAAAAATTCAGTTTTATAAATTTCGATAAAGCATAACATTAAATACTTTTTATTTTGTGTGAGAGTCAATTTAGTCATTCACATTTATTAGTCATTCATATTTATTATATTGACTTTTTAGACCTTTTTTTTAATGGAAGAATAGTGTTTTGGATCAAAGTGTAATGATTTTTGATTTCGCACGGGAGGGAGTGTAATTTTGTAAACTAGAGGGGTGGGCAGTGTAATTTCAACATCTCTTTGGGGAGGGCAGTGTAATTTACTCTTAAATTTAATGTTAATTTTAATTTCCATAAAAAATATTAAAAATAAAATAAAAATTATATATAAAAAATTAAATTATGCTCATGCTTAGCGCTAATTTAGTTAATAGTTCATAAGAGAAGACATTAAATTCAATCAACTAATGACTAACGTCTTAATTTATTATTTTAAGTTTTTGGTGATATTTAAAAAAAACTTGACTATATAAAAGAAGATCAATCAGAATCACCAATCGGATTTAAGAAGATCAATTAGATTTAAGAAGATCACCAATCGGATTTAAGAAGATCAATTAGATTTAAGAAAATCAATCAGAATCACCAATCGAATTCAAGAAGATCAATTAGATTTAAGAAGATCAATCAGAATTACCAATAGAATTTAATAAAATCACTCATATTTAAAAAAGTGAATCAAAATCACCAATAAAATTTAAAAAAATCAATCAAATTTAACGAGATGAATCAAATTTAACAAGATCAATCAAAATCACCCATCATCAATTCCACCCCATAAATTAGAGTGTTCGCGCTTCCCTCTCTCTTTCTTTCTCTTCGTTCGCGCTTCTCTTCTCAGTTCTCCTGTGCGTTTCCATGGAGTTAGAGGTGAAGCTAGTGGGTAGCATAGACAACTGCTTGTATCGCTCCCTCTTCCTCTCATCCAAATCCTGCAGGCCACACGCTCAGCGCCACTCCCTCATATTCTCGCACTCGAGCTTCGCTCTCGCACTGATGATCTCTGGGTCGTTGCTTGGTCCGGAGCCACTTCCGCTTCTGCCGCCATAGAGGTAGTGGCTCACTTCCTTTTTGTTTACTTTACACTATGCCTCTTTTTTAAGTATGACCGACTTTCTTTTTAGTCATGAAATTGGTGATGTCCTGGGTTATTGTCCCCCTACTTTCAAATACTTGAGAATACGTTGAAGACAGTAGTCTGGGCCTTATGGTGCATCACCACAGCTGTAAGTGAATGGCAGAATGAGTATGTAACCTACAAGGTTGAAAATTTTTCTGTGGCTTCTTCCGGCTATATTTTTAATTTTTTTCCAGAGTTACTGGACCCTTTGTTCTGGTTAATTGTTATTAGTCTTCTCTTTTGTTTTGAACTTCTATCATTACTATAATGTAAAAATGTAGGTTTCCCAACAATCTGCAGAATGCATTTCCTTGCCACATCATGCTAAAGTTCAAGTAAGAGCTGCTTCTAATGTACCGCATGCTTCTCTAGTTACAATAGAACCCCATACAGAAGATGACTGGGAAATTTTGGAGCTGAACTCAGAGCAAGCTGAGGCAGCAATTTTAAACCAGGTGTGCAATTTATTTCAGTGAAGCATGCAAGATCTTTTTTTTATATCCTATTAAGAAATTGCCATGACCCTGTATCTTATTGCATGGTACCATATTGGACTTCAAATGTGGGCGATGTAGGACCAGTAGAAGAGGAAGGGAAGGAGAGGAAAAAAATAGGAAAATAATAAAGGAATAGAGGAAGAACAAAAAGAAGAGGGAGAAAGAGGAAGAAATGGAGAGTAACTAAAACAACAAACAAACAAAGTCTTTTCCCACTAGGTGGGGTCGGCTTAGAAGTCTAAGTCTACGATTCTTAGGCTTATAAAGGAAAAAAATGAAACATGTGAACATGTGCTGAAAAACAAGATTGGAAATAATAACATATATAATCCCTAATATCAACTGTGCTCAAAACAAGAAAGGACATAAAAATTATAAGTCCCTAATTTTGTTGACTTAGTTTTTCGTTTCTGTTTTTTTGCTTTGAGAGGATTTCTTGTCCTTGGTTCTTGTAATTTTTTTTGGCCTGACTTGGTTCTTGTATTATTTTAGTGTTTTCCCTCTTCTTTTCAATATCTTTTTTTCCATCTAAATAAATTCCCTAAGATCAATGACCATCCGAAAATTCTGTTCTCATTTTTCATCAATGTACTTCAAAGGTGTTAATTGAATGCTGTTCATTACTTTACGCAGCTCAGGATTGTTTACGAAGGGATGAGATTTCCTTTGTGGTTGCATGGTCACACAATGATTACATTCAATGTGGCTTCTGTTTTTCCCAAGAAAGCGGTGGGTATGATGATGTCTAGTGGTTTCTACACACTTTTTTGGTATATTGCTAGATACTTGGTCAAAGCTTCATCGTTAACTACTGACCCTTTATTGTTTCCCTTTTTTTCTGTGTTATCTAATTCCGCACATATTATCAATATCATAGCTATTAATTGTGTGTAATGCACTTCTAGCGCCAAGTGCTCCAAAATGCTATAGCACTTAAAGTTGTGCAGGCTACACATATTAGGGCACAATTGAGTAACTCTCCTAATGATTTTTGTATTACTGTAATATTTGGAGGTTTGATTTTGTTCCAATTTCATCCTTCTTGAAGTAGTAAAATGATACTCTATAATCTTTTGATCTGCAAATATTTTATAGGGGGTTGAAATTGGAAGAAAATCAAACTTTCAAGAAGTGAAGTTATATGAAAAGTTTTTTAGGGAGCCAATTGATATTGGGGTGATCAAGTACTAATTGGGGTCTTACTTTATAATTAGTAATGCCTAATATGCATGAAACCAAATTCACATTAAAAATAAAAGTCAGAACTTATAAACAATTGGGTGTCTTCGTAGATACTACAGATTGGTCAATCCATAATGAAGTTATTAATGTTGTTCTGGATGAATCCCATTACAAAGAAGATGAAGAGGTTGCAAATCAGTCAGAAAATAAGAAAGGATTGCAGTATCTTCTAAGATTCTGGTATATTGCACAACTTGATGCAATTACTTCCTTTACTGGTATGGAGGTTAATGCACTGGTATTGGGTAGTAAAACCTTGCTTCATTTTGAAGTAAGTTATATTATGCTTGGGACTAATGGAAATGTTCAGTTATCTTCTAATTCATCAGAAAACAGAAAAAAACGACAGCTGAAATACAATTTTTATTGACTATTGGTGAAGATTCTCTGCATCATGGAAAACATAATGCATATGAAGTTGCTCTTGGTGAAAGAAACAAGGTGAATAGTAATCAGGAAAATCTCCAGCAGTTTAAAAATATGAAGTTTGGTGGTCCTGTCTCCTTTCAGACTATAGAAGATATGATCTCTAAAGAACACATTAGTTCAGAAGTAACTTCCCTTGGCTGGATGGAAGCTACTGTTTCTGATGTTAAAATAGTAGGTGTTTTTTGTAAGAAGTTTCTATCTGTTCTTCAACTGATTTACTATTTTTTTTTGGATAAAAAAACTGTTCTGATCAGCTTTGTTTGGTAAAACCTTAAACGAGTATACTTAAGTTCACTCATCGTCTGCATAATGATATGTTGAGAACAATGGATCAAAGTTCTTCAGACCCATTCTCAGTTATCTGTTGAGCCTACATAAGTTCACTAGTCATCTACATAATGGCTTGATGCTCAAACTAGGGGCTTGACCTTTGTAGATTTTACCCCATTAGTTGTTTAAAATTACAACGTTAAGGCACATAATTGTATCATTTCTAAGGAGCTGGAGCATTCTTCTAAGTTCTTTGTTTTTCTGCTTGCCTGTACAGCATAGCCTGTTTTTCCCATATCCTTTCTAGAGGCTTTAGATTATATGAATTGTTCTTTGTGATTTTTTTGTGTCTTCTATTTTGTAGTTTATTCATATTAGTAGTGTTTATGCTCCATTAGGCTATTTCTTTTCCATGTATTTTGATTCATTATTAAAGAAAGAAGAAATTCAGTAAGGAATTCGAGATTAATCTGCTTTGAGTTTTGGACGCGAGTCTCTCAATTTTTCATACTCTTTAAGTTTCTTAAATTGAAAAGCTCTGAATATTGCATTTCAACTGTTTTCTGTCTTGATGCAGCATCATTAAATTTGATCTCCAGTAACATATATGTCCTCCTCTCCTAGTGATATAACTTGCTATTTCATGCTAATTGCAGGGATGATGGTATTGTTATCTTCTGCTTCTGGTACGTGGTTTGATTTTTACAACTTACCACTCCCTGGACATGTTCTTATATATGGGCCTTCAGTGAGTACAGCTTTGTTTTCACTATTCCAATTAGTTTTATGATTAATGTAGTAGTAGGCTAAAAGTCCTCATTACTATGTGGTTAAATGTAAAGAGCCCATATTTTTCACTCATTGGACATATTGCACCTTCTTCCTGATGTCATTTGCATTTTATAAAAAGAATTGTCAAACAAGTGCCACACTATGTTGCATAGATACGGGTCTGGCTAATTGTTCAAATTTGATCCTGGATTCATCTCTTCATATTATGATTCTTCTCTGTGGCGCTTGCTTATATTTAATATTGCTTATCCTTATCTGATATAGGTGAATAGTCATTTTATTTGACAAATTTGAAACCGCTCTTTCCAGGGCTCTAGCAAAACCTTACTAGCAAGGACTGTTGCAAAATGCCTTGAGAAACATGAAGACATCGTAGCACACAAGTATTAAGTTAATTCTAATTTTTTTCATGGCTTTTCAATTTTTCACTGTTTTTTGATGCTTTGTATCCAATTAATGCTTTCAGAATTCGAAGTTGAATTTCTGCATATATTACTGTGCAGAATTTTTGTTTCATGCTCAAAATTCTCTTTGGAAAAGGTCCCAATGATCCAAAAGGAAGTTACTAACATCATAATGGAAGCCTTAGATCATGCACCTTCTATTTTTGTTTCATACTCACTCTTGGAACGGTAGTATTATGCTACTATTTTATTTGTGATTTTTCTGTTCTCATTTCACCATAATTTAATTGTAGTTTTATATGTTTGTCTCTCACTTTGTTTTTAACACGATACATAAGTTTCAGGTAATTTGAACTGATAGTTATGAACTTTATGTCATTGTGCCTAGTTGCTTATTGATGTGTAACATTATTAAATATTTTTCATCTTTAGTACCTACTGCTTTTGGAATGATTGGTTCTTGGTTTCTAGCAATCCCATTCAAAAGTTTTGTTCAGTGAAGTAAATAAAAACCTCCTGGTCATTTGTGTTTCTATGTTGCAGGTTATTTCTAAATTAACAGATGGCAAAGCAACTCATATTTCTTATCGAGATTCAAAACTCACTCGTTTATTGCAATCATCCCTCAGTGGCCACGGACAGATTTCTGTTAGTACTATATGATACTTTATAAATTGTTTTCTCTTAAGCAATTTCTTTTGAGATATTTAACAGAGTTGTGTGAGTAATTAATGAAGGAACTGACTTATGATGCTTTGGTTGTTGAAGCTTATTTGCACTGTTACTCCTGCCTCTAGCAGTAGTGAAGAGACACACAACACATTGAAATTTGCATCCCGAAGTAAGCATGTTGAAATCAAGGCTGCTCAAAACAAGGTGAATTCATGTTAGATGTCTACAATAAGAGTATTCTCTAGCCACTGTGACTTCCTATGGTTAACCTTTTTCTGATTTTCTTGGCTTAGATTATGGATGATAAGTCTTTGATTAAAAAGTATCAGAGGGAAATTCATGATTTGAAGCAGGAGCTTCAGCAGTTAAAGCATGGTATCATGGAAGATCCCAATGTTGCTGTGTCATCGCAAGAAGATCTGGTTAATTTAAAGCTTCAGGTTTGTAATGTACTGTTGCATATGTCATGAAATGTCTTGATTTCAACCCACTGACAACATTGTGTTTGCTTTGCTCATTCCACATAAAGACTGTATTTTTGGTTGGTGTATTGTTACTTTTCTTCCCATTGACAAACCTTAAATCATGATGCAAAAGCTGGAAGTTGGCCAGTCCATATTGCAGTCAAGATTGGAAGAGGAGGATCAAGCAAAAGCAGCATTGATGGGAAGAATTCAGCGACTGACCAAACTAATATTGGTTTCTACAAAGACATTTAAGTCTTCAAGCATTTCTGAAAGGCCTAGCCATAACCATAGGCGTAGGCATTCTTTTGGGGAAGATTAGGTGTGTTTTAGTAAGTTACTTCATTTGGTGATTCAGTGAGTCATATTCTTTGTGCTAGATTTTTCCGATATAGTTGAAGCAATGTGTTGTATTGCACTAGAAATTCTTTTACTTGGAATGAAAAGTAATAAAGTCAATTATTCATTGTCATGATTACAGCTAGCATATATGCCAGATAGAAAACGTGATCACTTGATTGATGATGACTCCGGAAGCCATGCTTCAGAGCTTTCTGTGGAAGGAAAAGATGATGTTACAAACTTAGATGAGTTGATGAAGGATTATAAATGGAACAAAAGACGTGGAATGCTCGGTTGGTTCAAAATGAGAGTAAGTTATTCTTCTATTCATTTGGAATGTAGAAATTGTATAAACTATCATGTTAGAGATTAGCAATAAACATTATGGTTATATTTACATTGATACAAAAATTGAGTTTCATTAATCATCATTGATAGATCACAGTATTTAAGATACATGGATACTGGGAATTTCTGCCCACCCGAGATTTGCTGTGGACTAGGATTGATAATTATATCTTGGGACCGGCTATGCAAGCATAGGCGGAGTTTGGTCATGTACAAAGACGGCCGGTAGAGGCTCCTGTACGTAGAGTTGACCAAATGGAAGATAGCCTAATAACTAGAGGTAGGGGAAGACTAAAGAAAACAATAGGAGAAACGATTAAGAGGGATCTAGCCGTAAATAACCTAACAATAGAAATGTGCAAAGACAGAACATGTTGGCGTCGCTTGATCCATATAGCCGACTCCACCTAGTGGGAAAAGGCTTTGATTGTTGTTGTATTCTATATATGCCTCAGTTTATATTAGCGATTGAAGTTGATAAGTACAAAGTTTCACAGTTAATTACATAGGATTCTTGCAAATTGATCCTTTGAATTTTCTTTGCTACAAATCTGGGGCATATATAAGCAAACTAATAAAGCATTCTTGCAGATCTGATGTTGATTTCCAGGAATTTTGCTTGCAAGTATTATTTGAGTGTGTGAGCAAGGATAGACCAGCTCTTTTACAGGTAAGCGAATTTATAGGGGCAGTTTAATTTTTATTTTAAATTCAAATGATGATGTAACTTTTATTTTTTCTCCTTACTAATTTTTCTCTTTTTATATTTTTTTTAAAAAAAGTTATGCAACTTTTATGTTTACCGTTGAAAGTTAAAACACATTTGTAATATTTATTTCAAAATAACATGTGTCTATGCATGCTGTTCATATTCACTTGTTAAATATTTTTATTTCTTTATATGGGAAAATTCTGATGACCTCCTTGTTGAGTGCAGGTATATTTGTCATTATACACGACAATTGGATCAATGGTTGATCAAGTTACTAATGGTACTATTGTTTGTGGTGACTCACTCGCTCTATCTGGTTTTAAGGTAAGTTTCTCGTATTTAGCTTTCCTGTTCAACTGTAGATTGAAATTTATACTACTCTGCTAATACTAAAGTATTGACCTGTTCCTCGGTCCCTCACACTCCTTCCCTATAAAGCACAGATAAGTTTGTCACATGTTTGACACACGACACGGCACCGACAAACGATAGACACATTCAACACACACATATATGTTAGAACAAAAAAATTGTTTTTTCAGCTATAACACGTGCCAAATACATCTTGGACACATGCCGAATATGGCTCATACTTGAGCGAAGTATAGGATGACCCAAAAAAAAGGATAATATCAGAAAATCATTAAATGAAAATATAAATAACTCATTTTAATTAGATTATTCAAGTGTTTCATAATTCTTTGTTCTATAAGAGATTAAGTAAATTTGATTTAGAAAATAATAGTGTAAATTGCTTAGAATATAAAACAATATTGGTATATCACTAAATGAAAACTTCAAAAATATAAGGTAAGGTACCTTTGGTACTCCCACCGTTTGAGTCTTCGGTCAAATATACTCCCAAAGTATGATTGTGGTCAATTTTACTCCAAAACTTTCATTTTTCGAGCAATCTTGCCCTTATCACTAACACTCTTTAAAGGAAAAAACTTATATGCTGTTGTTTACATGCTTTTCCTAAGGTTAATCAATTAAAAAAAGACACGTGTCAATTTTTTTTATGTCATCTTCTTAAAATTGACACGTCTTTTTTTAATTGGTTAACCTTAGGAAAAACATGTAAGCAACAACATATAAGTTTTGTTTCTCTTAAAATAGATATTGATAGGGGCTTATATGGCATGTCACGTGGCTAGAAAATTTGACTGGGTTCATGTATATCACATCATATTTTCCTCAATCCTCCATGCCATCACTTTGTCTATTTTGCGTCTCAAAAAGCGCTTAAAGCGTGGTGGTCCAGTTAGATTTTATTGTCACGTGTCACTCCACATAAGCAAAAGGGTGAAACATGGCGTGGCATACATGAACCCATTCAGATTTTCTTGCTACTTGTCAGGCTACATAAGTTCCAACAATTATCTATTTTAACGGTATTAGTGAAAATGGCAAGATTGCTCAAAAAATGAAAGTTTGATGGCATAATTGACCGCAATTAAACTTTGAGGGGTGAGGGAAAATTTGACTAAAAGCTCAAACGTTGGGGAGTACCAAAGCCCAAAGGTGTTTTAGCCATGTATATATATATCGTGTCCTATTCTATGTTTTTGAAGATTGATGTGTCAACGTGTCCTTGTTAGTGTCTATGCTCTTTCCTTACATGTTGTTTGGGAGTTGGAAAATGGAAGTGAAGTGGAATTTATATTTTGATGTTTTCTTTGATTTATAATGAAATTTCGCATATTTTTTTCAGATAATCTAAATCAAAGACAATGTTAAATGAAAGTTCTCATTTCCCCTACATTTTTCCTCTCCCAACCAAATTTGTGGCATTCTAGTTCTCTACTCTCTAGTTATAATGTTGTCTGCTCTTACTGGAGTAATTTCTTGATTATTCATGCTGGCTGTGACCATCTGTTTGTTTTCTTTATGGGTGCCTCGATTAAGTTCCTTATTGCTGCTAAGCCACATCCTTATTATCTAGACGAAACATGAGTTGGAAAATTGATTTTTTATTGGTTCTTTCAATCAAATTAAAATTTCACTCCTTCAGTCATTTGTTCAAACAAATTATCGACAAAACAATCAAGTGCATGATTTTATATTGTATTATTAAATGCTGCAGATTGCACTAACTTATATTGAGGCATCCATGACTGGAAAATTATCTGCCAGTAGAGGAGAAATTGTACAACCAGTTTTTATTGGATCTCTCAAGAAGCAGGTGGAAGAACTCCTAAATTGTTCCCAAGAATTGAAGGATGATTTTCATAACTACGTGAAGTCAGGTAAGTGGCCTGATGGGGAATCCCAAGAGAAAGAGAAACGTGCAATACTTCTTTCTTGGTTCCTCCAGTGGTTTGGTGTGCCACCTTCATCCGTAATCCAGTCTGCCATAGACAGAGTCAAACCCAAGCTTATGGCATCTTCAGTGCCCTTGTTGCGTCTCCTTTTCCCAAGTGCTCCTATCAATGTTATTAGTGAGATAGATGTGTGTTTGTCCAGCTCTTAGGTATTTACACACATCAGCATTTTTACTTAAACAATGTACATTATGTATGTAATATATATATTTAAAATGTTGGCTAATTATGTTATCTTTTTTATAGCGGACCCCAAGAAAAACTCGTTTTTTTTATGTATGTTATCCTTTTTTTTTTTTATGTATGTTATCCCACGAATCAAGGATAGTCGAATGAGTTCTGACACTAAGAAAGCGGGGAGAAAGGAGATGAAATTCCGATGAATGACGAGAAGCAGGGATCTCGTCTTAGCTTTTGACAGTAATAAAGCATACAGCAATGTATTATTAAAAATCTTAGAGCAGCGACGTGTATATACGTGTCTTAAACTTCGATTTTAAAGATAGCGGGTCGGGTTGGACAACGGACAATTTTTGGGTCCTTCAAAGTTGAAAGGTGCAGTCGAAAACTCAAAATATTAAAAATTCTCCTTTCAGGGAAAAGTTAATAAATTCTCATGCTTGGATGAGTTGGGTCTAACTTCAAGTTAACTATATTTAATTTTCTATGTTTTAAAAAATGACTGTATTTCTATAAAAATAGATTTAAGTAAAATAAAACTACATTACATAAGTATTTCTATGTTTTAATTAATGACTGTATTTTCTATGTTTTAATTATTTGTGTTTGTTTGATGTCGTGAAATTGAATAAGATTATATAAGTGAAACTATCTAATTTCATACTATTAGATTAGTAGTTTAGTATTGTATCAATTTTTATTTATTTTTCAAATATAAATAAAGAATGTTGTTTGATAAATATAAATAGAGAATTATTATATTATTAATCAAATTAAGTAATGAAAAATTAATAAATGTTTCAATTTTAAAATTATTGTAACTGTTTAGCGTTTACTCGTTTTTTCAAGTTACATTTTATGTGTGTTAATTTATATACTTGATAATTGATTCTTGTATACATGTATCTTTTATTTTAGAGACATCTTTTGTTTTGGAATAGAAACATCAAGTTTTGATTCCTTAAAAAAGAAACATCATGTTGGTAATACGTGAGTATTTTGATGGAAAAAGAAAGTTAAAATAGAAGTAATAAAAAATATATTTGATATAAAAAAAATAAGTAAAAATAATAAAAAGTAAAGTTATTTAGTATAATGGGAAGATAAGGGGAAGATAAAATTATAAAAATATATTTGTGTTTGCATATGATTAAAAATTGTAGAATTAATTAAGGGTAAAATATAATTTTACAATTATTTTTCTCTCCTACCATTAACTTTCCTTTGGCAACCTTCATTCCATATCTAGGAAACTACCATTCTTTTTCCCTCTCCAAAATAACATATCAAATATAATAAAATGTAGGCCATGTTTGGTTTGGAAAATTAGAGTGAGGGAATGGGAATTCATAGAGTGAAAAATCAAGTTTGTTTTTCCTTTTAAATATTAACAATCTTTAAATGAAGGGTAAATTTATTTTAAAATGAAAGACAAAATTGACATTTCAAACTTTACATACTCTTAATTTCCATTCGCATTCCCTTATTAATTTCACAAACCAAATATGGCCTTAATTTTCGGGGCAAAAAAAAATGGCCTTAATTTTGTTTCATACCAAAGATGCCCCAAATTTGGATGAGTAGGCATTTAAAAGCATAAGTGGGCTTGGCAAGTCCACGTGTCAAAATTTTCAAATATAAATATTTAAAAGAAAGATTACGTAAATTCTTTTTTCTTCCTCCATCGATCTCATTTTTTAGTTTTTCTTGAAACTATTATTTCATATATTTATTATTTATTTTATAATGATTTAATAGCTTTTATGATCATTAATTTCCAAAATCATATTATATCTATCTATATTTATATGGCTGTGTACCCTTCTGGTCATTGGGTCACAAAATAGCTATATTTTGTAATTAAAAAATTTATATTTATATGGCTGTGCACCCTTTGGGGTCACAAAATAGCTATATCTTGTAATTAAAAAAATACAAAGGAATTATATGATTGGAGGATGTGGGAGAGAGAAAGCATGGATGATGGGTAGTTAGTAAAAAGATGGAGAAGTGAATAACATAAAAAATCTATTTAAAAATTTAAAAAATATCAAATTTTTAATTTTTAATAATTTTAAAATATAATAATTATATTTTAAAAAATTAAAAATAGATTGCATGCACGTAGGTTCATGCGAAGCCTCTAGTATATATATATATATATAAATAGTCTCCTTCCATGAACATTAAGGGACATATTACCAATATCACATATACATTCACTCTGCCATGCTTTTGCTTTATTCACAGATATCCCCAACCAGTAATTCCACAATTACTGCTTAACTATCAACCTTCACTAAGCACACATAGGCGACCAAGTTCACTCGCTCCAGCACACGTTCTAGCTGCACATGGCACTTATAGGTATAGCCCTTGTCTAATGACTCCTATAGACGTCTTTTTCTTGAATTACGTGGACTTTGATCCCTTATTAAGAGTACGTAGGCACCTAAATATTTTACTTAAGGAAAAGTCTCCCAAGGTTAAGACCTTTTGTGGTCCTAAATTCCACTTAAGAATATTTTATGTCAAAAATGAATATTAGTACAGATTTTTCTATAAAAAAGTATAGATTTGGAACCTCCTCATTAATTATAGGATACGAATATTGGAGGGTGAAAAAGAATAAAGCAACCCATTCGTTGGCAACAACAAGAGGTGGGATGGATCAACTTAAATTGAGATGGTGCTGCTAAAGGCAATTTAGGAAGAGTTAATTGTTGCAGCCTTCTCATATCAACGTGGATTTTCTGTTGTTAGTGGTTTTGTTGTCCACGATTTAGCCACGATAATCAATTAAAAAAACGTGGTCAAATACTTAGTCACGATGATAAGATCAGTAATCACATAGTTCACGTTGACATCCACATATATTTTTGAATCCATTATATAACTCTGTCCTTTAAAAAACTATCTTATTATTCATTTAATCAATGGAAATTTAACTTCTACATCTTAAAAAGATTTAATTAAAACCAAGTGCAAATTTGGTTTTTATTGGTTGGTTATCAAAGTAACATGAAATAGATATATATATATTTATATAGCGGAATATGAATTCACTGACATGCAAGAAGACAAGTATCTAAAATTCACCATAAAAAAGTGTGTATAAAATTCCTAAAATCTAAGAAAAGGAGATATATCACACAATACAACCCTAAAAAAAGTGTGAAACCCATTTATTCTCTAAAATAGCATACCAAACCTGAGTTTGGGTATGTTCTTTTGTTGGAAAAGAGGAGGAAATGAGAATGGGAATGGGAAAGAAAATGAGAAAAGATAAGGGAATAGAAATGTCATGTCAATGTGATGTGAATGGAATAAAAGTGGATAAAATGACCATTTTGCCCTTACATTAAAAGTGATAATGGAATATAAGTGAATAAAAAAGTAAGGGCAAAAACATAATTTTATCATATTGCAAAAAGTAGAGTTTGTTTGTTAGAAAGAAAAGAGGAGGAAGAAGGCTTCTGTCTCTCCCTTTCCATCAATAAATCTTACTAAAAGTTTACCAAGCCTCCAAACCCAACATTACAAATCTACAAGGTTAAATTAAACTTTTGGTCCTTATAATTTAATCAAAGATGTAATTGGGTCCTTATAATTTATTTATTTTTTTAAACTTGCTCTCTACAATTTTTAAACTTATAAAAACAGTCTCTGTGGTTAACGATCTTTTAACATTGTTAGTTTGCTCCACATGTACCATTTCAATCAACATGTATTATCCAACTAAAAAATATTCAAGAAAAAAAATTTAAAAAAAAGTAAAGGGGCTAATTGATAACCTTTTTGGATTGAAATTACTTTGACATAAAAATATCCCTCCAAATTATGTTGCTAATGTGGTATATTTTCTGACGCTGTTAAAGTTACGGAGGATCCGCCAATGTGCTTGATTATGCTCTCAATAATTTTTTCCGTTAATTGTACTCTCAACATTTTGTTTTTTATCAATGTTATCATTTTCACTAACACCGTTAAATAATTGACAGTTTTTACTGATGTGGCATTATACGTGGCAAAATAGGCTGACTAGACGAAAGTATTTTTTAACTTAGATTTTTTTTCTATCATAGTCTGCACAATATTTTGTCATTTTGAATTCAAAACCTTTTCTTTTAAGGAAAAAACTTAGGTCCATTTCCTTATGTCCATTACATCCAATTCCCCAATATAATTATGACACGTGGTAAAAAGTGTTTAAATGACCAATCACAGTAGAGAGAGAATATAGGAGATCACCTTTTATATAACCAATCATAGAAGAAAGAGAGTGTAAATACAATATATGATTGGTAGAATTGGATGTAATGGACATAAGGAAATGGACCTAAGTTTTTTCCTTCTTTTAAAACAGGTTGAAGCATCGCGCCATTTTGTTATCATTTTTCATGGGCAGCCCGTTTTACCACATGTGAAAATATTTTTGCCTAGTCAACTTATTTTGTCACGTGTGACGCTACATCAACAAAAACTGGTAATTACTTACGGCGTTAGTGAAAATGATAGCATTGGTAGAAAAATAAGAATTGATGATACAATTGACAGCAAAAAAATATTGGGTGTATAATTGACAGTGACATCAAACGTTGGAGATAGAAAACACCCTTTTGTTTTTTGTTTTTTTTTGTTTTATAATTTGCAATTGACATGAATTTAATCTTGTAAATATATGTTGATTAAATGGTACATGTGGAATGGAGTCAACATGGAACTAATAATGTTTAAGAATATTCGTGGTAAGGACTATTTTTTAACAAGTTAAAAATGATAGGGATCAAATTACAAAAGATTAAATTACATCTTTAAAGGAATGACAGGGACTAAAATTCTAATTTAACCGATGTACAATTACACAAAAAAAAAAAACAATTTCAATCAGATCAGTGTAACAATCTTCAATCAGATTAATGGCCAAAAACAAACTTCAATTAGTGTAACAATCTTCAATCAAATTGATGGCCAAAAAACAATCTTCAAATCAATAACAATCTTAAAAAAATCTTCAATCAGATTAAGAATCTTAAAAAAATCTTCAATCGACTAGTACTAACGGTAAAGAAAAAACGAATGAACTGTGCCGCCTATTCGCTCCCATCAAACTGGGAAGAGCGGGAGGGAAGAGCCATTTTAATTCCCTCCATTTGATTCCCTCCTCTGCCGCATTTCTCACTCAAGCGAGTTCCCCTCAGAAAATGTCGGTCGGCGTCCGCTGCTTAACGGTGCTCGGGGAATTTAAGCCGTTTGGCTTGATTGCTGAAGCTCTAGACGGAAAACCTTCCGATATAGTTACTGACAAGTACGATTATTTCCTTTTCGACCCTGAAGTCGCTCGAGACCGAGACGAGGAAGATAACTATGACGAGGCTGCTTCCGCATTGTGTAATCAGGGTGATCACGAGCTATTCATCAGAGGGAACCGGTAAATTTTGTTGAAAGCTCTTCGTTTCATGATTTTTTTCCCCTAAAAAGAGTGGAAACTAAGAAAAGGAAACGGGGACAGTTTTCTTCAACCTACATATTTAAGAAGAAATCGGCATGTTAGGCCAATGAAACTGCGGGCAAAGATCATTTATGTTGATTTGCATGCAGATATATTTCTCACCTGTAAAACTTGTATCCAGATTTTTGTTTTCTCCGCAAAAGTACGCTGAGGG
The DNA here is from genome assembly GCA_014851425.1 of Senna tora. Taxonomy (NCBI): domain Eukaryota; kingdom Viridiplantae; phylum Streptophyta; class Magnoliopsida; order Fabales; family Fabaceae; genus Senna; species Senna tora. The sequence continues at coordinate 4,408,064 of CM026262.1, read as the reverse complement.
TTGTAAAATGTCTGTTTGTTTGTGTGTTGTGTATTAATAGATGTTTCCATTTAAAAAACTGAATTCACGTTTAGTGCTGCATCTAACAAGCGTACTCATTTGTGACAGGATTATATGGTCGACGGGTTCAAGGGTTTTTAAGAGATTTACTTTGCGTTCCCCTGTTGTTATGGTATTTATTTTATTGTGTTGTGCCTTAGAAACGGTTCACTTATATTGTATTTTCTGTTGCAGTAAAATTTTTGTTTTGAACATTACCAATGAAGGAAAATTATTGATTGCCTTCAGTAAATGCTCACATTTAGATTACTTCCTTCCTAGACGTTTTCTATTTCTTCCTTGCTTTTACTGAATGTTCACATAGCTTTTTGCTGTGTTTACTGAGTCAGGGGTGTGTCCTTAGAGCTTGGAGCATTTTCTTTTGATTAGATCTAGAGGTTTTGGTGGGAGTCAGGAGCTAAGGCAGTGCTTATGCTGTCCTTTGAGTTTTTAGTTGAAGTGGAAAGCTCAACTATTTGAGGGAAAATAATTTTCCTTATTTTTTTTATCAGATATAATAGTTTTTACGGCCTCCCCTCAGAGCTTGGAGCAATTTATTTTGATTAGATCTAGAGATTTTGGTGGGAGTCAGGAGGTAAGGCAGTCCTTATGCCATCCTTTGAGTTTTTGGTTGAAGTGGAACGCTCAACATTTTAAGGGAAAATATTTTTTCTAATTTTTTTATGAGATAGATTGATAGAATAGTTTGTACGGCCTCCCTTCGGTTGTCAGTGATATTTTTTTTAGATAATTCATTTGGTATAGATGCAGTGGGATTGGAGTGCAGAGCTCTTTGTGTTAAGACAGTAGTCTCATTGTTGGTCATTTGGGCTTAGTTTCCTATTGCTGCTTTATATAAAGAAGACTCTCTTTCTCTCCTTCTGATATATATATATATATATTTTAAAGTGTCTTCTTTGACTTGGTTTTGGATTACTAAAAGTAGGTTGATTTCTACAACTAGACTATGGCTGCAACTTTGTAGGCTTTGCTAGGCTGCATGACAGAAGATGGCTGATTTTTTTCTTTCTTTCTTGTAGCAAATGATGCTTCTTTTTTCCATTTACTGAGTTAGCTTTGTTTTTTTTAATCATAATCTTTAATTTTAGGTATGCTGGTCTTGTCTGGGTCATACATCTGAAGCTCTTCTGTGCATATTACAGATAGATTGTTTGACAATCTATAATACCTCAGGTGAGTGAGTGCACTAATAACAGTTCAATCACTGTATCAGACATTGTTTATGACCAGTTATTAAATTTGAAGATTTTTCTTGTAAACTATTATTGTCACTATAAAGCTCCTTAGTTTTATTACTGCATCCAACATGTCAATGTGTTAAGTCCAGCATAGGACATGATAGTCTTAATTATATGGAAGTATTTAAATTATTTTCACATCACTAGGTTAGAAAATTTATCCTTGTTACATGGGAATGGAACTAGTCCCTTCTTGTCATTGTTGTTAAAAGATTATTCAACTCGTTGGGAACAAGCTTCATGCACTGTATATCAATTACAGCTTCACTCGTTTATTTCATTATAGTTATATTTTGTTTTTCTGGGGATATAGTAACTGTCGTACAATTTAGTTTTTCTAGGTTAAGAAGTGTCATCTCTTTTCCTTTCCCTCTGTCATATCTGCTTGGCATAATGATCTCATGTTGTCCTTGACTTTACCATGTTGATTACTTTCAACAATTTAATACCTTTTTGTTTATCAGGAGAAGTAGTATCTCTTCCACTTCCTTGTACAATCTCATCTATATGGCCTCTTCCATTTGGTTTATTACTCCAGCAGGAGGTTGAAGCAAATATACCATCATCTGTTCCCTTTTCATCGTTGAGCCCTTTGCTAAGTACACGTGAGTCTTGGCGCCCAAGAAGAGAACTTGGTCACAGTCCACAACATTGTTTTAGTCCCTTTTCTGCACTCAATCATATCCAAAAGGGAGAGGCGACTTCAATATCATCACATCTCATTTTCATGGATACTCTGGATGAACAACAAGTATGTTATAACTTTTTCTGGATTCTTTCTGCAATTTGTTCTTGGTTATATTTATTTGCTGCAAAAGATTCTTGTTCTGATATTACTTCTTTGTTGTTGTTTGATTACATATTAATTTTAGCATTTTTTTCTATAAAAAAACATATTAATTTTAGCATTTTGGTTATCATGATTTTAGCCAACTTTTATTGAAGAAAGAGGGAAATTGAACATAATGAAGGAATATGATGAAAAGACAATTTGGACAAGTGATCTGGTCCCTCTTATGGCATCCTATAATAAAGGTTTCCTTCACAAGAACTCTTGCAATCAGTTCCTGTCTTTCTTGTGACAAGATCCTTATCTTGCTGATTTTATGTGATATTACTCTAAATTCAGGAAAGATGCAGCACTCTCTGTGGGTTGCAGAAATCATTAGTTCTAACCTTGATGAAGTAGACACCAGTTTATTAAATGTAGATCCTGCAGGTGTAGTGCCGAAATATTTGTCCTTCGTAGAATATGGCCAGGAAAAGGTGCCCATACAGCTGCTTGTAAGGTGAACTTTATTTTTTTCATCGTCTACTACTCTATATATTTGTTGTTTGGGGTCAAAGAAGGAACCATACTCTTGTTATTGTTGTTGGTCTTGAATGCATTATGCACATATAATTGGGCAGTGCAAATTTACTAAAAAAGAATGGGCAATGATCTAAACATTATACACTTCTGGTTATAAGTATCACATATGGTGGAAAATGAGCAGCCCCCTTCTGTGATTTGTCAGAAATACTCGTAAGAGTAATAAGCTTTCTGGTGAGGTTTTGACAAAATGATGGAACTATTTGGTGCATGCAAGTCAAATTAAACATCCCCATTCAGTCTCTTCTCTGTTATATGCTCATATTGATTATCCTTGGCATTTGGTTACTTTTACATTTTTACAGACATGTTGCCTAGAGTTTCATGTGGTTCGGTGTTTCATTGCTTGAAGAAGTATTTTATCGAATTGAAATACTAGTTCATACGGGATTTGTTCCTCAGTCCTTGCCTTCTAACATGCTTGATTGGGTTTCATGTTTCTCATTGCATTCTTTGTTGGTTATTGTTTCCGAGTCTTTAATATGGTGCATTTTTATTGTTTTTAACTTTCCCTTCTAATAATTACTAGGTTTTCATGGCTACTGATGATGATGCAGCTCCTTTGGTCTGCTTTCTTTACCAAGAACAGAGAAAATTGTTATCTGTGAGGCTTCAGAGTGTTGAAATAAATAATGAAATTTCCTTTGACGTTAAACCTGATATGAGCTGGAGCATACCTGCAATTTCAGCTTCACCTGTGATTGTAACTCAGCCAAGGTAAAAAGTCAAGATATTTTCCCTTTGTTTTCAAATTATTATTGCTTTAAATGTGGGACATGATTTTCGCCAAATGCTTGTTTTCCAGAGTGAAAGTTGGACCGCTGCCATATTCAGACATTTTGGTTTTAGCTCCAGAAAATGTTCTGCATCTCTATGTAAGCAGTATACAAGAGTGGCGCGTATTGATTGTTTTGGTGTCAATTATATTCATTTTGCCAGTGTCAATAATTTTCTTAAGCAAGCAATCTTCGAGAACAATAATGTTTTACTGCAGCTGCGTTGTGGGGTAAGACCAATGCGTTTGTGTGCTGGTTCTAGACTGTACAGTTTATGCTGTAATTGAAATTTAGCATGTGAATATGGAAGTGAGTACTTATTACATAATTTGTTTTATTGTAGGGAGTTATGGAGGCAATTAGGATAAGTTGTGCTGGATATCCCACTAGAAAAACCTTCGATGAATTTGTGGATCGATTTGGCCTTCTTGCACCCGAAGCTTTGGATGGAAGGTATCTTTTTGTTTTTCTTCTCAGGCTTGTTTTTTCATTATTTAGTAATCTTGACAAATTTCCTGTTTTCTTGCGTTAGTTCTGATGAGGTCACTGCTTGCAAGAGGATTCTAGAGAAGGTTGGACTTAAAGGCTACCAGGTAATTATTAGTAGATGAGCATGGAGTTTGAAATAGTTATTTTTAGAAATATTCACACTTATGGAGGAAAACTCTAAAACTATGCATCCTCTTCTGGTAACTTTTTACTTTTTGGGAAGTGAAATTGATAACATAATAATCATTTGGCTTTGGGGAGCTGCATCTGGGACCAATAGATAGTTGCTTCCTTTTCTTCCATATCACATTTTCCAGCAATGCTTTTCTTCCTTTCCGTGGAAGTAAACTAAGTTTTGAGAGTATAGTTTAGGTAGTCTACGTCAAATGCCTAATGAACTATAGTTGCTTTTACTGATGTTTACGTGGCTGATTTGCTATACAAAGCTTGAGTTTTGAAACTTCTTTTAGTGGTTCTGTTTATTGTTGCAGATTGGTAAAACAAAGGTATTTCTTCGAGCTGGTCAAATGGCAGAACTAGATACCCGTAGAAGCGAGATCTTAGGAAAGTCAGCAAGCATTATTCAGAGGAAAGTTCGCTCTTTCTTGGCTCGCCGAACTTGGTTTTAATTATTACCTTCTTTTTGTGCATTTTTCTCTAAAATTTTATAGATGTATTCGGTCCTTGTAACTCAATTTCTGTATATCACAGAGCCAATGCCGGAAATACTCGGCAAAACTTCACTTTAGGAAGTTAAAGAAAGCCACTATTACAACACAATGTGCATGGAGAGGAAAAATTGCCCGGCAAGAATTGCGGAAACTCAAGATGGTATTTTTTTTACTCCTGATCCATTGTTTCTACGTTGTAATGACATGTTTAAATTTTGCCTATTTGGTGAACAAGAATCACAGTTATGCCTATTTGATCTTTAAGTAACCGGTAAACCCTAAAAACCTTTTTGAACCATGACATCTGTGATACTTTTGACCTCTACTTATCTACCTCAATTAAATTTTGAAAACCTTAAGAAAAAAATTGCTGCTTTCTTTTCACTTTTGCATTGTTTCTTTAGTATTTTAGTCCCTCTCACTCTTTTTCTTCCCCCTTGATTGAAGGCTGCAAGAGAAACTGGAGCTCTCCAAGCTGCCAAAAATAAGCTTGAAAAGCAGGTTGAAGACCTTACATTGAGGTTGCAGCTGGAGAAACGCATGAGGGTAAATAACTTCGACTTTGTTGATGACTTGATCTAGTTGTGGTAGCAGCTTTTCAGCACCATGCGATTGTTTAGCACTTTAATTAGTTTGAGTAAACTCATCTAATATGGTCAGTTACTTTATTTATTTATTCTTTTTTATAGAAATTGTCAGTTACTTTATAGAAGTGGTTGTTTTTAGAAGCTTTCATTAGTTGAGTAAACTTGATTTGTCTCATTAACGAAATTTGTTGGTGTATCCAATAACAATGACGTAGTCAAAGTAATTATAGTCTTATCTAAAAAACATTATACTACTAAGTATATTTCTGTCCAAAGCTTTATGATGGTTGAATACGTTTACTTTTTTTAATAAATGCAGGTTGACATGGAAGAAGCCAAAACACAAGAAAATAAAAGATTACAGTCTTCTTTGCATGAGATGCAACTTCAGTTTAAAGAAACTAAGGCATTGCTTGAAAAGGAGCGTGAGGCTGCGAAGAGGGCAGCAGAGATTGTGCCAACCATAAAGGAGGTTCCAGTCATTGACCATGCATTGTTGGAGAAGCTTACTAGTGAAAATGAGAAACTCAAGGTGAGGTAGTTGTGGTGGGCATACATTTCTGCACTATATTGAAACAGTTAAAATATATTCATACATCTCCATCGGATTTTCACATTTTGGAAACCATAGGTGGCCATTTCTATTTACTGATGTAGTGCTTGTGAATTCTTTTACAGACCCTGGTGTGTTCACTGGAAAAGAAAATTGGTGAAACGGAAAAGAGGTATGAAGAGGCAAACAAAATTAGTGAAGAAAGGTTGAAGCAAGCTATGGAGGCAGAATCAAAAATAATTCAGTTGAAGACTTCCATGCAAAGGTTTTGTTTGTGATTAATATTCACTTAATTAAGACACTACTTTTTTTTCTTTGATTGAGAAATAATGGTCCAAAATCTCTTTTTAATGTGATAAATTTCACTTTTATTGGCATTTATAGGCTTGAAGAGAAGTTCTCAAATATTGAATCTGAAAACCAAGTTCTGTAGTACCAACCTCTGAGAAACCCATCTGTTAAAAAGATGTCTGAGCACCTCTCTATTCCTGTAGCTGAGGTAACTTGTAAATGCTAAACTATGTAGATATTCATTATTTGGACTTGTGCATCTCTAATGATGTCCATACTTTTGCTGCAGAAGCAGGAAAATGGTCACCCTGAGGTAGAAGAGCATAAAGCTGGTGCGAGTACTATTACTGTGAGTACAGTCTTTCTATCTAAGTTCCATTTTATGACAAGCCAATGGTTAATACTTATGTCCTATTTTCTGTTTAGTGGAATCTAAAATGAGTTGTCATTACAGGAATCTCCTAGTGTGACACCGGTAAAGAAGTTTGGTACAGAATCTGATAGCAAATTGAGGAGATCATACACTGAGCGTCAACATGTATGTATTGCTTAAAACTAGGAATCTAATTTGTATTTTTCTCTGGATCTTCATCTGTGCTCAAATTCATGGGTTGCAATATTTGACTTGTGTTTTAATTTGCTGTAGGAGAATGTTGATGCACTTATCAATTGTGTTACTAAGAATATTGGGTTCACCCGTGGAAAGCCTATAGCTGCAATTAGCATTTACAAATGTCTTCTCCACTGGAAATCATTTGAAGCTGAAAGGACTAGTGTATTTGATCGCCTTATCCAGATGATTGGTTCTGCCATTGAGGTGACTGCATTACTTTGTTCTCAATCATGCTTTTGACATAGAAACACCTGGTCAAAGTTTTAGACATAATTTATTTTATGAAATAGATGATATAATAATTACTATGATAAAATTTCAAACCACAAAATAAGAATATAATAATTAATATATAATGTATAATAATTTAAAAAATGCAAACAATAAAATAATAAAATATAAACATGTAAAAATATGGCTTTTGTACGGTGATATACTAGTTTTATTTTTAAATTTCTTAGTATCAATTTTTCAGCTTATCTACAGAAATATACTACTTTCACTATTCTAAAGAAACTGCCACGAATTTGCTAAAGAGGTTCACGAATTGAAAATCAAAATTTGCTGAAGAGACTAGCGACTCGTGGAACCCAAAACCAACAATTTTAGCAGCACTAGCACTGAAAGGTGGCATCACCAATTTATAGTAGTGGAGCCCATCAAATTTGACCATGCGTTTCTTTTTTGTTATGATATTTTAAATTTTTAGATTTTTTTTCTATTTTTACTAGAATTGTTGAAGTGAATTTTTTTTTTCCATCAAAATATTTGAGAATCATTTTTTTTTATTTTATATATATTTTTTAGCAATCATATGTTCATAATCAATATGATTTTCAAACATATTTTTTTTATTGTTCTATTTCTAGAATTACGAGGAAAGTTTTGTTTACAGAACTTGTCTAAAAATGCCTAGTCTCTATTTTCTCCTCCTCCCGTTTCACCACCAGAATCAAGATGACAATGACCTTATGGCCTATTGGCTGTCAAATACTTCTGCATTATTGTCCTTGCTCCAACAAAGTTTGAAATCTGGTGGCACAACTGAGGCAACGCCAGTTAAAAAAACACCTAATCAACATCTCTATTTGGAAGAATGACTATGGTAATAATTCTTCCTCAGATATTTTCTAATCTAATTTCCGATTTTCGTATTAAATTTCACTTAATATTTTTTGTGACTAAACTGCAGGGTTTTCTTTCATCCCCATCTTCTGCCAGCCTTGCTGCCCCTGTAATGGAAGTTGTACGCAAGGTAGAGGCTAAATACCCTGCTTTACTTTTCAAGCAACAGCTCACAGCTTATGTGGAGAAGATTTACGGCATTATTCGGGACAACTTGAAGAAGGAGTTATCATCGTTTCTCCATTATGTATCCAGGTATAATGAAATCCAGTTAAGTATTGTTCAACTCAAGTAAGCAGTATATTAACCATTATGACCTTGATGAAACTGGCTCCAATGCCTTATATCCCGTGTGGTTCTTATTGATTGTCGCAATATATTTATGCCTTTGGGGATAATATCTAGAAACTACCGAAAGAATTATGTTGTCCTCCTTTGTAGTTGCTTTGCAGATTTTATTCCTGACATGCAGGCACCAAGAACATCAAAAGGAGTTGCACGAACAGGCCGATCCTTTGCTAAAGATTCTCCAACAGATCACTGGCAGAGTATTATTGAATCCCTCAACACTTTGCTGTGTACACTGAAAGAAAACTTTGTAAGAAACCTCTTATGAACACTAAGTAGTTATTCTCACTGTTTGCCTTGTTTATGTTATTGTTGCTTTTAATGGCAGAAACATGATAAATGTTTTTGGGTTTTAGGTGCCTCCAGTACTTACCCAGAAGATCTTCACTCAGACATTCTCATATATTAATGTACAACTCTTCAACAGGTAATTAGTTTCTTATAAATACCCTTTAGCCCAAAAGAGAAGCTTTGTCTTGATTTTTTTTTTTTCAAATGAACTTAAATGTAGACAATTTATTTATCTATTTATTTTTCATCATTATTAGTCTTCTTCTGCGTCGTGATTGTTGCACATTCAGCAATGGGGAATATGTAAAAGCTGGTTTAGCCGAACTGGAGCTATGGTGCTGCCAAGCTAAGGAAGAGGTTGTTTTTGTTTTTGTTATGTTTGTATCATTAAGGCTGTAGTAGATATAGTAACTACCCCATGGCTGCCGTTTGCACTTTTATACTCATAAAAAGCTCTAACTTACTAGGCTTGGGTTTGCAGTATGCAGGACCATCTTGGGATGAACTTAAGCACATAAGACAGGCTGTTGGATTCTTGGTAAGTGTGTATTCTTTGATGATATGGCACCCACCATTTTGGTAAAATAATTAATACAGTGAAAGGACAGATGGGCATATGTTTTTCCTCTTCCATATCAAGATTGTCTCAAAAATGGAAATGTTTATACTCTTTTAATTGTATGCCACTTTTAACCATAATAGCAAAGTGCAAATCATGGGACTTGTCTAAACCATATTAAGCAAATTGTTAAAATTGTATTTCCATATCTTTTTTTTCTTGAATTACTCTGTTACACATTCACATAGAAAAATACATTTTCCTAATCAAACCAGAAAACTAAATACTAATAATAATCTGATTCCCAATAATAAAGGGATTATATCCCATCCCAAAACAACTTACTAAAACATTTAAACAACATGTAATTTTAATTTTTAATTGGCGCTAGTCTTAATAGTTCATTCTACATAACAAGATATTAATTCTGCCTTTGTGATGGTTCTAAAAGTTATAGCTTCTAACTTTGTAATTGTCTTAGGAATAAATATGAGGAATGTCATATTTGAATTAGAAGCTATTTTCTTCAACTTGAAGATACACTCAATTTTATTCTTTTCTTTGTTAAAGGGTATATATCTCCTATTTACTCTCATCTTTAACTACTATTTGTGACATACAGGTTATCCATCAGAAGTATAGAATTTCCTATGATGAAATTACCAATGATTTATGCCCTGTAAGTCTTCATCCAACTAAATCTCCGAATTTACTTTAGTATGTTTTGAGGTACAGAAAACATATAGAGCAGAAGTTGACTACGTAAGGTCTCAAACAGATTTCATGTATTAATAAGTGGAGCTAAACGTATTTTTTTCAAAATTATGGATTCATGTTTCTGCAAGTAAAGTAACAGTAGACTTGATTGCCTAGAACTACCTTCAACTTGGGGAGTGCAATGAGGCTACCATCACGACTGAATGTTAGATACATGTTCTTCATTTAGTCCAAAATAATAGTTAAAGGAGACTAGGGTGCTCCTTATATGCATGGTCATCGATGCACAACCTTTTCCCCTTGCTGTACTCTCTTCATCTGTATATTTCCCTTATATCTTTTATATCTGTTCTGATTTGTCCACTCCTTACTCCAGATCCTAAGCGTTCAGCAGCTGTACAGAATATGTACCCTTTATTGGGATGGTAATTATAACACTCGAAGTGTATCTCCATATGTAAGTGTATCTTTTACAGTATATAACCAACTGTGGCAGAAGACGCTCATTAGGTTATTAGTGCTCTGATTAATGTGCATCAAATTTTCCTTCAGGTCATTTCAAGCATGAAGATGCTTATGGCCGAGGACTCTAATGATGCTCTCAGTGATTCATTCTTGTTGGATGACAACTCCAGGTGAGAATGCCAGTTTATATTTTGAAATAACTTTTGATGCTGCTATAACTGACTTTATTTTATGCATCAGAAATAGATACTTGTGGAAAGATTCTCTGCCCTTGTAAAGGATGGAGGAAATTTGATATTATGTAATTTTAGGTGCAGCAAATGTAGAAGTAGAAGCAGTTTAACTATTTATTTACTTGTTGGTTTACATCAAGTATCCTTACAAATTGCTGCCAGTGAGTTTTTGGGTTGTAGTTATGCAAACACGTAATAAAGTTTTGCTGAATAACCCTATCCTCCTTTTACAGCATCCCCTTCTCAGTGGATGACCTAACTTCATCACTGCAAGAAAAGGACTTCTCAGACGTGAAACCTGCAGAAGGTGAAGTGAATAATATTGGCGAGCATCTGTCTTGCTTTCAGTTGTTAAATTATGGTGGGATAAATCAGAAAAGCAGGAGTGGACCCAGAAAAACTCCTGTGTCTTTTGTGAAATGTTATTTGCAAATGCAGATGTGATCCTTCAAACTAATTGATTTTTCCCTACTTCCCCCTCCACACTGCCAAAAAAAAAACCTATGTGCATATCCTTATCAATATGTATTTATAACTTAATGGGTATCACCCCCCATATTTTTATAGGTCATCAACGACTTGCTGAATCCTACTGGGCAGAACCTAAGAATACGAGAGGATGCTCAGGTGCATATTATGTAGGAAAGTCAAAAGTTGGTCATTATTCATTCTCTGAGCTTCATGTCAAAAGTAGTTTAGCTGTCACAGGAATCTTTTCTTTTAAATAAGCACACTCTGTTATCTCCTATGGTTTCTCATCGGCATCTGTCACATACATCTCTTTGTACTTGATTTTCTATCTATATACCTTACTTAAAGGAGGCTTGGTATGTCAATTAATTGGATATTATAATGAAGACATAAGGCATATAATTTTTGCAAGGGACTTATGTTGAAGGAATCAAAGAGGAAGTTGTGCTATCCCCTGCTCATGCCCTTTCCTTGATTGCTACGGGGGAAGGTATGGAAATGTTTTCAATTTTGTGTTCCTTTTGCTATCATTTTGTATCAATGGCTGCTTTCTGTAAGTTGTAAATCTAAATTTTTCCTTTGAAATGTTTTCCTTGATTCTTCTATCATGCTTTAGTAGAACTTCTACCTAAGCATGGCAATCTTTTCCCCTCTTGGTTCCTGTCTAGTTAGGATTTTATGACTTTTAGTAGTTAATCATGGTTTTAAATTTTGAGTTTCATATTTTTGTTCTGATACTTGTTCAGTTGTTCCTGGTAATTAATAGATTTTGATATTTTCTTTCCGTATAAATGCAGAGCATAGACATGTTGGTTCTAATAATTTCAATCTAGTTAGCAGTCGATGCCACACCATATTCACATTGGTATGCAGTCCAAACTAGCTATCTTCATATGATTAAATTTTAAATGCATGTTTATTGGCCTATGTTCATACATGCCAATAACAAATTTCTATATCTTACTAAATTATTTCAATTTTTACTTGAATTTGACATGGTAGGTGCACTCTTAAGCTTTTTGTGGCATCGAAGTTATAGTGTTTGATGAATGATTTCAATTCCATCTGTGGATTCTACCATGTCAAAATCAATTGGTTATTAATATAATCATTTTGACCGAGCATGACCTTTTAAATGACATCTTGTTGTTTTGATTTTTCCATTTTGCTTATCTTCTTTACTGAGTACATTGTTTCTATCAGACTATTGAAAGCAGTTCACACGGGGAAGATACAGGGGAAGAAGATGTGATATTGTCCCATTTGGTAAAGCTCTTTCATAATAAAGGATTCTCAGAATTATACTGTACTGTTTCAATAGATGCCCCTAATATATTTTTTTTCTTGCCAGTTTTAAGCTGTTAATTGAATCCCTCTACCCCCTTTTTCTTCTCCAGCACTTAATTGATCTTGCAGGCTCTGAAAGCTCTAAAACTGAGACAACTGGATTACGAAGGAAAGAGGGATCATACATTAATAAAAGCTTACTCACTCTTGGAACGGTAGTATTATGCTACTATTTTATTTGTGATTTTTCTGTTCTCATTTCACCATAATTTAATTGTAGTTTTATATGTTTGTCTCTCACTTTGTTTTTAACACGATACATAAGTTTCAGGTAATTTGAACTGATAGTTATGAACTTTATGTCATTGTGCCTAGTTGCTTATTGATGTGTAACATTATTAAATATTTTTCATCTTTAGTACCTATTGCTTTTGGAATGATTGGTTCTTGGTTTCTAACAATCCCATTCAAAAGTTTTGTTCAGTGAAGTAAATAAAAACCTCCTGGTCATTTGTGTTTCTATGTTGCAGGTTATTTCTAAATTAACAGATGGCAAAGCAACTCATATTCCTTATCGAGATTCAAAACTCACTCGTTTATTGCAATCATCCCTCAGTGGCCACGGACAGATTTTTGTTAGTACTATATGATACTTTATAAATTGTTTTCTCCTAAGCAATTTCTTTTGAGATATTTAACAGAGTTGTGTGAGTAATTAATGAAGGAACTGACTTATGATGCTTTGGTTGTTGAAGCTTATTTGCACTGTTACTCCTGCCTCTAGCAGTAGTGAAGAGACACACAACACATTGAAATTTGCATCCCGAAGTAAGCATGTTGAAATCAAGGCTGCTCAAAACAAGGTGAATTCATGTTCGATGTCTACAATAAGAGTATTCTCTAGCCATTGTGACTTCCTATGGTTAACCTTTTTTCTGATTTTCTTGGCTTAGATTATGGATGAGAAGTCTTTGATTAAAAAGTATCAGAGGGAAATTCATGATTTGAAGCAGGAGCTTCAGCAGTTAAAGCATGGTATCATGGAAAATCCCAATGTTGCTGTGTCATCGCAAGAAGATCTGGTTAATTTAAAGCTTCAGGTTTGTAATGTACTGTTTCATATGTCATGAAATGTCTTGATTTCAACCCACTGACAACATTGTGTTTGCTTTGCTCATTGCACATTAAGACTGTATTTTTGGTTTGTGTATTGTTACTTTTCTTCCCATTGACAAACCTTAAATCATGATGCAAAAGCTGGAAGCTGGCCGGTCCATATTGCAGTCAAGATTGGAAGAGGAGGAACAAGCAAAAGCAGCATTGATGGGAAGAATTCAGCGACTGACCAAACTAATATTGGTTTCTACAAAGACTGTTATGTCTTCAAGCATTTCTGAAAGGTAGGAGATTAGGAATTAATTGAACCTGGCTGATTTTCCTCTGATGTCAGGCATGAGTCCTGCAAAATCAAAGTTTCTTTGTTTATCTGCAGGTACAGTATTTGCTTATTGCGTTACTAGCAGTGGAAAGACACATACCATGCATGTAAGTTAATCATATCCTTCCTCCTGAAGTAGCATCGTTCCTGGGCCTAAGGTTTGACACAGCCTCGTGGTTGATAGCTCGTTTTGCTATTGATCCAACTCTTTGATTAACATAACTCCATTCATCAAAATGTTTTTTTTTTTTTTGCAGGGGGAGCAAAAGTCACCTGGTATTATCCCCCTTGCAGTGAAGAATGTCTTTTGTATTATACAAGAGGCAAGGAAATTTTTTTCGCGAGTTGCCTATAAAACCTATTGTTTGGGTGACCAATCTTGTTTGTCAATTTCAGACACCTGGACGAGAATTCCTACTCCGTGTGTCTTTTCTTGAGATTTATAATGAGGTGAGCATCTTGTGGTGCATCGTATTTAATTTTCTTCTCTTTGTGAAACTTTACGAAATTGTTAGAGAACAGGCTTTAAGTTGGATGAGGGATAACAATTGACTTAAGATGATAAGTGGTGAAATTTGTAAACATAATTAAATAAAGAATTTTGTTTAAATTTCATTTAGCCTATTTGAAATAATTACAATTGGAATTTATGAGATATTGATCTAATACTAGTACAAGAAGAATTAAAAGTTTAAAGCAGGAAAATATTAAAGTGATAAAGAAGTAGATTATGGTCCAAGTTATCCTTGTGGTGAAGTGAATAATATTGGCGAGCATCTGTCTTGCTTTCAGTTGTTAAATTATGATGGGATAAATCAGAAAAGCAGGAGTGGACCCAGAAAAACACCTGTGTCTTTTGTGCAATGTTATTTGCAAATGCAGATGTGATCCTTCAAACTAATTGATTTTTCCCTACTTCCCCCTCCCCAACAACAACAATCAAAGCCTTTCCCCACTAGGTGGGGTCGGCTACATCCCCCTCCCCACTGCCCAAAAAAAAAAAAAAAACCTACGTGCATATCCTTCTCAATATGTACTTATAACTTTATGGGTATCACCCCCCATATTTGTCTGTTGTAGGTCATCAACGACTTGCTGAATCCTACTGGGCAGAACCTAAGAATACGAGAGGATGCTCAGGTGCATATATTAATGTAGGACAGTCAAAAGTTAGTCATTATTCATTCTCTGCGCTTCATGTCAAAAGTAGTTTAGTTGTTACATGAATCTTTTGTGTTTCTTTTCTTTTAAATAAGCACACTCTGACAATTTGTAATGTACTGTTGCATATGTCATGAAATGTCTTGATTTCAACCCACTGACAACATTGTGTTTGCTTTGCTCATTGCACATAAAGACTGTATTTTTGGTTGGTATATTGTTACTTTTCTTCCCATTGACAAACCTTAAATCATGATGCAAAAGCTAGAAGTTGGCCAGTCCATATTGCAGTCAAGATTGGAAGAGGAGGAACAAGCAAAAGCAGCATTGATGGGAAGAATTCAGCGACTGACCGAACTAATATTGGTTTCTACAAAGACATTTAAGACTTCAAGCATTTCTGAAAGGCCTAGCCATAACCATAGGCGTAGGCATTCTTTTGGGGAAGATTAGGTGTGTTTTAGTAAGTTACTTCATTTGGTGATTCAGTGAGTCATATTCTTTGTGCTAGATTTTTCCGATATAGTTGAAGCAATGTGTTGTATTGCACTAGAAATTCTTTTACTTGGAATGAAAAGTAATAAAGTCAATTATTCATTGTCATGATTACAGCTAGCATATATGCCAGATAGAAAACGTGATCACTTGATTGATGATGACTCCGGAAGCCATGCTTCAGAGCTTTCTGTGGAAGGAAAAGATGATGTTACAAACTTAGATGAGTTGATGAAGGATTATAAATGGAACAAAAGACGTGGAATGCTCGGTTGGTTCAAAATGAGAGTAAGTTATTCTTCTATTCATTTGGAATGTAGAAATTGTATAAACTATCATGTTAGAGATTAGCAATAAACATTATGGTTATATTTACATTAATACAAAAATTGAGTTTCATTAATCATCATTGATAGATCACAGTATTTAAGATACATGGATACTGGGAATTTCTGCCCACCCGAGATTTGCTGTGGACTAGGATTGATAATTATATCTTGGGACCGGCTATGCAAGCATAGGTGGAGTTTGGTCATGTACAAAGACGGCCGGTAGAGGCTCCTGTACGTAGAGTTGACCAAATGGAAGATAGCCTAATAACTAGAGGTAGGGGAAGACTAAAGAAAACAATAGGAGAAACGATTAAGAGGGATCTAGCCGTAAATAACCTAACAATAGAAATGTGCAAAGACAGAACATGTTGGCTTCGCTTGATCCATATAGCCGACTCCACCTAGTGGGAAAAGGCTTTGATTGTTGTTGTATTCTATATATGCCTCAGTTTATATTAGCGATTGAAGTTGATAAGTACAAAGTTTCACAGTTAATTACATAGGATTCTTGCAAATTGATCCTTTGAATTTTCTTTGCTACAAATCTGGGGCATATATAAGCAAACTAATAAAGCACTCTTGCAGATCTGATGTTGATTTCCAGGAATTTTGCTTGCAAGTATTATTTGAGTGTGTGAGCAAGGATAGACCAGCTCTTTTACAGGTAAGCGAATTTATAGGGGCAGTTTAATTTTTATTTTAAATTCAAATGATGATGTAACTTTTATTTTTTCTCCTTACTAATTTTTCTCTTTTTATATTTTAAAAAAAAAAAGTTATGCAACTTTTATGTTTACCGTTGAAAGTTAAAACACATTTGTAATATTTATTTCAAAATAACATGTGTCTATGCATGTTGTTCATATTCACTTGTTAAATATTTTTATTTCTTTATATGGGAAAATTCTGATGACCTCCTTGTTGAGTGTAGGTATATTTGTCATTATACACGACAATTGGATCAATGGTTGATCAAGTTACTAATGGTACTATTGTTTGTGGTGACTCACTCGCTTTATCTGGTTTTAAGGTAAGTTTCTCGTATTTAGCTTTCCTGTTCAACTGTAGATTGAAATTTATACTACTCTGCTAATACTAAAGTATTGACCTGTTCCTCGGTCCCTCACACTCCTTCCCTATAAAGCACAAATAAGTTTGTCACATGTTTGACACACGACACGGCACCGACAAACGATAGACACATTCAACACACACATATATGTTAGAACAAAAAAAATTGTTTTTTCAACTATAACACGTGCCAAATACATCTTGGACACATGCCGAATATGGCTCATACTTGAGCGAAGTATAGGATGACCCAAAAAAAAGGATAATATCAGAAAATCATTAAATGAAAATATAAATAACTCATTTTAATTAGATTATTCAAGTCTTTCATAATTCTTTGTTCTATAAGAGATTAAGTAAATTTGATTTAGAAAATAATAGTGTAAATTGCTTAGAATATAAAACAATATTGGTACATCACTAAATGAAAACTTCAAAAATATAAGGTAAGGTACCTTTGGTACTCCCACCGTTTGAGTCTTCGGTCAAATATACTCCCAAAGTATGATTGTGGTCAATTTTACTCCAAAACTTTCATTTTTCGAGCAATCTTGCCCTTATCACTAACACTCTTTAAAGGAAAAAACTTATATGTTGTTGTTTACATGCTTTTCCTAAGGTTAATCAATTAAAAAAAGACACGTGTCAATTTTTTTTATGTCATCTTCTTAAAATTGACACGTCTTTTTTTAATTGGTTAACCTTAGGAAAAGCATGTAAGCAACAACATATAAGTTTTGATTCTCTTAAAATAGATATTGATAGGGGCTTATATGGCATGTCACGTGGCTAGAAAATTTGACTGGGTTCATGTATACCACATCATATTTTCCTCAATCCTCCATGCCATCACTTTGTCTATTTTGCGTCTCAAAAAGCGCTTAAAGCGTGGTGGTCCAGTTAGATTTTATTGTCACGTGTCACTCCACATAAGCAAAAGGGTGAAACATGGCGTGGCATACATGAACCCATTCAGATTTTCTTGCTACTTGTCAGGCTACATAAGTTCCAACAATTATCTATTTTAACGGTATTAGTGAAAAGGGCAAGATTGCTCAAAAAATGAAAGTTTGATGGCATAATTGACCGCAATTAAACTTTGAGGGGTGAGGGAAAATTTGACTAAAAGCTCAAACGTTGGGAGTACTAAAGCCCAAAGGTGCTTTAGCCATGTATATATAACACGATAGGCAGCGAATTGTGATGAGATAAGAAAAGCTATGTATTTGATATTGATCTGTTAATAATATATACATAGGAGGTAAAACAGAATCCCTAAGATATTGGGATTTAAAATAAATAAACTTATCTCCTGAAAATATTCTAATCTATAATTTAACTAATCCCTAAAATATTGTAATATATAATTTAAATTAATTAACAGGTTAAATAATAATAACAGAACCTAAAAAACTAGGGATTGCTGACATCACGGGATTTTTATATTCCCGTTACGCCCCCGCAAGTTGGTAGTGAGATCTTCGATTGCCAACTTGGAGAGGTGTTTAGTGAAGGCTGACTTGGGCAGTGGTTTGGTTAACACATCAACAACTTGGTCTGCTGCATGAAGGTGCTTGACTTGGAGTTGTTGTCGTTGAACTTGTTCTCTGACAAAGTGAAAGTCTATAGCCACGTGTTTCATCCTACTGTGCATAACAGGGTTGGCACATATGTAAGTAGTGCTAACATTGTCACAGAATACTGTAGGAATACCTTGAATTGGAGCTTTGAGTTCAGACATTAAATTTTGTATCCAATTTATTTCTGCTGGAGTGGCTGCCACGGCTCGATATTCTGCTTCTGTAGATGAGCGTGAAACTGATCTTTGTTTTTTGGAAGACCAAGAGATAGGTGTGCTGCCATAGTAGATAACGTATCCAGTAGTGGAAGTTCTGTCTATGGGGTCTCCTGCCCAGTCTGAGTCTGAATAGGCCAGTAAGCGTGTATCTGGTTTTCTGCATATTTTTATCCCATAGTTAGAAGTATGGTTGAGGTACCGTAGTAAGCGTTTTAACGCTGTCCAGTGGGCCATTTTAGGCATGTGCATGGCCTGAGAAAGTTTGTTTACAGCAAAGGAGATATCGGGCCTTGTAAATGCCAAGTAGTGAAGCTTCCCAATGATTTGCCGGTATTGTGTGCTGTCAACCGAGGAATCTGATTGAGACGTTTCAAAACTGTTGGTGGTAATGGGAGTTGGCATACCTTTGCTATTTTCCATATGAACTTCGTGCAATAGGTCCTGAATGTATTTGTGTTGAGATAGTAGAGTGTAATGCTGTAATTGAATTACCTCAACCCCAAGGAAGTATTGAAGATGGCCCATGTCCTTTAGAGAGAACCTGTTAGCTAGGACTTTAATGTATCTACTAATTGCTTCTTTGTTGTTTCTTGTTATGATAATGTCATCTACATACACAATTATGTAGAGTAAGATGTTACCTTGATGTAGGATGAATAAAGAGGAGTCTGTTCTTGATTTTAAGAAGTGATGGCGCTCTAGAAAGGTGCTGAGTTCATTGTACCAGGCCCGTGGGGCTTGTTTTAGCCTATAAATAGCTTTGTTGAGTCTGCAGATGTGGGTGGGGTAGTCTGGATTTTCAAATCCTGGAGGTTGACGCATGTAAACTTCTTCATTTAAATGGCCTTGTAGAAAGGCATTGTTTATGTCAAGTTGGTTGATGTACCAACCATTTTGGGTGGCTAAGGTCAATACTAACCTTATTGTTGCTGGTTTTACCACCGGGCTGAATGTGTTGTGGTAATCTATGCCTTCTCTTTGAGTGAAGCCTTTGGCCACTAAACGTGCTTTGTATCTGTCAATGTCCCCATTAGCTTTGTATTTTATTCTGAATAACCATCTGCAATCCACTATATTGTGTTGCTTGGTGGATGGTACTAGTTCCCAAGTTTTGTTTTTGAAGAGGGCCTCATATTCTTGTAACATTGCTGTATTCCAGTGTGATATTTGAGAAGCTTGTTTATGAGTACGAGGTGTTTGGGTTAAGGGGGTTGTAGTGGTAAGGTTTTGTCTTGGTTTAATAGTGTTGTCTGTTGTCCTAGTTATCATTGGGTGGGTTGGTTGTTGGGTTATTTTCTGTTTAGGTGGGGGTATGGGTGGTTGGGCTGGCTGCTGTGTTTGGGTAGATTCAGTGGGTGCTGTTTTGGTTCTGCGTTGATAGACAAGTAGTGGACGGGTGTGATGTTTCTGAATTGGTGTGTGGTTAGTAGAAGAAAATGGAAAGGACTGTGAAGAAGATAAATTAGAGTTACCTGGAGTGTTGGTGGACCCATTGTTCTCGGGAGGATTGGCAATGGACCTTGTATTGATTGGCGGAAGCTGAGTTGTTGGAGGCGGCAATGTGGCATCTATAATAGTTGAGGGAAAAGAAGGAATCTCATTTATGATGGTTTCCCATGGTGAGTGTTTGCTGTGTTGCACATTTGCAAAGGTGGTGGTGAATGGGTAAATGTGTTCAAAAAAAGTAACATCTCTGGAAATATATAGTTTGGAGGAAAGTGGGTCATAACATTGATGGCTGTAATATTTATGGGAAAATCCAAGATAGATGCATGGTTTGGATTGGGGTTGAAGTTTGTTTTTGGTGTAGGGTTTGAGCCAGGGATAGCAAAGGCAACCAAAGACCTTGATGTTATTATAGTTTGGTTTTTTTTGAAAGAGTTTTTCAAAAGGAGATATATTGTCTAGGGTCGGGGTGGGCATTATGTTTATGAGGTAGTTGGCTTGTTGACATGCATATGTCCAAAAGGAGGGAGGTAAGGATGCTTGATGAAGGAGTGTTTTTGCTGTTTCAATGATATGTCTATGACGTCTCTCAGCAAGGGCAATGCGTTGTGGTGCGTAAGGTGGGGACAAAAGGTGTTGAATGCCATAGGTATTTAGGTAAGGGATAAGTGGCTGAAATTCAGTACCTCCATCAGTGTAAAAAGATTTGAGTTTAGTGCTAAATTGTTTTTCCAAAAGTGGATGCAGAGTTTTGAAAATTTGTGGTACTTCAGTTTTGTTGAGTAGTGTAAAAAGCCACATATATTTTGAATACTCATCAACAAACAGTATGTAATACCTCTTTTTATCAATAGACATTATGAGTGAAGGTCCCCAAAGATCACAGTAAAGAAGATTAATGGGATGGTCACTATGCAAAGAGTTTGTAGAAAAGGGGAGTCTATGACTTTTATTGCATTGACATGAATCACAAACAAATTTTGAACTGGAAATACTGAAAGCTGGAAAATTAACTAGAATAGTGTCAAGAGTTCTTTTATTCGGATGGCCTAGTCTACGATGCCATAGCTCACTTGTGGTTACTGCATTGCACTTTGGATTGAAATTTAGTAGTTGTCGAGGCCACTCATATAGTCCATTGTTACTCCTCCCTTGAAGCAGTGGCGCCCCCGTATTCAGATCCTTCACAGTAAAATAGAGAGGAAAAAATTCAATAGAAGTTTGATTGTCATGACAGAATTTTGATACAGATATGAGGTTAGTTTTAATTTGTGGTGAATGCAATGTATGAGAGAGGGAAAATTTTTTGTAAGGTGTGTTGAGTGTTACTTTACCGGTTCGGTGGATTGGGATATTATTACCGTTACCCATCAAGATTCCTTCCGAGCCAATGTAATCTTGAGCATTTGTAAGATCTTGTGAGTCTGATGTAATGTGGTGTGTGGCTCCAGAATCTACAATCCAAGGGTTTTGGTTTTGTTGTTGGCGGGCAGCAAAGTTGGCTCGGGCTTGAAGGTGGTTATGGGAGGCTGAACGACAGACACGAGCTGAGTGACCTGGTTTATTGCACAATTGGCAGTATATAGTGGGATTAGGCTGGTTATTGGGTTGCTGATTTCTGCGATTACGCCATTGTTGAGGGCGAGGATTATGGTTGGAGTTGTAATTGTGCCTTTGGTTGGAATTGTGGGATTGAGGGTTTGGATTATAGGCTGAATTTGGTTGGCTTTGGGCTAGGTTGGCAGTTATAGGAGTGGTAAGAGGTTTCTTAGACTCTTCATGCTTGAGGAAGAGTTCATGATCAAGTAGCTTCTCATAGAGTTCTTCATACGTAATGGTGGAATCCCTAGCACGAATAGCAGCAGAGATTTCACGATATTCAGGGCCTAGGCCTCTAAGTATCGTGACAACTAGTTCAGCATTGGTAATTGGTGCACCAGCAGTAGATAATTCATCACTGATGGACTTCACATGGTGAAGGTAATCAGAGATGGTTTGGGCATCCTTTGTTGACGCAGCAAGACGATCACGAAGGCTGAAGATTCTGGTTTGTGATTTGTTGGCATAGGAGGTATGAAGGGCTGTCCAAGCAGAGTGAGCATTAGACGCTGCAGCTACTGTTGAGGCAATGGTTGTGTCAACAGTAGCAAGGAGGGCATTTTGGATTAACTGATCTTGCCGAAACCAAGACGAGAAATCTGAACTTGTGGTGTTTGGGGAGGGATGGGTTCCATCGAGATGGCCATAAAGGTTATGGCCTCTCATTAGCATAGCAACTTGTGCTTTCCAGAGGGCAAAGTTATGAGGTCCAGCTAGTTTGATTGGCAATTGGGTCACAGGATTGAATTGTACCACAACGGTGGAGTTTGCAGCTGTGTTGTCGGCAATGACAACATTAGGGTCAGTGGTGGAGTCCATGGATACTGTTTTGAAGGTTGAGCGTTGCTGTTAAGCGTTACTGCTCTGATACCATAACACGATAGGCAGCGAATTGTGATGAGATAAGAAAAGCTATGTATTTGATATTGATCTGTTAATAATATATACATAGGAGGTAAAACAGAATCCCTAAGATATTGGGATTTAAAACAAATAAACTTATCTCCTGAAAATATTCTAATATATAATTTAACTAATCCCTAAAATATTGTAATATATAATTTAAATTAAATAACAGGTTAAATAATAATAACAGAACCTAAAAAACTAGGGATTGCTGACATCACGGGATTTTTATATTCCCGTTAATATATATATCGTGTCCTATTCTATGTTTTTGAAGATTGATGTGTCAACGTGTCCTTGTTAGTGTCTATGCTCTTTCCTTACATGTTGTTTGGGAGTTGGAAAATGGAAGTGAAGTGGAATTTATATTTTGATGTTTTCTTTGATTTATAATGAAATTTCGCATATTTTTTTCAGATAATCTAAATCAAAGACAATGTTAAATGAAAGTTCTCATTTCCCCTACATTTTTCCTCTCCCAACCAAATTTGTGGCATTCTAGTTCTCTACTCTCTAGTTATAATGTTGTCTGCT
The DNA here is from genome assembly GCA_014851425.1 of Senna tora. Taxonomy (NCBI): domain Eukaryota; kingdom Viridiplantae; phylum Streptophyta; class Magnoliopsida; order Fabales; family Fabaceae; genus Senna; species Senna tora. The sequence goes on along the minus strand of CM026262.1, from coordinate 4,385,138 downwards.
CTTACTGGAGTAATTTCTTGATTATTCATGCTGGCTGTGACCATCTGTTTGTTTTCTTTATGGGTGCCTCGATTAAGTTCCTTATTGCTGCTAAGCCACATCCTTATTATCTAGACGAAACATGAGTTGGAAAATTGATTTTTTATTGGTTCTTTCAATCAAATTAAAATTTCACTCCTTCAGTCATTTGTTCAAACAAATTATCGACAAAACAATCAAGTGCATGATTTTATATTGTATAATTAAATGCTGCAGATTGCACTAACTTATATTGAGGCATCCATGACTGGAAAATTACCTGCTAGTAGAGGAGAAATTGTACAACCAGTTTTTATTGGATCTCTCAAGAAGCAGGTGGAAGAACTCCTAAATTGTTCCCAAGAATTGAAGGATGATTTTCATAACTACGTGAAGTCAGGTAAGTGGCCTGATGGGGAATCCCAAGAGAAAGAGAAACGTGCAATACTTCTTTCTTGGTTCCTCCAGTGGTTTGGTGTGCCACCTTCATCCGTAATCCAGTCTGCCATAGACAGAGTCAAACCCAAGCTTATGGCATCTTCAGTGCCCTTGTTGCGTCTCCTTTTCCCAAGTGCTCCTATCAATGTTATTAGTGAGATAGATGTGTGTTTGTCCAGCTCTTAGGTATTTACACACATCAGCATTTTTACTTAAACAATGTACATTATGTATGTAATATATATATTTAAAATGTTGGCTAATTATGTTATCTTTTTTATAGCGGACCCCAAGAAAAACTCTTTTTTTATGTATGTTATCCTTTTTCTTTTTTATGTATGTTATCCCACGAATCAAGGATAGTCGAATGAGTTCTGACACTAAGAAAGCGGGGAGAAAGGAGATGAAATTCCGATGAATGACGAGAAGCGGGGATCTCGTCTTAGCTTTTGGCAGTAATAAAGCATACAACAATGTATTATTAAAAATCTTAGAGCAGCGACGTGTATATACGTGTCTTAAACTTCGGTTTTAAAGATAGCGGGTCGGGTTGGACAACGGACAATTTTTAGGTCCTTCAAAGTTGAAAGGTGCAGTCGAAAACTCAAAATATTAAAAATTCTCTTTTCAGGGAAAAGTTAATAAATTCTCATGCTTGGATGAGTTGGGTCCAACTTCAAGTTAACTATATTTAATTTTCTATGTTTTAAAAAATGACTGTATTTCTATAAAAATAGATTTAAGTAAAATAAAACTACATTACATAAGTATTTCTATGTTTTAATTAATGACTGTATTTTCTATGTTTTAATTATTTGTGTTTGTTTGATGTCATGAAATTGAATAAGATTATATAAGTGAAACTATCTAATTTTATACTATTAGATTAGTAGTTTAGTATTGTATCAATTTTTATTTATTTTTCAAATATAAATAAAGAATGTTGTTTGATAAATATAAATAGAGAATTATTATATTATTAATCAAATTAAGTAATGAAAAATTAATAAATGTTTCAATTTTAAAATTATTGTAACTGTTTAGCGTTTACTCGTTTTTTCAAGTTACATTTTATGTGTGTTAATTTATATACTTGATAATTGATTCGTGTATACATGTATCTTTTATTTTAGAGACATCTTTTGTTTTGGAATAGAAACATCAAGTTTTGATTCCTTAAAAAAGAAACATCATGTGGGTAATACGTGAGTATTTTGATGGAAAAAGAAAGTGAAAATAGAAGTAATAAAAAATATATTTGATATAAAAAAAATAAGTAAAAATAATAAAAAGTAAAGTTATTTAGTATAATGGGAAGATAAGGGGAAGATAAAATTATAAAAATATATTTGTGTTTGCATATGATTAAAAATTGTAGAATTAATTAAGGGTAAAATATAATTTTACAATTATTTTTCTCTCCTACCATTAACTTTCCTTTGGCAACCTTCATTCCATATCTAGGAAATCACCATTCTTTTTCCCTCTCCAAAATAACATATCAAATATAATAAAATTTAGGCCATGTTTGGTTTGGAAAATTAGAGTGAGGGAATGGGAATTCATAGAGTGAAAAATCAAGTTTGTTTTTCCTTTTAAATATTAACAATCTTTAAATGAAGGGTAAATTTATTTTAAAATGAAAGACAAAATTGACATTTCAAACTTTACCTACTCTTAATTTCCATTCGCATTCCCTTATTAATTTCACAAACCAAATATGGCCTTAATTTTCAGGGCAAAAAAAATGGCCTTAATTTTGTTTCATACCAAAGATGCCCCAAATTTGGATGAGTAGGCATTTAAAAGCATAAGTGGGCTTGGCAAGTCCACGTGTCAAAATTTTCAAATATAAATATTTAAAAAAAAAGATTACGTAAATTCTTTTTTCTTCCTCCATCGATCTCATTTTTTAGTTTTTCCTGAAACTATTATTTCATATATTTATTATTTATTTTATAATGATTTAATAGCTTTTATGATCTTTAATTTCCAAAACCATATTATATCTATCTATATTTATATGGCTGTGTACCCTTCTGGTCATTGGATCACAAAATAGCTATATTTTGTAATTAAAAAATCTATATTTATATGGCTGTGCACCCTTTGGGGTCACAAATTTCCAAAACCATATTATATCTATCTATATTTATATGGCTGTGTACCCTTCTGGTCATTGGGGTCACAAAATAGCTATATTTTGTAATTAAAAAATCTATATTTATATGGTTGTCCACCCTTTGGGGGCACAAAATAGCTATATCTTGTAATTAAAAAAAATACAAAGGAATTATATGATTGGAGGATGTGGGAGAGAGAAAGCATGGAAGATGGGTAGTTAGTAAAAAGATGGAGAAGTGAATAACATAAAAAATCTATTTAAAAATTTAAAAAATATCAAATTTTTAATTTTAATAATTTTAAAATATATAATTATATTTTAAAAAATTAAGAATAGATTGCATGCACGTAGGTTCATGCGAAGCCTCTAGTATATATATATATATATATATATATATATATATATAGTCTCCTTCCATGAACACTAAGGAACATATTACCAATATCACATATACATTCACTCTGCCATACTTTTGCTTTATTCACAGATATCCCAACCAATAATTCCACAATTACTGCTTAACTATCAACCTTCACTAAGCACACATAGGCGACCAAGTTCACTCGCTCCAGCACACATTCTAGCTGCACATGGCACTTATAGATATAGCCCTTGTCTAATGACTCCTATAGACGTCTTTTTCTTGAATTACGTGGACTTTGATCCCTTATTAAGAGTACGTAGGCACCTAAATGTTTTACTTAAGGAAAAGTCTCCCAAGGTTAAGACCTTTTGTGGTCCTAAAATCCACTTAAGAATATTCTATGTCAAAAATGAATATTAGTACAGATTTTTCTATAAAAAAGTATAGATTTGGAACCTCCTCATTAATTTAAATTCATGCTTGGTTATAGGATACAAATATTGGAGGGTGAAAAAGAATAAAGCAACCCATTCGTTGGCAACAACAGGAGGTGGGATGGATCAACTTAAATTGAGATGGTGCTGCTAAAGGCAATTTAGGAAGAGTTAATTGTTGCAGCCTTCTCATACCAACGTGGATTTTCTGTTGTTAGTGGTTTTGTTGTCCACGATTTAGCCACGATAATCAATTAAAAAAACGTGGTCAAATACTTAGTCACGATGATAAGATCAGTAATCACATAGTTCACGTTGACATCCACATATATGTTTGAATCCATTATATAACTCTGTCCTTAAAAAAACTATCTTATTATTCATTTAATCAATGGAAATTTAACTTCTACATCTTAAAAAGATTTAATTAAAACCAAGTGCAAATTTGGTTTTTATTGGTTGGTTATCAAAGTAACATGAAATAGATATATATATTTATATAGCGGAATATGAATTCACTGACATGCAAGAAGACAAGTATCTAAAATTCACCATAAAAAAGTGTGTATAAAATTCCTAAAATCTAAGAAAAGGAGATATATCACACAATACAACCCTAAAAAAAAAGTGTGAAACCCATTTATTCTCTAAAATAGCATACCAAACCTGAGTTTGGGTATGTTCTTTTGTTGGAAAAGAGGAGGAAATGAGAATGGGAATGGGAAAGAAAATGAGAAAAGATAAGGGAATAGAAATATCATGTCAATGTGATGTGAATGGAATAAAAGTGGATAAAATGACCATTTTGCCCTTACATTAAAAGTGATAATGGAATATAAGTGGATAAAAAAGTAAGGGCAAAAACATAATTTTATCATATTGCAAAAAGTGGAGTTTGTTTGTTAGGAAGAAAAAAGAAGGAAGAAGGCTTCTGTCTCTCCCTTTCCATCAATAAATCTTACTAAAAGTTTACCAAGCCTCCAAACCCAACATTACAAATCTACAAGGTTAAATTAAACTTTTGGTCCTTATAATTTAATCAAAGATGTAATTGGGTCCTTATAATTTATTTATTTTTTTAAACTTGCTCTCTACAATTTTTAGACTTATAAAAACATTCTCTGTGGTTAACGATCTTTTAACATTGTTAGTTTGCTCCACATGTACCATTTCAATCAACATGTATTATCCAACTAAAAAATATTCAAGAAAATAAATTTAAAAAAAGTAAAGGGGCTAATTGATAACCTTTTTGGATTGAAATTACTTTGACATAAAAATATCCCTCCAAATTATGTTGCTAATGTGGTATATTTTCTGACGCTGTTAAAGTTACGGAGGATCCGCCAATGTGCTTGATTATGCTCTCAATAATTTTTTCCGTTAATTGTACTCTCAACATTTTGTTTTTTATCAATGTTATCATTTTCACTAACACCGTTAAATAATTGACAATTTTTACTGATGTGGCATTATACGTGGCAAAATAGGCTGACTAGACGAAAGTATTTTTTAACTTAGATTTTTTTTCTATCATAGTCTGCACAATATTTTGTCATTTTGAATCCAAAACCTTTTCTTTTAAAACAGGTTGAAGCATCGCGCCATTTTGTTATCATTTTTCATGGGCAGCCCATTTTACCACATGTGAAAATATTTTTGCCTAGTCAACTTATTTTGTCACGTGTGACGCTACATCAGCAAAAACTGGTAATTACTTACGGCGTTAGTGAAAATGATAGCATTGGTAGAAAAATAAGAATTGATGATACAATTGACAGCAATAAAATATTGGGTGTATAATTGACAGTGACATCAAACGTTGGAGATAGAAAACACCCTTTTGATTTTTGTTTTTTTTTTGTTTTATAATTTGCAATTGACATGAATTTAATCTTGTAAATATATGTTGATTAAATGGTACATGTGGAATGGAGTCAACATGGAACTAATAATGTCTAAGAATATTCGTGGTAAGGACTATTTTTTAACAAGTTAAAAATGATAGGGATCAAATTACAAAAGATTAAATTATATCTTTAAAGGAATGACAGGGACTAAAATTCTAATTTAACCGATGTACAATTACTGACAAAAAAAACAATTTCAATCAGATCAGTGTAACAATCTTCAATCAGATTGATGGCCAAAAACAAACTTCAATCAGTGTAACAATCTTCAATCAAATTGATGGCCAAAAAACAATCTTCAATCAGATCAATAACAATCTTAAAAAAATCTTCAATCAGATCAGTAAGAATCTTAAAAAAATCTTCAATCACGTTTATTGACTAGTACATCTTTAAAGGAATGACAGGGACTAAAATTCTAATTTAACCGATGTACAATTACTGACAAAAAAAACAATTTCAATCAGATCAGTGTAACAATCTTCAATCAGATTGATGGCCAAAAACAAACTTCAATCAGTGTAACAATCTTCAATCAAATTGATGGCCAAAAAACAATCTTCAATCAGATCAATAACAATTTTAAAAAAAATTTTCAATCAGATCAGTAAGAATCTTAAAAAAATCTTCAATCAGATCAGTAAGAATCTTAAAAAAATCTTCAATCACGTTTATTGACTAGTACTAACGGTAAAGAAAAAACGAATGAACTGTGCCGCCTATTCGCTCCCATCAAACTGGGAAGAGCGGGAGGGAAGAGCCATTTTAATTCCCTCCATTTGATTCCCTCCTCTGCCGCATTTCTCACTCAAGCGAGTTCCCCTCAGAAAATGTCGGTCGGCGTCCTGCTTAACGGTGCTCGGGGAATTTAAGCCGTTTGGCTTGATTGCTGAAGCTCTAGACGGAAAACCTTCCGATATAGTTACTGACAAGTACGATTATTTCCTTTTCGACCCTGAAGTCGCTCGAGACCGAGACGAGGAAGATAACTATGACGAGGCTGCTTCCGCATTGTGTAATCAGGGTGATCACGAGCTATTCATCAGAGGGAACCGGTAAATTTTGTTGAAAGCTCTTCGTTTCATGATTTTTTTCCCCTAAAAAGAGTGGAAACTAAGAAAAGGAAACGGGGACAGTTTTCTTCAACCTACATATTTAAGAAGAAATCGGCATGTTAGGCCAATGAAACTGCGGGCAAAGATCATTTATGTTGATTTGCATGCAGATATATTTCTCACCTGTAAAACTTGTATCCAGATTTTTGTTTTCTCCGCAAAAGTACGCTGAGGGTTGTAAAATGTCTGTTTGTTTGTGTGTTGTGTATTAATAGATGTTTCCATTTAAAAAACTGAATTCACGTTTAGTGCTGCATCTAACAAGCGTACTCATTTGTGACAGGATTATATGGTCGACGGGTTCAAGGGTTTTTAAGAGATTTACTTTGCGTTCCCCTGTTGTTATGGTATTTATTTTATTGTGTTGTGCCTTAGAAACGGTTCACTTATATTGTATTTTCTGTTGCAGTAAAATTTTTGTTTTGAACATTACCAATGAAGGAAAATTATTGATTGCCTTCAGTAAATGCTCACAATTAGATTACTTCCTTCCAAGACGTTTTCTATTTCTTCCTTGCTTTTACTGAATGTTCACATAGCTTTTTGCTGTGTTTACTGAGTCAGGGGTGTGTCCTTAGAGCTTGGAGCATTTTCTTTTGATTAGATCTAGAGGTTTTGGTGGGAGTCAGGAGCTAAGGCAGTGCTTATGCTGTCCTTTGAGTTTTTAGTTGAAGTGGAAAGCTCAACTATTTGAGGGAAAATAATTTTCCTTATTTTTTTTATCAGATATAATAGTTTTTACGGCCTCCCCTCAGAGCTTGGAGCAATTTATTTTGATTAGATCTAGAGATTTTGGTGGGAGTCAGGAGGTAAGGCAGTCCTTATGCCATCCTTTGAGTTTTTGGTTGAAGTGGAACGCTCAACATTTTAAGGGAAAATATTTTTTCTAATTTTTTTATGAGATAGATTGATAGAATAGTTTGTACGGCCTCCCTTCGGTTGTCAGTGATATTTTTTTTAGATAATTCATTTGGTATAGATGCAGTGGGATTGGAGTGCAGAGCTCTTTGTGTTAAGACAGTAGTCTCATTGTTGGTCATTTGGGCTTAGTTTCCTATTGCTGCTTTATATAAAGAAGACTCTCTTTCTCTCCTTCTGATATATATATATATATATATTTTAAAGTGTCTTCTTTGACTTGGTTTTGGATTACTAAAAGTAGGTTGATTTCTACAACTGACTATGGCTGCAACTTTGTAGGCTTTGCTAGGCTGCATGACAGAAGATGGCTGATTTTTTTCTTTCTTTCTTGTAGCAAATGATGCTTCTTTTTTCCATTTACTGAGTTAGCTTTGTTTTTTTAATCATAATCTTTAATTTTAGGTATGCTGGTCTTGTCTGGGTCATACATCTGAAGCTCTTCTGTGCATATTACAGATAGATTGTTTGACAATCTATAATACCTCAGGTGAGTGAGTGCACTAATAACAGTTCAATCACTGTATCAGACATTGTTTATGACCAGTTATTAAATTTGAAGATTTTTCTTGTAAACTATTATTGTCACTATAAAGCTCCTTAGTTTTATTACTGCATCCAACATGTCAATGTGTTAAGTCCAGCATAGGACATGATAGTCTTAATTATATGGAAGTATTTAAATTATTTTCACATCACTAGGTTAGAAAATTTATCCTTGTTACATGGGAATGGAACTAGTCCCTTCTTGTCATTGTTGTTAAAAGATTATTCAACTCGTTGGGAACAAGCTTCATGCACTGTATATCAATTACAGCTTCACTCGTTTATTTCATTATAGTTATATTTTGTTTTTCTGGGGATATAGTAACTGTCGTACAATTTAGTTTTTCTAGGTTAAGAAGTGTCATCTCTTTTCCTTTCCCTCTGTCATATCTGCTTGGCATAATGATCTCATGTTGTCCTTGACTTTACCATGTTGATTACTTTCAACAATTTAATACCTTTTTGTTTATCAGGAGAAGTAGTATCTCTTCCACTTCCTTGTACAATCTCATCTATATGGCCTCTTCCATTTGGTTTATTACTCCAGCAGGAGGTTGAAGCAAATATACCATCATCTGTTCCCTTTTCATCGTTGAGCCCTTTGCTAAGTACACGTGAGTCTTGGCGCCCAAGAAGAGAATTTGGTCACAGTCCACAACATTGTTTTAGTCCCTTTTCTGCACTCAATCATATCCAAAAGGGAGAGGCGACTTCAATATCATCACATCTCATTTTCATGGATACTCTGGATGAACAAGTATGTTATAACTTTTTCTGGATTCTTTCTGCAATTTGTTCTTGGTTATATTTATTTGCTGCAATAGATTCTTGTTCTGATATTACTTCTTTGTTGTTGTTTGATTACATATTAATTTTAGCATTTTTTTCTATAAAAAAACATATTAATTTTAGCATTTTGGTTATCATGATTTTAGCCAACTTTTATTGAAGAAAGAGGGAAATTGAACATAATGAAGGAATATGATGAAAAGACAATTTGGACAAGTGATCTGGTCCCTCTTATGGCATCCTATAATAAAGGTTTCCTTCACAAGAACTCTTGCAATCAGTTCCTGTCTTTCTTGTGACAAGATTCTTATCTTGCTGATTTTATGTGATATTACTCTAAATTCAGGAAAGATGCAGCACTCTCTGTGGGTTGCAGAAATCATTAGTTCTAACCTTGATGAAGTAGACACCAGTTTATTAAATGTAGATCCTGCAGGTGTAGTGCCGAAATATTTGTCCTTCGTAGAATATGGCCAGGAAAAGGTGCCCATACAGCTGCTTGTAAGGTGAACTTTATTTTTTTCATCGTCTACTACTCTATATATTTGTTGTTTGGGGTCAAAGAAGGACACCATACTCTTGTTATTGTTGTTGGTCTTGAATGCATTATGCACATATAATTGGGCAGTGCAAATTTACTAAAAAAGAATGGGCAATGATCTAAACATTATACACTTCTGGTTATAAGTATCACATATGGTGGAAAATGAGCAGCCCCCTTCTGTGATTTGTCAGAAATACTCGTAAGAGTAATAAGCTTTCTGGTGAGGTTTTGACAAAATGATGGAACTATTTGGTGCATGCAAGTCAAATTAAACATCCCCATTCAGTCTCTTCTCTGTTATATGCTCATATTGATTATCCTTGGCATTTGGTTACTTTTACATTTTTACAGACATGTTGCCTAGAGTTTCATGTGGTTCGGTGTTTCATTGCTTGAAGAAGTATTTTATCGAATTGAAATACTAGTTCATACGGGATTTATTCCTCAGTCCTTGCCTTCTAACATGCTTGATTGGGTTTCATGTTTCTCATTGCATTCTTTGTTGGTTATTGTTTCCGAGTCTTTAATATGGTGCATTTTTATTGTTTTTAACTTTCCCTTCTAATAATTACTAGGTTTTCATGGCTACTGATGATGATGCAGCTCCTTTGGTCTGCTTTCTTTACCAAGAACAGAGAAAATTGTTATCTGTGAGGCTTCAGAGTGTTGAAATAAATAATGAAATTTCCTTTGACGTTAAACCTGATATGAGCTGGAGCATACCTGCAATTTCAGCTTCACCTGTGATTGTAACTCAGCCAAGGTAAAAAGTCAAGATATTTTCCCTTTGTTTTCAAATTATTATTGCTTTAAATGTGGGACATGATTTTCGCCAAATGCTTGTTTTCCAGAGTGAAAGTTGGACCGCTGCCATATTCAGACATTTTGGTTTTAGCTCCAGAAAATGTTCTGCATCTCTATGTAAGCAGTATACAAGAGTGGCGCGTATTGATTGTTTTAGTGTCAATTATATTCATTTTGCCATGGGTTGTTTAAGTTTGTAATATCCGATACCTACATGTTTTCTTCCAATTTTCTACCTCGTCTTTTATATAATTGAGTGCATTTAATGTTCCTTCTATAGTTCTATTCCTTAATATCTTTTGGATAATTTCCTTATCTAATGGCGAACTTTTAGGGTCATCCTATGTGGAAGCTGTAGGTTTTTGTTGATTTACCTTTATTATTTGGTAGGGCTTCTCATGAAATAGTTTTTTTTTTTTTTTTTTTTTTGAGAATTCTTGTTCAGATGGATCTTCTACTACTTTTGAGTGTTCTTGCTTAATTCCTTTCCTTTTTTAGTATTTCATTTTTATCATTGACGTCTAGAATTGCTTAATCTTGAGCTATCCTTTTCTTAATGTATCTTGCTTATTTGTAGTCAGGCAAGCAATGCTTGTGTAAATATATGCTACCTTCTTGCTTGAGTAAGGGTCAGCTTTTGCGTGACTTGGAATTTCCAGAAGCAGCTTCTCTTTCCCATGATATAAAAATTACTGGCCTGGCTGATGCAGTTGGGGGGCGTGTCAATGTGATAGTAAATAATATGAAGGTATGTTGACTTCTACTTATGGATTGTTTATGTTCCTCTTTTCACATTGAAGTGACATGCAAGATTCCTGGAAAGTGTGCATCAAGTCCCAGAGTCTTTATGGAACTAAGACTCAGATCTGTATTGTATCTGTAGATGTTTAGATGTGCATAACGACAAAGTCCATCATCTTTATTAGCTAATGATTGCATCACAGCACTTGCTGAGGGGCTTAGTTTCAGCTTCTACAGATATTTGCTTGGTCATCTCTGGAAAGATGGTGACCCTGCTCATTTAACGGTTGCTGACTATGGTGTTGATTCAGAATGGGACTCTTTCTGTCGTGTAATTATGCAATTGTGCAGGGAATCTAACTTGATGTCTCAAAAGCATTTGACTTCAGTATCACACTCAGCTTGGGACTTTCTTCTTAGCAGCCAATTTCATAGGAACTTCTGCAAAATAAACACCATTTCTGGAATATCTCGTGCAGCATCACTTGACCAACAGGAGGCAAATTCCCCTAGTTCAGCAATGGATGGTACACAAGTTTCTGCAAATGCATTTAATTGTGAACTGTTAATGGAAACTCTGGAATCTCGTCATGCAGTCTATGAGAGCCTGAAACTGGATAATCTTCGAAAAGGGTATGCCTTATTATGGTGTCTATTTTCCTTTTTAGTATGTTCTGTTCAACTTTTTCTCTCTGGTCCTGAGTATTTCAAATTCTATTGAAGGAGGTAGAGGCCTAGGTTTGCTCAGCTGGCCACTGCTTTATAGTTTTCAGTTTGTTATATAGGATACATCATCTCAAGTATTTTCTTAATAAATGATGGTGTCCACTGGAAAATCATAATTGACTCTTTTGGATTCATTTTATATTGTTGTGATTCTATATCATATTTATTGCATATAGGGACTTGGAGCTTTTAGCTATTCTCTTATGCAACATTGCTGAATATCTGGGTGAGGAAAACTACTTGGATCATTATATTCGGGATTTCCCTGGCCTTTCTACACAGTTCCTGATATCTAGAACCTCCATTTCCTGGAAAAGGAAAACTCCCCCAAATTTATTCAGATGGCTTGAGAAATGCTTGCAACATGGATGTACTTCTGCTAATATCAAAGATCTTCCTCCTTTAATCTGTAAAGATGGAAGCTCTGTGGCGAGCTGGGCTCGGAAAATAGTCTCTTTTTATAGTATATTATCTGGTGCTAAATTTTTTGGAAAGAAGCTTTCTTCTGGTGTTTACTGTAATGTTGCCACGGGGACGCATTGTTCAAAAGAGGAACTGACTGTATTGGCAATGGTTGGGGAGAGGTTTGGAGTTTGGACTACAACAGCTAGACTCACTCCCCTCCGGTGTATCTCTTCCACTGCGTCATGTAAGTTTGACTTCAACATTTTCAAATTCTTGGCTTATATAGTCAATGCTTTAGAATGATTTTATATAGTTTGTTCCATGAAAACTCATTTTTCGTGGCCAAGCAGAGACTGGTGAGTTTGTCTTAGTTGATTTGTCTTTATTGCATTTTCTTATTTATTTATTTTCACCTTTTTACGGTATATCCTATCTTCTACATTTTTTTTTGGATAAAACGTTAATTTTATAATGAGTAAGAGGAAGATACAGGAGATTGCATGAATAGAAGGCAAGAGAACCTCTTCAAAATGAAATAAAAAACATTAGAGAAACAAAAGAAAAGAACCTAGATTCTAGCTCAACATAGCCTTCCAATTCCTTTGGAGGTCCATATGAGACACTCCTTTGAACAAGCCTTCCAATCCCTTTGGAGGTCCATATGAGATTCTTTACCATGGAAGATGTGGTGGTAAGATTTTATTATTTATGCTTATTTTCTACTATTGTATGAACACTTTCTCTTCTCCAATGATATTTCTTCTTTTATTAATAAAAAAATTTCTGCGGGTCATGAGAGCATCACATCCATATGCTGCCGGTTCTTAAAAGATTTGTTTTTGGTCTCGTGTTTGAAAATGCCCAATTATTACTCAATGATTTTGAGTATAATTTTCATTTGTTAGCTGCATTGTTGCTCGCTTGTTCTAGTATTTCTGTCGTTTACATTTAAGCCTCTATTCACTTTCTTTGGGGTCAGTTTAATTATCTCCTAACTCACAAGTGTATATTTTTGCTGCTTTGGCTGTTAGGCGTTAGATAAGTGTCGAGATTCTCCTCCCAATGACTGGCCATCGGCTGCTTATGTCCTTCTTGGTCGACAAGATTTGGCAATGTCATCTTTGACTCGTGAATGCAAGTATAGGGAAATTGAAAGACCAACCAATGTGAATGTAAAGAGAAATAATTCTGGAGGTAAAAAAGCAGCGTTTTTTGTATTACTGTGTGAGAAGTATATATAATACAAGAGTTGATCAGTGAGAGCTATAACTGATCCTGAATAGTAGGAGAGATAATAGGAAGCCTATAATTTAAATTACACCGTAAGGAGAGATAATAGGGAAACAATAATTTAAAATAAATACAGTAATTATCTCCTAAAATAAATAATACAGTTATTATCTTTTAAGATAAATAAAACAGTAATTATCTCTAAGATAACTATCTCCTAAAACCAGGGAAAAAATATGTTACGGTTTAGGCCTTAATTTCAGCTAGGTTAATACGCCCCCGCAAGTTAGGGGTGATATTGATCACACCTAGCTTGAGAAAATGATGTTGAAAGGCTGTCCGAGATAGAGGTTTTGTCAGAAGATCTGCTACTTGGTCTGCTGAATGTAGGTGCTGAACATGTAGCTGGTTGCTTTGAACTTGGTCTCGGACAAAGTGAAAATCAATGGCTACATGTTTCATACGACTATGTAGCACTGGATTTGCACATATGTAGGTAGTGCTGACATTATCACAATAAACTGTTGGAGGCGTACACAACGGTTGTTTGATTTCTGTGAGTAGATTTCGAATCCAGCACAGTTCAGAAACTGTGGCAGCCACTGCCCTGTATTCTGCTTCTGTAGAAGACCTGGATACTGCTCGTTGCTTCTTCGAGGACCATGAGATTGGAGTTTGGCCTAGGTAGATAATGTATCCAGTGGTAGAGGTCCTGTCAATTGGATCTCCAGCCCAGTCAGAGTCAGAATAGGCCATTAATCTTGTGTCTTGTTTAGCTGTTATAGAAATCCCGTAATGTGAGGTCCCTTTTAGATAGCGTAAGACACGCTTCAAGGCTGTCCAGTGGGACAATAGTGGCTGGTGCATTGCTTGTGACAATTTGTTCACAGCATATGAGATATCTGGTCTTGTGAATGCAAGATAGTGAAGCTTGCCAATAATTTTCCTGTATAATTTGGTGTCAACAATATTGTCTTGCTGTGAGGTATCAAAGTTGTTGTTTGACATAGGTGTAGGCATGGGCTTGCAGTCAATCATATTAACATCCTGTAAGAGATCTTCAACATATTTTTGCTGCGTTAGTATGGTCTGTTCTCGGAGTTGTATTACCTCCACCCCCAAGAAATAGTGTAAAGGTCCTAGGTCTTTAAGAGAGAACCTTTTAGAGAGGATTTCAATGTATCTTTGAATGTCAGCCATACTATTTCCTGTGATGATAATATCATCCACGTATACAATAACATATAATGATAGGCAACCTTTGTGTAAAATAAACAAAGACGTATCTGATTTGGATTTCAGAAAATTTTGAGAGATGAGAAAATTACTCAGTTCTGTGTACCATGCTCTTGGTGCCTGTTTCAGACCATATATTGCTTTATTCAGTTTGCAGACATGATTGGGGTATTTGGGATCTTCGAATCCTGGGGGCTGTCTCATATACACAGTTTCTGAGAGGGTGCCTTGAAGGAAGGCATTATTGATGTCTAGTTGGTGTATTGGCCAACCCTTTTGTGTTGCCAGTGTTAGTATTAGTCTTATGGTTGCCGGTTTGACTACAGGACTGAAAGTGTTGTGGTAGTCAACACCAGGTCTCTGTGTGAACCCTTTGGCCACTAACCTGGCCTTGTATCTGTCAATTGAGCCATTAGGCAAGTATTTTATTCGAAACAACCATCTACAGTCTACCACATTTTGAGTATTGGTGAATGGTACTAATTCCCAAGTTTTGTTGGCAATGAGGGCATTGTATTCTGATTTCATGGCTTGATTCCAGTGGGGAATCAAGTGGGCTTGTTTGTAGGTTGTTGGGGTGAGAGTGGAAGGACTGGTTTTGGTGCAGTTTTGCTTTGGTTGAATCTGTTTGGCTTTACTTCTTGTGGTCATGGGGTGATGGGTTATGGTTTGGGAAATTTGGGTGCTGTTGTTAGGTGTTAGGTGGCTGGTTTGGGCATTGGTGGGGGGTGGTACTTTCTGTTTCGGAGGCACTGGTGGTTTAGGGCGTCTTTGGTATGTAATAATTGGTTTGGATGGTTTAGGTGTGGGATTAAGAGAGGAAGGAGTAGAAGAAGAAGTTGAATTAGACAAAACAGAGTTATTAATGTTACCTGGCTGTTGTGATGGTGCACCGCTTGTACATGGATGGGAGATGTTGTTGTAGTGACTCTCCTGGACAATTGTGGAAGATGGTGGCAGTTGTAGGTTAGTAGGTGTAGAAGAAGATGGCTGTGAGGGTGATGATTCAATATGTTCCCAATTTGGGTTTGTTTTGGGTTTTAGATGTGAAAAAATAGTGGAGAAAGGATAAGAATCTTCAAAGAAGAGTACATCTCGAGATATATAGATTTTTGATGTTTTTGGGTCATAGCATAGGTGGCTGTAATGTTGATTGGAGAAGCCGAGGTACACACAAGGTGTGGATTTGGGATCAAGTTTGTGTTTGCTATATGGTTTGAGCCAAGGATAGCATAGGCAACCGAAAACCTTTAGTTTTTCATAGTTGGGTGTTTTGTGAAACAAGAGTTCAAAAGGGGATTTATTGTTTAAGTTGGGGCTAGGCATCCTATTTATGAGGTGTGTTGCATATTGGGAGGCATAAGACCAGAATTGTGATGGGAGGGCAGCTTGGTGTAGAAGGGTTTTGGTAGTTTCAATGATGTGGCGATGTCGTCTTTCTACTAGGGCCACTCGTTGTGGGGTGTATGGTGGTGAAAGGAGATGTTGAATACCATGAGTGTTTAGGTATTGTTTAAGGGGCTGAAATTCTGTTCCGCCATCAGTGTAGAAAGAGTGCAGTTTGGTTTCTAGTTGGCGTTCTAAAAGTGGATGTAGGATTTTGAATATATTTGGAACTTCAGTTTTGGATTGGATTGGATACAGCCACATGTACTTGGTATATTTATCAACAAATAGAACGTAGTATCTATTTTGATCAATAGAAGTTACAGGGGAAGGTCCCCATAGATCACAATATAGCAACTTTAAAGGTTGATTACTATGTAAAGAATTTGTAACAAAAGGTAGCCTGTGGCTTTTATTTGAACAGCATGAATCACAAAGAAAAGAAGTTCTAATGCTAGGAATAGAAAAGTGTTTAAGAACATTGTTTAGTACATGTGTACTAGGATGACCTAATCTACGATGCCATAGTAGCGGGGAAGTGGTGAGGTAGCATTGAGGTGATGATTTGAACTGTCTTATTGGCCATTCATAGAGTCCATCTCTACTCCGTCCATGTAGAAGCAGCGCCCCCGTAGTCAAATCCTTCACAACAAAAGAAGAAGGGAAAAATTCAATAGAAGTTTGATTGTCTTTACAAAAACGGGAAACAGAGATGAGTTTGTTATTAATGTGGGGAGAGCAAAGAGTTTGAGAGAGAGAGAAATTGGATTTGGGGGTTTGTAGAGTTACATTACCAGTTTGAGAAATTGGAATGTTAGTACCATTACCCATAACAATACCATCAGGTCCTGTATAGTCAACTGCATTGTTTAAACTAGAGACATCTGATGTGATGTGATGTGTGGCACCAGTGTCAACAATCCAGGGAGATTGTTGTTGCTGCTGTTGTGTTGCTGCATAGTTTGCACGTGCCTGTATATGATTGTGAGAAGCAGACCTACATACCTTGGCTGTATGACCTTGTTTGTCACATAATTGGCAGTAGAGGGGAGGTTTATTAGGCTGATTTTGGTTACGTCTAGGCCTCCAATTGGAACGGTTGTTGGAATGGGAGTTGGTATTAGGTCTGTTGTTGGTGTTGTTTCGGTTGTAGCTAGTTGGTGGGTTGGATTGGGGTGTGTAAGCAAGGTTTGCAGTAATGGGAGTGGCTAGAGATTTCTTGGATTCTTCATGTTTTATGAAGAGTTCATGATCTAGCAACTTTTCATGTAACTCTTCAAAGGTAATTTTGGATTCTCTGGATCTAATGGCTGCTGAAATTTCACGGTATTCAGGGCCAAGACCCCGAAGTGTTGTCACAACAAGTTCAGCATTGGAGACAGGAGCACCAGCAGTAGAGAGTTCATCACAAATGGAGCGAATGTGATGAAGATATTCAGCAACGGATTGAGTATCTTTGGTAGATGCTGCTAGACGATCACGAAGGCTAAGAATGCGTGTGTGGGACTTGTTGGCATAGGAAGTGTGAAGGGCTGTCCAGGCAGAGTGAGCATTGGTGGCAGCTGCAACAGTTGAGGCAATTGTGGTGTCTACAGAAACGAGTAGAGCGTTTTGAATGAGCTGGTCTTGTCGAAACCAGGGTGCATAGTCTGTGCTTGTAATGGATGGTGCTGGTTTGGAGCCATCAAGATGGCCGAAGAGGTTGTGTCCATGCATGAGCATGGACACTTGAGCTTTCCACAGGGGAAAGGTGTGTGGGCCGGTGAGTTTGATAGGAAGTTGAGTGGCGGGATTGAATTGCACAACAGTAGTATTTGTTACTGTTGTATCAGCGTTAAGGACATTGGTAGGAGTGTTGACGGCAGCCATATTAGGGTTGTAGTGTTTCCCAGAAAAAAAAACCGTGAGGCTAGAGAGGCTGTGATACCATAAAGAGAAATAATTCTGGAGGTAAAAAAGCAGCGTTTTTTGTATTACTGTGTGAGAAGTATATATAATACAAGAGTTGATCAGTGAGAGCTATAACTGATCCTGAATAGTAGGAGAGATAATAGGAAGCCTATAATTTAAATTACACCGTAAGGAGAGATAATAGGGAAACAATAATTTAAAATAAATACAGTAATTATCTCCTAAAATAAATAATACAGTTATTATCTTTTAAGATAAATAAAACAGTAATTATCTCTAAGATAACTATCTCCTAAAACCAGGGAAAAAATATGTTACGGTTTAGGCCTTAATTTCAGCTAGGTTAATAGAATGTAATCTCTATGTCTACGCCTTATATGCTGAACCTGCATCCAGTGACAATATCTTCTACTATTTCTGATGCAATTGGGTTGGAAGGCACAAAGTTTGAGGATACAGATTCAGTCGACGAGTTGCTTTTACTGACGTTTACGTGGCTGATTTGCTATACAAAGCTTGAGTTTTGAAACTTCTTTTACTGGTTCTGTTTATTGTTGCAGATTGGTAAAACAAAGGTATTTCTTCGAGCTGGTCAAATGGCAGAACTAGATACCCGTAGAAGCGAGATCTTAGGAAAGTCAGCAAGCATTATTCAGAGGAAAGTTCGCTCTTTCTTGGCTCGCCGAACTTGGTTTTAATTATTACCTTCTTTTTGTGCATTTTTCTCTAAAATTTTATAGATGTATTCGGTCCTTGTAACTCAATTTCTGTATATCACAGAGCCAATGCCGGAAATACTCGGCAAAACTTCACTTTAGGAAGTTAAAGAAAGCCACTATTACAACACAATGTGCATGGAGAGGAAAAATTGCCCGGCGAGAATTGCAGAAACTCAAGATGGTATTTTTTTTACTCCTGATTCATTGTTTCTACGTTGTAATGACATGTTTAAAATTTGCCTATTTGGTGAACAAGAATCACAGTTATGCCTATTTGATCTTTAAGTAACCAGTAAACCCTAAAAACTTTTTTGAACCATGATATCTGTGATACTTTTGACCTCTACTTATCTACCTCAATTAAATTTTGAAAACCTTAAGAAAAAAATTGCTGCTTTCTTTTCACTTTTGCATTGTTTCTTTAGTATTTTAGTCCCTCTCACTCTTTTTCTTCCACCTTGATTGAAGGCTGCAAGAGAAACTGGAGCTCTCCAAGCTGCCAAAAATAAGCTTGAAAAGCAGGTTGAAGACCTTACATTGAGGTTGCAGCTGGAGAAACGCATGAGGGTAAATAACTTCGACTTTGTTGATGACTTGATCTAGTTGTGGTTGCAGCTTTTCAGCACCATGCGATTGTTTAGCACTTTAATTAGTTTGAGTAAACTCATCTAATATGGTCAGTTACTTTATTTATTTATTCTTTTTTATAGAAATTGTCAGTTACTTTATAGAAGTGGTTGTTTTTAGAAGCTTTCATTAGTTGAGTAAACTTGATTTGTCTCATTAACGAAATTTGTTGGTGTATCCAATAACAATGACGTAGTCAAAGTAATTATAGTCTTATCTAAAAAACATTATACTACTAAGTATATTTCTGTCCAAAGCTTTATGATGGTTGAATACGTTTACTTTTTTTAATAAATGCAGGTTGACATGGAAGAAGCCAAAACACAAGAAAATAAAAGATTACAGTCTTCTTTGCATGAGATGCAACTTCAGTTTAAAGAAACTAAGGCATTGCTTGAAAAGGAGCGTGAGGCTGCGAAGAGGGCAGCAGAGATTGTGCCAACCATAAAGGAGGTTCCAGTCATTGACCATGCATTGTTGGAGAAGCTTACTAGTGAAAATGAGAAACTCAAGGTGAGGTAGTTGTGGTGGGCATACATTTCTGCACTATATTGAAACAGTTAAAATATATTCATACATCTCCATCGGATTTTCACATTTTGGAAACCATAGGTGGCCATTTCTATTTACCGATGTAGTGCTTGTGAATTCTTTTACAGACCGTGGTGTGTTCACTGGAAAAGAAAATTGGTGAAACGGAAAAGAGGTATGAAGAGGCAAACAAAATTAGTGAAGAAAGGTTGAAGCAAGCTATGGAGGCAGAATCATAAATAATTCAGTTGAAGACTTCCATGCAAAGGTTTTGTTTGTGATTAATATTCACTTAATTAAGACACTACTTTTTTTTCTTTGATTGAGAAATAATCGTGCAAATCTCTTTTTAATGTGATAAATTTCACTTTTATTGGCATTTATAGGGTTGAAGAGAAGTTCTCAAATATTGAATCTGAAAACCAAGTTCTGCAGTACCAACCTCTGAGAAACCCATCTGTTAAAAAGATGTCTGAGCACCTCTCTATTCCTGTAGCTGAGGTAACTTGTAAATGCTAAACTATGTAGATATTCATTATTTGGACTTGTGCATCTCTAATGATGTCCATACTTTTGCTGCAGAAGCAGGAAAATGGTCACCCTGAGGTAGAAGAGCATAAAGCTGGTGCGAGTACTATTACTGTGAGTACAGTCTTTCTATCTAAGTTCCATTTTATGACAAGCCAATGGTTAATACTTATGTCCTATTTTCTGTTTAGTGGAATCTAAAATGAGTTGTCATTACAGGAATCTCCTAGTGTGACACCGGTAAAGAAGTTTGGTACAGAATCTGATAGCAAATTGAGGAGATCATACACTGAGTGTCAACATGTATGTATTGCTTAAAACTAGGAATCTAATTTGTATTTTTCTCTGGATCTTCATCTGTGCTCAAATTCATGGGTTGCAATATTTGACTTGTGTTTTAATTTGCTGTAGGAGAATGTTGATGCACTTATCAATTGTGTTACTAAGAATATTGGGTTCACTCGTGGAAAGCCTATAGCTGCAATTAGCATTTACAAATGTCTTCTCCACTGGAAATCATTTGAAGCTGAAAGGACTAGTGTATTTGATCGCCTTATCCAGATGATTGGTTCTGCCATTGAGGTGACTGCATTACTTTGTTCTCAATCATGCTTTTGACATAGAAACACCTGGTCAAAGTTTTAGACATAATTTATTTTATGAAATAGATGATATAATAATTACTATGATAAAATTTCAAACCACAAAATAAGAATATAATAATTAATATATAATGTATAATAATTTAAAAAATGCAAACAATAAAATAATAAAATATAAACATGTAAAAATATGGCTTTTGTACGGTGATATACTAGTTTTATTTTTAAATTTCTTAGTATCAATTTTTCAGCTTATCTACAGAAATATACTACTTTCACTATTCTAAAGAAACTGCCACGAATTGGCTAAAGAGGTTCACGAATTGAAAATCAAAATTTGCTGAAGAGACTAGCGACTCGTGGAACCCAAAACCAACAATTTTAGCAGCACTAGCACTGAAAGGTGGCATCACCAATTTATAGTAGTGGAGCCCATCAAATTTGACCATGCGTTTCTGTTTTGTTATGATATTTTAAATTTTTAGATTGTTTTTCTATTTTTACTAGAATTGTTGAAGTGAATTTTTTTTTTCCATCAAAATATTTGAGAATCATTTTTTTTTATGTTATATATATTTTTTAGCAATCATATGTTCATAATCAATATGATTTTCAAACATATTTTTTTTATTGTTCTATTTCTAGAATTACGAGGAAAGTTTTGTTTACAGAACTTGTCTAAAAATGCCTTTGTCTCTATTTTCTCCTCCTCCCGTTTCACCACCAGAATCAAGATGACAATGACCTTATGGCCTATTGGCTGTCAAATACTTCTGCATTATTGTCCTTGCTCCAACAAAGTTTGAAATCTGGTGGCACAACTGAGGCAACGCCAGTTAAAAAAACACCTAATCCAACATCTCTATTTGGAAGAATGACTATGGTAATAATTCTTCCTCAGATATTTTCTAATCTAATTTCCGATTTTCGTATTAAATTTCACTTAATATCTTTTGTGACTAAACTGCAGGGTTTTCTTTCATCCCCATCTTCTGCCAGCCTTGCTGCCCCTGTAATGGAAGTTGTACGCAAGGTAGAGGCTAAATACCCTGCTTTACTTTTCAAGCAACAGCTCACAGCTTATGTGGAGAAGATTTACGGCATTATTCGGGACAACTTGAAGAAGGAGTTATCATCGTTGCTCTCATTATGTATCCAGGTATAATGAAATCCAGTTAAGTATTGTTCAACTCAAGTAAGCAGTATATTAACCATTATGACCTTGATGAAACTGGCTCCAATGCCTTATATCCCGTGTGGTTCTTATTGATTGTCGCAATATATTTATGCCTTTGGGGATAATATCTAGAAACTACCGAAAGAATTATGTTGTCCTCCTTTGTAGTTGCTTTGCAGATTTTATTCCTGACATGCAGGCACCAAGAACATCAAAAGGAGTTGCACGAAGGCCGATCCTTTGCTAAAGATTCTCCAACAGATCACTGGCAGAGTATTATTGAATCCCTCAACACTTTGCTGTGTACACTGAAAGAAAACTTTGTAAGAAACCTCTTATGAACACTAAGTAGTTATTCTCACTGTTTGCCTTGTTTATGTTATTGTTGCTTTTAATGGCAGAAACATGATAAATGTTTTTGGGTTTTAGGTGCCTCCAGTACTTACCCAGAAGATCTTCACTCAGACATTCTCATATATTAATGTACAACTCTTCAACAGGTAATTAGTTTCTTATAAATACCCTTTAGCCCAAAAGAGAAGCTTTGTCTTGATTTTTTTTCTTTTTTCAAATGAACTTAAATGTAGACAATTTATTTATCCATTTATTTTTCGTGATTATTAGTCTTCTTCTGCGTCGTGATTGTTGCACATTCAGCAATGGGGAATATGTAAAAGCTGGTTTAGCCGAACTGGAGCTATGGTGCTGCCAAGCTAAGGAAGAGGTTGTTTTTGTTTTTGTTATGTTTGTATCATTAAGGCTGTAGTAGATATAGTAACTACCCCATGGCTGCCGTTTGCACTTTTATACTCATAAAAAGCTCTAACTTACTAGGCTTGGGTTTGCAGTATGCAGGACCATCTTGGGATGAACTTAAGCACATAAGACAGGCTGTTGGATTCTTGGTAAGTGTGTATTCTTTGATGATATGGCACCCACCATTTTGGTAAAATAATTACTAGGTTTTCATGGCTACTGATGATGATGCAGCTCCTTGGGTCTGCTTTCTTTACCAAGAACAGAGAAAATTGTTATCTGTGAGGCTTCAGAGTGTTGAAATAAATAATGAAATTTCCTTTGACGTTAAACCTGATATGAGCTGGAGCATACCTGCAATTTCAGCTTCTCAGCCAAGGTAAAAAGTCAAGATATTTTCCCTTTGTTTTCAAATTATTATTGCTTTAAATGTGGGACATGATTTTCGCCAAATGCTTGTTTTCCAGAGTGAAAGTTGGACCGCTGCCATATTCAGACATTTTGGTTTTTGCTCCAGAAAATGTTCTGCATCTCTATGTAAGCAGTATACAAGAGTGGCGCGTATTGATTGTCTTAGTGTCAATTATATTCATTTTGCCATGGGTTGTTTAAGTCTGTAATATCCGATACCTACATGTTTTCTTCCAATTTTCTACCTTGTCTTTTATATAATTGAGTGCATTTAATGTTCCTTCTATAGTTCTATTCCTTAATATCTTTTGGATAATTTCCTTATCTAATGGCGAACTTTTAGGGTCATCCTATGTGGAAGCTGTAGGTTTTTGTTGATTTACCTTTATTATTTGGTAGGGCTTCTCATGAAATAGTTTTTTTTTTTTTTTTTTTTTGAGAATTCTTGTTCAGATGGATCTTCTACTACTTTTGAGTGTTCTTGCTTAATTCCTTTCCTTTTTTAGTATTTCATTTTTATCATTGACGTCTAGAATTGCTTAATCTTGAGCTATCCTTTTCTTAATGTATCTTGCTTATTTGTAGTCAGGCAAGTAATGCTTGTGTAAATATATGCTACCTTCTTGCTTGAGTAAGGGTCAGCTTTTGCGTGACTTGGAATTTCCAGAAACAGCTTCTCTTTCCCATGATATAAAAATTACTGGCCTGGCTGATGCAGTTGGGGGGCGTGTCAATGTGATAGTAAATAATATGAAGGTATGTTGACTTCTACTTATGGATTGTTTATGTTCCTCTTTTCACATTGAAGTGACATGCAAGATTCCTGGAAAGTGTGCATCAAGTCCCAGAGTCTTTATGGAACTAAGACTCAGATCTGTATTGTATCTGTAGATGTTTAGATGTGCATTACGACAAAGTCCATCATCTTTATTAGCTAATGATTGCATCACAGCACTTGCTGAGGGGCTTAGTTTCAGCTTCTACAGATATTTGCTTGGTCATCTCTGGAAAGATGGTGACCCTGCTCATTTAACGGTTGCTGACTATGGTGTTGATTCAGAATGGGACTCTTTCTGTCGTGTAATTATGCAATTGTGCAGGGAATCTAACTTGATGTCTCAAAAGCATTTGACTTCAGTATCACACTCAGCTTGGGACTTTCTTCTTAGCAGCCAATTTCATAGGAACTTCTGCAAAATAAACACCATTTCTGGAATATCTCGTGCAGCATCACTTGACCAACAGGAGGCAAATTCCCCTAGTTCAGCAATGGATGGTACACAAGTTTCTGCAAATGCATTTAATTGTGAACTGTTAATGGAAACTCTGGAATCTCGTCATGCAGTCTATGAGAGCCTGAAACTGGATAATCTTCGAAAAGGGTATGCCTTATTATGGTGTCTATTTTCCTTTTTAGTATGTTCTGTTCAACTTTTTCTCTCTGGTCCTGAGTATTTCAAATTCTATTGAAGGAGGTAGAGGCCTAGGTTTGCTCAGCTGGCCACTGCTTTATAGTTTTCAGTTTGTTATATAGGATACATCATCTCAAGTATTTTCTTAATAAATGATGGTGTCCACTGGAAAATCATAATTGACTCTTTTGGATTCATTTTATATTGTTGTGATTCTATATCATATTTATTGCATATAGGGACTTGGAGCTTTTAGCTATTCTCTTATGCAACATTGCTGAATATCTGGGTGAGGAAAACTACTTGGATCATTATAGTCGGGATTTCCCTGGCCTTTCTACACAGTTCCTGATATCTAGAACCTCCATTTCCTGGAAAAGGAAAACTCCCCCAAATTTATTCAGATGGCTTGAGAAATGCTTGCAACATGGATGTACTTCTGCTAATATCAAAGATCTTCCTCCTTTAATCTGTAAAGATGGAAGCTCTGTGGCGAGCTGGGCTCGGAAAATAGTCTCTTTTTATAGTATATTATCTGGTGCTAAATTTTTTGGAAAGAAGCTTTCTTCTGGTGTTTACTGTAATGTTGCCACGGGGACGCATTGTTCAAAAGAGGAACTGACTGTATTGGCAATGGTTGGGGAGAGGTTTGGAGTTTGGACTACAACAGCTAGACTCACTCCCCTCCGGTGTATCTCTTCCACTGCGTCATGTAAGTTTGACTTCAACATTTTCAAATTCTTGGCTTATATAGTCAATGCTTTAGAATGATTTTATATAGTTTGTTCCATGAAAACTCATTTTTCGTGGCCAAGCAGAGACTGGTGAGTTTGTCTTAGTTGATTTGTCTTTATTGCATTTTCTTATTTATTTATTTTCACCTTTTTACGGTATATCCTATCTTCTACATTTTTTTTTGGATAAAACGTTAATTTTATAATGAGTAAGAGGAAGATACAGGAGATTGCATGAATAGAAGGCAAGAGAATCTCTTCAAAATGAAATAAAAAACATTAGAGAAACAAAAGAAAAGAACCTAGATTCTAGCTCAACATAGCCTTCCAATTCCTTTGGAGGTCCATATGAGACACTCCTTTGAACAAGCCTTCCAATCCCTTTGGAGGTCCATATGAGATTCTTTACCATGGAAGATGTGGTGGTAAGATTTTATTATTTATGCTTATTTTCTACTATTGTATGAACACTTTCTCTTCTCCAATGATATTTCTTCTTTTATTAATAAAAAAATTTCTGCGGGTCATGAGAGCATCACATCCATATGCTGCCGGTTCTTAAAAGATTTGTTTTTGGTCTCGTGTTTGAAAATGCCCAATTATTACTCAATGATTTTGAGTATAATTTTCATTTGTTAGCTGCATTGTTGCTCGCTTGTTCTAGTATTTCTGTCGTTTACATTTAAGCCTCTATTCACTTTCTTTGGGGTCAGTTTAATTATCTCCTAACTCACAAGTGTATATTTTTGCTGCTTTGGCTGTTAGGCGTTAGATAAGTGTCGAGATTCTCCTCCCAATGACTGGCCATCGGCTGCTTATGTCCTTCTTGGTCGACAAGATTTGGCAATGTCATCTTTGACTCGTGAATGCAAGTATAGGGAAATTGAAAGACCAACCAATGTGAATGTAATCTCTATGTCTATGCCTTATATGCTGAACCTGCATCCAGTGACAATATCTTCTACTATTTCTGATGCAATTGGGTTGGAAGGCACAAAGTTTGAGGATACAGATTCAGTCGACGAGTTGCTTTTACTGACGTTTACGTGGCTGATTTGCTATACAAAGCTTGAGTTTTGAAACTTCTTTTACTGGTTCTGTTTATTGTTGCAGATTGGTAAAACAAAGGTATTTCTTCGAGCTGGTCAAATGGCAGAACTAGATACCCGTAGAAGCGAGATCTTAGGAAAGTCAGCAAGCATTATTCAGAGGAAAGTTCGCTCTTTCTTGGCTCGCCGAACTTGGTTTTAATTATTACCTTCTTTTTGTGCATTTTTCTCTAAAATTTTATAGATGTATTCGGTCCTTGTAACTCAATTTCTGTATATCACAGAGCCAATGCCGGAAATACTCGGCAAAACTTCACTTTAGGAAGTTAAAGAAAGCCACTATTACAACACAATGTGCATGGAGAGGAAAAATTGCCCGGCGAGAATTGCGGAAACTCAAGATGGTATTTTTTTTACTCCTGATCCATTGTTTCTACGTTGTAATGACATGTTTAAATTTTGCCTATTTGGTGAACAAGAATCACAGTTATGCCTATTTGATCTTTAAGTAACCAGTAAACCCTAAAAACCTTTTTGAACCATGATATCTGTGATACTTTTGACCTCTACTTATCTACCTCAATTAAATTTTGAAAACCTTAAGAAAAAAATTGCTGCTTTCTTTTCACTTTTGCATTGTTTCTTTAGTATTTTAGTCCCTCTCACTCTTTTTCTTCCCCCTTGATTGAAGGCTGCAAGAGAAACTGGAGCTCTCCAAGCTGCCAAAAATAAGCTTGAAAAGCAGGTTGAAGACCTTACATTGAGGTTGCAGCTGGAGAAACGCATGAGGGTAAATAACTTCGACTTTGTTGATGACTTGATCTAGTTGTGGTAGCAGCTTTTCAGCACCATGCGATTGTTTAGCACTTTAATTAGTTTGAGTAAACTCATCTAATATGGTCAGTTACTTTATTTATTTATTCTTTTTTATAGAAATTGTCAGTTACTTTATAGAAGTGGTTGTTTTTAGAAGCTTTCATTAGTTGAGTAAACTTGATTTGTCTCATTAACGAAATTTGTTGGTGTATCCAATAACAATGACGTAGTCAAAGTAATTATAGTCTTATCTAAAAAACATTATACTACTAAGTATATTTCTGTCCAAAGCTTTATGATGGTTGAATACGTTTACTTTTTTTAATAAATGCAGGTTGACATGGAAGAAGCCAAAACACAAGAAAATAAAAGATTACAGTCTTCTTTGCATGAGATGCAACTTCAGTTTAAAGAAACTAAGGCATTGCTTGAAAAGGAGCGTGAGGCTGCGAAGAGGGCAGCAGAGATTGTGCCAATCATAAAGGAGGTTCCAGTCATTGACCATGCATTGTTGGAGAAGCTTACTAGTGAAAATGAGAAACTCAAGGTGAGGTAGTTGTGGTGG
Organism: Senna tora; assembly: GCA_014851425.1. Classification (NCBI taxonomy): domain Eukaryota; kingdom Viridiplantae; phylum Streptophyta; class Magnoliopsida; order Fabales; family Fabaceae; genus Senna; species Senna tora. The sequence goes on along the minus strand of CM026262.1, from coordinate 4,357,571 downwards.
GCATACATTTCTGCACTATATTGAAACAGTTAAAATATATTCATACATCTCCATCGGATTTTCACATTTTGGAAACCATAGGTGGCCATTTCTATTTACTGATGTAGTGCTTGTGAATTCTTTTACAGACCATGGTGTGTTCACTGGAAAAGAAAATTGGTGAAACGGAAAAGAGGTATGAAGAGGCAAACAAAATTAGTGAAGAAAGGTTGAAGCAAGCTATGGAGGCAGAATCAAAAATAATTCAGTTGAAGACTTCCATGCAAAGGTTTTGTTTGTGATTAATATTCACTTAATTAAGACACTACTTTTTTTTCTTTGATTGAGAAATAATGGTCCAAAATCTCTTTTTAATGTGATAAATTTCACTTTTATTGGCATTTATAGGCTTGAAGAGAAGTTCTCAAATATTGAATCTGAAAACCAAGTTCTGCAGTACCAACCTCTGAGAAACCCATCTGTTAAAAAGATGTCTGAGCACCTCTCTATTCCTGTAGCTGAGGTAACTTGTAAATGCTAAACTATGTAGATATTCATTATTTGGACTTGTGCATCTCTAATGATGTCCATACTTTTGCTGCAGAAGCAGGAAAATGGTCACCCTGAGGTAGAAGAGCATAAAGCTGGTGCGAGTACTATTACTGTGAGTACAGTCTTTCTATCTAAGTTCCATTTTATGACAAGCCAATGGTTAATACTTATGTCCTATTTTCTGTTTAGTGGAATCTAAAATGAGTTGTCATTACAGGAATCTCCTAGTGTGACACCGGTAAAGAAGTTTGGTACAGAATCTGATAGCAAATTGAGGAGATCATACACTGAGCATCAACATGTATGTATTGCTTAAAACTAGGAATCTAATTTGTATTTTTCTCTGGATCTTCATCTGTGCTCAAATTCATGGGTTGCAATATTTGACTTGTGTTTTAATATGCTGTAGGAGAATGTTGATGCACTTATCAATTGTGTTACTAAGAATATTGGGTTCACTCGTGGAAAGCCTATAGCTGCAATTAGCATTTACAAATGTCTTCTCCACTGGAAATCATTTGAAGCTGAAAGGACTAGTGTATTTGATCGCCTTATCCAGATGATTGGTTCTGCCATTGAGGTGACTGCATTACTTTGTTCTCAATCATGCTTTTGACATAGAAACACCTGGTCAAAGTTTTAGACATAATTTATTTTATGAAATAGATGATATAATAATTACTATGATAAAATTTCAAACCACAAAATAAGAATATAATAATTAATATATAATGTATAATAATTTAAAAAATGCAAACAATAAAATAATAAAATATAAACATGTAAAAATATGGCTTTTGTACGGTGATATACTAGTTTTATTTTTAAATTTCTTAGTATCAATTTTTCAGCTTATCTACAGAAATATACTACTTTCACTATTCTACAGAAACTGCCACGAATTTGCTAAAGAGGTTCACGAATTGAAAATCAAAATTTGCTGAAGAGACTAGCGACTCGTGGAACCCAAAACCAACAATTTTAGCAGCACTAGCACTGAAAGGTGGCATCACCAATTTATAGTAGTGGAGCCCATCAAATTTGACCATGCGTTTCTTTTTTGTTATGATATTTTAAATTTTTAGATTTTTTTTCTATTTTTACTAGAATTGTTGAAGTGAATTTTTTTTTTTCCATCAAAATATTTGAGAATCATTTTTTTTTATTTTATATATATTTTTTAGCAATCATATGTTCATAATCAATATGATTTTCAAACATATTTTTTTTATTGTTCTATTTCTAGAATTACGAGGAAAGTTTTGTTTACAGAACTTGTCTAAAAATGCCTTTGTCTCTATTTTCTCCTCCTCCCGTTTCACCACCAGAATCAAGATGACAATGACCTTATGGCCTATTGGCTGTCAAATACTTCTGCATTATTGTCCTTGCTCCAACAAAGTTTGAAATCTGGTGGCACAACTGAGGCAACGCCAGTTAAAAAAACACCTAATCCAACATCTCTATTTGGAAGAATGACTATGGTAATAATTCTTCCTCAGATATTTTCTAATCTAATTTCCGATTTTCGTATTAAATTTCACTTAATATTTTTTGTGACTAAACTGCAGGGTTTTCTTTCATCCCCATCTTCTGCCAGCCTTGCTGCCCCTGTAATGGAAGTTGTACGCAAGGTAGAGGCTAAATACCCTGCTTTACTTTTCAAGCAACAGCTCACAGCTTATGTGGAGAAGATTTACGGCATTATTCGGGACAACTTGAAGAAGGAGTTATCATCGTTGCTCTCATTATGTATCCAGGTATAATGAAATCCAGTTAAGTATTGTTCAACTCAAGTAAGCAGTATATTAACCATTATGACCTTGATGAAACTGGCTCCAATGCCTTATATCCCGTGTGGTTCTTATTGATTGTCGCAATATATTTATGCCTTTGGGGATAATATCTAGAAACTACCGAAAGAATTATGTTGTCCTCCTTTGTAGTTGCTTTGCAGATTTTATTCCTGACATGCAGGCACCAAGAACATCAAAAGGAGTTGCACGAAGGCCGATCCTTTGCTAAAGATTCTCCAACAGATCACTGGCAGAGTATTATTGAATCCCTCAACACTTTGCTGTGTACACTGAAAGAAAACTTTGTAAGAAACCTCTTATGAACACTAAGTAGTTATTCTCACTGTTTGCCTTGTTTATGTTATTGTTGCTTTTAATGGCAGAAACATGATAAATGTTTTTGGGTTTTAGGTGCCTCCAGTACTTACCCAGAAGATCTTCACTCAGACATTCTCATATATTAATGTACAACTCTTCAACAGGTAATTAGTTTCTTATAAATACCCTTTAGCCCAAAAGAGAAGCTTTGTCTTGATTTTTTTTCTTTTTTCAAATGAACTTAAATGTAGACAATTTATTTATCCATTTATTTTTCGTGATTATTAGTCTTCTTCTGCGTCGTGATTGTTGCACATTCAGCAATGGGGAATATGTAAAAGCTGGTTTAGCCGAACTGGAGCTATGGTGCTGCCAAGCTAAGGAAGAGGTTGTTTTTGTTTTTGTTATGTTTGTATCATTAAGGCTGTAGTAGATATAGTAACTACCCCATGGCTGCCGTTTGCACTTTTATACTCATAAAAAGCTCTAACTTACTAGGCTTGGGTTTGCAGTATGCAGGACCATCTTGGGATGAACTTAAGCACATAAGACAGGCTGTTGGATTCTTGGTAAGTGTGTATTCTTTGATGATATGGCACCCACCATTTTGGTAAAATAATTAATACAGTGAAAGGACAGATGGGCATCTGTTTTTCGTCTACCATATCAAGATTGTCTCAAAAATGGAAATGTTTATACTCTTTTAATTGTATGCCACTTTTAACCATAATAGCAAAGTGCAAATCATGGGACTTGTCTAAACCATATTAAGCAAATTGTTAAAATTGTATTTCCATATCTTTTCTTTCTTGAATTACTCTGTTACACATTCACATAGAAAAATACATTTTCCTAATCAAACCAGAAAACTAAATACTAATAATAATCTGATTCCCAATAATAAAGGGATTATATCCCATCCCAAAACAACTTACTAAAACATTTAATCAACATGTAAGTTTAATTTTTAATTGGCGCTAGTCTTAATAGTTCATTCTACATAACAAGATATTAATTCTACCTTTGTGATGGTTCTAAAAGTTATAGCTTCTAACTTTGTAATTGTCTTAGGAATAAATATGAGGAATGTCATATTTGAATAAGAAGCTATTTTCTTCAACTTGAAGATACACTCAATTTTATTCTTTTCTTTGTTAAAGGGTATATATCTCCTATTTACTCTCATCTTTAACTACTATTTGTGACATACAGGTTATCCATCAGAAGTATAGAATTTCCTATGATGAAATTACCAATGATTTATGCCCTGTAAGTCTTCATCCAACTAAATCTCCGAATTTTCTTTAGTATGTTTTGAGGTACAGAAAACATATAGAGCAGAAGTTGACTACGTAAGGTCTCAAACAGATTTCATGTATTAATAAGTGGAGCTAAACGTATTTTTTTCAAAATTATGGATTCATGTTTCTGCAAGTAAAGTAACAGTAGACTTGATTGCCTAGAACTACCTTCAACTTGGGGAGTGCAATGAGGCTACCATCACGACTGAATGTTAGATACATGTTCTTCATTTAGTCCAAAATAATAGTTAAAGGAGACTAGGGTGCTCCTTATATGCATGGTCATCGATGCACAACCTTTTCCCCTTGCTGTACTCTCTTCATCTGTATATTTCTCTTATATCTTTTTATATCTGTTCTGATTTGTCCACTCCTTACTCCAGATCCTAAGCGTTCAGCAGCTGTACAGAATATGTACCCTTTATTGGGATGGTAATTATAACACTCGAAGTGTATCTCCATATGTAAGTGTATCTTTTACAGTATATAACCAACTGTGGCAGAAGACGCTCATTAGGTTATTAGTGCTCTGATTAATGTGCATCAAATTTTCCTTCAGGTCATTTCAAGCATGAAGATGCTTATGGCCGAGGACTCTAATGATGCTCTCAGTGATTCATTCTTGTTGGATGACAACTCCAGGTGAGAATGCCAGTTTATATTTTGAAATAACTTTTGATGCTGCTATAACTGACTTTATTTTATGCATCAGAAATAGATACTAGTGGAAAGATTCTCTGCCCTTGTAAAGGATGGAGGAAATTTGATATTATGTAATTTTAGGTGCAGCAAATGTAGAAGTAGAGCCTGCCGTCAAAACTCCGGCGTACTTTTCTGGTCACTCTCCATTCAGAGGCTGTTTCTGCTCGTCTCTTTTAGGCTTTACAGTGGCTGTGTGGAGTAAGAGAGAGTGGATAGGTGGTTGTTGGAGGTTCACCGGAGGGAGGTGGCTCGTTTCTCTTTTAGGCGTTTTTTCTAATTTTTCTCAACAGGTCTTCTGCTGGTTGCTGTAAGTTTCTGGTTTTTTCTGGTTTTCTCTGTTGGGAAGGGGGTATACGGAGGTGTCTCTGTCTTCGCTCTGGATTTTGGCATAGAGAAGGCGTTTGGGGAATATGGTGGGAGTATAGTCTTCATTTCTTTGGCAGTTAAGGATGGGAGCAAAGCGTTTAGCTATTGAAGCTAAAACGTTTGATCTATCATTGGAGTATTCTGGCTCTTACTCCCGCCTTACCATTGTGGAGAGGGGTCGAGGTTTTATATTTAAGGTGATATTTGGGAGGGATGCTGCTTTTTGGTTGATGTCGGCAGCGCGGGAGTTAAGTAGTGGTGGATGGAGTGGTCCAAGTACCAGGAGGTATCGTGACAAGGATAAATTGTACTTGGTCTATGTAGGGGAGAATGGGAGGGGTAGATTTCTTTGTATTACGGAGTATTTCAACGGGGGACGAAAGGTCTCCGTAATGGTGCCGGAGGGATTACACGGTGTGGGGTGGAGGCAAGTTTCTAATGCGTTGATATCCTTGCTTGTCCAACCAGCTACAAGGGACACGAAGTTGACAAGTAGTCGCCAGGATAAACCTTCCTCGTGGGTGTCGGAGAAGGTTTCATATGCTGATATAGTGAAGAATCTGGAAGGTGGTGTAGGGAGAAGGGATGATAACGGTTCTAAGGGTCGTAGTCGTAACGGTATAAGGGAGAGTTTGGCACCACAAAACAAATTTAAAAAGACTCTTAAGATACACTTGGATCCTAATGGGAGAAGGAGAGTGGAGTGGGTCTTAGAAAGAAGGGTTCAACAACCGAGAAGTCCTTTGAGGCTTGCATTAAGTAAAGGTCCTCCAGAAATTCATAAGTCTCAACAGCAACCAAAGAAGCGAGTTAATTGGGCGTTGCATGATACAACTCGAAAAAATGGAACCAAGAGGGCTAATGAATCACGTGTAGAGGAGTTGGGTCAGGTTAAGGCCCAAAGCTCTCTTAAGAAAGTAGTGAATGGTAGCGATGGAGGTAGAAATGAGGCTATTAGACCTTTGGCATTGACGTGGGTGGCCAAAGGGGTAGACAAGGTAAAGAAAGGGACAGAGGTGATGGGTAGTGTATTGGGACCTGTTTCTGGTGAAGGGAGTGAATATAATTCGAGTACTCATGCCTCATCAAAAGGAAAGGAGGTAATTCAGGAGGTGGATTTAGGCCCAAGTTGTTCTGGTACTAAGGGGGAGATGACAAGCCATTCTTTCTTTGACGCGGAGGCATTATCGTCAGATACTTCAGACACAGAAACTGTAGACGATGACTCTCTGATATCTCATTTTGAAAATGAAGAGGGGTTATTAATCGAGCAGTTAGAAAGAGAATTTATGGAAGAGCAAAAGCAACAAAATAAGGAGGCAGAAGTTCCTCTTGATGGTTTTGTTGTACTCTTTGGAGGGGAAGGTGAAGAGGCTACGCATGGTAAGGGAAGGGCCGAGGGGGTTGAGCAGAATACTTTGAGTCGGCCAGGCATCCTTCCTAGGCCTCCGGCAACCAGTTTGCCAGAGGAGAACGTTATTAATTTAAGCCAACTAGGGGGTGGAAAAGACAACCGCGATCCCCAAGCTCTGCTGGATGGTCTGAGTTTCAAGCTGCTGGATAAATCAGGGAGAGAGATCAAGGTGCAGGTGAGTCCTCAGACATATACGAGGAGGAAGAAGAGGGCGGATAAGGAGCTACAGAGATTGAAAACCACGGTTAATTATGGAGGGAGGAAAGGTGGCAAGGGGAAGTCAGGTGGATCATGAGGATTATTAGCTGGAACACTAACGGGTTAGGAAACCCAATAAAACGCAGGAAGATCAAGGAAGTGTTAGATAAAGTAGATCCCGACATTGTTCTTCTGCAGGAGACTAAGTTAGAGCTGGTTGATAGTTTCTTACTTCGTAGTATTTGGAGTAGTCGTTTCAAGGAATGGGCCTTTATACCCTCTTCAGGGTCCTCGGGTGGCCTTTTAATGGGGTGGGATACGAGGGTAGCCTCTAAAGTTGATGATCTTAAGGGGTCCTTCTCTTTGTCGGTTTTGTTAAACATTAAGGGTAAAGGGTGTTGGTGGATCACAAATGTGTATGGCCCGACTAATCCTAGGAGCAGATCCCTTTTGTGGGAGGAATTATCTTCTGTATATGGTTTATGCAGTCCTCACTGGTGTGTGGGAGGAGATTTTAACGCTATTCGCTTCCCTACAGAAAAGTTAGGGGGCTCGAGAATTAATGCGAGTATGAGAGCTTTTGATGAATTTATTAGAGATTGTGACTTACGGGATATTCCTCTTTCTAATGCTCAATTTACTTGGTCAGTCAACCGAGGAAGGGTGATGTCCTCTCGAATAGATCGATTCTTGGTTACTTCTGTGTGGGAGGACCATTTCCCAGACTTGATTCAGGAGACCCTTGCTCGCCCGGTGTCTGATCATTTTCCTCTTCTCCTTGAATCCAGTAGAGTTAAGTGGGGTCCTACTCCTTTTCGGTTTGAGAACATGTGGCTTCGTCATCATTCTTTTTTGGATCAAGTTAAGATGTGGTGGGAGGAATGCTCGGTTACAGGGTGGGAAGGTTATAAGTTTATGAAGAAACTTAAACATGTTAAGGAGAAGCTTAAAGTCTGGAATAAGGAGACCTTTGGCGACACAAGGTTGGAGAAAAGGGAGATTTTACTCGAAATGGGAACTCTCGATAGAATGGAGAGCGAGGGTATGCTAGATGAAGCTCAATGCGCTCGTAAGATCACCTTGAGGAATAAGTTGGATGAGGTCATCAATAAGGAGGACATTAGTTGGCGTCAAAAGGCCAGAACTAAATGGGTCAAAGAAGGAGATGTGAATTCCAATTATTTTCACAAGGTAGCGAATGGGAGAAGAAGAAGGAGTTGGATTAAGGAATTGGAGGTGGAAGGGGGAAGAGTGGTCAGAGATGTTGATTTGATCTCTAATGAAGTTACAAAGTTCTACAAGGAGCTGTACACTGAAGAGGTTGATGAGAGGCCTTTCCTTGAAGGCATAGATTGGGCTCCCATAGATGAGGCGAAGGCTGCTTGGTTAGAAAGGCCGTTTGAGGAGGACGAAGTTAAGAAAGCAATTTGGACAATGGACAACGAGAAGGCGCCGGGCCCCGATGGTTTCAACATGGCTTTCTTTCAGGCTTGTTGGTCTTTTCTCAAAGGGGATTTACTTAGAGTCTTTAATGAATTCTTTTACAATGGAAAGATTAGTACTAGTATGAACTCAACCTTCATCACCCTTGTTCCCAAAAAGGATCGATCCATCAAGGTGCGAGACTTTAGGCCTATCAGCTTGATCTCTAGTGTTTATAAAATAATCACCAAAGTTCTCTCCTTGAGGCTAGGGGAAGTCCTTGGGGATACCATCTCAGACAATCAGAGTGCTTTTGTGGGGGGAAGGCAAATCCTTGACGCAGCTCTAGTGGCTAATGAAGTGGTGGAAGATGTGAGAAGATGTAAAAGAAGGGATTGGTATTTAAAGTGGACTTTGAGAAAGCCTATGACAGGGTCAATTGGGGTTTTCTGGACAAGGTCTTATGTCGTAAGGGTTTTGGGGATAGATGGAGAAGGTGGATTAAAGGTTGTCTCTCTTCTGAGGCCTTTGCAGTGATAGTGAATGGGGAACCTAAGGAGTGGTTCAAGGGTTCCCGAGGTGTCAGGCAAGGTGACCCCCTCTCCCCTTTTCTATTTACTCTGGTTGTCGATGTCTTAAGCCGCATGCTATGCAGGGGAATGGAGACTGGCGTGGTGAAAGGTTTGAAGGTTGGTAGTGAGGAGTTGGGGATCTCACATTTACAGTTTGCAGATGACACTATTCTTTTTCTTCCTGAAGATAAAGAGAATTTTCAGAATGTTCTATCCTTGCTTCAAATCTTTGAAATTGTTTCAGGGCTTCGCATTAACCTCTCGAAATGTGGGCGAGCTGGTATCAATGTTAATGATAACCTGGTCGGGTACTTGGCTGATGTGGTGGGTTGTGAAGTATTGCAGTGGCCTCTGACGTATTTGGGTGTCCCTTTGGGGGGTAACCCTAGGGCTGAGTCGTTCTGGGACCCCGTGTTGCATAGGATTTCTAAAAGATTGGAGAGTTGGAAAGGAGCTTATTTCTCTCTTGGTGGGATGATTACTTTGATTCAGGCATGTCTATCTAGTATTCCTTTGTATTATCTTTCCTTGTTCAAGATCCCAGTTAAGGTGGCTAATAGGATTGAGGATATTATGAGGGACTTTTTGTGGTCTGGTAAGGGGGAGCAGAAGAAAGATCACTTGGTAAGTTGGGAGGTGTGTTGTAGGGCCAAGGAAGATGGAGGGCTAGGTTTAGGTAATCTGGTGGCTAAAAACATCTCTCTAGTGGCAAAGTGGCACTGGCGGTTTCCTTTGGAACCTAATGCCTTATGGCATAGGGTAATCAGCAGCAAATTTGGGGTTCAACAAAATGGTTGGGATGCTAATCTTGGTACTCGTGTCACTCATGCAAGCCCTTGGAAATTTATTTCTCAGGTCTACCATTCCTTTTCCCCTTTTCTTTCACTTCGTGTTGGTATGGGTACTCGCTTCCGCTTTTGGGAGGATCACTGGATTGGTGAAAATTCTTTTATGGAGCTATTTCCTTGTCTCTACGATTTGTCATCTTTACACAACGCCCCAATCTCTGAATTTGTTGTGGCTAACAATGATCAAATCTCGTGGGATTTTCATTTCACTAGAAATCTGAATGATAGACTTGCGGAAGAAATCACCTTGCTGCTTAATATTCTCAATCCTTTCCGCCTGTCTTCCACTCCAGACAAGAGAACTTGGAATTTAGATGCGTCTGGCACATATACGTGTTCTTCGCTCTTCAAATATTTGATTCGTAGGCCAAATCATAGCGTTACCTTTTTATCTAAAAGTTTTTGGAAGATTAAGGCTCCTTCTAAAGTAAAAGCTTTTACTTGGACAGTAGGGCTTAATAGAATCAACACGAATGATATGCTCCAGATTCGACGACCCAACATGGCGTTGTCACCTAACGTGTGTGTGATGTGCTTTGGTAGTTCTGAAACGAACAGCCACCTTTTCCTGCATTGTGATGTGGCAAGGTTGATTTGGAATAAATTATTTAGCTATTTTGAAGAGAGCTGGGTTTGCCCTGCGGATTTGGGAGCCTTTCTTGCTATTAAGTTCGCTGGCTTTGGGAGAAATAAAGAGCATAAAGGCCTTTGGCATTGTGCAATTCTTGCAGGCCTGTGGTGTATTTGGTTGGAACGGAATGCCAGGATCTTCAATAACAGATTCCTCCCACCTCATCTTTTGTGGGATAGAGTAACCTTTTCGGCTTCTTTGTGGGTTTCGGCCCATGGAATGTTTAGAGGGGTTTCAGTTATGGATCTCCAACGGGACTGGAGGGCTATTATGAACTAATGTTCCTTTAGTTTTCCTCTTTGAGGACCCCTTGTCCTCCTTTTGTGTATTCTATTCTTTTCTTCAATAATATTTCTTTTTCTATCAAAAAAAAAAAATGTAGAAGTAGATGCAGTTTAACTATTTATTTACTTGTTGGTTTACATCAAGTATCCTTACAAATTGCTGCCAGTGAGTTTTTGGGTTGTAGTTATGCAAACACGTAATAAAGTTTTGCTGAATAACCCTATCCTCCTTTTACAGCATCCCCTTCTCAGTGGATGACCTAACTTCATCACTGCAAGAAAAGGACTTCTCAGACGTGAAACCTGCAGAAGGTGAAGTGAATAATATTGGCGAGCATCTGTCTTGCTTTCAGTTATTAAATTATGGTGGGATAAATCAGAAAAGCAGGAGTAGACCCAGAAAAACTCCTGTGTCTTTTGTGAAATGTTATTTGCAAATGCAGATGTGATCCTTCAAACTAATTGATTTTTCCCTACTTCCCCCTCCACACTGCCAAAAAAAAAACCTATGTGCATATCCTTATCAATATGTATTTATAACTTAATGGGTATCACCCCCTATATTTTTATAGGTCATCAACGACTTGCTGAACCCTACTGGGCAGAACCTAAGAATACGAGAGGATGCTCAGGTGCATATTATGTAGGAAAGTCAAAAGTTGGTCATTATTCATTCTCTGCGCTTCATTTCAAAAGTAGTTTAGCTGTCACAGGAATCTTTTCTTTTAAATAAGCACACTCTGTTATCTCCTATGGTTTCTCATCGGCATCTGTCACATACATCTCTTTGTACTTGATTTTCTATCTATATACCTTACTTAAAGGAGGCTTGGTATGTCAATTAATTGGATATTATAATGAAGACATAAGGCATATAATTTTTGCAAGGGACTTATGTTGAAGGAATCAAAGAGGAAGTTGTGCTATCCCCTGCTCATGCCCTTTCCTTGATTGCTACGGGGGAAGGTATGGAAACCTTTTCAATTTTGTGTTCCTTTTGCTATCATTTTGTATCAATGGCTGCTTTCTGTAAGTTGTAAATCTAAATTTTTCCTTTGAAATGTTTTCCTTGATTCTTCTATCATGCTTTAGTAGAACTTCTACCTAAGCATGGCAATCTTTTCCCCTCTTGGTTCCTGTCTAGTTAGGATTTTATGACTTTTAGTAGTTAATCATGGTTTTAAATTTTGAGTTTCATATTTTTGTTCTGATACTTGTTCAGTTGTTCCTGGTAATTAATAGATTTTGATATTTTCTTTCCGTATAAATGCAGAGCATAGACATGTTGGTTCTAATAATTTCAATCTAGTTAGCAGTCGATGCCACACCATATTCACATTGGTATGCAGTCCAAACTAGCTATCTTCATATGATTAAATTTTAAATGCATGCTTATTGGCCTATGTTCATACATGCCAATAACAAATTTCTATATCTTACTAAATTATTTCAATTTTTACTTGAATTTGACACGGTAGGTGCACTCTTAAGCTTTTTGTGGCATCGAAGTTATAGTGTTTGATGAATGATTTCAATTCCATCTGTGGATCTACCATGTCAAAATCAATTGGTTATTAATATAATCATTTTGACCGAGCATGACCTTTTAAATGACATCTTATTGTTGTTTTGATTTTTCCATTTTGCTTATCTTCTTTACTGAGTACATTGTTTCTATCAGACTATTGAAAGCAGTTCACACGGGGAAGATACAGGGGAAGAAGATGTGATATTGTCCCATTTGGTAAAGCTCTTTCATAATAAAGGATTCTCAGAATTTCAATAGATGCCCCTAATATATTTTTTTTCTTGCCAGTTTTAAGCTGTTAATTGAATCCCTCTACCCCCTTTTTCTTCTCCAGCACTTAATTGATCTTGCAGGCTCTGAAAGCTCTAAAACTGAGACAACTGGATTACGAAGGAAAGAGGGATCATACATTAATAAAAGCTTACTCACTCTTGGAACGGTAGTATTATGCTACTATTTTATTTGTGATTTTTCTGTTCTCATTTCACCATAATTTAATTGTAGTTTTATATGTTTGTCTCTCACTTTGTTTTTAACACGATACATAAGTTTCAGGTAATTTGAACTGATAGTTATGAACTTTATGTCATTGTGCCTAGTTGCTTATTGATGTGTAACATTATTAAATATTTTTCATCTTTAGTACCTATTGCTTTTGGAATGATTGGTTCTTGGTTTCTAACAATCCCATTCAAAAGTTTTGTTCAGTGAAGTAAATAAAAACCTCCTGGTCATTTGTGTTTCTATGTTGCAGGTTATTTCTAAATTGACAGATGGCAAAGCAACTCATATTCCTTATCGAGATTCAAAACTCACTCGTTTATTGCAATCATCCCTCAGTGGCCACGGACAGATTTTTGTTAGTACTATATGATACTTTATAAATTGTTTTCTCTTAAGCAATTTCTTTTGAGATATTTAACAGAGTTGTGTGAGTAATTAATGAAGGAACTGACTTATGATGCTTTGGTTGTTGAAGCTTATTTGCACTGTTACTCCTGCCTCTAGCAGTAGTGAAGAGACACACAACACATTGAAATTTGCATCCCGAAGTAAGCATGTTGAAATCAAGGCTGCTCAAAACAAGGTGAATTCATGTTCGATGTCTACAATAAGAGTATTCTCTAGCCATTGTGACTTCCTATGGTTAACCTTTTTTCTGATTTTCTTGGCTTAGATTATGGATGAGAAGTCTTTGATTAAAAAGTATCAGAGGGAAATTCATGATTTGAAGCAGGAGCTTCAGCAGTTAAAGCATGGTATCATGGAAAATCCCAATGTTGCTGTGTCATCGCAAGAAGATCTGGTTAATTTAAAGCTTCAGGTTTGTAATGTACTGTTTCATATGTCATGAAATGTCTTGATTTCAACCCACTGACAACATTGTGTTTGCTTTGCTCATTGCACATTAAGACTGTATTTTTGGTTTGTGTATTGTTACTTTTCTTCCCATTGACAAACCTTAAATCATGATGCAAAAGCTGGAAGCTGGCCGGTCCATATTGCAGTCAAGATTGGAAGAGGAGGAACAAGCAAAAGCAGCATTGATGGGAAGAATTCAGCGACTGACCAAACTAATATTGGTTTCTACAAAGACTGTTATGTCTTCAAGCATTTCTGAAAGGTAGGAGATTAGGAATTAATTGAACCTGGCTGATTTTCCTCTGATGTCAGGCATGAGTCCTGCAAAATCAAAGTTTCTTTGTTTATCTGCAGGTACAGTATTTGCTTATTGCGTTACTAGCAGTGGAAAGACACATACCATGCATGTAAGTTAATCATATCCTTCCTCCTGAAGTAGCATCGTTCCTGGGCCTAAGGTTTGACACAGCCTCGTGGTTGATAGCTCGTTTTGCTATTGATCCAACTCTTTGATTAACATAACTCCATTCATCAAAATGTTTTTTTTTTTTTTGCAGGGGGAGCAAAAGTCACCTCATTATAAATTTCGCGAGTTGCCTATAAAACCTATTGTTTGGGTGACCAATCTTGTTTGTCAATTTCAGACACCTGGACGAGAATTCCTACTCCCTGTGTCTTATCTTGAGATTTATAATGAGGTGAGCATCTTGTGGTGCATCGTATTTAATTTTCTTCTCTTTGTGAAACTTTACGAAATTGTTAGAGAACAGGCTTTAAGTTGGATGAGGGATAACAATTGACTTAAGATGATAAGTGGTGAAATTTGTAAACATAATTAAATAAAGAATTTTGTTTAAATTTCATTTAGCCTATTTGAAATAATTACAATTGGAATTTATGAGATATTGATCTAATACTAGTACAAGAAGAATTAAAAGTTTAAAGCAGGCAAATATTAAAGTGATAAAGAAGTAGATTATGGTCCAAGTTATCCTTGTGGTGAAGTGAATAATATTGGCGAGCATCTGTCTTGCTTTCAGTTGTTAAATTATGGTGGGATAAATCAGAAAAGCAGGAGTGGACCCAGAAAAACACCTGTGTCTTTTGTGCAATGTTATTTGCAAATGCAGATGTGATCCTTCAAACTAATTGATTTTTCCCTACTTCCCCCTCCCCAACAACAACAATCAAAGCCTTTCCCCACTAGGTGGGGTCGGCTACATCCCCCTCCCCACTGCCCAAAAAAAAAACCCTACGTGCATATCCTTCTCAATATGTACTTATAACTTTATGGGTATCACCCCCCATATTTGTCTGTTGTAGGTCATCAACGACTTGCTGAATCCTACTGGGCAGAACCTAAGAATACGAGAGGATGCTCAGGTGCATATATTAATGTAGGACAGTCAAAAGTTAGTCATTATTCATTCTCTGCGCTTCATGTCAAAAGTAGTTTAGTTGTTACATGAATCTTTTGTGTTTCTTTTCTTTTAAATAAGCACACTCTGTTATCTTCTATGGTTTCTCATCGGCATCTGTCACATCTCTTTGTACTTGATTTTCTATCTATATACCTTACTTAAAGGAGACTTGGTATGCCAATTAATTGGATATTATAATAAAGATATAAGGCATATAATTTTGGCAGGGGACTTATGTTGAAGGAATCAACGAGGAAGTTGTGCTATCCCCTGGTCATGCCCTTTCCTTGATTGCTACGGGGGAAGGTATGGAAACCTTTTCAATTTTGTGTTCCTTTTGCTATCATTTTGTATCTATGGCTACTTTCTTTAAGTTGTAAATCTAATTTTTGTTTGAAATATAATGGAGGAATAATACTTGCATGCCCTTGAATCTAAAATGATGTCATTCATTGGAAAGCAGCTACTAACTTGGATTTTATGCATTATCAAATCTCCGATAGGTAGGGTGCATTATTCTGAAAACTGAATGTATCATTCAAATTGCATTAGTGTAGGTACTAGAAATCAAGTGTGGAAGGTAGGGTCAGAAAAGTGTGTGCATGTAAAATTCATTTTCATGCAGAAAAACAATGAATGTTGTGTTTGTATATACTTTTGAGTTGAAAAAAAAAGTCTCATCTGGCCTATTTATTTAATTTTTGTAATTTTCCCTTGAATAACGCAATAGACAAATGTATTGCAGCAAATGAACAGGGGCAAGAAAAGGACTTGTCATTATAGGTGGAGATGTGCTGGAATGCTTAGCTCTGGACAAGGTAAAAATCTCATATAGACTCCTCTCTCCCCCCCCCCCCCCCCCCCCCCCCCCCTCACACAAATGCACCAACAAGCATATGTTTAGTCAAAGCATCATTATCAAATCATATCATATCAATATGAGTTAAGCGTTTTATCAAAAAAATCACAAGTTGCAACCATCACATCTCCTACTGCGGTTGTACTTGTGTGTATCAACATTTCATTTAATTGTAATATCTTTTCCAAATTCCGAAGAAATTTGACAGTGAAAAAATGTTGACTTACTACTCTCTGTGGTTTTAGGCTGTGAAAATTTTGCAGGAGCATGTCATGCGATAGGCGGCTTGCTCCCAGTACTTTGCACACCTCAAGCTAATATTCGTCGCCCCCTGGCTCCAGCCACTACTACTGTTATGCATGGTACTATAGTAACTTTTATGTTGGATTTTTCTAATTACACTTTTCTAGTTAGCTATGCAATAATAATATGATAAGCATTCTTAGGTTTATAATTCACATCACTCAAATTTCAATTCTTTCTTTGTAATTGAAAAAATAGTCCTTACTATTAGTGTAACTTCATGCTATTAATATTTATCACAAAAAAATATAATATAAAGTAATTATTATATTTTAAAATAATAATAATAATAAATTAAATAATAGATAATTGTTCACTATTAGTGTAACTTCATGCTATTTTTATTTTTTCCTTCCTCTCTTCTTTTGGCATATTTATAATCTTAATTTGTGACACCTTTATGAAAATACTCCAAAGCTATTGCTATATTCTTCAAAGTTAAAACCTTTTTCTAAATGTACAAAATTAATCTTATGTGCAATAATAAAAGGTAATGTTGTAAAGTGAGTCTTGTGTGTTTTTCTTTCAACCAGAGTAATATATGATGGTTAGAATTTTAGGTCATGCGATAGGCGGCTTGCTCCCAGTACTTCGTGGCGCCCTTCACCCAAATTTTCTGTCTCTCCAGTGACTCCCACTAGCTCAACCGCGCCGGACGTTGGCAAGGCAAAGGAGAATGTCACCGTCACCGTCAGGTTCCGACCCCTCAGGTGGTGTACACTACACTGTTGTTTTTTTGGTTTGTGTCACTTGAATTCATGAGGCGGATGGTATTTAATACTTATTTTTATTTATTTATTTTCCAATTCCTTCTTTGGGTTTGAGCAGTGCAAGAGAACTCAATAAAGGAGATGAGATAGCGTGGTATGCGGATGGAGATCATATAGTGAGAAACGAGCACAATCCTTCCGTTGCATATGGTTTTGGTTAGTATCTATTAGCTAACATATATACACCTTTTGTTGAAGTAATATAAAAATTGTCGATTCTTTACTTTTTAAATGTACTGTAAATGCATTGGCTGAGCTTAGCTCGGGTAGATGGGATGGGCTGGACAATTCCCGATGACAATTTTCCCATGTACTAAACGATTAGTGTAAACGTTGTAATTTGTGGAAATGGGCAAAACTTATGAGATACTGCGCCATGAAATCTGCAGCATACTTCACTTTCATTACGAATAGCTTAGGAGAACATATACTCTGTTTGATTAGTTATGATAATATTTTGCGTGGCAGATAAGGTGTTTGGGCCTGCAACAACTACTCGACATGTTTATGATTTGGCTGATGGTGCCATGGAAGAAATTAATGGTAATGTTTTGTATATTATTTCTACTCATGTATATTCATTATTCAATGTCTTGTTTGTAAAAGGTCGGAGATTAGGAATTAATTGAACCTGGCTGATTTTCTTCTGATGTCAGGCATGAGTCCTGCAAATTTTTAATTTGTGAGGTTGGATTTAATTGTTGGTGGTGTTTGCTTGCAAGACTTGTTGATGATCAACCTTATACTTGAGGAGTTTGAGTTTATTTATTTATTTCTGCATGTACTTGTTGATGATCAAAGTTTCTTTGTTTATCTGCAGGTACAGTATTTGCATATGGCGTTACTAGCAGTGGAAAGACACATACCATGCATGTAAGTTAATCATATCCTTCCTCTTGAAGTAGCATCATTCCTGGTGCTAAGGTTTGCAACTCAGCATTGTGGTTGATAGCTCGTCTTGCTATTGATCCTACTCTTTGATTAACACAACTCCTTCATCAAAATGTTAATTATTATTATTTTTTTGCAGGGGGAGCAAAAGTCACCTGGAATTATCCCCCTTGCAGTGAAGGATTATACAAGAGGTAAAGAATTTTTTTCCTCGAGTTGCCTATAAAACCTATTGTTTGGGTGACCAATCTTGTTTGTCAATTTCAGACACCTGGACGAGAATTCCTACTCCGTGTGTCTTATCTTGAGATTTATAATGAGGTGAGCATCTTGTGGTGCATCGTATTTAATTTTCTTCTCTTTGTGAAACTTTACGAAATTGTTAGAGAACAGGATTTAAGTTGGATGAGGGATAACAATTGACTTAAGATGATAAGTTGTGAAATTTGTAAACATAATTAAATGAAGAATTTTGTTTAAATGACATTTAACCTATTTGAAATGATTACAAGTGGCATTTATGAGATACTGATCTAATACTAGTACAAGAAGCATTAGAAGTTTAAAGCAGACAAATATTACAGTGATAAAGAAGTAGATTATGGTCCAAGTTATCCTTGTGGTGAAGTGAATAATATTGGCGAGCATCTGTCTTGCTTTCAGTTGTTAAATTATGGTGGGATAAATCAGAAAAGCAGGAGTGGACCCAGAAAAACTCCTGTGTGTTTTGTGAAATGTTATTTGCAAATGCAGATGTGATCCTTCAAACTAATTGATTTTTCCCTACTTCCCCCTCCCCACTGCCAAAAAAAAAAACCTATGTGCATATCCTTATCAATATGTATTTATAACTTAATGGGTATCACCCCCCATATTTTTATAGGTCATCAACGACTTGCTGAATCCTACTGGGCAGAACCTAAGAATACGAGAGGATGCTCAGGTGCATATATTAATGTAGGAAAGTCAAAAGTTGGTCATTATTCATTCTCTGCGCTTCATGTCAAAAGTAGTTTAGCTGTCACAGGAATCTTTTCTTTTAAATAAGCACACTCTGTTATCTCCTATGGTTTCTCATCGGCATCTGTCACATACATCTCTTTGTACTTGATTTTCTATCTATATACCTTACTTAAAGGAGGCTTGGTATGTCAATTAATTGGATATTATAATGAAGATATAAGGCATATAATTTTTGCAGGGGACTTATGTTGAAGGAATCAAAGAGGAAGTTGTGCTATCCCCTGCTCATGCCCTTTCCTTGATTGCTACGGGGGAAGGTATGGAAACCTTTTCAATTTTGTGTTCCTTTTGCTATCATTTTGTATCAATGGCTGCTTTCTGTAAGTTGTAAATCTAAATTTTTCCTTTGAAATGTTTTCCTTGATTCTTCTATCATGCTTTAGTAGAACTTCTACCTAAGCATGGCAATCTTTTCCCCTCTAGGTTCCTGCCTCGTTAGGATTTTATGATTTTTAGTAATTAATCATGGTTTTAATTTTGAGTTTCATATTTTTATTCTGATACTTGTTCAGTTGTTCTTGGTAATTAATAGACTTTGATAATTTCTTTCTGAATAAATGCAGAGCATAGACATGTTGGTTCTAATAATTTCAATCTAGTTAACAGTCGAAGCCACACCATATTCACATTGGTATGCAGTCCAAACTAGCAATCTTCATATGATTAAATTTTAAATGCATGCTTATTGGCCTATGTTCATACATGCCAATAATAAATTTCTATACCTTACGAAATTATTTCAATTTTTACTTGAATTTGACATGGTAGGTGCACTCTTAAGCTTTTTGTGGCATCGAAGTTATAGTGTTTGATGAATGATTTCAGTTCCATCTGTGGATCTACCATGTCAAAATCAATTGGTTATTAATATAATCATTTTGACCGAGCATGACCTTTTAAATGACATCTTATTGTTGTTTTGATTTCTCCATTTTACTTGTCTTCTTTACTGAGTACATTGTTTCTATCAGACTATTGAAAGCAGTTCACACGGGGAAGATACAGGGGAAGAAGATGTGATATTGTCCCATTTGGTAAAGCTCTTTCATAATAAAGAATTCTCAGAATTATACTGTACTGTTTCAATAGATGCCCATAATATGTTTTTTTTCTTGCCAGTTTTAAGCTGTTAATTGAATCCCTCTACCCCCTTTTTCTTCTCCAGCACTTAATTGATCTTGCAGGCTCTGAAAGCTCTAAAACTGAGACAACTGGATTACGAAGGAAAGAGGGATCATACATTAATAAAAGCTTACTCACTCTTGGAACGGTAGTATTATGCTACTATTTTATTTGTGATTTTTCTGTTCTCATTTCACCATAATTTAATTGTAGTTTTATATGTTTGTCTCCAGGTAATTTGAACTGATAGTTATGAACTTTATGTCATTGTGGCTAGTTGCTTATTGATGTGTAACATTATTAAATATTTTTCATCTTTAGTACCTATTGCTTTTGGAATGATTGGTTCTTGGTTTCTAACAATCCCATTCAAAAGTTTTGTTCAGTGAAGTAAATAAAAACTTCCTGGTCATTTGTGTTTCTATGTTGCAGGTTATTTCTAAATTAACAGATGGCAAAGCAATTCATATTCCTTATCGAGATTCAAAACTCACTCGTTTATTGCAATCATCCCTCAGTGGCCACGGACAGATTTCTGTTAGTACTATATGATACTTTATAAATTGTTTTCTCTTAAGCAATTTCTTTTGAGATATTTAACAGAGTTGTGTGAGTAATTAATGAAGGAACTGACTTATGAGTTATGATGTTTTGGTTGTTGAAGCTTATTTGCACTGTTACTCCTACCTCTAGCAGTAGTGAAGAGACACACAACACATTGAAATTTGCATCCCGAAGTAAGCATGTTGAAATCAAGGCTGCTCAAAACAAGGTGAATTCATGTTAGATGTCTACAATAAGAGTATTCTCTAGCCACTGTGACTTCCTATGGTTAACCTTTTTCTGATTTTCTTGGCTTAGATTATGGATGATAAGTCTTTGATTAAAAAGTATCAGAGGGAAATTCATGATTTGAAGCAGGAGCTTCAGCAGTTAAAGCATGGTATCATGGAAAATCCCAATGTTGCTGTGTCATCGCAAGAAGATCTGGTTAATTTAAAGCTTCAGGTTTGTAATGTACTGTTGCATATGTCATGAAATGTCTTGATTTCAACCCACTGACAACATTGTGTTTGCTTTGCTCATTGCACATAAAGACTGTATTTTTGGTTGGTGTATTGTTACTTTTCTTCCCATTGACAAACCTTAAATCATGATGCAAAAGCTGGAAGTTGGCCTGTCCATATTGCAGTCAAGATTGGAAGAGGAGGAACAAGCAAAAGCAGCATTGATGGGAAGAATTCAGCGACTGACCAAACTAATATTGGTTTCTACCAAGACATTTAAGTCTTCAAGCATTTCTGAAAGGCCTAGCCATAACCATAGGCGTAGGCATTCTTTTGGGGAAGATTAGGTGTGTTTTAGTAAGTTACTTCATTTGGTGATTCAGTGAGTCATATTCTTTGTGCTAGATTTTTCCGATATAGTTGAAGCAATGTGTTGTATTGCACTAGAAATTCTTTTACTTGGAATGAAAAGTAATAAAGTCAATTATTCATTGTCATGATTACAGCTAGCATATATGCCAGATAGAAAACGTGATCACTTGATTGATGATGACTCCGGAAGCCATGCTTCAGAGCTTTCTGTGGAAGGAAAAGATGATGTTACAAACTTAGATGAGTTGATGAAGGATTATAAATGGAACAAAAGACGTGGAATGCTCGGTTGGTTCAAAATGAGAGTAAGTTATTCTTCTATTCATTTGGAATGTAGAAATTGTATAAACTATCATGTTAGAGATTAGCAATAAACATTATGGTTATATTTACATTAATACAAAAATTGAGTTTCATTAATCATCATTGATAGATCACAGTATTTAAGATACATGGATACTGGGAATTTCTGCCCACCCGAGATTTGCTGTGGACTAGGATTGATAATTATATCTTGGGACCGGCTATGCACTCAAAGACAACAATAGTATTTACAAAGTGATAATTTGTCTTAATCTTTGTGTGCACTCAAAGACAAAGGCAATGAATTTGATATGTTGTGTTATGGAATGATGAGGGGTTTATATAGACCATGAAGTGATGCCTTTGAAAAGTCACAACTATTCATTTAAATGAAGAGTCTTGCCTTTTCATATAAATTAATTAATTAATTTATGATACAACTCTTCAAATAAATATAAATACATGACTCTTCAATTAATACATCTCTTCAATTTAAAAATATTCCAACAATCCCCCACCATTTTTAAAATGAACCCAAACTCTTATCACTTCGGAAATTTCATGTTTTTAGTAAAGGTATCTCAAGGATTTGAACCATTACCTAAGTAAGCCATGTTTTCACCCATCCGAAATAATATGGTAGATTATGTTTTGAACCAACTATTCCATATGAACAGGCGTACATGACTTACGCATGAGATCTCGGACCATTGTATGCCACTTAAATGACACATTTATGGCCTTGTGTCCATATCCTTTTCATGAGAGTTTTCAGAGTCAAGCCCTTAGACTCCTAGAAGCGGCCCCACTTCATTCTCATATAGGTAGACTCTGTCAAGAGCATCACCATGATTAATGCTCCAGCAAATATATGCTAACAGGTCTATTAAGAGCCAAATTAAAGCTCAACCTTCCCCATTTAATCTCATGGTTACCAAGTACTTTTCAACCTTGGGATGTATAAATGTCAAGTACTTGCAATTACTCTAATAGTGTACTTTCACCATTGAACTCAAGACTTGATATGATGGTCAAATGTGAGTTGGGTTTTCACTATTGGTAATCAAGGTTTTTAGGGCTTTAAACCCATCCCCTTTTATGTTTTGAACACCATATCCCTTGTCAAACCTTTCGTCAAAGGATCTGCAAGATTTAATTCAGATCTTATATAACTTATGGAGATTACTCCATTCATAATCAAATCCTTCACCAAGCTATGCCTTAATCCAATATGTCGAGACTTTCCATTATAAACTTGGCTATAAGCTCTTGAAAGAGCAGATTGACTATCACAATGGATAGATATGGGTGCCATTGGCTTGGGTCATATAGGAATTTCAAGTAACAAGTTTCTAAGCCACTCTGCTTCCTTGCTACATGCAGCCAATGCTATAAACTCAGAGTTAATGGTTGAGTCTGCAATACAAGTCTGTTTCTTAGATCCCCAAGAAACAACACCCCCACCAAGAGTGTAGACTCATCCACTTGTAGAACCATGATTCTCTGAATAACTTATCCAACTGACATCTGTGTATCCTTGCAAAATTGAAGGATTACCACTATATGTCAAACTATAGTTAATTGTTCCTTTCAAGTACCTTAGTACTCTATCCACAGCATGCCAATGATTTTGACTTGGATTGCTTGTGTAATGAGATTGAGAAAGACCAAAACAATTATTATCTCTAATAATCTTGATACCCAGTATAACATCTCTTTTTTCCATATCTTTCATATCAAAACTTTCACACAAGAATTTCTTTGTTTTATTTCTCATATTAAATCAAATTTATTATTTTTAATAGAAAAAATATAAACAAATTTTATATTTAAAAGCCAGAATTATTAATAAATATATTAATAATTTAATCATGTCATAATCATCTATACCAAACAGTTTGCACAAAAAATTGAGAATGAAACTCCATTCAGTGGATCTCATAACGGAAAATTGAAAAAATTCAATAACACATCATTCAGAAAAATTCAATATGTTCCATGATTCAGTCGCATTGAAAATTTCTGATAAATTTGAAGTTAATCTTTGTAAAATAACCGGCTTCATGATAAATCTTTTATCAATCATCTTATAATTATTAAAACGAGTAACAAGAAATTTCTTACTTGTTGCATCCTCTTGCATGTACTTTTACCATCTTAGAGAATTGCCTCCTTCAAATCTTTTCATCTTCACAAAATTTGTAGTCAACTCCTTCAAAGAAGCCATTTGTACTTGCAAAAAATTTAAGCCTAAAGATTGTTGGAGAATTTGACTCTTTGAAGAATAGAATAAGAAGAAATAAAGAAGAAGAAAGGAAAGTGATGCACAATGTCTTCAAGACGTGGACAGCACTTTCCTTTAGGCTTAATTTGTCCCCACCTATTCCTATTTTATATAGGGTGCTAGTTGGGTAGACCGGCAAATTTCCTTTAGGATACAATGAAGACCCTTGAGTATGGATAGCACTTCCAATACTCAAGCCAAGACAACAATAGTATTTACAAAGTGATAATTTGTCTTAATCTTTGTGTGCACTCAAAGACAAAGACAATGAATTTGATATGTTGTGTTATGGAATGATGAGGGGTTTATATAGACCATGAAGTAATGCCTTTGAAAAGTCACAACTATTCATTTAAATGAAGAGTCTTGCCTTTTCATATAAATTAATTAATTAATTTATGATACAACTCTTCAAATAAATAAACATAATAATTAATTAATTTATGATACAACTCTTCAAATAAATATAAATACATGACTCTTCAATTAATACATCTCTTCAATTTAAAAATATTCCAACAGATCTCAGCCTTTCATTAGCGAGCGTTCGCGCTTCCCTCTCTCTTTCTTTCTCTTCGTTCGCGCTTCTCAGTTCTCCTGTGCGTTTCCATGGAGTTAGAGGTGAAGCTAGTGGGTAGCATCGACAACTGCTTCGTATAGCTCCCTCTTCCTCTCATCCAAATCCTGCAGGCCACACGCTCAGCGCCACTCCCTCATATTCTCGCACTCGAGCTTCGCTCTCGCACTGATGATCTCTGGGTCGTTGCTTGGTCCGGAGCCACTTCCGCTTCTGCCGCCATAGAGGTAGTGGCTCACTTCCTTTTCGTTTACTTTACACTATGCCTCTTTTTAAGTATGACCGACTTTCTTTTTAGTCATGAAATTGGGTTTCACGAGGGTTTTAACGATAGTTTGAGCTGGTGGGCGTTGAAGCAACTTCTAACACAGTAAAAGAAAATTGAATATTCCTGTTAGTTGTTATGGAAGTTCAGCCGCTGGTTGACCTCGAACTCGTGAATAATCTGTAAGTGAATGGCAGAATGAGTATGTAACCTACAAGGTTGAAAATTTTTCTGTGGCTTCTTCCGGCTATATTTTTAATTTTTTTCCAGAGTTACTGGACCCTTTGTTCTGGTTAATTGTTATTAGTCTTCTCTTTTGTTTTGAACTTCTATCATTACTATAATGTAAAAAATGTAGGTTTCCCAACAATTTGCAGAATGCATTTCCTTGCCACATCATGCTAAAGTTCAAGTAAGAGCTGCTTCTAATGTACCGCATGCTTCTCTAGTTACAATAGAACCCCATACAGAAGATGACTGGGAAATTTTGGAGCTGAACTCAGAGCAAGCTGAGGCAGCAATTTTAAACCAGGTGTGCAATTTATTTCAGTGAAGCATGCAAGATCTTTTTTTTATATCCTATTAAGAAATTGCCATGACCCTGTATCTGTATTGCGTGGTACCATATTGGACTTCAAATGTGGGCGATGTAGGACCAGTAGAAGAGGAAGGGAAGGAGAGGAAAAAATAGGAAAATAATAAAGGAATAGAGGAAGAACAAAAAAGAAGAGGGAGAAAGAGGAAGAAATGGAGAGTAACTATTTACTAATATTTTTATTCATGTCAAAGCCTCCTTAGAAGTCTAAGTCTACGGTTCTTAGGCTTATAAAGGAAAAAAATGAAACATGTGAACATGTGCTGAAAAACAAGATTGGAAATAATAATATATATAATCCCTAATATCAAGCGTGCTCAAAACAAGAAAGGACATAAGAATTATAAGTCCCAAATTTTGTTGACTTAGTTTTTCGTTTCTGTTTTTTGCTTTGAGAGGACTTCTTGTCCTTGGTTCTTGTAATTTTTTTTGGCCTGACTTGGTTCTTGTATTATTCTTAGTGTTTTCCCTCTTCTTTTCAATATCTTTTTTTCCATCTAAATAAATTCCCTAAGATCAATGACCATCCGAAAATTCTGTTCTCATTTTTCATCAATGTACTTCAAAGGTGTTAATTGAATGTTGTCCATTACTTTACGCAGCTCAGGATTGTTTACGAAGGGATGAAATTTCCTTTGTGGTTGCATGGTCACACAATGATTACATTCAATGTGGCTTCTGTTTTTCCCAAGAAAGCGGTGGGTATGATGATGTCCAGTGGTTTCTACACACTTTTTGATATATTGCTAGATACTTGGTCACAGCTTCATCGTTAACTACTGACCCTTTATTGTTTCCCTTTTTTTCTGTGTGTTATCTAATTCCGCACATATTATCAATATCATAGCTATTAATTGTGTGTAATGCACTTCTAGCGCCAAGTGCTCCAAAATGCTATAGCACTTAAAGTTGTGCAGGCTACACATATTAGGGCACAATTGAGTAACTCTCCTAATGATTTTTGTATTACTGTAATATTTGGAGGTTTGATTTTGTTCCAATTTCATCCTTCTTGAAGTAGTAAAATGATACTCTATAATCTTTTGATTAGCAAATATTTTATAGGGGGTTGAAATTGGAACAAAATCAAACTTTCAAGAAGTGAAGTTATATGAAAAGTTTTTGAGGGAGCCAATTGATATTGGGGTGATCAAGTACTAATTGGGGTCTTATTTTATAATTAGTAATGCCTAATATGCATGAAACCAAATTCACATTAAAAATAAAAGTCAGAACTTATAAACAATTGGGTGTCTTCGTAGATACTACAGATTGGTCAATCCATAATGAAGTTATTAATGTTGTTCTGGATGAATCCCATTACAAAGAAGATGAAGAGGTTGCAAATCAGTCAGAAAATAAGAAAGGATTGCAGCATCTTCTAAGATTCTGGTATATTGCACAACTTGATGCAATTACTTCCTTTACTGGTATGGAGGTTAATGCACTGGTATTGGGTAGTAAAACCTTGCTTCATTTTGAAGTAAGTTATATTAAGCTTGGGACTAATGGAAATGTTCAGTTATCTTCTAATCCATCAGAAAACAGAGAAACGACAGCTGAAATACAATTTTTATTATTGGTGAAGATTCTCTGCATCATGGAAAACATAATGCATATGAAGTTGCTCTTGGTGAAAGAAACAAGGTGAATTGTAATCGGGAAGATCTCCAGCAGTTTAAAAATCTGAAGTTTGGTGGTCCTGTCTCCTTTCAGACTATAGAAGATATGATCTCTGAAGAACACATTAGTTCAGAAGTAACTTCCCTTGGCTGGATGGAAGCTACTGTTTCTGATGTTACAAATAGTAGGTGTTTTTTGTAAGAAGTTTCTATCTGTTCTTCAATTGATTTACTGTTTGTTTTTGGAGATAAAAAAACTGTTCTGATCAGCTTTGTTTGGTAAAACCTTAAATGAGTATGCTTAAGTTCACTCATCGTCTGCATAATGATATGTTGAGAACAATGGATCAAAGTTCTTCAGACCCATTCTCAGTTATCTGTTGAGCCTACATAAGTTCGCTAGTCATCTACATAATGGCTTGATGCTCAAACTAGGGGCTTGACCTTTGTAGATTTTACCCCATTAGTTGTTTAAAATTACAACGTTGAGGCACATAATTGTATCATTTCTAAGGAGCTGGAGCATTCTTCTAAGTTCTTTGTTTTTCTGCTTGCCTGTACAGCATAACCTGTTTTTCCCATATCCTTTCTAGTGGCTTTAGATTATATGAATTGTTCTTTGTGATTTTTTTGTGTCTTCTATTTTGTAGTTTATTCATATTAGTAGTGTTTATGCTCCATTAGGCTATTTCTTTTCCATGTATTTTGATTCATTATTAAAGAAAGAAGAAATTCAGTAAGGAATTCGAGATTAATCTGCTTTGAGTTTTGGACGCGAGTCTCTCAATTTTTCATACTCTTTAAGTTTCTTAAATTGAGAAGCTCTGAATATTGCATTTCAATTTTCAACTGTTTTCTGTCTTGATGCAGCATCATTAAATTTGATCTCCAGTAACATATATGTCCTCCTCTCCTAGTGATATAACTTGCTATTTCATGCTAATTGCAGGGATGATGGTATTGTTATCTTCTGCTTCTGGTACGTGGTTTGATTTTTACAACTTACCACTCCCTGGACATGTTCTTATATATGGGCCTTCAGTGAGTACAGCTTTGTTTTCACTATTCCATTTAGTTTTATGATTAATGTAGTAGTAGGCTAAAAGTCCTCATTACTATGTGGTTAAATGTAAAGAGCCCATATTTTTCACTCATTAAACATATTGCACCTTCTTCCTGATGTCATTTGCATTTTATAAAAAGAATTGTCAAACAAGTGCCACACTATGTTGCATAGATACGGGTCTGGCTAATTGTTCAAATTTGATCCTGGATTCATCTCTTCATATTATGATTCTTCTCTGTGGCACTTGCTTATATTTAATATTGCTTATCCTTATCTGATATAGGTGAATAGTCATTTTATTTGACAAATTTGAAACCGCTCTTTCCAGGGCTCTGGCAAAACTTTACTAGCAAGCACTGTTGCAAAATGCCTTGAGAAACATGAAGACATCGTAGCACACAAGTATTAAGTTAATTCTAATTTTTTTCATGGCTCTGTATCCAATTAATGCTTTCAGAATTCAAAGTTGAATTTCTGCATATATTACTGTGCAGAATTTTTGTTTCTTGCTCAAAACTCTCTCTGGAAAAGGTCCCAATGATCCGAAAGGAAGTTACTAACATCATAATGGAAGCCTTAGATCATGCACCTTCTATTGTCATCTTTGACGATCTTGATAGCATAATTTCTACCTCTGACTCAGAAGGATCTCAACCCTCAACATCAGCTGCTGGACTCGCAGGTTTTCTGGTTGACATTATTGATGAATATGGGGTAAGAAATTTTTCTGGGGGTGTTAATTACAAATTTACAATTGATTCCCTAAAATGTTATTTATAGTGACATATTATCATAGATGCATGGTTTTTATTGCCATTGTTTTGTTAATTTTATTTTAATCCCTTATTTTTGGAATTACTCATTTGGATGATTGTTAAAAGTGGTAAAAAGAAGGGAAGAGGAAATATAAATCCAGGTTTTGACATAGCTATAAAGTGATAACAAAGTTTAATTCTCATAGCAGGAAAGTGAAATGGGATAAGGAAACTTTTTAGAAAGCCAACAGGAATTTTCTATGAATTATTAAATCATATTATTATTACAAGTTTAAGAATGTCATGGTCACAGAAAGGGTCTGGTTTTTCTTTTTCTTTTTCTATTATTTTTACAAAATACCTTTGGAGAAAGTAAACTCCTGCTCAAAGTAGGATGTACATATGCAGCAAGGTTATAAGTCAGAATACAGTTACATTAGGAGTCTAGTTTAATATATTTCATTTTCAGTGTAAGTAATTTATCCAGATGAAGAGGAAGACTGTAATTTTGTGACATCTTCAATTGGCATGCTGTGGAATAAAAGAAAGAAATCCAAACAGAGAAAGAGGAGGGGAAGAGTGATAAACAAAGAATTACCAACAAATATGTTATGAGAAAATATATTCACCATGGTACTCATACCTATTTGTTTTACTGTTCCACCAAACAGAGAAAGAGGAGGGGAAGAGTGATAAACAAAGAATTACCAACAAATATGTTATGAGAAAATATATTCACCATGGTACTCATACCTATTTGTCTTACTGTTCCACCAAACAGGAGAGAAGGCGAAAATCATGTGGATTTGGACTAATAGCATTCATAGCTTCTGTACAATCACTAGAGAAGATACCACAGTCTTTGAGCTCTTCAGGTTTACTACTTCTGTGTATAAATTAATATCAGAGTATAGTAAAATTGAACATGAACTAGGGCTCTTGGATTGTCTTCATTTGTATTTTCATGTTTTGGGTTCTAATATCTGGTTCTGTTATTGTTAGGGCGTTTTGACTTTCACATACAGCTACCTACTCCTGCAGCTTCAGAGCGTGGGGCTATGTTGAAGCATGAAATTCAAAGGCACCACTTGCAATGTGGTGATGACATCCTACTTGATGTGGCTGCCAAATGTGATGGTTATGATGGATATGATCTAGTATTCCACTAATTTTATGCGGTTAAAATTAATTACTTTCATAGGACCCACAAATAACCTGTGAGAATCGTGTTATTATATCTTTTGCTTGCCCCCTCTTGTAGACGCGCTTAGACTTGATGCATGACAAAGCTTAGACCTACCAAAATTTTACGATGAAAATTTTAGTTCAACTAGTTGAGGGAGTACAAAAAGTATCAAACCCTTGACCAGTTGACCTTTTGGATGAAGAGGCTTTAATACTGTGTTATGGAATCAGCTACTCCAAAAGATTAAGCTGTTAAAAGAACGCAACAAACTGACTAATTCTGAGTGGTAGGGAATCTTGAATTCATGAAGGATTTTGTGAAATCTTACTTCATAAAGTAAATGGTTGATTGGAGTTAAATGGATGTGAGATTGCTTGATAATAGCTCGAAGAACTTCGAATATGGGCTTGTTTCCTCCTAATTTAATCATTATTGCAATGCCTAGATTTGCTTCTCATTCATGTCTACTTTGTTTCTCTGATGTTTGACCATTAATTTACAGCAGATGAATATTATTTAAGGCTGGGAATGCTGTAACCATTTTGGAGTTTGTATTTAGGACTCTTTTTTTTTTTGGCGTAAGAGCTGTATATATGATTTAATGATTGGAAATTTCCCCCGTTTCAGGAAATATTGGTGGACAGAGCTGTATATGCTGCCGTTTGCCGCTTTTTGCCTTCTAATGCTGCTCTAAATGAGCATGAGATTCCTGCTTTACTTAAGGAAGATTTCTCTCAGGCAATGCATGATTTTCTTCCTGTTGCAATGCGAGACATCACCAAATCTGTTTCTGATGGTGGGCGTTCCGGATGGGATGATGTGGGTGGTCTAGTTGACATTCGAAATGCTATCAAGGAGGTGAGAGGCCATTTGCTATTCAAAATCTGCTATTTAGTAATTTATTTTAGTTTTTACAAGGCGATAAACCATTTGCAGTTCAGAATGTGCTAACTGAGTTTAGAATGCTGTTGTTGGTTTATTTATGTTTCTCTTATCATTTCTTTTCATTCAAGTATTTTATTCATATACAGTGCATGTTTTGTATGCTTACACTTACAGGAAAACAAGTCTTTAGTGTGAGGGAAATTTTGAGAAAAGAGGGAGAGCAAAAGTTGTGGAGAAAGGAAGGACACCAAACAAAATATATATTAAGGACTCAATGATGCTGTTTTACCAATAGTATAATCATTTTGGAGAATTTATCCCTTACTTTGGCTGCCCTACAAGTTGCTATTTTCTTAATGCTTAACTAAATTCTGAATACATCAATGTGTGTAACACTGATGCCACACTCTCAATTTATACCATTTACTTTGGGTGCACACGAAGTAAATTTTTTTTTTTTAACGGGCAAGACTTAAATTCTTAGTTATCTCTTAATAGGTACATATATTCAAAGGTTAAGTTCTCATGGCTTGTGTTGCATGTTTGCAATGTATCATATTAATTTATTGCCAGATGATAGAGTTGCCTTCAAAGTTTTCGAAAACCTTTGCGCAAGCTCCTTTAAGGTTACGATCAAATGTCCTTTTATATGGGCCTCCTGGTTGTGGAAAAACTCACATAGTTGGTGCTGCTGCTGCTGCTTGTTCACTACGGTTCATATCAGTGAAAGGGCCAGAGCTATTAAACAAATACATTGGTGCTTCTGAACAAGCTGTAAGTGTCTAATTAGACTTACTTTAGGCTATTATTGGTGCAAGCTATCTTTGAATTTATCTACATGTTTATTAATTAATATAAGCTCTCTGCTGATAAAGTATGCAATCCTACTATATGCACTTTATTTTTAGTCTTTATGAAGTTTATTGATGCTTGTATGAGTCAAAAGCCCAAAACTTGTAGTACATGAACAAGGTTTTCTTGAATGTACATATATGGACTTGGCGTGTTATGCCCAATGGTACCTGGGTTCTATAATGTTGAAGTTGATGATTGTTTGGAAGAATGTCTGAGTATCTTTTTTATTGGGCAGCAGATGCAGGAGTTGAGAGAACATTTAATTAGTTCTGAAACAATTGCTGAATTTCGGAAGTTGCCCAAATTATTATGTTCTAGTGAAGTATTATCTTCTATCTTGAATGTTGCTTTCAGGTTAGGGATATATTCTACAACGCTGCTGCTGCCTGCTGCGGCACCATGTCTACTCCTTTTTGATGAAGTTGATTCTATTGCCCCCAAGAGGACATGATAATACGGGAGTAACTGATCGTGTTGTAAATCAAGTTAGTGTTTTCTTTGTCAATTGTCATTTTATCTTATATCAATTATTGTCTGAACTTAATATTTTCGCTTTTCACAGTTTCTGACAGAGTTAGATGGTGTTGTTGAGATTTTAACTGGTGTATTTGTGTTTGCGGCAACTAGGTTGGTTTCTTCAACTTATTGTTTTTTTTTAGTGTGAAACAGAACTATGATGCATGAGAAAAATTGCACACAACACACACACACTGTAGCTAGCAGCCCCCTCTTATATGTTATTATTATTATTATTATTTTTAATTTTACTTAGGAAATAGAGATTATCAAGAAATTAAATTTCTAAATTTAATTGTAAGGCTTCTAGACAATTATAAATTCAGATTCCTGGAGAATTATTTTTTTTGATATAACTCCTGGATAATTATAAACTACTAATTCTTTCTGAGTTCCACCTTAATATATTTCACTAAACTCCCCTTAAAGCTAAAGTAACTAGATCCAATTTGTTACAAATAAAACAAGGCTCAATGGTGTTTCTGCTCCTTATGATAGCTTTGGAGAACATAAACTTCATGCCACTCAAGAAATATCCATGGACGAAAAGGGATGTCACAATTATATAGCATATAATGCACTTTGACGGAGGTGAATCAGTAGGAAAAACTGTGGACACCCAAAATTGTAAGTCCTAAATCAAAATCTTAAGTCAAAACACAATTAAATTATTAAAAGGCTGTGTCAAAGGCTATGAGGGCCGAAATTTATATGGCTTTGAACTTAATTGGGTTTTGTCTGTAACAAGCTGAAAGTTTGAATAGTATTCAACTTGGATAGTACCCTGAATATACCTGTTTGTGTGCTGGATATTGGTCATTTGCAGGTAGGCTCTATCAGTCTCCCACTTTGTTTTTAACACGATACATAAGTTTCAGGTAATTTGAACTGATAGTTATGAACTTTATGTCATTGTGCCTAGTTGCTTATTGATGTGTAACATTATTAAATATTTTTCATCTTTAGTACCTATTGCTTTTGGAATGATTGGTTCTTGGTTTCTAACAATCCCATTCAAAAGTTTTGTTCAGTGAAGTAAATAAAAACCTCCTGGTCATTTGTGTTTCTATGTTGCAGGTTATTTCTAAATTAACAGATGGCAAAGCAACTCATATTCCTTATCGAGATTCAAAACTCGCTCGTTTATTGCAATCATCCCTCAGTGGCCACGGACAGATTTCTGTTAGTACTATATGATACTTTATAAATTGTTTTCTCTTAAGCAATTTCTTTTGAGATATTTAACAGAGTTGTGTGAGTAATTAATGAAGGAACTGACTTATGATGCTTTGGTTGTTGAAGCTTATTTGCACAGTTACTCCTGCCTCTAGCAGTAGTGAAGAGACGCACAACACATTGAAATTTGCATCCCGAAGTAAGCATGTTGAAATCAAGGCTGCTCAAAACAAGGTGAATTCATGTTAGATGTCTACAATAAGAGTTTTCTCTAGCCACTGTGACTTCCTATGGTTAACCTTTTTCTGATTTTCTTGGCTTAGATTATGGATGAGAAGTCTTTGATTAAAAAGTATCAGAGGGAAATTCATGATTTGAAGCAGGAGCTTCAGCAGTTAAAGCATGGTATCATGGAAATTCCCAATGTTGCTGTGTCATCGCAAGAAGATCTGGTTAATTTAAAGCTTCAGGTTTGTAATGTACTGTTGCATATGTCATGAAATGTCTTGATTTCAACCCACTGACAACATTGTGTTTGCTTTGCTCATTGCACATTAAGACTGTATTTTTGGTTGGTGTATTGTTACTTTTCTTCCCATTGACAAACCTTAAATCATGATGCAAAAGATGGAAGCTGGCCGGTTCATATTGCAGTCAAGATTGGAAGAGGAGGAACAAGCAAAAGCAGCATTGATGGGAAGAATTCAGCGACTGACCAAACTAATATTGGTTTCTACAAAGACTGTTATGTCTTCAAGCATTTCTGAAAGGTAGGAGATTAGGAATTAATTGAACCTGGCTGATTTTCCTCTGATGTCAGGCATGAGTTCTGCAAAATCAAAGTTTCTTTGTTTATCTGCAGGTACAGTATTTGCTTATTGCGTTACTAGCAGTGGAAAGACACATACCATGCATGTAAGTTAATCATATCCTTCCTCTTGAAGTAGCATCGTTCCTGGGCCTAAGGTTTGCAACAAAGCCTCGTGGTTGATAGCTCGTTTTGCTATTGATCCAACTCTTTGATTAACACAACTCCATTCATCAAAATGTTTTTTTTTTGTTTGCAGGGGGAGCAAAAGTCACCTGGTATTATCCCCTTGCAGTGAAGAATGTCTTTTGTATTATACAAGAGGTAAAGAAATTTTTTTCGCGAGTTGCCTATAAAACCTATTGTTTGGGTGACCAATCTTGTTTGTCAATTTCAGACACCTGGACGAGAATTCCTACTCTGTGTGTCTTATCTTGAGATTTATAATGAGGTGAGCATCTTGTGGTGCATCGTATTTAATTTTCTTCTCTTTGTGAAACATTACGAAATTGTTAGAGAACAAGCTTTAAGTTGGATGAGGGATAACAATTGACTTAAGATGATAAGTGGTGAAATTTGTAAACATAATTAAATGAAGAATTTTGTTTAAATTTCATTTAACCTAATTGAAATAATTACAAGTGGCATTTATGAGATATTGATCTAATACTAGTACAAGAAGCATTAAAAGTTTAAAGCAGGCAAATATTAAAGTGATAAAGAAGTAGACTATGGTCCAAGTTATCCTTGTGGTGAAGTGAATAATATTGGCGAGCATCTGTCTTGCTTTCAGTTGTTAAATTATGGTGGGATAAATCAGAAAAGCAGGAGTGGACCCAGAAAAACACATGTGTCTTTTGTGCAATGTTATTTGCGAATGCAGATGTGAACCTTCAAACTAATTGATTTTTCCCTACTTCTGCCTCCTCAACAACAACAATCAAAGCCTTTTCCCACTAGGTGGGGTCGGCTACATCCCCCTCCCCACTGCCCAAAAAAAAAACCTATGCATATCCTTATCAATATGTACTTATAACTTTATGGGTATCACCCCCCAAAAAAGTTATAACTTTATGGGTATAACTTTATGAGCAAGGAAATATATCTATAATTCTATTATCACTCCAAAAAAATAAGGGCTTTCTTTACAAGTTCACTGACCTCACTCAAAGGATTCTGCTGTTTGATGTCGTTGCTCCTCAACTAATGTCTGTATTCTCTGTAATAAACATCGAACCCTGGTGCTTAGCCAAAGACAGACAACAACTCTGGGAATATAAAAGTAATCTTTTTGCTTTTTCCCTCTTAAAATCATTTTGTGTCTCAGGTAAGTGAATATCTTGTTTCTTTCACCCAAAATTGATTTAATTCCATTAACCGCAAGAAAAAACACCACATGCAGCATTTACTTTTTACCTTGACAGAGCTTCCAACTTCCTCTAGCTTCTGCAGTAGTAACAGCTCCCCTGAAGGAGTAGAATCTTGTCTAAGCGATTTTGATGGAGACATCTACAGGGACAAAGGAAACAATAATTCACCAACATGATCACTGAGAGTTCTTATCTATAGTTGTTAATATTCTTGGTCATGCAGAAGCAAAAAGGGCAAAAGTAGAGCATAAATCAAATATTTTTCCCAGCACATATTCTATAGTGATACCCATAAGTCTGGTGAGTCACCTACCATCGGATGTGGAACATCCTCCAATGCAGAAGCCTGTCTCGAGAATATTTCGTTCTTCATGCTTGATACACGCATCATAACAGCCTGAAAAGAATCAAGGGAGGCAAGAGAATCCCGCTCCACATTATCCATGTAATCATCTAAAAATGAACGGGGAAAATTCTAATTGAGGTCAGACATTATATAATACCTTCCTGAATGCATTTGGATTTGCAATACCATGAATTTTAACATCATCACTGGGTGGTCTTCTTACACCAATATTTTCAATTCTAAGAGAATAGACACCAAAAAGGGATTGCAAGTATCCTAAAAACATACATAATCATGTCTCAGAATTTAAGAACATAATACGAGGTTATAACTTAGAAGACAAAAAACAAGAAATAACTCTAATCTAACCGAACAAATAGAGGTGAAACTAAAAGAAAAGCAAAATGGTCCAAATTTGGGAACACACAGAACAATACTGCACCTTGTTCAACCACAACATCTGCCACAGAACGCAACAGAACATGTTTCTCTTTTTTCAGTACACCAAAACATGGAAATGGAACAGGCCTGGTAACCTGAGTTAAATAATAAATATAACAGCAAATTCATTCAAATAAATAATTGCCAAAATCAATAATACTTTTAGAAATTGAAGAAACATTGTTGTTTTACCTTGTATACAATGGCATTTGGAGTGAGAAAGAGCTTTCTTGAGCGAATATCCTTCCTTAGTATATACCTCCTGACTGGTAGATATAGCAGCATTAGTAGCCCAATGCCCCATGCTAACACCAACAACAGTGAGTAAAGAACCCATTGTGCTGTTTGATACTTAATAAAATTCTCTTCCATCTCTCCAAAAGACGCAGCATACATAATTGTTTCATCATCTTTAGCCTCATGTTCTTCCAGGCTTCCACTCTCTAGCAAACGTTGCTCCAAGTTATCTATATCAACAACCTCATCTATCGTCCCCATATTTGTTGTCTCAAGGATTCACACAAAGCCGATGGCTTCAACGCAGAAAGTTAACCCAAAGTACTTAAGACTCAGATCGCTCTGCAGAATCCAGACCTGAAATTTTGTAGCATGTATATATGTATCTTCCTTAATTTACTTATGTTTATACACTACGTAGATTGCGAAACCCTAGACCCGATAGAAACCCATTTCAATCAACCTCGGTAGAATCGCGCATAAACAGCAACGAGAGCTTACAAATTTCGAAGCTTTCGTCTTCTTCGAGTGCCAAATTTTCACAGTTGCGCCTTGCCGAGCTCCAAATTCATCTCATTGTCTGGTTATGGAAGCAACGAGGAGAATTCAAAATTAAAAAATAATTATTAATAAGAAATTAAAAAAATAACTAATTGCGCTAACAAGCGCCAATCATAATTCTTTTTCCAAGAATGATTGGATTAAAAATAATTGTAGGATTTAAATAAAAAAAACAAAAATACATGAGTTAAGAGTACATTCTTTTTTTTTTTGTCTGAAAATGCATCCATTAACATTAAAGCCTCCACAGGCTAAAGAGACAAGCAATACAAACAGAAGGCCTAACAGGGCAAAGAAGACAGAAAAGCACAGCCCGAGCCTTCTAGGGGCTATTACCCCAACTAACAAAAACCAAACCAAAACAAAACAAAAGAAACAAGACAAGTCCAGCAAAAACCAAGAGCAACAAAGCAAGTTCACAAGAAACAACAAAAGCCGAAAGACATTAATAATTCAAAAGGAGGAGACGCCTAAGCTCCTCAGGGGGGGAGGAGGTCCAAAGAGGCGGAAGGGATCGCCTAAGAGCAGCTCGAGCAACCCAGTCAGCTGGAGTATTGAGAGAGCGCGGGACCCAGTGAATGACAAAGGAAGGGTGCTCTGCAAGGGCTTGGTTAATATCAGCAACAATGGGATCAATAATCCAGGGCACATCATTCAGCAAGATGGCATCAGTTAAAACCTTACAATCGGACTCAAAGTGGACTTTTTGAAGATCAAGGCTCATACACGCAAAAATGCTCTCTCGAAGTGCAAGAGCTTCCGCAATAAGAGGAGAAGAAGCCCAAAATTTCCTGGAGGACCCTGTTAGAAGAGAGCCATGGTCATCTCGAAGAAGGAAAGCCGAAGCACACACATTTGAGGATTCGAGAGTAGCAGCATCAACGTTACACCTGTACCATCCTTCCTCCCTCCATCTTCTAACAAAAGGCACGGGGCTGGGAACTGAATTCACCACCACAGGAGGAGCGGGAAAAATAGAGACACAGTTCTCACACTCCAAGGCCTTCTCAGCCGCCAATTGGATGGTTAAAGAAGGATTAATAACAACTTGCTCAAAATAGAACTTGTTTCTACCCTTCCAAATCTTCCAAATTAACATAGCAAAATGAGCTTGATTCTCTTTCCAATTTCCCCCAGCTGCTCTGATTTGCTTCAGCTTTTGCCAAATCCAAATATCCATCCGAGACACTTGAGCGTTATTAAAGTTCCATTGAAATCTAGAACCAAACCACACAGGCCGAGTCCACGGGCACATAAGAAAAATATGCTCAATGGATTCTTCCTCTTGATTGCATATTTGGCACCGAGGGGAAAGGACAATTCTCCTCTTTGAGAGATTGTTTAACGATGGGAGAGCATTAGAGCATAGCCTCCACAAGAAATTTTTAACCTTTGGGGGGATACCAAGATTCCAAATCCACTTCCACAGCGAAGAGTCAATATTGAAAGAAGAAAAAGCCCCCCCAGGATGAAAAGAGGCATTAAGAGCAACCCAGTACCCGGACTTTACCGAATAGATGCCATTCGAATTGAAGCTCCAAACTATGAAATCCCTTCCCCCACCCCTAGATAATGGGATAGATAAAATATGCTCTGCAATGACACTATCGAAAAGAGACATTACCTTGGACACATCCCATCCTTCACCACTTGGCAGCATGAGGGTGGAGACTTTGGAATTCCTATCCAAGGATTGAGAATAAGGAATTTTTGCATGGTTTGGGAGCCAAAAATCATCCCAGATATTGATGTCTTGCCCATTCCGGATAACCCAAGAGAGGTTGGCCTTTAGAAAGTTTAATCCGTCCAGAAGACTATTCCAACACCAAGAGGCATTATGCTTCTTCTTGGCTTCCAAACAATTAGAATTGGGAAAGTAAATGCTCTTAAGAACTTTCACCCACAGAGCATCTCCATTTTTCTATAACCTCCAAGCCTGCTTTCCCAATAAAGCAGTATTCTGGCAGTAGAAGTTTTTAAATCCCATACCACCCACCCTTTTGTTTTTTGTAAGGTGCTCCCAATTCAACCAATGAATACCATTATCCTTACCCGAGTTACTCCACCAGAAATTTGCAACAAGTGCACTTAACTTATGGCAGAAAGTTTTCGGGAACCTCAAGATAGACATTGCGTAGCTAGGGATGGCTTGAATCACTGCCTTGATGAGTACTTCCTTCTCAGCATTGCTTAAAAAATTCTCCTTCCACCCTGAGATCTTGGTAACAACCTTCTCTTTAATCCAAGAAAGAATGTTAGCCTTAGACCTACCCCAAAGAGAGGGTATGCCCAGATACTTGCCAGGGGAATCCCATTCCTGAATATTCAACAGAGAGCAGATCCTGTTCCGAACAGCAAGGGGGGTGGACTTCTCAAAAATAACTCCAGATTTGCAAGCATTCAGTTTCTGCCCCGAGATAGTGGTAAAAGAGTTGAGAATATTTACCAGAGTATATATATCCGGGTCATTAGCCGGAGCAAAAATAATAGCATCATCTGCAAATAATAAGTGTGAGAGATTAGGACAAGATGGTGCCAATTTGATACCATGATACAAATTTTGCTCAATCGCTTGGAAGATGAAGAAAGAGAGCACTTCTTCAGCAATAATGAAAAGGTAAGGGGAGAGCGGGTCGCCTTGCCGCAGCCCTCTACTAGGGGTAATAGAGTCACTAAGAACTCCATTAATTTTAATTCTATATTGAACAGAGCTCATACAATGGTGAATTAAAGAAATCCACCTTTCATTCAAACCCATAGCTCTGAGGGTGCTGCAAACAAAGCCCCATTCCAGCCTGTCATAGGCTTTGTTCATGTCAATCTTTAAAGCCATAAAGAAATCCTTTGACTTCGAGGACTTCTTTTTTAAATGATGGAAAACTTCCTGGACCACCGTAATATTATCTTGGATTAACCTTCCTCCCATAAAACCACTTTGGACTTCAGAAACAATGGAAGGAAGAAGAGCTTTCATTCGATTAGCCAAGATTTTAGAGAAAATTTTGTAGCTGAAGTTATAGCAACTAATAGGGCGGAAATCACCAACAGAAGAAGGGTTGGGAATTTTAGGCACTAGCGTGATATGCGTCTCATTGAAATTATGAGGGAAAAGGTTCCCCTCCATAAAAAAATTTGCAGCTGCAAGCAAGTCATCTTTCACAAAGTCCCAACTCTTTTGAAAAAACAGTCCGTTTAACCCATCAGGTCCTGGGGCTTTAAGCGCCCCAAGACTAAAAACAGCTTCTTTTAATTCCTCTAAAGTGACTTGTTTCAAAAGGTCAGCATTCATTTCTTCCGAAATTCTACTAGGAAAAGAAGCAAGAGAGGGGGTAGAGTCTGGGGGAGAGTTGGAAGTAAAAAGATTGGAGTAATAACCTGAAAAGACTTCCCTGATGCGAGATTCTTCAATTTCCCATTCCCCATTATCCATCTGAATTTTTGCAATACGATTGAAACTCCTCTGTAAAGTAGTCGCATGGAAAAACCGGGTATTCTTGTCCCCACTTCTCAGCCATTTAACACGCGCTCGGGCCTCCCAGAATTGTTCCTCCTGTTTTCGGAGATCCGCAATCTTGTGTTTCAACTCTTTGATCTGCTCCATCTTCCCCTCGACAAAATCAGCATTAGAAAGCTCACCCAACTTCTTCTTAAGTCTCGTGATCTCCTTGTCCGCTCTTTTAAAGGTATTCTGATCCCACTCCTGCAGGTCTTTTGAGACAACAGCAATTTTTTGACTAATTGCATCAAAACAGTTAGGCATGAACTCTCTCCCCAAAGACTCCCTGATTAAAGGAATGCATTGTTCATTTTCAAGCCAGTACTGCTCAAACTTAAAAGTCCTATTAGTTCTTTGACCGTGGTTAAAAAATCGGAGAATCAGAGGAGTATGGTCTGATTCTAACGCAGGAATCGCTTCAAGCCAAGCCAAGGAAAAAACACGCCTCCAAGCACCATTCGTGACACATCTGTCAATCCTTTCTCTTACACAGCCTTCTTCTCTGTTGTTACACCAGGTAAACCTGCAACCTTTAAGATCCATATCCTGAAGACCTGAATTCGCAAGAAAATCCCGAAAAACTTCAATCTGTAAATTACTATGAGGACGGACTCCATCTTTCTCAGATTGGCTCAGGATCTCATTAAAATCACCAATACAGCCCCACGGAGTGTCGCCATTAGAGACTAAATTGCTAATAACAGGCCAAAGGTGCCGTCTGTCACTGAATTCAGGGTGCCCATAAATGAAAGTCATCAGAAAGAGGTTATCCTGCCCCTTGACCTCAATAGCTGTGTGAATGAAGTTCAAACAACTGTCTAAAATCTGGACCACGCAGCGATTCTTCCAGAAAAGAGCCAAACCACCAGATTTCCCAACGGCTTCCACCACGAAGACATTATCAAACTTAAGCTTTCTACGAAGTGCTTCAACCTTTTTGTTTCTCGCCTTTGTCTCTGAGAGAAACAAAAAATTGGGCTTATAGCGGATACAAAGATCCACTATTTCTTTCACCGTCGGGGAGAGCCCTATTCCCCGACAGTTCCAACTGATGCAACTCATTTAGAAGGCGGGGGCTTGATAAGGCCCGCCTCCTCGGCCATTGAAGCTGACGCACATTGAGTCTCAAGGTCCTCATCCCCTGCAATTTGTTCTTTCTTCCTGCTCTTACTACCCCGGGTAAAAACATCATCATCTACTTCCTCCAACATCTCTTCGTCTTGCTCTCCATTGCCAATAAGAAGCTTGGATGTTGTTTTCTCCTTGGGGTCATCTCTTCCGCGTTTCAAATCTAACCTCTTTTTTAGCTTTTCTGCTAACTCCGTCGTAGCCCTCTGCGTTTTGGGCGATGGAATCTTCTCAGTCTCCTCTTCCTCAGATGGAAGCTCGACATAGTACTTCTGACTCCTTATAGCCTTCTCTGTAAATTCCTGGATATCCTGTGCCTTCTTTGTTCGAATAACTTCTTTACACCTTTGGGCCTCTTTTTTTGAAAGTTGTATCCCCTCATGCATGAAAACTCCCATTGAAGGATCTTCCCCCGATTTAACTGGGCTGTTGATATCTACTATTACTACTTCCTCGTTAAGCCCAATGAACTCCTTTTCAAGCCCAATATCCTCTAAGTTCCTTGGACCCAAGCCAGCACTAACTTTTCCATCCCTAAGCCTTATTTTCGTCAGACTTTCATTTGGTAAAATTGAAACTCCATGGCCCACACTTCCTTCTCCCTTAGGGCTA
Organism: Senna tora; assembly: GCA_014851425.1. Lineage (NCBI taxonomy): Eukaryota > Viridiplantae > Streptophyta > Magnoliopsida > Fabales > Fabaceae > Senna > Senna tora. Next base: position 4,315,446 of record CM026262.1, on the reverse strand, counting down.
GCTGCAGCCCAGACCATTTGAGAGTTTTCCATTACTCCTCTCAGCACTGGTCTCACATGATCCTCTGACCCCTTAGTGGCATGACACGATTCTGCAACATTACCTCCATATTCCGTACTCTGACGCGTCGTTCCTTCATTCTCCTTCTGGTTTGCCTTTTTTCCCAAGCCACTACTCCCTTCCGTAGCTCTTATCGGATACAACAATCCCCTCCCTGAGCTTTTCTCCGATGACGAGTCCTCCTTTTTCTGCTGTATTTCCAACTCCGATAAGATAGCCGTCATGCTCTTTGCCGGCGGGACACTGAGTGCAAGCCCATATCTTGGGAGGGAAGGATCCCAGACGGCCATCATCTTCTGACTTTTACAATGCTTTTGCTCATGTCCCACAATTCCGCAGTTAAAACACATATCAATAAGTTTTTCATATTTCAAGAATACCCATACCTCAGGTCCATCCTTCCTTGGTGCCCAGAAGCCTGTTACGAGAGGCTTAGAAACATCCACAAAAACTCGCACTCTAACAAAGCTCTTGACCAGCTTATCATTCACCCGCGGATTTTCTGCCAGTAAGACCTGCCCTATCTTGCCACCAATCCTTTCTGCATTCTTGTGGTTGATCTGTTCGAGGGGAAGGCCATGTGCTTGAACCCAGAATGGAACCAACTTAAAGTTAATTTCATGAAAGGCAACTCCTGACACCCATTTTCTAGTATTGAGAATGGCGCCCATTATAATACCCGGAAATTTTCCAATCAACGTTAAGGTCCTAATTTAATTTTTTATTTTAATTTGGAAGAAAAAGGAGAAAATTTTAAATAAATGAAATTTTTATTTGGACCAAAAAAAAATTATGACCTAACGGGAAATATTGGGTGTAAGTCTATTGACCCCGAAGTTAATTTTAACAAAAAAAAATAATATACATTAAATATATATATAAATATATATATACAAAATATTTTTTTAAAAAAAATATATATATATATATACATATGTGGCTGGAAGGGGGGGTCACACACGTGACCCCCTTATAATTAAAATTGGTCCTCATTGCTTTACTCCAGAGAGCAAAAATCGACGTGCTGAAGCAGAGAAAGCAAGCAGAAAAATTGAGGACCAAAACGCTAAGGGCAGCGGGAAGAGGGGACGGACGGGAAAATGCACAGGGAAGGGAGCTCGCGTGGAGGGTGGCCGGACGTGCAAGCCGGTGCCGGAGTACGCCGTGCTGTCGTCTGTTGTGCTAGAGAGAGAGAGCTCGGTTAGGGAGAGAAAACAAACGGGAATAGTGTTTTTCGCCGGAATCTTCGCCGGAATCCGCCGTTTCGAAGTCGGGGAAGGTGACCGGGAGTTCTTTCTACCCCATTCCATCATCTTATCCGATTGAATCGAGGTAAAAAGTCCCGAATCCCTCAAACCCCAAATTTATCTATTTTAGGGATTTTTGGAAAATTCCTAATTGGTATGAATAAATTGCTTTGGGTCCTAATTTGAAGCTATTGGATTGTTTAGAAGTACTTGGAAGTATATTTGTTGGAAAATTGATGAGGGAAGCTACCCAACTTGAAAACCATAGAGCAATGGAATGTAAAGTGAGGCAAAGTGTAGTATAAACTGAATTGGGATTGATTGGTGTGCTGGATTGGTGTTATAGAATGGTAGGGAGTGTGGAATATGCGAGGGATTAACGCCCGAGTAATTCCGTCTCAACCGGAAACTAATTCGGTAATAAAAGAGACATTTCTCAATCCAATCTAGAATGTGGAGCTAAATTATGGGTTAGAAGTTTCGGATAGACCGTAATGGACACCGGAATTAATTTAAATAGTAAAATGTCTTTATTTGGTAAAAATCCCAATTTTTAAAGGATATCCGGCCACATGTGTTGTATGTGAATATAAGTTGAAAGCTTGGTTTGGAAATTGACAACCATTGATAATTTGAGGCCATGACTAACATAGGCCATAAATTAGACATTGGGTTGTGGAAAATTACATACGGACACTAGTAGGTGAAAACGGATAAATTGGAGATTTATAACTTGAAACTAGTTATAAAAGAAATAATGTGAATTAGACATAAATAGAAATATGCTAAATATCCCGAACACTAGTTAATGGATTTCTAAGTTAATTAACTAGCCGTGGGGTTAAATTGGGAAGGATGTGAACGTTAATTTGACGTGTACAAATCAATGGCTGAATTCAAGTGTCTAAAGTTATTGAATGTGTATGATTAGGTAACCACGAACTGTCTGGAGCAGGAGTGACTCCAGGACCAGAAACAGGAAGCCGTCCAGGTGAGGGGTTTCCCATCCTTGCCCTACAGGGTTGAATGAGGATGTGAATACGTGGTTTGCTTACTTGCTTGTTTGTAAGAATTGTTAGGTAATAACATGCTATTGTTGTTCCTAAACTGTTAATTGTGAAAATATTTGTATATATGTGATTGATTTAAGTTGAAGTGGTACTGGAGGGTAACCATGTGATGACATGGGATACGCCAAGCAGTACAAGTAAAAAGGGGTAGGATATTGATTTCGTTCAATTTTTGGTTTGTCCTAATAATTAGAAACCCACTAAGGAAATGAAATTGACTTATTTATACACGTCGACGTGATTTGTGGTAAACGAACTTAGGAAATACCTTAGAGCTAGGTTATTATCTAATCAAGGGTTGGATACTAAGCAAAGAGTAGAAAATCTCATAATTGATTAGAAATTCTTAGTGGAGTTCACACTGCTGAGGTAAAGACACTTTAGAATAGAAATGGGTAGTCCGTGTTGCAAACCCCACTGAAAGTAAGAGAGTGAAATATGACGTCAGACATTTGCCCGTTGTGGCTATGGCCCTAGCCTGGCACTAGGGTGGTGCATTACATATTCATGGTTGCCCGTTGTGGCTATTGCCCTAGCTTGGCACTAGGGTGGCGCATTACATATTCATGTTTGCCCGTTGTGGCTATTGCCCTAGCTTGGCACTAGGGTGGCGCATTACATATTCATGTTTGCCCGTTGTGGCTATTGCCCTAGCTTGGCACTAGGGTGGCGCATTACATATTCATGTTTGCCCGTTGTGGCTATTGCCCTAGCTTGGCACTAGGGTGGTGCATTACATATTCATGGTTGCCCGTTGTGGCTATTGCCCTAGCTTGGCACTAGGGTGGTGCATTACATCTTCATGGTTGCCCGTCGTGGCTATTGCCCTAGCCTGGCACTAGGGTGGTGCATAGCATTTAAAGGATTTGCCGTTGAGGCTATTGCCCTAGCGTGGCACTAGGGTCGATTGTATGATTTATAGTTTTTAATATGAAATGTTTCATGTTATTGGTTGCTTATGAGTAGCATGTTTGAGAAGCATGATTCCTAGGTTTATCTGTGACGTAACGTTATATTAATGTTGCCTGATCATTATATAACATCTGACAAACTGGTATTTCGTGCGCATGTGGTTGTGAGTGGTTCCCTTTCCCCAGCTGTAATGGTACCCGCCGCTACGCCGAGGATGGGAAGCTTCTCACTGAGTCTGTTGGACTCACACCCTCTGTTTAAATGTTACAGATACAGGAATCGGGCAGGCTTCGACGTCCGGACAGTGATACGGACATCTATCCACTTGCACCGCATTTGTTCGCGTGGGTGGACATCTTTTGATTATTCAGCCTTCATTATTTTGAGTTGTATATATTCTAAAGTTGTAAAGGCGATGTAAATATTTGCAGCTTTTGAATTATGCTATATCTAGACATGTCGGCTTCACATGTGCTTACTGATAGGATTCTGGGTGTTGGGAAAGTCTTGATATACTTATATATATATATATATATATATATATATATATATATATATATATATTTGCGTATGTGAATAGGATAGGTCACACATAATGGTGTGTGATCAATATGTATATGCTATATATATATGTGTGACTTGGTATATGATGGATGAAAAATATAAATACCTGCATGTGAATAGGATAGATTACACGTATTGAGGCGTGTAATCACTATGTATACTTAACTGTGAGTGTGGGTGTACATGCGTGAATATGACAGGTTATATATATTGTGTGTGAATAGGATAGATCATTCCCTTGGGGTTTGATCACTATGTATATATATATTTACGTGTGATTGTCCTGAGTGTATGAGTGTATATATATACATGAAATGGGCTGAAGCGGCATTGAGCGCCGTGGATTGCAGGTTATCTAGGCCACAAATGATGGTGTGACCACTATATACACTATGTGAATACTGAGTGTTAATTGTATATAAGGGTAGATAATTTATGATTATGGATAAGGCTTACGGGTTTAGAGGCTAAATTCTATTCCCGTGCCGATCACGGATACCTGGAATCGGGGTCGTGACAAAGTTGGTATCAGAGCCTGGTTATTTCTTTAAGTCATGTGAAGTCATTGGTATGACCGGGTGTCGGTTTAAGCTTCGTTGTGAAACCTGGGCACAACGTTGCATTAAACAGGCACTTGTGGGAGTACCCAGGATAATTTGAGTCAGTCTTTCTTTCATTCCTTCTTAATCTATGATAGATTATGCAAATGCTTATCAGGTGACATTTTTGTGCAGTACAGGGATGCTGCCGACTACTAGGCAGGCTAGGAGGGGCGGTAGAGTCCCTGCACGTACAGATGAGGGGTCCGTTCGGGAGGATAGAGTGCCTCCCAGGGGCCGAGCTAGAGGCCATGCTAGAGGCCGTGCTAGAGGCCGTGCTCGCGGTCGTGGTAGGACACAAGAAAGAGAAGTGCATAGGCAACAAAACCCAGAGCCACAGGTTGAGACGGGTGCTCCTTCGGTTGCTGAGATGCTGACTGTTGGATTTCAGGAATTGAGAGCTGAAATGACCCACCAAATTCAACAAGAAGTCCGCCGTTTAGTTGTCGGCGAGGAAGAAGAGCAAGTGATATCGACTGAACAGGAAACTGAAATGGTTGAGGAAAGGGAGGAAGAACCAAGAAGGGGATGGCAACAAAGGGACGTGCCTCGGAGACAGAGGGGAGTTCCGAGGGAATTACCGATTACTAAATTCCTGAAGCTAAATCCGCCTACCTTTTGCGGAACCGAAACCAAGGAGGACCCTCAACATTTCCTCCGTGATATAATCAGAATTGGGCAGTTACTGAGGTGTCCAGGAGGAGAGATGGTGGAACTTGCCTCGTTTCAGTTAAAAGGCGCTGCACGGGTTTGGTTTGAATCAGTACAGAAGAGATATGCAAGGAGAGTTGCTCCTATGACCTGGGAAGATTTTCAGAGGGAATTCCTGGGCCGATTTTTGTCTGAAGGAATGAAGTATGCCAAGCGTCAACAGTTCGAAGACTTGTGGATGATGCCGAATATGTCTGTGACCGAGTTTGAGCTGCAGTACACAGAGCTAGCTCAATACGCTTCTGAATTAGTTCCTGATGAGAGGGAATTGATCAAGAGATTCATTCACAGACTGGTAGAGCCGTTGTTCGTAGTGCTACTACCCCAGTGTAATCAATTTGAAACTCTAGCACAGGCTGCAGATTGTGCAAGAGTGATCGAAAATAGAAAGAAGTTTGGGACGTCGGCGAATCCCAAGAACAAGTTACTGACAGGTAGTGATGGGCAGGGATGGAAGAAGAAGCAAAAGACAGCTGGTAATCCTGGTATAGTATCAAATTATGCAGGACAAGTTGGTGGGCAGTCTGCTATTACCACCACAAGTTCTGGGAAGAGTAACACCCAAGGTGGGCAGAGGTCCCAAGGCAGTAGTCAGGGCGGTAACCAGAAACCGCAGTGTGGAACATGGGGGAGATTTCATTTTGGAGAGTGCAAAGCCAAGAGAGGAAGTTGTTACAATTGTGGGCAATTCGGACATATGGCTAGGGAATGTCCACAGAAGAGGAGCAGCACAAGTGTCAGAAGTAATCCTACTCCAGGTAGTACTCCGATTGCAGCCCCACCAGTTAGAACTGTACCACCCCAGGTTAATACTTCAGGTGCGGGTAGAGGCAGAGGAGCAGGAACAGGTGGTAGAGGTCCAGGTGCGCCGGGAGGGGGACAGGCACGAGTATTTGCTTTGTCTCTGCAGGATGCACATGCCTCAAATACAGTCGTGACAGGTACACTTACAGTATGCTCTCTCAAGGCTCTTGTATTATTTGATTCTGGTTCAACGCATTCCTACATCTCACATGCATTTGCACGGAAAGTTGAGAAACGCCCCACCAGGTTGAAAGAGACAGAAAAGGTCTCTACTCCGATGGGTGATTCGATTCAAGTTAAGTATGTCTATGAGACATGTGTTGTTATAGTCGAGGGTCATGAGACGGTTGTAGACCTACGACTATTATACATGGTAGACCTAGACGTCATCTTGGGCATGGATTGGTTGGCATCTTGTCATGCGGTGGTAGACTGCAGGGCAAAGTGTTTAAAGTTCAATATGCCTGATGAGGAACCATTTGTGTTATGGGGTGATGGTGGTGCCTCACATCCAAGCCTAATTTCGGCAATGGAAGCTTCCAAACTACTTGAGAAAGGGTGTAAGGGATATTTGGCAGTTGTGAGGGATAAGACGAAAGAGGTAATTTCCGCAGATCAGGTGCCAGTGGTTCGGGAGTTCCTTGATGTGTTTCCTGATGAACTGCCAGGATTGCCGCCTGATCGAGAAATTGAGTTCGAGATTGAACTGTTACCAGGAACACAGCCGATGTCCACACCGCCCTATAGAATGGCTCCGGAAGAGTTGACGGAGCTACACGCTCAATTACAGGAGTTACTTGATAAGGGTTTTATCAGACCCAGTTTTTCACCATGGGGTGCTCCGGTGTTATTCGTGAAGAAGAAAGATGGAACTTTAAGATTGTGTATCGATTACCGGAAGTTGAATAAGGTAACGGTCCGCAATCAGTATCCACTTCCAAGGATCGATGATCTGTTTGATCAACTGCAGGGTGCTAAGAGGTTTTCAAAAATCGATTTGCGATCAGGGTATCATCAGTTGAAGATTAGAAATGAAGATGTACCCAAGACTGCTTTTCGAACCCGATACGGCCATTATGAATTTCTAGTTATGTCATTCGGTCTAACTAATGCACCAGCAGCTTTTATGGACCTGATGAACCGGGTTTTCAAGCCATTTCTAGACCGGTTTGTCATTGTATTTATAGATGACATTCTAATCTATTCCAAAAATGCGGAGGAGCACGCAACCCACTTGAAACTGGCATTACAAAAGCTAAGAGATTGTATGCTAAGTTTTCAAAGTGTGAATTTTGGCTTGACAGAGTGGCATTCCTTGGTCACGTGGTATCTTCAGAGGGAATCCATGTTGACCCAAGCAAAGTAGAAGCAGTGAAGAATTGGTCCCAACCAACCTCAGTCACAGAGATTCGTAGTTTCTTAGGTTTGGCTGGGTATTACAGGAGGTTTGTGCAGGATTTTTCGAAGATTGCTGCACCTCTTACAAAGTTGACTCAAAAAGGGGTAAAGTTTGAGTGGAGTAACAAGTGTGAAGAAAGTTTCCAGAAATTGAAGGAAAGTCTCACCACAGCACCTGTGTTAGCACTTCCTGAAGGCACTGGAGGATATGTGGTTTACTGTGATGCTTCGCGAATCGGGTTAGGGTGCGTTCTTATGCAACATGGGAGAGTAATTGCTTATGCATCTAGGCAACTCCGGAAGCATGAGAAGAATTACCCGACTCACGATCTTGAAATGGCAGCGGTGGTGTTTGCCTTGAAGATTTGGAGACACTACCTTTATGGTGAATCGTGTGAGATATACACAGACCACAAAAGCCTCAAGTACATTTTTAAACAGAAAGACTTGAATCTGAGACAACGCAGGTGGATGGAGTTGATAAAAGATTATGACTGTACGATTCTTTACCATCCTGGTAAAGCAAATGTTGTAGCAGATGCCTTGAGCCGAAAGTCAATGGGTAGCTTAGCCCATATCAGTGAAGTACGAAGACCGTTGATTCGGGAAATACATGAGCTGGAACAGTTTGGAACTCAGTTTGAAATTGGAAATTCCAACTTGTTTCTAGCCCATATCCAAGCTAAGTCGTCTCTAATTGAAGAAGTTAAATCCAAGCAAGAGCAAGACGCCGACCTCAAGCAGATCAAAGATACAGTGGTTAAAGGGGAGAAGGACGACGTCCGATTCTCTATAGATGAAAATGGCATACTCCGGTTGGAAGGACGACTGTGTGTACCTATGGTAGATGGGTTGAAAGAAAAGATCCTTGATGAGGCACACAAGACAGCGTACACAATCCATCCGGGTAGTAACAAGATGTATCAGGATCTTAGGGAGTTATACTGGTGGAAGGGTATGAAGAGAGATGTGGCAGACTATGTATCTAGATGTTTAGTGTGTCAGCAAGTTAAGGCTGAACACCAAAAGCCCGCCGGAACACTTCAAAAGATAGAAATTCCTGAATGGAAGTGGGAAAGGATTACTATGGATTTTGTGTCGGGATTGCCGCGATCGCAGAGGGGTTTCGACTCAGTTTGGGTAATAGTTGATCGGATGACCAAGTCCGCTCATTTCCTGCCAGTTAAGACTACTTACGGAGTGGGTCAGTATGCCCAGTTATATCTATCAGAGATAGTGAGGTTACACGGAGTGCCGGTGTCGATTATCTCTGACAGGGGGCCACAGTTTACCTCTCGATTCTGGAGGGCATTGCAGGAGGCATTGGGGACGAGGGTTGATCTGAGTACAGCATTTCATCCCCAGACTGATGGGCAATCTGAGAGGACTATTCAGGTTTTAGAGGACATGCTAAGAGCATGTGTTATGGATTTCGGCGGAAGTTGGGAAAAGTATCTACCATTAGCAAAGTTTGCCTACAATAACAGTTACCAGTCCAGTATACAGATGGCACCTTTCGAAGCTTTATATGGTCGAAGGTGTAGATCCCCGATTGGGAGGCCAAGTTAGTTGGTCCAGAACTTGTTCAGGAAGCGTTGGACAAGGTAAAGGTAATTAGAGAAAAGCTTGTGACGGCTCAGAGTAGGCAGAAGTCATATGCCGACAATCGGAGAAGAGAATTAGAATTCGCTGTAGGTGAGCAAGTCTTTTTGAAAATTTCACCAATGAGAGGCGTGATGAGGTTTGGCAAGAAAGGCAAGCTAAGTCCAAGATATATCGGACCGTTTGAGATACTTGAACGTGTGGGAAATGTTGCCTACCGTCTTCAGTTGCCGGCAGAACTAGAAGGAGTTCATCCGGTGTTTCATGTATCAATGCTTCGCAAGTACTTGCCAGATCCGTCTCATGTAATCCAACCCCAGGAAGTACAACTAACCGAAGATTTGACGTATGAGGAGATACCAGTGGAAATCTTAGATCGTCAATTGAAGAAGTTGAGATCGAAAGAAATACCATTGGTGAAAGTTCTGTGGAGAAATCACTCGACCGAGGAAGCTACGTGGGAAGTTGAGGCTGATATGCGCAGAACGTATCCTCATCTATTTGAAAACTAAGGTTAGTGTGTGGTTGAAATTCGGGGACCGAATTTCTTAAGGGGGGAAGATTGTAATACCCGGAAATTTTCCAATCAACGTTAAGGTCCTAATTTAATTTTTTATTTTAATTTGGAAGAAAAAGGAGAAAATTTTAAATAAATGAAATTTTTATTTGGACCAAAAAAAAAATTAGGACCTAACGGGAAATATTGGGTGTAAGTCTATTGACCCCGAAGTTAATTTTAACAAAAAAAAATAATATACATTAAATATATATATAAATATATATATACAAAATATTTTTTTAAAAAAATATATATATATATATATATATACATATGTGGCTGGAAGGGGGGGTCACACACGTGACCCCCTTATAATTAAAATTGGTCCTCATTGCTTTACTCCAGAGAGCAAAAATCGACGTGCTGAAGCAGAGAAAGCAAGCAGAAAAATTGAGGACCAAAACGCTAAGGGCAGCGGGAAGAGGGGACGGACGGGAAAATGCACGGGGAAGGGAGCTCGCGTGGAGGGTGGCCGGACGTGCAAGCCGGTGCCGGAGTACGCCGTGCTGTCGTCTGTTGTGCTAGAGAGAGAGAGCTCGGTTAGGGAGAGAAAACAAACGGGAATAGTGTTTTTCGCCAGAATCTTCGCCGGAATCCGCCGTTTCGAAGTCGAGGAAGGTGACCGGGAGTTCTTTCTACCCCATTCCATCATCCTATCCGATTGAATCGAGGTAAAAAGTCCCGAATCCCTCAAACCCCAAATTTATCTATTTTAGGGATTTTTGGAAAATTCCTAATTGGTATGAATAAATTGCTTTGGGTCCTAATTTGAAGCTATTGGGTTGTTTAGAAGTACTTGGAAGTATATTTGTTGGAAAATTGATGAGGGAAGCTACCCAACTTGAAAACCATAGAGCAATGGAATGTAAAGTGAGGCAAAGTGTAGTATAAACTGAATTGGGATTGATTGGTGTGTTGGATTAGTGTTATAGAATGGTAGGGAGTGTGGAATATGCGAGGGATTAACGCCCGAGTAATTCCGTCTCAAACGGAAACTAATTCGGTAATAAAAGAGACATTTCTCAATCCAATCTAGAATGTGGAGCTAAATTATGGGTTAGAAGTTTCGGATAGACCGTAATGGACACCAGAATTAATTTAAATAGTAAAATGTCTTTATTTGGTAAAAATCCCAATTTTTAAAGGATATCCGGCCACATGTGTTGTATGTGAATATAAGTTGAAAGGTTGGTTTGGAAATTGACAACCATTGATAATTTGAGGCCATGACTAACATAGGCCATAAATTAGACATTAGGTTGTGGAAAATTACATACGGACACTGGTAGGTGAAAACGGATAAATTGGAGATTTATAACTTGAAACTAGTTATAAAAGAAATAATGTGAATTAGACATAAATAGAAATATGCTAAATATCCCGAACACTAGTTAATGGATTTCTAAGTTAATTAACTAGCCGTGGGGTTAAATTGGGAAGGATGTGAACGTTAATTTGACGTGTACAAATCAATGGCTGAATTCAAGTGTCTAAAGTTATTGAATGTGTATGATTAGGTAACCACGAATTGTCTGGAGCAGGAGTGACTCCAGGACCAGAAACAGGAAGCCGTCCAGGTGAGGGGTTTCCCATCCTTGCCCTACAGGGTTGAATGAGGATGTGAATACGTGGTTTGCTTACTTGCTTGTTTGTAAGAATTGTTAGGTAATAACATGCTATTGTTGTTCCTAAACTGTTAATTGTGAAAATATTTGTATATATGTGATTGATTTAAGTTGAAGTGGTACTGGAGGGTAACCATGTGATGACATGGGATACGCCAAGCAGTACAAGTAAAAAGGGGTAGGATATTGATTTCGTTCAATTTTTGGTTTGTCCTAATAATTAGAAACCCACTAAGGAAATGAAATTGACTTATTTATACACGTCGACGTGATTTGTGGTAAACGAACTTAGGAAATACCTTAGAGCTAGGTTATTATCTAATCAAGGGTTAGATACTAAGCAAAGAGTAGAAAATCTCATAATTGATTAGAAATTCTTAGTGGAGTTCACACTGCTGAGGTAAAGACACTTTAGAATAGAAATGGGTAGTCCGTGTTGCAAACCCCACTGAAAGTAAGAGAGTGAAATATGACGTCAGACATTTGCCCGTTGTGGCTATGGCCCTAGCCTGGCACTAGGGTGGTGCATTACATATTCATGGTTGCCCGTTGTGGCTATTGCCCTAGCTTGGCACTAGGGTGGCGCATTACATATTCATGTTTGCCCGTTGTGGCTATTGCCCTAGCTTGGCACTAGGGTGGCGCATTACATATTCATGTTTGCCCGTTGTGGCTATTGCCCTAGCTTGGCACTAGGGTGGCGCATTACATATTCATGTTTGCCCGTTGTGGCTATTGCCCTAGCTTGGCACTAGGGTGGCGCATTACATATTCATGTTTGCCCGTTGTGGCTATTGCCCTAGCTTGGCACTAGGGTGGTGCATTACATATTCATGGTTGCCCGTTGTGGCTATTGCCCTAGCTTGGCACTAGGGTGGTGCATTACATCTTCATGGTTGCCCGTCGTGGCTATTGCCCTAGCCTGGCACTAGGGTGGTGCATAGCATTTAAAGGATTTGCCGTTGAGGCTATTGCCCTAGCGTGGCACTAGGGTCGATTGTATGATTTATAGTTTTTAATATGAAATGTTTCATGTTATTGGTTGCTTATGAGTAGCATGTTTGAGAAGCATGATTCCTAGGTTTATCTGTGACGTAACGTTATATTAATGTTGCCTGATCATTATATAACATCTGACAAACTGGTATTTCGTGCGCATGTGGTTGTGAGTGGTTCCCTTTCCCCAGCTGTAGTGGTACCCGCCGCTACGCCGAGGATGGGAAGCTTCTCACTGAGTCTGTTGGACTCACACCCTCTGTTTAAATGTTACAGATACAGGAATCGGGCAGGCTTCGACGTCCGGACAGTGATACGGACATCTATCCACTTGCACCGCATTTGTTCGCGTGGGTGGACATCTTTTGATTATTCAGCCTTCATTATTTTGAGTTGTATATATTCTAAAGTTGTAAAGGCGATGTAAATATTTGCAGCTTTTGAATTATGCTATATCTAGACATGTCGGCTTCACATGTGCTTACTGATAGGATTCTGGGTGTTGGGAAAGTCTTGATATACTTATATATATATATTTGCGTATGTGAATAGGATAGGTCACACATAATGGTGTGTGATCAATATGTATATGCTATATATATATGTGTGACTTGGTATATGATGGATGAAAAATATAAATACCTGCATGTGAATAGGATAGATTACACGTATTGAGGCGTGTAATCACTATGTATACTTAACTGTGAGTGTGGGTGTACATGCGTGAATATGACAGGTTATATATATTGTGTGTGAATAGGATAGATCATTCCCTTGGGGTTTGATCACTATGTATATATATATTTACGTGTGATTGTCCTGAGTGTATGAGTGCATATATATACATGAAATGGGCTGAAGCGGCATTGAGCGCCGTGGATTGCAGGTTATCTAGGCCACAAATGATGGTGTGACCACTATATACACTATGTGAATATTGAGTGTTGATTGTATATAAGGGTAGATAATTTATGATTATGGATAAGGCTTACGGGTTTAGAGGCTAAATTCTATTCCCGTGCCGATCACGGATACCTGGAATCGGGGTCGTGACACCCATAATGCTCCATGGACCTCCGTTTAAAACCCTCCTTGCTAACTCTTCACTTTCGAAGGAGAATAGGAATGAGTTCACCCCCAAGTCCATTATTGTAAGTCCTGCTAGTTCACCCCAAGCTTTCGTCATTACGTTCTTCACCAGCTTCTTGTTAAACAATTTTCCTGATAGGATAGTGCCCACGACTTGATGATCTGCTCCTCTCTTGGCAACTATCTCCTCCGCTTCTAGCTCTAGAACTTCGCCTTCAACCAGCTTTCCTTTATCCATAGTACTAATAGACAAAAACTACTGGAAATAGAGCACACTCCTCAAAGATGATTTTCTAAAAGGGAATGAAAGATAAACTCAGATAAACCCTAAAGGCAAAAAGCTCTCCTTATGAGAGAAAAGGCTCTCCTTACGAGAGAATTCATTTAAGAGTACATTCTAGGATCCAATTAGATTGACTGGACGATGAGAAAATGATCACCTACCTCTACGGCCCATTTTTTTATGACACATCTCACTTCACTTTTTTCTTTTCTTTGCCAATGTTTCTTTTTTCTGAAGAAAAATAAGCATTTTTAACCAATTCTTTCTAATATCACGCTTTTTAAGTCTTTTTGGCCAATCACTATTTAAGTTTAAAATATGGGTGGGAGATCATGGCAAGAGAAGAAAACGTCTCATGAAAACTTTAAACCATACTATTGAAACCCGGACCGACCCGGACGGTCGGACCGGTGTACCGTTGACCTGGAGTCAAAATCGGTCCGGGTCACTTCAAAGGACCGGAATTACATTGACTCGTTAGTGACCCAGGTTGACCCGGACGAGTCATTGAGACCCGGTGACCCGGTACAACCCGGGACCCGGTGCAATTTTAAAAAAAAAAACATTTTTTTGTGCCTCAAATATAGTCGTTTAAGTTTAGGGTCAGTTCATGTATTATATAGTAAACACAAAGGAATTTATGGGAGCCTTATTAACAGGGATTTGGACAGAGAAAGTAGTGTTATTAAGGATGCTGATACTTTATAAACTGATCAATGTGCCGCTTAAGCAAATTGCATATAATTTGTTGGAGACCCAAGTATATTGGGATACTGAGATATTTGTATCAACTGCATTATTGCAATGTGAATGTAATACCTATTTTATGATCCTTTTAATTAATAATAAATTTTCCAAGTTACAATTCTTAATTCAAAAGATACAACAATATGTATTTAGCGTAATCTTAATATTATTTATTTATTACATAACTAAATTTGGATAAGCTAGTTGATGATGAGGAGGAGGAAGAAGAGTTGACATTGAAGCCGATAGACCACTAGTTGAAGACCATAGATCATTAGTTAATACTTTTGGTATCCCTTTTAATCAACTAAAGACAAAAAATTATTTATCAATTATGATAATTGTCTGGTTTAATTTCTATGTATTAGTGTGAAGTGTGGCTATTTAGTTTTGTTACAATCTCAAGTATGAATGTATTTGGTTGCTTGAATGGATTCGACTAATCATAAAATACGATGATTGTTTTTTTTTAAAAATTTTAAGTATTAACTTATGCATTAATATATTTCAATATATATATATATATATATATATACACATTTTACCAGGCCAACCGGTCGGACCAGTGACTCGGCAGTTGGACCAGTGACCCGAGCCTTTCACCAGGTCAATGACCGGTCCGGGTCCAATGACTATGCTTTAAACTCTGAGAGCAGATTCGGTGCTGGACAGCATTTTTTTTCATAATTTCTTTCTTTATCTCTTTCATCCCTTTCTTCTCTTCTCATTTGTGCATTCCTAACCAACGTAACTTATTCGTTTAAAGTGAACTAATCCATTTACGAGCGTGTTTTTTTTTTGTCAAAAAAACCCACTCTAGTAAATTTATCTTGGCCGACAAACACTAGTTTTTCTTTTAACAGGCTTGATATCCGGCCCAATCGTACGCCCACGAAGTAGCCCAATAGGTTTTTATTAGGATTTTCAGGAATTGCATCCGGCCCAATAAAGCCCACAAGAAACTAGAAAGAGGGAGCCGCTGAGCCAAGAAGCAGAAGGAGGAAGAGGAATTGAAGTAGGAGGAGGATGCATATTTGTTTGTACTGTAGTATTTGATAGACAGAAGAGGAAGAGAGAACAGAAGAATGGGGACAAAGAGAAGCCAGAATCCAAGTAAAGAAGTCATGGAAAAGAAGACTAAGAAGAAAGATGCTCTGAACGGTGAGAGCAATAAAGGCACTATTTTTGCCTCTTGCTCTTTCTCCAGCCTAGGACTTCACCCTACCTTATGCGACGAGCTCCGAGGTATTCCTCTTTATCTCTGTGCTTTTGAATTTTACTGCCACATCTCAGGAAAATTTTGTATGAAAGTAAACCCAATTTTTGGTTCTGGAAATTGCTGAACTTTGGATATTTTTCTTGATATTTTGGAATTGTTTGTTCTTTTATTTGCATATTAGAAGTTCAATAGTTTTAGAGAGTGAAAAGCTTGCTTGAATTTTATTTACAGAAAGGATGGGATATGAAGTTCCAACCTTAGTACAAGCTCAAGCCATTCCGGTTATTCTCGCAGGACGTCATGTGTATCCTTCCCTTTAAATTTTCTACTCTTTCTCTTTTCTAAATTTGCTTACTTTGCATTTGATGCTTCAGTGTAAAACTGTAAATTTGTTTTCTTTAATAAGAAATCGTAGACTCGTTAATGCTGCCACGGGCACCGGGAAGACTATTGCATACTTGGCTCCAATTATTCATCATCTGCAGAATTATGATAATAGAATCCAGCGTTCTGATGGAACATATGGTGCGTTTTTTTTTTATAAATTTTTTTTTAAAATGATATGTCCATTTTACAATTCCAGTTTTTACACCGTTTTCACCTATTTGTTCAACTTTGCACTTTTATGTTCATAATACATACACATGTCATTCAGAATTTGTGAGCTTTTCTTCTCTTGCCAGGTTGTAAATTACGTGCCGCTTACTCTCAATAATGTTATGCTACGTCATAATTTAGTTACGATATTGAGATTAATACTTTCAATAATTCATTTAATGTTACTCTGCTCTGCTCACTCAATTTTTATTCCATTGCAAGTCTAGTCAAGTATTTGTGTCAAGCTCAAGGCCATTGGCTGTATCTTAATATTATAGAGAAAATGAGATGTGAAGTTTTTAAATAGAATTTTTCAGCCTGCATTTTATTTCCATGTTAAAAGTAGAATAACTCATCAACTTTACTTGTGCTAGTCATCAAAAGCTTGTTCCATATGAACTACAGAATTAATTGATTTATTGGCAACAGCGTTGGTTCTTGTACCAACGCGTGAGCTATGCCTGCAGGTTTATGAAATTCTTCAAAAGTTATTGCATCGATTTCACTGGATTGTACCTGGATATGTAATGGGTGGTGAAAAAAGGTCAAAGGAAAAAGCCAGGCTGCGTAAAGGTAAAAATCATGTGCATTCATTACCAACCCATCCTTGAATGACACCCTTAAATTCTTGTCTTTTTAGCTTATTCAATTTTGATGATAATGTGTTCATGATGCAGTATCAATCTCATCTGTGTAGGTATTAAAGTTTGAAATCAATAATCAGATGCCAAATTTATTCTGTTTGTAGATTTATGTATCTCTTTTTCTCTTTTCTTTTCTATATTACAATTTGTGTATTGGACAACTAACCCAGGAAAACGGATAAATCTAAATGTCTAGGAAAATTGGTGGAATGAAAATTTGAAAGAAAATAAAAATGGAATCTATCTATTACTGAAAAACCACATCATAATAACATGTCTGAGGAGTCCTTTTCAGATGAAACACAAACTTGTATCATACTTAAGCAAACTTTATAACCTTTTTTCCTATTTTAGGCATGTCAATTATTGTAGCAACTCCTGGGCGCCTCTTGGATCACTTGAAGAATACATCATCATTCTTGTACACCAATTTGTGCTGGATAATCTTTGATGAAGCTGATCGGTATGGCTTTTAATCTCTGACTACAATAGTAGGTACCATGCGTTGTTATAATGAATCTGGTACTAATTGCAGATTGTTTTCTATTTATTGTCAATTGTCATAATTTGTTAGCTTAATGCCTGCTTTTTGACAGGATTCTAGAATTAGGATTTGGAAAAGAAATAAAGGAAATACTAGATCATATAGGTACCACAAACCAAGAGAATGCAGTTCCGAGACAGAATTTGCTCTTATCAGCTACTTTAAATGAAAAGGTTAATCATCTTGCTAAAATCAGTCTAGAGGATCCTGTGATGATTGGTCTTGATGGCAAAAGAACAGAACCAATTTCAAAAATTGAGAGTCTTGGCTCGTCAGATTCTGATGAGGACAATGAATACAATGAAGAGAAGAATCATAGTAAAATCCTGGACTCGCAAATTGGAGATTATAATGTCCCCACACAATTGATTCAGAGATATGTTAAAGGTATGCTGTAATCAGAAGTTTTTTGTACGGGGAATTTCCTTAAGTTAATGAAGTATGTTAAGGTCTTAATTGGTTTATTATGTAGTACCTTGTGGAGCGCGTCTTGCTGTGCTTCTTTCCATTCTGAAGTATCTTTCTGAAAGGGAAGCTTCACAAAAGGTAAGTCTTAATCTTCAGCTCTCTTTAAAGTTTAAACCACACATTTTCTCTATATCTTTTACCAGGTCTTCATATCCTTGGTTTGGAATTTGTGTTTTGTATCTCTACAAATACATCTCATTCCATGATGTTTGCAACAACTGTGTATTAATATGGGTTCAATCGATATATCTGCTATAAAATTGTCTAGATAAAGACAGAAAATCTTGTGGAAATGGCATTTCAATAAATTACCAAAAAACAAAAACCATATTATTTTGTATGCTTGAACTAACATTCAGACTAAGGAATTAGAACTTCTGTCCTTTGCCTTGTTTATTGAAGCATATGCTTTTGCTACTATTGGCTACATAATTCACTTGCTCATTTCACAGATTGTGGTCTTCTTTTCAACATGCGATGCAGTGGATTTTCACTTTTCACTGCTAAGTGAATTCCAATTTTCATCCTATCCACAATCAGAAACAGACGTTAGACAGATGTTTATGGGATGCAAAATGTTCCGTTTGCATGGAAACATGGATCAGGAGGATCGGAGGAAAACTTTTCAGACTTTTAAGACAGAAAAATCAGCCCTACTGTTTTCCACTGATGTAGCTGCTAGAGGCTTGGATTTTCCAAAAGTTAGATGTATTATACAATATGATTCTCCCGGGGAAGCTACTGAATATGTGCATAGGTATCTACCTGTCCTTCCATTTTGGGATCTGTCATGTTCTTCCATTTTTCCGATTTTTTTTTTTTTTTTTGGGTTGGGGGGGGGGGGGGGGAGGTGGAGGTTTCTTTTCAGTAGTCTTGCTTGATAAAAAAAATTTTATATCAGTAAGGAATAATTGATTTAGATTTACCTGTTGAAAGTATGAGGTGTGAATTTGACCAAAATATCTTATTGATTAGGATGCTGCTTCTACTTAATTCTCCATTATTGGGTGATTATACTATTCCAAGAGTATAATCAACGAAGTGGCTTAAGACTACCTAATCTTTTGGTCTATCTTGATGCAGAGTTGGAAGAACTGCTAGGCTGGGTGAAAGAGGAGAGTCATTGTTATTTCTGCAGCCAGTTGAAATAGACTATTTACAGGACTTGGCAAAACATGGTGTATCACTAACAGAGTATCCTCTCCTCAAAGTGTTGGATAGTTTTCCATTACGTGGCCAAAAGAACGACATCAAGAAGTTTGTTGCCATAGACTTACATCCCTGGGTGGTTTGTCTCCAGAAGGCACTTGAAGCCTTCATCATGTCTAAGGTGATCATTATCATTTTTCTTATATAACTCCTGATATTACTGCTAGGATGTTCAACATAACTCCTGATATAACTGCTGAATTATTTTTCATCATCTGGATAAAGGGAATATTAGCTTTATTGAATAATTGTCTTCAGTTATATTGAATGATTTGTTCCATATGAACTTGTTTATCACAATTTCCTTTTTATAGTATTCCTTAGCTGTATTTGTGCACCTTAAACTAATATCTGCTAGTACTTCTCAGCCGAAGATAGATAAACTTGCCAAGGGGGGATTTTGCTCTTGGGTACGAGCCTACACAGCCCATCGTGGCGAATTGAAAAGGATATTTATGATCAAGAAACTTCACTTGGGGCATGTAGCAAAAAGCTTTGCACTGAAACAGCAGCCTTCGTTAGTTGGAAAATCGTACCAGAAGCAGCAAGTCAAAAGGAAGAGATTTCAGAAGCAAAGTGGTGTGTCAAAAAAGAGGAGAAAGATTACCAATGTGACATAATGCAAACCATGAAATGGTTAGGTTGGAGATAATGGTTGCTCAATTTTGTTTATTGAAGTCATTGATGATCACAAATGGTGAATCTGGATGTGTGCTGCGAGTCCAGATTTTTCCTCCTGTTCATCTCACATGCAATCATACCTCATGGAAGATACTGAGTTTATCCCAAGTATTGCAGTGTATGAACTACGAAGCACCAGTACTTAAAGATCACATGCACAGTATCTTCTACAGATCCAAGTGAAGCTTATATTTAATCTTTCTTACAATGTTTATATTGTGTAATTTACCGTATCAGTACTTCTTAGATCACTACAGTAGCACAGATACCTCCCCAAATAACATTACATGGACTATGCTTATACTCACACTAGAATGATAATTTCATATATGATTAGAATTTTATTTATTTATATTCAAGTTTCAGACTGGATTTCTGACATTTATGAGTGAAATTCACAGTTTCAATGAAAGTAGAACGTGCACCCAAAAAACAAGGGCTTTGTAGCTTCATTTGTCGGTCAAGCTAGTCTGAAGACATAATACATACAATAAGGCCATAATGATAACAATAATATATAATTTCAGAGAGTGAAAAGTGAAAATAGTTTGCATGGGAAGTGATGGTCAGGTGGAGGAAGGAACAAGTGAGATTTACATTTACAGCTTAGAAAATAAAGGGCTGGCAAAAATGAGACAAAGCCTGACCTATTTAGCATCCCTAAAACCCTATACCTTAAAAGCAGGTGCCCCACAGCCACAGCCACAATGATAGATCATAGATATCCTTGGTTTTAACTCTCTCTAACCATGTCTCAACTCAATGTCTTCCTTCAACCCCCTACGAAACAGCCTAGAAGACCTAGGAAAGATACTAGAGAGATGCAATTTAATAGACTCAATCATCACTATTAACTGCTCATCCTATCTGAACTAA
The DNA here is from genome assembly GCA_014851425.1 of Senna tora. Taxonomy (NCBI): domain Eukaryota; kingdom Viridiplantae; phylum Streptophyta; class Magnoliopsida; order Fabales; family Fabaceae; genus Senna; species Senna tora. The sequence continues at coordinate 4,294,942 of CM026262.1, read as the reverse complement.
CTATATAATTGAAGCTGTTCTTCAAAAACTAATTCCTTGTCTCCCTTCACCATATGTTCCTTTTCTCCTTTGGAAAATGGAAACTATCTCCATTTCAATCTTACCCAAACATTTAGCTTATTAACCTTGGACAAAGTTTAATACCATAATATTCACTGTCTAAACTTAGAGTTGAATCTCAAGGCTACTTCTAATACTCCAACTAGCATACATGTTTCTCACATATACTTGATGATTTCACAAGAGTCGTTTGATCAACTAGGGAATATTTGGAAAGGAAGGAAAGTATAGAAATTAATAATCTACAGCAAAAAGAGTACAAGTACATTACATATACGATATTTTATCAAAATGTATTATTTTTGGTATGTCATCTCGATTTTTTTTAGAAAAGAAAATATTAATGAATGCACTATGGAGGGTCAAAATCAAATAGGATGAAAATGAAATATAAGGGAATAAGAGGGAAGACAATCATAGTCATCTATATATATATGGCTTTAGAGTTTTTGGTGTCACACAAGCAAAGTGTGACACTAAAAAAATAACTTCCCGCTCAACTTCCCAATAAATAACCAAGTATGATAGGCGATTACTAAAAAAATGAAAAAGTGCATAATTTCTCTTTTTTTTATTTTTTCTATTTTAAATTATGATAAAAATTCTATTTTAAAATTTTAAAATTATCAAATATTTAATTTTTAATGATTTTAAAATATAATAATTATTTATATTATATTTTTAAAAAATTTAAGAATAAATTACATGTATGCACGTAGGTGCATGCGAAGCCTCTAGTATCATATATACACGTTTAAGAATGGGAGAAACGTATATAAGCAAAAGCATGAGGAATCCATACCTCCACGTCATCTGATTTGACGATCTCACGGTTGGATTATCAGATGGGTCCACTCTATTGGACCAAACCTTAGGCCCATCAAGGCCCACTCCACGACCTCGTTGTCGGACAACCCTACTTTCTTCAATTCCATTCATGTCCCACTTCCCTTTTTTGATGCTGACTTTGCCTTCTCATATCTGATTCTTGTTTATTTTTCATTGGAACTGCAGACGCCACCTAAAGTCCTAAAGTACCAACTGGCAATACCTAAATTTTCTTTTTAATGAGAATTTTCTTATTTATTAATAATTTGGCAAAACTTTATGATGCTAAAGGTGTCCAGAGGTGGAATCTAGAGAATGGAAGAAAAAGATATACACTTCTGATGATTACTACTTTGGCATGCTCATGTAATCATTGATTATCCGCTTTAATTTAAAGTAAATGAACCATTAGAATCTTAATACTAGACTTGACACTGTATACTACTTTGTTATCATTTTGTTAAATAAACTTTTTTTCCTCGATTTATCATTGTCTTTTTGACTATTTTTCTAAAAATGTCTTATATTCTAATTTGAAGGAAGAATGTCAAATTGATAAAGTGAATATAACTAATTAATAATGATTATATTCATGATGTTCCACATAATTGCTGATGATTTAGGGCTGTTTTCATTGGGAAATACAATATTTTGTCAGTTAACAAATAAAGCAGACATGAATTAATGCTATATTTAACAGTATTAAGTAAATCTTTTAATAGACATATTATGACAGAAAAGGATTGATCTTTTTTTAATTGGAAGACACAACCTTAATTTCTAATTAAAGGAACAAAAGAAATGCCAATTACTTGTTTGAAATAAATCATAAATAACCAAGTTTGGTTGGTCTAGTGGTTAGCTCACTAGGTCGCTTAAGCACGTGTTGGGGGTTCGAATCCCACCTTGTGTATGCAGCAACCAATTGACCAGCGGCAAACTCTTAAATGGAACTCAAATTCACGGAGGATTAGTTCTTAGCCTATCAGACTGGGGGATACCTTGGAGAAAGATAAATAAATAAATCATAAATTTAATTGATATTATTTAAAATAAATGAAAACGTACTTCCAATAATGATTTGTTTGAAATGATTGGGGTTTGAATTTAGGTGTAAGTTCATTGGTTGCTATAAATTAAATTTATATATGGTTGATATGAATTAATATGGACATAGTCCGAAAGGTTGTTATAGTGGTTGTCAATGTGAAAGCTAAGGTAGTGAAAAGCATATTTCATCATATATATATATATATATATATGTATGTATGAGTTAGGGTTTGGGGTCTCGTTTTCTAATAATACAATGCACATACACAGTACGACTGACTATTACTAGACTGTGTGCAACATATGAACGTGAAGCAATGAATAAGAAGTGTGGCCAAGTACATACTTGATCCTCCTATTATAATTCAATTATTATGCTTTGATGCCACATTCCACCTAATTAATTAACCCGACGTGCCCCAATTATAATATAGAGAGAGAGAGAGAGTCAACCTCCATCGTAATGTATTCTAAACAGTAATTAATTAAAAAAATTGTTACAATCAAAATCTTATCATTACCCATACGGGATTGATGCATGTAGATTTTTGAATCCACATAAATTTTTTTTTTTTAGATTTTTGAACTAAATGTTAAGTATAGGTTGTAATCTTTTAAAATTTTAAAATTAATACTCACACATAGGGGTGTTCGGCGGGCGGTTTGAGTGGTTTTTAGTAAAAATTTAGTGCATATATCGGTTTAAGTTGATAGCGTCAAACCAAACCAAATCAAACCATAAACGAGCGGTTTTGAGCAGTTCGGTTTAGCGGTTTAGGACTTTTATATCATCAAATTTACATATCTAAGTTTATTAATAAAAAATATAATTTTATTCAATATAAATAATAAAAAATATAGTAATATTTCATTTACTTACAATATACAATCAACTTAGTTCTAAAATTAAATTTTTAGATTGACTAAATATAATCTAACATTCTAAAAACAAATTTTAAACTTTATTATTTAGAAATTTTAACATAATTTGTGCATATATATACATGTATGTGTATGCGGTTTGGTTCGGTTTTTCGACATATCAAATCGAACCAAACCAAACATTGATCGGTTTTGTTCGGTTTGTGCTAATTCGGTTTGGTTTGGTTCAAGTGCGGCGGTTTTGTTCGGTTATGAACACCCCTACTCACACATAATACATTACATTAATATTACATGAGAAGTACAACAATGGGTCGGAAAACAAAACCAACAATTAAATAATAATAATATCTAAAATTAAATAAAATAACAAGTGAAAATGTATTTTTGTCATGTTGCATTTGTGTTAAATTTAGAGGTGACAATATTTAGAACCACATTTAAGAAAAATTCAAAATAATTAAGTAGTTAAAAAAAATTAAATGAGCCAACCTCCTAAATAGTTAAGTTATAAAGTAAGTTATTATTGGCTGGTTTATAAATGAAAGTAAACTCCCCAATTCTATAATGATAAAGCTCCTGCTTCCATTATCTCTTCTATAATTGAGAGGTCATTTAATGAATAAGTAAATATTACAATTGTCCTTTTATCCTCAGTAGAGGGTAGGGAGGAAATTAGAGATTTATAAAGAACATGACTCTAATTGTGATATTAACAAATCGATATATCAAACCTCTCTCGTCTCTCTGATCTGTTTCTATCCTTATTTTATCATAGTTTGAAAATGATTTGTATTAAAAAATTTACTCTCCAAAGTAGAGAGTAGAGAGGTAGAGTTAAGGCAGTAGAAAAGGTTGGTAGATAAAGATGGAAATATGGTGAGCCAATGATGGCCTGAAACATGACAGGGAAAGGCGTGCAATAATTTATGTATTCCAAAGAAAAGAAAAGGATCGGACCTAAGTCTCACATTAATTTATAACTCAGCCAGCAATTATCGTAACCACAACCACAAAGTGAATCTCAATGATAGCATATGCCATAGCTATATATACACATGAAAACCAAACAAGCTGCATTATTCTTCTTCTATATATTACTATTACCCTATTATATTGTCTTTGTCGGTGTTACAATTATCAATTTCTTTATTTATTTTCAGCTTCTTATTGTTTAAGATTAAAACAGCTCAGTTTATGTGTGGCTGTTGAGAATTTTCAAGAAGAGAAACGTGGGGCTGTGTCAGATACAGGGGACACAAATAGAGGACATGTTACGTCCTTCTAAGCCCATAAATTATTGTGTGTAAAAATTTATTCCATAAACAAATTATCCATCCAATTATATACATTCATATATTAAATTTTTTTAAAAAAAAATTATTGGGTTAATTTCAAATAATGAAATATAATTAATTAATTAATCTTTCAAAAGAGATGAAAACAAGGTAATTTAAACGTCTTTCAGATCGATAATATGGTAAACTAATTTTCGGAAAATAATTGTGTTAATGAAAAATGCAATTTGAAAAGACTAGAGAATTTGGTCCATGTGAGAAGAAATTTAAAAATAGTAGTGTAGGGAGAAACAGTTAGAAGTGGCGTGAATCTTGGAAATTGCTGGCTTGTGAGGGCTCCATGGGTGGATTTGTACTCCAAATTCACTGTACATTTTTGGGAACTTGCATGGTCGCAGAGATGGCCATGTTATGTTGTAATATAATTGTTACCACAATTTCTTATATATATATACTGTCTGTTCAGAAATAGCCATTGTCAGCCTCCAATTTCCCCATCTTCTTCTGCTTCCACCAATTATATATCTATTAATATTATTCCATTCCTTGTTATTCTAAAACTTGGGTGAGTTTTTCATTCATTCATTGGTCCCTTCACTGCGATATATATGGCAACCCCTGTTTCATTCATTTTCAATCATTTATTAATATGACTTGGGAGAAGTTGCTGCTACGTACGTATGTGATCCTCTCTTCCGATCCATACATGGTATATATATATATATTTATTACATAAATTAGCGCGTATATAATTTATTATAAAATACAAAAGCCTAGAAAGAAGAAAAGGCAGGAAGTTGATGTGCATGTAGTTCCAAATTAAACCAAGTGCTATATATATATATATACAGTCCAATGGTAGCTTTCTTAAGAAAATGTTGTTTTGTGTTGAAAAATAAATAGTAAAACAAAGTAAGGTGTACGGGAGAGATCAAAACAAATTAAATAGACATGTAGTGGATGTGTATATATAAGAAAAGTGTCTATTTTTAGAGTGCTTTTATAAATTATAAAACACGACAGGTGGAGTGTCACAACACAAATCCAAATCGAAATGCAGTAGTGTTTATCTTCAAGTTGATTTGATGGATTGAACCCCACCCTTTTAATGCTATGCTCATATTCATTGGACCCCACTTAATATTGTTTTAATTTCTCAAGGTTCCAATTCTTTCTAGCTATATGTAAAGCTCTACATTTAATTCCTACTACAACTGAGATCTACATACGTACCTCCAATGCATGAGCATGACTTTCAAATAACCTATCTTCGTCCTTTAATTTTTAATTTGATATCAAGTAAATTTATGTGTCCTAAAAGAAGAATTTAACTCTTGTATTTATGAATGTACGTGTGTACTGAAAACTTTTGGGGTAGTCTTCTTTTCATATATATGTGGATATAATATCAATTAATATATATATATATATTTATATATGCACCTTAATCAATTTGAGTCCCCTCAATAGATTTTGAATCACCTGGATGTGACTTGTGCTTCCATCTTCAACATCAAGTACTCTTCCTCCCCCCCCCCCCCCCCCCTTTTCCCCTTTCTCTTTTGTATATATTGACTAATTAATTAATTTTTAAGATTATAAGAAATAAAGATAATTAAAAATTATAAAATTACCTTTCTCTTAATATTTATTTTTTCATTCTCTTCTTTAATTCTCAATTCAAACAAATTCTTAATTAAATAATGAGCTATTGATCTCCTAATCGGAACAAGTGATTTTCTTTTCTATTTTAATGAAGAAAAAATAACTCACGTACGGATAAAAGTAGTAGTGAATTCTCATGCGTGAATCCTTTGTTAATTATATGTTCTAAAAATAATGAGATAATTCATGCATAAATCATCGATCGTTTCTCTTTAATTAATGAGCCCGTCTTAATTTTTTTCGTATCATATGTCATATATATAACTACATTTCTATAATTACTTGATTAATTTAAGTTATTATTAAGACACTCTTATTTTTACGCTTGACAAAATTGTCCTTGAACCACTAGTATAGTATCTCACCTTGGATGTCACCGTTGTAGACATTAAAAGATATTTCAAAGATTAAAGTAAACTAAATTTTAGCTAGATAAATAATTAAACGTGTCATTAAATCTGTTTAGAGAGAAATTAAATTTTCATTTAAAGAGACACAGAGATATAAGTTGACTCAATTTAAAGGGAGATCCACAAGTGAAAGACATATTGAAATATTTTTAAAATGAAGAGATGTGTTAATTGAAAAGGTTATGTCTTCACATAAATTAAATTAATATATATATATATATATATATATTTACGTGAAATGTTGTATCTTTATAAAAGGTTATGTAGGAAGTTACAAAATAAAAAAGACAAGACTCTTTATTTAAATTATATAACTGTGATTTTTAATTGAAGAGATATTATACCAAAAAGTATCTCTTCAAGGCATTATTTTATGGTCTATATAAACCCATTCATCATTCCATTTGAACACACAAGTGAAAATACAAACACACATCATAAAACTCATTGCCTGTGTCTTTGAGTGCACACAAAGATAAAAATAAATTATCACTTTGTAAAGACTATTGTTGTATTGGCTTGAGATTGGAAGTACAATCCATACTCAAGGCTCAAGAGTCTTCAATGTATCCTTAAAGAAATTTATTATTCTTCCCAACTTGTACTCTATATAAGATATAGGAATAGGTGGGCATAAACTATACCTAAAAAAAAGTGTTGTTTACGCTTTCAAAACATTGTGCATTACTTTCTTCTTCATTTCTTCTTATTACATTTTTCAAATAACCAATCCCACTAACAACACACATCTTATTTCTACTTTTTCATCTATGTAAATGGTGAGAATTCATTTTAAAAAATGTGTTTCATTACATCCATTTATTTGCAAATCAAACATATATATATTTTTGCTTATAATACTTCATTTCATTCAATCCCTAAAAAAATCATTTCTTTGAACCAAACGCAGCTTTAGTAAACTAAATAATTTAGATAAATTATAAGATGTGTACTTTTTAGTATGTTCTTGATGATATTAAATATTTTAAATATACTGAGACGATGTTTCCTAATATCTAATATACTAATTCAGAAGGGGGAAAAGACATTTTACCAAACTTTTTTCCATCTGAAATTTTTCTTAATTTAATTACAAACTAATATATTTATCCAAATTTGAAATGGATTTGACTATATCATGAGTCATGATCAAAACTAATTATTATAAGAATCTCATCTCTTTACACCTTTCCTTCACTAGACTTTTCTACGTACACCTATTCCAACTTTTGTGTCACTAATAAAGTTTCATTAATTGTTGAAGCCACAAGTAGCTATATTAATTAGTCAAATACTAATATTACAGGCTGGTGTATGGGGCAACCAGCAAGCAAGCATCACTATGTATTGTCACTCTTAATCATCAAAGAAAGAATACAAAAACCATAAATATTTGAAACCCCACCATAAATAATAATTAATTATATATATATTACACTTGGATCTCTATTTCTTTTCCAGCTTACTTGATTGATGCATGCAAAATTGAGCAGTGTAGGGACAATAAAAGCTTCGTGCTTAACGGTGCGTCTATGAGTGGATCCATCAAGAGATATTCATGTCACGCCATTGTCTAAACTAATTCTAACATCTCATGCATCTTCAAATTATCTTCGTTTACAAACAATTATATTCGAGATCAAACTTTGTTTAGTGGGATTTATCCCATGATTAGTTTAATCAAGGACGACATTCCCTTCTTTAAACAAAAGATTTCCAAAGAAAATTAAATAATTAAAGACACTTCATGATTTCAAAAAGCAATTAATTACTTAAGCACTCTTTAATTATTCACTTCCCTGTCATTTTGATTATCATTTGTGGGCACTAAGGGCACACCCATTTGCATGTGTACCTAACATGCATGGATATATATGATTATTCCAATGGCGTGTCCAATGCCAGAGGCAACGGAATTTTAAGGAGATTATTTTAGAATCATTCTGTTTTAATTCCTCCTCAATTTTTATTAATTAGTGACAAACTTCCCAAAAGTTTTTTTTTTTCCTTTTTCTTCTTGTATCGTTTTATATTACATAGAGTAGCTAGTATAAAAATTTACGGCATAATCTTGATTAAAAAATTGGAAAAACTTGATAGCACATGCATGCGCATAGCTAAGTCATGAAATTTAAAGGTTGGAACTTTGAAGTGTATAGGTAGGTATAGGTAGCTAAGCATTACATAAGTATAGGTGATATGGAATATATATGTGATTGTCATGAAGGATCTTGTTCTTTTGTCATGATTCACAAAATGATGGTGGCATGTGGGGGTGGTTTGATTTCGGTAATGGCAGACACTACCTTTTTTTTCCCCATCAAACTGATTATAAAATTTTGAGTGTAATCAAGTGCTTGTAGGAAAAGAAGTTGTTCCTCCTAAATGGAAAAATATATGTAGCAAACGTAAGTAAGATCATATTCTTTAATTTGGCTCATTGATATATATATATATATATATCAATGAGCCAAATTAAAGAATATATATATATATATATATATATATATATATATATATATATATATATATATAGTTGCATTGTGTCTTGTCTTGTTGACTTGCTTTTCTGGGCTTCATTAATATTACGGCATCTTAGTTCTTCTTTCTGATTTTGTTTAACAATATCAATTCGATCGTCAAATTATGATTACGAATCACCTTGACATAAATAAAATTAAATACTATATGTAGATCTTATTCATTAATTTATTTTTACAAAAAATCTAAAATCATTTTTAAAATACTCAAACATTATTTTGGTTTCTGGTAGATTACCATGATTTTTTTCTTCAATTTGGTGCTCGAAATTTGATATGCCAATTTAATTTAATTTGGCCCTTTATATATATATATATATAATTATCAATATGGTCTCTCTCTCCAAACATTAATTGTTTAAATAAGTAAAAGTATTGATGATTTTGATGTTTGGTGTTGATTGAGTAATATTAAAAGATAGGTCAGTTCATTTTTTTCCTTTTTTACTTTTTTTTAACTGCGCTGGGCAGCATTAATATTGGGGACAAAACATTGATCCTTTGAAAAAAAAAAAAAGTTTGGTTGATCTAGTGGTTAGCTCACTAAGTCACTTAAGTAAGTGTTGGGGGTTCAAATCTCACCTTGTGTATGCAGCAACCAATTGGCCAGCGGCAAACCCTTAAATGGAGCTCAGATCCGCGAAGGATTAGTCATTGGCCTGTCGGGCTAAGGGATGCCTTGAAAAACCAAAAATAAAAAAGAAAAAGAAAAAAAAAAATTAAAACTTAGCTAGTCTTTAATATTATCTAGTCAAATATCTAATCCACGTCGTTACAATATAGTTATTATTTTTTAGATGGCATCTAGATAGAAAGAATATATATATATATATCAAAATATAAGGGACCAAATTGAAAAGATGATGTTGAGCAAATGATATTTTAGTCCTTTTTAAAAAAATAATATTAATACTTATAGAAGAGTTACTTTATATCATATAACTCATCATACACACAACTGCTTTTCAACGTGATTAAATGTGTATACATTTCTTAATTATATTTCAGAAGAAGATCTCTAGCTAGCTAGAGATAGTATAGATGGGAAAAAGATGGGAACTTTTTAATAATAACGGATACGAAAGACAAAGTAGTAATCGGAATTAAGAGAGTGCATATTCTTTAATTTAAATAATAATAAAGGAGCTTAAGTTCATGAATTTGGAAAAGTCACTGCTAAAAGTATAATTAAGATAATAAGAGTTGTTTTTTCTTGGCTTTTCTATCTAATTAATTTCTTTCCTCTCCTTAATTTAATATATTTTTTATTTCTTTTGGAGGGAATATTTATTATATATTATATATGGAATTAGGGTTGGGGTAGTGCTCTAGATTCTTTTAAGGTTGGTCATCATTCTATTTCTACCAGCCATATCCAAATTCAACCCCTAACAAGATAAAAGTTAAATCTTATAATTTCATATAGAATCAGATTCTTGCTTATCCCATTACAGTTATATATATTGCATTTCAATCTAAATTAAAGGCTATTCTATAATATCCCTATAGCTCTCCGGCTCTCCCAGTATATATATATTATTCATATTGATTAATGTAGATTTATAGCCTATAAACCTATATATATAAATGAGGATTTAAGGTTACTTAATTTTTTTAATATTAATTAAGCTAACAATTTCATATAACCCAGCTTATCATTATTCGATAAATACCTACTACATATTATATATTGATTAAGTTCTAAACATTACAAATTCCATAAACATCGATGTATTAACTAATATGGTCAAATTTTTCGTCCAACAAGTAATACCATATATGGTTAATATACAATAGTTGATCACCTAATCCCAACCTTCAAAAACTATGTTGTGATATAAATTGCACACACCAACCTTGAATAATTATGTACTCAACGAAATATACAATACACTTCATCATTAATAAGGTTAATTTTTATTTTTTAAAGAAATAAAAGAAATTATTGGTACAGATAAGGAAGGAGGAAGCCTACAGCTCGTTAGGTAAAGTGAAATTTTAATATGGTTGATAAGTGGTGAAATTAAAATAAGTGAGGAGGAGTTTCTAAGAAGGGAGGAAGTTACCTTGTGTTGGGAGACTAAACTTGGAGTGGGGAGAGGGAAACAATTTTTTATGATCAAAATGTTTTTAAAATTTTGTGACACTTAAAAATAAGGACAAAAATAATTTTTATATTTTTATCTTTTTTTTATCATATCAACCAACATTACTTATATATTTTACTTTTATTTTCTTACATATTAAATATATTTTTTATCTTTTACTTTTATTTTTTACCAAATTGCTCCCTTCCTACCAAACAACATCTATAAATTTTTATAAAAGCATGATAATTGATAACCACTAAAATTGAGGGGTAGGTCGGAAGAAAAGGGAAAAAGCAAGGGAAATTTTCTCATAAATAATTTGAAATACTAATTACGTTTAATATATATTAAGTAATTATACAATAAATCATGGAAAGTGATATCTATATATATATGGCTTTGGAGTTTTTGGTGTCACACAACTAAAGTGTGACACCAAAAAAAAAACTTCCCCCTCAACTTCCCAATAAATAACCAAGTGTGATAGGTGGTTATTAAAAAAATAGAAAAGTGCATAACTTCTCATTTTTTTAATTTTTTTATTTTGATAAAAATTCTATTTAAAAAATTTAAAATATAATAACAATTTTATATTATATTTTTTAAAAAATTTAAGAATAAATTACATGTATGCACGTAGGTGCATGCGAAGCCTCTAGTATATATATATGACTTTGGACTTTTTGGTGTCACACAAGCAAAGTGTGACACAAAAAAATTATCTTCTCCCTCAATTTCACATGATTGGAGGAGATATGAGAGAGAAAGAGATCATGTGTAAGGTAGTTAATAAAAATGGTGAGAAAGAAGTTAGAAATATAAATAGTTATTGAATTAATTATTATATTTTAAAATATAATAATAATAATAATTTTATACTAAATTTAAAAAAATTGATTGCATGCACCTTGGTGCATGCGAAGCCTCTAGTATATTTATATGGCTGTGGACCTTTCCCGTGGGAGAATGTGGGACTGAGAGTGAGAGTGAGAGTGGGAGGGAGAGAGAAAGTAAACATAGTGGGTAGTTAGTGTTGAAACAAATAACTTTCCATAATTTAATTTATTATTTTAAAATATAATAATTATTATTTTAGTTTATAAATTTAAAAATTATCAAATATTTAATATTTTATTATTTTAAAATATAATAATAATTTTATATTAAATTAAAAAAATTACATGCACGGTACGTGCATGCGAAGCCTCTAGTATATTTATATAGCTGTGTACCCTTCTCGTCAACGGTCTCCCTAAATAGCTATTTAAAAAAGATAATAAAAAGATGATGTGAGAAGATCATGGGAGAGAGTAAATAGGAGAATAGTGGTAGTGATAATTTTATTTTTTTAAAAATAATAATTACGACAGTTATAAAAAAACTTTTTAATCTTTAATTTATTATTTTATAAATTAAAAAAAATTGACATGCACGTACATGCATGTGAAACCTATAGTATATATTAATATGGCTCTGGACCCTTCTCGTCAACGGTCTCCCAAAATAACCATTTCATTAATTAAAAAAGAAAATAAAAATATGATGTGAGAAGATTATGAGAGAGAGAAAATAAGAATAGTGGTAATGGTAGTTTTTTATTTAAAAAAGGATACTTACCGTAGTAGTTATCAAAGAAAATAATTTCCTAATTTTTAATTTATTGTTTTAAAATTAATAATAATAGTAATTTATAATATATTTTGAAAATAAAATTTTGTTGACATGCACGTACGTGCATGTGAAGCCTCTAGTCTATATCTATATCTATATATATATGGCTTTGGAGTTTTTGGTGTCACAAAAGCAAAGTGTGACACCAAAAAAATAACTTCCCCCTCAACTTCCCAATAAATAACCAATTATGATAGGTGGTTACTAAAAAAATGGAGAAATGCATAACTTCTCATTTTTTTAATTTTTTATTTTAAATTATGATAAAAATTCTATTTAAAAATATTTAATTTTTAATGATTTTAAAATATAATAACTATTTTATATTATATTTTTAAAAAATTTAAGAATAAATTACATGTATGCACGTAGGTGCATGCGAAGCCTCTAATATATATCTATCTATATATATATATGACTTTGGAGTTTTTGGTGTCATAAAAGCAAAGTGTGACTCCAAAAAAATAACTTCCCCCTCAACTTCCCAATAAATAACCAACTTCTCACAAAATAGTTATATTTTATAATTAAAAAATACAACAAAAATAATATGATTGGAGGATGTGAGAGAGAGAAAACAAGTATGATAGGTGGTTATTAAAAAAATAGAGAAGTGCATAACTTCTTATTTTCTAATTTTTTTATTTTAAATTATGATAAAAATTCTATTTAAAAATTTAAAAATATTTAATTTTTAATGATTTTAAAATATAATAATAATTTTATATTATATTTTTAAAAATTTAAGAATAAATTACATGTATGCACGTAGGTTCATGCGAGCCTCTAGTATATATATATGACTTTGGACTTTTTGGTGTCACAAAAGCAAAGTGTGACGCCAAAAAAATAACTACCTAACCTCACTTCCACTAAAATAAAAAGTACAAAGAAAATATTATTCAAGGATGATGTGGGAGAAAAAAGACATATATTATGGGTAGTTGCTAAAAAAGTGGAGAAGTGGATAACTTCACATTACTTCATTATTTTAAATTATAATAACAATTCTATTTAAAAATTTAAAAAACTATCAAATATTAAAATTTGATATTATCTTAAAATATAATTATTATTTTATATTATCTTCTTAAAAAAGAATAAATTGTATACACGTATGTGCATGCGGAACCTTTAGTATATATATATATATATATGCTTTAGAGTTTTTGGTGTCACACAAGCAAAGTGTGACACTAAAAAAATAACTTTCTACTCAACTTCCCAATAAATAACCAACTTCACACAAGCAAAGTGCATAACTTCTCATTTTTTTAATTTTTTATTTTAAATTATGATAAAAATTCTATTTAAAAATTTAAAAATATTTAATTTTTAATGATTTTAAAATATAATAACTATTTTATATTATATTTTTTAAAAATTTAAAAATAAATTAAATGTATGCACGTAGGTGCATGCGAAGCCTCTAGTATATATATATGACTTTGAAGTTTTTGGTGTCACACAAATAAGGTGTGACACCAAAAAAATAACTTCTTAATAAATAACTAAATTCTCACAAAATAGTTATATTTTATAATTAAAAATACTAAAAAATAATATGATTGGAGGATGTGGGAGAGAGAAAACAAGTATAATAGGTGGTTACTAATAAAATGAAAAAGTGCATAATTTCTTTCTTTTTTATTTATTTTCATTTTAAATTATGATAAAAATAAAAATTTTAAAATTTTAAAATATTTAATTTTTAATAATTTTAAAGTATAATAATTATTTTATATTACATTTAAAAAAATTTAAGATTAAATTACATGTATACACATAGATGTATGTAAAACTTTTAGTATATATATATATATATTAATTATAGTTATGTTAATATTTATTTGTATAATAATAATAATAATAAGAAGAATATTAAAAGTGAAAAAAACTTGACGATACTGTTGTTGGTAAGAAGGGCACGTAGGGGTAGCTGTCAGCTTCGAATTGGTTTCCCCGACAAAAGCTGCAGTCACCCTTCACATGCTCTTCTTTTTTAATATTCTACTTTTTTTTTAAAAAAAATCTACATGTAGAGAAATATTATATGTGACTTTTTTTTTTACTAGATGTAAACTCACTAGCTAATTACCAAAAATATACTCATTTACTTTTATATTCTTTTTTTCATCAAAATTTACTTTTATATTCATCTATTTGAATTATTAAAGAATTTTTCAAGATCAGGAAGTAAACTTTTTGAAACAAGCTCTGAAATTAAAAATGAATGAGAGTAGAAAAAAAAATACAATTAGATATGTTTGGTTTGAAGAATAAAAATTTATAGGGTAAAAAGTTAATTTTGTCCTCTTTTAAATATTAATAATATTTAAATAAAAGGCAAATTTATTTTAAAATAAATGATAAATTTGACTTTTCAAATTCTACCGAATCCCGATTCTCATTCCCTCGTCTATCTAATTTCACGAACCATACATGGCTAACTTTTTTCTTATATAAGATGAGGATTAACTGATATAATCGCTTAAAGCTTATCTTAATATTAGATTAAAAGCATTGTCTGATCACCTAAATCTATGTTAAGAGAAAAGAGGTACCACACAAAATGAACAAATATAATAAAGTAAGATATGGTAGGTAGTTTTTTTTTTTTGTATAAAAATAAAAACGTCAAGTTGAATTGACTCTGTTCTTAATCTACATCCATAGTGATATTATATTGATTACTAAATATTGATATTTTAGTATATAATAATAATTAGGAATATTATCATGAAAATAAAAATATTAATTAATATATTTTAGATTTGAGATGTTAATTATACAATAATTGTGTAGAATGGAACAAGAATTAGGTGATTGTAATAGGATGAGATGTGATGGGAAAGGCTGAAGGTAATGTCACAATTTGGTATTGATTGAAACTCAGTTGATTTTGAATAGAAGTCTAAATCTGAACCTGCTCCTTCAATTATTTAGGTTTTGAGATATATTGGTCTATTATATATATATCTTCTATCTTGGTATAATTCCAATATAAAGTATTTAAAATCAAACTTAACCAAAATTATGTGAATAATTATTATAAGCTATAATCAACCTTGTCATTTTAATTAAACTTTCATTTCAATATAATTAGTCAATCACTGACGACATTTCTTTTATTTTTGTCTTCATAACTGTTTGCATAATTGCAATTGTCCTTCTTGATTAATTTGTGGGTATTTAGTTTTTTTTTTCATAATTAAGTCACATTGATTTTGAAAGTAAGGTTTAGAAAGAAGACAGAGTACGAATTGAATTCATATATCAAATCACAAATCACTTGAATTAAAATTAGTTGTCACGTAATATAACTATACATGTTATTTTAATTTGTATATCATTTCGAGAAAACAATATTAATTCATCACACGAATAGTATGTTTCTGTTTGTTTACGTGCAAAGTCTTCTGTTGAATATGGCTTTTTTAGGTTAATTATGTTTTTCCCATTTGACTATGCATAAAGAGATGTGAACTATTGAAAGGCGTGATTTAAAATTCCACACTTTAACATCATACGGTATATACAGCCAAATATCACTTTACTTTATTCTTGTAATTTAGAAACTCGTGATATTTTTAAATTTATATTAAATAAAATATTAATCGTCCATTTGAAATAAAATTCTGAATACTGTTCATCGCTAATATAATTTCAGCACATAGAAACCACTTAAATGTAGTAGAAGAATCCTACCGCTATGTCTATGGTCCTATTAGATAAAACCTCCCATCAATTCAATAAATAAAAGACAAATAATTTTCAAAAATAATTGATGACGAGTATAAACGGGTAGTTACTACTTAGTCTTTGTTCCAAGGAGGTCCAATTTATTTCTCAACTCTCTTAATTCAATAATTTAAAAGTTCCCTTTAATTATTTTACTAACGTACACTGATATTTTATTTTAAATCTCTACATATTCCAACTTTAAACTTATGATAAAAGTTTAGTACTATCGTACTATTAAACTTCAGTACATTTCTCTAATCATATAGTATCATTCGTTAATATTAATAAAAATTTACATTAATTAGAATCCATATTGAATAGATTAAGGACCAACTGATTGGAGGAATGTACTGAAGTTCAATACTACCATACCACTGAATATTTTACGAATATTATAAACAATAAATTATGATAAAAATTTTTATTGGCAATTATTGTTATACTTTGTTCATAGTGATTTTCATTAATAATATATAAAACTTGGACATAAATGAATTAAATAGAAAATGAGATATATAATAAGGGTCCATATAACATGTGTTCTTAGGGTATATGTTAAGGATCACTTTTAATCAACGAAAAAATTTATAAAATTATTTTTGTTGATTTTTCATTAAGTTCAAAACATTATATTATACTAATTAAAAAAAATTTAATATGTATTTTTGGGACACATGTTAGATAATTCTATATAATAAATAATAATAATGAAGTAAAAGAAATAAAGAGAAGGGAGTTTAAGATACATGTGAAGATTTCCTGCTTTTGCGGCTAGTGGCCGTCCTAGCGTGTATATAAAAAATTGTGCTTTCTTTTTCTTTTAGGATACTTTTTTTATAGCTCAAGAATCAATTACTAATTATTAATTCCATCAACAGACCTGCAACTTTATTTGTTGGGGATTGAGATTTGAGCATACTATTATATTTAATATTAATGCATCAGGATCTCTTCATTCATCAACCCAAAACTATATTCAATTAATTAAAGAAGGAGAAAAAAAAAAGAAACCCATGACCATGAATTAGAGATAAGAGTAATTGTAGTTATAATCAAAAGTATTTGCTTAACCTAATACAACTTAAACTTTTAGAAATGTTTACGCCTAGAGAATCATTATAATCATGTTTCAAATATGCTTTTTTTCCTTTTTGTGGGTCCAAACCATCAAGAAGAATCCCCTAAGAAAGATAAATATAGAATTTTTTTTTAAAAAAATGACCCAAATAATCTCCAACTTCATCAACATCACAATTCACAAGTGGGTGCACAAGTATAATAAGATATTATTATTATTAAGGTTTCTTTTTTTAATTAAGCCTTACCTACACTAAGTTCATGTACCTCATTTCCATTTTCTTACCATAAATGGTTAATTCTGGCATCTAAGCTCTTCTCTACGCCATGGACACCTGGTCACCAACTTCTCATAAAAGAAATCCAGACATCTTTAAAAAAATATAGTATTTTAATTGTCATTTATTAGGATTTATGCCTTTTTTAAAAATATATATATTTGTACATAATTTTGTTGATGATGAAAATGTCGCTTCCAAGGCTCAAATTATATTATTTAAAATAAGATTTGAGATGATTTTTTTTATTATTCTAATTACAAGAATGGAAAAACATTTACAAATAAGGATTTATCTAACATGTTATATGTTAAGGTATTTTTATTGATCTATAGAGCATTTTATGTCTTGAAATTTACAAAAATTTATCTTGAAAAGTAGTTTTTAATTTTTAAAAAACATAATTAATCAATTAGTCTACAAATAAATAACTGTAAAGAATTTGTTTTTTTCTTTTTCATTTCACATTTCTGACCACCAATGAGATGTGAATTTGAGTGGAATGTGAGGTGAATTTGGGGCCCAAGTTTTTAATCACGGGGATTTTTGTCTAGTAAAAGAGCATTATGTCATATAATTAATTAAACAAAGTTAATAATGATAATCATGTTCTTGTTTATTTATTTATTTATTGTTTGACTACCCTACTTCTTTAATGAGTTCTTTTAACCATGCCTGTCTGATTGATTGCTTCGGCTCTATATTTCATGTCGGCTTGTTCACATAAAGCAAAAAGCTGTCTTGCTTTTCTTCACCCTCTGCTTTCCCGGCGACAACTCGGTTTTCTCACAACTTTGATCCCATCCCATCCCGCCCACTCTATTCTTCTCCTAACCACCCATTCCCCTCTTTTCCCATTCTCCACCCACGCTAGTTAGCGTGGATATGGTGCCCGCAGGCTGATTGATTCTCTTCTTTCACCTTCTATTCTGGGCTCTCAAGTTTCTAATCGGCTTTCTTTCTTTTTTTCTTCTGGGGTTTCCTTTTTATTTTCTGTACTGGAAACTGGAGTAGCTGTATTGAAGTGGTTTCTATGAGATTTTTGGCTCTTCGTTGATGTCGATGTTTCAGCTGCAAAGTGCTGGTTTTGGCGTTTTGATTCTAGCACAAGAGTTCCATTCTTTTGGAATTTACTCCTAATTAAGATTACTACTGCTTAAAGAGGAGGGGGCTTCGTGTTGAGCTCTTTCTAATTTGGAGCTTTGTAGCATTTCTGGGAAAGAGGTTCAGGTTTTTCTTTTTTTGGTTGATTCCACCCCATGTTGTTGGATAACTTTGTGGCAGAAACTAGAGGGGATTCTTCTTCATCTTGCTGTTTGATTTTGGAGAATTGTGTGTCTGTGAAGAATTACTTTGGGAACGAGGTTCAATCTTGCTAGAGAAGGCACAGGTGTTGAATTTGTTTTTGGGTCATCATGAAGGCTTTACCAATTTGTTCTGGCGAAGGTGTGTTTTCTCATGCCTTATAATGGCTCATTGTCTTGGGCCGTTAGCTCTCCTCTTTCTGTTGATTATGCTTGTTTTAATTCCTCAAGCACAAACCCTCTTCAGAGACTCATAGATTCATTGCTTCTGAGGAAAATGTTGGTTTTATGATCTTTCTGGATAGTTTTATTGCATTGTAGATCCAGTAATCATCACTGTTTTGTAACACTTCATGTCCAGAAAATGGGTGGCAGTTCTACGTGCTACAAGTTTTTTGTTTTGGTTAATTTCTTAGTTTGTAAAGCGGATAATATTTTTCTTTTAATGATTTTGTTGAACTAATAGATATGATTCGGTGCCTTTTTATAATGTTGCATGTTTCTTTTTGTTTTTCTTTTGTTACATTTTAGACTTCTCTGAATTAAGCCACAACTTTTGTAGTAGTAAATCTTTGTTTGTACTTGTAGCAATAGTAATTGTAAAAAGAAAGGTCGGTTGTTGCTTCTGCAACTTTACTTTGATACTAAGATGAATAAAGTGGTTTTTTGGTTTAGCTGGGAAATTGGGCATTTTTTTTTATGATTTTGGTAAAACTATGTCTTCTTCCAATCTTCTCTTTTAAGTATCTCCACTACACTTGATGACAGTCCCATGGCTGTTCTGTTTCAACACAACAAAAGTCAAATAATGAGCAACCGATTAATTTTTATAATATTTTGCATAAGATATTCTGATCTCCCTTAGCTAGTCATCATGATTGACTCCATTTTTTCCAATTACAACCATTTTTACACTTATTATCATGATAAAGCATTTTGAAGGTAAAAAATTGAATGTCAAAGTGACTTGTATTTTACTTATTATTTAACCCTTTTCTATTCAACGGAGTAACATGTCTGTTCTGGTAACAGGAGAAAGAAAGACAATCAATTCAGAGTTATGGCATGCATGTGCTGGACCATTGGTTTCTTTACCTCCTGTTGGAAGTCTTGTGGTTTACTTCCCTCAAGGACACAGCGAGCAAGTAAGTTTCTTATGTCTTCATTCTTTATTAGAGCGTGATACTGATTATTCTTCATCTTGGTGTCTGTATCTGATGTAGTTTATTTTGACTACTACAACTTCCAGGTTGCAGCATCCATGCAAAAGGAGGCTGATTTTGTACCTAGTTACCCGAACCTTCCTTCCAAGTTGATTTGCATGCTTCACAATGTTGCACTGCATGTACGTGGGTTTCCTTGCTCTGCGTTATTTGAAACCTTATGAAGAAAGGCTTTATAACTTTTATATCAGGAGAGGATATACTTTTATCTATACTGGATATATTGTCCTACAAGCTAATTTGTCAACTTCTTTCAGACATTTTTTGGATTACATATAGCCTTCTGAATCCAGTTTAATAGAAAGATGAGTTTTCGGAAGAAAAAAAGTTTGGTATTTTTGAATGAAATATATCTTCTTAGCAATTACGTCCATATCTTGGACGTTCTGTAAACTAATGTTATAATTGGAAACTTTTCTAGGTATATGTTCCTTTTTAGTATAGGCTGGCCTGGTGTAAAGTTGGAAGCAATACAAGTGCTACAACATTACTTTCTGAAGCATTTTATACAATGATACCTGCAGTTCTAATATGGAAATATATTGATGTTCTTCTATATTTTGGATCAGGCTGATCCGGAAACTGATGAAGTGTATGCACAGATGACCCTTCAACCTGTAAATAAAGTAGGTCAGCTGTTCAATCTGATTATCTGATAATTCATTGATATGTATATGTGCTGTTTTCCTCTCCTTTTCTCATCCTAACCAATCATGTGGATTTGCCTCTCCTTTCCTGTTCTTCAGTATGACAAAGCAGCACTACTGGCATCAGACATAGGTCTGAAGCAAAGCCGGCAACCTACTGAGTTCTTCTGCAAAACTCTTACAGCCAGTGATACAAGCACTCATGGTGGATTTTCTGTCCCTCGTAGAGCAGCGGAAAAAATATTTCCACCTCTGGTGTGTACAACCTTTTTTTTTAGTGGCAAGATCTGGTTGAATTTTATGTATCCCAACTTGTGTTTCCCCCTTCTGTGCTGACCAGAAATGTTTCTAACAGGATTTTTCGATGCAACCTCCAGCTCAGGAGATTGTTGCCAAAGATTTGCATGACAATACATGGACATTCAGACATATTTACCGCGGTACTGTCACTTTTACATATTTTTTTCATTGCCATCTTCATTTCATATATAATAATTGGTAAATTTCTTATTAATGCATCATCAAAACCTGTCATTTTCTAGGCAACAGTCATTAATTATCTTGTCCATCATACAACCATATCTTGGTTGGATCAAAACATGTCACAAGCCTATGAAGCATAGACATTTTGAAAAAGGAGCCGTGTGTGTGTGCAGCACTTGTTGTACACTTGCATTAGACACGACGGGACAATTTAAATAATATTTGGACGTTTCAGATCTTTCCATGTCCCTTTCCATGCTTCATATCTAAAATTATAAAACTAATGATGTTTTGCGAAGTTCGATGCTAAAACTTTAACCTATTGGTTACAGGACAACCAAAGAGGCATCTGCTGACTACCGGTTGGAGTGTCTTTGTCAGCACAAAAAGACTATTTGCTGGAGATTCTGTTCTTTTTATAAGGTAAGAAATACATTTATTATCTGGAAGTTTCAGAAAAATATTGTCCCTCTGCTGCTAAGCGATGTTTTCTGGTTGTTTCTAGAGATGAAAAGCAGCAACTTCTTTTAGGGATAAGGCGTGCTAATAGACAGCAGCCTGCTCTTTCTTCATCAGTTATATCCAGTGACAGCATGCACATAGGAATTCTTGCTGCTGCAGCTCATGCTGCTGCAAATAACAGCCCATTTACCATATTTTACAATCCAAGGTACTGCATGATCACAGTTACCTTTGTAACATGAAATCTTATCCTTGGAATATTTGTGACAGCCTCTTATAGTGTTGGTTAATTCAACAGGGCGAGCCCCTCTGAATTTGTTATTCCGTTGGCCAAATATAATAAAGCCATGTACACCCAAGTCTCCCTTGGAATGAGGTTTAGAATGATGTTTGAGACTGAGGAGTCAGGAGTACGCAGATACATGGGAACAATCACTGGAATCAGTGACTTGGATCCTGTACGATGGAAAAACTCTCAGTGGCGGAATCTTCAGGTATTATGAAACCATTGATGTTTTATGGAGAAAGAAATTTATAATTTTATTATAAAATGGATAATTGAAATGGAGCTTATATTTTCTACACTGCTTAATGATTTACCTAAATGTCCTTCATTTACTTTTTGTATGTCACAACATGCATTAAAGTTCATCGTTCTAAGATTTAATTGTGCTTGATCCTCTGCTTCTGACTTCTGACTTCTGATCCTATAATTTTTTGCTTTGCTGTATAAACCTGAACCTTTGTCTAAAGAATTTCAGCTATAAAGGCAGTCACATTTTAAACTGTTGATACTTGATAGGTTGGATGGGATGAATCAACAGCTGGTGAGCGCCCAAGCAGAGTTTCAATTTGGGACATTGAACCAGTAGTGACTCCTTTCTACATTTGCCCGCCTCCTTTTTTCAGGCCCAAATTCCCAAAGCAACCGGGAATGCCAGGTAGAAACCCTCAGAAAATTTCTTATATTGACCTCAGTTAAATTTCTCTATGTTTCAGTATCTAACAGAAATTTTATCAGATTACTTTCTGTTTTTAAACAACATTCCAAGAAGTATATATGTTATCATTTAAACATGGATATCAGGTTTGGAGTAACTCAGTTGACCACTTGATTGTAGGTGATAAAAACAAATAAATTTGGATATAGAGTTGTAGATACGTGATTAATGTCAAGAAGCTGCCTGATTTAGAATTTAAGTTGTAGTTCCAATAGTTTCTTTGTAGTAGAGTCAAGTCTCTTAGGGAAGAAATTGGCACAATTTGACTTTGTATGAATTTATGCTTCGGCAAAAAAGAATAGCAGTTCTATACCATTGAGATCTGAAGTTCTACTCCTTATCTCCTGCTTCATAAGCATTATGGAAATGGTATACGGTCACTTCTATGTCAAAAGTGTATTCTCACGTCTTGTTTAATCTTCTGTTTTTTTTGCAGATGATGAGTTTGACATGGAAAATGCTTTCAAGAGAGCTATGCCATGGATTGGAGATGACTTTGGCATGAAGGACGCATCAAGTTCAATCTTTCCAGGTTTAAGTTTAGTTCAGTGGATGAGCATGCAGCAGAATAATCAATTTTCTGCTACTCAACCAGGAATGTTCCCATCCATGCTTTCACCCAACTCCCTTCATAATAACCTCGGCACTGATGATCCATCCAAATTATTGAGTTTTCAAGCTCCAGTCCTCTCTGCACCAAATCTTCAGTTTAACAAGCCTAATTTACCAAACCAAGTCAACCAATTGCAACAGGCCACATCATCATGGCCTCAGCAGCAGCTGCAATCATTGTTGCAAACACCCATGACCCAGCTCCAGCAGCCCAGGCAGCAACAGCAACAGCAGCTTCCTGAACCACAAAATCTGTCACATCAGCAGCAACAACAGCCCCAATTGCATCAACAGCGAGCACTTCAACCGCAGCAGCAACAGCAACAGTCGTGTCAACAGGCCATTATAAATAATGGGATGGTTAGTTCCAGCAACATTCCAAATCCGAGTGTGCAGCAACCAGTAACGTACTCTCAGCTTCAGCAGCAGCAATTACTGTCAGGCAGTATCCCACTTCAGCAAAGTATCCAATCAGCAAGCAAGAATGCATTCCCGCTCACAACGTTACCACAGGATTCACAATTTCAACAACAGATGGACCAGCAAGCTAGTCTCTTACAGAGGCAGCAGCAGCAGCAGCAACATTCCTCATTGCAGTTATTGCAACAAAGCTTGTCACAGAGGGCACCACAACAACCACAATTGACTCAACTGCCACAACAGAACCTTTCTGAGCAACAACTGCAGTTACAGTTGCTACAGAAATTGCAGCAACAACAGCAACAGCAAATTCTTTCCCCATCTAGTTCACTTTCACAGCCTCAGTTGCTACAGCAACAGCAGGTTCACCAACAAAACCAGCAACTAACGCAGCTGCCTCTATCTCAGCATCAGCCTCAACAGCTTAGCAACAATGCATTATCCACAGAGAAACTTCTGAACAGCAACAGTTTCTCGTCTTCACCTCTGATGCAATCACAACAGCTTCCTTTGAACCAAACCCAGAACACACAGAAATCACTTGCAAATATCAGGCCTCCTTCTAGTCTCACTGATGGAGAGGCCCCATCATGCTCAACCTCGCCATCAACTAACAACTGCCAGGTGTCTCCACCAAACCTGCTGAAGAGAAATCAACAAGTACCAGCTTCATTAGGGGGTAGCTTGGTTGTTGAGCCCACTAGTAATCTGGTACAGGAGCTTCAGAGTAAGTCTGACATCCAGGTTAAACAGGAGTTGCCAGGTGTAAAAGGGCCTGACCAGCTGAAGTATAAAGGGATGATAACTGATCAGCTGGAAGCTTCTTCTTCTGGAACATCATACTGTCTTGATCCTTGCAGTGTGCAGCCAAACTTCCCACTTCCGAACTTCTGCATGGATGGGGATGTCCAATCTCATCCTAGGAATAATCTACCTTTTACGTCTAATCTTGATGGATTGCCACCTGATACTTTGCTCTCAAGAGGGTATGACTCTCAAAAAGATCTTCAAAATTTGCTCTCTAATTATGGTGGTGCTCCAAGAGACATTGAAACTGAGCTGTCGACTGCTGCCATTAGCTCACAGTCATTTGGTGTGCCAAGCATGCCCTTTAAGCCTGGTTGCTCAGGTGATGTTGCCATCAACGAAACTGGGGTTTTGAATAATAGCTTGTGGACTAACCAGGCTCAGAGGATGCGAACATATACTAAGGTTTGTCATTCTTTGACAACTGCAGATCTTTTAAAATTTAGCAAATGTATTGCAATTCAAAGGAGTAGACTAGAGATGTCATGCAATTCAAAGAGCATCATAGGAATGTTATTGTTCTTTAGATTTAGTAGGTCATACGCTAAGCCTTTACATTTTGTGTTTTCATACTTCGGTTCAAAAATTCCAATCCTTGATGTTTTCTTCTGTATTTTATTTTTTTGAAAAATTGCAGGTTCAAAAGCGTGGCTCTGTTGGAAGATGCATTGATGTCACCCGTTACAAGGGATATGATGAACTGCGGCAAGACTTAGCTAGGATGTTTGGTATTGAAGGGCAACTAGAAGATCCTTACAGAACTGACTGGAAACTGGTATATGTGGATCATGAAAATGACATCCTTCTTGTTGGTGATGACCCTTGGGAGTAAGTAGTTTCACTTATTTTAGCTTATAGTAGCCCACTTTTTCAGCCATTCCAATATGTTTCCTCAACCTTTACTCGTAATTTCTCGCAGAGAATTTGTAAGCTGTGTTCAGAGCATAAAGATACTGTCATCTGCTGAAGTGCAGCAGATGAGCTTGGATGGGGACTTGGGTAATGTTCCAATCTCCAATCAAGCTTGTAGTGGGACAGATAGTGGCAATGCATGGAGGGGACAGTACGAGGATAACTCTGCTGCCTCATTCAATCGATGATAATGTTGACTCTTGACATTTTGGAGCTGTCTACTTGTATATTTTGAAAAACCAAGCACCAAATTTACCCTCCAAAGTTATGGTTGGTGCCTTTAGCTCTATAAAAAAAAGATAGGAGGCACTATCATTCCAGATATGATGCAGCTGATTAGGTTTAGGTACAGTACAAGATTGTTCTCCATACAGAATTTTAATGGTGAGAAATTTAGATTCTTAGACGGTAGCAGAAGCAAATTCCTACCTTGGAATCTATTCTACTTGTGGCAGCTATGCTAGGAAAGTTTTTCCCTTTTTGGCTAGATGCAAGAGTATAGGCCAACTGGTGTATAATATCAATATGATGCTTCTGATATGAAATTAGTTTTTGTTTACCCATCTGGGAACCTTGTGGTGGTTAAACTGCTTATTAAAACGGTGCACAAGTTAGCGTTAGAGATGATAATAAAACAGAATTGAGTTATGACCAGCTCCTCTAAATGTCAATCTTCATCCCCTTAATTGAAATAAAAGCAACTTTTCGATATTATAATAATCTTCCTCGAAAGTCGAAACCAAGATAAATTTCAGATTAAGGAATACAATGATTGAGTCATAAAATAAAACCGAATTCTACTATTTTTTTTTTCCTTTTATAATGATTTAACTATATCTTGAAATTACATTTATCTTTCAGTTTTGAAAAATACATCCTCCCACCGATACAAAAATCTACAATTTCACTTATTTTAACTAAAATGTTTTTATATTAGAATTCTACTCTTGTTTTCCTTTTATTAAAGATTTAACTATACTTTCCTTTTCTTAGAGATCTTAAAATCACATTCATCTTTCAGTTTTGAAAAATAAATCCTTCTCCCTTGAGGAATACAAAATCTACAATTTTTTCACTTATTTTAACAAAATATTCTTATGTTTATTATTTACATAATTAAATATGCATTTGATTAATAAATTATTTTTAATTGAAAAAAACAATAGTGAAATAGTAATTTGAAACTAATAATTAAAAAATTAACTGTTATTAAGGATATTTTAGTAAAAAAAAAGTTTGAAATATTTCCAACACTATAGTAAAATCGCGGTGTTTCACGATTCCAAAATGATTGAGCCATAAAATACATCCGTGCATTTATATCAAGCGTACCCTAAACGTTTTTACTCAGTTCTTATTTGAAACCATGAAAAATTTTGACAAAAAGTAAACCGAGTTAAAAAATAGAGGTGTTATCTAAGCAAAAGAAGTTGCGAACTAAAAATCAATTATATTAAGAGTGTCATTACAAACAAATGTCCACTTTCCAAATTCCTCGACGGACAAAAATTTGACGTTACAACTTGCAAAGCACAATTATAACAAAACTAGGAGAGAATGGCAATGACATCTGATGCCCTCAAGGCAATGTAATCAGAACCATCTTTGCCCTTGAAGTCATTCCCTGCGTATTTGGAGTACAAAACACTGTTCCCAGGATCGATGGACAATGGTTTTCTGTGGCCTTCCTCGTCCAGAGGTCCTGGTCCAACTGCTATAACCTGTAACATCCAGAAGCAGAGAGCAGAGATATTATGGTCTAACTCTAAAAACTGAAACACCAAGATTTACAGAAATACATATAAACAGTGTTCTTGTTCCAAAACATTCATATCTAAACTTTACCTCAGTACTGGCTACCCAGGCAGGATTTTCCTAATGTTAGTAATAACTTGGAAGTAAAATATTTTCAAAAAAGGAAATATACCATTCCAGTAGATGGTTTCTCTTTCGAAGCCTCTGTCAACAGCAAACCCCCCGCAGTTGTTTCCTCAGCTTCCGAAACCTGTGGTCAGTATTATGTTAATCTATACATGTCATCACCATTACAATAGATATCCAGCATAAGGTAGAAATGAGTATAAAGTAAAGGCTAGACCAGTGTCAGTGTGAAAGACAGGGTTAACACAAAATGAAGAAAAGCATATGGTGTCACTTGCAATTTTTAAATGATTAAAGTATGACAACAGATAATAAAATGCCATTTTACAGTTAACATCAACAATACAGAAAGCTCGTACCTTGATTAAGACTCTATCATTTAAAGGTTTAAGATCCTTCACATCTTCTGTTTCAAGGATACCAACTATGTCATCATCTTTCAGAATGAGATGTTTCGAACCATTGAACTCCAACTCAGTCCCAGCATATTTCGAATACACAACTTGTGCACCCGGCTGTTAATAAGGATGACATCAGTTAAAATAGTAGCAGGAAAAAAGAAACAAAAGAAAAGGTTAAAGATTCTTGATAATACTGATCAGACCTTGAGAGAAATCTCCACATTGCTCTTCCCCACTGTCTTTCCCTCTCCAATAGCAACCACCTCACCCCCTTGGGGCTTTGTTTGAGCAGTCGTGGGAAGTAAGATCCCACCCACTGTTTTCTCTTCTGCTTCCTTTATTTTTACCAGCACACGGTCACCCAAAGGTTTAACAGAAGTGTACTGTACGATGTAGTTTATAGTCAGGCACATGTAGCATTAAAATAAGGAGAAAAAGGTATGGAAACAAAACAGAGAAGAAAAGAAAACTTAACGCTATCCATACATAAGCAATTAGGTTCAAATACAAAGGCAAACTGATCCACTACAACAATCAACAGATCAAGTAGACAATCATTAAATTCATATTTTCTATCAGTTTACGTGCAATTGAATGACACAGCACAGTAGTACCTCCTAATTCACTATCTGTGGGAAAATCGAAGATAAAAAGGAAACAGAGACAGCAAGTAGAAATTGATGCAGCTTAGGATAAGAAACGTGTTATCCATTTCAGCAGTGTACTAAACACATAACCAAACAACCAGCTCCATAATGCATAATGAATTAATAAACTTAATCTCAGTAGACTCTTTCCAAAATAGATCACAACCAAGAGAGAAGTCTCATAACAAATGTTAAACCTCTACAACGAACTAGCCTTATATACCGGAAATTAACATTTGTTAGGTGCCAAGTGTCAGTCAACAGTTAACCACGAAAGAAAATGTCCAAAGGTCACATTATCTGTGTATTAATTGGTTCAAAGTCATACTCATAACTAGGATGGACTATAGAGGGTCAATGCATCACACAAGAAAGAATATAACGATTACAAACATAAAACTCAAACCGTGGCCATAACGCTATAATCAATTTCTTCTCCTATTTTCTCTTTTTAAAGCTCTTCAAGATGATATTGGGAGCAACAACAATATACCTTGGGGGCTACGACCGTTGCAGCTTTGATAACCATACCCCGGAACGATCTTGGGGTAAGACCGCCTATTCTTACATGTCCGACGGAAGAAAATTGAACAGTCGAAGGTCTAAGCCCTTCGAACGATGGCAAGTTCATAGCAGAAAGGGAAGATGCTGTGAGCTGAGCGGTCACCATTGGAGCGTCTACTGCCTAAATACCCACAAAATCAGTAGAAAAACAAAAATTACACAAACAGGCTCAAAGTTGAATTTGCAGGAACATTAATGATGTTGAGTGTGTTTATTTAAGTACTGAAGCTAATTAACTCTGTACATTTTCCTGAAAAACAGGTATGTGGAAAAAGAATTAGAGAGTTTTACCACAGAAATGAATAGAAGCAGATGATACCTTGATAGGAAATGTGGTTCGTATATTATAATTTGCTACTGAGCTTAGAGACGGTAAACGAGCGCTGAAAAAATTGAAGATAAAACCCTAGACGAAGAAAGGTTGGGGGATTTATCAGATAGGCCTTTCTAGAATTCTCGTGAGACGAGTGTGAGTGTGCGGGTGACCGTGTAGATCACGCGCTCACTTGGGCGGGTATGGCCACACCGAGCGGGTCGCACTCGCCACAGTCCGTTTAGCTAAAGAATTAGGATAGCAAAGACAAGAAAGAAAGTTTTTAGGTGGATGTGTTGTGTGATTTGTAACGTGATATTTTATTAATTAATAATATTTATTATTGGTAAAAAAATAATAATTTTTATTTACTTTATACATTAAAAGTTTATATAATAAATAATTGAATTTTATTGTCAATGTAAAATAAGATTATACAAGATATGCACTTAATTCTTGATAAATTAAGTGAGTACTGGTAAAAATAAACAAATTTCATAATTTAATGGAATAATATTATCTTTTGCCTAACATTGTCTTTTGGTCGGTTCGAAATCAATATCCTCATTACTCAATGTAATGCGTGCCTGATCTACATCGCTTATGTATCATTTTAGAGATCAGGCACGCATTACATTGAGGAAAATTGGAGTTAG
The DNA here is from genome assembly GCA_014851425.1 of Senna tora. NCBI lineage: Eukaryota > Viridiplantae > Streptophyta > Magnoliopsida > Fabales > Fabaceae > Senna > Senna tora. The sequence goes on along the minus strand of CM026262.1, from coordinate 4,265,016 downwards.
AGTATTTGGATTGAAAAGAATTATAATTTAAAAACGTGTTCTCTTATTTGAGTATTTAAATTTTGAAGAATAATAAAATTGGAGGGTAGGTGCGATCCATTTGCAAGAAGCTAAGCGCATCACCCTGTTAGTTGTTCATCTTTATCATGATATATATATATATATAATATATATATATCCATTTTAAGAATTAACAATTGGGGATTCTCAGTATTTTAATGGCTTCGGATCGAGTCGCGTCGCAAGGACACTGTCCTAAAGAGATATTCCGCAACCCCTCAGAGAATTAGGAAGCGGCACTCTCACAGGATTAAACGAATCCTTCTTGGTTGTCACACAACCAAGACAGCAGAATAGCAAAAGAATTTTGAAACTAACACTAGAACACACAATATATGTGGGAACCCAAAAATCTCACACAAATACCATACACTCTTTTTCAGCCTTATATATATATGCGCACACTTAGCTCTCACAACACTTTTCTTTTGTTTCTTCCTCTTATATATATATATGTATAAGTTAGTAGAATTCATAATTAAAACAAAAAGTCCGTTGCCTCCTCTAATAAAATGATTTAAATATATTAAAGAAGGAAAACCGCATCTTTAGTGTATGAATTAATTTGAAAAAGTCAGCCTATTAAATATATATATTAACACCAAAATAGCCATACGTTTCTTGCATATATATATATATATATATTAATATCATAAAGCCAAAATCTCTCCATGCATCAATACACCAACATCATCTTTAATGTAATTAAAGATACCATTATTTGATATAAATGTAAATATTTTAACGTCAACTCAAATAATGGTTGATCTCATCCTCACGGTAATGTTGATATATTAATGCATATTTAATTGTCTAATTTCAGATTTTATTAGCTTATAATATTTGTTAATTAATTTATAATAATCTCCATTCATTATTATAAATTAATTCACATATTTTTGGGCTCCTTTGTTCTAGATAATATGGTACTTTATTAGACATACATAAATATATTATTTTTTCACAACAATCCCCCACATGTGTCAAATAAAGAACCACCTCTTTTACTGAGTTTCACACATGAATATAATCATTGTATCTAGTGTCTTTCCGACTATGAACTAGACCTAGACCAATAACACATAGTACACAGAGATGTCAGTGAAGCCTGCTTCTATGAACCAACAACTCTTGTTGTATACTAGAGGTATTAAGAGTCAGATTATACCCCCACATTTTTGCTATTAACGACGTTTTTGCGCGTTACAACGGCCTTGCGCGTGCCTGTTTCATAACGAATGCTTTAGAGATTTTGCCAGAATCTCATAGGAGCGGCCCCACTCCACATTCGTAGAGGTGATTTCATTTAAGTGTATCTGCACTTATACACGATCCCTTAGGAATATGTAATCATTAAGTGCCTTTGCACAGCCTCACTAAAATGCAGTATAGCACTTTCTCACACCATAAGAAGGGACATAATATTTAGTGCTACCAGAACTAACAAACGACTTGTTCTTGCCATTGAACCTTATTCATGGGATCACCAATCACAAAGGTTGGGTTGCCATCGTTGTTAATTTTCAAATTTGCCTAAGTCTCATTCCCCTCGATGTTTCAATAACATGTTTTCTCCCTAGAGGTTTAGTAAACGGATCCGCAAGGTTTACTTCTGACCTTACAATCAATTGAGATCACCCCATCTTTGAGCAGCTGCCTCACAATATTATGTCTCAATCGAATGTGTTTGCTTTTGCCATTAAAGGTCTTATTTTTAGCAGTAGCTATCGCTGATTGGCTATCACAGTGTAATGACACAGATGGAGTTGGTTTGTCACCTAATGGGATATTTGCTAAGAAGTTTTTCAACCATTCAGCCTCAGTTCCAGCCAACTCCAAAGCAACAAACTCAGAATCCCTTGAGGATTTAGTTATAATGCTTTGCTTGGCTGACTTCCATGTGACCGCACCACCACCAAACATGAACACATAGCCACTAGTGGATTTTGTCTCATCTGAATCAGAGATCCAGTTAGCATCACTGTATCCTTCTAATACAGCTGGAAATCCACTTTATAGTATACCATGATTCATGGTACCTCTCAAATATCTCAGTACTTTTATCAGAGCATCCCAATGTTCATTGCCTGGACAATGAGTATATCTACTCAACCTACATACAGCATAAGCTATATCAGGTCTGGTATAGTTCATCAAGTGCAACAAACTCCCAATTACTTGAACATACTTGGTTTGTGCAATTGGACCACCTCTATGCTTCCTTAAATGTACACTTGCATCATAAGGTGTACTTAAAGGAGCTTTCTCATATTGTTCAAATTTTCTCAATATAATGTTCTTGAGAAAGTAGAATACCAGACTCATTCCTTGTGATTTTAACACCTAAAATCACTTTTGCTTCACCCAAATCTTTCATATCAAAATTGGAAGCAAGGAAACTCTTTGTCTCAAGCACAACATTTAAACTAGTACCAAAAATAAGCATGTCATCAACATACAAGCAAATAATCACACAATCATTATTTACTACTTTAGTATAAACACATCTTTCTACTTCAACAGTAGAAAAACCCCCATTAACTAAAACTTGGTCTAGTTTTTCATGCCACTGTTTTGGTGCTTGTTTCAAGCCATATAAGGATTTAATTAATTTGCATACTTTATTTTCTTGCCCAGGAACAATACACCCTTCAGGTTGTTCCATATAAATTTCTTCTTCTAAATCACCATTTAAAAATGCAGTCTTAACATCCATTTGATGAATAACTAAATTATAAATGGATGCTAATGCAATTAGGATTCTCACAGAAGAAATTCTAGTCACAGGAGAGAAAGTATCAAAATAATCAATATTTTCCTTTTGTGTAAAGCCTTTGGCCACTAACCTAGCTTTATATTTATCTATGGTTCCATCAGGAAAATATTTTCTCCTAAATACCCACTTACACCCTATAGGTTTTGCTCCTTGAGGCAAGTTTACTAAAATCCAAGTTTTGTTACTATTTAAAGAATCAATTTCAGCTTGAATTGCTTCTTTCCAAAGAACAGCGTCACAAGAAGAAATAGCTTCATAAAAATTCTTAGGGTCATCTTGCACTAAGAATGTATAAAAATCATCTCCAAAAGATTTTTCTTTTCTTTCTCTTTTACTTCTTCTTAGATTTTCATTCAATTTTTCATTTGAGTTTTCCAAAATAGTTGGAGAAGAAGTATAAGGTATTTCAACATTTTTAGGAATATGCTCAACTTTCAAAGGAAAGACATTTTCAAAAAATTCAGCATCTTTAGTTTCTATTATTGTGTTTTGAGTCAAAACATCACTCTTTAAAACTAAAAATCTATATGCAGCACTTTGTTGAGCATATCCAATGAACATACAATCAGCAGTTTTAGAACCTAATTTTCTCTTTTTAATATCAGGTATTAAAGCTTTTGCAAGACACCCCCACACTTTTAAATATTTAAAATTAGGCACAAAACCTTTCCATAACTCATAAGGTATCTTACATGTTTTCTTATGGGGTATTCTATTTTGCAAGAAACATGCAGATAAAATAGCTTCACCCCATAAGTTATTAGGAGCATTAGAGCCTACAAGTAATGCATTCATCATTTCTTTTAAGGTTCTATTCTTCCTTTCAGCTACCCCATTTGATTCAGGAGAATAAGGAGGAGTTACTTCATGGATAATTCCTTCTCTTTCACAAAAGTCATTTATTAATAAATATTCTCCTCCTCTATCAGACCTAACTCTTTTAATTTTTCTATTTAACTGATTTTCTACTTCAGTTTTATATATAGAAAAATCTTTATTTCTCAATAAATATATTTTAGTATACCTAGAGAAATCATCTATAAAAGTAGCATAATACCTTTTTCCACCTCTAGTTTCTGTTTGTTTCAAGTCTCCTAAATCAGTATGAATTAAAGACAGTAACTCAGTTTTTCTTTGTGTAGAAAAATGAGATCTCTTAGTTAATTTAGTTTCCACACAAATTTCACATTTTTCAATTTCATTATTATTTTTAGTTTCAGCAATTAAACCTAGGTGTTGCAACCTTTTAATATATTTTCTATTAACATGTCCTAGTCTAGCATGCCACACATCATAGGAATCAATCAAGTAAGCAGAAGAAGATACATTTTCATTCATATCAATACTTAGTACAAACAATCCTTGATTACAATAACCCTTTCCCACAAGAACATTGTTCTTAGTCATTATAATCTTATCAGATTCAAATGACACCTTAATCCCAGCCTTTCCTAATAGAGCCACAGAAATTAAATTTGCTCTAATCTCAGGCACATACAGAACATCACTCAACTACAAAGTTTTTCCAGACGTGAGTTTGAGATTTATTTTGCCTTTCCCTTGAACTTTTGCAGTTCTAGAATCAGCAAGATAAATCTTATCTTCCCCTTCTTCAAAGGAGGTGTACATCTCTTTGTTTGCACAAATGTGGCGAGTAGCCCCAGAGTATACCACCCATTTTCTATCGTCAGAAATAAGGAGGGCTTGAGAAAGCATTGCAGCAATGAATTCATTATCACTGTTATCATCTCCTTGAACCAAATTTACATTTAGCTTAGGAGGATTATCATCCTTTTGGGATCCTTTAGCCCTCTTTCTACATTGAGCAGCATGATGTCCAGGCTTTCCACATACAAAGCAATTGTCTTTTTTCTTGGGATTAGTCTTATTGGGTTTGTAATCAGCTTTCCTTTTATTCTTAGAGGAGTCGTACCTTTTGTGTGACTCAACCAGATTGGCCTTAGCAGTCATCTCCTTTCCTTTTGCAATTTGGATTGCCTTTCGGTTAGTGTCCTCTATGATGATATGAGTGATCAAATCAGATAGTGATAGTTGCTTTTGTTTGTGCTTCAATTGTTGTTTGTAAGCACTCCATGACTCAGGTAGTTTCTCAATTAGAATTCCAGCCACGAACTCGTCTAGCAGAGTAATCTTCTCAGCACGAAGTTCCTCCAAAAGTCTATGATACTCGTTGATTTGTTGTTTGATGTCTTTATCATCAACCATCTCCCACTTATAAAAATTACCTACCACAAACTTCTGTTTTCCGGCGTCCTCATCAGTATATTTGAGAATCAATGATTCCCAAATTTTGTTTGCCTCTTTGTAAACACTGTAAATGTCAAATAGATCATTAGATAATGTGCTAAGCAAAGTATGCCTACAAACCTTGTTGGCATGTTGCCAAAAATCTTTCTGGGTTTGTGTAGCATCATCAGCAGGTTTAGACTTTTCAAGAGCATCAACAACTCCGTGCATATCCAGCATTGAGTAAACACGCTCTTGCCAACGTCTAAAATTTTTCCCATCAAACGCCTCTATTTTGGATGTATCAGGCAATGGTCTGTGAAGAGGCACAGTTGCTGGAACGTTAGAAGAAGAAGAGTTGATAGCATCACTGGAAGCCATTGATGATTTGAATATCTCTTTAGAATGTTGGGGATTCTCAGTATTTTAATGGCTTCGGATCGAGTCACGTCGCAAGGACACTGTCCTAAAGAGATATTCCGCAACCCCTCAGAGAATTAGGAAGCGGCACTCTCACAGGATTAAACGAACCCTTCTTGGTTGTCACACAACCAAGGCAGCAGAATAGCAAAAGAATTTTGAAACTCACACTAGAACACACAATATATGTGGGAACCCAAAAATCTCACACAAATACCATACACTCTTTTTCAGCCTTATATATATATGCGCACACTTAGCTCTCACAACACTTTTCTTTTGTTTCTTCCTCTTATATATATATGTATAAGCTAGTAGAATTCATAATTAAAACAAAAGGTCCGTTGCCTCCTCTAATAAAATGATTTAAATATATTAAAGAAGGAAAACCGCATCTTTAGTGTATGAATTAATTTGAAAAAGTCAGCCTATTAAATATATATATTAACACCAAAATAGCCATACGTTTCTTGCATATATATATATATATATATATATATTAATATCATAAAGTCAAAATCTCTCCATGCATCAATACACCAACATCATCTTTAATGTAATTAAAGATACCATTATTTGATATAAATGTAAATATTTTAACGTCAACCCAAATAATGGTTGATCTCATTCTCATGGTAATGTTGATATATTAATGCATATTTAATTGTCTAATTTCAGATTTTATTAGCTTATAATATTTGTTAATTAATTTATAATAATCTCCATTCATTATTATAAATTAATTCACATATTTTTGGGCTCTTTTGTTCTAGATAATATGGTACTTTATTAGACATACATAAATATATTATTTTTTCACAACAACAACTTGATCCATATTCCAGAAATATAGCCACACACACTGAGCTACCGAGAGTCCCCCATGTCCAATGGGAAACTCCATTCCACTGTGTCTCAGAATTGAAAATTACATGTCCTTCAATCTGGTATCGCACTTTGAATCTTATCTCTCTACCCAACCCAATAGAGGACTTGCCTGCTTCAACTAATTCATGTTATTTATATTATTATAAATTTCAAATAAAAAAAAAGGGGGATTATTATATATAACGTGATATTTTATAGAAAATTAGTGTCTACAATCAGTGCTAGACTGATTGTGTAGACACTAATTGTTATATAATTATTTCTTATACTACAGTAAAACCTTTATAAATTAATATTGTTGGAACTTGGGATCATAATATTTTTATTATTTTATAGAGATATTAATTAATCAATCAATTCATATTTATTAATTTAAACTGATCTTTGTAATTGAGTGAAGCTAAATTTTGATTACATCAACAAATATTGTATCTTAAAAAATTTCATGTATCATATTTCTTGTAATCACACTCAACCACTCCTAATCTAAAAAGAGTTACCAAATTATCAATAATGAATTCAAATACGCAAAGAATTCTGTGAGTACAAGGGATATTTTGAAAATTATCTTAGTTATGTTTATGTAAGTTTATATAATTATTAATTTATGATATTAATGAGGCCCTGTATTTACATAAGTGTATTTTGAAAACATATTATCTTATTTAATTTTTTAAAATTTTCATCTAACTCATCAAATGGAGACTAAAGAAAATATTATTTTGGCTTGGTTGGGATGATGGTTTAAAAGTGGTGTGGGATGGTGTGGAGTGATGATTTGGGTTTATAAATTTTTGGTTGGGAGTTTAAGTAAGTAATGAAGTGGAATGATTTATTATGGTTTGAAAACACTCCAATTTTCAAACCCCGACCTCCTAATTGGGGGTTTAGAAGGGTTTTGTATTATTTATAAAATTTAATTCTATTATTAATCCTCTTTTATTCTACTTTTGATCATTCATTATAATGATAATATTGTCAACTACTTAAATTTTTTTTTTTAAATTTCCGATCAATGAAATGATTTTTTTTAAAAATTCTCACTCCATTTTTAACCACCCCATTATATTCTTTTTTAAAACTTCCAACCAAATTAGATTCTACAACATATTATGAAATTTACAACATCTACACTTAATTGCACATGGCAATTGATATTATTATCTATTAAGTGAATTTTCAAATATTGCTTTTCAAGAATAAGCAAAAAAGAAATTGCCAACTTGAAATCAATTATATTTAAAGTACATTACATACAAAAATCCACTTTCCTCCACATACACAAAAATTTTAAGGTACAAATTGCAAAGCAATTATTTCAAAAAAGAAAAAGAAAAAGCAAAGCTAGGAGAGAACGGTCATCACATCTGATTCCCTCAAAGCAATGTAGTCAGAACCATCTTTGCCCTTGAAGTCATTCTTGAGTCTTGACGCATTTGGATATAAATGAGCTATTAAATTATTTTAATATGTATAAAATATTTAATATATTTTAATAAAAAATTAAAATAAATTTTTTTATATATAAAAAATAAATAATTGTTATTACGAGTAAGGTATGACTATATATAGGATATAGATAAAGTACTTTTTTACTTATCTCTGAATTCATTGACTTTATACTCGAATTCATATTCATAGGATAAAACTTCAGGTAATTGTTAGGTACGAATATTTTGATCATTCCTAATAATATGTTAATTTTTAAAATAAATTATAATAAATAATTTGTTTAATTACTATTTTTATAAACCATTTTTTTTTTGTCAAATGAACAATTCGTTCAAATTAAGGTTGTGTTTGGTAAGGAGAAATAAGGAGGGAAAAAAGAATGGAATGCTCCATTTCATCATGCATTCTAGCTTTCTACCAAACAAATCATACTTTTTGCAATGTGATGAAATTATGTTTTTTTTTTTCATAGAAAATTTTTTTGGTGAGGGCATGGCGTCCCAGTCCAAGGTCAAGGGAGGCCTTCGGACTCAAAGAGCACTTACATAGGTTCTTACAGATGACCCACCAAATGAGAGATCACCAGAAATCGAACCCAAGCTATGCAATTGTCATGGGCGGAAGATGAGTAAGTGAGGCAACCCTTATTAGCGATAAAATTATGTTTTTGCCCTTACTTTTTTACCCACTTTTATTTTATTTCCACTTTTAATATAAGGGTAAAATGATCATTTTATCCATTTTTATTCCATTCACATCACATCATATTGACATGACATTTTCATTCTCTCTTCTTTTTTCATTCACATCCCCTCATCTTTTTTCCTTACCAATCATACCATAAAAACCGAAGATCCCAAAGAAGGCTGGGGATAGAAAGCAACCTGGCAATTATATACACAGCCACGAACGAATCATACTGATCTAAAAACAAAGGCTGGCCACAACAATCAAAAAACTGCAAACAATTGTCCCATAATTTCCGACTCTCGAGATTCCTCCATTGTGTCTGAGAGCCTCTAATTTCAGTTAAAAATATATATGTCCTCTCATCACACTCTAAATCTTTTCTCTCTTCACAGTTCGAGCCTTATAGTTATACGTACAGATGAGAGGGCTTGCTTGTTTGATTACTACTATTTAGTATTTAGTGCAACTAACATGCATGCATGCGATTAGGGCATAACCTGATGTTATTTATTGACTGCACGCCATAACTTTTTCTCTAATTAACATAAAATAAATCATGTTTAAAAAACAGTAAAAGAAGGCATCTTTTTGTATCTGCTTTCTTTGTAGTGGTGCTGTGTGTTTTAATTTCTGTTGGTTTGTGACTGGTTTGGTTGTTGTTTAATTTGCTGATTTTTTCAATATATTCCTTTTCTGGCCAAAAAAAAGAAGGTAGTAATTCTCAAACTAAAGGCGCTATTTTTTTTTGTTTTGATAAAAAAAAAAGGCGCTATTTAATTTCTCTATAGTCTATACTGTTGTTTTTCGGTTATATCGTCATATAATTTATTATTCTCGCATTATACTGTTTTAACCCAAACTTCAAATGATCTCCTTATATATGATTCTAAACGGGTTATTCAATCATGTTTTACGTATACGCTTGAAAATGATGGACATTGGACGATGAACCAGAATTGTACTGTTGTAAAATTCATTATTTTACTTCTATCCTTCCTATCATTTCAGTGCATAATATCATAAGGTCGTTATTATCGATGGTAAGATCAATAACAATAATTTCTATTTCTTATTTCTCAATCTTAATACTTGTTTACATTTATGCACTTGTTTTAATAATTAATTAAAATTAGAGTAAAAAAAGAGAGTCATATGATATCTACCGTGTGGTAGCTGTGTACAGTAATTAAGCAGATATGGTAGGAGTAGTTGGCATGCATGCATGTAATGTAAGGTGGCTTAGAAATTGCAAGGAAAATGCAAGAAAAGAGAGTAGAGAAGTTAGTAATAAATCAATCCCATTCCAACGTGGGGACTATACTTATGAAGACGTCAAAGCAAAAAATGTGACCTTAGCTTCGACCTTTCCCAGTTCGTACACAACTTGTCTGCTTGGACTGAGACTGATCGACCCCACCCAAATACCTTATTAATACACCTTCTAGACTCAAGAGCTCATGCATGACGTAATATCACAACGTCTCCCTTCTCCTTTTTTTTTACGTAACTACATAAATATAAGCATTATAAAATTAAATACTTCAATAACCATTAATTAGTGCTGGTAGCTCTATACTCATAACTCATCAATTCTCAATAACGAGCAATAGAAGTGCACAATTCTTTTTTTTTTTTCCGGTGCTTCAAATTAAATTTATTTTTTGAAGTTCGGTGAATTTACTATCATGATGAAGTAATTTTCACTACTTATAATATTTTTGTAAAAATATAATATAAACCCCTTTTTAATAGAAAAATTCATATTCTAAATCCCAATATATATAGACCTTTTAATTATAGATTTGTAGTGTCTGTTTTAAAAAGTAAATCCATCCTTTCCTTTCATGAGACTCCCACTCCTCTCAGTTTCTAAAATTATTAGATGGGACAATGTTGTTAAAATTTAAATAACAAAGTTATATGATTTTACACCCGGTCCTTAAATATTGTTAAATTGTGTACAAAATTATTTTGATGTAAAATCGTGGTAAAATTAGGTAAAATCGTATGAAATCACAAATTTACACAATAATTTTACGATTTTATCACAATCCAAAAAAAAAAGTCTACTTATAGTTTTTTCTCGGCATTTTTTGTGTGAATATACATAACCCAACCCATCACATAAAACAAAAGCTTCATGTTAATGATTTTAATAATATTGTGATTAATATTAATAATGCACGAGTTGGTAGTACTTCAAATAACGAGTTTTGATTATATAACATCAAGAATAAATTAAGTGTCAAGTGATGATCATGATAATGATGATAATGGTTGTAATTAAAGTGGTGAAAATAAATCAAATGATGGTTATGTATGAAAGGGTCATTTAATGAGCTTATTTAATTACAAAAAAAAAGAACTTAATTAAAAATGTAATTTTTTTTTATTTACTTGTGTGTTTATAAATTATTGAATTATTAATCATATATGTGTATGAGAGATGTAAATAAATTCTTGTAAGATTCTATAATACGTAAGATTTTATAATACAATTTTACAATATAATTTTATAATAAAAATGTGTTAAAGTGTAAAGTTTGATAGCTTGATCAACGTATGTGAGACTGCAGACGATCGATCCTTTATAACAATGAGAATGCAAGAAGTAAGAGAAGTGGTAGCTAATTTGCTAACTAACTCCTATATTTACGTACCAACACACGAATTTTCGCGTTTTTTTTTCCTCCTATTTTTCCGAATTTCTCAAATGTTTTATTTTTCATATGCTCGTGCATATATGCATCCCCAACGCTCTATATTCCTTTCAATCTCCTGCATGCCCTCAAATCGATTAAGGACATTAATAATTCAACAAGTGTTTTTTTTATTCAAGAAATGGGGAGCTTATTTTGACGTCAATACATGACTTAATTAATTGCTACCGTAATGTAAGGTAACAAAAAATATTTATATTTTATGTGATTTTTTATTTCGTAAATCATTTATAAAAATGTTTACAAGAATTCTCTGAACTTGAATCTGTCCTAACCTTGAAATGAAATGCTATCCTTTTACCTAAATTTGTTCCTTAAGAAAAAAAAGGAAAGACTATATTTTTGTTGGCTTACCAAATAAAAAATATATAAGCAAATTCAGTTACATTTAAAAATTATCTATAGACATATATACCATTTTTACTGTACACGAGCAAAAACGCTCTCAGTGAGGGCGTTTTTTACATTTTTATCACATTTATTTTCATATAAATATTGGCGTTAAAAACGCTATCAGTAAGGACGTTTATAGGGTTGATCATTTGACTCTATAAAGCACAGTAAAAATGGTATATATCTGTAGATAATTTTTTAAAAGTGGCTGAATTTATGTATATATTTTTTATTTGGTATATATATATATATATATATTCAAAAGCCATTTATGTTAGCAATTATTATATTTGAGTTAATAATTATAATGGATATGGAGGATGAAAAATGGGATCTGGATCTACTAAAGTGCAGATCCGATAAAGTGCATAAAGTGCACAATATGAACCGTTGAATGAAACTGTTACAGTACGAACATAAATCTCAATTTTTATTTAACGAAATGATACACTTTACATATTTTCCACCTCATTCCATCATCTTCCAAAATAGTTGTGGTGAGTGGATGACGTAGTTTAAGAAGCTTTTTGAAAATGAAAAGTGTACTCAGGCCAAAAAAAAAAAAGAAAAGCACACGTGGATTGAAAGACACACGTGGTCCAAGATTGTCATCTTCTACGCGTAGTAACATATGATGCTCCTCATCATATCTGGCATCTCATCAACGCGTCCCCCTTCCTTGCTGACCAGTCAGAGTTAGTCAAACTCCTTCACCACACACACGCTCTCCTCTCTTCCCACACTGCCCACACATATGTATATAAATAAGCCGCAAATTCACTATCTCCACCAAAACACTTCTACAATTATCCACAACAAACAAGGATTCCTCAGAAACATTCTTCGAACATCCAAACCAATTCCCAATTCTAATCAAGACACACTCATTTTTTTTATTAAAAAAAAAGACACGCACATTTGTGATTTAATTCCTCATTCGCCTTTTGCTTTATTCGATACTCAAAAATGGTGAAGCAGAGCATCGAAAAGCCAGCGGAACGAAGCGATTCTTCTAAGTACAGAGGTGTGCGAAAGAGGAAGTGGGGCAAGTGGGTGTCCGAGATTAGACTGCCTCACAGCAGAGACAGGATTTGGTTGGGCTCCTATGATTCCGCCGAGAAGGCGGCGCGTGCTTTCGACGCCGCCATGTTTTGCTTACGTGGCCGCTCCGGCAACTTTAATTTCCCCGATAACCCCCCGGACATCGCCGGCGGGAGGTCCATGTCCCCTACGCAGATCCAGGCCGCCGCCGCCCGTTTTGCCAATTCGGAGCCCCGGATGGATCAGCCGGTTGAACCCGTGACCAGTGATTTGCCTATGGAGTCTGCGTCACCTTCTCAGTCAGAGGTCACGGTGCAAACGGACAGCGAAGTGACCCAAAACGAATCGTTTCAGGATTTGTTTAGTGTTATCGGGTCGGGTAATCACGAAACCCAATATGAGATATTTGCCGGTTTTGATGATTTGAGCAGTGGATTCTACATACCGGAAATGGGTAGTGTGGATTACGGAGAAGACAATTTGGATGGGTTGATGATTGATGACTCGTTCTTGTGGAATTTTTAATGAAGAGTGAGGAGTAGTAATGATGAATCATGAATGAATGCAGCAACAAAAGCGGGTCGGGTTTCGGATAGTTTTATTATTTCCGGAGCTTTGACACCATCTGGGGTTCAACCCGGGCTTGGATTGGTCAATTTTTGGAGGACTAACCCCTGCTAATTTTCAAAATTTTTTATTATTTAAATGTGAAATAATTAGTTGAGTTGACTAGATCGGTGTAAAGTTCTTTACAAGTACTGTAATTTTCTTTAGCCATTCTTTCAATGAAATTGTCACATTTTATTCATACCTAAATATATGCTGCGATTTTTCCTCCCAAAAATTTTGAAATCTTCAGCTGCCGTTGAAATTTTTATATTTTTTGTATATAATGTTGAAATTTGCCCTTCAAATTTGTATATTAGTGATACAATATTGTTTAAGAAAAAACTTAGGTCCATTTCCTTATGTCCATTTCATTCAATTTCCCAATATAATTATGACACGTGGCAAAAAGTGTTTAAATGACCAATCACAGTAGAGAGAGAATATAGGAGACCACCTTTTATATGACCAATCATAGAAGAAAGAGAGTGTAAATACAATATATGATTGGTGGAATTGGATAAAATAAACATAAAAAAATGGACCTAAGTTTTTTCCTATTGTTTACCCTGAATTTTATGATATTTCAACAATTTTGAATTTTCAAACATGCCTAAATCGCTTTTCTTGTGAAAAACTTGTTTAAATCTCACGCATAATAAGTTAAGTACTATGCAGTCAGCAACTAGTACTACTATGTTTTCTTTCTGGTCCAAGAGATTCAATTTTGTATCAAGCCCAAAGTCTAGATTATGCCAACTGGCCATTTTTTTGCTATATAATTGAGACTATCCGATATTTAATCTATTGGGCCTATGAACCCATCATTCAGATAAACAATAATGAGAATAAGAAACTGGTCCTCCTTCTCCTATCACAAACAAGATCATAAAACGCAGTACTTGAGCTTGAATCAAATATAAAGGAAATTATTTTCATTTGACTATTGTCCGACTCACATTTAGATACCTTTTTTTTTTCTTACCTCTCTTTTCATATATATTCTTCTCAGCTTTTTGTAAAGACATTTTAAAAGTGCCTAAACATTTTGGTTACTCTTCCCAAGATAGTCGCAATGACAGTGAATAAACTAAGAATATGAATTGAGGATATGATTTTCAGGTTCAGTACATCTATTCTATGTGAATCTTTGTATAATATTTAATGATTTTGTTCTGAACATTTAATTATTGTGTGTGATTTGTGAAAGAGTCGTTGTTGTTTAGCGAGTGTTTTTGGCGATAGATAGCAAATATGAACCCAATGAATAAAAGATTAGAATGATAATACATGGTGCATTCATTGATTATGTTAAAATAAACAAGGAAATCACGACAAAACTCAACTACGACCATGCTTTTTATAAAACTATGATTTGCCACTTTATTATATTCGATCGTTAGGATCATTAGAATGATTATCTCGAACAAATAAACTATTGATTTGGATCTCTACGGATTTGGTTTGCTTTGTATTAATATTCCCCACTTCTATATTTATATATTAATTTAACCTTAAAATATTATTTGGGTTTTGCTGATTATGAATGATATCAATGCACTAATGAAAGCAACACTTGGCCTCGACTAATTAGTTGTACTCGGAGATTATTGTATCTAAATCAACAAAACGATTCATATCCTTGAGAATTGATGTAATAGAAAATATATGCAAATGGTGTGGACAATAAAGATAAAATAAGGCAAAAGTATCTTTCCTAACCCCAACGTTTGTGGGTCCTGTCAGTTTCGTCCCTCACGTTTTTTTGCTGTTAATTGTACCCCTAACGTTTTACGTTTCTGCCAATGTCACCCTTTTCACTAACACCGTCAAATATTTAACAGTTTTTGCTGACGTGGCATCCTATGTGGCAAAACGTTTCTTTTTTCTGTCAATTGTAACCCTAACGTTTTACATTTCTGCCAATGTCACCCTTTTCACTAACACCATCAAATATTTAATAATTTTTGCTTACGTGGCATCCTATGTGGCAAAAATATCTGACTTGGTATATATTTTTTCCACATCAGATTTTCTACTCATATTTTCCCCATCAAAGTTGTGTCGTTTTGACCTCGGCCTATTTTTTCTAAAATATAACTCAAACGCACGCGCTATTTTGTTCATAAAAACATCGGAGACGTTATCCATTCTCTATTTTAGGGTAACGTCTCCGACAAAGTAGAGAATGGGTAACCTCTCCGACAAAGTAGAGAATGGATAACGTCTCCAATATTTTTGTCTGCAAAATGGCATGTACGTTTGAGTTATATTTTAAAAGGAATATGATGAGGCTAAAACGACACGGTTTTGATGGGAAAAATATGAGTAAAAAATTTAGTGTGGAAAAAAATGTCAAGTCAGATATATTTGTCACATAGGATGCCACATAAGCAAAAACTATTAAATATTTGATGGTGTTAGTGAAAAGGGTGACATTGGCAGAAATGTAAAACGTTAGGGGTACAATTGACAGAAAAAAGAAACGTTTTGTCACATAGGATGCCACGTCAGCAAAAACTATTAAATATTTGACGGTGTTAGTGAAAAGGGTGACATTGGCAGAAATGTAAAACGTTAGGGGTACAATTGACAGTAAAAAAACATTAGGGGCGAAACTGACAGGACCCACAAACGTTGGGGTTAGGAAAATTACTTTTGCCATAAAATAAAGATCAGTGGTTTTGTTTAATTATTTTACTGAGTCTGGTTTCCCTTAAAGCATTGAAGACCTAAATAATTAGTAAAAGATCTGCAAGCAATGCAAAATATTATCATATTATTCCACGTCCATATCAAGGACAACAATAATTTATTTTTAAGTTATTGACCCCCTTATTTTTTTAATGTATAAAGAATAACAACAAAAACTTTATTGTTTAGCAATAATATAGACATGTTAAGTTTATGGAGTATGTTAATGATTTAATTTTTAGGGTAAAAAATATAAAATGTTTTAATTTGCCTCTTAACGAAAAATTAATTGATAGTAATATTAAATATTTGAATAGAATTCAACTAAAGATGTAACTAGTCCGTTTCGGGATTTTTATATTCTCAAAAAAAAAATTTTAGAAATTGAGAGGCTCCATTTTCTTCCATCCCAGCTTTCAATAGAAAAAATCATTCCAATCTTTCAATAAAAATGAAGGGGAAGATGAGAGAAAATGTATTCTTAACTCTCTCGCTTGAATTTAGGGAAATTATTTTTGAACGAAAGGAAAGTGAAAATAAAAGTAAGTGAGAAGAAAATAGAATTGTATTTAAAAAATTATTTTAGTATACCTCAAAATAGAAGTAGATTATATAGTGGAAATGTCACTTTTACCTATATTTGAAAATGTTACTGCTCAGGCCAAAAAAAAAATGTTACTGCTACTTCTGATAAATTGTCAATAATAAAATAAAGGTCAAAACTCTAAATTGGTTCTTTATGTTTGCACGAAGTTTTATATTAGTCCTTTATATTTCAAAAAGTCCAAATTGGTCCTTTATGTTTGCAAGAAATTTCAAATTGGTCCTTCCGTCCACTTTCGTCAATTTTTTAAGTTAAGTGCTGACGTGTCCATCTAAGCTGACATGTCATGCCACGTCAGCACCACGTCACTACCACGTCATCACATATGATATTGGATGATGACGTGGTAGTGACGTGGCGATGACGTGGCATGCCACGGCAGCTTCAATTGACACGTAGGAGAGATAGTGTGTCCACGTCAGCACTTAACTTAAAAAATAAACGGACTTGGACGGAAGGACCAATTTGGAACTTCTTGCAAACATAAAGGACCAATTTGGACTTTTTAAAACATAAAGGACCAATATGAAACTTCGTGCAAACATAAAGGACCAATTTGAAGTTTTGACCTAAAATAAATATTTTCAATACTTAGTTCAACAATTATTAAAATTTATTCTTTAATATTATTATAATAGAGATTCAATACTTTTTATAAAAAAGAAAATTTCAACGCACAACTTCTTTCCAATCAAATTGTGAGGATTTAAACATGCCTATGTTTTTATAATAAAGGTTTTGTTAATAATAAGAGAGTTTTAAAATATGTGTTTGTTGACTTTTTACTAATTTTAAAAAAATTAATTTTCTTTCCACTAATCACGGGAAACATTAACAAGTGTCCTAAAAACCCTTATAATAATAATAATAATAATAATAATAATAATAATAATAATATGTAATTTATAAAATAAACTGCATCACATTTACAAATCATATATAAAAGATGCAAAACATATATTTTAATAATGTTCAATTTGTAAATATGATATGTTTTTTTATTGTAGAATATGGTCCAAATTATTATTTAACAATTAGTTAATATCTATTAATAGTATTTATTATTATTTATATAATTTTATATCCATTTTATTAATAAAATATCAAATTGATAATGAATTAATTTTTTAAATATTAAATTAAAACATTTTATATAGGGATATAAATCATTTCCCGTATAGGAATATAAATCATTTCCTGTAATAATATATAGATGTTCTAAAAAAAAGTAATAATATAGATTAAATTTGATGGCATTATTATTTATTAAACTGCATTGGGTATGTACATTTATTATTATTTGAGGGTTGATTTTTATATTGTCAAATTTGTAGACGATATTATAATGAGGAAGTATTATATTGATTATTTAGAAGCAACACGACCAGGTTACGAAGAACGACAAAATCGACGTCGCTTTCGTGACACCTCAAATTTGCCGCTATAAAATAACCCCACATAAACTAATAATTGAATTCAGCATTCACTGGGTCCCACTTGTTTCATGATCCTGTCCAATCAGATGTCGCAACCTGTCCAATCCCACGTGGGCCCGGGCCCCACTTTGCCCCGGTTTTCAAACTCCCTCTCGTATGAGCAACTAGTCCCACTCTGTGGGCAATCCTTTATGCATCACTCTCATAATTCACATTATTCCCTACCTGTTAAATCTCATAATTATCCTTTCCCTTCTCCTCTCCTACTCAACTTTCTCTTTTTTTTTTTTCCCATATCAAATTCCTTTATTATCCAATCTCTCTTTCCACTTTTTACACTGGTTTAAATGCAAAAAAGGCAAACCATATTTGCCGTGTTAGAAAATATTTTATAATGTTAAGGTGGTTAAAAATATAGTTTTACAAGTGTTTGTTTTTCAATTTGTGATGAGCTTGTTTGATTGGGTCGGCCCATTTGTTGAAGGGTTCTTCATTTTTATTAGATCCATTATTGGACTTGTTGGACCAAACTAGTTAACTTGGTCCTCATCATTTTACTATTATAAAATAAATAAATTTTAAAATTTTTTATCAATCCAAATTGATTAGTTGATCCATGACCTAAACAATTATTTAAATTAGAGAAATGAACAAATCCTTTTTTTTTCCTATTGAATCAATAATGCATGAAAGGTGTTCACAATGACTAAACTTGATTCAAATAATTGCATTTCATGTGTTAAATTATATAATGATATAAATAGCCCTTCACACTTGGCAATTCAGAGTTTCACAGTTTACTTTTGCAGGGTATACTAGTAATTGAGTAGGATAAGGACGTTTTATATAAAATAATAATAATAATAATAATATAGGAGAAAGGGTGGAAGAGGTCGCTTTCGATGCCAAAACGCGGGGCTATTATCTCCAATTCAGTGGGCTCTGTGGTTCCCATAATCATTGCCCTTCCATCTTGCTTATGACTGTACACGTGGTTCTCATCCAACGGTTCAAATCTCTCGGAATCTTTCTTAGCAAGAGAGAGAAGTTCAGATCCCTAGATTGTGTCTCAATCATTGAAAACGACATTGTTTATGAAACTGGCCCCCACCGCGATAATGACCTCCCTTTTCCCCCAAAAATCCATTATTAATCACAAAGTTGAAATCAATGAAGGAAAGAAAGAAATGCTTAAATTAATGAACGAATCACAAAATAATATAAGTCACTAAACTGAGATTAAAAAATTAATGGTTGGGTATTTGTGTAACAATACTCACCCGCATAATTCCAAACAAAACCAGGGGCTTAGTCCAACCACTCCATTAATTATTAAATCAAAGGAAAGGCCTCAAAAGAAAAAGCAATTGCTTTCTAGTACTCTGTCTTATAAAGACACTCCCATTCCTACCTTTCTTCACAATCTTTCTTTACTTCCCTCTCCTTCCCTTCATAATCTCTCCGGTATGTTGGGGAACAAGCCTCGTCCCATGATCGGGAAGTTGTCGGAGCTCCTAGTCTCCGGCGCGCGTGCGGCGTCGCTTCTGGAGAGCGCCGTGAGTCCTCGAGGTCCGTTGGAGATGATGAATTTGAAGATGCAGTCGCCGAGGGGGTTGAAGAGTTACGACCTGGGCGGCGTGGGTCTGGGGATTGTGGTGGCTCTGGGTAAATCCGGCGAGGGAGGCGGAAGGGAAATCTTGCCCAAATCCGCCGTATGCGGTTCAGGATTGACGGCCCGATCGGACCCCATCCCGGTTCGGGGAATAAAAAACCGAGAGGGGTTTGATGAGATGGATTTGGAAAGCTTGGAGGAGTATACGTATGTGACTTGCCATCTACCTAACAAGGCCTTTACTAAGGTTTACTACGACGGAGGCCAAAATTGGAGAAATGAATGTAATAATAACAACAAAATTAAACCCAACAACAACGTTGGTATTGTCCAAAGAAGAAGTAACGGAGAAAGCTTAATTGAAGAAGCAGAACCATGTTTTCCCACCTCGGATTTCCTCAGTTCATGTCACTTGTGCAGAAAGAAACTCGATGGCAAAGACATCTACATGTACAGGTATATATAGAATCACCCCAATTCTTCTTGAATTGAAGTGTGTTAGAGTGATGAGTAATAATATTGATTATTGATGTTGGTTTTGTAAAATTGTGTACAGAGGAGAGAAGGCGTTTTGTAGCCCGGAGTGTCGTTCAAGGCAGATAATGATGGATGAGAGAAAAGAGCAGTGTAGGTCAGAAGCGTCAAGGTCTGTGGAATTATCAAGCTCGCCATATAAAAGAGATCAAATATTTTCCACTGGGATTCTTGCTCTTTGACGTCTCTCAATTATCACTATATTAATTTAGTGTCTGCCTCTGCCATTAAATGGGGAGATAAGCCACACACTTATACTACTACTGTGACTTCTATATATCTAATAAGTACATAATATATAGATAGATAGATACGGCTATAAAACTAGAAAATTACCATCATCCTTATGAGAAATTAAGACAGATTGATGTATGGTAACCCCCAAACCAATTTTTGATCGGACAAAATAATTTAGCTTCTCATGTATTCATAATCGTAATGAAAAACTATAAATATATATTTTTTGAGTTTTTTCCATCAATTTGCAGATAATAATGAACCTCAGATCTCGATCAATTTCAGATTTATTTTTTTTAAAAAAAAATTATGAAGGTGTGACCGTGTGAGATGAAGGAAGCTAAGCCTACAGCCCAGTATGCTATGGAGTGGGGACTTGGTTTTTCAGAAGAGATTGGCATGGTGGTAGAATTGGCTGGTTACATAAATTTTAATTATAATAAATATTTTTTTTGATGAATTAATTATAATAAATAATTAAAAGTACTGTCGTAGAAAAAATGTGAAGTAAAACTTTTAACATATTTAATTTATATAAAACAAAGATATAATTTTTTTTTTTGGTAGAAAAGAAATACAAGAAGAAAAGGTACGCAGGCCTACACAAGCACAGATCTGCTAGTTCCTACACCATTAATGTCATCCTGAAGCACCTCAATTAAACTTTGAGGGGGGGCAAGGTACATATGTAGATTCCTATTCCTAGTGGAGGCTAACATAGCCAACCTGTCCGCAGCTTTGTTCGCTTCTCTGTATATGTGATTTATCTCAACTCTCCAGCTTCTCTTGGTCATATCTTGTATTCTAGTAACAATTGAGGCACTAGGGTGTGTGCTTTCCGTACCCTTCTGAATCATGTTCACTGCAGTTAGAGAATCCGACTCAAGTTGGATCCACCTAAAGCCTTTCTCCCATGCCACCTCTAAACCTGTTAGGATACTCCATAGCTCAGCATGTAGAGTCTCACACTCCCCCAACGTCCTATTGAAACCAATCAGAAATTCTCCTTTGTCATTTCTAGCCAGGCCTCCACATGAACTTGTTGGGTTCCTGACAGTCACGACGCTGGCATCCACATTTAGTTTAATCGATCCTGTAACAGGAGGGTTCCATTTGATCGTTCTGCTAGCCCTTGCTTGTGCATACGAGTTGGGGTCATCGAAAGAGTTTCTCATCCATCTGGCTTCAAATAGGATATCATTTACAGGGTCCCTTGGCAGATGCTGTGTGTTGCCAAAAACTAAATTGTTTCTCCATTTCCACCACTTCCATATTGTGATTCCAAAAATGAGACTCCAGTCAATATCAGAGAAACCCAAGGAATTGGTAAGATTCAAGGTTACCCATCTCTCCAGATTTAAGTTGAAGAATGATGGCCAATGCTGTGGTTTAACTAATTTCATCCAAGAAATCTTCACTTGCTCACAGTCCCTTAAACAATGAAGGATACTTTCTTCATGCCCTCTGCATCTTGGGCAAATTTTGTCTGTTGTCAGATTTCTCCGTTTTCTCACCGAGTTGGTTAGGATTCTACCATGTTTACACAGCCACATGAAGTACTTGACTCTTTCCGGCCCTTTCCACTTCCAAATCTTATTCCATGTTTGATCTGTTTCCTCATAGTGATCACGTCTGATAGCTTCATATGCAGACTTGACCGTAAATGAGCCATTTTTACTGCTTTCCCATGCAATTATGTCTTCTCTATTTGTCTTAACCGGGGGCATACAAGTTGCTATCTTTTGACAGATATGACTGGGCAGCAAGAAGTCAAAATCATTCCAGTTCCAACTACCTGAAGGGGTAACATAGTCAGCCACTGTCTTGTTCCTTTCGGAGGTCGGAATGGGAGCCAAAGCATACTTCTCCAGGTCATTGCAATTCTGAATCCATTTATCTTTCCAGAACTTCACCCTCGTTCCTCTTCTAACTCTCCAGATTATGCCCTTCTTTACATGACACCAATTTCTACTAATGCCCTTCCATAGTCTCGATGAGTTAGCCTTCGGATCAACTTGAGGGATAATCTCCTTCCCACAACCATATTTGGCACGAAGAGTTCGCGCCCAAAGTGCATCCTTATTCTGAACAAGGCCCCACCCTAACTTACTTAGGAACGCCTTGTTGTGATCTTTGAGGCTATGAATCGCCAAACCGCCCACCTTCTTCGGCTTACAAACTCTGTCCCAAGAGCGAAGAGTTTTAATAAACGTTTTATGTTGGTTAATGGAGCATTTTTTTTAAAAAAAAATTTGACAAGTTTGAAAAATCATGAAAGAAAAAAAAAATAATGTCTAACAATTCTATTAACTAGCTTAAATATGAAGTAGTGCAACTTTTTAATAAAAATATATATATGTTAAATGATTTTTATTTTTAAAAGCATATATATATATATATATATATAATTTCATAAACTTAAGGATTATATATGTAAAGCTGAATCATAGCCAAATACCAATTTTCCTGTGTTTTTATTACATTGAATTTAGGTCAAGATATAAAAAGACATAATCTTACTAATATAAAATTTTTAAAAGATATAGAATCAATTTAAAATTTAAATAAAATATAAAAAAACCAAAATAAACATCCCACCTTGAATTTATTATATTGAACCATTAAAAATTGTAGGGGAAAAGGATGAGAAGGGAGGAAGAGTTGTATAGTGTAGGATAAAAGGGAGGCTGAATATGGACTCGTTTGAGAGAAAAGAAGAATGCAGAAATGATAATAATGTAATGTTATGTGGATGGCACTGAGTGAGTGAGTGAGAGAGAGAGAGAGTTTGGATGATGGGACCAATTGTGAAAGCAAACAGTGGAGTGGTGTGACATGAGAATCCAACTCCACCACTTCCACTCATAAAAGAAAAAATAATCATCAACTATTTTGGATGTTTGTTTTAATTAATAAAATCATTTATAAAATTTTATTGGCTAATTAATTAATTAAAAAATTTAATAAATAATATAAGATATTTGTTGGATAAATCTATATATTTATTATAAAGAATCATAGTAATGTTATAGGGTTCCCACCTACTTTATTTATGCCTATGGCCTATGGCGATAGGGAATCCCTTCTATAATTTCATGAGCATCTATCTACTCCTCACTGCATATATAGTGCTTACATTTATGTCTTCTCTCTCATCTTTTCTTTTTTCCACCAAAATCTATCATCATTCTGCTCCCTCTTTCCTCTAACGTTGCAATCACAGTTTTGTTTATTTATGTGTACTCTTTTCAGCCTTTTCAGGTTAACATGAAGTGGTGTCTCCTAAGGGAAAAACTTCTTACATAAATTTTTTTCTTTTTCTTTCTAATTGTTAGTAATGTACAAGTTTCGGAATTTGCTTTTCCTTCGGTCTCAATTGAGTTTTTTTTCTTAATTTTTAAAATAATAAAATAAATTCGTTTGTTAGACTTGTAGGTCTTTGCTTTTCTTTACAACTGAAAATGATTACATTTGCATGCGTTGCAACTTCGTGATGTGCTTTTATTGTAGTTTAATATTAATCATTTTATGTTTAATAAAAAACATATAAATAATTCATTTTGATAATTTATAATTAATTTGTAAACTAAAATGCATTGAATTTACAAACTACACAAAACAAATACGCACACAGTATTTTTTTTTACTATGTTTAATTTACAAATATAATATATTTTATTTGTCTTTGTTGAATAAACTAACTTTTGTCATTTAACATTCAAATTAACATCTATTAATATTAATGTCAATTAACTTTCTATTCATTTTAATAAGTAAATGACTAAACAGATTAAATTAAAATATTTTATTTTTTGAGAACTAAATTATGAGAATATATCTTTCTATTAAAGTTGTTGAAATTGAATACTTGAGTACAGTTATGGTTCATGATGTGGTGATTTGATTGGCTGCACGATTTTAATACGATAATTAGCCTATAAAGCCCTCACAGATAAAGTTACTCACTTTTATTATAAAGGAAAAGTTAGATTTAAAAAATAGGGTAAAGTATCCTTGCTGCTCTCAAACTTTGCTGCAATGTTCATTCTTGTCTTCAAACTTTTTTTTGGTTCATGCCTACCCCCAAACTTTCAATTTTGTTCATGTCTGCCCTTTTTGCTAACACCGTTAACTTGCTTGACGGAATTTGCTGACGTGTACGATGAATGTGAATCTCTTTTGCCACGTCATTGTTCACCTCACATTTAACTTTTTATTTTTATTAAAAAAGTAACATAATCCAAAAAAAACCAAACTTTTATCTTAAAATATTTTTTTTATTTGGATTAGGTTAATTTTTTTAATAAAAGTAAAAAGTTAAATGTGAGGTGGACAATGACGTGGCAAAAGAAATACACATTCATCGTCTACGTCAGCAAATTCTGTCAAAAAAGTTAACGGTGTTAGCAAAAAGGGTAGGCAATTAGACATGAACAAAATTGAAAGTTCAGGGGTAGGCATGAATAAAAAAAAGTTTAGGGGCAGGAATGAACATTGCAGCAAAGTTTGGGGACGGGAAGGATATTTTACCCTAAAAAATATAAAGAATTTGACATAGTGAATTAGTGATGGTGGTGTGAATGGTGAATTGACAACCTAAGGTTGATGTATTGTGAATTGAATTGAGAGGAAGAAGAGCTATGGAGTATGGATACAGCTGTGCATCTATATACAATACACGTGTACCCTCTGTAGGCTGTGTTGTGTTGTGTACGACTCTCCATACATTACATGGTCCCCTCAACAAGTCCAAGAGGATCAATCGACATATAGGTGACAATGGGCGGTTAGATTTTGGGGAGCTAATGCTATTTCTCTAAAAAAAAAATTATTTAATATTTGATGAATATCAAATATGGGATAAGGGATAGATAATATAATATAATTATCTATTGAGTATTGGACGAGTGCGAATATTACCTTTAGATATTTCTTATTCGTCTAACAATAAATGGACGAATATATTTAATACCCAAAATAATATATATATTATAAAGTATATTTTATTAAATAAAATTTTATGCTTTTCATTATTAAAATTATTATTATTAATTTTAATTTATATGAATTATCTATATTTTTTTAGAAAATTTAATTTTTTTATTTAGTGGATAGATATTGGGTAATTTACTTGACTATAAGATACCCAGTATTCTATATCAGTTATTTTTTTGGATGTTTTAAATATCGAGTAGTTTTAAGTATTTCAGGTATCGGATAGTTTCAAATACGATTATTGAAAATGTAATTTTTTTCGAATTCGATTAGAGTTCGAGTATTAGGTGTAATGAATAAATTCGAATTTAGATAGTGAAAAAATAAGCGGATACCTATTATTGCCACCCCTAAGTGGACAAGCTACAACATCTAAGAAATCAGATCCGTTGAAGTGTAATTGTAGTGTAAAATTTTATGGTTCATTTAATAAAAATATGATTATTACCGTCAACAATAAAAGAAGTATATATAAATAAATAGTGAATTGTACTTCATATAATCCACTTTACAACATCCAATAGTAAGTCACAACATGTCATCAATAATATTAGTATTTAAGTATAACCCAAAACTAATAATTTTAATATTACTATTTTGCTCCAAAAAATACAAATGATTCAATTCTTTATTTAAGATATTTAATTTTGTCATCGTCGTTATATGAATAATTAATGCATTGGCCTCCTAGAAAAAATTATCTTGAGAAAATTACAGGCTTGTTCGATGTTTTGTCAAATGTAAGAATAAAATAATTATTTTATTCACTTTTATTCTATTCATATCACATGAACATAAAATTTTTATTCCTTCAAACATTTCAATAACCAAACATACCCTACAAGTTTTTTTGGACGTGAAAAACTTTTAATTACCGAAAATCTGCAAAATAAAATTATATAAGGACTAAATTGACGATACACATTATACTAAAATAAGATTTATGATATTGCTCAACAGAATTGACTAAACATGTCTCCATTTTCAATAGAAAAAAAAAAGGTAATAAACGCTTAAAAACTGTACACAACTGAAAATCAAAGAGTTACACTAAAGAGAGCAGAAAATAACACCCACGTTCTTCTCTTTTTATAAGACTGAAAGAAAACGAGGCCATGACATTGAAGGAAAAGCAGATTTGACTCTGCACCCAATTTTTGACAAGGTATTCAGCCACGAAGCTTCACAGCAGGATGTTTCGTTGAGATATCACAGTTGGTACGAATACGATACTTAGCACATAATAATCAACAATATGAAAACTAAGTAAAAGTCACCTTGAAACCATTGAGCGCACTTTGTACCAAATGATATCTCAAAGAAACATCCTCACGAGAGAGACAGCAACAACAAATATCTAATAGAGTTAATGGACGAATGACGATGCTGGGTGGAATCAGGCCATCTTTTCCAAATAGAACATTTGAAACACACCATCCATACAAACGGAAGGTATATATTCCAGCTTAACACAACAGTACAAGCATAAAACAAAATATAAGATACGGGGTGGGTGAAGGAGCAAGTTCATAAGGTAGAACCTTTTACAGGTTCTAAGACTTTAATCCCCCCGTATTTTAACACAAGGGAGCGGCATATCTCTTACTGATAGTACATAAGGTGCTGTGTACTTGCAACACTCGGGTATCCTGCATCGTAACTAGCTGCTGGTGCACCCATTCCCATGGCTGCCTGTTTTAAAGCTTGCTGATTCTGCTGATGCACAAGGGCATGCGCACCACCCATTTTGTTCAATGCCATTTGTTGTCGTTCATATGCAGCAAAATCAGTCACTGAAAATCCTGGCATATGTGCAGCAGGTGGAGGAAGAGGGGCAGACACAGTTCCTGGGGGAGTAGGCTTGCTACCCCATGAACACTGCAACCAAATCAAATAATAAAATTATGACAAATATCTAACATTTCCAAAAGCTTTGGATTATAAACCAACAAAATTTTCAAACAATTTAAGTTCACTGGTTGTAATGAGCATAAAGTTCCTTGGCAGTGTGCTATTTTGAAAAATTGCCATGTCTAGGGGTAGAACTCAATGTTGACAGCTTTTAATTGCAAGTTTCTTCCATCTTAATTTTACAGCCTCCCTGTAGGTCTCAGCAGACTTTTTTTATTAGAAAAAGGGGGATTGGGAATTGCAAAGGGTTTAGAAAGTTCTAACAAGCTTTTTTCATTTTGCCATTGGAGGCTGCTCTAAGCTAGGAGAATTTCCCATTTGTAATCTTTCTTTGACTGTTTTAGAAGAATTTTTCATCCTCCTACTTCATATTGCTTTTGTCCTAACCAATCAAATTACTTTTCTATTTTTTTAAAAAATAAAACAAGAAAAAGAACATTTATTTTTTAAAAAAAAAAAACTGCAAGAGTTTGTTGAACTCTTTATCAAATTTAATTAAAAAAATGGCATCTCATAAAGGAAAAGATTTAGATCATTCATTATCCCTTTTCTTTTAAATTGTAGAAGTGCCCACGTAATATGCATTGAAAAAAAGACGAACTCTGAAGACAAAGGTAGATTTGAAAAATTAATAAAGGTAGAACAAAAAATTGTTGAACAAAATTATCATATCAAATTAGTACCTTGATAGGTTTACCAAAAAGAATACGTGCATTGCCCATATGTATTGCAAGAGCTGCTTCAGCATGTGTACTATATCTCACAAATCCAAAACCTTTGTCTCTTTGAACCCGAACATCTTCGATGACTCCAGCACCAAGGGCATGAAAATGACGGTGCAGATCAAGGGAAGTAACCTGCAAGCAATTTTAATGTCAGTGAGAACTTCCGGATAGTGGTTTCAAATTCAAAGAATCTAGGTGGATCCACCTTTAACATCCCTTTGACTACAGCACTATTTGGATAAGTGATGCAAGTAAATCCTCACATATCCCGCATGTGATTTGTAGTTAACGCTATAATAGAATGCAGTGGTCCAGCAAAACTTGCTACTAAAGAATACTAGATCTATTATGCATCAAAAAGATTATTAATTAGAGACTAGATGTTCAATCCTTGTCCACATATTTAAAGCAATAATTATCAGACAATACTACTACGCTACTAGTCCTTCCTCAGGAGCAAAATTGCCAACTTAGAATTTGAAAATAAGGAACGGAGACTAGATAAAAAGAACTAATGAAGTAAAATCAGAAAATAATACTAAGCCTTGCCTCTGGAGCAAGATTGCCAACATAGACAGTTGTAAATTGAGGATTATTCTCAGGAGTGTCATCATTGATCTTATCTTGCCCTTCTTCTGCACAAATAAAAGGCCAAATAACCATGGAATAAAAACCATAGATTAGGCAAAATACGTCATCAAATCACTAGGACTAACAATGGAACAATATCTATCTAGGTTAAAATAAAGATTTACAAAACAATATCTAACCTGATACATATATTGCATAAACCATAAAACTAAAATAACAGCTACAAAAGTATAAACAGAAAACAATAAAAAGGAAATAATTGAAAGTATCTCTTTGCAAATATTTTAAAAGCACCCCTCATGTCCAATAGTCAGAGTTAAAACTGACTTCAAAAAGGTTTTAAAACACTGTACAAAAGATGATTTCTACTGGATATTACTTTATAACAATATAGGTGCTTCAACAGGTAGATCATAAACTGCAACCCATATATTGTCAAAGGAAAAATGAACACCCTACCCCCTTTTCCCAAAAATAGGGAAAAAAAATAGCAGAAGCTTACCAGATGTTCCATTTGTCAACTCCACAATATTTTTGGAATCTGAGCTCTGCTTATCATCATTTGCATTAGCTCCTTTTGTGGCCCAGTTACAACGAATCTGTCTACTTCCAAGCCACTTTCCTAAAATGCAAGGAAAATCCACGATAGAATTCACAAACATTTGAAGCCACTAATGTAACAACTATGAAACTTAATAAACTATCATGGCTTCATAACATGAAATATTAATAAGCATCACAATTTAATACTTGAATATGAAACAGTAGTGACAACTGTCAAGTATACCAAATTATGTATGCAGATGTTATATATCAGAGGAGTTCAACACAAGAATTGGAACACATTCAGAGCATCCTGAGAGATATGTTGTTGTACATTCTAAGAAGTAAGATACAATAGACTAGTCAAACAATTAAAAGCTTATCGGTTCTAAAATAATATTTACACTTAAAAAATGACCCAAAGCTCGTACATCAGTGTGTTAAAAATGACTAACATTGAAGAAGTCTTACCATTTAAATCATTTATGGCACTTTGGGCATCCTGATCCATAGAGACAAGACATACAGATAACCATTAGCACAGTAAAACAATACTAAAGAAGGTAATGAGGAATAAAAAACAAATAGACAAAAATTCAATGGAAAATTCCGTGCCTGCTGATTAGAAAAAGAAACAAAGCCAAATCCTCTGGAGCGGCCAGTCTTTTGATCCCACATAACCCTTGCATCTCTGTAAACAATAAACCATGAGCACAAAAATAAATATACAGATTAAATTCATGCATACATTTAGGTGCAAGTACAATGAACAATTAAAATTTAAAAGCCCATAGAAGATAACTTACGAACAGCTAGGATATGCAGAGAAGCAAGCATACAATGTAGCATCTGTAACTTCAGGGCTAAGATCGCCAACAAAAATATTATAGTGACCTGAATCCAAATAAATGAAGAATGTAAAGTTGCCAATCTACAAAATAACCATAAAGCACAACACTGTAACAGAGAAAAGTACAAGGCTAGTAAATATATAACCTGATGTATCCTCCCTCTGACTGCTAGCATATGCCCAGTTAACTTTGATAGGCTGCCCAAAGCTGCAGAAAACACTTTAGAATCTGAAATTAAAAAAAAAAAAAAACTGGACCAGGAGTAAATTAAAGATTTGTACTTACATATGCCTCCCATTAAGAGTTACAATCGCAAGTGCAGCTGACCTGCGATCAAAGTAATCCACAAATCCATAGGAGGACTGCAGAAAAATAAATAAATAAAGCAGATAATCATGATTAATATTGAAGATGAAACTGCAGGAAACAGAAATATAGCAAGGAAAACATATAAGCCAGTCCTATATTGAACTCTGAACTGAAACATCCTGTTTTTTTATAACAAAAGGGACTGAATTGAATATTATTAACCTTCTCTTTCCTAATGAGCTTGCATCCTTCAAGGGGACCTGTACTTGAGAAAACCTCTTGAAGAAGGGACTCTGTAACCTGGGAATGAATGTTGCCAATGTACCTGCATTACCTCAAAAAATGATGAAAGAAAAAAGTTTATTATCATATCCGGGAAAGGGAGAGACGAACAAAGAGGTTTAGGAGAATTAGCATAAGTAGAAGTTGAGCTAGCAATGGGAAAAAAATGAATGTATCAACTAAAAGTAAAGAAACACTAAAAGGGGTTAAAAAAATTTGCAGAAAGAATTGTCCCAGGCATCAAAATCAACAAGTCAACTCCCAAGCCATCTAAAATGAGAAGACAAGAAAATTAAACTAAAGAAGCAATTAAAGGGAAGATAATGTCTATATAACACTCACACACTGCGGCATGTACTTGGATCAAAGCCAGGAGGCAGATTTCCACTCAAGATAGGCTCTATCTGCAAATAAAAATATGAAAAAACACTAAAAAGAAAAAAGAAAAGGGAAAGAAGTCCTAAAAGCAAAATATATCTAGTTATCTACCCTCCTCATGGATAACTAATCTCATCATACAAAACACGCAAGAATCCAAATGACTATAAACGCTCTCCATTGAAAAGAAAGTTTTCAAGTTCACGGGTAAAATGAACCATTCCGTTGGAGATTTCTCACAACATAACTGAATTTTTCGATGTGATAGTTCGCATATATAAAACAAGTTTTCTTTTTGGCCGAATATATAAAACAAGTTCAATATAAATAAAATAAGAAAAACGATACAAAACAAATTAAAATATAAGTAAAAAGCATGACAAAAATAAGAACCTGCGGGGCTGCAAGGACACCAGGATGGTGGTAGAGAGACTGCTGCATCATTGGATGTTGCTTAAGCCTCTGCTGCTGCATTTTCAAGTGCGATAAAGACTACGTAATGTGGAAATTTTAGGGTTAGGGTTCTAGAGATACGAAGAAAAAAAGGTAAAAGAACGAAAAATGAACAAAATGAAATGAAGGAGAAAAAGGAAAATAAGAAAATGAAAACCAAAAAAAAAAAAAGGAAAGGAAAACCCTCGAAGGAGAGGGCTGAGAGCGAAGACAGAACAACAGAGACGAAGAAGACGATAGATGGACTGAGTCTGAGAGGGAGAGACGAAGCCTTATAAAGGCTTTCAACTTTGACTATAAAATATTTGGGAAAAAGCCATTATCCCTTATATTTGGATAATAATTAATTAATAATGATTTTTTGCAGATAATTTTTCAATTAGAGTTGGATATTACATTACATATTAACGAAAATTATTCGGTATTTAAATATCAATATTCTATATAAATACAAAGAAAATACTTTTTATATTATAAATAGGTAGTTTTTAAACTTATGAATAAATTGAAATTTTTTAATTTTAACGCAAAACAAAAAAAATAGAAATGCTTTTTTTTTGACAGAATATTTTTTAGTTATATTTTTAATTACATTGGGCCATTATTGCTCTCTTTGTTTTAAATTTTGAATATATTGGGCCGAAGCCCAAATATACTATAACTTCTCTCTGGAAAAAAAACAACAGACCAATGGACATTTTAACTGGGACAAAATTTGGGCTAGATCGCGGATTGACTAGTTTTTAATCCCCCATAATTTATCTTTTTTCAAGATTGAGTTACACGAAAGAAAATAATGTCAGACACAAAAAAAGAAAGAAAATAATGGGAAGAATCTGAGTATGTAAATAATGGAAAGTTCTGTTTTAGGATTCAAACTTTAGGCTATGTTTAACAAAATTTTCTAGTGTTTGGTTCGCTCCCTAAAATTGAGAATTAGATTCTGTATAATTAGACAATTCCATGGAATTCAATTCTCAATTCCATAAAGTGGGTTTTGTTTGGTTGGACGTGGAATTGGATTCTACATGGAATTGCACAATATTCTATGAATTATTTAGTTTGGTTGAGTTATGTGGAATTGGAATTGAATTACGTGGAATCGGTTTTTTAGAATTGGATGTATAAATTTTGTGGAATTAGATTGTGGGGTATTTTTGAGGAATTGAGATAAATTTTGTGGAATTGAGTTTAAAAGACATTTTTGTCCCTAGTTTCTTTCTCTCTCTCTCTTACTATTTTTTATTTTTTATAATGAATATAAAAAAGTAATTATATGCTAAAAAATAAACACACTTTTTCAATTCAAATAATTCAATTCCAATTCCAATTCCAATTCTATAAGAAGTTCGTTTCAATTATATCATCAAAGAAGCTAATAAGTATCTTGACTGGCTTACCAATAAAAGTCTCACTTGTTTAAGAGGTCTCCAACTCCCCATCAATTTGATCAACTCCCTCTATATTTCAAATGACTATTCTCAATAATGGTTTTTGAGTTTTGGCCCTTTGCTTTACTCCAAATAAAATAACAAATTTTTTTTAGTAGAAGGGGTCAACAATATAGATCATGTTTTTACATATTTTTATTGTCATGTTATTTCAAAAAACAATAAAATCAACTTAATTGAAAACCTGTTTAATTTTATTAATTAAACAAAGTAATAAATGAGTCAACATGCTAAATTCAATTTTCTGTCCAAAAGAAATAAAATTGAATTGGTATACTTCATCACTGCGGTACTTTCTCTTTCGGATCAGAAGTAGTAAGGGAAAATAGATTCTCACACAGCTAATGTGGTTGCTTTTCTTTTTTATTAAACTAACGTGGTTAATTTAGTTGAAGTGTGACATCTCACTTGTCAGCTAAATTTCCTAGGTAGTAGTTAATGGATCTAAGGTTCGTAGAGGGTACAAATTGATCAGAGAAAAGTTTGCATTTTTGTTTCATGTTATCCTCCAATATATTTAACTTTGGATGATTGGAATGGAACTAACCAACCTCCATGATGGAAACATGCTGTAGCTGTACAACTCTTGATCTAATTTGATTCAAAAAGTTTCAACTACTATACTTGATTTTTAAGACCAACAAAAAATTGTTTCTAGTATTGTTTTTAATTGAAACAAATTATGAAAACAATACTAATATCCTCAAAACGATTGTGTATAAAATTGTTTTTTTTTTAAATATGAATAACTCAAACCTATTATATAATATCTTCAAGAAATAATAAGCACCTCCTGTAAAACTTTTTGTATGTCATTGAGCGGAAAAAATATTATATTCCCCGCGAAATAATGATTTGTTGACCTACGATATATAGATCAAAACTTTTTTTTGAATGGTGATAATTATAATTTATAAGGTGCATATAACCACTACCCACAGGCCACAAGCATATGAACTTATGGGGTTCTATTTAAAGGGATTGGTATAAACATTAGACACGATTTACATGTAACTTTTATTTAGTTTTTGTAAGAAAATCTTGGATACAATTGGTTGATTGAAAAGGAAAAAGAAAAATCATATATTTAACCGTTTTTATAGAAATAACTAGTAACAATTAATGGCATTTTTGGTTGTGACTGTGAAGGACTATATCTGGGAGTAAGGTAAAGAAAAGCAACAAATTAATGACAAGAATGAAAAAATATTTAAAAACCAAAAATTACAAGTAAATATATAATATAAATGAATATAATATAATTAGAAGGAAGTAATAAGGCTAACCAGTAGTTAGATCTATGAAAAGGCCCAGCAGAGCCCAAGTCAGTATGACAAACGAAATGGGCTTGCAGAGAAGCCCATCAAAAATACATGGAAATCAAAGTATAGAACAAAAAATGGTTAAAAGTAGATATGATATCACTAAAACTAAATAAGCTCAGACTTGTGGTGAGTTGGACTTGGCAGGTACCCCGAGCCATGGCATGGACTCAACTGGCTTACTAGAACCCACCGTGGGTTTGGTTGTTTGATATGGTGCTCTCGCAGCAATTCTGCAAAACAACAACATTATTAGTCATTTGACCCAAAACAACGTAGCGTCAATTATGTTGCTTCGTTTGAATCAGACTGCTTACCTATCCTTTCTCTTCTCCAAGAACCGGTGAAGTGAAGCGTTGCGAGCAATAGGTAGATCTGTAAACACAGAGAGAGATGTCGTATTGAGAAAAACATGTTCCACGAAACATAAATAGATGTTTACAAAAAGAAAGATTTAATGAAACATACCACAAATAACAGGTCTGGATGGTGGTTGAGGGAGAGGAGTAAACGAAGGTTGGGCCTGAGAGAAAGTGTAGGCAGAGCTTCCTTTGCTAGCAAACGACATGATTTCCTTCGCTTTTTCCGCCGGAAAATCATCGAAAACGATGACTTGTCCGCCATAAAAGATTGTCATCTGTGCAGCCTTAGGAACACTGTAAAATAAAATCATATATTAGTCTATTAATGTTAATTTTTCAAGCGAAAACTAAACAAAGATTAAGGAAATTTTGAATACCTAGAAGTATCATTCTCCTTGGCTGGAAATAAGTTCATGGTTGATGCAGATTGGCAGGATGCCTCGGGTGACCCTGTCAAATTTTAAGAATCAGTAAAAAAAAAAATCCGAAGATTTGGAAAATCTTATTAATCCGAGACTTGGGATTAATAATTATACAGAATCAAGAGCATATTTGTGTTTGAAGTAATCTATTTATGGTCTGATTAGTTAAAAATTAGGTAGATCTCACTTTAAAATTGAGGAGAGAAACTTGAAACAGAGGCTCATGCCTAGTAGGATCTAGGATCCAGAAAGTAGGCCAAGAGATCGTAAAAGGGGAACATGACCAATTTAATTTTTTTTTTTCAATTCAAAACGAGCAAAGGGGCAAGGAATAAGTGAGGATGAAGATTAAGAAATGAAAATTTTGTGGGGAATCAAAGAGAGAAAAAGGGGGAAATGAAATGATACCAGTTGGTTCGGTGTTGCATGTCATGCCGAGGCTAAGATCTCCGAAGCTGCCCTTCTCCTTGAGATACTGACTCAAGAGAGTGCAAGTCTGTGAGAAGGAAGACTTTTCCGGCGACTTGTGGCCGGAAAAATCAGAGAAGTCCGATAAGGTCGACATTAAATTGAAGAAGAAAAGAGAAGAGTGGAAGGTGAGACAGAGAGAAGGAGGTAGGGGGTTTTGGATTGAAGGTGGAAATCCAACGAAGGAAGGTGCTAATATAGTCGGCCAATTGAAAAGGGGGGTTTATGTTTGAATAACAAAAATGATGGATAGATTAGGTTTGAATAAAAGATTGTGGAAATATGTGGGGGGAATTAAAGCACGAGGAATATGTGGGTGTTTCTAAAGTTGGTTTCTTTTTGTTGCCTCCTAATTTGCAGTTGTCCAAGTCAACTCCTAACATTACTTGGTTCATCTCTCTCCTTCTCTATTTTCCTATTTCCAACACGTGTTCTTTGCTTCGTCCAAACGGAAACTCCTATGCTTCTCTCTTTCTCTCTCCTCGCCATTTCATTTCATTTCATTTTTCTACTTGTCTTGCGTGCCTTTCAAGATGTTTCTCATTTTTCTAAGCAACCAATCATATTTTATTTTTAGATCATTCTAATTTATGGTGCCATAATCAAAATTTTCTCTTACTTTCTTTTTATATATATATATATATATATATATTATCTTTATTATTATTATCATAAAATAATTTGCTAACCAGTATCTAAAATTGTTTTTATTATTTCATAGAGTAATAACTAAAATTTTATAAAAAAAATAAAAAATTTTAATGTTTAACCGTTCTTTTTCATTAATAAAAAACAACAAAACCCAAAAATTAAACTTTACTTGTCAAAATCTTACAGCAAAAATCGTGTCAAGTCCATCAAATGCAAAACATGTTTTCTAAAATTCTTGATATTGATAAATGCACGTGTATTCAATTATTTTAGATGCTTATTTTGGATAAAATATCTTTATTCAAACAAATATTACTGTTAATAGATATTTGTGAATTGAGATTTATGTTTGGCTATTATAAGGAAAAGGAGGGGAAGGAGAGGAAATTGGGTTTGTTTTTTCTCTCATTCTTATTTAGAATATCTTCATACATATTTTAAAGTACGGTATTTTAAAATTATAAATAATAAAAATAATAAAAAATTTTAAATTAATCATCTATTATCTTTATCTTTAATTTTTAATTATTTTTTAAAAAGAAAAAAATATTCTCCTCCTCTTCCCTTCCTCTTTTTAATCCTCAATCCTAACAAATCCTAAACAATCGAAATTTATTTAAGTAAAATATTCAAACGATTAAACAGTTAAGATATCCAATTTGTTAGATTTGAATATTAATTTGGAAGTTAACATTTTTTATTATTATGGGTAAATCAATGATTTGGTCCTAAAAGAACACACAGGGGCGGAGACAGTATTCTTCTTGAGGGGGCAAATTTTTTTAAATCGTCGTATATAATATTATACACATATGTTATAATTACATGAAAATGTTAACACCTATTAAGGTAAACAAATGCACAAAAAAATTTATAGCTAACATCATCAAAACACAAAAGAAAATATAGCCTTAAAGAAATATTAAACATGTATCTTTATTTTTTTTATTTATGTTCGTCTACTAATTTAAAAAGTAAAAATTATTTATATTAAGATAAAAAAATGTGTATTGTTTGAACAAATTGTGAACCATTGCAAATGTGATTCGAAAATTGGTATGTCACATGGTTTAGATTATGGACCAAGGATTTATAATTTATAAATCTCATTACTCATGTAAACATTTATCCAAAAATTTATAAATTTACAAACCACCCCACACTACTCTCAAACCATATTCTCAATACAAATAAGACACATCGCATAATATTTTTGTATTATTAATCTGATACAGAAACAATATAAAATACCACATTTTATATAGCCAATTATAAAAGAGATAATAAAGCCTATAATATGAGGAATTGATAGCAAACAGATAAGAACTTTTACCTAAGGTTTATTTGGCAATTAAGAAGGGAAGGGAAGACATTGAAGGAGAGGGGAAGGAGAGGGAAAATGAGGTTAAGTGATGATTTCTTCTTCCCGTTTCCAAAATCCCCTAATTTGATAATTAAAATTGACAAAGGGAGAATGTTAAGGAGGATAATTACATAAAGTCCTCCAATAATTTGATCATTCCACTCCAAAAATTTGAAAATCTAACAAGAGGAAATGCTACTAAATTGTCTCTCATTATCCTCCTTATTACTCAGTCCAAGGTGAGACCATTTTATCATTATAGGTTTTGCTAACCAGTGCCCTTAAGGATTCATTTCAATGAATAAGCTAAAGGAGCTTAACAAGTTATTCTTGTTGACTTCTCACTAATTTTAAGATAATGAATTCTCTTTGCACCAATCAAATAAAAACTTAACAAGCACTCTATGACACTTGTTAGATAATTCTTATCATTATTTTGATAAAACCAACTTCTTTAATTTTCATGTTATACATATATATTATACATACACATATTGTATTAGGGGAACCATTAACTACACATATACAATATTATACATACTAATTAACACAATTTTCCGGGGGCTATGGCACCCCTAACCCCCTTCCCTTTGAGAATGAATGTTATTTTAATTTGGTAATTAGAAGACAAAATCTTTCAATTTGATAACTGAAAAATTATTTCTCAATTAATTTAGTCTTTTAGTTAATTAATAGGATGGATTAAAAGTTGACCAACAAAAGCATTAATATGTGTTAACTTCATCATTAAATGATGAATTAGATGTTTGTTAACAATAAAAATAAATAAAACGCATCATATTTATAAATAAAACATTGTCAAACATTATTGTTTGTATTTTGATGTGCACTTTGTAAATATAGCATGTTTTAATCTTGTTTTTTATAAATTACACATTCTCAATACTTATTGTTTGCCTTCTTTTCTTAATAAGGTCCAATTCATCGCTTAATAATTAGTTGGTATTTATTTGTGCTACTATCAATTAAATTTTTATATCTATTAATTAAATTAAAAAATGATTAAATTTTGATATTTCAAGGACTAAATTAATAATTTTATTGTATATTCTCATTGGCTAAGTATGTGTATTTTTTGCTAGCTCCAAAAAAATATAGTTGGCTATCATTATAGTTTTTTTTTTAAAAAAATTATGATCGAAGAAATAAAAGGATTAGGTTCAAATAAATAAAGGGCTTAGTTATCAAGGAATCAGTGGAGGAAACTTCATAGCTTAATAACACAATTCTTAATTTACCCATCAAAAACATAAATTAATAAACAACACAAAATTCAAACGGAGTTCAATTTAGATGTCTATTATGGCTGAATAAACAACTAAACTTGACAACTATGTGGTATTGAATTGAATTATTATTATTATTATAAGTATCAAGAAGTTTGACTCCTTCAATTATTATTAGACAATACATGTTTAAAACAAGTAGTCTAGTGAAAGCTATTGCAATTTCACAGGAATAGCCACAATTAGAAAACATCTCGTTAGGCATGGAAATAATTGTTTTATATTCCTCACAGCATGTGATGTTAACATGTATTGATTCAATGATTAATATATAGTTAAAAATAAATTAATTCTAGTTTTTATAGTGTTCAAATGAATTTATGTTGATGAAATATTCAACCGATCTTCTATATTATATTGAGTAGTTTGTAATATAAGAATGAAAAAGTTTTATATTGGACAAATCAAAGAATGCTTCACTGTATATATAGAAAGATATGAACCATACAATTAAATAAATAATATATATGTATATGTTAATGTGTAGCACATATTAATATATATATATATATATAATACTTGGACTTGGACTTGGGGCTTTAGCTTCGGGCTGAGCTTGAATATCCAATCAGATTAATATTTTAATTTTAAAATATAAGAAATTATTTTTTAAAATTTAAATAGAGTTACTGTTTAAAACAGACAAATGTGTCTGTTGAAAGCATCTATTCAAACAGAGAAACATGTATGTTTGAAGTATCCATTCATCTTTTATAAATTGAGAAGTTTCAGGGGTTTTGTTGTATCCTGAAAGAGATATCTTGTTGAGTCTCCTATAACACAAGCATAATCTCTTAAAAGAAAATGATTAATTCACGCCTCAAAACCCATACTCTTATCTTCATTCATACTCCGTTTCTAACATATTATTAAGTCAAACAATTTCTAATGCTTTTTTTTTTTGGCCAAAGAATTTCTAATGCATTTGGATTAAGCAAATATGTGCAG
The DNA here is from genome assembly GCA_014851425.1 of Senna tora. Lineage (NCBI taxonomy): Eukaryota > Viridiplantae > Streptophyta > Magnoliopsida > Fabales > Fabaceae > Senna > Senna tora. Next base: position 4,225,274 of record CM026262.1, on the reverse strand, counting down.
ATGTTTAAAATTTAGGATGTAATTCATTAAGGATGGTTTTTTCCCTTTTAAAGTGCTTAGTAATTTGAGAAATTAAAATTGTTTGGCCAATTGTTTATTAATAGGTGCTTTTAAATAATAACATAAATATATTTTTAGATGTAACAACAACAAAAAAGTAGTAATTGGAGTTTTTTACTTTTGAATACAAATATAAGCTAACAAATATTTATTATTTAAATGAAAACACCCTTACATGTACCCCTACTAAATTACTATTTATCGTACAGGCCTACAGGGTGTTTTTTTTTAATATAAAATGATAAACTTCAATTAAAGGAAAAAAGTTAAATTATATAACATCCTATACTATATCTATTCCCTGTCCTACCATACTTAAAACTAGTCAGAACAACATAATTGTTACAAAACCATAATACAAATATTCATAAACAATAGCCTACTACTGAAAATTAAATCTATATCTAAGTAAATTAAACTTATTACTAATAGAGTTATTAGCAACTTGAGCAGCTTTAAAAACAAAGTGTACAAATATTTTTTGGTCTGACAAATTTGGCTCGGTTCGAACACTCTTTTGCAATATGGTTAGTACGAGCTGGGCCTCAGGTTATATTTGCATGTAAATTATATAATATTTATATGTATAATTTTATTTTTTATTGATTATTAATTAAAAACACATGAAATATAATCTTACTTTTATTTAATTTATTTTTTAAAATTAATAAATATGTTAAATTTAGCTTTTTATTAATGTAAAGTTCATAATCATTATGTATAAAGGTTAAAAAAATAGAAAAACATAAAATTAGTATACATGGATCATAACAAGATAAAAGTAAGTTAATTTTAATTGATATATTAAAAAAAGAATGAGCCCGACCAAACCGAAGACTCAGCCGCCCTGGCCTGACCGGATTAAATAGCACAATGCGGGTAAGGAAGTATAATTGAGTGGTTGCAATCATATTTTGTTATGAAACAAACTTGGAGGAAAGGTAAAATTGACCGCAAACAAAATTTAGGAGTAAAATTAAAAATTGATGTGAAGTTTGAGAATATATATAGAAGCTAAGATACTTAGTTTATTTAAAAAAAATAATAAATATCTTTTTTGGTGGAAGAATGTTGCACAAATAATGAAATAAGAAAATCCAAAGCGCAGAAAGTAATTATAATGGTAGATTAAAAGAAAACAAAACATGTAATAATAGTGGTGTTTGAAAAGTAGAAGAAACTTGGAGGAGGAGCATTGTGAATTGTTTAGTAGTATATAAGGACGTGATATATGCGTTAAACAGAGGAAAGTGGTACTTAAATGAAAACCTTACAAAATAAAGAAGAATGATTGAAGGGGAAACGAGATTATTAAATAGAAACCAAGGTAATAGAAAGAAAAAAATAAATTAAAGAGTAAATTACACTGTCCTCCTCTGAGAGATGCTGAAATTATACTGCCCTCCCCTCTCGTTTGCAAAATTACACTGCCCTCCCTTGAGAGATCAAAAGTCATTACACTTTGATCCAAAACACTATTCTTCCACTAAAAAAAAAAGTCTAAAAAGTTAATATAATAAATATTAATGACTAATAAATATTCATGACTAAATTGATCCTCACACAAGATAAAAAATGTTTAATGTTATGCTTCATCGAAATTTATAAAACTAAATTGTTACAAAAAAAAAATTTATAAAACTGAATTCTAGTACACCTAAAAAATTTTTTTTGATATATTTATTATTATTATTATTATTATTATTATTATTATTATTATTATATATATATATATATATATAAATTAAATTCAATTATCGAAAATTAAGTAAAATAATAGATGTTTTATATTACATTACATTATATTATTAATATAAAAGTCTATAAACTATTTTAAGTTACAGACTTTTTTTTTAGAATTTTATTTTGTTAACAATAATAACTACTATAAATACTAATAAAATAATAAAAGATAATAAAAAATGAAACAATGTTATTACAAGAGGATGAAAGTATGTATAGGTCACATTTTATAAAGTTTCATTTTTTTGTGAGGGGTAATTTAGTCATAAATATTTATTGTATTGGAAGTTGAAAAAATTTGACCTTTTAGACTTTTTTTTATTGGAGAATGGTGTTTTGAATCAAAGTATAATGACTTTTGATCTCTCAAGAGAGGGCAGTGTAATTTTGCAAACGAGAGGGGAGGACAGTGTAATTTCAACATCTTTTAGGGGAGGGCAGTGTAATTTACTCTAAATTAAATAATTAAAGTAAGCTTGAAAATGTGTGTTGAGAGGGAAGTGGGTTGGGTTTGTTTGAGCAAAAGTAGGCGTGCGTGTGGAAAACGCGGAGATGCAAATAGAAGGCCAATTTAGGAACACGAACTTTTCTTTTTCTTTTTTTAATTGGAAAAAGATAAAATAATAGAGAGTGAAAATAACGTGGGAGAGAGGCGGTGTTAATAGTAATATTTTAGGGGAAAAAAAGTGGTTGGTGAGAGAGGCATGTGCGTTGGGACTGCTAAGGTATTAAATAGAATTAGTGTTTTATATTTATTTAAGTTGAATGGAGTTCACGGGCTATGACTGAGTCTCATGCACTGTGCCATCTGGATGTGGGGTGTGGGGACACTGATTTGATTCCATCCTACTTTTCCAGCTTCCTTCCTTTTTTATTCTTCCACCGTTCCATGTGATATTCATGACTCATAACCATTAACCACCCTCTCTTTTTTAATCTCCATTCTTCTTTCCCTATTTCCCCTCCTCTTTTCTCATTTTTCTATTTCTATCCCTCATCTCTCCCACTTTTCTTTCCGCAAAAATATTTTATTTTAAATTTTTAATTTTTTTTTTGTTAATTTTAGTCTTTAACTTTTAACTTGTAAATAATTTTATCTAAATAATTAATTACGTGTTCTCTAATTTTGATTGTGATACTAAATTATATATTTAACTATATAATTTTATCAATTTAACTATGTTTTTTATTGGAATAAATAATATTACCGTTGTCAAATTAATAAAATACTATAGTTAATATATGAATTGACATTATATTTAGTATTTTTTTTACAAGTATTCTCCTATTAGAGGTAATTCTGTTCGAACTACTTGATGTTTCATAACGAGAGTAGAACTATCCCAACAAAATTTTTTTCATACACAAGACACGAACCCCAAAATTTTGCTTAAGAGGAATGGAATATCTACCTCCAACCAACAACATATTGGTTCTAGTATTTGAGATTATATGGAATATACATTTGTATTTGTCATTAATTTTTTTTCAAATAGATAAACGGAGATAAAATGAAGGACAAAATTATTTATGAAATAAAATTAATTTTAAAGTCATAATTGATAAAAAAAATAGTAAATAAAAAGGGCAAACCAATCGGCCTTGAAGTAGATAAGAGTTATGAGGACATGGCGTTGGCCTATGTTGTCCCAATGCAATGGCGATAACAGCAACAGGGTTGATATTTGATAGGACAAATTATTCTAAACAGTTGTTATCTAAAATATTTTTTTATAGCATTATAACAAAAATAAATTATTCTAAACAGTTGTTATAAATATCCTAAGGTTGAGTCACCTGTGTGGCCACTTCTGCCTCCATTCACGTTTTGTAATATACATTTTAGTATTATTTTCTGAGAGTCCTTTTTGTTCTGTATATGTGTGTAATTCTGTATCTTTTCAAATATGATTGAGTGTGAGATGTAAATACTCCGTTTAATGGTATTATATTTGAATTTAAGATCACCGTGAGAGTTTTTCATCATCAAGTAGCTAAATTCAATAATATAAGGGGAAAAAAAAGCAATAATATGATTAGTCAGTTAAAGCAAAATTTGTAAACGTACGTCTATCGCCACAAATTAAGCTTGTCTGTTGTCTACATAGATTAATTCATTGGATAATTTTGACGAAAATAAATATGATTGCTAAAAAGAGAATTATATATATACACACACGCGCATGTCATGTCATTCTTAACTTTTTAGGATTATTTCTCTGGTATATTGTACTACTGTGTTTAGTACAAGACTTCAAAAAATAAGTTAAAATAATTTTATAAATTATTTATTTAATGATATTTTATTACTTAAAAAAATCAATTAAAGATATATTTAAAAAATTATTAAAAATTCTTGAGATTATAAAAAATGAACCAAACACAAATTTATAATATTTTTAAGAATCTTATAAAATAATTACAATAATATAAAAATTGAACAAAACAGTATGATATTTTCGAAAATCTTGATGGCATTGCCTTCAAATTAAAGTTTCAAATTAACGAGAATAGAATCAGTGTTAGGCATTTGTACTTTTGTGTGTTATGCATTATAAATTTAAGAAATTATACATTTTCTTTAAAATATGAAAAATATAGTCACAAAAAAATCTCACATTAATTAAAACTCACCATGAATGAATTAAAGTTTGTCCCTACTTTATTTATGATAGATCCTTAATCATTTGTGTGAGATTTTTTTGCGTCTCTATAACTCATATATATATATTTTATAAATGTATTATTTCTCAAATTTAGAAGTAAAGAAAAAAAGTGAAAAAAGCAATGCAAAAGAGACCAAACATACTAAAACACATAAGATGTCTAACAAAATATCAAATTGAAAACAAATCAATTTGAGAAAGAAAAATTAAGGAAAGGTAAATCGAGATATGTTTGATATACTTGCATATGAAGGGAAGGGGAGCGAAATTTTAGATAAAAAATATTTACATTATTTAGTATATTTTATATGTAAAATATTGTTTGCCATTTAACTTTCTCTTTAATTATGATTGAAGGAGAAATGTAAAAAATACATTTCTTAATTATTCTCTCTCTTTATTTTTTTACCTACCAAAAAACACTTGAATTATAAAGTAAAAACATTTTAGTTTTTTTTTTAATACTTTACTTTAAAAACTTTACATCATATTTTTACATACTAAACAAATTTTTTATTTTTATATCTTTTACTCTATATTATTTTTTTCGCATCCCTATATTTATACCAAAAATATCGTTTAGTGTACGTATATATATTGTCGTCTGAAAACGTCAATGCTTTCTTTCAGTTCCTATTATATTTTTTTGGCCTATTATAACTCTTTTCAGAAAACATCAAATTACAATTTAAGTCAAAACCTTTCCCTCCAGTTTCAATGCAAATACGCGTTTCCTTATCTTTTTTGGGCTTTTGGCACTATGCGGTACGTGCTATCGCAAGTTTCCATCTAAATTTTCATTTGGAGCTACAGAGTTAGATCTGCTTTATTAAAATAAATAATTATGAGATTAGGTTTATGTAAAATGATAGCTCGTTTTAAAAAGGATTCGTATTTTAATTTGTTGCCAAGAGGTGAAGAGTATTAGGAGTTAGGAAGGAAGGAGCCAGGTTGAAGTTTTCACTTTTTATTGTTAAATTACTTTAAAATTGGTATATCCGTATATGTAATTTCAACATATATTGAAAACGTTATTAAAATATATAAGAGCTTAACTTTTTTTAAAAAAAGTTAAATTTCTTTGTAATATTACTGCCGACAAAAGTTAAATTTCTAAGGTTGAACATTTGTTCAAATAATATATTATTAAATATTCTATAGTGTTATTTAAGTTTTCGACCAGACAAATAATTACCCCCATGATTTCCTGGGAATACGTCTATACCTAATATATATATATATATACATACTCTTCATTAAAAGAAAAAAAAAATACCCTTCATTATTATCATTGATGGTTGAATTTTCTTACAATGATTACGATTTACATGTCTGACAATGTTTCCTTGCACGTTTTTAATCTGAATTACATATTTGGGCGATTTCAAAGTCATTTTCTCTCCTATATACAGTGCATTTGGAATTTCATTTTCAGAAAAGTGAACATAATTTGATAAGAAAACCATTATCTCTTCTTCTCAATTGAATCAACCCTTTTAGATCGGTCAACTACATATATAGTTACCTGAGTCATTTAATTACATCCATTTTGAAAACAGGAGCCTTACTCACTGTTCACCAATATTCACTTTTTTCTATAGAGTATAGACCAAACTTTTGAAAGTTGGACTTGTTAATTAAAGCGATTCCAAATGTTTAGTATAACAACATAAACATGGAAGATAAACTTGGATGAAAATTATTATGTATATGAGTGAGCCCATAAGATGCTACATGGAGATTTATATATTCATAAAAAGATAAGACTTAAATGACAAAATTTAATTGTTTATTAATGGAGGATTGGTTTCTTATTAGGCAAGCATTACAGTTAATCTAGCTAGCACCTATGCTATGGGTCAAAATGGATCCGAGCTGCAACCTATAAAGTATAAACAAAGATACAATGATGAATAAGTTGGAATGCTTAAGGGCTTGTTTGGATTTTGGGAGGGGGAGGGAAGGGGAGAGATTAGAAGAGAAGGGAGGGGAGGGGAAGGGAAAGTTAAGCTTTCATATGTCCTCCTTTTGTTTGAGTGTTGATACCTCTTCCAAAATACTCTAATTTGGAGTATCTTGAATTTGTGAAGGGGAAGGATAATGGAGGGTTAATGATTGATCTTCTATTATCTTCCTCTCTATTTTTTCATCTTCACAAACAAGGAAAAGATATCTTAATAGTCTTCTTCTCTCTCCCTTTCTTCTCCTTAATCTCCAATCCAAACATAGCCTAAGTGAAAAAAGTAATAAGCAAATATTGTGAGGAGAGACTAGAGAGGGTAATTAATTTATAGTTTATACTTGATTGGTTTATAAGCTATTTTTAAGTTATCTTTAGGGCATTATAGTAAATTTGTCTGATGATATATATAGTAATAGATAGGAATGGGCCATATGATAAAAACTAAAAAGCTCATTGACTCAGGAAATGTAATACAGGTGGGATTGATGTAGATGTGGCAATATATACGCGTTTCTAGGCTCTAGAGTCTAGCCCCCTAGTGTGGGGATTCCATGTACACAAATTAACGGGAAAAGTATTATTTTTTAAAAATGGAGTCATATCTAGTTTTGTATCAAATATTTATTGATGTCTTCTTAAATTCTAACTCAATTAAATTCAAGAAAATCAAAGTTATTCTTCTGGATAAAATTTTAGTACTATATAAGTATATTTCTCTAATTATTGAGTGCTATTTTTTAATATTAATAGAGATTTATATTAATAAGAACCCACCTTAAATGATTTAAGGACTAAATGAATAAAAGAATGTATTGAAATTTAGTATTATTGAACATCATCTCATTATTGAGATGTATTATAATTTATACATTTATTTATATGGTTATCACACAACTAAATCTCATAATTCTATAATACTAACATTTTCTATGAATTTACATGCCAATTATTTATTAGAAAATATTGCAGTAAACATCAGCAACCAGAACTTAAATTTTATTTACTTTATTTTTAAAAAAACTTTGAAATAATATCATTCAATTCAAACTACTCTAGAAAGCAAGATGAGTTAAAAATTTTGCATAATTAATATTCAAAATACCTAATTAGTCAACCACACTAAGAGATAAGCTATAATAGTCAGATACATCTTCACTGTTCTGCAATATGAGTATACAACTATCTTATTTGAATCCAATTGGTAGTCATTTTTTTATTTTTTAATTATAATATTTTCTTTGGTTTCCTCGAACCTGAGATATTGCTTAAGGAGAATGAAGTACATACCATTCTAACCAATCACCTACTTTTCTTTCTTTTTTTTTTTTAAATTATAATCTGATAACTACATGTAACTTAATGTTAGTTTTGAATATAAATATTTTTTATCAACATAGTATGATAGACAATCATTCAACATAAAGTATTTAAAACTCAATCATGCGCTGAAATCGTGAAATTATCGTCAATTAGTATTTTTCTAAAAGGATGTTTGAAGTTGTGACCAAGTCGCTTCTGTTGACTGGGAAATAATTGAAACGAATCATGTTCATTAAGCATAGCCTAATCTTTGGTCAATTTGATTTAATGATTTCAAATCGTTAATTGTGATTTGGTCGACTAGACTGAAGTGCTTAAATAAATGGAGCAAAGAAAAATAGTCATGAAAAAAATGACCTTTTTATAGAAAACATCTATATAAATTAATTAAAAATAAAAATGCACCATTACTTCCCCAGTTATTAACTGGTAGATGAAAACTTAAGAGACTCTGTCTACATTTCTTAATCAAATTCACATGGAAATAAAGAACTGAGGCACTGACAACAGAGAGAAGACCCATCTCTGGTCTGGACTACTGTTGACAAATTCAAACAAGACAGGAAGTAAAAAGAAAGAGAGAGACAATGTCGGAGTACATACATTTCAATGCCGTGTTACTATTCTATTTAGTATTTTTAGATTCTCTATTGAACTACACTTCCCTTTTTTTTTTTTCAGAAAAAAGTTCGGGTAGTTTAAATGAGGGGTGATTCTATGATGTAACTTGTTGCATGTCTGTAATACAATTTCGGCCGATAGAATTAGGACATGTGGATAGAATGACTTGAGATGCAATGCAATTTTTCATATGTTATAATCCTATCGGTCGAAATACATTGCATGCATGCAACAAGTTGCATCATAAACTCACCCTTAAATGAGATAAGCACTGATATTCTATCAAGATTAAAAAAGATCTTCCAACCTTTTTGATGACTTGCGTGAGAATTTACTTAGTATCCACTGACAGAACCCTCACGATAGTTAGAAGATTCAAACCCTTGCCGCCCTTATGGTGCAAGTATCCGAGCCTTATCTTCTCATTCAATATGTATTAGATACAAAACGGGCTTTCAGATTTTGAGAACAGATCTTGTGTAATGTGGTAAATGTTTATATGAGCGTAACAACATATTTTTTGTATATACAACTGCATCACATAAGAGAGAGCATCTATAAAATGGAGCAAGGAAATGAAATTACAAAAAGTGGAAAGAAAAGGCTTAAAATTGCTCAAGTTCCCAGAAAAATTATCTATTATAGACATACATTAATGGAAACGAAACGAGTGCAGGATTTGTACGAACCTAATGTGACCTCAGATATCGTAGTCTATATCAGTTACATTCTGGGAGGCAGAACGCTTTACCAGCTGTCCTTGCTCATTGTAACGGTCAAGGTTCTCACAAGGAGCAGGAAATATGGTCCCTATAACACGACCTTGAACAAAGGCACACTGGAAGATGCGCTTCTTCTTGTAGGTTGTTCCGACAGAGAAATCCCGGAATGTCACATTTCTTATTGGTATTTCTTCACTCCCATGAATCCGAACTGGCACACGAACTCCCTGCCCATGGACAGTGGTGAAGCTTATGTCTTTAATCACCGGGAGTGCCTGTGGGTCATATCCTGCATCCGGGTGTTCGTTGTAATCTGTCTTGATAACAATGCCGACACGCACATTGTCGAATGTTAGATTCCGGTAGGTTATTTGCTGTACATAACCACCTCTTCCGGGGGCTGTCTTGATCCTCACTGCACGTCTCGATTGCCATACAAGAAGGTTCTCCACTGTCACATTTGATACCCCACCAGACATCTCACTGCCTATTGAGATTCCAGCACTGTTACATTTCATTCAAGGTAAATCTCCATTAATTTAGCATTTCTTTCCATATATATATTGGTTAATTGAGATATGATTGAAAAGTGAAAACATCATGATATCATGAGACATTAAGGTTTGTTCCCTTCTAAAGAAAATATTATGAGTAATTAATTGGATATGCCACTTATGAATCAGGCCATTTTAGCATTGTAGATAACCCACTTTACTGCAGTATCCTATAGTCAAACATTATATTTTGTGTGAACATGCAACATTAGAGAAGTGAGAGAACTTATGGTGATGGACGAGATAGGAAAACTGTGTTTACGAGATTTCTAACTAACTGTACTCACTATTCACATTAAGGAAAAGCCAGAGCCTGACCACAGCCCACAGCCCACAGCCCACAAGACGCAAGTAAATAAAAATCTACAACGTGTTTCAAACTTTCAATGAAAGGATTATATTTCCATAATCCCTACCAAAGCAGAGAAACTGCCTTAGCAGTTATGATCAGAGGCACTCAGAGAAATTAAATTCTTTTTCACACTTGGACTAATGTTTGGATTGAGAAGAATGAAGGGGAAAGAAAGAGGAGACATCTTAATTTAGACTCTTTTTTGTTATGTTTGGATTGAGGACAATAGATGAAGAGGTAAGTGGAAAAAATGTTTATTTAAATCTAAATTAAAAAAATATATATCTAAATTAAATTTTGTCTTCCCTTCCCTTTCACTATCTGTTCTCCTCAATCCAACTTTAGTTCATAGAAGCATGACAGTCTTAACACTGGAAAGAACATACTCTCTAATAAAAAGAAACTGAAAAGTATGAAACAATTACAAGTGAGTTGTGTTAGTGGTATACCTGACCATAGAGCGAACAACAAGGTTTCGGATGATTATATTGGTGGAAGGTCTTCCATAGGCAATTCCATACTGATCCCAGCCACTCTTTATAGCAATTGCATCATCCCCCACACTTATGTAACAGTTCTCTATCAGCATATCCTCACAAGAATCTGTTCCAAATCATGGAAAATGGCTTGATAAATTCTTCGTATCATAGAAATCTAGTAGCAATGACCATTTTCAGAAAAAGGTAAACCAACAAACCATCTCTCAAATTTGATCCAGAGAGCATTACAGAAAACCTTTTGTGTCACGAAATGATAATTGGAAAGCAAGCTAACTAAGTTACAGCATGAGTCACTGTCACATTTCTGGGTTTAGGACTTTAGGGTTACAAAAATTGACTCAAAATTAAAAAAATCAAATTATGTAAGAATTCCAAAAAGAATAATTCTCGAACCTGAATTTTTTTTTCAAACATCTGACACCTCACACAAGCCTACAGAAAAAATAAATCACTTAAGCTCAGCCTGCTTATCAACTACTTCCGCAGAAAGCTCAGCTGGTATTTGTAAATTCATCAAGAGATCTAGTCCACTTGGCTAACAAAATTAGATTATCACTAACAAGAAGTTTCCAAGCATATAATCCAGCATAGATCATACAAACAATACGATACTTTTCTGGCATCCTGCTCATGTAACATCTGTAAGTTTCTTTATTTAGAAACCATCAAAGATGAAGCTACCCTTCCCCACCATGAATAACTAATAACTTGAAGCCAGGGATAGCAATAGTCAGAAAATCATGCATAAAAATATGAAACAAAAATTTTAGTGCTCAGTAAAAGATACTTGCCAGGATCTATGCCATCAGTATTTGGAGCCTGGAACACAGGAGCCAAAATAGTAACGTCTTTTATTGTTACATTCTTGCAGTCATATGGATGAAGTGTCCAAAAGGGAGAGTCACGCAAAGTTATATTAGTGATTAATATGTCACTTGACCACATGATTTGAACAAGTGGCCCTCTTGTGTTGTTGAGAAGCTTCTGGCGATATTTTTTCCACCATGATTGTCCCTGTCCATTTATTGTACCATTATGCCCTGTGCGTCAGTCATAAGTCATAACATAGATAGAATTAGAGAAACTTTAAAGTTCAGTATTAGCATTAAAAAAAAGGATATACATTGTCTACTTCTCAGTGGTGCACTGTACTACCTTATGTTATTGGTATGCTAGGCAATAAGTTAATTTCCAAACAAAACAACTTCACTCACATACATTAGTAGCACCAAAAAGTAGCTACGTTCAGGGTGATTTTTTTTTTGGATAGAAAAAGAAATTGTATTGAAGAAAGAAAAAGATTACATAAGGAGGAGGACCAACAGTCCTCAAACTTAAGAAGATGAGAAAACTAGTAAGAAAAAACAAAGCATTAGCTCAGCAGGCCTTCTAGCCCCTTTGGATATCCTAATGGACACTCCTCTAAAAAACCATTCGACGAAACCCACAACGAGGTCAAAAAGGTAATTCTATCCCACAACAGACCCACCTCAGGGTGATTAATCAATCAACTAATCAAAGATTTATCATTTATGGCTGATTTCTATATAAAAAAAATTTATGGTTGATGAGAACATACACAGACTTCTGTTATCTTGAAGCCTTTTAAAAAATTTTGGGTTGTCGGGGTTGGCATGTGAGGCAAGTTGACTGAACTAAAATACAGCTCTGTAGTGTTTGAGCAAAAGCTGAAGCAACCTAATTTCTCAATTAATATTGAATCACTCTTGGTTCAAATCCCAATTGATTGCTGAGAATACTCACAGAAGATTTACACACAAAAATTAAGGCCACACAAGGATGACTACCCTTAGAGGAGTCACATTTTTACAATGATGACCTACACAAAAGTTCCAAACGTATTGTTTTCTATTTGCTTTAAGCCTCCAAGATCAATTGTGTCTCAACTGTTATAAAGGTTGATTCCCCCTCCCCACTCTCTTTTGGGACTCTAAAAATATGCACATATAATAATATATTCAATACTATGTGAAGACTTTTGCCATGAAGAAAAATAAAAGGCAATAATTTTTCTATTGGAAAGGATGATGAACTCACCTGTTATCACAACATCTTTAAGGTTTTGACCATGAATTAAACTGCCATATCGAGGTCCAGGGTGCTCCCTCCCATACCCATATGAAGGCAACGGAGGCATCAACGGCCAATACTTCTCATCCTGTCAGTCATAACAAAGAGGACAAATCTACTGTAAGAGCTAGCTTCAATTGTGAGGTAGCAGAAGAGAGATTGGTGAAATGCAATATAGGTGCTAATTGGATTAGAAATTTTATCCCTAGAAATCAAAGAGATAAATGATACATTGCAGCAAAACATATGGTGTAACATGTACAACAAACATGAAACAGAGAAAGATATTAAGCACAAAGTCTCCCACTCAATGTCAAATGCACTATGTAGATGAATACATTCTCATTAACTTCTAACATCTTGTATGATGGTCACTCATGTTGGCACTCGTGAATATGACAACATTCGAGTTAAAATAGAGAGATCCAGTGACCCAGCGATCAATTTTGGATAACATCCCAGTTCTGTTATGATCTGGGTACACTTGTATAGAAAAGGTATTCACTTGATCAATAATCTAGAACACAAAATCATATTGTTCTCAGTTACCACAAAATTTTCCATAAAGGTACTTGCATTGCAGTTACATATGCATATACTAGCAAAGAATCATCATAGTTTTATGATTGCTAAATTTAGAAACTTCACTGTTCAAAAGAAACAATAAATGAACACCAAAGAAAAAGAACCCACCTGAATTCCAAGTATGACAGCATCTTCAGCCAAGAATAGAGTCATATGACTAGTAAGATTAAACGGCGCCGTAAGCCAACGACCTGGTGGCACATTTAGCTGTCCTCCACCTTTCTTCCCCAACTTGGAGATAGCAGAAACAGCTCTCTCGAAGGCCTCAGTGTTCAGAGTAACCCCATCACCCACCCCTCCGAAATCCGTCAAATTGAAAGCCACGGGTCGGAGCTTCGGCATTGGCTTAACGGGGACCCGGCCGAATATAAAGAACCCATCAACTATGTTCCTCTGCCACAGAAAAACAGACGCAAACGCAGCGATCCAAAGGAAAGTGAAAAGGGTCTTGTGTGAGGTCAAGAATGCTGGAATCAAACGCTTAAACTCGAGCCTATGGTGGTAGAACCGCCCAAGAGTTGTGGTCTCCACCATCGTTCAAGCCCGAATCGGGTCGGAATGAACTAGGGTTTAACAGCTAAGGATGTATGATTTTGGAAAAAAGTATGTGGCTGCTGAATGCGAACATCGATTCCTTTCGTGGGTCTTGTGTTTCGGGGAAATTTGAGTGAAGATGGAATGAAATAGTGATAAAGGAGGATGCTTTGGGAAGTGATAGAAATGGTGCTGTTAGTAGTAAGTTGTCAGAATGGTTTGTGAGGATCTGTTGCGAAAATAAATGGTGGAGTAAATTGAAAGGGAAGCTGTGTAAGAAGAGGTTGAGGATGATGGAGACTGGCTTCAGAAACTGGAACAGAAAGTTGGCTCTGGGGACAACGATGGAGCAACAGGGTGAACAATTGCAAAACCATGGATCTCGAAAATGGGTTGGGACCTGCGAATTTATAATTTGACACATGTCAATCCATGCCATAAAGCCATAAACTTTCGATAACTGTACCATATTGTATAGTGTCATGAGCTAGGAGACGATTTCCGTTTTAATTTTTATTGAGTAAACATGGATATTTATGTAATGATATACTGGCTATACACTGAGTATTTCTTTTTTTAAAAAAATTAAACCATATTAGAAATGGGTAAGAATATGGGATAAATATTAAACTCAAATATTTTAATATTTTTCTGCACTTATGTCTGAAAAAAAGTTGCTTAATTTTGTATCTTCTAGACAAAAAGATAATTTTCTCATTATTTTTAATCTGTGTTATAATTATTAATCGCCTGTGCAATGATTATTTATTCTAACCTAATATTTATGTCAACTTAATATATATAGTAAATGACTAAATGTAAATGAAGTTCTTTAGAAAGACTTTTAAAATAATAAGGAATTATTTCTAATAATATCATTATTTATTATTTACAGGTTTTTAGAACTTCATTTATTATATAGAGAGTACTTATTAAATTGCTATTAGAAAATATTCCTTTTCTCCTCTTTGGCCTAAACCACTCATCAGAGGAAACTTCCGCTCAAAGATTAGCTTACCAAATTTATTTGTCTTCATAAGGAATACATCTTTCATTATTGAAGTCAAAAGCTTAACCTTAAAACCAATCCTGGTATCAACAGTTATATAATGATTTTAACATGGTTTCTCAATCTCTTAAATGACCCCAAAAAGAAAAGGAATATAATATATATTAGTATCTTGGGGGCTAAGTTATAGTAAAATTTATAAAAAGAAACAATGTCTTTGTTTAGATAGATTTAGTAAACATCAAAATATTTCGTTTCTAGATTTGTTTTCAACTGCATGTGCTTCAAATTTAATATTAGGCAATTAAGTTGTTGAAAAAAATCAGAAAATATTTGAATTTCAGATTGCAATCAGTGAAAGCATAAATAAAATATGAAATGCAAAGAATATGGAGCCGTTGCGGTAGAATGAAGCATTGCGTGTCAGCATGTAATGGAGTGGGTGAGCTGGTAGGGAGTTCTTATCAATCCACAACTTAAAACTTAATCCCTCACAAAACTCAAGACTTAACCTCAAACTCACCTAACGCGTGTACTTAATTATAATGATCCAATACTCCAAAAACCTCTTCATTAGATTAACTTCAAATCAATATCGGCATCAAGTACACATAAATATATATATAGCAACTAAGAAATTAAAATATCAGCATCACATTAAAACGTTTCTATTCCTCAAAATCATCAATATTCTCCCATGAATAATGGCAATCATGAAAATTCAATCCCATATAGAGTGGCCATACTGGTAATAAGTGATGATAGCAACACAAAAGGCTGGCATTTTTTTTTTTTGAAAATAATTGTTATTACTGAACCCAAACAT
This sequence comes from Senna tora, assembly GCA_014851425.1. Lineage (NCBI taxonomy): Eukaryota > Viridiplantae > Streptophyta > Magnoliopsida > Fabales > Fabaceae > Senna > Senna tora. The sequence continues at coordinate 4,209,728 of CM026262.1, read as the reverse complement.
GGACGAAAATGCTTCTAATTCTTTTGGGCTTTATTACATTATCCCACAAGATCAAGGCCCAAAAAGAAAGAAAGAAAGACACTAATAACACTAGCTCCCATATCCAAAGCACGTGCGGATTTCACATTCCATTGGCTGCTCCATGCTCTTTTTGTTCCAAGTAATATCACGAATTATCTATATCTTCCAGTTTGCAGATAAAGTGGCAGAAACTGAAAGTGGAGTGGACGCTTTGTTGGAATTAAAGCCTGCAAATTTCAGCTTCATATGGCTCTAGCCATATCCTCCACCGCACTGTCAACTCTTCCCAACAGGTCTTTCTTTTTAAGCACTTAATTACTTTCCTCCAGTGATTAATCATTTAAACTATGCTCTCACTCTGGAATTTCTGTTTGGATACAGAGAAATACGTCAAAAGCTTTTCCCGGAGAGAAAAGCCACAAGCTTGCACAGCAAATTTCTCACAAATGCCACGAAAGGAGGAGTGTCAAGCGTGTGTGAACCACTCCCTCCGGATAGGCCACTCTGGTTCCCAGGTAGTTCACCTCCTGAATGGCTCGATGGCAGGTAATTACCAATTTCTCCATCTCACATAAATTAATTAAGTTACGATTAAATTATCAAAATTTAAGTTATTTTTGTATCACATGACAGTCTTCCTGGGGATTTCGGGTTCGACCCTCTTGGACTAGGTGAGTGTTAATTACGCTACGTAAGCTAATTAATTTGGTTCTTTAATTAAACTAATTAACACCAAATATATATATATAATTTCCTCTATCTTCAGGGTCTGATCCAGAGTTGCTAAAATGGTTTGCTCAAGCGGAGCTTATGCACGCCAGGTGGGCCATGCTTGGAGTGTCAGGAATTCTGATCCCAGAATTACTGGAAAAGATGGGTTACATCGACAACTTCTCATGGTACGATGCTGGTGCTCGAGAATACTTTGCGGATCCTACAACCTTGTTCGTTGTGCAGTTGGGGTTGATGGGCTGGGTGGAGGGTCGTAGATGGGCCGACATGGTGAACCCAGGTAGTGTAGACATCGAGCCCAAGCTCCCACACAAGACCAACCCGAAAGCAGACGTGGGGTACCCAGGTGGGTTGTGGTTCGACCCGGTCATGTGGGGGCGAGGGTCGCCGGAGCCAGTGATGGTTTTGAGGACCAAGGAGATCAAGAATGGTCGGCTCGCGATGCTGGCTTTTGTTGGGTTCTGGTTCCAAGCTATTTATACAGGGGAAGGACCCATTGAGAACTTGATGGCACATATTGCAGATCCTGGTCACTGCAACATTTTCTCGGTACGTAATGTTAACCAATTCAATCATTTGTATGATAATGATGAATGATATTGTTACTGACGAGATGTAAATATTGCAGGCATTCACATCACATTAATGCTATTTGGTTTCAACTTTCAGCTCCGAGCTTTGTATTTGTACACACAAGTGACACAATGTTTAATATAATATAATTTTCATTTGATTTTTTGCCCTCCCTGTACGTTAATTATAAAACAGAAATGTAGAAATTATAGATATAGTTGACCATATTTATTGAGGATTAAATGAAAAAAAGAATGGTCTAAATGAGGATGACTGGGTCAACGCAAATGACAGAAAAATTCCGAAATGATGGGAAGCTGTTTAAGGAAAGGGTTGAGGTTGCTTGAGGTTGAGGGCTATTGTTAGAAAGTGATGCAATTTTTGGTAGCTTTCATGAGCAATGTCCTCTCCATAGCCAGACACGCACATAGCATACCAACATGACGCAACTTTCTCCGGCATCCTCCTCCCCCAATAATCCAACAAAACAAAAAAAAGCAAGTCAAACAAAACCCTTAGAGAACCACAATCTCTCCGAGCAGCGGTTCATTTCTATTCCAACGTCTAACTTTGTTCTTCCTTGGAAATGGCCGCTGTTCGACACCACCTTCTCTTCTTCTTCCTCTTCCTCCTACTCTCTTCTTTCTCTTCTTCTTCTCTCTCCCTCTCACATACTGAAGCCCTCCTCAAGCTCAAGCAATCCTTCACCAATGCTGCCTCTCTCTCTTCTTGGCTTCCCAATACTTCTCCTTGCGCTGCCAAATGGGTCGGAATCATCTGCGAGAAAGACACCATTACGGGTCTCCATCTCTCTGATTTGGGTCTCTCTGGTAAAATCGACATTGATGCTATACTCCAACTTCAGGGCCTTCGTACCGTCAGCTTCGTAAACAATTCCTTCTCGGGCCCAATCCCGGAGTTCAACAAAATTGGCGCTCTCAAGGCTTTATACTTGTCCACCAACCAATTCTCCGGCCCAATCCCTCCCGATTTCTTCTCCTACTTAGATTCATTGAAGAAAATTTGGCTTTCCGGCAACAAATTCTCCGGCAACATCCCCGATTCTTTGTCCCACCTAGAATTTATCAAGGAGGTTCACCTCGAGAACAACGAATTCTCCGGACCCATTCCCGCTCTCACGCAGGACATTAAATCCCTAGACATGTCTAACAACAAATTACAAGGCCCAATCCCCGAGAGCTTACAACGATTTGGGGCTAATGCCTTCAAGGGAAACGAAGGCCTCTGCGGGAAACCTCTAGAAAAGGAATGCGAGCAGACACAGCAGCAAGAATTAGGGCAGAAACCTAACAATTCCATGGCCAAGATCATTCTAATCCTTGCATGTGCAATCGTCGTAATCTTGCTCCTCGCGGTAATGAAGTCTTCAAGGCAGCGTCGAGATGATGACTTCAGCGTGTTGAGCAGAGAAAACATGGATGAGGTGATCCAAGTGAAGGTGCCGAAAAGCAAAGGACCGGAATCGGGCAAGAAAGGGACGGCGGGGACGGGGACGGGTTCAAAGAGAGGGGCGGCGAAGAACGCGAATGGGGATCTGGTGGTGGTGAATCAGGAGAAGGGCATATTTGGGTTACAGGATTTGATGAAGGCGGCGGCGGAGGTTTTGGGGAATGGGGCGTTAGGTTCAGCTTACAAAGCGGCAATGTTGAGTGGGTTGAGTGTGGTGGTGAAGAGGATGAGGGAGATGAATCAGATAGGCAGAGATTCTTTCGATGCTGAGATGAGAGGCTTTGGGAGAATCAAACACCCTAATGTTTTGACTCCCCTCGCTTACCATTTTCGTAAAGAAGAGAAGCTACTTGTCTCAGAGTACATGCCTAAAGGCAGCTTGTTGTATGTCCTCCACGGTATGAACTATCAACTATTCATAAGGATTCAAATTTCATTTTCAATTTATTAGTCTCTATCACACAAACCCACATTCTTTGTCATTCAGCTTTAACTGAATTATATGTACATATGTATGTGTCAGGTGATAGGGGAACATCTCATGCTGAGCTGACATGGCCTATACGTTTGAAGATTGTGAAAGGCATTGCACAAGGGCTTCGCTTTCTTTATTCTGAGTTTCCTTCCTATGACCTTCCCCATGGGAACCTCAAGTCCAGCAATGTCCTACTAACTGAAAAATACGACCCACTCCTATCTGACTATGCATTCCATCCACTTCTAAACCGCAATGCTGCACCATCATTGTTTGCCTTCAAAACCCCAGACTACATACAATACCAAAAAGTTTCAAGGAAAACAGATGTGTATTGCCTTGGAATCATCATTTTGGAAGTCATGACAGGCAAATTTCCTTCTCAATATCATAGCAATGGTAAGGGTGGGACTGATGTTGTGCAATGGACCTTCACTGCAATTTCTGAGAAAAGAGAAGCTCAAGTCATTGATCCTGAATTAGGAACCAATTCCCTCAATCAAATGCTGCAACTTCTCCAAATTGGGGCTGCTTGCACTGATAGTAATCCTGAACAACGAATTGACTTGAATGAAGCCATTAAGAGGATAGAGGAAGTACATGTTTGAAATAAAAAAGCTTAATGTCAATGCGGTGCTAGCTTAGGACTTGGAGTTGGTTTGCTTACAGGTGAGAGAAATTGCATAAGCGGATGCAGGGTTATACATGCAAATGAAAGTTATATAAATATAAAATATATTCGAGGACACATCTTATATGTAATCCAGATTTTAGCCGTTCATGATTAATTGATGTATCTTTTGAGGGTATAGACACAAAACAGAGAAGAGGAAGAGGAAGAGGTAGAGAAGGAGAAAGATGGGATATAGCTTCATAGATATTAGACACCAAAAATTGGCTATGTTCCATTGACCATTGAATCATACATGGAGAGATGGATGCAGAAGCTTGAAGCACTTCTCATGTTGATATTGTGAAGAGAGGCGAAACATGTGCTAGCTAGCGGGGCTTGTGCTTGTTTTGTGCAGTTTTCTTGTGAACGAACAACCATAACATACATATGTTTAGGCACCACCCCACTTAAATTTGTTAAGACTCAGAATTTATAAGTTTTGAAACAAAAATTACTTTTTTTGTACGAGTCATGAGTAATAATGTTTTTGTCTTGGAAATGTTAGGTCAGCATGACAAGTTTGTAATTCATGCATCTTTAATCTTTATCTACTTCTAAGGATTTGGCGGTTTTCATTCCTGCATCAAACCAGTGAATTACTTTTGTTCCCCCCTTCTGTAAAATTCAATTTTTATGTTAGGCCATTAACTTGTGTTCTTGTCAAATATGCAACTCCCTACTATTTTCTTAAGTTGTCTTAAAATAAAAGCATTAAATCCCAATTAGTAATGTGTTTTTAAAATGCTGGTAACATTATTAAGGATATATGTAAGTGCATGATTTTTTTTGTTTTTTGTTTTCTTCAAAATATAAGTGATTATTTAATTACTAAACATATTGAGATGATATTATCAAATTTTTCAAAATATATTAAAATTAAGGTTGTTAAAATCTAGATTTACATATTAGGATTTTACCTTTTTATACCCTCAAATATGATTAAATTGTGTACAAAATTGTTTTATTACAAAATTACTGTGAAATATGTAGAATTGGGTGGAATCGTAATTTTACTCTCTTTTTTTTTTTGGGTAAAAAAGAAGCAATTGGACACAACCAACAAAGCCTAGACGAAGGCCCAAGAGAAAGATAACGAAACCGGCTCAGGCTTAAGGCAGAACCGCAGAACAACAACAGAGAACACGAAAGTCCATTTACTGATTAAATGAAGGACAAAACTTAGTTCTATTTCTTTAGGTTCTTTTCGTCCAATTCCTCAATATAATTATGACACGTGACAAAAAGTGTTAAAATGATCAATCAGAATAGAGAGAGAATATATAAGACCACCTTTTATATGACCAATCATAGAAGAAAGAGAGTGTAAATACAATATATGATTGGTAAAATTGGATGAAATGGACATAAAGAAATGGACCTAAATTTTTTCCTTAAATGAAATCGTACCTAACTTTGGAATAAATCTCAACAATAGAAAAGGTGTAATATGTTATGGAATCTCTAAGAGACCGAGAAAGGCGGTATGGTTTTTCTTTTTTAAAAAATGATTTAGAGATATGATAGAGGAGAACAATAATTCACGTATAGACGGCAACTTGGACCAATTGATTATCTATGAGAATGGAGTTTTAGTTAAATAGCAAATTAAAATTAACGGCATCTTGTAGTCTATGACACCTATAAAAAGAATTTAACCTCTTAAAACTAAGTAAAATTCATTTTGCAAAGACTCAGAACATCTACAAACATTTTCTTTTTTTTTTCTCAAGGTATTCCCCAGCTCGACAGGCTAAGGACTAATCCTCCGCGGATCTGAGCTCTATTTAAGGGTTTGCCGCTGGCCAATTGGTTGTTGCATACACAAGGTGGGATTCGAACCCTCAACACTTGCTTAAGCGACCTAGTGAGCTAACCACTAGACCAACCAAGCTTGGTTATCTACAAACATTTTCTTGTAATTTTACTATTAAGTGCTTTGATGAAAATAATATATATATATATATATATATATATATATATATATATAACTTTTGAAACATTTGGTGACATAGAAAAATTAAATTATAATGAAAAAATAGTTAAAATGTACTTTTGAGTTTTAAGCCATGAGTATAGAATATTTTGAGTTTTCAAACATTGCATCAAACTCTTTTGAACTTTTAACTTTGGCACAAAATCCCCTCTATTAACTTTGTTTATTTTTTAATAAAATTATGTCACGTCAACAAACATATTGTCATGTCAGTAATTTTTAGTTAATTGAAGGATATTTTGATCATTTCAATATTAATTGAATGAACTTATAAGTGATTTGATTGAATTTTTTCTGAATGACCAAAATACCTTTTATTTAGTTAAAAAATGGCATATACAAAGTATTTGCTGACATGATAAGATTCTGTTAAAAAATAAATGAAATTCTTCATGGAGAGAATCCTACGCCAAAATTGAATGTTCAAGAGAAGTGAGTACAATGTTTAAAAACTCACGAGTATTATGTGTCCATTATTTAAAACTCAATAGTGTTCTGTACATTCTAACCTTAAAAAATTGATAATAACAAAGACATGAAAAACTAAACCAAAATTTTCCATTGAACTAAAGCCTTAACTTAATTAACGTACAAGCTAGCTAGGTTACGGTACTTACAATTTTTTGTTTTCATCAAATATGTAAATTACTGAAAAGGAAAGGAAACAAACATAAACCGAAACCAGCCTAGATGATAGGTACAGCAACAAACCAGCAGTACTTACAATTAACAGTGGATTAAAGGGAGAGAAATAACATTGAGCGTGCATGGGTTGTTTAATTCCTCGTATAATACAAATGAATATTCCTTTGTTTCAGTTAATGTTATGACTAGATATTATTTGGTTTGAAATATGAATTATAATGGTAGGAAATTGCATATAGGCTCGTACCTAAATTCAACTCATCCTATCTGAGACACAACTTTGGAATAAATCTCACTAATAGAAAAAACTTATGGAACCTCACATTCTGAGAGACTGATAAAGGCCATGATTATTTTTTTCCCTTTTTCATTAATAGTCCACAGTCAATAAATTTGAGATGAGAAAATCTTCAATCTCTTCAACTGACATAAATAAAACAAGATAAGTTCACCAATCACTATATGGCATGCTCCATTAGTTGGTCATTTTTAAATCCATAATGAGTCAACATACTACCAACTACAAAGAAAAAAAAGGCACATTGACCAACGTAAGTAAAGGTGTTCAAAACTTATTTGCCGAATTAATCTAAACAAAATTGATCATTTAATTTACGTTATGTTAGACTTTTCCTAAAAATTAACTTCAAATATTAGACTGTTTCTATAAAATTTTGGACTAAAGTTCAAAGAATAATATATTTATGAATAATTACGATTTTATCTTAGTTAATAAATGAACTTAATTAGTGTCAAACACATTACACACGCCTATAAAAACATAGGCGAATATTGATTCACCAAGACGATCCTAAACCTCTCTCTCTACCTTGGAAGCGACACAACAAAACAATGGAGTCTCCACCTCTATCGGCATCGGAGATCGCGGCCAAGTTGAATCTACAGCCTCACCCTGAAGGTGGATTTTACGCCGAGACTTTCAGAGATCATTCCGTTCATCTTCTTACGTCTCAGCTTCCACAACAATGTAAGTCCTTCCACCAATCTTCCATTCAAATTTCTGCCTAATCATTCTTTCTTCCTTAGGTTTTCTTCTCCATTTCACTTCCTCCTTGCAATTACTTCGCTTCTCATCTTTATTTATTTATTTTTTTGCAGACAAAGTTGACCGCCCCGTGTCTACTTGCATATACTTCCTGCTTCCATCGGGGAATGTATCTCGCCTGCATCGTATACCCTGTTCTGAAACCTGGCATCATTACATGGGAGAACCCCTTACGGTACCTTCCTATTTCTGTAAATTTCACATTTATTACTCATTCATTCCCTTTTCGTTCTCTTTTACTGAATATGTTATTAACAAGTATTTGGTGCCAAAACTAATTCCCTAATTTTCTCTTTACTTCTTCTGTTCTGCTAGCTAAAATGATATAAATTACCCAAAATTTTGGTACAGATTTATATTTGAAAATTGACTGAGTAAATCTGGACAGTTAACAGTGAACACTAACTTAAATCTGGACCACATTCTGATTTCTGCTGCCAATCTTTAACTCTCAGCCGTGGGCTATGATTCAGAAATATTTTTCAGAAGATTTAGCATTTAGGTTATATTCACCTGTGTTGGCTGCTGGCTTCTTGTAAATGCAAGCCATATAGTATCAGTTTTTACAAGACAAAAGATTATCTTTAAAACTCCCAATCTTCTTTTGTCGTTTGCTTCTTTTACAGGTAGTGGAACTAAATGAGAAGGATGGAAGTGCCAAGTTTACCTGCCTTGGAACCAATCTGAGTAATAATGAGAAACCACAGTACACGGTGCCTCCCAATGTGTGGTTTGGCTCATTCCCAACAAAGGACTTTAGCATCTCTCCAGATGGGTCTGTACTGACAAGGACTCCTACTAGAGAATCCGAGAGGCATTATTCTCTTGTAGGTTGCACTTGTGCCCCTGCCTTTCAGTTCCAGGACTTTGAGCTGGCAAAACGTTCTGACCTTATTTCCCAGTTTCCCCATATGGAGTCTCTCATCAATGCTCTCACATATCCTGATTCCTAAGTGAGTGAGAAAGAGGTGTTGTTCGGAAAACTTAAGCTTGTTTCTCTTATATTCTGGTATGGGTCACTTCTGTATTTTATAGAATCTGGAAACTTAATGAGAATAAAAATAATGGTTTTTCATGTGCTGCTTTTAATATTCATAGATGAGATATTAAGACTATACTTAATTTTGTTTCCAAAATAAATTCAAGTTGTAAGATTTTCCTGCTCAACCAGCGTATAAGCAGTGCAAAGTAAAAGTAAATCCGATATGCGATTTACCAAGACACTTGAGCCAAGAAATGCGTGTTAGTTGGAACTTGGAAGATGAAAAATCTTGTGGTTTCTTTTTAGTATGTTTATGTTGGACGAAATTACAGTTTATGGATTTTTGGGATACTTAATATTGAAATAATTTGTTTTGCGAAGAATATTCATGTTTGTATTCACAACAGGAAACTCATATACATTTATTGCACACAAGTCCACGATGAAACAGAGAATTACAAACGAAAGCTGCATATTAAACAGTCAGAATGAGTACAAAAAAACCAATTTGAGGACAAAGAAGCTAGTTCCCAATTAGATTATAATCGAATATGGTATTGATTGAAGCATTAAAATCGCAATCGAATAGGGGCTTAGGCCAGTACTCTGTTCCTTGGTTTGCATTAATTTAAATTTCTTTGGTTTATGAAAAAAAATGGGAATTGAAAAAGGCAACAGTTAGTCACAGAGCACTGACCAAATTGCATTCACTGTGTAAATTCCTAGTTCATCTCTTATTTAATTTCATATACAAAGCCTTTTTCTATTTGGTGGAGTTGACTATATGGATCAAGTGATGTCAACTTATTCTGTCTATGTTCATGTCGTTAATTCATATTTATAAAGATTCGATAAAATTTTACGTAAACTATTAATTACTTAACATAACCCTCATCTTTTATCCGAATTTGGGATCGATTATGTAAGTATAGGCATAATTTCTTATTTAATTTCATACAAATATTATAATTTAATTGAACGAAAGTTTTCACAAATTTTACTAACAAATAACACAGATACTACATAGGAACTGCAAAATGTGAATGACTTGCTGTGGTCACTGGTCAGGAAGTACTAGTTAATTAATTATACTCTGTTCTCTGAACTTGGTTAAACCGAGATATGAGTACTGGACCACTGTTTTGTTCAAAATGCATTATTAATAGCACAAGGTTTTAGTAAGTTGTGTATACATGTTTGATATGATGTTTTAATATATAAGCATGAGCTTTATACTATTAATGTTTAAAAAAAACCGCACTTAAAATTTTTTGTTTGGATAACAGACCTAAACCCATGCACCTAATTGATCCTTGAAAACACCCTCCCAAAAAACAAATCCTCCGCCAACAGCCTGTTATTAGTAAGAAAACCACTTTGTTAGAAATTGAAATGATTACACTATGCTTTCTGAGTCTGACATATATGCTTGAGCTGCATAGGTTGTTCATTCTTCAATTTGTCTCATTTCCTTGGCGTATACATATATCCAAAATATTTGTACAGTTCAAGTAGCATGCTGCTTCAGCTATTTACTCCCAATAAACACAGGTTGTCCACACGATCAGAACATGTGCCAAGAAGCCTTTTATATCTCAAGAACAATATCTGCAATCAGAAAACACAAATATAATCAGAACAGCATGATATATAACTTTGGTCCTTGTCATATTTTTCACCATTCAGAGGGATGAACACTCGGTTACTGTCAAAATAAGATAATTTCATTAAAATGAATGGTTTCTCCATATTACTTAGTACTTACATTCAGAATCTGTCTTGACCCATTTACTTCTATGATCTGCATAATTCTGTAATTCATCTTCATCGTTTTCAGCGACCATGTGTTTGTTCTCCAGGTACTTCTTTATAATCATTGTTGAATTTGAACCTTGGGGATATATCTTCTTATTGAGTATTGCCCTCAAAATCTGTAGTCAAAAACCAAAGCAAATCAACACATAAAAGAATCATGAAGTTGAAGGGTGAGAACTGAGAAGAGAAGAAAGATGGGTTTACCTTCTCCATTCTGCAGTCTGTGGAAAGTGGATGTGGATCTTTAAAACTAGAAGGTTGAAACCCACTTGTGCAAACAAACATTTTCTTGAGAAGAAAAGAAAGTGATCTCTTGCCAATCCCATTCTTACTGTTATCCAAACACAGATCTCTTCCCCTACCCTGAATCAAACTGCTGTTTACAAAAAACGTCTCCTTTTGATCCTTTCTTTCAAGTTTAAGGCAGAAATCTTCACTTTTTGAACAATTACTCATCTGATCCACATTTGTTTCCACTTGTCCCAGCAAACATATCTTCAATTCGTTCTGTAATTCCCTTTCTTCTTCTTCTTCTTCTTTTTCTTGTTCAGGCGGGTGCTCTTGTACACAATCTTGATCAGAGGAAGATGAATCCTCTGCAATGGTAGTACTGATTCTTCCTGAATCTTCTTTCAAATTGTTACTTCCAAACGTTCCAATTGCAAGTAGTGCCTGTGGCCAGTCACTGAACTCGTCCTTGCAAGCTGGTTCATCCAGCATATGATCTATATATACATTTGAAAAATTCATCAGTAAAACTTCATCTCTATATATGCACTTGGATGTGTCATCATTGACCATCTAAATCTAAAAAAGAGAGAAAAAGAGTATACTATATGCTTACGAGTAGCTGAAATTGAGTTTGGTCTGTTCTTCATCACCTTGCTCCCATTTAGCTTGTTTTGCATCCAACTTAGGAACTGCATGTAAGGAACAAATCAATGACTAGAGTTTGCTTAAGAATTCTGAGAAGCAACGTAACTATATATATAATTAAAAAGAAATGAATAGTAATGAAAGAGAAATCAAATTTTGGTCACCTTCATTTTGGTAAGTGAGGAAAGATGAATGGGTGGGTATATATATATATATATCAAGTGTGAAGAAAAGAAAGAGGTGGAGAGAGCGCAGATCCCATAAGACAGCAAAAGAGTTTAAATAGAAAAGGAAGAGAGTGAGGGGTGAGGAGTGTAGAGTCAAGAGTGTAATGTGTAGAGTGGTGAATTTTCACAGGCACAGCCAACCAAGTAGTTTTCCCATTGGTTCAAGTTCCCAAAACCAGCCTTTTGCCGCCTCTTCTCCCTCATTCATACAATTTTTTTAGCTATTATATATAATGTATTAATGTAGTATAATAACAAGTAGGGTGAAGCATCAAGAAAATGTCTTTCAAAAATCTTTTGTAAATGGTAAAACACACTTATTTTACATTACACATGTTATTAGTTTTTTTCTTATAAAAATAGAATTTTTAAACAAATTTACATTATAATATTTTTGCATTAATAATATTGAAAACAATATATTATATTGAGTTTTGTTATCCAGTGTTATTAATTAGGATTTTGGTTAATGTTTTTTTATGATTAATCAGAGTATATATGACTTCAAATTTTTGAAAATTTAAAATGGATAAAAAAATTTTAATGTCTGAGAAATTTATCAACCAATTAGATGAAATTTTAGGATAATGATTTGAGCTAGATATATTTACTTTTGCATTATATAGTTATGAAATTTTGCTTAATAAAATTATTTTCAATGACTTTTTAACAAGATAAATAAATTATTTAGATTTGAAAAAGATCATTTGATAATAATATTGTTGAGTAATGAGCATGAAACAATTTAAATTGCTAACTTTTACTGCCAAAATATGTATAGATTGGATAGTTACAATTTAAAAATTTTAATTCAATTAAAATAAAAATAATAAAAGAGTAAATTATCTCAACTTTCTTTATAACATTTTATACCTGTCTTATTGCAGAAACTATATACTTGACTAGTCTATTTTTTGTCAACGAAGATGATTTTTTACATAATATAATGGTACAAATAATCACATTAGTGTTAAGTTATTATATCAAATTATAAAATATTAAAGAGTAGAGAGAGAGAGATCAATATACATATTGAGCAGAAATTTAACTTGAAAGATACGAAGTAAATTTATAGGGAGGTTTTTAATTTTCTATATCATAAGTGTCAAGTGTCAATTAAGTGTAGTTTAATCGAATTTCAGTGGAGGTTAAAAATTAATGTAGAATATAAATGTCAATAAATAAATACTTAAAATATTTTTTGTAGAATATAAATCTCAATAAATAAATTACTTAAAATATTTTTAATCAAAACATATAGAGATAGATGATATATAATTAAAATATAAATTTATCTAATATGTACCTTCTTAGAGCACATGTCAATATTTTCTTTTATTGGTCCAGAGCTTTTAAGCATAAAATATTATTTTTTAGTTATGTCATATTAAGTCATTAATTATATTAATTGATGTTATATCAACTAATTAATAAGAGAAAACTTAAAATCTGTTCTAAAGATGATACTTTAAATAAACTCTTAAAAAATATGTAAAAGGTAAACACATGATAAATGAGAGGAGAAATTAGAGGTCATGAATAATTTGGAAGGAATAATTAAAAGAAGTAATTTATTATTATATATGTAATTATATAGAATGAAGTAATAAATATTTATTAGGTAGAAATTATTATATAATAATAGTTATTTTTACGAGTAGATGTTCAGTGGTACAATAATACTGAACTTTAGTACATCCCTCCAATTAGTTGGTTCCTAAACTATTTAAGGTGAATCCTTATTAATGTGAATTTATATTAATATTAACAAATGACTTTATATGATTGAAAAAATGTAATGAACTTCAGTGATACGGTACCATTGAATTTTTATCCTATTTTTACGTGATGTATTTTTGGATGAAATTTTTACATGATCTATTAATAGAAATAAGTTTGAAAAAGGCGTAGCGAAGTTAAGGCAAGATATAAGAAAGAAAAATGAAAAGGAAAGAGTATAAGAGAAGAGGAAGAAGGAGATCAGGGATATCAGATATGTACTACTCACTCACATCTATAGTATTCTTGGTGGTGACTGCTGAGCTGGTGGAGATGCTGGCACGTGAATATGTTGTGGAGTCACGTGAACGGAGGGCATGTTGAGGTGCAAGATTAGCCACGTGTCAAAAGACAGAATCATGATCATAGCTATGCAACCGTATCAGACCAACACGTGGCCCCAAGCTAGTGGTGAACCGGGATGTTTGCCCCAAACAATCATATTTTGCTTTAATTTTTCCAAGATATAATCATCAAATTTCTCAATTATCACCTATAATCATCATAACTTCTTAAGTACATAAGTTACGCTACATTAATTAATAAAATTCATCAATTTTAAATTAAAAGTTCACAACTTCAAATAATAAATACAATAAAAATAATAAATAAATATTATTAGTCAATATATAAATAACGTGACACAATATATACACACATCAAATAAACATTTCTTCTGCAATTACTTTAATTCTTGCTAAAGATACGGGCAAGGGTTGGTGTCCAATGTAACAGTATCTCTTTACTCTCTGTCAAGTTACCATCACAATCATCTATTATTCTCACTTCAACATCTCTATATCTCTTTCCCTATCTCCTCCTATTTCATTTTCTTTTAGGAGTTTTTTTTATTGACCACAAGTTTGTGAGTATGAACTATGAAAGATCGAAGATTCAATATTGTCTTCAAATTATGATGATAATATAAAAAATTATGAATTTTACTTTAACATTCAACTATAAAAATAAGGACTGATCACAGACATGGATATTCAAAGTTTATGCATATGCATGTGTTTATATATATTTTATTCTCCTCCTCTTTGCTTCCTTTGCTAAAAGCCTTCTCATCGATCTAATGCCACTTTTCCCCAAATAGAAAAAATGACGATCTCAATCCAATGAAACCACATTTTAAAATTGATTAGACCAGTTTTTTTATATATTTGTTATCAACTTTTTTAATCAAAATAATTAGAGAACGTGATTTTTTTTTAAAAAAATAATCAATAATAAAAAAGACAAGTTAGAAACATCATAAAAATTTGATGACAAACATATAAAAACCGTTTCATTTGAAAAAAAAAAATCCAAAAATTTTAAACAATTGAACTAAACTAGAGATCTAACTAGGGAGTCCTATGACAAAAGAATATATAAGTGAAACAACACTACACACTTCACCAAATTAAAGCTAAAAATTTCTATTAGATTAATTTGGAATGAAGTAATTAATTAGTCACATGCAATTTTGAATGTACCCAAGGTTATATCACCAAACATTTTTCTTTTACAACTAATAATAATAATAATTTATAAAAGAGACATAGGACCTTGAGAGTAGGGAATAAGAAGTAAGAAGTGGGAGAAGAGATGGCGTTAGTAGCCAGGGAAGGCAACACAGTACATCGTAATCTCTCTAAGATGAAGTGTTACTTAAGCAAGACTATTGAGCTTTGTCTCACATTTTAAAGCCTAATATATAACCTAAAAAAACAAAAGAAGCTTAATTTATATTAAGTTTAGATACAATATATTTTAAATTATGTGTCTGTCAAAAAAAAAATATTAAGTTATTTATAATATAGTTGGGAATATTATTATATATACATAATATTATATTAATTAAATGGTGTAAAAACATAAATAGTATCAAATTAAAATTAAACCAATGTAGCTAGCCAATAGCCATGTACTTGAGTTGGGTTTGTTAGATTTAATGTTGGATATTTTAGTGCGATCTTATAGGGAAGCACGGTTGTGAAGTCATCAAGAAAAGCATATATGTAAAATTAAAGAGGAACAAAAGCATGTGAAGTGACGACTTCCAAAAAAGACAACTACACTAGGCTTTAATTTCCTTTCATAGTAGTGTTTAACTGTTTATTGTGTAATGTGTCAATATATATTTGGAATTCCCTTCAAAGAGTTACCTTAAATAGAAAGTAGTTTATGTTGCCAAAAATATCAACTTGTAAGTATAATTAACTAAAAAGAGATGATGACTCAAGTAATGACCCTAATCATAACTGCAGCATTATTTCACCCTTCTCAATATAACAATATTCTCGATCGCCCGCTTTCCACATTTTTCAATGTAAATGAATTGAGCGTAATCATTTTCTACCTAAATTGAAATTGTTATATTGCTAAAATGTTGAGCACATTGTAAAAAAGTCCTAGTATTGATCAAAGTGAATCTGTAAAAAGATAAGTTAGGGTGTGGAAAATGTAAATGGGACAGGTGTGGTTGATAGTGGATAGATATGAAAAGGAAGGCATAGGTGATAGGTGTCACATTGTGGAATGAGAAAGAAGAGATTCTGTAAACGTGTCAAATTCCGAATATCGCTGTCGTCTTCCATTTCTGGCTCATCACATTCATAGATTAGAGGAACGAGAACTTGGCCCCACGCCTTTCCAATTTTCATCACAGCTCAGTAATAACGTAACGCTTTAACTTTTTCATTTTCTTTCTTTGTCCTTCTCTCTACTCTATGCCTATTTGTTATTGATTCTGCAAATGCACCACTCCACGATTCCAACAAGGGAGGTTAGCTAGTAGAGGCAGGAGAGATAGCGAACAAATTTAATGCAGAAAGTATGAAGAATAATTGGCTTAACTTGTATGTATATCTCACAGTTGAATTTCCCTTTAATTTGCTGTATTCTTTTAGGGCTTTTTCAAGTATGGTAACCAAGATTGAAGATGATAGGGAATGAACACACATTGTTATATTAAATATGTTAAAAATGAGACTCGTAGCGTGTTTCACTGTATTTATGTTTCATCAAGAAATGAAGCCCATGCTTAGAGGTTTTGACTTATTCCTTATAAACATGACCACTCCCTGCACAAAAAGGAAGAACGTAACAATGTATTTTCCTTTCATTTTAGGTGGTCGTGTCTACAGTCACATGAGATTCTGAATTCTGGCTTCTTACATATAATGATGGTGCTTCACAGCAGCCTAAATTCTCACACATGCCAAATTCTGCTATGAATCTGCATAAATTATGAAATGCTAGGACTTGAAGATGCTTGAGGAATGGCATCTAATTATTTCTCAAATTTTGAAGGAATTTATACAAATTTTCACCAATCAGCAGTCATCATTGCAGGATGCTCTGTGGTTATAGCTTTAGTGCTTTCTCTTTTTCTTATTCTGCAACATCTCAGATCATATACCAACCCTGCGGTAAGTTATTTTTGTAATGGTAATTTAGAAATTAGTCAAGTATACTTTTTGAATTCTTGTTTTTCAATTTGCTCACCTCTTACATGCCATGAGTTATTGCTACATTTTATGGTTCTTTGTCCTTGAGGTTCTCTTCAGTAATATTTATGTTTGGAAATAGTATTTATTTCATTGGATACTTGTCAAAAATCAGAGGTGAAGGTCCCACAAATAATTGATTGATTGGATCAAGCATATTATTCTTTAAATCAGGATAGTTTTTACTTTTGCTAGAGTGTTCATTTGTTATGAAGTTGAAGATTACTTGCCATGTGAATGATGTAGAAGGTGAAGTCTTCAAGAGTAGAGACATTTTATCAATATGTTTGACCGCTAAATCCAAAATACGATGTTTTATAGTATATTTGACCTACTAACCCATAATTGATTTTGCATTCAGGAACAGAAGTGGGTTGTCTCTGTTATTTTTATGGTCCCAGTCTATGCTACTGAGTCTGTAAGGTTCTATCACTTTCAAAAACGTACTGTTGATTTCTTTTTGGTATCAATGAATTTGTGACTTGAAGGAATAACTACATTCAGCTTTGAAGTTTTAAAGTTGTATCAGAACACATGCATTTGTTGATAGGTTTACATTTGATTATTTCCCATACTTCCTTTAGATGAAATGTGAAGAGTATATACAGTTATTAATTAATCTTGGACAAACCCGTAAGCATGTTGATATATTATTTATCAAACTAGGGATTAGAAATAACTTGAAGGATATAAGTTGAAACGCACTCATTACATTTGATTGAAGTCATGAAATCAAGTTAAAAGGTTTACTTGACGTTTGAATGCTGTTCCTATTTTTGTTTGAATCAAATAATCAATACTATTAACCACATATGTTGCAGAACTTAAAGATTATGTTTGATTTCTATTCTACTAAAGTAATAAGATGACATAGTAAATTACACCGGTGCATGTTCTTTTCAATTTCTGTGTCTGATTCGTCCCTCCCTCTTGTCCAACTCATTTCTCCTTTGTAAAACTAAGAAAGTGGTAACAAGGTGTTCATCTGACGTCTCTAACAAATCTGTACATCTAAAGAGTTAGATAAAGTGACATCAATAATAAAGCAAAGCTTTTCTTCTCTCTCTTGTCCTTCCAGATTATCTCCTTGTGGAATCCAAGATCATCACTTGCATGTGACATTTTAAGGAACTGCTATGAAGCATTTGCCCTGTACTCTTTCGGCAGATATCTTATTGCTTGCCTTGGTAAGTTACTCACTGTTCAATGTCTTGAGAACATTGGTGAACAAGTTTTGATATTTTGCAAATCTTAGTCTTCTTCTCAGTTAAATTGACATGGCACATGTATGAAAAATTTTGTGGGTTGAGGCAAGAAGATGGGGTTCTTTCATAAAAGGAATGTGTTTGGGCTCCTCAAATCAAATCAAAAGTAGGTCATGTAGGTTGACGCAATTGAGAATTCTCCAACCTTAGTTGTCTCAGATTTTCTCATTATTATTCGAGTAAATTGAATTTATTATTAATCTCTCTTGAGGTTTGATCAAATTACACTTGATACTCCTCTTGTTTCAAAAATTACACTCGACTCCCTTGACATTTGATATAATGTTACAAATTCCTCCTCCTAATTTATTTTTTTTCCAAAACAATAAATCACTGGCTTATGTTGTGCTGAAAGTTATCTTCATTGATAGAGAATAAATTAAAGGGGAGTTGAGAGGAACTTTTGAAATTAGACGATTATCAAGTCAAGTGTAATCTTAGTCAAATCTTAGGGGAGGTTGCTGTAGTTTAATCTTACTATTCTGTTGGGCTCTGAATTCTGTTTTACGGAAGATAATGTATCATGATCAAAATTTGCCACAGTATGTCCCTATTAATTCAATCCTTTAACTACAAATTGTTATAGGTGGCGAACAAAGGGTTGTAGAACTACTTGAAAATGAATCAGGGCAATGTCTTGGAAAATCATTGTTGGAAGGATCAGACGAAAATCATAGCAGACGTCAAAGACCATTTTGCAACATCTTTTTGCATCCTTCCACTATGGGAAAAGATCTTCTCTCAATAGAGAAATTTGGTCTTGTACAATATGTAAGTCACTGTAGTTTTCTCTCTGTGGGGTAGTTGTAATTCTGAAGAGAAACTAATTTCCCCTGGAAATAGTGCAGATGATCCTGAAGACTGTTTGTGCATTCTTGGCTCTTTTGTTGGAACTGTTTGGAGTTTATGGCGATGGAGAGTTCAAGTGGTACTATGGGTATGTTTCTCATACAAACGCAGAATTCAAGACCTGTTTTATTTATAAAAACTGTCTCAGTTTCACATCATTATTTGTTATGTCTTTCATATATTTCAAATATATACTTCGATGGTCTGTTATTTATACAAGGTGATAAATTACTGCAATGAATCTGCCTTTTCACTCAATAGTAATTCACGGTTTCACATTTTTTTTGTAGGTATCCATATATAGCAGTTGTATTGAACTTCAGCCAGATGTGGGCATTATATTGCCTTGTGCAGTTTTATAATGTTACTCATGAAAGACTTGAACCAATAAAGCCACTTGCAAAATTCATTAGCTTTAAGGCTATTGTGTTTGCTACTTGGTGGCAAGGTGTAGGCATTGCTCTATTGTGTTCATTTGGAGTGCTACCCAAGGAAGGAAAAGTACAAAATGGATTGCAGGATTTCTTAATTTGCATAGAGGTTGCTACTGTCAATTACTCAATTTCTTTGTTTGGGCAAATTGGCATCTTAGTTAATAATAGAATCACATTATGATTCTTCTTTTTTCTTTTGGGTTGATGAAGTAAATTACTTCCTTTTTCATCCTGATGCAGATGGCCATTGCAGCTGTGGCCCATATCTTTGTATTTTCGGCAAAACCATACTACCATTTTCTACCTACTTCTGGAAATGTGCAAGTCAGGAAAGAAAAGAAAAAAACGTCGATGAAGATAGACGAAGGAGACAAAGAAAAAGTAGCTGTGGTTGAAGAGGCAACAGCTCAAGTTGAGTCTCCAAGAACAAGTATCAAAGAGAGCGTGCAGGATATTGTTGTTGAAGGTGGTCAACGGGTAAGTTGTTTTTTGCATACCAATAATGACGAAATAAGATGAATACCATTTTGTATTCATTATAGAAGAAGCGATTACGATTTTAATAGATAAACAAAACGCAGGTTGTGAAGGATGTTGTATTGACAATAAATCAAGCCATAGGACCTATGGAAAAGGGGGTTATGAAAATTCAACAAACCTTCCACCACAAATCAGTGGTTTCATCGGATAATGAGGAAGAAGAAGGAGAAGCGGATGTGAAGGTTGAGGAGGAGGTCGAAGGAAATCTTACAGGAATTTGATGTTTAAGTTTAACCTCTATGAAAGAGCAGCCATCTTATTATGAGGAAGAGGAAGAAGAACTCAGCCTTTTCGATCGAAATTGATATTCAACTTTTGTTTGTCTATTTAAATTTAAACATTGCTTAGCTTAGGCTTTACTTTTCTTTTCTTTTTTTAATTTAGTTTCTATTGTTAAATTTTGTTGATGTAGAATATGTATGATTTATCTTAATAGAAAGAATAAATGAATAATAATTTAACTTGAATTAATATTTCTAGAATGTCAATATAGTATATAATTAAGTAATTGATAAAATGTAATAGGTTCTTATATTGTATTCAAATTTCATATTGGTCCTTTATGTTTCAGAAGTTTTAAATTGGTCCTTCCGTTCAATTTCGTTAATTTTTTAAATTAATTGCTGACGTGTCCGTTTAAGCTGATGTGTCATGTCACGTCATTGTCACATCATTACAAATAATAAAATAGAAGATGATGTGACATGACACGTCAGCTTAAATGGACACATAGAATAGATGATATGTCTACCTCAGTATGTCACGTCAGTACTTAATAGAAGACATGGAAAGAAGTACCAATTTAAAATTTTTGTACAACATAAATGACTCATTTAAAACTTTGTGAAACTTGGGTACAAGGATTAAAATGAGCTTTTGACTAGTTTAATATATATTAACAAAAATTAAGAGTAAAAATTTAAGTCTTTTTTAAAATTAAGCTACAAAGATTTATTAATTAAAAATATAGTAATTTAAGGAGTATTTACTTATACATTGTTGTTTTGGATAGCATAATTGGGTAACAATGCTTAATATACTGTTATTGACAAAATATAAAATAGAAAGTTTTTAACTTGATTTGTTAGAAACTCAATTTAAACTAGAATTTTTTTTGAGTTTGTTGTTTGAACAAAAGTTATAGCACCGGCGGCTAAAGGTTCAGGCTCTTACCTCACAAGGTCGAGGGTTCGAAAGTGCTTACCCCCCACCTAAACTTTGATCTACAAAAAAAAAAAAAGTTATAGCAGGAAAAGATTATGTTGTTGAAATGTTTAAATGTCTAAATATATTGTAGCAGTAACATTGTTCGCCGCTAAAAAGTTTCTCTTCCTAATTTGTCAAAAAAGTTACTAGTCGACATTTTTATATAAATATAATTTAGAAATTAACTATATCTAATTTTCACTTATATAATAAATTGTAATGGCTATTATTTTTTCAATAATTCTGAGTTAAATTTTTTACATTAATTTTTTATGTTTTAAACAAATTATAGCAGCAAAAGGTTTTGTTACTGTAATCTTAAAACGCATTTTAGCATCGAATAAATATCCGCTGCTAGAACGTTTCTCTCAAATCGAATATACATTTTCATATATCTGGAGTTAAAGATAGTTCAACTACAGTAGTAGTAACAGTACTATAGAAAATTACACATTTTCACAATAGCAGAAAAACTATGATTTAAACATCTCTCCTTCACCATGAATAATGAACTCCTTTTTTTTTGTAGCTCGTCGTCCACTTCCTCCCATGGCATAGAAAAAGAACACTGAGAAAACGAATTCTAAACCCCCAAAAGTACATTCAGGCCAAACCCCCCTCCAAAGTACATGTATATATACTCATCATCTTTTTTCATCTTGTTTGTACATTCAAGCTCATTTGACCAAACAACAAATGACCCAAACCTATTAAACAAACGTAAAACATATATTAAATATTTTTAAACAAAAAGTATAAATAGAGAATGCAATATACAACCATCCTATACAATTAAATACACGAGATATCAATCTTCAATCATTCCCATGACAGCATATCTCTGAACAACAGCTGAGGCACCCCAAGCATCCCAAACCAATGCAAAGCTGAGTCAATGCGACTGCACATTGGTTGTTCATACGAGTGCATAGGCTTATGCAGCACGAACAACAGCATCGATTGCACAAAATGGTACAACAATATGTGGCTGCCTTAACCAGTTGTTCAGCCGCTTCCGGCAACTTTGTTTCCTCAGCTCCTGGAGGAATGTTTTCCACTGTTGCAGTCAAGTTGCCGAATCCGATGCCTAACTTCGGGAGTATAAATTTTCTCTGCTCTTGGGCGTCTGTTTTATTCCGAGGGTGGCCTTTTTTTGAAACCTGTTTGCAAAAGACAACTACCCAATCAACCCTTTAACCCAGGCAATTCTATATTTTATCAACATACATCTAAATACAGAAAGAATATATATCTGAATCATTTCAAGATTTCAAAAATGATTTCCAATTAGACACGATGCATAAAGAATACAATACAAAAGAGTCATCCCTCAATTGGATTGACTTAGCCCTTTTCGAATTGCTGAATATTGAGTTGACTTGGAAATGAGATCTTAAATTTTTTTTATGCATACCTGTTTGGCTCCATCAGATTGTGTTACTGCCTTAAGCTCATCATTCTCAAGTAGTATCATATAAGTATACTCGGACACAAGGCCAGTCTCTAGGCTTAGTTTTGCAACCTGCCAATTGAAATGAACGCAAAAAAAAAAAAAAAAAAAAAAATTGTGATAAGGATCAAAATTGTCAGAGCATCCCTCGTCTTTCCCACTCCTACACACTGAATTATACAAGATAGTAACAAACCTTTCCTTCTATCTGTTTATTTTGTGATAGCCACGCTTGAGCAGTGAGATGCTCTATTTGTTGCTTCCCAGAAACCTATTAAAACAACATAATTAAAATAGGTTTAACCACGATACAATTTGCAAATTGAAATTGCAAAAATATTTGTAGAAGAGCATCTAATTAAAAATGCAAGGATGCATGACTGCAAATAAGTATGTCACTACATAGAAATCTCTAATTTTTTTAAACTTCACATTCAATGATAATCCTATATTCACTTACAAGTCTTTAAAGATGACAGCTTAGAGAGGCACAACACATACCTCCTTTCAAATTTAATATAGAATAGCCCGGGTTAAAGAGACTCATTGCCTCATTGTCCCAGCTTAGAGAGTAATTCGCATGCTAATATTTTATGTCCAGGGGAGGTGCCACTCTAACCAAGGCTATTGGATACAAGCTAAATGCAATTTTATCAAATTTAACTGGAGGTTAATCATTATTGTAGTCCTAGATCAAAGTTATGGTTGGACGTTAAATTTTTTTATTTTGTATTAAATATATAATTCTAAAAGAATATTTCCCCACCCAGTGGGAAAAGGCTTTGTTTGTTTTTTGTTGTTGTTGTTGTATTATATCTTATTCCTGATTTTGCATTTAAATATTTATTTTATATGAATATATATATATATATCATAAAAAAGAAATATCATATAATATATTTGGAAAGATTTTTTTTTAATTTCAAGTTATGATATCAAAGTGTATTATTATGTATAAACAAACAAATAAAACGAGAAACTTGTGAATATTCACGTAACTGGTATAGAATTTTACCCTTTGTATAGGTATGTCCTTTGTCTTTTGTATCTTCAAGTCCATGGTAAAATTACTGAAATCAGCCAAGACAGCTTTAGCTTTAAAAATTTCAGGAAAAGTCCCTTTATATCTTCCAGATAAAATCAATGGACCCTCTGATGAAAGATCTGGAATTTGGAATGGGTACACCTATCATATAATGTCATAAAAGAGAGCCACAACCTCAAATTTAGTTAGATTACAAAAGGAAAAAGAGAAGTCATATATAATAGAAAATATGTAACAAAAACTTTTTTTAGGGGGCCATCATTTACAGGACATGTGGGTTCCATCATGACATATCATATAAGAGTACTTAACTTTTGTTATTTCTGAGTACAAGATATAAACAGAAAACAGCATTAGAAGAAAGATGAAGCTACAATACATACATCACTACAAATAATCTTAGGCATAAGGGAACTGCAGTTTTGAGAAGAAGGGAAGGATAGTGGATAGATACAAAATATACCACGGTAGCACATTTTACATTTTCATAATTATAGATTCAGGATTTGTCAAAAATTAATTAATCACCAAGACAGATATGCAGATTTTGAGATTGGAAAGAGAATCAAGATTATAAAAAACAAGTATATGTTGACAACATTTGGAAAAATTGAACAGTTAAACGTCTTACCTCAACCTCCTCAAGATCATTAAGTATGTCATCAATGGTGATATTTGCCAAAACGAGAGATGAAGCTTTATCAAATAATTTAAGCATTTGTGGCATTACCAAATCTGTCCATTTAAAAACAAAAAAAATTCAGTCGGGGGTCTTTCATAACATTCACAAGCATAAGCAAGTAAAATGGGGCATGCATATCATTTAATAAAATTGGGCTGAACACCCAAGGTAAGAGTTTTCTACAGTGATCCGCCAGTGATTTACAATATTTATATTAATATTGCAAACATTTTTTTAAATAAAACTGTATTTTGCAATCGGCCAATAAAAGAAGTGGACTGCAAACCTAACCATTCTAAAATTTCATGTCCACTATTGTCTCTGACAAGAAAGGCTGTAGATAATCATTCTAAAATATCTCTGTATAATCAGGTGCACCAAATAATGCATAGACTATGCATCCCAACGCAATGATCTAACTGTTTGTTAGACATATTTGTGAGCACAGTTTGATAACCAAAAGTTCTTTATGAAGTTAAGTAAAAATTAACACTTACCTACATCAAATGCAGCATGATAATGGCCCCTACTCATCGTAGCAAGCATCCTCAAGAAATAGTGATTGCAGAATGAACCTGGAATACATTCACAGAGAATACTGATTTCGCACAGCACTAGGACAAGAATCAATTATTATAATGAAAAGAAAGAATCACAACTGAACCAAAAAAATCTTAGAGAAAGATCTTAGAAAATAATGATAGCCCTCAAGCATAAAATGCACTGCTAACAGTCCAAGGAGCAAGGCTTTAAAAAACTAGAAACCATACCTATGCCAAACGTGTAAATCCGTGGGTGTATTGACTCTCCATCAATCATATGCTTTTTCATAATATCACAAATATGTCTCTCATCCTCAACAGTTCCATCTGTAACCAGGAAAATTATTGGAATTGAACTTCGAGCTCCTGATAGCATCTCTATTGCCTGAAGAGAAAAAGCAACCAAGATATAACACTCCAAGTGATGATAGTGATAAGGAAAGAATTACAATGAGCATCAATGTTGCACCATAGCTAGTCTGTAAATAAATAGAGGCAATAGGATGTGAGGAATAGGTTCTCAATGCATCAAGCTGGACATAGATTGATATTTTCTATTTTAGGGCATTAACATTAGGAAGTCAGTAACTACCCCTCAATGATTAATTTCTAATAATTCACTCAATAATGCAATAAAATATTTATAGAGTGCAGTAGTTCTAGCTAGGACACAAAGACAACCCCTACCATGCTCTATAGATAACACATAACTTCAGATGAAGGATTTCAAAGAAACTGTATATAAATTTAGATGTACCGTGTTTAATGGATGCAAAATATTTGTGGCACCCCCTGCAACAAAGTTCATTTTAATCCACTCAATGGCCCTTTCAACTGTATCATTGGAAGCCAATTCCATTGATGTTGAAAATAGATAACTCTCTCCATTAAAAGCTATAATGTTAAATGAATCATCTGGATGAAGTTTAGAGAGAGCCGTTGATAATGCCTTCTTTGTGTCATCAATTAGCTTTCCTTGCATACTTCCACTAATATCAACAACAAATACTATATCCTTTCTGAACACCTGGAGATTGAGTAGAACTAACAATGAGAATACTTGAAATAAGCAAAAAACATATAATATGTACACTTATATAATACAGACCTTGCTACTCTGAATATTTCCAGGAAAAAGGTACATGCAGAACATGTCTCTTTGATCAAAATCATGCACAGATGCAGATTCCAAGAGAACCCCGTTTATGTTTGACGAAACCTAAAAACATATGGCATGTTGATGATAGCACATTTTAAAAGTTAAATCATAGAATGGATGTGGAACTCAAAATGGCCATAAATCTTACAGAATAAGAAAAACTAAAATCTACTGTTGACCACGAGAGAACTTCAGAATCATATAAGAATCCCATACTCCCAGCATGGCGACTTACTACCTGGATAGTCAGTGAAAAGAATCACATTTAGCGCCTACAAGTAATACATTAAATGGAATCCCACAAAAATTCAACCAGAGATGAACCTTTAAGGGATGGCTTGTTTTGTTGCAAAACAGCTCACTTTCAACACCAGCATTCACGTTTATTTGCACCTTCTCTCTTTTAGGAATTTTTTTTCCAGCAGGATTCACATAATTAGAGAAGGTAAATGGCACATTCAAGGAGAACTCATCATTGAAGTATAATAATTTCTGGGACCAACTAATTTTAATTGATAAATTGGAACCCCCAGAAATCTGTTACAAGCACATTTTAAAGAGACATTGTCAGAATGAATAGAAATGGATCTAGAAATTCATAACAATGTTTGAAGTTTAAACACCAATATGGACATACCTCTGGTATATTTAAGGTAAATATATTAGGTTTGACGAAGCCCCCTTCTTTAGCTCGCGTAGCATTTTCCATATTGTTGTCATCCATACGAAGCAGTTGAGTACGATATGATTTTCTATGAACACTGACCTCAACACCTAGAATTGAACCCTGTTAGCCAAATTATATCAGAACACAAAATCTGCAACATATTTAAAAAGTTATTAGGAGATAATAAGTTTATGACCAAGAAGAAAGCTTAAATGATTTTCTTGGTATAGCTCGGAAACCACAAGTGTTCACAAAATATCTGCATGGGTCCTCCTGGAATAAGAACTTACGAAGGAGGATAGAAACAATAAACTAAGAAATATTTAAAGGATGGAGCAAAATTTTATTAATTGTTCACACTTGATATTGAGACGAAGCAATAGAACTTTACTCTCTGGATGAAGTAAAAGAGAACAAGACGTTCACTGTTGTTTATAGAAAGGGGAGTGTATGTACTATGTAGCCTGTAACCAGGGTATTATCGAAAGAAATAAAATCAGAGAACCAAGCCGTTTACGTTCAAAGAAACCCAGTTGAGAATATTGAGATGGATTTTCAGCCCTTAACGGTTGAGTCCTCGTATAATTTGATTTCGAGTTAATTATTTAATACATTCATGAAAGTCAAACAGTTCAGTTCAAAAGCAGGAACGAGATCACAGCTACAGTTATAAATATCGAAAGTTGTACGACACGCGACAGAAAAGAAGGGAAATAACAGAACGGCAAGTGGACTTCAAATTTGTAGAAAGAACGCATAAACACACCTGCTCGCCCATCGGAATTGCAACGCGGCAATCACAGCTACGGCTACCCTTAACACAGTGTACCCTCCAAACGCCACTTATCGTAATAAACGCTGTATCCAGATAACAATCCGCCTCGAGCTCAATCCCACTCATCTGAAGCGGAATCAGCGCCGGAGGATCGCACTTGCCGTGCACGTGGGGCTGGTAACTCGGCATATCGGGATTATCCACAATTCCCGGATCATAGATCACGGCGTAAACCATCGGCGAGGAGGGAAGAAAGGAATGAGGCGATTTATCCATTGCGGCGGGGGGCCTGGGCGGTGCGACCGCCCTGTCCTTGCCGAAGTATATACGCTTGGAGAGCTTGAGACCATCGTCAACAGCTCTGGCAAAATCCTCGGCCATCGTAGAGAGAAAAGGCCGAATCCTCTGATAGCTAAAGAAGAAGAAGAAGAAGATGGAGAGGACGATATTATGAATAATATGAACGTTAGAGAGCTACGAAGGAGAATGGATGAATGATTCTTTTCTTCTGTTTTGATTCGGACATATTTTATTTTATTGTAATGAAAGTGAAAGCGGAGAGATAGGTAACTTCATATTGCAATTCTCTTTTTCGGCATATTGGATCTGGCAGAGAGAGAGAGAGAGAGAGGAGGCTCTCTTTCTCCTCTTCTCCTCTCCCCCTGAGGGTGGGCCCTCTTTATCTGTGTAATTACGGATGTGCCCCTCCCCTTTAAGGCAGTTTCAAGAACCCCATTCTGCGTGTGGCGGACGCGTATTATGACGCGTGTGTTGCCATGTCGGCAATTACTATCACCACCTCCTACCACCACGATGCCCATTCTGCTTTTATTATTTATTTATTTCTATTTGATTGGGATTTATGAATGTCATTACCGACTTTTTTTTTTTTCTTGTAGCAATTGCCAAATGCTGCTGCTTTATGTTGATAAATGACTTGCTGATTCATTGATTTGGATTTATATATAACCCATTAAACCGTGTGGCTTTCGTTTTCATGTATAGTTTTAGGAGAACGAAATTTTAGAATGATGCCTTAAGAATACGTTTTCTGCTAAATATGTGATTTCTTAGTTTTCATTTTTTGAAGAAAAAAAAACAACAATAAAAGGATCTCAATTACACTCAAATACAGCTGTGACATATATCTAAACATGATCATTATTGAATTCTTTTTTATAGTTTTCACACGATAAATAAAATTAATAACTGTCATTTTGTTCTACTTGCAGCTTCATTTGTCTTTTTATGAACTGTATGATGTATATATTAACTGCTGACAACAAAGGTTGCAACTTGGGAGGGGCTCCACGTGTAATGTGTTTAACATGGCCTGACGTGTAGGTAGAGAATCCCAGGTGCCAATTGGATAGATGAACATGAACTACGTCTACCACTGTTATTGATTCTAATGTTAACTATTTAACGGCGTTAATGGTGCCATCTTTCATCATGTTCATGTTAGCTGTTCTCTTTTGTAATACAAAATAATAGATTCATTATCAACGTAACAGTAAACAAAAAGTCTTCTTAACTCAAAGGTTGAAAGTACAATGATTATACATATTCAAAAAAAAATTAATAACAATTTATTTAAATAGATGATAGAGTAACTAACAAAATTCAGTCGAGAATTTTTTTCATAGTCCTTTGTGCCACCTAATTATAAAATAACTGCATTTCATCTTCTTCCAGAACCAAGATCAGCTCTCTCTCTCTCTCTCATTTGTTTGAAGATGGCCTCAAGCGCATGTATAGGGATGAAGATAATCATGGGTAGGATATTATATTTATTCATTTAGACCCAGAGTTAAGTATGTATTAAAATCAATCTCAATTTTTAGATTCTACGAATAGTCAAATTTTCATATTCAGACTTGTAAAAATATTAAAATAAATTATTATTTTATTAATATAAAATTTGTTTTTATTAAAATTTTCATCTATAACCACAAAAAATAAAATAATTAAATCATAAATATAAATATACTATTAAATTACTTTGATATGTATTTAAGATTTTTCGTTACTATTATTATTTTTTCAAAACAAAAAGTTTAAAAGTATTCCGTTTTAATATATAAAAATAAATAATTATTCTTGTTTGTAAAGTATAAATAGGGTACTTTTTATCTATTTTTGAATTCATTCACTTTATATTCAAACTCATACTCAAACTCCCATGATAAAATTTCAAAGTGCCAATGAGTGATAGTGCCAATTGGTGATGGATAAGGTGAGGTTATAAATTTAAAAAAAAAAATTGTAAAGAAACTCGAACTACATGTAAAAGTTTGAGTGTTCCATTTTTCATTTTCCAATATTAATTTTCCTCATTCTATAAAAATTTGGATTTCTGGAAAAAAATAATAATAACTTGATGACATGACAAGAGTTACGATATGATTTCTATACCCCTGATAAACAGTATTGTATTCAGATTACACCCACGCCAAGTTTCAAACTTCCGTGGTATAATAACAAAAACAAAGGCACTAGATTCTGACAAACTAGCTTGATATCACCTTCCTTCCCCAACTTATAAAAAATGAGAGAAAAAGAGAGAACGGTATCTTTCTGTCCTTCTGCCTTGAGGCTCTAGCTGGAACTCTCAATGACAATCTCTTCACGTGCTTCTGCGCTGGAACGTTGTGTTCAAAACTCAAAAGTAATTACTACAGAGGAAGCAAGGGGCAGTATAAAATCGTGTGTATTATCAACTAAGACTGATACATAACACAAGAGAGATCAGAGATCTATGGTGGTCAAAGCGAAATGAAGTATGAACACGTCTCCGCACTATACGACTTGGAATCTCTCACCTGTTACAGCTCGAAAGTTAACTCTGTTGACACACCTGTTATCCCGTGACCTTTTCAAGGCCAAGGAATGGCTACAACTCCGACCTTTCTAAAGGTTAACCAAATATTCTTAGCTCATCATCTGGTATTAGATTTGTGCAAAGAGTAATTCATTCCATGTATCAGGAACACCAGGCAGACACCAGTGAAGGCAATCCTGCACGCCAGCCTTGGCTGTCATGCTGAACCGTGATAAATGACCCTCATCCCTAAGCTGAGAAAGAGCCGTGATGTCTAAGAGCTTGACCCCTGTTCCCTTCACGGCATGCGCAGCATTTGTATCCGTAGACTCCTCATCTACTATTTCCTTTCCTACAGACATGGGTTTAGTGTTGTCGCAACTGCCTCCTGTGTTCCATTCCCCACCGAAAAAATGCCTAGGGGAGATAGTCCGAAAGAATACCTTCAAACCCGGGTATTTTGGAAGCTGTGAATTCACCCAACTAACAACACTGTGAATTGTCAAATTCTTGGCACCCCAAATCACAGCTATTTTCTTATCTGTATTTGGCACACCACCAACATGCATCACCCATCGATTAGCTTTCATCTTTCCTCGATTCCAGTGGTGACCTGTGTTGAGAACCAGCACATCAAACTTGTGAATGTATTGGCGTAAGAATGCTGGTGGCCGATCAAGGTGCATGGCATATTCAGTGTTAGAATTATTCACATCAATAGGTTCAATATCACACAGAATTGCCGACCAGTAGTACAGGATGGTAGTATTGGTGCTTACAAAACGGTAAGCCCACCCACCGGGACGGGAAGCGCCCTCACTTATAACCAACCCATAATCCTGCCCTACATCTTCGACATCAGTTGTCTCATTGCCACCTGTGATCATGCACATTAAAGACTGGAACTGCTGCCGGCCCAGTGAATCTCCAACAAATGCCAGAGTTTTGTTTTGCATCCTGTATAAACCAAGATTATCAGCAACTACGTTGGCCAGCAAAGGCCTCCTATAAAGCATTATGTGACCAAAAGACAAAATTAAACTTGACTTGTATGTTAATTTATGCCTCAACCAAAGCTGACCCTCTTTCAAGTCCAATGGGGAGCAACCTACGCCTCAATCAATTTAAGTGGGCATATCCCGCCTATGGGAATTAGGAAGTTATGAATCACCGTGTAAAGCTTCAAATATGTGAAATGTGGGATTAACGATTACAGAAGACTCCAATCTATATATAGGACTTGAAAGAAAGAAAAGAAATACCTTCTCAAAAACTTGGATCCTTCAAATTCCTCCATTTGACAATCTTTTGGCTGCCACCGAAGCTGCTCATATGCAAAATCAGTGCGCTGTGTCATTCGGCAAGACCACATCCCAGAAAGCCATTGCTTACAACCAAACCCCGAATACAAAGGCCGGTTGTTATCTGGAACCCATTTTCCTTTTGCATAATTACAGGCTGGAGAAAGCGGCAGCAAGAGAACAGTAATTACTTGGTACTGAAGAATAAAGATGCGAATGTGATCTTTATAATATATGACTGAACTAATATGTACAAAATCTTATCTAATTTGAGAATTATATTAAGCATCTCATTTGCTTACTACACTAGCTCAAAATAATGTTTATAAAAATAGTTCATATAGTCAAGTCACCCTTACTTGCAGTATTAATATATGCCGTGAGATTTTATTATCCCACTATAAGACAATGGAAATATACTCACAGTATACTTTTTAAAATGTTGGATTAGTTGGAAATTTGAACATCTTAGGAACTTGGTAGATAATACAATAGATTAATATGTTAAGCAAAAATCCTCTACCTTTTTGTTCTGTAATATTATTCCAACTATTGTTATCATTTCTATTGATTGAAGAGCTTGTTTGCTGAGAGTGAACTGAAGCTGCAAAATCTTTCCTACTTTCTCCTTCTTTTGATGTTTTCTTCAACTTTTCTTGATTCTTTTCTCCATCAATTTCTGTAGGACTGGAAAGTGTTTGTACACCGTAGTTGTTCCCAGCTTCCAGGACAATTTTTTCTTTGGCTTCTTCATCTGATACCCTTGAGAGAATTTCTACACCATCGCAATGAAAAAGAAGGTTTATGATTTAGCATAGGCGCATAACATTAAATTTACATACATTTAGAGGGATAGGAGAAGGAACAGGAAGAGATTATGTGCTAACTGATAAAGGTCTTATTGCTAAAAGGATGTCAAAGGCCGACCCTCATTTTATGTGATATTTGATCAAATGGGATTTTAGAAGATCATATCAGCATCACGACATTATATTTAAATTAACCCTACAAACTGGATTTACCACAAAGATAGGCATTGCACCTTAATCAGATGGTAAAGAACAAGACAAGCACTAGAGCAGCCACATATATAGATCAACAGATGCTCAATTGACATCGGAGATGCCACCAAATGGGGCATTGTAATGTGATCCTAAACCCTTTAAACCATAGAGGATAATAAAAAGCAGTATCCTACGTTCTTTATGTGAAATAGTTTCTGCATTGCTTTCCTCCGTGCTCCTTTCAGTGGAGCTTTCTAAAGAATCCGTTTGAGATGCTACATCTAATTGCAGTTCTACTTGCTTATCGCTGATCTTTTTCTCTGCTAATATAGAGCCATCTTTACCTATATTTACATGCGAGTCTGATGCTGGCATGTTGACTTCAGGGTTACTTATTAAAAGATCTGCAGTTCGTGCAGAATTACCAATAAATAAAAATTACTGATGAAAATGTATCCTTATTAGCTAGATGAACTTTCAAAGCTTGGAGTACTATTTGATATCATGAGTCAAGACACTAAAGATTTATGTCTACTCTAACCATTCTTTAGGAAAAAATACGATAAGATTCTCTGATTAGCTGACAAACAGGTTGCATGTACAGTCAAACTCTGAAAAAGGTTCTTTAGGACAAAATGTATTCATACGTATTGCCATGTTAGCAAAATATCAATTTTTTTAATATAGAAAGAATATCATAAACCAAAAGAATTATATCAGTGGAACCTGAAGATAGCTTCAGTTCTGGTTGAGGAGGAAGAAAGGCTGTAAGACCAGGGGTTTTGTCCCAGGTCCATATAAGGATAGTCGTGGACATTAGAACAATGGAAATAAGTGAAAGTTCTTTAGCTTTCAACCCATTTAAGCTTCCCTTCATCCTGCATAAACATAAAATGTCTTCAATCTTAGGTCCAATAAGAAAAGGGGGGAGGGGGGGGGGGGGGGGGGGGGGGGGGGGGGAATCTTACAAGAAAGGGGAAAAAGAACTTGTGACTCAGCTACATTAGGTCAGGTAGCTCTAATCTTAAGTTCCACTTTCAGTTAACATTGTCCGCATATAGAGGCTTAATAATAAGAGGACTTACACATTACAAAGGAAAAGCAAATCATAAATTGTTTAAAGATCCAAACTCTTAAACAGCAACACAGAATTGATTATCAATTTAGCATTAACAACCTTGGTTTATTTAAAAACCAGTTTCAGCTGAAGTGCAAGAAAGATAGAAAAGAAGGAACGAGAGATGACAACCCTAACCAAAAATAGTACATTAAAGAAGCAATCCAATTATCAATTAGAGAAGCCTCCTCTTTTTTACCATTCCATCTCAATTCTGTGGAGTATCACACACACAAAGGGTTACAGTTTCCTGTTAAATTCAACAACTTTTTAGATCAGAAACTGGGTAAACTATATTAGGAAGCAAATGTGACATATGCATCGAAAACCAAAAATAGTAAATTAAAGAAGATAAAAAGATGTCGGATTTCTAAGTTCATTGGCTGGATATCTATCATAATAGATATCATTGCAATCACTGCGCTTGCCGTTTGGAAATAACAACGGATCTGACAGCTTAGGAAAAATAAAACGTCTTAATTAGCTGAGTCCATATGAGGAAGAAGAGATAAAGCTACCTGATTCAGAAATAAATACTACAACTCGCTGAATCTCCGAGAAAGTATATCTTCCCAAACGAAGAGTTGGTAAATCAAGAACAATGACGGCAGAAGTAAAGAATGGAAAATATTTCCTGACATGAAAATTGTTAAGAAGAAGTGCTAAAATATTATAGAAAAATAATAAATCTGAATAAAATAAGGGGCATGTCTGAAGAATTTCAGAATGAAATCTAAAAGGAAATAGACCCTACCAAGTGGGGAGAATACCGGAGATCGCGGCCAACTGGGATTCAATCACAACCGGAGGATCTCACCGATGCATGAACCAAATTGTAGAATATAGAAATATTGCTCTCGCTTCTGCAACCCAAATATTTTTATTTTTAATACATAGGAAAGCAGTTAAATTATAATAAACACTGATGATTAAAGCCTTTCCTTGTAACCATCGTTTTCTAGCTTCAATTTTGTACATGTTTTTCCTTGTCTTTTTCAATCTCTGGTTAAATAAATCATTAATTGCAAAAAATTTAAATCTTATTAGAATTTGGGGAATTTTTTAAATTCCTTTTTGCGGAAGTTAGTTTAATATATGATTATAAATATTTTAAGTGTGTCGTGACCTTTGCAAATGCATGCGTTGAAGTTGAAAAATACCTTAAAAGGATGGTCTTATTTAAAACTATAAAATTTGTGATTATATCAATTGGACCAATCATTATTCAATTACTTAATATGACGGTTTTTAGCATGGCCTCGACATTTTTAATAATAATACGCTTATACGCAGCAATTAATTAATGTTTGTTGGGTAAAGAAGAATAAGGAAACAAAAGACCAAATCTTCCTACCGTCCATTATTCTACATAAACAAAAACAAAAATAGAAAAATAATGTTCATAGAAAGTTACATTTATATTTATAATTACTTGATTATTCTCATTTGTGATATTCATATATATGTGCAACTAATGTACCACAGTCTACAAGTAATGATTTACTTTATTGGCACAGGAATTTCATGAAAGAAAACAAATTATAAGTTTTAGAATAAAACATTGAGAAGTTTATCTATGAAGCACAAATAGAAATAGTATATAGTTACTGCATTCTAAATTTTAGTTTTGTAATTAATATATGAATTAAAGATGTATTTATTTATTCATTTAACTTGTTTTCTTCCTCTCTTTATTATCAGTTATGATTTCTTAATCAATGATGCCATGTGTCGAGATCTGTCACACTTGGGTTCGGAAATCACGAGGGTAACCAGGATGTCACGTGATAGTACTTGTAATGTAGCATGATTAAAAAGAAAAGTAGACAACGTAATTGAATTGATGATATGGTTTCATATCCTATTCACAGTGTATGCCAAAGGGGTGGTGGCGCAGTTGGCTAGCGCGTAGGTCTCATAGCTTCTGAGTTATCCTGAGGTCGAGAGTTCGAGCCTCTCTCACCCCATTTTTAATCTTTTATTCTCTGAGTTTCAATTCCTTCCAGAGCCGTGTGTTTGTTTGAATACCAAAGCAAAACTTATGGTATAATTTACTAATGCCTCCTCCTATTGAATCTATCAATCATACTTTACTTCACAGTCTGAGGAATTTTCACTTATGAGCCTCAGAGAATGTTTTGCAGGAACATTTGGAAGACTTGAAGTAGCAATCATCAACATTGTAAATATCTCTATATACTTATTATAACAAACACATTGACAGAATCCAAATAGACAAGTACGAGTCATTGTGCGATCAAATAAAGCTATTATAATGATCAGTTCAGTTGGTGGGAGCAGCTAGTTTTGGTAGTGGTAATTTTCCTATGAAGTTGCCATTGAGACTTGCCAGGTAAAGATGGTCCTCAAATTCCACAGCAGAAGTCAAAACATTCATCACCTTCCCTTCATTATCATCAAACATTCTAATTATTTGACCATCACCTCCCACATTCGCCACCATTGCCTTCTTATATAGACCACCCTTCATCACCTCTATTAGACTTGGAAATGAAGCCACCACGTGTTTCAAAATCTTTGAAGAGTGCACAAACCCTAATCCTTCAGGACTTCCCTGTCATCATGCCCAATTACCTACCTTTATTTTTAATTTAGTTTAAACTAATTAAGGTTCACTAATTGTGTAACATACCTGAAGTAAAGCCAGCCAGAAAGTGCCATCAGGAGCAAGATTGATATTATCAGGTGCACCAGGAAGATTCTCGAGGAATGTCTCTGTTTTGCCTTTCTTCTCTCCTTTTAGCCAGTGCCTTAGACAACTATATCTGATCATTCACAAGAAATTATGTTAAATGACTAGCTAATTTACCAGTAAAGAATAAGATAGACTTACTTCCATGATTCACAGATCACAAGATAGTGTTCATCCTTGGAGAGAGCAACACCATTAGCAAAACCCAGATTATCCATCAAAATAGATGTTTGATTTGTAATTGGGTTGTACTTGAGCAATTGGCCGTGAGGTCTTGCTTCTAACAGATCCAAATACCAATTATGGAAATCGAATTTAGTGCTAGCAACGCTGAAATATAGGCTTCCATCGGATGCCTCTATCACATCATCTGCAAAACTGCATCCATGCTTCAACCCATTTCAAACATTCACATTCATTCATACATATACATAACTATAGTTTATGCTCAAGAAACAAAATGGCATGATGAATTGAATGGCGTCAGATGAGAGAGAGGTGATAGCAGAAACGTATCCTATTGTCAATTAGCAATAATAGAGTTTTAAGTCAGTGATGGCAGTGTATATCCTATTGACAATTCGTCGTTTTTCTTTCTGCGTGTGGAGACGTGTACTTAAAGCATAAAGGTATCCTATATATTGTGGTATGTTCAATCTTGATATGATTATTAAGGTAAGCTAAGCACAAAGCAATAATTACCTTAATTTAGAACCCTTCACTTGTGAAACCAGAACTGTGACACCATCTTCTTTAATCTTCAGCAAACCCTGCACATCAAAATTGCAATATGCTTCAAGTTTTTAAAAGATAAAAATATCAAATTTAGTTCTAAAATATATAATTTATCTCAATTTAGTCCTTAAAAGATAAAAAATATTGAATTTAGTCTTGAAAAATATAATTTATCTCAGTTTAGTCCTTAAAAATTTTTTGTCACTTATGTTGATGGAAATTCTCAAAGATTTAATTGAGATAAATTGTATTTTCAGAGACTATAAATTTGATATTTTCATCTGTCAGCAAACTAAGTCGAGACAAATAACATGTTTCATAGATTAAATTGAGACAAACTTCAATTAAGCGACCAAAGTTATTGAATCATACCCATCTATAAAAATGTACATGGAATCATGTTTAAGACTAAGAGTATGTAATTTCGAAGTGATTAATTAATAATTAAAAAATACCTTGTCAGCATCACAAACAATGAGATCACCTTGTGTTGTGATGGTAGTTCCAAGCATAGTAGAACTATGAAGGTTCTTCCAGTGCTCCCATGACCCATTTCTGTGTAAACGTAAGATCCAACCATCTCTGCTACAAGCATAAAGAACACCATCTTTATCTACAGAAACATCTTCTGGATCCTTCACAAGTCCTTCTCCAAGCTTGATGACTGTCTGCAGCTTGTTGTTAATGGGGATAGGAGAAGCTATAGGAGAAGAGAGTGGTGAATTTTCAAGTAGGATTGGGTCTTGTATGGGTGAAAAGTACAAGATTTGAACCACAAGAGCAACCAAACCCACCAAAACCAAGCTTGAGCAAGCTGCAAACCAACCCATTTTTCTGCTTATACAAGTCTTATGATAGGAAATAGGATTATAGTATGTGTGTGTGGATGTAAATGGAGTACTGATAAGTGGTTCTGCAAATTTTATAAATGCATTCCTGTAGTGGAGTGGAGTGGAGGTGAATTGGGAAAAATAATGGCCTGTCTTCTCATATAATAAAACAAATAGAGTAACAAATTTTCTATCCGGTGCTAAAGTCATCACATGTGGGACTTATTCCGTGTCTATTTCTTTCTACTCTCCCTTAATATAACACTGGATTCACTTTCAATTCTCTCGTCTTATAACAAAATAATATGTTCCCATTAGGTAAAGAAATATAAATATAGAGAGACTAAAATGTATCGTACATTAATTTTTATAATAAAAAGTTGAAAATCAGATATATAATTTAAATAATTTTGTATATATATGTTTTTTCTTATACGATGTTGTTATTATGATTATTTTTACATTATGAAATCAAATTCAAAAGCAATGTATACAAACTTAGAAAATAATAACGAAATGTAGAGAGTAATTTATAAAGTTTTCAAGAAGTACGTAAGCTAAAATAATTCCAAAGCCATTATTGTCCTTTTCTAAGTTAGGCCTTTCTACATACTGTAGCACATTATTTATGTATGGACCAATAGTATTTATTTAATTTTCTAAAAATTTTAAACCAGAAAGTCTAGAACTCTTTATGATATATAAAATAATAATTTTTACTTAGATTTTATTAATTAATACTAACACAGCTGAAAATTTTTCTATAGCTATATGCCTGTATGGGCCTGAATCCAACAACCAACATTGAACAGGTTCTGATAGATCAATAGCTAAACATGTGGGCTACATTCTAGAGACTTTTGTTTGAGAACTAACATACTGGTTGGAGGGTAATGGGATAAAAGTTTAATGGTATTGTATTATTGAATTTCAGTGCATCCTTTCAATTATATAGTGACATTTGCTAATATTAATAAAAACTCACATTAATTAGGGCACATCTTGAATGGTTTAGGGACCAACTGATTGGAAGGATGTACTGAAGTTCAATACTACCGTACCACTGAACATCTAATCAGTGAATGAGTGTGGATTCACATTACTAGTTCTTTGTAATTATTGGTAGAGTTACAAAACTTGGAGAGAATAAATTTATTTTTTTTAATTATTCTCTCTTTCAATTTTTTTTTTTTATCTCTTCTAATTCCACCAAGAATTATAAAGGATTAGGTTTACTCTAGTAATTGAATGTTTTCTTGCAAAGTTATGAATAATGGTTCAAATATACAGAGAAACAATACATATATATGCACCTTTCAATGAGAGAAGACACTTCAACCAACTCTTGTGTTATATAGTATTGATTGCTCTCAAAACACATTATTTAAGCAAAAATATGCTTAATGAATTGGGGATAAAAGTTCAATGGTACCGTATCACTGAACTTCAGTGTATCCCTCCAATCATATAGTGCCATTTGTTAATATTAATAAAAACTCACATTAATTAGAGCCCACCTTGAATGGTTTAGGGACCAAATAATTGAAGGAATGTACTGAAGTTTAGTATTACCATACCACTAAACATTTACTCATGGCGCTACTACATCAAGATCTTAAATAGATATAAAAACTCATTTAAACAATAAAGATCATTCACATGTCAAAATAAGTAACATTTAATGCCTACGGCATAACAAATATTATTAACCAATACAATTATTCAATTAAATAAGCAATGAAAACAAAGAGATAAAGGTTTAGTATTAAAGTAGATATTCAGTAGTATGACAATACACATTCTTCCAATCAGTTGGTCACGAAAATATAAAATTTTCAATATACTATTTTATTTATTCAATGCTATTTATTAAAATTAACAAAAACTTACTTTAAATGAATTAAGAACTACACATTTATTATTAATATTGACAAATGATAATTAATTAATGAATAGAGTATCAAATTTTCAGAATAACGAACATCCTCTCAAAACAAATTAGTCTTTTTCTAAACATTTCTTATCTCTTTTCAGCACACATAATATAGTTACACTTAGATTGTAGCTTCGTAATTGAATGCGTGAGGAGCGAGATAAAATGGAATAACAGTTTAGTATTATATAAATATTTTTAGTATATTTTTTTAATTATTTAATATAATTTTTAATATTAATAAAAATTCACGTTAATCAAGACTCACATTGAATAAATTAAAAATAAAATAATTAAAAAGGTATACTAAAACTCAATTTTACTATAATATTAAAAAAATCCTCTCTCAATGAGATGTAAGAAGTAACCATCATAGTCAAGGATTTATTAGTTTCAATCTTCTTAAGGTTATCATCATATACTTAAATATCTTTACCTGACTATTACGTTTCTATCCTCCATGTCATCACTCAAAACCATCCAATATAATTTTTTTTTCAAAAAAGGAAAATGCATTAAAATTTGTTTAAAAATAATTTTTTAAAACATGTACAAGAGAACCTTCTATTAAAGATTATTCTTAAGAATATATTTTTCTACCAATTGATTTTTAATATGCAATTTAACAATTCTGTTCGTATCAACGGTAAAATGAACTAAATGGTAAAATATTTTTAAAAAAAATTGAAAAACAAAATTAATGTATATTTTGATTATTTTCTTAGAGCACAAAATTGTTTCCTTGTTGGATCATTAGGGAAAAGGTATATGAGTGAAAATTTAGGTTAATATAATTCCTTCCTTAGAAACACTGTTTCAATAATAAAACACGTTTAAAATTCAGTGTATGGGAGGAGGGCCCTGTGAGGCCCAAAAGAGAAGAATTATAATTTGAAGAACTAGTCATTCGCATTCTGAAACATAGGTTTTATTATTATTAACAGAGGACAGCGAAAGACAGAGAGAAAAAAATATGGCGATTTCTGGGTCAGAGGCAGAGAGTGCAAAAACCCAACAAGCACAGAGTCAGATTCAGATTCAGATTCAGACGGAGGTGGAGTGCGTGAAATGCGAGTCATGTGGGTTCACAGAGGATTGCACCCTCGCCTACATTGCGCGTCTCCGTCAGAGATTTCAGGGTCGCTGGCTCTGTGGCCTCTGCGTGGAGGCTGTGAAGGACGAGGCTTTAAGGTCACGCAATCTCACTCTCGAACAAGCTCTCGATCGCCATATCACTTTCTGTGCTCACTTCAGATCATCCACCCGCTCTGCTCTTACTCAAACAGAGCACCCCATATTCGCCATGGGTCGAATTCTCCGCCGTAACTTGGAATCTCCGAGGTATCTCCGATCAAACTCCACCGGGGACTTGCCGAAGGTTCATCCCGCTCCAACCAAGTCTCTCGCTCGATCAGAAAGTTGCTTCCCCACCATCCCTGGTTGAAGTGAAATGCGGGAAACAGAGCAATAATAACCCTGTTTTTCTGTGACAGGTATTCAAGAATATGAAACAGAACAACAATACACTCTGTTTTATATGTTTTTCTTCAATATGACTGTAGTGTAGTAATTGGATGGACATAGATTCTAATACTAATTGTTCCTTCATCTTTGTAAATACCTCTTAAATTAAAATTTAGAGTATGAATCAAATGAATAGAAATAGCTAAGATTCCAAAAAAAAGAAATTTAGTTTTGAATAGTCAAACAAACCCCTGAATAATCCAATACGTTATGATTTTCGTGAAAGTTCTATTTAGTTTGGTTGTTTTGGGATAACAGTGATCCCTGTGTACTGATTTGTCTGTAGTGGAGTAAATTGACAGACGTGAACTGGTGAGGCAATCAAACACTAAAAAAGAAAAAAGAGAAATGGTAATGTGTGAAACTTCTAGGATTATCTATTCTACACCAGGAATTTTCTGCCGAAACCGACAAGAGAAAAAGCGGGCACAGATTCTTACGTGAAATGTTGTTATCTTTTCTTTGTTCTTTCCTATCTACACGTTGTTGTTACTTGTTAGAGTTCATCCCCTTTACGTCTCTCTCCTCACCATCAAAAACAAAATAAAATCTCAAGTTGTTAGATGCATGGCCAGAAATTATCTACCTTAGACATAAAGTAGTTTCACTTCAGTTTAATCCATTCTTTGACAGATCTTAGGAGACACACTAGGAAAGCATGCCGTAGGTTTTGTCACTTTGCTTAGCCAGCAAACCTGGGATGTGCTGTACTGTAAGACACTATTAGAAGCAAAGAAGCGTTGGGAAGAGTTCCTGGTGATTCAAAACACGTTATTGTTTCATCAAACCAATAGCATCATAGAAGATATTTACCAAAAATTTCCAGCAATTTGAAGGAAGAGGGGTAACCCTCAGCATGGAGTAAATCAAGGGAAAACGTTGGCTATTAAACGTTATGAGGAGAAAGGTGGGTTTTTTAACTCAAGTCTTTTATCAGTCTATGTGACCGCAACGACCCCACATTGAACAAAAGGGTCAAATAACAAATTCAGAGTCATTATCAACAAATCCACGTGCTTGGTATATACTCAAGATAGCCTTTTTGTAGTTTTATGATTGAGGCCGAAACATGTGATTTGTTTGATTGTTTAATGGTACCGTCTTTTTCCCCACCAACTCCAACTCGCACCCACGCATTAAAGCCGTATTGAGGACCTGCTATCATAGTGCAGTAGTCCTATAGAATCGAAAATGGATCAGCTGATGCCACAGTGCACCTGTACAATCTTGTGAAGGGTTTGGCTTTTCATTTCCTCACTTTCCTGTGTTGTATTTTTCATAATTAGTGCCAGAGTAACCCGTGAACATGTCTTTCTTGGTTTTTCCGTAGTCAGGAATCCCTTCAGTGGAAGGAAACATGAAAAAGAATAATTGAAGAATCTCTCTACGTCAATTTAACTCACCAGAAAATATGTATGTTCATCAACTCAATCTCAATTTTATTTTATTTTTTAAAAAAGCCTACAATTGTATTCCTTCTCCTAAGATGGACCCAGATAAGACATAATGGTTTTGCAAGCAGCTGCCTATGCGTTTCTCTTTTCTTTTTCCATGGTTAAGGTACTTTTTGTTAGGAAAACAAAACCACATCTTGCCTTATTTATATCTGCTTTATTTATCTTAATTCTCAAACGTCAAAGCTGCAACAGAGGTGCTAGTGCTACGTTATGATGTATCGAGTTCAATATTACATATTTGGCTCACATGACTACCAAACCTGACTTCTACAGAATCTTTACTCTCCTAGCCGAAGTTGATTCCCTGAGCCAATGGTAGTTCACTTCCATAGTTGATAGTACTGTCAAGAACAGAAATTATCTTGTTATTAAAGGACATGAACAAAGAAAAGACTGTACAAAAGAAATTATAACTGAGGGCCAATGAAATATTGGTAAATTTAACAATTACCAGGTTGAACGGCGCATGTATTGCTTCCAGGAGTCGCTTCCGGCTTCACGACCACCACCGGTTGCCTTTTCTCCGCCGAAAGCACCACCAATTTCGGCTCCATTTGTTGGTATGTTAACATTCACTATACCACAATCACTGCCAAGTGGCCTGCATAGTATTCATGGGCATGTAAAATATATTATTTACACAACAAACAACTTCGCAGTCGCACAGAATCACCAGCAACATCACTTGAGGGGATTTTGGTTAATAATTGAGTGCCTATTCCTGACATACTAGTTTAGTTCGAGAGAACATCGACACAAAACAAACAATAAAGAAGCCTATAAGCACTCACCCAATCCATCTGAAGATAGCTTCAGGTCTTTTAGTAAAGATTGAACTACTCAATCCTTGAGGTACAGAATTGTTCAAGGCAAATGCTTCTTCTAGAGTCTGAAATTTCAGGACGTATAGAACTGGACCAAACAATTCTTCCTTAACTATAGGAGCATCTGCAGATATCTCAACAATTGTAGGTTGTACAAAATTTCCTTCTGATTCTATAACAGATCCCCCTGTTAAGATCTTCCCTCCCTGATAATCAGAATATCTAGTAAAACATCTCCACAGAAAAAAGACTAGAATCCAACTTAAGCAAAAGTTACAGAAAATCCAGAGTGAAGTAAAGAATACTAGAAGAGAAACAACAGAACATGATACACACCTGAGATTTTATGGTTGAAATACCCTTCTGAAAGTTTTCCACTGATGTGCGAGTATGTACTGGCCCAACTAACGTCCCTTTCTCCAGGGGGTCCCCAATTTTGACTTGTTTATAGAGTCCAACTAGTTGATCTACTACATTTTGATAAATACTCTCATGAAGATACTGTAGAGCAAGAAAGCAAAATAAGTAAATATACCTTCATTAATTTTGACGTTTTCTTCAACTATGATTGCATCAAAATTATAAAAATTCAAGTTTCAATGGTTTTATTACCAGTCTGCGACAGGTTGTGCAACGCTGACCAGCTGT
The DNA here is from genome assembly GCA_014851425.1 of Senna tora. Lineage (NCBI taxonomy): Eukaryota > Viridiplantae > Streptophyta > Magnoliopsida > Fabales > Fabaceae > Senna > Senna tora. The sequence continues at coordinate 4,165,383 of CM026262.1, read as the reverse complement.
ACCTACAGCTGCAAACAAAATAGAGCGTACAGCCAGTTTGATATCTGCATCGTCCATTACTATAATTGCATTGTTACCACTTAACTCAAGCAAGCATTTGCCAAATCTTTCATGAACGGTTTTCTGGACCATCAAGCCCACCTGTAATGTGGAATTCATCATACTCAGCTCAACAGCACAGATTGCAATCCACAAATCATACTGAACATAGTAAACATTTTGCAAGATATCTCCACATAATGTCTTTATTCATTTTCCCATTTTTTTATGGAGGCGGGGAAAGAAAACAATATACATGATTACACCGTACCTTACACATTTAAAGTCTCACAGGAAGATACAGAGTTTATATGAATAAAAAGTGGAGATGACATGTACTTCTTTTTATATTTTATATAGGGAACTAAACTGAACATCATTCAGGTAACAAGTATCTTTTGCCATAGAGTCAAAATATATGTAACACGATTAATCAGTTTAATTATGTAACCTGGAAAAAACATCCAGCACAAGGATCATGTAACAGAAATACCTTTGTACTTCCAGTAAATGAAACGAGAGGAATGCGTGTGTCTTTCGCTATTGCTTGACCAATTTCAGCACCTCCACAGAAAGAAGTGAATATGGCACTAGGTAATTTGTTCCTCTCAAGTACCTCAGCTATCAGCTTTGTCACAGCAATAGTTATCAATGGAGTTGTTGGAGCGCCCTTCCTTTAATGCATTACAAAAATTCAGAAAATCCATTATATGTCAGAATAATAGCACATATTTCACTAAAACGCTTTAGAGGAAGAAGCTGACAATATTCAATGGAAACTCAGTTAAATACGCAAAGAAGTACCACAGAGAAAAATAACCATTATGCAACCTTTATGTACATAAATTATAATTCAAATATCCCACATGAAACAAGATACAAGAAATCCAGAAATATAACCAATTATCACAGGCACAGCCATTAATTTCCTGACAAAGTAATGTTACTTGGTAGTTGGAGCTGATAAATTATATACAATATGTAAAAATGCATTAAAAACTGGAGTATTGCTCATAGAGAATCAAGTGTATGGCTGTCAATCAAGCCAAACAGTGGTGGAATCAAATAAAACCAAGAAAATTGAACTTGAGTTTCAATTTAGCCCAATCAACATCGAAAACGAAAAGTTGAAAACATAGAATATTTTGATAAGCCATGAAATAAAAATTGATTAAATCATGGCATGATCGGAGGATTATTCTCATGGAATCTCCAGAGTCAGATTAGTAGACTTACCACACAACACAGTTTCCACAGACTAATGCAATGCAGGCATTCCATCCTAAGGCACAATAGAGAAAAAAAATTACATGAAAGAAAGCATACGAAATAGTTCAAAACATAGAGTTGACAAGACTAGTGATGTGCAAAAATTAAGTAGTTTCAGTTTCATAATCTATATGTCAAAAGCTCATTAATAAACTCAGAGAAAGAATACCTAAAACAGCACAGGGAAAGTTGAAAGCAGTGATAACACCAACTATTCCTAGAGGGTTCCAAACCTGTTGTGTAAATTGCACGCACTATAATTAGTAATTATATCTCCCATGGTAAAATATAACAGACATGAGTAATTAACCATAATTTCAATACTGCACCTCAAACATCATATGATCGGGACCTGTAAAGAAACATGTGGAGGAAAATTTGAGTTAACAACTCAAATGAGAAAATTTGAGTTGACCTAAACAAGGCAGTTACAATATATAGTAATCTTACGTTCTGATGGTATAATTGATCCACTCAGTTGGCGGCTTAGCCCAACAGCATAATCACACATATCAATAATTTCCTGAAAAAGATAGCACACAAGTGAAAAAATTTATATTATTTATGTAAATGATGCACCTCTCATATGAAGGTTTTCTTTTTTGAATAGGTTCAGCAGTAAATGATTGCTTTTAGAGTGCAGTTACTCTATGTATGCACTAAACATTTTTTGAATGATCCCGGCAAAGAGCACACAGCAACTTCAAAACCATGACCATCCCCTGAGAAACATATACAGGGCATGGGCCAAAATGATTTTTTTGCATATAATAAACAATTATGAATATAATAAGAACAGAAACTGAATAGATGGATCATATTCTGGAAATTTAATTGTTTTCTGGGTATGGAACCCTTCAAAACCAGGCCATAGTATATGACTATTTGGTGAGAATATATGTGGTTGAGACCTGTGATAAAAAATAGGAACAATAACAACTACAGCAATAGTAATAGTAGTAAGATAGTAGAGGATCCAATCTCAGTAGTAAGATATATGGGCATGAGATCCCTCAAACATTAGTTACATTTGTGTGCCCCTGAATATACCACATTGTTCAATTACCACCAATTGCATTTACTAAGTTGAAACTAACAAAGATGTCTTACAGACAAACTAAATTTGGGCTTCTGTGTTTTTCCAAAGCTGAAACACACAAAATATTGCAGCATGAAGAAATCTAACACAAGAAATATAATATGCAAATTCTCATACCTGAACCTCCCCTATTCCTTCTGGAAGTATTTTTCCCATTTCAAGCGACACCAGCCTACCCAGAGGATCCAACTTGGCCCTTAAAGCATCACCGATCTGTCTTACAATCTCCCCCCTCTTCGGCGCAGGTATCTGCAGGAAGATTGTTAATTTTCAAGAGCAGGTAAATTAAAGCACAACTTCAAGTGTACCGTGTTACTAAAAGGATTATAAAAGGGAATGCTAACTAAAAACTCACAGTCATCCATAGCTTAGCTGCTTCACTGCAAGCACGCAATCCCTCCTCATAATCTTGAACAGTTGCTTCCGTCACTTCAGCGATGGTCTAGTTTCAAATTCACAAAGTTAATTATAAAGAAAATCTTGCCAACATACATGTAAAAAATTAAGAAAAATACTAGACGAGAAAAAAGGGGGAAAAGTATTGCATGTAACAGTAACAGGACCGATTCTTCGAGGATCTTTATTTCTTTTTATTAAGATTCTTCGAGGATCTTTGTGAACAAGAAAATAAACAAAACAATAATGGTCAGGGTCACGATCATCGTCGTCAAAAGGTGAACCTGATTGTTGGAAGGATTCAGGGAATTGACAGATGAGCCGCTGGCCTTCCATTTGCCATCTAGGAAACCTCCAATATTGCTAGAACCCAGACCGATCTCCTTCAAAAAGCCGTAATCATTCTTATCAGAACCCATTTTCCTGCGAACAACCACACCCAGACTTAGGAACAAAATGGACTGGGAAATCAAATGAACCCAAAAAAAAAAAACCACATGAGAAAGGAAAATCATGAGCAAAATACCCGTACTTAGATTGGCGAGAGTAGAGTATCTGGATGGGAAATTCAGAAAACGTAGTAGATGGGAGATTATTGTGAGTTGGGTTACTTGAGACTTGAGAGTTGAGAGAGTAATATAGCTATAGGTATACTGAGAACTGAGAAGAGATGAAGACAAGTGTGTATGGTATGGTATGGGGAAAGGTAGTGGCAACTGATAATTACGGAAAAGATGTAATCTTACGTGTCCATGACGAAGATTGTCGTGACTCTACTTCACGTTAATGCAATGCTCACAAAGTAACCTTGTGAAAAATGGACACCTCCACCCTCAATCATTTTTTTTCTCTCTGCATTTGAATGCGCCACTTAACAAAGCTACAAGTGCTGTATAAAATAAATTACTGTTTTTTTTTCTGTAGCCAATAAATTACCATTTTATACGTTAGGATTTATTTAATAAGTTTTTTTTTTAGAAAAAATATTTTTTAATTTGATAAAAAGAATAATTTTATAAGTTCTGTTATTATTAGTTAAAATTAATTCTTAATTAAGGATATTGATTACTAAAGTTCTATGTACTGATATAGTAACAAATTAATGAATCAAACGAATGCATTTTAACACTTCAGGAAACATATACATGAGTTATTACATATTGGTGGTATGTTTCTAAGTTAATGTATTGAAAAAAAGAAGTTCCAATGCTTTACAAAAATTATAATTTAAAAAATTAAATCTCATCTCAATAGGCACTTAACATTGGTTCTCAAATTTTAGTAGATCAGGACAAATTCCTCAAAAAATGCCAAGTCTACATCAGCATCATTGCTGCTTCATCGATCATGATGTAGTGGCGACATATTTTAGTATATGGCATGAAAAGAAAATAATGATAATTAAGAAGCGTAGTATATATATATTTGTGAAGCAAATTGTTGAATTATATTAAACAAGATAATCAAAAGGAAAGTTTTGGTGATAAGTATCTAGAGCACTTATTAAAGATTCATTTTAATCAAAATAAAAAATTTATAAAAAAAACAGCATGTATTCGATTTAGTAAAAAAAATTAATTCTTCATGTATTCGAATCATTGTTAGATGAAATGCTCACATTTTATATTCGGCGGTACCTCAAATAATAAGACTATAGGCATGTGGGAAACTAAGAAAACAATGATTAGAACGTACCAAAATTATTGTAATATAAATGTTGTATTCCTTAATGAATTTAATTGGAGCCCTTTTCTGTCTGAATTTAGAGAAAAATAGTAGGAACTAAATCTGTACAGCTAAGATGTCAATTGAAGCCTTTATTATTGTATATATTATAACTATATTCGTCATGAAGTGAAGCAATCGTTCCTTCTTCTTCTTCTTCTTCTTTTTTTTTTTTTTTTTTTGCATGACAAGAAATTAATGTAAAAATAATTTTGCTGTGTATAATAAAAACATAAAATATATATAATTATATAAAGGCTAAATTAATATTTGTGAATTAAACCTCTGAAATATCACAGATTTAAATACATGAAAATATATTTATTAGAATGGAAATTTTCAATATATATATATATCATACATACCTTGAAGAAATTAATTAATTCTAGAGATCTAAGAATACATAAAAGCCAAAAATAAAAGAGCTAATTAAAGATGAAGGTGAAACATATATAGGAGAGAGCAGATAAAGAGAAAGAGTCACTATTTTATTTAATAATAAAGCAATTAGAAAACAAACCCAAATTGTCAAAAAAAGAGAGATTCGAAATGAAAAGCGACAAATGATTACACTAGAAAAAGAAAGAGGAGAAATGGATTAAGATGAGCAGAAAGTAGGCAACGTCAAGTCTAGCATTACTTTTCGTTATATACAATCCAATTTCCTAGACTAGTAAGTAATGTTCACAAATTATCTTGTTCCCTTGAAATTACCAAGCTTGACTATCTCTGGATCACTTGGGCCCAAAACCCATGGTTGACATATGTGATCCTTGGCAAATTTATTACTAGTTTGATTCAACAATAGGTGGATTCGCCATAAATGTAATCGAGGACTCCAATGATCCCAAAAACAAAAGCTTGATCTATCCCAGGTTTCACAATCACATGATAAAGATCCTTGCTTTCCATCAACTCCTCCACCTCTTTCTTCACCCCTACCTGGGCTATTACGTTGGCCTTACAATCCACAATGCTACAATTCTTGTCAGGGAAATACCCCCTGATCTCAAAGTCCCACCCTTTCTCTGACTCTGATGACCTGCTGCTCTTGCTCTTGTTTTGTTCAGTGGAAATCCTAATTGCATTATTCTTCACCAAACATGAATTTGGTTGTTTTAAGCTGAAAACTAATTTCTGTGATCCTTCGTAGTCTAAACTGTAACCTTTCCACTTTCTGTAGATGCTGAGAGCCTCTACCATCCCTCCCTGCATATATCATGTGTTATAATTAATTAATTAACTTAATTATTATATATGAAAATGAAAAGGAATGAAATAATAAAAAAATACCTTCCGACGCATGAGAAGGAGAGGATCTCCATGGGCATCTCTGAGAATTAACTCACCCTTGGCTCCAAGAATGCCAGAGCCATCAACTCTGAAAACAACCTGCTGGGTGCTGCAATCACTGACCACAAACCCCCCTCCATTCACCACATGTGGTCTTCTTCTCACCACAACCACCCTCTGAGAGCTCCAACAGTACACTTTACTGATTATCGCCATCCTCCTCTTCGTCTCTGCACCCATACTAATTAACACTCTCTCTTCTACTACCTTATATATCCTCCACAAAAACTACTGTTTAATTTGATTGGTGAAACAAATATTATTCAAAAAAAATCAAGTGGATATATATTAATTTCTATACCTTAAGCTTGTGTTGTGCCTTGGGTGTATATATAGCTAGCTAGCTAGCTATGATTGAAGGGTTTGGCAAGCTTTGACGTAGGAGTAGGAGAAGCAAGATTCTTGAGGAGCTAGGCATGAATATGAATATGAATATGATAGGGCTTTTAATTATATTTGAGGTTGCTTGTGAAACACTAGCAATTCTAATTATTTGATACTTGATCATCATACACGTACGTTGCTTCACGCGCTTTTAACTAGCCTAATTCCTTCTGTCTTCGGGTATGGTATAGTATTGTGCGTGTTGGACCGGATTTCCATACATATATAATTGAGAGTTGAGACTCAAACAAAGCCTTTACCTTATTACATTGATTTACATGAGTACTATACGTGGCATCTAAGGGGGTCACTATTGTTTTATCTTGATTTAATCTCTATAAATGAGAACGAAATGTGATTAGATGAACTTGAATTCGTTAAAATAATTTCCATACTGATCAGCTAATTATAGAGTATAGGATTAAAAAAGCAATTGTTACTTGTAGTTAGCTAGTGGTTTTCAACAAAGTGTTTGGGAAGCTTTTGACTTTGAATTTATAAGGGTAGAGCCAATCAAAAGTTGCTCCAAACGGGAATATTTTGAAATCTACGATTTCTTCTTCTTTTTGACAAGCTCAAATTTTACCACCTGTCCTACCGTAGATAATATATCTTGTATGCCTTCTTCATTTTACTAGTGGAAAGAAAAGGCTGAAACCAAATTTGGGCTTAATTATATTCACTGTGTTGCTATTATGCTAATTCGTTCGGTGCTCATGTCATAAATAAATAATACTTGATAATTAATTTACATGTGATAAATATTAAATAACAAACTCTATAAAATTTTGAGATTAATTTCTAAAAATGTCTTAGGCCCCGGCCCATTTAGTTTGTTGTCTCGAGGCTATAATTTTGACTGTAATTCAATATTTTTTATACCAACATATTTTACTTTTTACAATATGATAAAATTATATTTTTGTCTTAATTTTTTTATCCACTTTTATTTCATTTCCACTTTTAATATAAGAATAAAAATATAAAAAATTATTTTATCCACTTTTATTTTATTCAAATCACATTCTCATTCTCTTTAATGTTTCCTTTTCCATTATCATTCATATTTTTATTTTCATTTCTTCTAACATTCACGTAATTAAAGAGTCCTTGATATTCAGTTGCACCATGAGTCCATGACACGTGGTGGCCAATAGATGGAATAAGGCGGGCCACGTGAGAATCTGATTCTGGCTGGATGCCATTTGCCCATTTCATTTCATATATTTCAAAACCTTTGGTCACCTACCAGGGTAGCTTCTTTCTTTATGGCAATTGGTATATTGATGCAAATAAAACTTTATTTATCACGAGAAAAAAAATTACATACTGTTTTCATATTTTTGTTATTATATTTTCATGGACAATAATATAAGTTGAGATTTAAAAAAAAAAAACTTGATGCTACGTAAATTGTGAAATTTTCAAAAGTAAATTTCTTATAAAAGTAAATGAAATGCATATACAAGTTTCTATCCTAGATATAGGAAAATTTAGAGTTGATCCTGATGCTATTAGGAGTTAGTTGCTTCTAATTGTAGACTTGGGAAGATAGAATGACAAAAGGCAGGAGTGGCCTCCAAACTAATTAATTCAAACACGTTAGTTATACTTATAAGTAAGTTTCGTTATATTCCATTTCTTTTCTTGGGTTTTGAAGAGAATCAACTTATTAAGATTTGACCAGGAGAGAAATTAAAGCTAGCGTTGATTGTGAAGTGATCGATTTTCAATAAATGAAAACTTATTGAAGGTTCACCCTGTCCTTGTTAGTTGTTGTATCGAACTTTGTCCTGCTTTTGGATTTGAATTTATTAAAGTATAGGTATGTTAAGTGTACAATTCAAAATCCAGGTTTATATTTACACTATAATACTTTCATCAAATAATTCAAATTGTACAATCCATACATTTTTTTATGCTAACAATTCATGTACTTTAATCCTTACGCACAAACGAAAATGAAAAAGAAAAGAGAAAGGGAATGCATTGTCATTTATTGTGTTTATTAGTAAAAGTTGAGAATGAAAATTGAATGGGAATGTTTTAAAATTATCATTTTACCCATTATATTAAAATAATAAAAAAGTTATGATTGTGTCAGATCAAATGATATAATAGACATTTTATATTTTGTATTTTCTTCTTTTTTAATTATACACTTTTTAAAATGAAAATAAAAAAATAGGTAACATATAGAATCCACATTTTTTTCCTTCTTTCTTTCCCTTTCTTTTTCTTCCCTAAAGAACACAACTGCAGATCTGGATTCTGTCCTTCCTCTATCAACATAAAAAGAAATCATTATATATATGTTAAAAGAAAGAAAGAAAACAAAAGAATATTTATATGAATTATAGAAGTATATAGAACTAAAAGAAATATATAATTAGGATAAAAAAAGAAATAGATAATTAGTGGATGAAGAAATGTAGAAGAGTGAGTGTGTTACAACTTACCACTTACCACATGAATCCATAAAAGTTTTTGTAATTGATTAAAGCATTTCATTGGAGAGTTATATTTATTATAATTTTTTTAATACAAATAAGACATATAGCAAGTAATTTTTGCATGACCAATCATTGCAAAGGGCTAGCCATAATACAGAAAACAATATTTTGTATAATTAATTATAAAAAAAAGTATAAATAAAGTTTAAATAGAAGGATTATAAAATAAGAGGATAAATAATGTCTATATATAATTGGAGGATTAGGAGAAAGATAAAAGTTTTACCTAGACATTTTTTATAAAATTATTTTTATCAAATTCAAAATAATAAATTGTCTTTTAATTAATAAAAAAACTATTAAAACATACTATAAAATATTTGTTAGATAACCTTATAGAGTTATACTATTAAGGACACGTATGATTATGTAAATATTGAATATAATGAGAATGAGGATGTTGGAGAGAATACGAATATAATAATAATGTGAAAGTGATGTGATGCGAATGAAATAAAAATGAATAAAGTGATTATTTTAATATTATATTAAAAGTAATAATAAATTTTTAAAAAATAAAATATAATTTTATCACATTATAAAAAATAAAATATATTTAAAAAATATTAAATTACAAAAAAAATTATATTATTTATAATAATAAACTAAACTAATCGTGAACTATTAACTCAAGTGATGAGATGAGAGAAAGACGTGAGAGAGAAGGAGGGGAGTTAATTTATGATAGCTACATGTGATGTGTGCGTGTGTAGAGAACCGTATCATACGATTGCGAGGCCCCACACTGGCTTGTGTCCTTTAGCTTGGAGTTTTTAAAGTTTTCTTAAATTGTTCTATCTACATTTTTACATTTATTTTATTAAGTTTGTTTATTAAAATATGATACGTGTGTATTTTTTATGTTAACAAACTTAAGAAAAAACTGCTAAGTGGAAGAAAATGATATATATTATGTTTTGATAGGCAAACTTAATGAAATGAATGTAAGTTTTTTCCTTTAATAAAAGGTAATGTTATAAAGTTATTAAGAGCTCAAAATATAAAATAATACACATCTCAAACAAATTTAAAAGAATTTGTAATTTGTAAGTTGAGCGCTTCAAATTCTTTTTACTAAATTTAAAACAATTATACCTTTTCAATTAATCAAAGAAATAATTAAAATATATTTTAAGATACTTATTATATATATAAACTCTAATTATATATAGTCCATTGCGTAACAACTCTTACCATTATTTATTTGTTATAGCTCGTTTGGTTTACAGTTTTGTGAACATATGTGATGTTATTTAATTTTTTTTTAACATTCTTTTAATTAAACATATTTTAATTTTTGCAATGTGATGAAATTATATTTTTATTCTTATTTTTTAATCTATTTTTATTTTATTCTCACTTTCAATATAAGAGTAAAATTATCATTTTACTCATTTTTATTTCATTCACATCATATCATATTGACCTAACATTTCTATTTTTATTCTCATTTCCATTATATTTAACATTTCATTAACCAAACCTACCGATAAGTATGTGTAACAAGTCCCTATTTACATTTTGGTATAAAAAATTTAAAAGATTATATTTTTAGGACATTATTATTTTGTGGGTAATATAATTATTTAGTATTAAGTAGAGAAAGAAGAAAAATAATTAGAATTGTGTGTGAGTGTGTCCTGAAAATGAGGGCGGAGGAAGACAATAATTAGAGTATGCAGTGCAGAAGAAAGTCACGTGCGGTGTGAGGTATTGAGTACTGAGCATCGTCCTTTTGGCTTTCCTGCCACTGCCAGTACTGTCCCTCTAATCTCTTTTCTCTAACCAAACCTTATTACTCTTTTTTTCACTCCCATACTTTCATTTCTACTCAATTCTTCTTTACTATTTCTAATTATTAACATCCACATTAATTAATTAATTAATTAATTACTGTCTCTCTCAGTCTTTTCATATGCCTATATCACATTCACACCTAACTTGATTTTGCCGCTTCTTCTTTCCCACTTACCATCACACTCACTCCTCACTTCTGTCTTCTGCTACTCTTCCCATTACTCCCTCTCTCTCTGCTCTCTGTGATTAGTTTGATTGCAGAGTCATGGCCACTACATGAGGCCGCTCTTCTTCAGATGCTCCACACACACACAACTTTTCTCCAGGTCCATCTATACTTCCTTACTTGTTCTTCAACCCACAACCTAACTTCAAAATAACTCTCACTCAACCAATCTTCATACTACTTCACTCATCTTACATGGATGCATGATTTTATTTTATTTCTACCAGGAAGAATTAAAATCTCTTGAAGCCCTTCAACCTACTTCAACATACTGCAAACAGTATGTTTATATTTTAAGTTCCTCATCACTATTTATGAATTATGATGCTGAAATTGCTTATAATGTTTTTCTTTAACCAATTTTAATTTGCTTGTTTTCAGTAGCTTCAAATAGACATAATAAATTCAATTACTTTAAATTATTGCTCACATAAATCCCTTCTTGATTAAACGTGACAAAATTACAGGATTGTGGATTTTGTGGTGCCAAACTCAGATCCCCTCTTACCTACGTAAGACTTTCTCTCATCACTCTTTTCATTTTAATTTGTTTAAAAGAGATCATAATATTAATTATTATGGCTTTCTCTTTGAAGCAGAAACAAGAAGAACCGTGGCTCATGTCGTCGCTTCTGGAAATGGCTCTGGTAACATTCACTTCCCATGTTACTTGATTTCTTGATGCATAATACCGGCAATATATTAAAATGTGACTCCAAGTTTAGAAATTTTATCGTTTCTAATGATTGAGAATGAATATACAGAACGGTTCTCAATTCAAATACGTTATTTAGATTTAATACCAAATAAAATAATACTCTGCCATAATACCTAATCTATCTTTTCAATGCAGTCGAGTTCCCTATCTCAGCTTGTATTGGATCTGCTGTTGCTACTATGATAGATGCTATCTTCATCTAAAGTTGCCACAAAACTGTTGTGACTGCAAACCATGCGTGTGCAATTGTATTCCATCATCAAGCTTTTGTTGCAGCTTACCAAAATGGCGTTGCTGCTCTTGTCCCAAACCACACTGCTCTTCTTGTCTTCCATCACAGTGCTGTGGCTGCCAAAATTGGTGCATCATCCCAAGTTGTTGCAAATTCCAGTGTCCTACATGCCCCTCTTCCTGCACTTGCAAATGTTCTTGTTCATGCTCTTGCCCTACTTGTCCTAAGATGACCTCATGTTGCAGTTGTACAAAGTCCTTTTGGAAGAAATACTCCTTTTATGTGCACGTGTCCAACAATGATGTGTTAAAGCACATATCAATCAAAAGAAACTTGTGTATTCAAAACTACATTTGTACCTTAGTTCCATCCTTTATTCCCTACTACTCATATATCAGGAAATATGGAGAGATTTATTAAAAGCTCCCAATTTCCAAGTATAATATCTAGGTTTGGAGTAGATAAGTATGACACTCTGCATTTCAGTTTTCAACTCCTGAATACAAATCAATCCATTGTTTAAGCCTATTGTGCTGTTTTAACTTGTACATTTGTGTAAAGCCCTGCCTGGCTTCACAGGGTTATACCAAGTACAAAAATGAAAACGTATTTTCCTTTTTCTTTTTTATATTTGCTTTCCGAAGTTGTAATTGATGTGGTCCTACAAAGAAGGCAAAGTCTGAAAATGATAAAATGGCAGCAAAATGTGTGATCACTATGGACTGCTTTTTTGAGTTTTTCTACAAAACAGAGCAGAGTACACTGGAAATGTCTTCTCAATTATAGTGCAGGAGTATTAAAATAAAACAACGTCAATTAATCATTGAAGAACACTTAAATGTCAAGTTTTTCTCGCTTAAAGAAACTGTTTATCTTGAGTTGTACTTAGCTGCTATTAACCGACTCAGGAGTGAATACCCAGCAAAAGTGACTAGGAAAGGAGCGACCTGTGTTTGGATTATGTAGACTGATACGCATTACACAAAACACTCAACAAGTCAAATACTCAAATGGGATTGTCAATTGTTATTTAGTGGAATCTGAAGTGGAAAAACATTCATTAAATCCCTTAAAGGATATTTGGTACATAGCATCATCCTGCGCTATACATGGCCCAAGTTATATATAATCAAACTCTCCTCTATTTTGTTACATTCTTTTTACGTGGACACACAAAACAAAGAAAAACAGCCTCTGTTTTCCTCCACCCTTTCCTTTCCCATCACAACTTGTCAAACTCATTTACTTCTTAAAACTCCATTCTTTCTTTCTCTCCTTTTTTTTTTTTTTTAGGTTTTCTATCTCCTAAGGGCAACCATTAAGCAAGCGCTGTTAGGGTTTGAAATAGTAGAGAAGCAAAGCAAAATCAGAAGACATGAGAAAAGCTCACGATTCCAACTCAGTCCAAGCAAAAGCAACTGGGCTTGCAACTTGGTGCTGCTCATTGCTCCACACAATGCTTCCAAACTCAGACCTAACCGAACTAGTATCCGCACCCTTCATCGACACAAATGTAACGGTGTACCTCTTCCTTTCCCCTACCTTCCCAAACAAAAGCTTGGTGGGCTTCACTGTGATTCCAACCAAGGATGAGGGCCCCGTCACCGCCACCTCATAGGCGGATCCTGGAGCACCCACATTGGTCAAAGTACGGGTGTAGCGAACCACCCTCTTGCTCCCAAAAACGACGGAGAAGGAAGGGTAATTGAGCTGACCCGGGTCCGAAAATTTCCTGGAGCACTTGGCATTGGGAAGTTTGGCGATGAGTTGGATTTGGGCGGAGGTGTAGCCTAAGGAGCATAGGAATGCCATGTAGTCGGCGGTGGAGGCGTCGTAGACGAGGCCGGGAGAGAGGGCTTTCTGGGGGTTGACGTGGCCGGCGCCGTGGGCCCATGGGGTGGAGAAGGCTCCGCCGGCGGCGTCTCTCAGAGGGGACTTGGTGTTGTCGTGGGTGTAGGCGGTTGTCATCAGCGCAGATTTGATAGCGCTTGGGCTCCAATCTGGATGAGCTGCTTTCAGCAATCCAGCCAATCCGCTTATGTGTGGGCAAGACATGGACGTACCTGTAATACAAAACACCCAAATTTCAGAATCACCAGTGCCATATATGCTTTATTTCAGAATCACTTGTGGAGTTTCAGTAAAAGTAGAAAATAAATCTTTGTAGAAAAATAGCTGAACATAGAAATTAAAAATAATTTAGCTGAACAAGTTTTATTTGAGAGACATATTGATCTTGTTAGAACTTAGAAGTAACTATCATAACATTTAGTCAAACACTGTGCATTTGATACATTAGAACATTTTAATAAAACGAGCGAAATTCACAGCAAGAAAACTACTTTGACTAGGAAATAAACCAATGATAATTTATTCCATACAAGTGGGGAAAAAAACTGAAAAGTTTATAACAGCAATGATTCTGTAAATAAATATGGTACAAAGAACGAGTTGGAATTTTACCAAAATAAAAGACTGAGTTGGAATAAATGATTGAGGAGTAGTAAGAGTCAAAATATACCTGACATGATGTTGAACTGGGTCTTACGAGCATCCTGAGACAATCCAGAGGGCCCAATAGCCTCAGACCAACCAGCTAAGATATTAACACCAGGCCCAATCACATCCGGTTTCAGTATCTGAGGAGTCACTAGATTGGGTCCTCGAGAACTGAACGCTGCCACCACAGGCGACGGCGTAACGTTCAATACGGTCCCACCGAAACTCAATATAGCCGTTGGGTTTGGATCCGACCCCACATACTCTCTGATCTCATCACCCACTGTTTTCCCCACCGCCACCGCCGGTAGCAGGTGACTGTCCGCCACCAATTCCTCCCCGCTTGCCACCGTGTTCGCCAGTATCATCCCAACTCCTCCGGCGTCACGCACCACCGCGCCCTTCTCCACACGCGCGTTAATCCCTCTGTCGCAAATCACCACTTTCCCACGCACCACCGCCGGGTCAAGCGAACCGGGCATGCACATGCTGGTTGATGTGTTTGAACCCTTGTTATAAACCAAACCCACGGATCGCTCCCCCATTCCTTTCCCACTGTAAAGTGAAACGCCACTGAAACGTTTCTTGTTGCCCAGCGAAACATACGCCGGAAAATCCCTGTCCAGAGTTCCGGCACCAACTGTCATGATCCATGGAGCCACATTGGCCAGCGACGCCCTGCTTGGTCCACTGTTCCCCGCCGAGCAGGAAACGAAGATACCCCTCTCCATCGCAGCAAAGGCTCCGATTGCGATCGTGTCACGATAGTACGGGGCGGAGCCACCGCCAAGAGAGAGTGAGAGCACATCAACACCGTCCTGGATGGCCCGATCCATACCCGCGAGTATGTCGGATCCAAAGCACCCGGTGCTCCAACAAACCTTGTAGGCAGCAACACGCGCTTGTGGGGCCATCCCACGAGCCGTACCACTGGCGTAACCGAGAAGACTAGCGTTGGCGACGTGGGACCCCGCGGCTGTACTTGCGGTGTGAGTGCCATGTCCGTCTCGGTCACGGGGCGACACAGTTTCCTTGTCTTTCTTTATGTAACTGCCACCGGAAGCCATGTGATAGCCTCTGGAGAAGCTGCGAGCCCCAATGAGCTTCTTGTTGCAGAGCGATTTGCTGAAATCGGGACCCGATTCGCACTCTCCACGCCAGCGGGTGGGGATCTCGGGCATTCCGGTGTCATCAAAACTCTTGGATTCGGGCCAAATTCCTGTGTCGAGAACCCCAATGATAATATCGTGGGAGGCTTGTTCAAGGTCCTGAGTGTTATGGCCTTCCCACAAGCCATATTGGGTTTCGAGACCCAGGAACTCGGGGGTACGAGTGGTGTGGAGCGTGTAGACGGTGTCTTCGTACACACCCAGAACGTCGTCGGATCTACGGAGAGCCTCGACTTCGGAAGGGTCGAGAGAAGCAGCGAAGCCATTGTAAGCGGTAGTATAGGCATAAAGCAGAGAATCAGAGTGGGAAGAAGAGGAAAGAGATTGGAGATTGGCAGAGTACCAGTCATGATGGGTTGGGTAGATGGAAGGTTTCTGATGGTGTTTCATGTGAACAATGTAAGTCTTCTTGGCCATAATTAGAGACAGACATTGTAGGAGGAGGAGAAGAAGGAAGGAAGAGGAGGCCATGGCTTTCATTTGGGTGGGGGAGAGAAAGAGAATGAAGTGGGAAGTTCAGAGAAGGGAGAAGAGGGAGTGGAGCATGTAGAGGATAAACTAAATGGTTAAATAAAGAAAGAAAGAGGGGGGGTGGAAATCAAGAGGAAATGAAAGACTCTTGTCGTGTTTATAGGGAAGTTGGGAATTGCAAAGTGGGGCTTTTATGTTGGTTTAATTATGTATATGGCACCACCAATGCTTTGTCATCGTCGGTGCCGTTACTTGCTCCAATCTTTTTACAGTTGCTTAAAAAATCTGTCTCATTTTGCCCCATACTAGTCTTTAATTACTCTAATCATTTTGCACAATTCCCGGCTATCTTGCCCCATCCTATTTTCTAAATCAAATCGCTTTTGCCTTCCACTTGGGCTCCAATGTATGCTCAAATTCTCTTCTCAAATTCTAAATCAAATCTCTTGTGAATATCTTACTTGCAATCGAACAAACAGAAATTTTAAACTTGTAATCGAACGAATTTTAAACAAACGTACGAATTGAAATTTGACTTTAATAATTTTGCAGTCACAAATATAAATGCCTCAAAATAAACCCTTTTTAGAGTCAAACTTTTACGGAATATATCTGCAAATTTCTTAGCCCAGGATAGATATCTAATGATCACACATTAGAATATTTGGATACTTTTTAAAATATTGTTACACGTCAATTAATTATAATACTAAAAAATCTCGTCAATTTTGATGCATATATATAATTTTATACATGAAATTAGTAGTGTATGAAAATGAAAAACCTCAAAAAACGCTTTTATAATGACAAATTTAATATTGAAAAGTGAGGAACAGAGGAACATACACATGCACACATGCTAGTTGCCACAAGTAGTGGTATATATACTTTTATTAAGAGGGATGGAATGTGATTAAAGGCACATGAAAATAGGAAGTTGGGGGAATTAAATAAAATTGTATTCGACAAATGATGAAGCATATGAAGACACAATAAACAGCTGGAAACGCGTCAAGAATCAAGATGCAGGTGGGTCCCCCAATCAAGCAGGCCTTCTTAGGAATGGATATTTGGACGGGAAATATTGTAGGCTTAGATGAGGTTTGGTATTTCGCGAGTATTTTAATGGGAAGTGAAAGTTGAAGTAGGTGATAAAAAATATGTTTGGTATGAAGGGAAATTGAAATAAAATATAAAAGTAATTTTATTTAGTATGGTGGAAAGGTGATAGAAAAATAAAAAATAAAAGTATGAAATACCTTTTTTGCCCTTACTTTTTTAAAAGCCACAAATTTTTTAAGGACATTTTGGTCTTTAAACTTCACCTCACCACAACTTCCCTCTCATCACCCATGGCACTTAACCCCCCCTCCTATGATGGAACTTGGCTCCCCACAGAAAAAGCTTCACCATGTAACAAATAAACTCATGAATAGTGAGAACATTCACTTCTCCTAACTTCCATTCAACCAAACGTGGCTTTTTATGGTAAGATAAAGTGCGTTATTGTTTAGTTATTGGATTTATTTTAATATTATATTAAAAGAAAATTCATTTTAAAATTTGGATTTTGCATACAAGTGTGTTAAAACTTAAAAGTATTGTTTAACAATTCATTTCAACGAGTAAGAGTTAAAAAAATTATTTATATTATTTTTTATTAAGTTTAAGATAATATATTATCTCACATTTTTTTTTTTGTCAGTATCTCACAATCAATAAGAGAAAACTTTAAGATATTTATTAGATAAATTCTTAAAATTTAAGATGACATATATTTTAAAACAAATTCAATAATTAAATAATGATGAATTAAAACTCACATTAACTCTAAAATATTTGGAATCTCCATATAGAGTCCCTCCACATCCATCCATCATCCATCATTCATTTCCGTCTAAAGTCTTATTCTATTCACTCACAAATTCTGTGTTGTGATATATGGCTGATGCATGCATGCGATGCTCTTCTCTGTTTGGCTGACACACTCCCTCACATAATCACATATTAATTATCATAAGGCTTTTCATCGTTAATAGCAGTGATTATTTTTTTCATCGCGAGTCTTTCACTTCAGAATAAGGGTCCGTTTGTGTATGCTTATGAAAACTGCTAATTTTTAAATGACTTCTTTTTAAATGGAATTTCTTTAAAAGTGTTGTAAAGGAGTATCAGTTTGTGTTTAGCAAATTGAATTGAGAAGTACTTTTATTAGTAGCTGAAAAATAATTTGTGTTTGGTAAAATTATATAAATAAGTGCTTTTGACTGTAAAATTACCAAGAAGGGCATATATAAATTATGATGTTATTAATATTGTTAAATAGATAAATGGATATCAATATTTAATTAATTTATTATTATTAAATAAATAAAAATAAAATGTTAATTTATTTATTAATATATTAAAATGTTAATTAAATAATTATTAATTTTAATTAATGTAATTTTGTGAAGGAAGAAGATGAATAGAAGAATTTGGGCGAATTGTAAAGTGTGATTGTATAGGTTAAAGCTAGGTTTAAAATAATAAAGGATATAAGGAGAAATATCAAATTTTAGTAAGGGTATTTTTGTCCTAAGTTATCAGCTTCTGCTACTAGCTATAAAAAGAAGCTCCAATTTATAGCTTCTGCTTAAAGCTAAAAATCTGTATTCTGCTACAACTAAGTATGACTTATTTTATGAAATAAGCATGTACAAACAAGACACTTTTTTAAAAGAAGTGATTATTAAAAAAATAAGTGCTTCTTTTTTAAAAATAAGCATGCACAAACAGGCTCTAAATGACTGGCTATATAATATTTTCTATGCTCAAAGATAAAATTTAAACCTTCATCACTTAATTAAAGGACTAGGTGAAAAAATCATAGGCCACGGGTTACATAGTCACATATTCAACTTAACTCTTTAACTCTTGTGCTTTGATGATATAACCAGCATGGGCATGCATAACCCTATTGGATACTGCTTTCACTGTTATTATTGCTTCACCCAACTTCCTCCACTTTCTTATGTTGATGCTGTTTCATTATTAATATACTTTTTTTATTATTATTCTCATGGGAGGTCATTGTTATACGCGCGTTAATATTGTTGATACATTTTCATCTCTTTTGTCCTTATTTACGTTAAATTAAAATTTTTATTTAATCAACTCAAGACTTCGTTATCTAGATTTTGGAAGAATGAAATAACAATTAGGACTCAGGAGAGTGCAAATGATGTTTAATTTGTTTTTCTTTAAAAAATTATACGTTTCTAGCTTGCTAGCTACTAATCATACCCAAATTAAAAGGATGTTGAACATAATTAGGAGAGTACAAATGACATGGAAAACGATTGTATGCTCCTCTGATATTAACCTTGTATGAACCTCTCACATTTTACAATTATATATTTAGGGTAAGTTTGATAGCACTCCCAAACAATATTTTTTATGTATTTTTACGGTTTTTAAACAAATTTTATATCATATTTTGTATATATTAAACACATTTTTTGTCATATTTTTCTCTTTATTTTTCCTACAGTACTTTTCTTTACTCTACAATACTTTACATCCCTTCTTTTTTCATCCATACATTTCTTACGAACGTAACCTTAAAAGATAAATTGTTGGGAAATTTATGATAAGGCTAATGTGAAATGTGATATTAAAAAAGATGACTAAATTAGAACATGTGAGGTGCACTCAGGATTCAGGTAATTAATTTAAGGGTTTATCTAACAAGTATCATGTTAAAATTTTTTTTGATTAGCAAAGAGGAAATTAATTTTTTTGAAATTTTTGAAAAGTCAACCAACATATATTTTTAAAAATTTTCATTGGTTAAAGAAAAATATTAAAAAGTGTCTTAAGATACTTGTTAAAAAAATCTTTAATTTAATTATAGGATATTGGATTAGGAGTTTGAGAGAGTATATAAGGGTAAAATTTGGGTTTGTAGAATTCAACGGTAGCTCAAGTGCTGAACGTATCTTTGAAAGATGACGTAATGCTTATATGACTGACATCTGTCGCTCTCACTCTCAACAGCAATGGACCATTTCCCCATCCATGCAAGTGCAACACCCGACTCATGTTAAGCCTCAATCACTTTTCAAATTATATTTTGCAAATCAGTGTTATAATTAGATTATTTAATCATTTAAAATATAAATTTTGCTAACAAGTGAGGATTCATTTTAATTAATAAGTGAATTTAAAAAATTATCTTTTTTAACTTTTTATCAAATTTAAAATAATACATTCTTTCTAAAAGAAAACTTAAACAAATATCCTAAAATATGTGTAAAATAAAGCCTTCAAATATTTTAATAACCTTAATTATATATGAAAAGAAAATGAGGGAGAGGGAGTAGTGGGGCGTGGGATGGAGTTGGAAGGGAAGCGAGTGGGGAGTAGAGAGGGTGAATAGAATACAAATCTCAAGGTGCAAGTTGGTGTGAGGAAGAAGGAAGGATGGCCCACTTTTCATAATTCATAACCGCTGACGAAGGCGCCAATTAAGCCCTCTCTCGCACGCCCATCACGCTTTTCACTTTTTTTTTTTATATTTTATTTTCAACCCTCCTCTCCTCTACTGCTGCTCATCATCTCTCCCTCTCTTCTTGCACTCTTTTAATTCAAAAAAAAACTAAAATTGAAGCAATAAAAACTGTATTTAGTATATAAAGAAATATAAATTAAAGCTATTTAATAACTTTTTATCATGGTACCCTATGGACCTACATTTCCTTCTCAAAACAATATTCTCTTTAATTATTAATGTGTAAATCTCTTTAATTTTTAAAGTTAATAATACTACTAAATAAATATCACACCACTATATTTTGAGTTGGAACAAAATAAATTTGATATTACATAAAAAAAGGTTAGGCTTAATTATATAGGTATGCATTAGATTAGAGTAAAGCTTGGTTAATTTATTGATAATTGAGTAAAAAGTGAGAAGAAAAAGGAGATGGAGAAGAAAAAGGCGGTGTTGTGTTATTAAAAGAGAAAGCAAAAACAAAATGATAAGCTCTAACATGACTAAAGTATATGTTTCAGCATAACATGGGTCAAAAGATTGCGCCCACACTAACAAACTTCTAAACATCTCATCAAACATATTAAAAAAAGAAGGACAACAAATTAAATAAAGGAATTAAAGTGCATTGTTGAGAAAAAGTCTTTCACAAAATTAAAATTGAAGATGCTACTTATATATAATTAATGAGACTTCATCTCAATTAAAGATGTTAAATTTTGCGACCTAACTAGCTCACGGAATCGTATACACTTATGTATTAATATTAGTTAGAAATAATATGAACAACTATTGTAACTTTATCTCATGATGATGAACATTAAATTAAGCAAAAAATTAGGTGACCTATATATATATATATAGGGCGAACAAATGAATTAACTGAGTTTCTTATCATTGTTTTGTTCTTTTAACTTCTAAGACTCTTTTTTTATAATATATATTTTTGGGTAGGCCAATATGTGCTAATATATTATATACTGTGATGTTGCCTTGGCCACGATAACTAATTATGACAGAGGGATATATATCAGACGTGTTACTTTTTTTGTTTGTTCATTATATTGTGTACTTTATTAGTGTATAAGGGATTTTATGGCCATATATTCTGATACTGATAGTTTATCCGTATCTTATATCATTTAATCGATAATATTATAAAATCTTTGGATGATCAATTTGAATATAAAAAAATATACAAACTAAATCTGACTATAAAATAGCCTAATTAATTAATCAATGATTCCACTATCGATATTATAGATTTCTTTAATATACTTTCAACAGGTTGTTTTGTGTATAATCACAAATTATTGTGATCTTATGTATTGTAAACTTCCACTTCGATTTTCAAAACTTATTATATATACACCGAAAATTTTATTTACAATGATACTCCAATTGGATTCATGCACTTAATTATAATAATTAACGTCATTATTGTGCACATTAACTTGACCATTAAGACTTATTATTAAGAGTGTGTGCATATATAATATGATCAGTTGGTCATTTTCTAAATCTCTTTTTATATTATTATTTCCCGTCAAAAGGACTAAAGGAGATAAAGATGTCGTCCTAACTGTGTACACCCATAATGGATGGATGGGGCAGCCCATTCATTAGCAATGGCAATATAAGTTCACATTTCTTCCCCAAAAAAAAACCCATAATGTTATAAACTTTTTCCTCACTTCTTCAAGTGGCTATATATATATATATATACTGTTGTGTTTTGGTGGAGTGACCCTCCCCACTAAATTAAGATTCATGATATGCATTATTCCTAGACATGCTATTTCCTCCAATTCTGATGGTATCCACAATTTCTTGTCTCCAATTCTGTATATTAGCCGCAGTTGTATCTCGGTTAGTCAAAGTGATCACTGTACCGTAACTAAATTTGATATTTTCATGATTCATGAACAATTCACAATTTAGAGACTCGCAAGTGAAATCTGTAATTTACTGTACAATACACAGTTTTTTTTTTTTTTTTTTTTTTATAAAAAAAAGAGGTCACACACTTTCTATGAAGGAAAAAGTGAGATACTTATAAGTGGAGAGCATTGGCATTATTATAAAATTAATAGGGTTCCCATTATGCGAGTTAAAATAAAGGGGTAGGTTCCATTAGAGAAATGAGCATTAGTAATAGTGAGGGGGCCAAACTGAGAGCACCAGAATTGATAATGGAAGTCCCAATGCCGTCTGTCACTTACATGCGAAGGCTTTGTTTGCTACCTATATATAACACTACACAAGAATGATACGTATCCATTATTTAATTCCTGCCCTCAACCAAATATGAGGATATGAGACCATTAATATTCTTCTTTGCAATATCTGAAATATTCATTTTTATATTTGCACGTTAAATCCTAACTATTTAATATCTATGAGAGATATATTATATAGAGATAGTTCATGTTTATATAGGTTTTTGGACATCAAATCATATGGGTTTAAGAAATAATTGATGAGAGATTAATGTTGTGAGATGCAAGAAGAGGACAAAGTGGGGAATGCAGATGAGTTGCTTGAAAAAATGCCAAAAGTCTGCAATTTTTTGGTGTGGCAGAGAGATTCCTATCTGTTTGAATTTGAAGAGGAAGAATCTTGAGTGTATCTGAATTGAATGTGCATGCTTGGTTCCACTATAATAATATGAAAACCAATGCTAGAGATGAGTGAGAGGGTGAAGTTTATTAAAAGACAAAAAAGCCCCCAAACTTGAGGCTAGAAAGTAGCCTCATTGATTGAATGGGGATTATAAAAAGTAAAAAGCACTGTTAGAGAATGTTGCTTAAGGGCAAAGAATAGAAAGTGGAGAAGATGTGAGATTAATAATTCGAGTAATGAGAGAGTTATGTTAAGAAAGAACAATATAAAACAAGGTACATATATAAAAGCAGAGTTGGGAGTTGAGAATGTAAAAGAAAAAGTTAAAAAGGAAGGAAGAAGAGACAGAGCAGCAGAGCAGAGAGGGTGTGGTCTATATAATAAAATGTGAGATAGGATGAAAAGTGTGGCGTGAGAAAAGTGAAAGAAAAGGAATGGAAGGGTGAATCCTCAAAGGGTGTGAATGAAAAGAAAAGGGAATTGAGGGTACAAATAAGAAAGTTGGTTGATTGGGTTAGCTTAGCACATGTGGAGATGCTATGTCTTCTCCCAACAAAAGCATTGGTAGTTGTAGCTGAACAGTGACCAAGCCTGAAGCCTAGCCTCCCTTTTTTACTCTTTTATTTTTCTTATAGCTTAAGTCCTATCATTGTAGGGACTAGCTAGTAGCTAACACGAGCTTCAGGAATCAGGACGACATATTAGTTTATTACCTTCTTTTACATTTGTTATAGCATTCATTTCTTCTTCTGAAATTTCATAATGTGAAGTGAACAAAACTACATTGATGTCTGATGAGATCAAGTACTGAAATTCCTAAACTTATAGATATGGTTTAATAAACAAATTTAATCAACAATATCATTTTTATTATAAGGATAAAAGTTTTGTACTACGATCCATTTAATTATTTAATGACATTTTTTAATATTAATATATAAATTCACATTAATAAAAATTTATTTTAAATAATTTAGAGACTAAATAATTAAAAAAAATAACATTTTTTTTCATCAATAACATCTTCTTTTATTATATAAAGCATGGTATTGTTAGCTAGGCCATTCAATGCTTCCCAGTTTGTTATGATTTTTTTTTTTTAAATTGGTAAGCAGGTGCAAATTATATTAAGCCGAAAAGATAAACATAGTCCATCAAGTCTGAAGTTAAACGTCATACAGTCATCCAAATTATATTATAAGATTTGTTTTGGTCAAGATATTATAAGATTTCAATGGACAATGAGTGAAATAGGTTTAGCCGTATAGCAATATAGCATAAGCAGGGCCCAATTCGTAGGTGAAGGTAAGCATTACCTTTTGTGTCTATCATTTTTCTATTAAAAAAATGTTGTGTAGCACCTAGCCCAATGGCTACTAAATAAATTGGGTTTTGGGAAAAAGGCCCAGAACAAAGAAAAGAATGAATTTAATGAAAAAACAACATAGTGTGGCCCAACCCAATGTTATATTATTTTTTTTTATGAAAACTGCATCATTTTTTAGCGGCGTTCATTGCAGACTAATCTAGTTAAAAATTTGGGAGCACCAAATTTGAGAATGAAAGAGGAGAAATAAAATCTTTCTCAAGCTTGGCTTGAATATTACAAATTTAAATATTTTTTAATAATAAATTTCAATATGATTTTCAGAGCGAAATAAATTTAGGCGTTCTTAATTTTTAAACCATAATAATAAATGAAAAATATTCAGCAAGCAATAGTTGGGCTTGTGGATGCTTTTTAACTTTCTTCTTACTCAAACTATTTTTTCTGTCTCTTAATATTATGATTTATGAGTGCTGATTCTTTACAGTTTATAAATATTAATCCAGGAATATCAAATATTCCCTTTAACAAATAAAGTATAATAAATATTAATGTAGTGCGATTTTGTTTTTCTTTTGGACATATTTTAGCTTGAAATTAAAGACTGTCTTTGTATGTGTTGAAACTCGAGTCGACTTGGAGAATTCGCTCTCAAAAGCTAGCTCAAAAGGAGGAAGAACCAAGCTTCCTTAAATACTCAATTGAGTATCTTATCCTATCAGATGTGAGACTTAATGTTTATCTCTAATACTCTCCCCTCAAGTCTAACTGTTCTTTTTTCTAGTTGTGACTTGACCTTTTTTTTTATTATTCTTGGCTTATGTTCTTTTGAGTCTCAGAGGCCTCTTTTTTTTGGCTTGTATTCTTTTTTTCGAACCTCAGAGGCCACACATTTTTTTTAATTTGAATTTTTTTATACATCTTAGATTTGGATCGCTTTAAGTCATTAGACCATTTCCATAAAAAAAAATCATTAGACCATTATATGAAATGAGAAAGAGAGAATTGAATGGAAAATATATACAACCACCAATCTGCTCACCGAGATCAAATTGTACTTAAAATCAGGTACAAATAAGACATTAAGCAATGTCAAACCACTCTTCAATTGAACCTGCCCCATCAATTCTACTTCCTTGATAACACCATCGGGAAGTTGCACAGTATTTTTACCTTTAGGCCTAGTCACATCCTTTAGTAATCTCAAATCACCAGTTACATGACATGAGGCTCCCGAATCCACTATCCATTTGACTTTAGTTTTATCATAGGAATCAGAATTAAAGAAATCATGATGAGTAAGTACTATGTTACCTGCAAAATCTGCAAAGTAACTAGCATTCACTGGGGACGGAGAAGAAGTAGTATCTCCTCCACTGACACCCGTCGCCTTCCCTGCCATCATCCTCTTAATCTCTTCTTGAATCAACTCCGTCATCACCTTTCTATCTTCACGATCAATTTTCTGCTTCTCACCTGCATTATTTTCATTAAAAACAGCATATACATTTTCACCAGTCTTCTTCCCCCTTTGAAGCTTCAACTCCTTGTACCAATCTGGAACACCTGTCTTCTTAAAGCAAGATTCCTCTGTATGCCCTGTCTTATTGCAAGTAGTACAATATTTTGATGCTTTTTCTTTCTTCCTATCATAGGAAGAAAATCTGCCACCTGACGCCACATTGATCTTCTGATCCACAGCCTTTGCTAGCAAAGCATTGGCCTCAACCGCAGCTTGAGAAGAGATACTCATTTGTCTCTCTACTCTAGCTACCATAGCATATACCTTATTATAGGAAGGTATAGGCTCCATCAACAGTACATTATCTACTACATTCTCATAAGCCTCACCGAGACCCATAAGAAATTGATGAACATAGTTCGACTCTTGAATCTGATCATATGCTTTGTTAACTTCACATTTTCCACAATTACAATCACAAGCAGGTCTAGGCTATAAAATACAATATTCTTCCCATAATTTCTTCAACTTAGTTGAATAGACAGCAATTGAATCATTACCTCTCTCCAAATTAGCAAGCATCTTCTTCACGTGAAGTAGCTGTGGTCGATTACATTGTCCATACTTCTCCTCAAGCTCCTTCCAAATTTGCCGAGCTGTCGGAGTGAACATAAAAGCTTCATGAAGCTCTTTGTTCATCGAATGTAACAGCCATCCAATCACGGCTGAATCAACAAAGCTCCAAATCAGATACTCATCTGATTTACGATCTGCAGGCTGCAAAATCGAGCCATCCACAAAACCAAGTTTGTTCTTGGTTTTAAGCGCAATCATCATCGATCTTTTCCACACCATATAATTCTCTTGTGTCAATTGATTCGGAATCAATTGCACTCCAGAAGTATCGGAAGGATGCAAGTAGAATGGATCCTTACGATAGTTCATGTCTGTAGCCACTCCGGCTCGCGAGCCCGATCCAGAACCTTCACTTCCATTTCCAGCTGAACCAGTAGCACTCGATCCTTGACTCATCGTTACCTCCTTCGACTTACAATCTCAATCAGTGAATCGAACCAGATAGCTCTGATACCATATACGAAAACCAGAGAAAATAGAATCGAATAATCTTATTGATAATCAGAAAATGAAATATATACAACCACCAGAACAACAATTAAGGGGCAAAACAGTAAAACCATACAAAACTAACTACCAGAAAAGATTGACAGCTCAGCACTATGTACAGCTAAGCAAAACTACTCCTAACTAACCAATAACTTGCATAAGAAGCAACTACAAACTCCAGCTTGAACTATAAGAATTTCTACAGTTTCTTTATCAGTAATATTTGTTAAGGGTGTTTTTGATCATTTTATTATAATTATTTTTGCTTTATATGCTGTATATATACATAATACATTTCCTATAAATGTAGTGAACTTATTTTATCAGGGATTTGATCTCGTGCTTAAATTTCTGGATAATGTAATATATTTATGTTGTAATTAATCACTTACAAAAAAGTAAATCCCAAATCTTATTTAACATGAATGTATGATTATCAAATCCACTATGTGGACCTGGCTTAGTGACTTGCCAAATAACATATATACACTTAGGTCATGAAGAAATTTATAAGAGGTACATGGTAATTAATAAATTATTAACTAATTAATTAAAAGAAAGAGAATATGATTATGTGAGATTACAGCTCATTCACGAGGGAGGGGAGAAACTATAATTTAATTAGGTGGGTCTCCAACTCCGTTGATGTCCATAGAAACTTTAATGTAATTAATGTGAATACATTTTAGTCACATAGTCAATAAGAGATAATTAATGACCATTGAGCTGGATTTAGGGAAATTTGTCTTCTGTCCATAAAGATCGCACTGATTATGTTTAAGATTTTTTTGGATTGGTGGAGAATAAATTAATTTTTTTGAAGTTGGTGAAAAGTCAACCAACACATGTTTTAACATCTTCACATTGATTAAAGGAAAACCTTAAAGAGTGCCCTAAGAATATTTGTTAGCAAAACCCAATATATTTACAATGGAACAAATTAAAATCAAACTTCTTTAGTTTATTTTATCCTTTAATTTTTTTTTTAATCTCCACGCTATTCATATGAACTATTTTTTTATTCTTTTTCACATCCAACTAACCTGTAAAATCATGGTAGCACGTGTTACTTAATCAAAGAAAGTAATGTTTATATATCCCACCCGTTGAAAGTTATTCATAGCATGTATGTTATAAAGGGATCCCTCCAATTATGTAGTGTCATTTGTTAATATTAATAAAAATTTACATTAATTAGGGCACACCTTGAATGGTTTAGGGACCAACTAATTGGAGGAATGTACTGAAGTTCAGTACTATCGTACCACTGAACATCCACTCGTTATAAATATATATAATATTATCTATTAGTGTAATCCTTACTTAATGATATAAAGTATATTGAAACTTTTTAATATAAAACTTTTGTTATGTATTTGATATATATCTACATTGAAGTCTTTTTTTTTATAATAAATTTTATCAAATTATAAAAAAGTCTTACGACTCTTACAATAAATCAGACAACTACATTCTAACAATACTTAAGAAATAATTTGTAAAGATTATTGAACTAAAGGGCGAATAAGAAGGTCAACGGATCCCATTTGAGATGAAAAAATGCACCATTATTGGTGTTACCAACGAAATTTTTATTGTTAAACCTCATGCGTATCAAATCTAGAATAATCTTCAAAATTGAAAATACATTAAAATTTTCTAACAACATAATAAATGAATGAAAGCTTTCTGACATAAAGATATGCAAAAACTTCCCCCAACAAACAAAAACTATCTCCAGTTATTAGATCTAAGAAGATTTATTAAATAGAGATTACATTTTTTTAAAAAAAGAACAAAGACTAGATCTGAAAAAAAACACTACCAAAATAAGGATAATATAGATATGAAAGATCTATTTATTTTAAAGACTAAAAATAAACAAAATAAAAAATATAATGAGGGGTTTCTAAACTTAAAAAATTTACAAGATATAACAATTCCTCCTACACTTATCTAAAGAAGGAGAGGCATTAGATGATGAAGAAGAAGCATGAGTTGAAAAGGCAGTCTACATTGAAGTCTTTAGAGTTTAGAGTTCAGAGTTCATTTTTTGCTTTAACATCTATATTTGTTTTATGCTAAATAATTTTGTTCACAATCAAATACTAAAATAAATTATCCTCCGTAAAATTAAAAAAAAAAAAACTTTAAGAAGTTACGACCGTCTCTCGTGACTCACGTTGCAAGGCTAACCTGATGATTGATGAAAGATGCGTTTAATTAATTGGGCACCGGAACCCCAACATTACCCATTTCTCATTCATTCATTTTTAATTTCTCTCTTTCCTTAAACTTTTTAGAGGTCAAAATTTTATTTGAATTTGCCAACAAGTATCTTGAGAATATTGTTTAAGAATTCATTTCAACTAATAAGATAACTTAAAAAATTGTTAAATTTTCATCAAATTCAAGACAATACATTCTCTTTTAACCAACAAAAAAAATTTTAATAAGTATCATATGACATTTGTTAGATAAATCTATTTTATTTTAGTTCAAATCTCTATTTTTTATTTTATATTGATCTTTTATCTTTTAAAAATTTTCAATAAATTTTTTAATTTTACAATTTATTTTAAATTAATCTTTTTATATAATATCATTAATTAATCTGTTAACTAATATAACGTCATATGATGAGATTTCAATTTTGGATGTTATCTTAATATCATTGAACTAAACAAATTTTGAGACCAGAAAATGATCGGAAACATCTACCGTCCGCACATATATGCATCGTCATTTGTGAGTGATGTGAACTGTGAACTTGTGAACAAACTTTAAGCGACAAATTTTTATGGTGTTAACTTGCAGAGAGTTCAATTTCTTATCCTTAGATATTTTTAATATTTAGATAAAACATTTTTATATTACAATACATATTAATCTAAAATAATTTTATATTAAAAAACTTTAACTTCTCAAAAGTCAAAACATCAACCTCTGTCTCGTAAGTAAATTACAATATTTTCTAAAGTATAAGAGACAGGTGAGATTTGTGAATTAGGAAAAAAAAAGAAGATATAATGGGCAGTGCTTTCCAATATTATCCCAAAACATCAACCTCTATCTCATAAGTAAAATACAACATTTCACTTCACCTCTCACTTTCTTACTTTGCATTATTCATCATCTAAAAATGTTCAATGCCTTCCCACATTAGGGCAGTGCTTTCCAACAACCCATAAAATAGGCGCATTTAAAGTTGGATGTTTCCTAGTTTTTGAAGATGAATTTAACCTCTTTTTTTAGTTATCCATCCTGTGTTTATGATGTTTTATCTTAATTAATTCGGACTCAATTTGTATTCATGCATCTGATTATGGTGTCTCTTAACAAAAAAAATTATATTCATAAGATTTTGTATCTGATACCTTATTTAAACGATGCAACATTATTTATCACTTAGACCAGTCTCACGCTAAGAATTTAAGCAATTTATTTAAGAGTTTTGCTACAAGGTTTTAGATTGATTAACAACTTAATATTTGTAAAAGTTAATAAAAATAATAACATTTAATATTAAATGATATTAATTATTAGAAACCTAGATAACTAAAAATTTAAGCTTTCTTATAAATGATATTGTTATTAATTATTAAGAACGTAACAAACAACGGCATCATAGTCAAAATGCCGCGTGCAGAAAATATTATGATATACTTTATGGATGGCTCATTTATATGATTCATCACTCTCGCAACTCCTCCATTGACTTGTCAACTTATTTCTTTAGCACTCTTGCTTTCTCTCCTTTTCATACATTTTTTTGCATGAAGTTTATGATAATATTTATACTTCTTTTTCATAGATAATGCCATTCATTCATTCATTCATAAAGTTGACACATGCATGCGAAATATTTAATTTACCAGCACACACTATTCGGAAATTTTATATAGTATATATAGGCATGAATCATATTATATAGCATACACCAACACAATTTTTTTAATGAAATTTTAGTTAAATTATATTTAATATTTTTATGTATTTTAAAAATTATATTTAAATTTTTAGTAAATAAAAATAACTTTAATTATAGAAAAAATGTATTTTATTTTTAATATATAAATAATTACAGATAAATTTATATTTATCTTAAAATAATATGTTTCTCGTGAAAATAAATACAACCAGATAATTTATTGTTTAAGAATAAATACATATCATATAAAATATTAATTTTATTGATAAAAAGTAAAGTTACAAAATTATATAGAATACTATCAAGCATAAAAAAAATATGAAATACAAATTTGGATAAAAGGTGTAATTTAGTGTACATAGAGATGGGCCGAGTGAAATTGGAAAGGAGATTCAGGCACATTGTTTAGGTAGAAATGAAAGCGGAATGTATTTGATGTATTTAGTAGTAAAAGTTTGGTAATGGAAATGGAAAGGGAATGTATTAAAATGACAATTTTATCCCTTATATTAAAAAAAGAATTATAATTGTGTCAAATCATGTCAAATCATAAGGGTATAATAGATCTTTTGTATTTTTTTCTTTTTTTTAGTTGATGAAAATGAAAAAGTAAAAAAATAAGTGGGGTCCAGTAGGCCCCACTATTTCAATTGGTTTTTCCATTGTTGTTTCTTGTAAGTGAACATGCTCTAAGTTCTTTTGTGTTTTATTATATTAGACCGTCTTTCTTGCATTATTTTTAATTTAAATTTAAAAAATTATACATTTCTTTAATAAATAAGAGATATAAACAAAAAAAAATCACACAAATAAAGACTCACATGAAGGACTAATTTTATCATGGACTAAAAAGTTAATCCTTAATCAATCTGGTGAATTTCAATTTGTAATTTTTTTATTTTTATATCTCTTTCTTTCACTTGAGATAAATGTATCGTTTTTTAAATTTAAAAAATCTAAAATAAAAAAGGAATAAAATTAAACAATATAAAAAAGATAACCTAACATATTAAATCACAACAAAACTAAATATCTAAGAGTGAATCTTTTAAATTGAGCAAGCTGATAAATTGCTGAAGGAAAAAAAAGAGAAAAAAATGAATCCCATTCTATTAATTTTCTCTCTCCTTTCTCTTTTTTCACTTTAATAATTTATTAATTTGCTTAATTTAAGGGATCCACCTCCAAGCATCAAATGGTTGTGATTTGTGAAGGTGGTTTTGTGTTTTCATTACGTACGCATGTATATGTGTCACTTTGATGTTTTATATAAAAAGAAGGGTAAATTACAGTTTGTCCCCATGTGGTTTGGCCTAAATTCAGTTTGTCCCCCTGTAGTTTAAACTGCGACACTTAACTACCTTGTGGTTTGGCTTAAAATTAATGTGCCCCCTGTAGTTTAGAGTGTGACACTTGACCCCATGTGGTTTGTTATGTTATCACTTAACTACCTTCTATCCAAATTTTAGTCAAATTAATCATCATTTTTATACTTTTAATGTTTAAAATTTGTTATTCAACACTCTAGAATTATAAAATAATTCAAAAAAATTACAATTAATATAAAAATAAAATTTTAATTTAAAAAAAATAATAAAATAATTTAATATTTATTGTTTACTCCATTGATTATTTATATTTAGTTATTTATTCATTTTATTGTTATTTTTTATCTTTAATATTTTAGAATTATTAAATCAATCAAAATAAAATTGTAAAAGAATAATATAATACAAATATATAACTAAATTTAAGTTTTTTTATTGTTTAAGTTCGGAACATACATACCTGAATTGAATATTAACATTATTGAGCTTAGAAACTCTAACATTAAACAATAATTTTCTTAAAAACGTATCCAATTTATCCAATCATATAACGTTAATAGTATACTAAAATAAAGTGACAATCCAACTTCATATTATTTTAGAGATAAAATAAATATAATAAAATAATTAATTAATAACTAAATATAAATAAATAGGGTTTGAAAGTAGAAGATTAGGGTTTATTGTTTAGAGGAAAGAAAGAGTTTGAAGGAAACACTAAAAAGAGTTGAAAGTAGAATATTAGAATTTATTGTTATTATTTAAGAGATAAAATAAATATAATAAAACAATTAATTAATTCAATTATTTTTAGGTAATTTCTTTTATAAGTTATATAAAATATTAAATTTTGAGAAAAAATAATATAGGGTAGTTAAGTGATAACATAACAAACCACAGGAGGGTCAAGTGTCACACTCTAAACCACAGGGGGCCACATTAATTTTAAGTCAAACCACAGGGTAGTTAAGTGCTGCAGTTTAAACCAGAGGGGGGCAAACTAGATTTAAGTCAAACCACAGGGGGCAAACTGTAGTTTACCCTAAAAAAATAAAGAGAAAAAGAAAAATTTCCGAAAAAGTTTTAAAGCACGTGAAGAAAATAAGTGGACCACATCGGTAGGCCATAATAATAAAAGATATTGTATTTGAATCCGATATTATGATTTATGATGAATGAGTATCCCACCACAGTCCTCAAAGTGCTGGGTCCTACACACAATACAACCAAACTCACATTGTTGCATACAATCTCATACGTATATTGGCCTTACCTGTAATGTAAATATTGACCTTTGCATATATCTTTAGGTAAAAATGAAAATAGAAATTGAAATATGTTTTTTTTAATTTATTAGTAAAAGTTTGGGAATAGAAATAGAATGTGAATGTATTAAAATTAGCGCTTTATCCCTTATATTAAAATAATAAAAAGAAAAAAAAATTATGATTATGTCAAATCAAAAAATATAATAGACATTTTGTATTTTTTTTATATTTTTTTAAATTAATAAATATAAAAAAATAAAAAATAAATAGGACTCAGTAAGCCCCACCAATTTCTTATTCATTTCCACATTTCTTATTAAAGAATAAGGCTATCCCGCCTCTCCATCCAACAATTATTCCTACTTACCTTTTAAATCAAATATTCCCCACTCATCACTCACCACAAATATAATCCCTTCTTCTCATTTTAAAACTTCGAAATCAATACAGGAGGTAATAGTAATACTACATTTTTTTTATCTCTTAACTTTTATAATTTTAAAATATTTTAGTTTAACATATTTTGAAGAATATATAAATAAGAGAAAAAAAATGGGAAATTATTAAATTTAGGTACTATTTTTTTATATCTTTATTATAATATTTTACAATATAAAGAATATAAGTGACACAAAATTTATAGATAACGAGTCATGATAGAGAGTTAATATAAAAAATCACATTTTACATAATAAATAATAAAAGAGAAAAAATACAAATGGAGAATTATATTTTATATATGACAAAGATATAAAGAATTTTAAATATTAAAGTTTTTCAATAAGAAATTAATATCCCCTTATCCCCTCCCTCGATCTCAATGATTTCTTTCCTTCTCTCTTTCTCTTGATTGACAAAACATTCCCTTATGTGGTTGGGAGAACAAAAATGGAGAGAAAGGTAACACAAGGAAAGGTTATCTAGCTACTTATTTTCTCTTATATGATAGTTACAAATTTAGAAGAAATAGAATTGAAGGAATTTGCAATAATTCTCTTTAATTCTCATTTTTCATTAATTTTAATTACCTTAATTCGAAGGAGATTAAAAAAAACTTCTCCTAAAATAACTTCTTTACCCTTCGAAATTTCTTTGCTTCCCATTTTCTCATTGAAAAGCAAAAGCTCACTACAAAAGATCGGGCATTTAACTTCTGTACGTTTTTTTTATTAATTAAATTTTCAAAGTGACCGAAAAAAAAAAGACTATTATGTACGATTTTTTAATTAATTCTATTATTTTTTTGGGAATTAATTAATACTTAAATATTCAAAGCGATCGTACGTACAGCTTTTGCCCCCAATTTAAATAATTTTATTTTTAGAAAAATGACTATTATGTAGTGATTAAATTTATGAAAATTAACATTCCCGTACTCTTTAGCTAAAAAGTTATTAAGCTTTGAATTAAGATAAATGACTGAAGCTTGCATGCGTCAACTATTCGTCACAGATCATTGGTGGCTCAGTTTAATTTATTGGTTCATACGTTCGCCCTGATTTATCAATATGTTTTACAATATCTTCTTATTGAATAATTAAATTTGATATAATTTATATATATATAAAATATATATTATTATAGGTATTTTAATATATCTTTTTGGGTATGTTTAATTGGATATAAGAGAGGAGAAGAAAAGAATATTTAATAATCCTATTGTTATTTAATTTTTAAAATTTTAGAGGAGAAGATATATATGATCTCTATTAACCTTTTTCTTTTCTTAATTTAAATTAGTATAAATTAAAATATTTTAAAGAATTTACTAAATTAATAAAAATAAAATATCTTATTGTTTGACTTTCCCTCTTTGGCTTTCAATCAATGTTAAATAAACCGAATCGGACGGTCCAAACGTTAACTGGATACAAAGGCAAGTCGGTTGAAAAAAAAAATTATTTTTTTAGTTGGACCGAATTTAACCGGAGTTCAATCGGTCAACCGATCCATTTTTTATTAAAAAAAATCATAAAAAAATTAGAAAAATCTTAAAAATTAAAATTAGAAAAGCCTTGAAAATTAAAATTTGAAAAGTCATGTAATTTAAAAACTCAAAATTATGTATGTTGAAACCTAAAAATTGAATGATGTCATTTTATATATTAAGAATAAGTAATATTTATTATTTATTCCGTCATCTGGTTCGACAGGTTAAACCCACCAGACCATGAATTGAACACTTGTATGAGTCTTTGTTTGGTTTGGTTCTTACAACATTGCTTTCAATTTTTCCGTTTCCTTGCTCTGTTAGGTAATGTTTGTAGGATTACCAAATAGGACTTTACATGTATTTTACGTTTCTAAAAAAAAGTTTACATAATAATTTTAAGATATCAAACACACTTTTCATCATATATATTTTTTCTCTCTATCTCTCTCATTCACTTTTCTCTAAAATACTTTTATTTTTTCTACAATATTTTATATCTCTTTTCTTTTCATCCATGCATTTCTACCATTGTAGCCCTATTTTTTACTTTTTCATTTCCATCAACTTAAAAAAAAAAAGTAAAAAGAAAATACAAAATGTCTATTATACTATTTGATTTGACACAATCATAACTTTTTTTTCTTTTTATTATTTTAATATAAGGGAAAAAGTGATAATTTTAATACATTCCAATTCAATTTCCATTCCCAAACTTTTACTAACAAACACAGAAAACGCATTCCGTTTCTATTTCCGTTTCTATTTCCATTTTCATTTTCATTTCTGCGTAAACAACGTGTCAAAAAAGAAACGAATATTCACGTGAAGGAAGGGAAAAAAGTAAAATAAATACTTGAGAGTAATTTTAATTTCTTGGAGTGTGACTCACCTAACCCAACTAGGCAGCTAGCGGAAAAATCTTGTGTTTCCTTTGGGGTTTGGGTTATAAATGGGGTGTTAGGCTGGGTTGGGAAGGCACAGAAATCACACAACACAAACTCAGCTTGACCTTGTGTGTGAGTGGTTGTAGGTAGGCATCATGGCATCATTGGCTCCCAAGCTCTCATTAAAATCTCTTCTCCAGGGTGGCGAGAGTGAGCATAACCCTCTCACCATGTCTGATGAGCAGATCTTAGAACAAATCTACTCTACCCATGTCCATACTGACACCAAGTTTGATGTTGACTCTCTCTTCACTCTCGTCGACAATACCCTTAGGCGTTCTACTCACATTGTGGACAATGTTGTCCAGGTTAACTTACTTTTTAACTTTATCACTCTCTCTTAGCTTAGCTTCTTCCATTTATTATTGTATTAGTCGTGATGATTTAATTAGTATATACGTTTTTTTTCCCAGGGTTCCCAACAAAGCTCGGAGCAAGTTGATGACAAAATCCCCCAACTCAACTTCTCCTCTCCTCTCTGTACTCTGAGGCAAATTTCCGCCGAGGTCGTACATTAATTAATTAATATTCTCAACATTTCATTTCATAATAAGTAAGTTAATAAAATTAAATGGCAGATGTCATGCAAGCCTCCAGGAGAGGAAATAGCTCACAAAACAACAGTGGCTATCCTGAACAAGTTGTCCAAGTACGAGTGGGATGCAAAAGCAGTGATAACAGTGGCTGCGTTTGCTGTGGAATACGGGGAGTTTTGGCTGCTTGCTCAGCTTCAGCCTACGGATTTGCTGGCAAAATCGGTGGGTGTGCTGAAGCGGGTGCCTCTGCTCACAAGGCCTGCTTCCCTTCAAAAGCATCGTCAACCCATATTGGAGCTCAACAACTTAGTCAAGGCCACTTTGCAAGTGATTCAGCTCATCTTTGACCTCGAGAAGCTCACTTCCTACGACACCAAGGACGTTCCTGCTCTCATACCTGCTATTGAACAGATTCCTGTTGATGTCTACTGGTCTATCATCACTGTCGTCGCCATTGTTACTCAGATCGACTGCCTCACCACTGACTCGTAATTACTTACTTACTCATCCTCCCTTCTTTTATTATATATATATATATATGGTGTTAGTCTTAGTTCTTCTCAATTGTACGTTGCGTTTGGTATACGGGAAGTGAAAATGAAAGTGGAAGTAAGTGATAAAAAGTATGTTTGTTATACAGAGAAATGAGAGTGAAATGTAAAAGTAATATTGTTTGATATGGTGGGAAGAAAATAGAGAAATAAAAATAAAAGTATGAAAATTTTTTTTTTGCCCTTACATTTTTAAAAGTCACAAATTTTTAGGGTATTTTGGTCCTTAAACCTCACCTTCCGAACTGATGAGCCTTACCAAACATGTTCAAACTCACATCAAGCTCCCTTTCCCGGTCGGTGAG
Organism: Senna tora; assembly: GCA_014851425.1. Classification (NCBI taxonomy): domain Eukaryota; kingdom Viridiplantae; phylum Streptophyta; class Magnoliopsida; order Fabales; family Fabaceae; genus Senna; species Senna tora. Next base: position 4,127,627 of record CM026262.1, on the reverse strand, counting down.
TGATACCAAATGGACTCTATGTGTCTTGATGTTAACAATGATGAATATATATGTAACGTTTTTTTCAATTTAAAAAGATATTAAAATTAAAGTAGTAATAATGAGAAACCATGCAAATTTAATTATGAACATAATGTTTAGTTTGGTAGCATATGAGCATATGCATTTATGAATAATTAAGACTACATTTTCTGACCCAGACGAAAGCGGACGAAGATTTAAAAGTTTATATTTGTTACCTTAATGTATAGAAATTGAATTATTTTGTTACAAGTACAGGGAGCACCGGCAAGAACTGTCACACTACGGTCAGAAGATTAACGTAATACTCAGCAAATTGAGGAAGCAAATCACACTATGCAGGCAACAGATCGGTGAGTAATAACTCTTGAATCTAAAGGAATTTTTTTTTTTAAAAAAAAAGAGATGGTAATTAATCATATATGTTTTTGTATTAATGAATACAGCGGAGGCAGAATACTATCGCAAGCTCAGGAAGCTTTTCCAAACCCCAACAGAGGTTATGGAGGTCTTCAAAGTCCTCATTTTCTCCTCCGATGCCCCACAGCCACTGTTTGATGGTGCCACTAAAACCACGGTTAGTATATATGTAGCACTATACCTTCTTAATTCAAGAAGGTATGACTTTATTCTAAGTTAATGTTATTACAACCCATGTTATAAAAAAAAAAAAAAAAGTACAAGAAATATTTAAGTTAATCTCTGGAGGAAAGAAACAACTTAATAATTTATGTAGGTGTTGTCGTTTTGCAAATTAGTGCTAGTCTAGGGAGGGGACCCATCGAAAAGAAATTGTAGGACCAGTCAATATCATGAACGCTGGAATCACATTCTCGTACGACAACACCTAACTGACAAGTGGCAATTGAATGGGATGATTAGTCTTTATGGAACTTTACATATTTAGAATAAAAAATAAATAAAATGAAACGTTGATATTGAATTGAATGATAAAGCGGGCCCTGGCTGATCATGACTGGATAAGGTTATAAAAAATGTTATTGGGTGATGGTCGCTGCTCTACGTACGGTCCACGTATTTCGTCACGTTCACGATATTTTGCAGTTGGTACACGTGTCAGTCCTAAAAAACTCCAAATTATTAAAGCATTTACTAATGACTTGTTTTTTTTTTGAAAAAAGGTGAAGTTGGAAGTGCTGAGAAAGAAGAACGTGTACTTGTTGATATCGACGCTAGAGATAACGGAGGAAGAAATATGGGTTATCCAGCGGGTGTACGAAGGCATAAAGACGAAGGAGCAGTACAAGATGGTTTGGATTCCGGTGGTGGAAGAATGGACGGAGCAGCTGCGGAAGAAGTTGGAGGTACTGAAAGCAAGGATGCCATGGTACGTGGTTCAGGTGTCTGGAGGCATAGCGGGTTACAAGTACATCAAGGAGGAATGGCACTTCAAGAAGAAGCCCACAGTGGTGGTCCTGAACCCTCAAGGCAAGGTTCAACACACCAATGCATTCCACCTCATCCAGGCTTGGGGCATGAAGGCCTTCCCCTTCACCACCGCCGATCAAGACAGAATCCACGACGAAATCAACTGGGTGGGGCCCATTGTCCGCGACATCCACCCCACTATTGCCACCTGGGTACGTTACGTAATGTACCCCATTTTAATTCTAAAATGAATTCAGTCGTAAAATTCAATTTTGGTGACGATGTATCAGATGAAGGAGGAGAAGTACATATTCTTCTACGGTGGTAAGGAGAAGGAGTGGATCCAGCAGTTCACTAAATACGCGACGGCTCTGGCAAACGACGCCGTAATAAAGGAGGCGAAGATCTCCATCGAGCTGTTCTGCGTGGAGAAGGAGGACAAGAACCTACTGAGCCGGTTCTGGAGCGGCATAGAGAGCCTGTTCGTGACCAAGGTTCACAAGACGGTGGACGCGGTGACGCAGGAGGTGCAGAAAATGCTGTCGTACAAGAACGAGACGGGGTGGGCCCTGGTGAGCAAAGGGTCGTCCGTAATTCTGAGTGGGCACGGGACCACCATCTTGAAGACGGTGGCTGAGTTCGAGAAGTGGAAGGAGATAGTGATAAAGAGAGGGTTCGAGGTGTCGTTCAAAGAGTATCATGATAGGATTGTGAGGACCACTCATCGTTGCTCCCACCTTGAGATTCCTAACGTTGCTGGCAAGCTTCCTGACACTATTAAGTGCCCTGACTGTCCCAAAACTATGGAGATTTTCATCAGTTATAAGTGCTGCCACAATGAGACTACCTCTAATTAATGCTACCCATTAACTTTAATCATCGCCTCCGGACTTCATTTCACTTTTCTAGCTTTTCCTCATCCACTCCCTGTGTGCTATCTAATAATAATAATGAGTGTGCCGTGCGTGTCTCTAATTAATCTCCGTGTGTAATGTAATCGAGTCTAGCTAATAATGTTGAGACTTGAGACAAGTTGTTATAGTACGTAATCACCTTTTTCTCCTTGGTGTTCCTTGGATGTACCGGTTTTCTCCTAATTAAATGATATCCACTTAGTTTAATTAAATGATATCAAGGCTGGTTATATATAAAGTAATGATGTGATGAGTTATCGGCCAAACAAGAAATTAATGATGAATTGGTTAGTGAGTTAGCTGGATTTTCTCACATCCTTTGTCTCTCTTTAAGTCTTATCACATTTCAGTTTCTAAATTATTTCAAACAACGAAGAAATTAGTTACAATTATTCATTGTTTGAATAATTGTAAAGAGGATATGTACGTACTTTTTTTTTCTTCTGCCCTGTCCCACTATAAGGCTTTGCTAAAAAGTATTCTCTCCTCTTTTATATAGTCTTCACCGAAAAATCAGCACTTTGCAATCATATTCATAACCACTCTTCCTTGACTTTGGAGTTCATCTTCGTTACTTGCGTAATATTAAATTATTTATTAACACAAATATAAATAACAATATAATACTGATATTTTTAAGAGTTTTGCTAATTAATTAGTGCTCAAAAACATTGGCTAAAGTTTTATTATATTAGTTGATGGAACATGAACTAATTTGAAATTTGTTAAAAGTTCAAATAAATAAAAAATTTTAATGCTTTCAAACTTCATCGACTCATTAATCTAATGCACTATAAACCTTATTTTTTAAAAAAGGATCCATCTAACTTTAGCTTTAAGAGTACATTTTAATATATCATAGGATTGATTACAATAATTTTTAAAATTAATTGAGTTTTCACAAATTTAATATCTAATTAAAATACTCTATTGATAGACTAATTCAGAAAAATTTTAACATGCGCATGAAATTAGAGATTGGATTCTCTATATATTGTTTAGTGAAGTGCTGTATAAAATAAGGAGAAAGAAAAAAAAAAGTTGTGGGTCTCATATTATTAAATTTTTTTTATAATTATTTTCTCTATCTCTCTTTTCACTTTACTTACACACTTTACTTCACAATGTAAAAAATCCAATATCCAATCTCTTTAAACTAATGTTAGACAAATCTTATTTTTAATACTATAAAAACATAATAAATCTTTTCAAGACTTTACTCCTTTAATAATTATGATTAGTTGTTTCCTACTATGAGTGACATTCTAGAACTATGGTCATGTTTTAAGACATGTAGGCCTTCTGTGTTCCATAAATGTGATATCAAATCTGGTTCCACGTAATTAGCATTATTTAACATATTGGCCGTAATAATTGTGCTCGGGCTTCAATCTTTCAGTAGTGATTAAATAAAGGCAATTTTTTTTACCAAAAAAAAAAATAAAGGCAATTTTTGTCCTTGCTTTTTTTTTTTCTTATTGTCATTGTAGATCTATAAAAAAAATTATTGATTTTGCTCTTTTCTTTGAAGGATAATATATTTCACCTAGTAAAGTCCAACAACACTTACAATAAATCAGATAACGACATTTTAATAATACTGAAAAGTAAATCGTAAAACAACACTGTTAAACTAAAAAGAAAAATAAAAGTCTAAATGATCTCATTTGTAAGATAAATTTGAGTTTCTTGGTGTCTACAACAAAGTTGTTACTTTTATGCCTTCTATATATTAGATCTGAAGTGATCTTCACAGATGAATGTGCCATAGTTTCTTCTAACAATTGATGAAATAGTAAAAGTTTTTTGACAGAAGATCGACAAATTGTAACTCTAAATGTCACAAATCTTGAATTTAGAAGTATCTGCTTTGTCAAAAAAATTCCACCAAAAAAAAGAAACATACAAACACAATAAACAAATTCTAATCATTAGATTTGAAGCAATTTAGTAATTAAAAATTAAATTTTCAAAAAGAAAGAGAAGAAATGAAAAAAAAAATTCTAAAAGATAACTACCACTAAATTTGGGGGACAAAATAAATATGGGAATCTACTTAATCTCAAGACTACAATAACATAGCAAATTAAAAATAGGGAGGGATTAAAATTTATCAAATCTAACAATCCCTCCTGTCTAGATTTGGATAACGGAAAAAATAAGTAGAAGAGAGCTAGAAAGAAGAACGGTTTAGAGAGAGAGTGAGAGCCACAAGAGTTTTAATATATCAATGGGATTATATATAGTAGAATAAACTACTTCTTCGTAATGTGAATAAATTAGAATTTATATCCCTATTAAAAGATTTGTTTATATTTAATAATGTTGAATAGTATTTCAAACATAATTATCCTAAATAAAAAATATCCGTAAAAAAAATGGATGTAAACTTGATAACTAATGTGAGTTAAGCTCAAATATTAAATTTGAGGTAAACCAAAAAAGTTTTTGGTTTTGTAGGCTCAAATATTAAATTAAATTTGTGAGGCAAATTTTGACAAAAAGGACGTTTACTTACTAACGTAGTAACGTTTGTTTTTCCCAATTTAAATTCTGTCACCAACCCATCAAAATACCTTTATCGCCAAAAAGTAAAGTTATACTTTAGAAATCTACGCATGTCGCGGCTTCACGCCTTCTGTTGCCACTTATGATTAAAGGATTTGTTTTGGCAGAAATTTGGATAACGTCTTTTTTTTTATTTTTATGAAAAAATAAAAATTATTATGCGAGAGTTACTTAATTAATTTTTTTTTCAAAATTAAATTTAGACGGAGATGCATTATAAAAGAAAATATAAAAATATCAGTTTTGGTAGATTGGCTTTAATGAATTGAAAGAATATTTGTGGTTTATTTTGTTTAAATTTGTATAAATTTTAAATTATTAAATATCCTGTCAAATAGTTAAAAGAAACTTCAACAAGGTCGTCATAGATCACTTGTTAGATTTGCATATAGATAAACGTCATAGTTTTAAATAGAGTGTAATAATTAAGACTACTAGTTTTGGGTAGATGTGTTAAAACGGGCTGGTCCGACCTTAGCTCGTTTTAGGCCCAATTATTTAGGACTGGGCCGGGCCATTTTAAATATGGGCCTCACTTTCTTTAGCCCGGCCCGGCCGGCCCTATTTTAATTTTTTTTAAAAGTCTTTTAATAATAATTATTATAATGATGTGTTATAATTTATTTTTATTATTAACTAAAATCCAATAAGTTATTTAAGAACTAATTCAACATCTATTTTTTTTTTGTGGAAGAAGGAGAGAAACTAACTAGACACCCCTATTTTTAAGAAAATCAGGACCATGAGCAAAAGTTTATGCTTATAATTGTTGTTCTATTTATAAATTTATTGTAATAGACGTAATTATAGAAGGACAATAAATGACATTTTTGTAAATTAATTAATAAGAAAATCAAAGGTTAGATATTATATATAAAAGTTATACTACTACTAGCATAGTTTCTCAAATTAAATTAACTAAAATTTTTTTTTGTTGAAAAAAGCGGGGCTAGCCCGGCCTGGCCCGACCCTAGCACGCTTCGGCCCTAATTATTTTAGGGCTGGGGCGGGCCGGACCATTTTTAAAACGGGCCCAAAATATGTCGGCCCAGACCATAGGACTAAGCCCTTATTTACACCTCTAGTTTTGGGTGATGGAATGGAAATAAAGCAAAATATGTTTACTTCCCTATTAGTGTGTACTTTTCTGTATATGATAGTTCATTTCTATGGAATATTACTTTCCTTCGTTTAATTAAATTAAAGGATATAGTCTATTCCATCAAAAAGTCTAATAAGCAACGCGATATCATTTACATTTGTGGACAAAAATGCTTTCACACATAAACACAAAATACATTAAAATAACTCCACGTGATTCTAATGAGGATAATTTAATTATTTTGCCTCATTATTTTCGCCTACAATCTTATCTTATCCACACCCCCTCACTCTTTACCATCTCATCACTGCTACCTTGCTTTACTTTCTCGGTAAATTTATCATACAATTATTGAATCTATATAATACAATTTCAATTAATAAAATTATAATATATGAGTGAAATAATTTGAAATATAATGCAATTTTAACTATTTATAACACTAATTATGTTGCATATTTATTGTATAATGCAACAAATTGCTTTATAAACTTACCTTATTTTTCGTCCTCTCACAGTTTTTCATGCTATTTTTTTTTTAAGTTTATGAGCTCTTAAATTGTATATTAAGATTTCATCTCATTAATAAAATATTTAATAATTTTAAATTTGTGAAAATTTAATCACAAAAATAATTTTTTATATTTACTAACTAATCAGGTAAAATATTAACATGTCTTTATATATGTGTTAAATAAATTCTTTTCATTTAGGATAAAATTATAAAGAGTTTAACCTCTTCAAAAGTTAATTTTTTTTCTTTTATTTAAATTTTTTATCAAAATAAAAAAATAAATACAAAAATTCAACCTCTTCATTAAATTTTTCATAAAATGGTCCTTTTTATTATTTCAAATAATTAGACAATAATTTATACTCCATTACACAAGAATTTATACTGCCAAGTTCCAAGGTATTCCAACTCATAAGGCCAAAAAAAAAGGTATTCCAATTCATGGCCGATGGCCCCACCACAATAATAAATATCAACTCTCGTTTTTGGTCTACACTACGGTATTAGTATGTATACAATAATATACATATACAGTTTTCACATACTCATTGCAAAGGTTCAATCTCGTTTTTAATCAATTTTTTAAATATTTTATTGTATGCATGCATACTAAAGTTGTATTTGGTTACATGAAAAGTTATTTTGATTTAAAAAAATAAAACAAGAAATAAATAAGAGATAAATGAAATATGATCTTAAAAAGTATATTAGGAGATGAAATTAAATTAAAAGAATAACTTTATTTAGTATAGTGAGATAAATATTTAAAATATAATATAAACTTGTAAAAATTTTATTTTACCCTTATCTAAACAACGTTACGTGTCCCTAAATTTCTCCCAACAACTTGACAATTTATTAAGGATAATGTTATCTATTTACTTTTACTTCCTAACAACTAGTGGACAATTCCCTCTAAGAAGATAGGAAAGGAAGCTACCTTAATTCACTGCAACTAAACAGTAAACACCTATCGGATAGATGAGAGTGGATCTTCTATATTGTAAGGTGAAGTGCTCATTAAAGTAAGGAGAGAGATAGAGAGAACAACTAAGAGAGAAAAATTGTGAAAATGTAGGACCCACAATTTTTCCTTTATATCTTTCTCCCCACTTTAGAAAGCACTTTACCTTATAATGTAGAGGATCCATTCTCCGGATGGATATAGGATTTTCTAAAGTAATTATCTGTATTTTTTGATGGAGTTATGAGAGAGATAGAGATAAAGAAAATATTTTTTTTTTAATTTTTTTCTCTCCCAATTTTTCTTCTCTCTATCTCTCTCATAACTCCACCAAAAAATATAAAGAATTACTTTAAAGGATCCAGATAATGAAGTGAACTTAATAAATAAAGGGCATAGTTGACATTTTTAAATATAATTAATACATTTAATATATTTTATTTTATATTTTTAAATGATTCAAATTTACTATTTAGCTGTTAAATTGTTATTATTAATATCACATCAATATTTCAATTAATCATATATGTTTTTCACTAAATAATCAAATTAAAACGTTAAAAAAATTATTAAAAGAAAATACAGTGTTATAATAAAGTATTAATTTCTTATAAAAAAAATAATAAAGTATTAATTTAAGCTAAATAGAATTTGAAAACATGGAACCGAATTCATAATTTATTGTATAATTTTCATTTTTCAGTTTAAAGCACGTGTAGAATAGGCGGAAAGAAATATCTGGTTGTAATAATAAGAAAGTTAAAACAGAAAATGAATGAATGGTGGTAGCTTTGACTTCACCGTTCACCCACACCACACCAAGAAACGGTTTCGTTAGTTCATCACAAAATTCACCATATGGCCACTTTAAGGCGATCAATACGATCTCTTCTCCGACGGGAAGACGAGGATGAGCAAAACCCACTAGCCATCTCCGACCAAGACCTCCTGCACAAAGTTTTCGCCACTCATCTCCACAGTGACACTAAGTTTGACGCCCACTCTCTTTTCATCATTGTGCAAGTCATCCTTCAGGGCTCAACCCATATTGTCGACAATGTTTTGCAGGGAACTCATGAAAATACCCCGAAGGCCTTCCATCAGAACCTTCCACACCCCACTTTCACTTATCCATTATGCACATTGAAGGAAATTTCCTCTCAGGTGGGTGAATTCTTTAATCCTTCATTTATGCTTTAATAACCGACTCCGAACCAAAGATTCGAGTTGTTAGACTGCATTTTGCTGTACAGGGATTCAATTTCAAGTTAAACATTTATGGAAACCCTACATTCTTCCAGTAAATAGATTTGGAATTCTGATTTAGGAATGGCAATTATGAAAATTGGATTAATAATTATGTGATGGTGGCAGATGTGTTGCAAGCCTCCGGGTTTGGAAATTGCTCATGGAACTACTATGTCCATTCTGAATTTGCTCTCAGACTACTCCTGGGATGCAAAAGCTGTTCTGACTCTTGCTGCTTTTGCTCTGGAATATGGGGAGTTTTGGTGGCTTTCTCAGCTTCAGCCGACAGATGCATTGGCCAAATCAGTAGCCATACTGAAGCGAGTTTCTGTGCTCACAAAGCCTGCAGCTGTGAGAGAACATTTCCTAGCCATTTATGAGATCAATAATCTGATCAAAACAGCTTTGCAAGTGATTGAGGCCATCTTTGAGCTTCAGAAGTTCATCTCTTATGAAACAATAGATGTGTCTGCTGTGACACTTGCCATGGATCTAATCCCACTTGGTGTCTACTGGGCTACTATTACTGTTGTGGCTTGTGTTGCTCAGATTGATTGCCTCACTACTGATTCGTAAGTGCTTTGCTTAATCACACTGCCCCACTATGTACCAATAGTTAAGGTGACTATAATTTCTGTGGTTCCAGGGAGCAAAGGCAGGAATTGTCTTATTTTGGGCAAAAGAGTATTATAGTACTGGGCAAGTTGAGGAACCTGATCCTCATCTGCAAGCAACAGAGTCAGATAGGTTGAGCATACGAAGCTCTCTGATCTCCCACTGCGTCTCTCTTGTTTTAAATATTTAAGTAATCATAATTTCCTTCTTGTCCCTTGGAGCTGTGCAGGATGCTGATTAGATGATTTCTCTGTAAATTACAGAGGAGGCAAAATCTTATAGGAGGCTGAGGGAACTCTTGCAAACCCCGACTGAAATAATTGAGGTGTTTAAGGTCCTGATTTTCTTCAAGGATGAACAACACCAACTGTTTGATGGTGCTTCTCGACTAATGGTTTGCAACTCGTTTTACTTTTGCTACCATGATCTGTGCTTTATCTATCTCTCTTTAGTCTTTACTATTATGAGTATGTGAAGAAGCCCTTTCCTGTGTTTACTTGATAATATACTGCAAGCAAACCAATTGGTGGTTTTAATGCCTAACCAGGTTGACATTGATGTGCTGAGGAGGAAGAATGTGTACTTGCTCATTTCCACCCTAGACATAACCGAGGAAGAAATATCAATTCTTCTACCAGTCTATGAATTTACCAAGAAAAATGAGCAGTATAAGATTGTGTGGATTCCCATTGTAGAGGAATGGAATGATCAGTTGCGCTATAAATTTGAGTTTCTCAAAAGCAGGATGCCATGGTACGTGGTGGAGCACTTTGTAAGCGAAGCAGGGTACAAGTACATTAAGGAGGAATGGCATTTCATGAAAAAGCCAATGGTTGTGGTGCTGAACCCTCAAGGGAAGGTGCTTAACCTTGACGCATTCCATTTGATCCAGGTTTCAGGAATGAAGGCCTTCCCCTTTACCACTTCTGGTCAAGCCAAAATTGATAGAGACACCAACTGGGTTGGATCTGTAATTAGTAAGATTCACCCCACCATAGACATGTGGGTAAGTTAATGAAAATCCGTTTTTTAGTATTTTGGTTGTAGCTACGTGGGTTATTCAATTATTAATTAATAGCTGTCACTGAAACAGATGAAGGAGCAGAAATTCATTCTCTTATATGGAGGCAATGACGAGAAGTGGATGAGAAGGTTCACAAAGTATGCTACAGATCTTGTTGACGAAGCCGTCCTAACGAAGGCAAGGATCTCAATAGAGTTGTTCTGTGTGGACAAGGATCAGAGCCTCCTAATCCGATTTTGGGATGACATAGAGAGCTTGTTTGTGCCAAGGGCTCATAAGACAATTGATGCTGTTCCTGAAGAAATACAAAAGATGTTGTCTTACAAGAACGAAGGTGGGTGGGCTCTCATTATCAAAGGTGCATCTCTGGTGTTGAGTGGTTATGGAGGCACAATACTGAAGACAGTGGCAGAGTTTGAGAGATGGAAAGAGAGTATGGTGAAGAATGGGTTTGAGTTCTCCGTCAAGGAATATCACCAAAAGGTTAAGGCATACAATGACATGGTTTTGCGTTGCTCTCACAGCTGAGACAACTGAAATTGCCTAACCCAGCTTTATTGTATTGACTCTTTAATAAAGCCAAGTGTGTCACTTCGAGAATGTCATGTAGGCTACTTTTCCTAAGGTAACCTGGTGTGCTAGTGTATTAGTATAGTATGAAATTAAGCTTCTACCGGAGCTCTACTTGTTTTTGTATTGCTGTGCTACTACTCTACTCATAATGCTAATGCTATCTTATTATTAATTACTATGTTACTCTATTTATATGGTGTTTAAATACTTACCTCTTTGCTTCATGATTATGCACTAATTAATGGCAAATAGGAATGACTAAAATTACAAGACTGAATGCTTTCTAGGCTTTTTTTTTTTTTTTGGATTTGGATCAGCTTATGAAATGCACAATTCATATTGTCACGTGAACATTGAAATTAGTGTTTGCACTATAATATTTTCACCCTACAATTAAAATTGTGTAATTCATGTATTTTTAACATATTCGAATCTTATATTTTTATGATTAACCGTTAAGTGTGTCCAAAAGTATCGATAATTTTTTTGCAATAAATGTTTCAGTGACTAAATGATACAAACACAAGTCTTTGGGAGAATCACACTCTAAAAGCTAGCTATTAGAGTTAGAGAAATCAAAGCATTATAAAGCCCTTTAACCTTCCCAATATAGCACTCACATCACGAAATAAATCTTATCGATCACTTCACTAACATGACCAAAGATAAGGTAAACTCTTCCGAAAATCTTTGTGAAAAGAGATCATACTCTACTACTCATGTGTGAAGCCTACCCCATATTTCTTATCTCTCTTTGTGCTGTACCATGAGGTAAGGTACAACACTAGATCTGATCCCTTTTAGATTTTAGATCTATTATTGTACCTCATAGTACTATTCCTTTTAGATTTTCTATTTTCGAGTTTCTTCTCGGGATTTTACATCACAAATGCCCATTTAATTACCAACAAAATCATGCTTTCAAATATTGCATCTTCTATAAAAGATTTTTGTTGTTCCATTATTAGAGACCATTACTATTTAAAATACACATCATAAAGTATTAGTGATTTTAATTTGACATGTATTAAAGTGCATGTGAATTACAAGGGGTTGGATCCGGTAAAAGTTCTATTAGTCCATTATAACAAGGTGAATTAAGATTTGAATTTATATATATATATATATATATATATGAAAAGAGGTATTTATATTTAATATCTAATAATAATTCGAACAAGATTCAATTCGCTCATATAAAATAATATATGTGAAAAAATTTTCAACTTTTAAAAAATGTATTCTTTTATATTTATTATTTACCTACAATTTCCCAAATTTTAACCAAAATACTCATATATATATATATATATATATATATATATATATATATATATATATATATATATATATATATATGCATAATAGTTATATAATTAAATATGTATTTGACTAATATAATATAAAATTTAATGTTTTAAAAAATAAAATAATATAATTTTTTAGTTGACTAAAATTTTATTTTAGTCCTATATCATTTTTATTAGTTCTATATTAATGATGGGTATGCAATAAGTTACATCATAGAATCACCCATTAATCATTTAAAAATTATAAATCAGTACTTTATTTTTATAACTTGGTTTAAATTGGTTCTTTTGTGTAGACGTATCATGATGAAATTTTTATTTTTAAATCTAATTTACTCCTTATCATCATCATCATCATCATCTTCTCCTTCTTCTTTACTACGGTTGAACGCAGAATTGATGTGTTGCAGAGGTAACGTTGCAGCCCAACTCCACCAGTATATATGTTCGATATTTCTGAATGCTGATATTAGGATCGGCCCATCCGTCGCTGTCATCTTCACTTGTTTTTGCAATCCTTTGCAACTATTTACTTGTTTTTCTCTACACATGGAGCCTGGAAATTCTATAAATCTTTCTTACTTTCAAATATATTAAATAAAAATAAAATTTGAGTTTTTTTATTCTGAAAAGAAATTTGTTAAACAATCATTGAATTTCTCTACTTTTTATTCTACGAATGAGCAGCCTCAAGTTGCAAGTCCAGTTGTTTTTTAAAGTCTTTTCTGTTTGGGTCGATCTTTTGGGTTTTGCTATGTTGTTCCGGTTGATCTTCTTTTGCTATAGTGGGCTTCAGTAATCTTGGGCTTCTCGTTATTGTTTAAAGGTGATTTGATTTGTCCCACCTTGTCTTCCTTTTCTTTGGTCAAGTACCTACTCTTCCAGCAGGCTTTCATCCTTTGCTCTCTTTGTTTTTTGAACAAGGAAGAGAAGTGCCCTGCATGTCTTCTTCTATTGACTTTGGGCCTGAGCTTTTGCTCTTTCTTCGTAATGAAGCATTATTCAGTCCAAAAGAAAAAAGGAAGAGAAGGCCCAAGGCCTAAAACATGAAGATATTGCATGGCTCTTTGACTTTTGAGTCCCAAGATTTGCCCTGACTATGGACTAGGGTATCATCCCCACACCATTTTTTTTATGATAAAAAAAAGTTAGATGTGAACTTTGGCAATGTACATAGCAGGGTGAGGCTACGTATCAGCTATCAAGTATCCTTTCAAAGATCTAATCTAATGAATTTCTACAGTTCAGCTTCCATTGAAACAATTAACAACCCCAATTGACTACTGAGTGTTTTATGTACTATGTATCAGTTTAAATAATCCAAGCATAGTTCAACAAAAACATTTTTTTAAGTGAGAAAAACTTGAGATCGAAGTATTCTTCAATCATTAATTGGCGTTGTTCTATTTTACTATTCCCGCACTATAATTGATAAGACATTTTCCAGTGTACTGTGCTCTGTTTTGTAGAAAAAAGTAGTCCATAGTGATCACACATTTTACTGCCATTTGATCATTTTCAGTCTTACCCTTTTTTGTGGGGCCACATCAATTACAAATTCAAAAAGCAAATATGAAATATGTAAAAGAAAAAGGAAAACACATTCATTGAAACCTCAGCCAGGTGGGGCTTTACAAAAGATGTGTGTAGCAAGTTAAAAAGCAGCCCCAACAGGCTTAAAACCATGGATTGATATGTATTCAAATATTGAGTACCCACCTTTTTACCGTTTTAGATTTTCATTTCAGTTGTAATGCTGGAGACATTGAAAAGAGAAAAGCAACGGGTCACACTCATACTTATCTAATCCAAATTCCAAACTGAGCTATTATGTTTGGGAACTTCTAATAAATCTCTCCATATTACTAAACTTTATAATCTAGCTCTTACAAACACAGTTTTATTACAAAGGCATGGGGAGGCCTGAGATGTAACTCGTGTAAAAGTTTCTTTTCTTTTAATGAGTATGTGCTCTAACACATCATTGTAGGACACGTGCACATACAGGAACATTTCTTCCAATATGACTTTGTACAACAGCAACAAGAGCTTATCTTAGGACAGGTAGGGCAAGAGCATGAACAAGAACATTTGCAAGTGCAGCAAGAGGGGCATGTAGGACACCGGAATTTGCAACAACTTGGGATGATGCACCAATTTTGGCAGCCACAGCACTGTGATGGAAGACAAGAAGAGCAATGTGGTTTGGGACAAGAGCAGCAACGCCATTTTGGTAAGCTGCAACAAAAGCTTGATGATGGAATACAATTGCATGCGCATGGTTTGCAGTCACAACAGTTTTGTGGCAACTTCAGATGAAGATAGCATTTATCACAGTAGCAACAGCAGATCCAATACAAGTTGAAATTAGGCACTCGGCTGCATTCAAATGATACATTAGATGTCATCAGAATTAAATGACACTGCTCAGATAAAGGGATCTTTCTTCTTGTGTAAGTGTACTAGTTCAAAAGCATAACATACATAATACCTTTCAAAGATTTAAAAAGAAATTCCTCTTTCCGAGATTAATTATTCATCATACATTTACATACGTAGCAGAGTGATGAAATGATGAGAATACAAGATATTGCAGAAGATATTAGAAACTACAACTCATACCACTGTCTCAAAAAATAAGTTGAAGTCAACTTTTATGCCAGAGTATTATTTTATTTGGTATCAAATATATATGATTATTTGAATTGAGAAGGTGTTAGGTGATTCCTTCCAAATCAATAGAATTCCATTGTTGAACTTGAACCAAGACTATTTCTAGACCTTTAAGTCACAATTTAAGACATAGCTGGAATATATACAGTTATGCATCAAGAAATCAAGTAACAGGACAAGTGAATGGTACCAGAGCCACTTCCAGAAGCGACGGCACGACCCACGGTTCTTCTTGTTTCTGCTTCAAAGAGAAGGCCATAATAATTAACATTATGATCTCTTTTACAAAAAACGAAAAGATTGATGAGAACAATTCTTACGTAGGTAACAGAGGATCTGAATTTTCCACCACAAAGTCAACAATCCTGTTATTTTGTAACACATTTAATCAAGAAGTAACTGATGTCAGCAATAATTGAAACAAATTGAGTTAATCAGTTTATGACTTTCTTGGGCCACTGAAAACAAGCAAAATTGCTTAAGAAAAGAATTTAAAGCAATTTCACTAGTCTACCAGTTTCATCATCATAAATACTAATGAGTAACTTCAGAATGAAACATACTCTTTGCAGTATCTTGAAGTAGGTTGTAGGCCTTCAATCGATTTTAGTTCTTCCTGCTAGAAGCAAAACACAGATGAATTTGTTTCAAAACCAAAAGAAGCAGGACAGAGACAGTGTTTCACTGATATTGGAAAGTTTGACATTAAAATCATGTATCAAGGTAATATGTTTCAAACACTCTGGTGTCTTAAAATCTGACTTCTGATCAATCCATCACAAACCCCATTTACCAAACATCCCAACATTAGGTAGAGCATCCTAACATATAGGTTAATCCCCATAAATATGAATACATGAGAAAATTTGGTAGAGCTATTAAACAAACTTTGCAATTAAGCAGCATGTTTAGTTCAAAGATTATGGTGGGTGTTGGCAGCTTACTAGTCACTTGTCGTCTTTAAATTTGTAAAGTCCAAATGAAACAGCTAGATACACTGTAAATTGATGCTATTTTAAGCTAAAGGCCTATCTAATTTGTTACATTTAGTTAAGTAATATGAAGATTCGTTGACTGACACTTGACACATTCTACATTATGAAGAATGAGCAAGTGAAGTCAGAGAAAGGCGTGTGAAAAAATAGTAGTAAAATGTAAGAAGAAAGACGAGTATGGGAAGTATAGATCCACCTCGAGAAAACTTATCTCTCTCTCGAGCATCTGAAGCCTGGCCATTTCACGGCGCTTGCCATACAAATCTGGGTACTCAGGCGGCGACTTGGGGGAGGGCGGCGGTAGCGAGGGAAGCGAAGAAGAGCGGGCTAATGGAGTGGTCATGAGTGTGAGTGGAATGGAATGGAATGGAAGTGAGGAGAGAGAGAAATGGGGAAGAGGAGTAGGTGTGAAATGGTAAATGGGAAAGCAGAAGCGGCAAAATCAAGTTAGGTGTGATACAGGCATATGAAAAGACTGGGAAAGACAGTAATTAAGAGGTCTGACAAAGGATAATTAAGGGGCAGAAACAGAAAAAATGAAAAAAATTGTTTAAAAAAAGTGAGAAATGAAGAGAGTTGCAGGAGGTGAAAAAGAGGGTAGAAAGAGAGAGAGGGGGGGTTTGTGCATGGTAATAATTAAAAATGGTAAAGACGGCTGAGAAGGGAGGGACTGCAAGATTCAGAAGAAATGAAAATGAAAATGAAAATGAAAATGAAATTGAAATTGAAATGTTGAAGAAATGTTTTTGTTTTGTAATAAATTGGGGAGCGAGCAAGAGCAGGAGCAGGAGCAGGAGGAGTGACAGTGGTAGTGGCAGGGAAACGAAAAGGACGATAGTGAATACTGAATACCTCACACCGCACGTGACCGCTACTCACTAAACTCAAATTCTTGTGTTTTGGGCGCCATCATCCTCCAATCAGCCCTGATTTTGAGGACCACCATTTTTTTCCCTTTATTATTTCTTTAATTCAACTCATTCTATTTTCTTCCTTTCAATTTTCTTTTTTGTTTTCTTCTAAATTTAATAAAAAACGTCCTTTGCGCAAAAAGGGAGAGGGAGAGGAAAAGGGAATGAGAATGTGAATAAGAAAAAATGTTTGTTAGAAAAAATTGAGAATGAAAATGGAATGGGAATATATTAAAATTATTACTTTACCCTTTATATTAAAAAAAATTATAATTGTGTCAAATCAAATGGTGTAATAAACATTTTGTATTTTGTATTTTTTTAAATTATGCACTTTTCAAGATAAAAATAAAAAAATAAGTAACACGTGAGATTCACATATTTTTTTTCTTCTCCTTCCTTCTTTCCCTTGCCATTTCTCGTATAAAGAACACCACCTAAATCTCCTCAAGCTCATTGCCCAAAAAGAAAAAAGGAAAACTAGATTTGGTCCTTAGTGTAAAACGCCTACCATTCAACATTTTTCTTTTTTTTCCTTAATTGTTTTAAAAATCGAACCAGACAAAGACTCGGACAAATGTTCAGTTCATGGTCTGATCGGTTTAACCGGTTGAACCGTTGATCGAACCGGATGACGCAATAAATAATAAATAATAATAATTATTAATATATAAAATGACATCACTCAAATTTTAGGTTTCAATATACAAAATTTTGAAGTTTTAAATTACATGGCTTCTCAAAGTTTTAATTTTCAAGACTTGTGAAACTCTGAAATTAAAGAATTTAATCAAACCAAATATAAAATTCTTGATAATCATGACTTTTAAATTTTAATTTTCAAGACTTTTCTAATTTTAATTTTTAAGATTTCTCTAATTTTTTTTTTATATTATTTTTTATTTTTATTTTTCAATTGTTTAATTTTTTTAAAAAAAAATAAAATTGTACCGGTTGACCGGTTGGACCCCGATTAAATCCGGTCCAATTTGAAAAACGGTTTTTTGGTTCAACTGACTCGCCTTTGTATTCGGTTGGCGGTTGAACCGGTCGAACCGTCCGGTCCGGTTCTTACAACAATAGTTTTACTCCTTCACAATAAATTCTATGTCTCAACTTAGTTATTAAAAAATTCACAAAAAGAATCTTTTTTGTCTTTTAACTTTACTAATTTTAGATTTTAATGTTGTCTTTTTAATTTGATTGATTTTATTTTAGTTCTTTAACTTTAAGAAATTAATCAAAATTATCTTAGTTTTTTTTATAGGTAATCTTAGGGCACATTTGGTATACTTATCAAACATTACATTACATGTAATCTCACAATTCTCAAAAAAAAATTTATATCATATTTTATACATACCAAACACATTTTTATCATACTTTTTCTCTCTTCTAATTTTTATATCTATGTCTCTCTTCACTTTTCTCTACAGTATTTTTTTTATTCTATAACTCTACAGTACTTTAGTATATGGTTAAATAGTTTGATGTGATATAGATAAAATATTTTAGATATTGAAGATATATATAACATTTGTGTAAACAAAACTGTTTCTATATATATCCAACAAAAATAATTTATTTGCATTGACGTATGACTAAAGTATGTACACTTATTGATGAAAAAATGTACACTTTATAGATAGGCTAAGGTGACGTTTGGTATCTGGTGAGTATTTTAGTGGGAAGTGGAAGTAAGTGATAAAAAGTATGTTTGGTATGCAGGGAAATGGAAGTGGAATGTAAAAGTAATATTATTTGGTAGGAAGAAGATAGGGAAATAGAAGATAAAAGTATGAAATACCTTTTTTACTCTTACTTTTTAAAAGCCACAAATTTTTTAAGGGCATTTTGGTCTTTAAACATCACCTCATCTCATCACAACTTCCCTCCTCACATACAAGCAGCCTTACTCACCTCTCATGAAAGAAGTTGCTTTCCTTTCCTACTCACCTCACCACCTACCAAAGATATTAAAACCTCACCTCACCTATACTCACTCCCTACCAAACATACCATAAAAGTTCACTCTTTTTATTAACGCCAATATGGATATATATTAAGTTGAGAGTTTAATTCAAGAGTAATTACATTCACATTCTTTTTTTTTTTCATGTATCTAATTATTAAAAATAATGTATTAAATATAGACATGTCTCTTAACAAAAATTTGAACAAATAATCGAGGTACTATCAATATTAGTCTTAATTCAAACCCACTACAACAAATACACATTAAGAAGAAAAAGGGTAAAATAAATTGGAGGCTTAAGATATTTGCATTTGAAGGCCATTTAGCAAAGTGGAGTTTTTATTTATTTGATTGAACTGAAATAGAAATGATTCAAAAAATGTTTGATGAGATTCATTCAATTAAAGTCTGTCATGTAATAATAGAAGCATAGAGAGGGGTTGCTTGAAATCAGAAAAAGAGGCAACCTTTCTCCTTTCACATTCATCTTTCACTTTTCTCATAAATAGATCGTCCTTTTCATCTCATTATATCGTACTTGTTCGTCGTTTTATCTGTCCCATTCATTCATTCACTCACTCCCCTCCCTATCTTCCCCTTCATCACATCGTCCTTCGCCCACACCTCTACTTTGGATTCTACTATTTCTTTTCTTTTACTTTTTTTTTTCAGAAATTATTGTTTGAAAACCTCAGATTTTTGGGTAGAAATATTTTCTACTGTTTCTTCAAGCTTCTTCATCTTCTGTTTTGTTGTTTTCGTTTTTGAAGAATTCTAGTCTTCGTGAATCTTTTACATCTCATCTAAGCAAGTAATTATGGTTTGTTTGGGTGGACTTTGTGCCCGTGTTCTCACATGTAGGATTGTTGATTCTATTTGACTTGAATTTAATACTAATGCAAAGAATCTGATCTCTATTCATAGTATATTCATGAAGCTTTACGGCAAGATAGAATTGATGTGACTTTTAATAAGACAATTTTAAAACAACAAATATAAGTAAATCATTTTTTTTTTTACAATTTCATGACTACTGAATATTTTTTTAATATTACAAACAAGTTTGTTTTTGTTCGTCATATTAAGGTGGAAAGCCATATGATAATTGGGGACTTACTATAATTCCAAAAAAAAAAAGGTACATTTTTCCCCAACATTATATGGTAATTACCTTATCATTAGACAAAAGTGGAATCCATGTGTTCCTTAGACCATATAAAAGGTTCTGGACACGGCTTGTTGATACCCTGACTTCAAACAGTGTTCATAGGATTTTCAAATGAATACAATCAGCCTTCACAACGATAATTTTTATGCTCACAATGTAATTAAAATTCAAAAAAATCTGAATAATAAACAAAAT
Organism: Senna tora; assembly: GCA_014851425.1. NCBI lineage: Eukaryota > Viridiplantae > Streptophyta > Magnoliopsida > Fabales > Fabaceae > Senna > Senna tora. The sequence continues at coordinate 4,107,468 of CM026262.1, read as the reverse complement.
ATTTCATTCTATTAATTAGATCTGAGACTTCCAAAAAGTTGTTTTCAATAAAGTATTCAAGATACTAACAATAGGATTCAATCTAACTCAGCAATGAGACAAATCAAGGTTCATTCAAGAACCAGGCTGCCCTGGCCGATCATTTTGTTGAAGAGGACGCTTCATTTTGAGAAGATGAGAGAGACCTGCTATTACATGTAAACGACTGTTTGGAATACCTGTTTTTGCAAGAGCCCTTCCTTTCTTGTCGAGAAGCACAAAGCACGGAACATACCGAACATCATAATTAAGGAGCTGCAATGACAGTATGATACAATTTCAATACTACTCAGCAATAAGTCATGATGAACAAAATTACTCTCCTCAGATGCTCATGAATGATATGAACGGCATGCATTCAATTATTCATAAACAAAGCCATTTCCATTCAAGTTTAAAAAAATAAATAAACAAAGCAAATCATCATAACCACAACTCCATTGAAGGATACAAGAAGAAAATCATGGGGATGGGGTAATAGATGCAATTATTCTTGAATGAAACACTGAAAAACAAGTTTCAACATTATTGCCAGAAATTGGAGATATTTAAAGTGGAGAGTTTCGTGTGTGACAAGATAGATAGATTGAGGGACATTTATAAGGCAACAGGCCTAAAATTTAATGGCCAGAGCTTTAAGCTGAGGATTGATAGATAGCAGATACTCGAGTATATGATTGGATCCTGGCTTAATAAACTCTAAAATCCCTTCGATATGAGTTCCAAGGTTTTGTGCGCATAAAGTAGCATATTTGTCATATTTTAGATAGCATGAATCAACAAATAAAATGGTGAACCAAGCAACAAGGACCCCTGGTCTGATAGAGAAAAATAAAAAAGATGGAATCCATATTTGTAAGAACTCATGCAGTACAAAATCTAAGACATGCAAGATGCCAGGTTAAGGCGGTCCTCTGAGCAGCTGTAGGAGATTGAAGGCAAAAATTGTTAGATTGTTAAATCAGGCATAAAAATAAGTTTATTTGCTTATTTGCATGAGAAATTCAAGATTGCACTACAAGAAAGAAATTTTCTTAAAATTTTCATGTCATAATATGACAAGACAGTACATCCACACACATCCACACCTAATAGAAGAGAAAAGAAAATGACAGGTTTAGTGCAGGAGACACAAAACTTGGTGACTTAAGTCTTGTGTCCAAATGTGGTTACTACATTTACATTTAGTTTTCTATCAGCATATTCTTTGGATACATAGTATTATTGAGAATAATAATAGGCATATTATCCCCCTATAATATAACCCATTTGTCAATTCTTTGATAGCATGCCAACAACTAAAATGGTGAACCAATGGTATTTGTAAAAAGGCATGAAATAAAACAATAATGAAATGGATGTCAGAGGATCAAAGCATTCGAATGAACTTCAAGCGACTGGCATAGATTGGGGAAGCTCTAAGTGGCTTCCAAAGCAAGAAACACAATTTGTATCAATATGGTCTACAGAAAATAAGATACCTCTGGAAGCCATTTCTCATTCTCGGAATCAGCCATGACAACGTTAAGCCAGTCAGAATTCCTTGTCTCTACCTCAGAAACGAATTTAAGCAAAGAATTGCATAGCCTGCACTTGGGTGAATAGAACTCAATCACTGTAGCCTCCTTCCCACTGGCTAGAGCAGAGGCAAATGCTCTCTGCTCTGCCTCACCTTGCTCATCAGGAGTCATTTTCTTCATTTTTGATTTCGAGTTCTTGTTATAATTGGTTTTTTCATCTAGTTGCAAAGGGTTGAGAGGACTCATCTGAGCACTTGATGATTTTGCAAGTGAGTTGGCAAAATTAAAAGCAACAGATCCAAGACTTTGGATTGATTTGAATAGCCAAGGACCATCAAAGTTGCAAGTGTTAGAATTTTTGGTACTTTGGTTGGCATCCCATGGCCATTTTAGGCAAAACACAGGTTGCTTCGGAATCAAACCCATTTCCTTTCCAGCATCAGGGACAGTTTAACGTGAATAAATGTAAACAAAAAGATCAATCCCAGTTGATATATACACTGTTAGGCAGTCCTGCACAGAAAAAAGAAATGCAGTCTTTTTAGCATTTTTTTCACTTTATAATATTCATGTGAACAACTTGTAGATCCAAAAAGATAATTCAGAATGAAAACTGACACCCATCACCATGAAAACTGGAAAATTTCCAGCCGGGGCAATAAACGAAATACGAGAGTTACTAAAGCATAGTGCTAAATGTGAATTAGCAACCTTAAAAGGAAAACCAGTAATAATATATCATACCGAACTGCAGATACGACCGATATTTCCGATTTAGCAAGTTACCACAACGAAACTACCGGAGGAACTGCGACGCTCTATCAAATCTTAGGATACAGTCGAATATCGTCGAAGAATCGCGAACTCTTGACACCGTTATGTGAATTGTGAACGGTGAGTACGGAGTGAAGGCAAATTATCTGCAATCTATAAAGTACAAAGTACAAACCCTTGAGGAAGAAGGTTTAATTTTAAAAAACAAATTTTCATCATATTTTTCAATAAACTTATATATAGGCCAAGAGCCCATAAACATAATTAATTATTTAGACAATCACTAGTTAAGATTTTATAACGAGATAGAATTTTTTTAGTAGAGATTTTTTTATAGCTTACCACTTTAATCAATCATTATTTAGGAAACTTTTACAAGATCAAGGAATTGTCAAAACTCAAAAGGACTTAAATTTAGGCAAAATTCGACGAATGTCATTCATGAGTTAATATTTGTATAAATTTCTTTATACCAATTAGGAAAAGTTTTCGTGGGATTGGAAAAAAATAATTTAAAGAGCTAAATTGAGAGATTTAATTTTCGAAAAATTAAATTGAAAGCAGACAATTTTTCAACAACTCAATCATTATTTTACTTTTAAAAAGATAATTTAGCTTAATTTTAATTTTTTATTAAATTTATTACAATGTTATATATATGATATAGATTTTTTTTGGTAAATAAATTTAATTCTCTTGTAGCTGGACAAAACACATGCATTACTGAAAGGCCTAAAACGGGTAAGGCAACACATGAACAATGAAGAAATCGCCTAACCATATAAACAAACAAACTTTTGGCAACATACCAAAAGGACAGAAAGCACCTAACCATACACTACGTAGAGTAACCCCCCAGGCCCAGCCCAGGCTCCCACAAAACCAACTAATATTGTATAATGGGTACAGAAAGACGATAAAACAACAAATTTCATCAGGAAAATCTGTCTAACAGGAAGTAAGAGCATGAATATACAGAACATAAATTTGGTCCAAAGGTTTCAGGCCAGTACAGATGCACAAAAGTCAATTCAAGCTTAATTAGTTTGCCTTCATCTGGACAACAACATAAAGAGGAGCAGTAATTAACACCTAAAAGCTACTTCATATAGCAAGAGCTACAAGAAAATTATGCTAAATTTCAGGAGATGAAACAGGTCCTAGATAATCCCCTTCCAAACTGACCAATGCCTGAAATTCCCTATCTGCCTCAAGCCACTTTGTGCCAATCACAACAAAGCGAACTACAACATCTTTTCCAATTTTGGAATTCTTATCATTCATGAAATATGGGTTTTCACCAGGCACATAATGATAATCAGGCATCTTCAAATTTGAGAGATATAGACTCTCAAGAGGCCCACATCTCAAGAAAACCCCGTGTTTCAGAACCTTGTGGACTACACCCTCTAATACCTCTCCCCTGTAAATCTTGAAAGTAAGAGCACTGAAGACCACAGGAAAGAGCACATCCCCAGTATGCTGCCTCACTTTTCCTTCTCCTATTCTCTCCAGTGTGGTCACAGCAAGATAATACCCTAGATCTTTAGTTGCCTTTTTCACAGCAAAGTCATCCAGAAGGCGGATGATGATTGACCGTTGAAGCATCAGACCTTCTGCTTCTAGGCTTTCTGGTGCAAGTATGACATTCCAAGGCAGCTGTACTTTGAGAAACATTGTTTTCTTCGTTTCTTCCTGCTTTTAATTCCATCCATCGTAGCATCAAAAAATATTGCAAAGTTAGAATGCATATTTCTATCATTTCCAAATTCAAAGGTAGAGGCATTCATCAATTGAGACAGTTTGCAGTATCAATCAATTTGAAGAAAATCAAAATTGATTAACTTCTTTATAGGAGATATTCAATGATTGACACAGACCAATATAAAGGAGAAATTCATTTTCTGAATTTTCCATTAAAATCACAATGACCTCTTTTCAATCTTTTTCAAAAAAGAGAAGCAGAAAATGTCTCAGCAGTTGGCAGCTAAATTTCTGACTTATCGATTCTCAACCAATAGCTAGCATAAATAACAGTACTAATTCACCAAGGTATCAACAATCAAAGCTTTTTCCCACTAGGTGGGATCGACTATATGGATCAAGCGACACCAACATGTTCTATCTTTGCACATTTCTACGGTTAGGTTATTTTAATTCACCAAGGTATGCACAAATAAAATAGTGCATTCAACAAGAGTAGGCATGTTTTTTTCTGAGATATAGGGGGAAAAAAAAGATACGGAGAGAAAGTAGTAGCAAAGTTATAAGCATAAGTTGCATTATGCCAGTTTCTTTCAATTTACTAACCACACTAGCTAAGTTGTGGCTCTCTCCAAAAGTTAAGGTATTCGTTTTATCTGCAGTGCTTAGCAAATAAATACTAATAACCATTTACAGAACCAAAGGCAAGATACAGTTTAATCTCCTAATACATGTGCATGAGCTTCATATACTCAATAGGAATTAGGTGCTTCTTGTATATGACGATGTCTCTTCTACCAGCCACTTTAAGGCAGGTTTCCATTAATTGACTACACTGCTGGTACCACAACTGTTGGCATAGTGTATAAGGGGTTACAAGACAGAGAGGCTCTTAAAACAGCCTTACATCATGTCCAAACTTTGGAAAATTCTTTCTATAAAATTAATCTGTGAACTAAAGATGAGTTAGGGAGTCTGATTGTGTGCAGGGAAAGTGCTAGGGCAGCTAGGCACTCCATGCACCCGTCCTTATGAACAGTAACAGTTACCCTAAGTTAATTATGAAAAATGTATAAGGCAATAAACCTATTTTAAGTACCCTTTATCTAACACAAGAAAGATTAATAAAATAAATAAATAATTAAGATTTAAAATAAAGATAAAAAAGACGAAGAAGAAAAAGAATCGAATATTTATACACGTCATTTAAGGGGTAGAAAACTAGTGTCACTTGGTTGAAGATTTTTAATTAGTTTTGGTGAAGAGATAAAGAAAGTAAAAAGGTTCCATTGATTTTAATGCTGGGTTGGTGGATTTAATATTGTGAAATCAGATTCTTCTCGCTTTCTTTATCTCTTCATTTTTCTTTTAGTTTTTTGGATTTTTCAAAATAATTCCTAGGTCTTAATTTAAAAAGAAATTAAATTAAATATTTAAGGGCCATTAAAAGAATTTTTTATTTAAAGTTTAAGGAGACTAAAGGTCACATGCGGCGTACTTCTAAGAGAAAAATTAAAATTTAAAATCAAAGTAAACTACACAAGCATACATACAGTGCCTAGTGCTTGTGTGGTGTGTTCTATCCACCATTACATCATTTACGCAATACCGATTTAAAGCATTTAAGTCGACAATCAGTGAAGCAAAACCCAATATCGATCTTGCAATCTCTGTAGATCTTGTGTTTTTAGGAAGGACTGTCTTCTTAAAAAGCTCTCACAGAGTTCCCCATGGTGCTCAGATTGAAAGAAAGAAGAAAAAGGCAATAAAATCATGCCAGCTTTCAGGCTATGTAAATAAGAACTTAACATATGAAAAAGAAGATTTGAAACACCAAAGCATGGATAAAAGAATTGAGCAACAACCAACACTTTAACACACCAAATTTAACTTGAAAATGTGTCTTAAGACACCCAAAGCTTAGCTGAAACTGAAAGAGCCGGGCAGCAACCAGCACCTTTAGTGCTCAATATTTAATTTAAACACCAGCCTTAAGACACCCAAAACTCGGCTAAAAGAACTGAGTAGCAAGCAGCACCTTTAGCACACAAAATTTGACTTGAAAACATATCTTAAGACACCCAAAACACAGCTAAAAGAACTGGGTAGCAACCAGCACCTATAGCACACAAAATTTAACTTGAAAACATGCCTTAAGACACCCAAACCATGGCTAGAAGAACTGGGCAGCAACCAGAACGGTAAGCACACAAAATTTGACTCGAGAAACATGCCTTAAGAGAGAAAAATCATGTTCAAGATGAATAAAGACAGCCACCAGCACTTTTAGGCACTTGATTCTTCAGAATTTAGCATGCTAAAACACCATTAGAAAGCAATAAACATAAATTAAAGTAAGACCCAATGCACAACCAAAACATTTAGCATACAAACTAGAATTTTAACACACTGAAATTGAGTTTCAAAGCCTCCAAAAGTGAGCCCAAACACACTAGCCCATTATATCAGAACTTTAAAACACCATAAAAACATAAATAACGATGTTCCAAGATGAACCAGCACCTGAACCATAACATTTTAATAATCATTTTAGCAGTAAAACATTGATTCCAAATGGAAGAAAAATAAAACCAGTAACCAGCAGTATCTTACAACTCAAAATCATACAGCAAAACGCTGCACCGTGTTCAGCCACATTAGACTATAATTTCAGCTTCCAAAATGAAGGGTTATTCTAGTAAAATTGCAGCAGAACACAACCATTATTCAGTAACACTAGGCTATTGTTTTAACAAACAAAACATGGATGTACCCCATCAAAATTATAGCAAGATACAGCATCGCGCTCAGCCACATTATACTACAATTTCATCAGAATAATGGTTTCTCATAAAACCCCCTTTCACACAGAAAGTAATACAGAGAAAAGAGAGAGGAAAATTTGTAGCCTACCTTGCGAGCAGACCGCGGCTTCGTGATGGCAGAGTCGTACGCCTTCCGACTCTATTGGCGATCACCGGCGTGACGCAGTAACGATGAACGGTGGACGTTACAACTTCGTTCCTCTCTGTGTCCCTTGATCGGCGGTTCCGATCCTTCGCTCTCGCGGCCACCTCCCGTCTCGGTCTTATGCTCTTAGGGAAGAAGGACAAAAGGAGGGAAGAAGAGGACTCACAGGGGAGGGAAAGAAAAAGACAAAATAAATAAATAAAAGAAAATTGTCTCAAAAAAAAAAAAAAGCTTTGAGACTTTGGTTGAAGATGAAATAAGCAGGGAATGAGAACACGAGAATGTAAAAGTAAAGTTTAGGACCTTTCGTAGTAAGTAGAATGAGTGAGGCAATGCAAATGAAAATAATAGAAATGAGAATGTTTGACGAAATAAAAACATTTTATTAATGTGATGTAAATAGAATAAAAGTGGATAAAATAATTATTTTATTTTTATATTAAAGGTGAGTATTGGTAAAAAAAAAAGGTGAGTAAAAATATAATTTTATCACATGCAAAAATAAGGTTTATTTGGTAGAAATAATGTACGAGAGATTGCATTTTTCCTTCCTTTTTTCACCTACCAAACAAGGCCTTAGGCTTGGTAGATTTGCGCTATAGTATATGCAATATAATCTCGTACTTTTCAAACAAGGCCTTAGGTTGCGTTTGGTATCTGGTGAGTATTTTAGTGGAAAGTGAAAGTGAAAATGGAAGTGGAAGTGGAAGTAAATAATAAAAAGTATGTTTGGTATGTAATGGAATGTAAAAGTAATATTATTTAGTATAGTGCGAAGAAGACAAGGAAATAGAAAATAAAAGTATGAAATACCTTTTTTGTCCTTATTTTTTTAAAAGGCACAATTTTTAAGGGTATTTTGGTCTTTAAATATCACATCACCTCACCACAACTTCTCTCATCACACAGAAGCAACCTTACTCACCTCTCATGAAGAAAGTTTTTTTTTCCTTTTTCATTCATCTCACCACCTACCAAACATATCAAGATATCACCTCACCTATACCCACTCCCTACCAAACATGCCATTAGGCTTGATAGTATTAGAATACTTAATTGACAAAAATAAAATTACATGACATATAATTAAAATCGGACTAAACCATAAGTCACTAAAATATAATATATCCTGAAATTTTCAAAGATTATAGTAAAATAATTAGGGTGACAATTTTTTTCGTCCATTTATATACACTTACAAAGATAGAACAACTAATTTAAAATTTTTAAGTTATTTCCTACTCAAAATTAGATATCAAACATTTGATATTTAATTAAGGGTTAATAAGTCTCTTTCATTTAATTACATCTTCTGATTCTTAAAATGATTCATTTAAGTTGTGCTTACTAGTTTAATCTTTTGAAATGAAATAATTTAATAAATAATCAAGAAGTGTAATTTAGCTCCTATAAAAAAAGAAGAAGTATAATTTAGCTTTGACACACTGACATTAGGCCAAAAAAAATAATTATAAGCACTGACAGAGGTAGAGATTAATCTAGAGATTAATCATTGTGGCTTCTCCTATGTTTTCCACACTCCAAATCAAATAATATTGGTCAAAATCTCAAATTGGTCTTTTATGTTTGCACGAAGTTTTATATTGGTCCTTTATGTTTCAAAAAGTCCAAATTGGTCCTTTATGTTTGCAAGAAGTTCCAAATTGGTCCTTCCGTCCAAGTCTGTTTATTTTTTAAGTTAAGTGCTGACGTGACATGCTGACGTGGACACACTATCTCTCCTACGTGTCAATTGAAGCTGACGTGGCATGCCACGTCATCACCACGCCATCATCCAATATCATATGTGATGACATGGCGGTGCCGTGGCGCTGATGTGGCAGTGACGTGGTGCTGACGTGGCATGACACGTCAGTTTAGATGGACACGTCAGCACTTAACTTAAAAAATTGACGAAAGTGGACGGAAGGACCAATTTGGAACTTCTTGCAAACATAAAGGACCAATTTGGACTTTTTGAAACATAAAGAACCAATATGAAACTTCGTGCAAACATAAAGGATCAATTTGGGGTTTTGACCAATAATATTTTATACCCAAAAAAAATGTATTATAGGATATAAGAAAAAGGATAAAGTACCTTCTGTCTCCAAATTTTTTTTTGATTCATGCTTATCTCTAAATTTTCAATTTTGTTTATGTCTGTCCTTTTTGTTAACACCGTTAACTTGCTTAACGGAATTTGCTGACGTGGATGATAAATGTATATTTTTTTTTGCCACGTCATTGTCCACCACACCTTTAACTTTTTATTTTTATTTTTAAAAAAATTAACCTAATCTAAATTAAAAGAATCAAACTTTTATCCTAAAATATTTTTTATTTAGATTAGGTTAATTTTTTTAATAAAAGTAAAAAGTTAAAGGTGAGGTAGACAATGACGTGGCAAAAAAATACACATTCATCACGTCAGCAAATTCTGCCAAACAAGTTAACGGTGTTAACAAAAAGGGCAGGCATGAACAAAATTAAAAGCAATGTTGTAAGAACCGGACGGTCCGACCGGTTCAACTGCCAACCGAATACAAAGGCGAGTCGGTTGGATCAAAAAACCGTTTTGTAGTTGGACCGGATTTAACCAGTGGTCCAACCGGTCCAATTTTATTATTTTTTTAAAAAAAATAAAAAATTGAAAAATAAAAATAAAAAATAACATAAAAAAAGAAATTAGAGAAATCTTAAAAATTAAAATTAGAAAAGTCTTGAAAATTAAAATTTAAAAGTCATGATTATCAAGAATTTCATGTTTTGTTTGATTAAGTTCTTTCAGAGTTTGACAAGTCTTGAAAATTAAAACTTTGAGAAGTCATATAATTTAAAACTTCAAAATTATGTATATTGAAACCTAAAATTTGAGTAATGTCATTTTATATATTAATAATAATTAATATTTATTATTTATTGCATCATCCGGTTCGACCGGTTAAACCGATCAGATCATAAACCAAACACTTGTCGACTCTTTGTCCGGTTCGGTTCTTACAACATTGACTGAAAGTTTAGGAGTAGGCATGAACAAAATTGAAAGTTTTTGAGTAGGCATGAACCAAAAAAAAGTTTGAAGAAAGAAATAAACATTACAATAAAATTTGAGGACGACAATGATACTTTATCCTTAAAAAAATATTAGCCATGCCTTTTCGTGTAAAGACTAAATTTTTTAACTTCAAATGCTAAAAAGAAAAAAAAAATAGAGATATAATAAGCTCAGCGGAGTCACGCTAAACGTATAATTAACATTTTATTTCGGCGAAGCCTACTAAGCAATAATGAATGAAAAAGTCGGTCAAACGAACTTATCTAGTCAATCAATGGTCTCCCAAGTTCCAACTTGAAATACCAACCTCCATTCTTAATTTTATGAGATAAAAGTTCAATGGTACCGTACCACTGAACTTCGGTGTATCCCTTCAATTATGTAATGTCATTTGTTAATATTAATAAAAACTCACATTAATTAGGGCCCACCTTGAATGGTTTAGAGACCAACTGATTGGAAGGATGTACTGAAGTTCAGTACTACCGTACCACTGAACATCTACTCAATAAAGATCTCTCTCTCTTC